>OY728135.1:1885409875-1887909875 GCA_963277665.1 Viscum album
TATTGCTTTGATATCATCATGTGTGGTCCCTTGGTCCGAAGACTATAAGGGATCAAATAAAAAACATTCATCATTATGGTTTTAGTAGCAAAAGAGTTCCTCGATGTAGTGTCTACCAGCACTCAATCTAGTAACAACCACAAATCTAGAGATTCCAACTCAGAGGAGGATCATCACGCGGATGATCCCCCATCCATAAGTGAAGTAGAGAATTTAGAAAATGATCCCCCCGCTATTTAAGAGGGTGTCTCTATCATGGTTGATGAATTGGTATAGGTGAACCTCGATAGTGAGTTAGACCTGAAACCCACACTGATCAATGCCTCTATTCCCCTTGCATACCAACAGTCATACACTGTATTCCTTAATCCATAATGTGATGTATTCACCTGGAGTAATGTTGAGATACTATCACTAGATCCTCAGGTATCCATCCACCACCTCTGTCTCCTAGCAAATCATCACTGGTTCAAGTAGCCTCCCTGAAATATACACCCTTCACATGGTTACATGGTTGAGATAGAAGTTGATAAACTCATCTAAGCCAATTTCGTTATGTAGGTTCAGTACCCCCAAGTGGTTGACCATCATTGTGCCTGTAAGGAAGAAGAACAGACATATCAGAGTCTGTATCGACTTCTAGGATCTCAACTATCACTTTCATAATGATGATTTTCCCAATCCATTGAAAAAATTGTTGATGGAAACTATTGCTAGGTTCCAAGCCCTCTCCATCATGGGTGGGTACTCCAGGTATAACCAGATCATTATGGTGCCAGTGGATGAAGATTCTATAGGCTTCATGGAAGCACAAGGTACATTCAGTCATCAAGGCATTCCCTACGGTTTAATGAATGTTGGTGACACTTATCAGCGCGATATATATCTCATATTTAAGTCAATCCACAGAATGTTGGATGAATGTAATGTGGATGATCTAGTGGTCAAATCTTACAAGTTTCAGGACCATCTCGAAGACCTTGAAAAAGTGTTCGGCTTCCACTATTCCCATCACCTGAAGATGAACCCATTGATGTGTGCCTTTAGGATCACCTATATAAATTTTATCATCTTCATTGTCAGATATAGGGGCATTGAGATCGATCTAGAGAAGATTAAGGCCATTAGCTAGATTTCTACTTTGAGCAACATTCGGGAGATTTGAGTTTTCTAATGCAACTTAGCATACATACACTTATTTATCACGAATTTTTATGGAAATTGTAAGCCCATTTCATGACTCGTGAAGAAAGGCGCTGTCTATGAGGGGGATGAAGAGTGTCAGTCTGGTTTCGAGGAAATCAAGAAGTCTCTTCCCTAGCCTCTGGTCTTAATTCCACCAATCTTGGTAATGCCACTGGTTGTTTATATGACCGCCATAGAGCGATCACTCGGCACCCTTCTCGCCTATAAGAACAACGAGGGAACAAAGAATAAACTCTACTACCTCAACAGCATGCTCCTCAACATGTAGAAAAAATATTCCCCTATCTATAAGATATGCCTTCTGCTCATATTCAAATTACAGAAATTGCGACAATACTTGCAGCACTATGTGGTACAATAGGTGTTTTGAGTAGATCTACTGATTTACATCCCGATCCAGCTCATGGTAACTGGTTGTTTAGCTTGGTGGCCAGTGAAACTCCAGCAGTTTGACATCAGGTTTGTCCCCTAGAAGGATATTAAAGGAAAGCAATGATAGAATTCCTTGTCTCTCATCCAACCCCTGTGGACTAGTAATTGGAATTTGATTTTCCTAATGAGGCAATAATCATGGAAGAAAAATATATCCCATGTTGGTATGTGAATTTCGATAGTGCTTCCCAGATCCCCATCGAGAGAAGGCTCAATGACCCCATACTCAATAGAGTAGGCTTGGGTATTGTATTCATTATCATGGCACGAGCCATTATGTCGTATACATTACAGTTTTTAGAAGGATGCACCAACAATGAGGTAGAGTGTCAGGCTCTCATTACTAGCCTCAAGCTGGGCCACAAAATTGGCATACCCCATTTCCATGTGAAAAGGTACTCCGAACTAGTCATCAAGAAGATCAAAGGTGACTATGTCATCTAAAATTATAGAGCTCATACCATTGTTGGAACACACACCCCACCTAATGGCCCAGTTCCCCTCTCGTCCAGATTTTACTCATGTCCCTCAATCTCAGAACGGTCAAGATGATGCCCTAGATATCCTAGTTGCACCACTTGTAGAGCCCGAACTAGATGATCATATTATCCATGTCGCACACTGGAGGGTCATTGCTCCCATCACACCATATGATGATGAAAACCCAAAGGTATGACACCATACCACCGATACCTCCACGTCAGGACCCCTAGGCCACCAGGGGTGCAGTTATTTAAGTGACTCCCAATTTGAGAACCTCCTATGTCGACTATCCTTGAAAGGTAATCTCCAAGATGATCAGGTTGAGAACAAGTGAATTTGATATCATGTTTTATAGTTTACCCTCCAGGATGGTCCTCGTCATGAGACGATACTCTACTAGCATTAATTTTATGGGGTTATCCTTGTTTGCAATCTAGGAGTTGATATTTCCCATGTCATGCAGGAGATTCATGCTGGTTCATGTGGGGATCATCATACTAGGATGAAACAATCTCACCTTATCCAGAGACTGGTGTATATATGGCCCTCCATGATCTACGACAACATCACGTTTTCTAAAAGGTTCCATGCATGAAGAATTCATGCTAACTTCTGGCATCAGCCACTAGAGACTCTCCAATCCCCCAAATAATCTTCGGAATTTGTGGTATGGGAATTTGATGTCGTGATACCATATCCACCGGCGATAGCTCGCCAGTGAAAACTCATCCTAACTACAACGAATTTCTTCTCCAAGTGGGAAAATACAGCTCCAGTCTAGTATGTAAAGTCCTATTCCATCGTTGACATTGTGAGATCTAACATCATTTATCTATTTAGAGTCCCTCACATCATCCTCTCTGATAACGACATGAAAATACGAGCTGCTGAGGGGAAGATATTGTATGCTAAGTAAAACATTCATTCTAACCATACCACTCTCTATCATGCGTAATAAAAAAAGGAAGATCAAGGCATTCCACAAAAACCACCCTAACATTCTGTAGAAAATTTATGGTCAGAATAAGAAAAGTTGTCTAGACAAGCTCCTCAATGACTTTTAGGCTTATCAGAGGATGAGTCATAATTCAAATCAGGTGACACCAAATTCCATTGTGTATGGGACTAAGTCCATCCACCCATCGAGATTCAATTTTCCACATTGTGCACAATTGTCTATGATCTGCAAGAGCCAAATGATGATGCTGAAATGCGTTTTTTTGAGTTGGAATTTCTCAACGAGAATATGCATCGTGACCTATACAACCGGGAAAGGCATAATGAACAAGATATCTAGAGTTTCAACAGGAATGTTTTCCTCTGCTCTGTCCAGCAAGGAGACTTGGTGTTGGCCCTGAGAACACCACTGATACTTGGCAGGAAACCACCAAAGTTGGAGCCCAAATGGGAAGGGCCTTACATCATTCACAAGGTTTATTCCAACGGTGCATACTCACTGGTAACTATGTATGGGTAGTGTGTAACTCCACCCACCAATTCCTTGTTTCCCAAACAATACATTGTTTGAATACCTATATCCCTGCATGATTCTAAATTGCATTAGATTCGTAAATGACCTTAAACTGTTCGGTTAGATGACCTTAATTGGTGAAATTTCCAACATGACATTAAATTGTGAATTGACATACAAGATGCTAAACTGCACCTCAAGAACTATGTATGGATTGATTCCCACCCTCATGGGATATGTTGGAATCCTCTAAAGCCTCGTCCTGAGTCGGGCCCCGTACTCTTCTCGTTTGGCTACCCCTCATGGGTGTAGTTCCCTCGGTGGATCACGCGTGATGCAGTCTAAGATTCTATGTCCCCACTCGTGGATATATTACAATGGTTAGGCCATGTGCCCGTGCTCAATCCTCTAATCCTACCACGTCCTTACCTCATGACATTAAACATCCTGGACCTTTCAGAAATACATATGGCTTGATTCCCATCCTCATGGGATATGTTGGACCACCCAGACATTTTTTCCATAGGCCCATCCCCAAACTCGGAGATCCCCCCTTGACTCTCGTCTCGCACAGGTTACAATATGTAGATGTTGTGTTTCGAAACTGGTCAATAGCTGTCCTTTTATGCTATCACCACCCACCTATGTCCCAAATATTGAGTGTAGTGGGTTGTTCTGCCATGTTGTCTCTTCAAGATTCAGTCGACCTTATACAATAGTGTGAATCCTGCTATAGGACCCCTATATAATGGGAATATCCTATTCCAAATCCTTGTTTCCCACACTGAGTGTTACCCACGCGGGATTATGAACTATGGTAAGGCAATACATACATAAGAGATATTTTGACAATACTTGGCCGGGAAACACATCCTTATGTCCCTAAAACAATTCATACCCCTATCCCGAGTTCTTATTTAGGAGTGTGCGGTGTGGTATGGACTCATTTTCTTATTCACATTAGGAAATTTTCCCAAACCGCACATCGTCACTTTGAGACACCCCATCATTTATCATCCTTTCCACAAGCACTAGCCCGACCGTACTTTAGGAGCCCCATCATATTGGTTTCCATCATCTTCTATATGTAAAATGACCCCCGAGTGGCATAGATTCTCGTCCCAAGGGCTCTCCAACCATTACAGGCTATTTTCTGTGAGGATTGGAAGATAAAAATTGAAACGTGTACCGTGATGCGAATTTGGTCAACGGTAAATTCTCAATTATTTTCCCTGAACTCCAGTAACACAAGGGAATATAATATGTTGCGAACCTGGTTAAAAATTGTCCTATATCATCATTTCTGACTTTCAGCCATCCATAGGAACAATGATTCGCCATCTCTGCTCTGCTTTCCCAGGCATAAGACATTTAAATAGGCATCTTTGGTCTGAGATCTATGACCTTAAACTAAGATCACGGTCGTCCTCACTGCTTGTTGATAAATTGCAAGATGGCTGTGATATTTTTTCAGTGGCCCATCCTTAGGTCCATCTTCTTTCTCGTGCCCCTAGACCATGTTATCACATAGTTTTTCATGGTGTGGTATGATATTATGTCCTCAATCACGTTAGGATACTCATCGTGGCATACACATCCATTATTTGGATATATTGACCCTATTTTCATCCATGCTACATGATGATAAACTACACTACATCGTAATAAATACTACGTATGGACTGATTACCTTCCTTATGGGATATGTTGGATCACCCAAACATCCAGTCTTAGGGTCCATCCCCATCTCTTAGTGACCTCCCTATCATCTTGGCCCCTTGGCCTACTTTCCTCTAAGAGATGGGTATATAGTGTGGTCAGGGCTTATGTCCCAGTTCACATTTGTTTGGTAATCACCACACTAAATACCACTCTCTCCAGAGCACCCCTTGCTTCCTTTCCCTACACTCTTCTCTTAGAGTTGTCATCTATTATGTTGTGTCCCTTAACCTTCTTCAGAGATTTACCATGGTACCCCTGAGCACTCTGGTTCAGAACCTTGAGTGTCAGATTCCACCTGATCATGCATTAACCCCTTTTCCAGGATTTTTGTTCCCCATCATTTGGGCTTCATTTATCTTCCACTTATGAAGGGTCCCCCAAATATCATGGATACTCAGCCCAAGGGCTCTCCAACCATTAGTGTCCAATTTCCTCAAGGGTTTCAATCAACAGATTGATACATATCTCGTGTTGTGAAAAAGTTCATTGGTCGACGCTCATTAATTGTTCCCATTTCAGGTCACATGATATGGATGCTGTGTTTCGAACATGGTCAACTTTTATCCTCCATATTCATGCCAGTCCAATAAAACCTTAAGTTTTGATTACAAGATTTACATAATTTTCCACTCAATAATGTCCAAGTGGAATTTCAACACTCCTGGTACTATCCCTTAGAGCACATTTTCACATTAGGAGGACAAAGTTGCGGTGAGGTGTCTTCTGGGTCTCTACACTATCACCCCCTTTATGTTTATTCAATTTGTTTCAAAGACCACTTCCACTATTATTTCCAACACTTGGTTTGACTCATTTGGGGTTAGGGACTAGGTCGATGTCTGAGCTCACTTGGAAGGGATTAAATTCCCCATTTATCTAAGCTCTAAGTCCTTAGATTATGATCCCCTTTTACCTCATCTTCTAGAGCTCTGTCTAGCATGATTTTCATTCTCATGGGATACATAGGAATTCTTGTTCATATCCTCTATGGGTCCTGCTCAACTGAGAGCTAGTCTCTCCAAACCAATATTCTCTAACCTTTTCTGGCCCCATCAGCCTGATTCTTTGAATCGTTCACTATGCGATGTGGACCTCGTACTCATTCACGTCATGTATGCTTTATCATACCATCCACATTTTCTTTTGATTCACATCTCTCATGTATATGACAATTCTATAGGACTCTAAATTTTGATACCTAGTTCCACGCGTATTTAAACTATTATGTCTATATTTCATGACGTTAAAGTGTATGGATGGTCCCATTTCATGACCCAAAACTAGGGCCTTATCGTCCTGGCTGCACGATGAAATATGGAACTGCATCGTGGTGGCCTCAGTCTAGGGGACATCAGGTGTGGTATCGGTTACACACCATACCCTTTTTTAATACCATCATAGGGATTGACACTTTTAGCAATGCCTGGACTGTCCATCCTAGGTCCATCACTTCACCAAAAAAACATACATACATTCATCCTAAAGGATAAACAAGATCTATCAAATGTCGCTTATTTGGGTGCTAGGGTAAGACCCACATGATCTTATCATCCCTGGTACTGGTACCATTCCATTCCATCCCAAGAACTACATATGTCTTGAATCTAATTCATAGGGTATTTGTAGGAATACCAACACACTCTACTTCGGGCCCAACCTATCTTTTGTTTTCGGTACCTCAGCATAGAACCTACCCAAGAAACACATGGTGATCCAGACTCCAGGTCCTCATTCACATCTGGTTTTAGTAATTACTCACTATGTATTTACTGCATTATCTACCATCTATGGTTTTAGATCTATGACAATTAAATAATACCACTCAACATACTTATCACAAGATGTTAAAATGTATGACATCTTCCAGAACTATTTGCAGCTTGATTCCCATCCTGATGGGATATGTAGGAATAACTAGACATATTATCTCTAGGTCTAGACCTTGGAATCTAGATTATTGTCCCGTTTCCTGCATCCCCCTATCCCGAACCCTTTTGGGAACATGTGGAGTGGTGAGTACCTCCTTGGTCCTCATTCACGTCGGGTTTTTCAATAGTTCTTCCATGTGCCTCCCTTGTGGTTTCCATATCTATTATGAGTTTTATGACCCTAAAATAAAATCCTTATATGTGTATTGTGTGTCTGGTTTGGATACATTGTCTCCCAGTGCATAGTGCATTAAATCAAGCCCCCCTTATTGGCCCATCCTACAACCATTATGTTGGAAGCAACAAACCGCAAGACCCTTTTCTTTGAAGGGGGGTCGAATCCCTCTTTCTAGTATGTCGTACAGTTGTATTCAGATGCGTTTTGACAAAGAGCCTTTAGTTTGGAATTTTCATAGGGGAATTCCACTCATTCCATGTCCAAGATTAATGAGATCGTTTTTTGGATCCTCATACTCTTCCACGTCTGAAGGGAGCCCCATTTATGGCCTGGTCTCATGCCACATTGACTTACATAGTATCTTAGGCCAACGTCCCCAAAGACCTCGTATGACATTTCCGAAAAGTACCGTGTTTCAAACATTGTCAGTGGTAAACCCTCATCTATCTGTCCCTTTATCAGGATAACATGATATGGAAACTATGTTTTCACCATGGTCAACAACTATCCCCTATCGTCATGCCTTCATCATTGTTGTCCAAATCTCAAGCCCCATGATTCACACATTTCCACTTACTTACCTTCATGGGGAATCCCATCATACTTGACATTGTTTCTCACATCTATGTGTTTTATATAGGTGGGTTTGGATCATTGATATTTCATTCAACTAGCATCCCATCACCCCTAATATATCCCTTCCTGTGTCAGGAATGTCCCATCACTACTTCGTTTTTTCCACATTGTGCACGAATCACATGTGATTAGTTTTTGTGGTAGGACCTGTACTGGCGTAGCCATGCCACACATTTTATTCATCTTCCTACATAATGCTAAACCACACTCTCAGAACTACATGTGGATGTATTCCCATTCTAATGGGGTACATAGAAACACTCGACCACATTGCTTTGGGTCCATCATAACTCTGACTTTTGGTCCTTTGATCTAATGATATACCTCATGTGATACATGGTGTGGTGCAGAGTCCTTATGTCATCCATCACCTTGGGATTATAGCTACTGCGCCACATACACCTTTACTGGAATCTTCCCAATCACTCATTGTCTTATAGTATGATTTTAATCTGTATGAGTACTCATTTCCTCAATGCAAGAAACTAAACTACAGTTCTACCATAAAAATGTTTAGTGTTCCCCATGTTATTCATGTAATGCCCTAGATCCCTTACCAGAAAGGATTTCCCTTATCAGTGTTGGACTCCAGCCACACCATGTTTATGAACTACATTTTTCTTGATTATAATCTTTATGGATTACATAGAGACACCCCAGTATTTCACCTTGGGCCCAGCCCTACGGTCATTGACCCTTCTGGCCCCTCGGTCCTGATATCGGTCCGGGCAGTATGACCTTTATACAATGTGCATTGTCCTCACTGTTCGATGTTTGAACAACACGTTCATCATCCTCATTGGTATGACATAAAACTAAAGACCATTCTATGTCCTTACAATAGTGGTCATATTTGGAAGTAGGTGTGATCCCTAATAAGACCGATTCACCCACCTAACATGTTTTCATCACAGTGGAAAAATTTCAAGAGTGTTGGACTAAATTTTAACAAATCATCACTCCACGCACAATAGTTTATGTATCCTTTATTTTTATATCATAATCATTCTCATCTAAATTAACCCCCAAAAAGTATGGATGCTCTGCCAATGGCTCACCTACTATCCATGGCCATTTTTCTGGTAGTCTAATGGATTACATTTTGAGTTAGGCTCCATGTTTCAAACATGGTTAGCAGTCAGACCACATGTTTTATCACCACTTTGGGCCAATGCAATAAAGATACTATTTTTCCAACATGATCAACATTTATTCTTCATTTTCATCCCTATGGTGTTCCACATTTTTGGTGTCGTGATTCACACCTTGTACTCCCATATCTTCAGAATAATTCCAAGTCCCTGGATTTATCCCGCTCGTGCATTAGAGAACACTGAGAAAGTAATGACTATATTGTTCTAAGAGAATCATCCTCCAGTTGGGCCCCTCCCATTCTTCTCAGAAATCCATATTGGTTGTTCAAAACCCATAATGTACGATCATGGTTTGCACTCTTTTATTTAGGAGGAGCGATAAGGTGGTCATCCCGTGTTTCTCACATCGGGCCCGACCCATGTGAGATTAGGGTCTGATCACTGGATGTTAGATGAATATAACAAAAATGAAATAGAAAAAGAAAACAAATAAAATAACTCATGCATGAATATATCATAAATATTCAATGCATGAAAGTGTGTACAAAACATACATACATAATAGTATCCAAGGATCGAACCTTCCCATGGATGGGTTGACCCCATAATAATAGAGTTTCATCTCCACCATAATTGGAATGGTGGTGTCCCAGACTCTATGTCGCCTATTCAGTTCCCAGTCCTCTTCGGTAGTGAGGGGGCACAGTTCGTCACCTGCGATCTGGGACTGCTTCTAGTTGGTTGGGAAAAATATCATCTCTTCAGAGGCTTGCCTCATGCACTCTTTGGGCTCCGCGAATAGGGCCTTCATCCACAATATAATCCTTGACTGCGCGTTGAGGGAATAATAATGTTCATCTGCCCAGATGTGCAACCGGTGAATCTCATTTTCAACCTTCTAGAGCTTCTTGATGTTTATTGTTTTTCTCCTCTACCAACCCACACAAAGGACACAATAATACTCCCAAATCATCTTCACAATGTTATCATGGATGATCGTGTGGGTACATTGGGCTTCACCCCTCCTATCACACACATCACGCAGTAGTGAACAAACTCTCTCTATCTACTCTATACATTGTTCTTAAGGTGTTTCATCAATGAAGCACTTGATCAACTTCGATGATCGGTGACAAACTACCTTTATATCATATTAATCAGAGGATGTTTCATCTCAATCCCTAGGGTTGGTAGGGTAAATTGCAGGAAACAACCCAAAGAACTTGACAGTAGTGTCCACATCTGGTGTATAATCGGGTATGGAATGACCCATGTTGTTTGATCTATCTTCATCATCAGATCCCACTTCAATAATTTCAAGCCCTTACCTGCTAACGGTCCGACTAGTGATCTGGAGCAGAACCACATAGGTAGTCTAGATATCCACCCCCACAACCACAGGTTTTCCCTACGAAATGTGCTGCCATAAGTTCCATCCATACTCTCCATGTCAACCCACTCCATTTGAAGAACTTTATATGACAAGATGTGCACGAATGTTAGTTAACTTGATCAATGGGTGGCAGTCATGAATTTTGTAGAGGAAGATTACAAAGATCAAATGATTGATCTCGTTCTAGAGTTGTTTCCATTGAGACCCCAAGGGATGGGCATTCTTATATCATTAGAGGGTATCAAAACTCTGGTGGAGCCACCTCAAGTGTCCTATCCCCACCAGATGCACTAATCTCCATAGCTGTGGGTCTGGATACCAATGGCTCTACATCTACATATACTTTAGAGTGGGAAAGGTTTCTGTGTATGAGGACCTCCTGCATAGTTCAAATATTCATAAGGAGTTCAAAATGACCTGGAAGCAGACCATGAGGAAGTGTCATGGGATTTTACCTCTAGGGCCTCTGAAAATTATTCATGATCTGAGCCTTCATCACCAACTTTTCCCTCCTCTAGAGGGCTCCCACTACCAGCTGACCCCCCCCAGGAAGACTAATCTGATTATACCAGCAAATGGATGTGATCCCCTAATTTTTTAACTAACAGGTGTGGAGGGGTCATTCGATCCAACAACACCTTCACCAGGTTTGTCATTGGATGCAGGGGAACCTTGGGAGTGCACAAAGTCCCCCAAATCAGAACGGTAATGCTCCGCCTCTTCATGGGATCCTATTATTCTGGCCGTAAAAGGGCCAATTACTAGAAAATCTATCCTGAGGTGGGTCAAGTGTAGCCACATTTCGTACGGGTCAAAGATTTGCCTATTAACATCCCAGATTTCCCACACCTCCATAAAGACAACATTCTCCATCATGTAAATATGGTGCAACTACTTCCCCCGAGCCTCGGTAGATATCTTATGGAATCCTCTTGGTGGCCATCCTTTTGGATTACTCTACTATTCTAGGAAATCCAGGTATGTCACCACTTCTGGATGTGCTTTCCCATCCTCTCCCACAACCGGTATGGGACTCACTTCCACGGTAGTCCCTCCATCACAGGATTTCGTTACCACCTTCCTACCCCAGCCTCGAGGTTGGGGAGGCACACATTAACTGACCTAAATAGTTTCCTTCTTTAACATCTTCCTTGGGTAATCCTCATAGTAGCATCTGGCATACTCCTTCACCAACCCAAATAAAGATGTGGGAGGATCCATATCGTTCCGCATCTTCCCATATCTTGGTGTGAACATGTTCCAAATATGTCTGATCACACACTAGTCCTCCTTACGCACCCCAAAATGGACCAACGGGGTTAGTCGCTATATGCACCGAAATTGCAATGAAAATTGGTGTAGGGTGTATGAATCAAAGAGGGGATCATGGTCTACCTATACCACCAAGACTACACCTTAAAAGTATAAGAGGTAGTATCAATTTTCATTTGTTCCCTATCCATCATTAGTGAATACACCTATTGGAAATTGGAATGGGTGAATGTTGAAATCCTCTACCTTCCAAACCTGGTTTAGTATAGACTGCATAGATATATTTTTCTAAAATCTCCCTACAACCATCAGAATAGATTGGCATATGTTCGATCCCGAAGGGGAGATGGGGTTCAGATAATCATATCCCCCCTACGTTCACCATTATCCACCCATACAGGAAGTAAGATAGCCCAGATATTCTTTGTTACTTCTTCCCCTCACTGATATGCCACATCATTTTGTAAATCTTAGCAGAAATCGAGATCTCAAAGCTGAGCCGCCCTTCTATCGCTAGCATGGATGTCATGATAAATGTGCTCAGTCACACACCAATGTTGGTGTCCCTCACCAGCAAGATCTAGCCAAAGATGAGAACCACAATAAAGGAAACCATCTTGACTACCAGTTGCTGCTCGGTACTGACGCATAATTCCCATGTCTTCCACTGGATATCCTCCAAGAGCTGCCTGTATGAGTGCTCCTTGCCTCATTTATCCCCCTTCGTGAAATTTAGAGGCCTCACTAGAAATTGACTATCTTCTTGGGATGTTCAGGAACTCCCTGAACCATCATCCGAACTGGACTTCCTCACTTCTTATTTTCCTTCTCCTGGCACCAGTTTCATTAACACCATTACCCATGGTGGAATCTAATTTGGGTCTTCCCACACACTCAAAATGTGGAGGAAATCATCTTAAATTTCCCCCAATATTGGGACCACTATAAGCTGATGCAGATACCACAAACTGATGTTGACCTCTCTATGGGGAAAATTAAAGGAATTGTTCCTCGACGACCAACTTCTTAAAAACACTAGCATCAGCTATTTCGTCTGATAAATTTTGAAATGGGAGGCCCAAGAGGCCTCATGTAGACCCACTCTCCTTAGATCTACCCCCAAAATCATCACACGAATCACCTACCCAGTAAGGCCAGTCCCAGTCATCTATTAAGATGCTGCACTAGCACAAAGCCTACTCATCTAAACACCCCTTCCCTGGGATCATCAAGGATGGATTCAAGATAGTCTATTATAGCGGGGGAGATGTCTCTGGATCCAGTTCCTTCCCATCAACGTCATTCAAATGATTTTACAGACAATCAGTGTTGACAGCTGTGAAGTCCTCCCATGGATGGTCGTCAGTTTCCCTGAACCACTGGTACTGACACGAAGTGCTCCTAAACCAGTTGGTTGGCTCATCCCTACTCGCATCAAGGATGAATACATCACCCCTTAGGCTAAATATGTAAATAGGAACCCTCATTCACAACATATTGTTTATCTTGAATTCCGACAACAGCTTCGCTAGCTAATTGTGGCCAAGATGGCATCAAAGAGACTCCCCTTGACCCATGTTATTCCCATCTTCTCCCTCTAGGCAGCATCCACAAGGACCCCATGTCAGCTTCTTGGTCGGACATATAGATATCAAGATATGGACATTTTTTTGTAATAGATCATGAGGATCTTTCATGGAGCACATTCCCGAAGGAATTTCATGGAGTCCTACCCAGACCAAGAGACGCATTTCATAGAGCACACTGAAGCGATGTCCAGGACTCACTGTACCCTGCGAAGCAGAAGGCCCGATTTGCGAAGAGAAATCATGGAGTTCACGTATCATTGAAAATCAATAGCACTAATGGAAAAAAATGTAGAGACGAGAATGGAAAAAATAGAGTTTATCTCCCCTATTTATAGGTGAGGACCCTTGGTGCTTTGCGGCGCCTCAAATTGTAGTGAGCTTCACAGCGCGCTCATCCCACATGACGCTGCTTTGCTTCGGGAAACTCCTTCGCGGGTCATCTTCGTGATTGACCAAGGGAATTTGGAAATTTATCCTCACGTTCTTATCATCTCCCAGTCTGAGGGGGTCATCTTTTGGCACCAAAATATTGGATGTACAATAAAAAATTGTAAGCATTAGGAGCTACCTCACGAAGCCTGTTCACAGAGCCCTCGTAGCTCCACAGCTAGTGCAAAGCTCCCCCTTCACGAAGTCATTGCGGAGTAAGGAGTCAGGAGGTTCCATGAACCCATTTGACGTTTGAGAAGCTTCCAAAGATCAAGGAGGTGGGATGTTGTGTGAACTAATTTGGCAGTCACGATGCCACAGCGTGGTTACAACAAAATGTCATGTGTCTTCGTGCCGAACTAGCTCTATTCCATGATGCCATTTTCTTATAAATATCAGGCTCCCCTTCAGCCCCAAGGATAGAACCTATGACCTTTCTATTTCTTATCTCCCAAATCGTGAATCAATTTTGGCTCTCCTATCCATGAGATTTTTAATGTACTTTTGCTTCCCGTAGTCCCTCCTCCTTTTCATGAATCCAGTAACTCTTCAAAGAGGGATGCCCTTCGTGGTGACGATGGGCCTCCGCGAACGAAGGGGATCCCCAAGGGGATTAGGGTCATTGTAGGGAAATTTTGATTTGTGAATTAACTTCCATGAACATGTGACCCACATGCTAATGCAGGGTCACTGTGCTTCATTAAGAACATTTCATTACGATGTTACGCTTCACGGAGCACCCTTGCTTCGTGAAACACTACTCTGTAAATGCCTTTCCACTTCATGATGCCCCTTTCATATGCACATATTTCATATTCCATGACTTGGAAACGTCACTTCGCAATGTATACCACTTCCCAAATACTCTCAACCACATTAAGCACAAGAGCTATATGAGGATTCTACCTATGAGACCCTTTTCTCCGCAACCCCATTTTGCTTACGACCCTCCAGGTTTTCATGAGGTGATTTTGAAGTCCCTTGGGATATACATTCCATTTCATTGCTTCACCTTATGCGTCTTCGCATAGGCACATTAATGGCTATTTCTTTTTCACATAGCCACAACAATGTGGACCGATCAATGGATCAATCCATAACATAGCCTCACCATGGAATTATTGATGCCTTCCGTTATTCAAGGGAGAGCAGGTATCAGTTATGAAAGTCCTAGGGGTGCGGAGTGACCCCTCCTTGCATGAGTTGTAGGACGTTAAACTACTAGGCCCCATCATCTGCATCACATGACGTTAAACTGTGACCTCGCCCCATGTGTTGTACGCAGGGTTCCCCAACAAGGACATTCTGTCCACCCACTAGTCTCCACGAGAGTGAAATCATTCCTTATATGTAATGAGATCATCCATATTGGATTGGCGTCTATCCATGGGGAGAGGGAAACAACCATGATGTATTCCCCTTTCATTTTTTTGAGAGCCAGAAACCCTGGACATCCTATCATCATCCTGGACAAAAAACTATAGAGGGGAGGATTAGCACTGGAGGCCTCTCTAAGGTTCATTCCCAACAACCATTGGTCTTGACTCCCTTCACATAGGCTCACCAAAAACTGTTCTTAACTACATGGAAATTGATCCATTCCATGGTGAGGTACGTAGAAAGCCTCCCTAAGGTTCATTCCCAACACCCATTGGTCCCGACCACTTCATGATGGTTTATCAAAACCATTCTGAACTACGCAGTCTTTGATCCTTTCCACGGTATGGTACGTAGGATGACTACATGAGGTTCAATCCCAACAACCATTGGTCCCGAATCCCTTCATGTCGGCTCACCAAAACCCATTCCAAACTATGGGTTATTTGATAATTTCCAAGGAAAGGTACATAGGAAGCATCTATAAAGTTCTAGTCCAACAATCATTAGTCCCAAATCCCTTCATGTTGTCTCATCAAAACTATTATGAACTGCATGGTTTTTGATCCTCTCCAAGGCAAGGTATGTAGGAAGCCTAAAAAATGTTCATTCCCAACACCCACTAGTCCTGACCATCTTCACATCGGTTCACAACACATCCTGAACTATGTGGACTTGCATCCTTGCTATGGAAATGTACGTTAGAAGCCTCCCCGAGGTTCAATCCCACCAAACAAGCCTCACCCCGAACTATGTGGACATTGATCCTTTCCAAGGCAAGGTACGTAGGAATCCTCGATGAGGTTCAAGCCCAACATCTATTGGTCCCAATACCCATCACGTCGGTCCATCCTCGTCCAAGATGATGTAAAATGGTATGCCCCTTTTTCATCCCACACGACGTTAAACTGTACCAACTCAAACTACAAGGGATTTGATCCCCATCACTTAGAAAATATACATAGGAAGCCTCCCAGAGGTTTAGCCCCAACCAGCGGTAAGCCGTTATGACCCCATCCAGTGGTAATCCCCTGTGACCCCATCCAGTGGTAAGCCGTTGTGACCCCATCCTGAAGTAAGATATTTTGACCCCATCCTACGGTAAGCCATTGAGACTCCATATAGTGGTAATCCATTGTCAACCCCAACTGACGTTAAGACATTTTGTACCCCGATCGATGGTATCCCTTGTTAGTCAAAACCAACGGTAAGCGGTTGTGTTTCTAATCCTGTGGTAAGCCACTGTAGACCACTTTTTTGGGACCCACGTCCTCAGTCCTCCCTCAGGTGTTATACCCACCTGGGCTTCTAACCACGTGTTATCCCTAGTATATCATCGGGTCGTTGTCCTCTAAGCACACCCCAATTCTATTCCCCCATCCGGAACTACGCGGACATTAATCCTTGTCATGGAAATATATGTAAGAATCTTCCATGAGGTTAAATCCCTTTACAAATGTGTCATCCTCGACTTTCCCCCAAGCCTATGTGCTTCTAGAAGGTCATGCCTCCAACCTCGAGGTTCCACTTCCTCTAGATCCTATCCATGCATTCATTCATGTGGGCTACCTCATTTTGAGTCCCATAACCCCACTGGAATACGTGAACATTGATTTTATACCACATGGATACATAGGAAGTATCATCGAGGCTCAAGCCCAATGCCACCATCGTCGTTAAGCCAACTCCATCTCATTTTACATCCTCTTCACTTAACCATCTGTCACCCATCACGATTATTACATGGGTCTTCGTATCCTAGTTAGATCCGGATAATTCAACTCTTCACAGAGCATAGTATTATCTGGCTAACTAACCACAAATCAACCCCAATATCAGTGTTCCCTGAAGGGGTTTCAACCCTGTTATCCACTATAGTCATTTTTCTGATCAATCTGATCTGTCTCTGTTGGACGTTAACCATGTGGCATACCATATGTAAAACATGGGAGGCTGAGAAAAACCTCAGAGAAATACGGATGGATTATAATTCCCTGCATTCAACGTGGGATGCCTCGGGCTTCCACACCCTTGAGAATTCCTATAGTGAGGAGAAGAAACCCAGATGCACTAGTGTTCCAGAATCCTGACACGCTACTGATGTCCAACGTGACAACTCCCATAACCGAAGGTTGATACCCAAACTATACCTCTTGGAATTTCCCAACAGTATTAGTGTAATAAAACAACATCCAGAAAGAAATGACACTAGGAAGAGTTTCACAAACAATGTCTTAGCCTACAAGGGTGACCAGGACAAGGTGAAGATTTCCAAGGAGGAATCCATGGAAGGAAGAACCGAAGTCCCATCATCTTATTTTGATCACGGAGTAAACATACTTGAATAAGTGAGAGATTCCGCCCACATTTGGAAAGTGGGAATGCGGGGCAACAGCTGTGGGTCCTCGACGGATGGAGGCACACAACCAGGTGAAAGCTTCGGAATCATATGCAACATTGATTTTAGCATCTGTTGCATGTAACACCGAGTTTAAAATATTCAGGATAACATATTAAAATATTTTTATTTAATATAATAATTTTAACCTATACATTATATTAGAGGGTATTAATAGTTTTACTATATTATAAAAATTATATGTATCGATTTATTAGTAAAAAATAATAAATATTTTTAAGAAAAATAATTTTTCTCTGGAAAACATTATTTTTGTACAAGATTATTTAATCACCCATGCACACATAACCAAAAATTAATTTTTCCACATTTAAAAAATTAATTTAACTAAATAACATAATTTTTAAATAAAAATATAAAAATTATATTACGGTTATTTTTTGGATTTCTCTAAAATATTTTATTTTCAATGAATAGAGAAAAAAGTGAATTTTTTTTTGACAACTTCATTTTTGTTTAAATAATTTATTATTTTTAACCATATATTGAATATTTTAATAGTAAAATTATATAAATTTTTGATATATTATTCTGTTTTTGGTATGTGTATTAATATTTAAATATTTTATTCATATAAAAACATTGTAAACATGTGAATAGTTTCTCTCTGAAAACCCATTTTCACATTGGGCATGTGTTGATATTATTAAACTAAAATATTTAAAGATTGAAAATTAAAATTTTCTAAAAATATTATATATATAAAATAATAAAAATTTAAAATGTGAAATATTGAATTTTTTTTACCTAAATGGATATTTAAAATAGAAAAAATTTATTTCCTGGGCTATTGAAAAAAATGATTTATAGGGGGATAAACAATAAAGATAATGGATTAAATGACCATAAAATATTTCAAATAAACATTTTATTATCATAGTTATATTTTATCTCATATATTATTGGAAATGAACCATTTTAGATTCAATATATATGACAAAAACGTGAGAATTATTGAATCTTCTAAAAAATTACAAATATTAAACTCACCTCACTTATAATAGACCCCCAAAATCTGCTCTTATATACACATTGAATCCACTATAAATTATAAAACACCAAACCAAATAACTTATCAAAATGACTCCACTTGTTTAATAATTTTTTTCCTTTAATAAGTCCATCCTAGGATGGATTTGGTTCAAAATTTATAAGGATACTAATGGAAGAGGTAACATTATTCTACAAGAATATTCAATATACTTATTCATCCACATAATTCTATTGTTACTAAAAAATAGTATAATAAAAATAGTATCATAAGTAAAATGGGATATTTTAAGTCATTTTAATGACCTGAAATTGTCCCCACTTCAGTCAAATTGGTATTCATGTGTATGATAGACTACTTCTTTTTGAACCATTAACATTTTTCTTTCCATTACAACCTATCATGGTTGGGGATGATGATTGATAAAAAGTGTACAAATGTATATAATAATAATTAATGTTATACATTTTGAGTCATTAGAACACACACATATATATATTTCAAATTACATTTTATAAGCGATACAATAATGTTTCATTTGGGTAAAATAGACTACTGCATCACAAAGTGTTCCCATTCATATTTCACTAATGCTCTAAATAGAATGAAATATGGTTATTATTAATAAATATATGTGAAATAAATTAAATAATTATTTAATCAATTACATAGTGATTATTAGGAATTTTTTTTATTATTTTATTCCTTTTCACTCACATAATTATGATAACATAATTCGCATACGTGTGGACTATGACCTCCGCGAAGCGATGCAACTACATTTTAATAAATACATAACACGGGTAATAAATATAAGTATATTTAAATAAAAAATATTGTATATATTTTATTACAATCATTATTTATAAAAAATAATATTACTCACCTACATTATATAATGATTGGTGAAAACTGGAAATGTTACTAATGTGTATGTATGTCATACTGTATCCATGATCGTAATATACATCTTTTTTCATAACTAAATTTTTTGAATGGTCCTTAAATTATAAATTTCATAAAAATATCATATGTATATAATGATTATTATAATAGTGATTAGGTTACTCTATAATATTCTTAATAACCGTGACTTTCATGAAGAATCACAAATGAGAAAACAATGAAACTAACTACCTAAATAATGAAAATATTGATTGATAATTAAGTAATTGTATATAATATGATATAAAAATATCATATATGATATTATAAAAATTAATATTATTATAGCATAATTTAATTCCATTTTTAAACCAATATATAGGTTGTTCAATCTCATTCATCTCAAATGAAGTGTGATTTATGGGATTTCAACTCAATTTCATTATATTGAGGAATGATACAATTTAATGCACCGAGTTATATTTATATGGTGTATATATTACCCAATATACATAATATATAATTAATAGATGACTATTAATCAATTTTCAAGTTCAATTATACTTATTTTATCTTATTTTATTTGAATTTAAAGTTAAAAAGTGGTAACGAATTTCAAAACACAATTTCTTTTTAGTAGGTTATATTACCTATTTATTGCCATTGGTTGTAAGATCAAATGATTTAACTCATTTATAGATCCTTTAATTTTCAGTCTATATCATTACTTTTGACTGAAATTGGATGCCTAATGAGTTAATATAGTTTATAAGGGTGCATGGGGCATGTTCGGAGCCTAGAACACATCTTTTTGGAGAAAACAGTGTATGCGCATGGTTTACAGTAAATTGTGCGGATGGTGTTTTTTCTGAAAGTGGATCCTCACACCGTTTCTGCACAGCCGTAAACCCTAACCATGGGAATGCCCCTTTCCCATGGAAACTATGCATGGTCAGCACACAGTTTGATCAAACTATGTGGAGGTGGGCTTTTCGGGCAGAACTGTCTGACACAGTTTGTTTATAGTTTGAAAAATTGTGCGCACAAACCATGCATAGCCTAAAAACTACTATAAAATGTCCAAGTATCATATAATGATCTATTAATAATCCTATTTAATCCTAATCTATGAACCAGAAGGGGTTTCCTCCATTTTCACTCATTTGGATCTTTTTGAAGGCATAAGCTAGGGATCAACATATATTCTTCGTCTGACATCTGATTGAGCTTCTGGTCATCACATTGGATGTGCAATGGTAAGTACTCGAATCCTCTTTAGTCGTTATTCTTCTCTTTCCATATCAACCTAGTAATCTGTATGTAATAATTTTTTAACCTTTTCTTATATATAATATGATCTAAAGAAAATCAAGGGCATATACCCGAGGATAAGGACCTTATAACCCAAAGATGGGTGTCCTATAACTCATCCCTACGGTTCATTGTTTTTTGGATGGTAATGTGGGGCCCACCAGTTTCATTGTAAACGTTTTCTTAAATTATCATCCCACGAATATATTTTTTAGAATCTTATGGTTATCCTCTTTCAAAATCTATTATTAGTAGTTTTTGGATAAACCCACAACTCAATCTGCCTCATTTCAATGGTTATACTATAATTTGGTTTTTTGTTTTGTCACATTTGAGCTACCATTCAATTGTACCTTTTTATGACCTATCTAAAGGAGAACCTTTTTATTAGAATTAGTTATTATTACTAAAAATTTGAGAATGTTATATACCATGTAGTCTCACTCCATAATCTGCCTAAGGTATGTTCCTGGAAATAATTATTAAATGTGAAATGTGGAATATAATTATACTACATATATAACTTGGAATTATTAAGGGAGATTTAAAAAAGATTACATGTATGTATCATACCATTAAATGTTTCTGAATGGTAATGGAGTGAGCCTAAATAATTGAATATGAATTAATTTCTAACTAAGACTTGCTTAAATGGTTTCAATTAGACCTGGAATATCCACACTAACAGAAGATATTGCTTGGACTAATAAATAAATTGTTTCAACTATTCTAGACCCCTCAGTGCTAATGTAAGGTAATAATTGAACCAAACAAATTACTACATGACTAAAATATCAAATAGTAATGGACTAACTCGAGATCGCGTTGGATTATGAGAGGATTATACCTTGGTTTCGGGAACCCCAATCCAATTCAAGGATACTATTTTCTTTGGTCGATGCCCATATAGACTCTGGTTCTTGTATACTCCTCGAATGCTTGGTATCCTACTATAGGGTTCTTCTTATTATTACAAGATATCTCAAATACACTCCTTAGATGGAGCATAGGCTAGTAGGATCCAGGGTGAAATCCCATTGGGCCTTGAATTTGTTTACCCCTGGTTTACCTCGGTCGATCACCATGGAATCAGGTGGCTACATATTGTGTAATTACTTGGATTACTCACCTTGTATTACACAATTACCTCTTATCTAGACTCATATACTACTGAGTTAGTGTTCTGTGAGATTTATGTTAACTTTATTATTACCCTGCAACTCCCTCACTAGATATATTTGACAGGTTTCGTTGTTATGTCTTAGGTCCTTCACTACTTATATTATCATGGGGTGATGTTAGTACTGTCTATGCCTCCCACAACTTATTCACATTAAAAATTAATTTCTTAATTAGTAAACTGGTTAAATGTTCAGACACTAGCCGAAGGATGAAGTAGGTATTTGGTTATTTCATAATATTATACTGCTTATTGTGCATTATATATACATGCCTACTCACGGATATATTCCATTTCATAGGACAGATGTTATAGACACTACTGGTGGTGGCCCACTGAGATTTATCTCACACCCTCTCTGAGCCTCATTTGGTACCCTGTGTAGATTACATGGTTACATGTATTGACAAAGGGAAGCATATAGCTTCCAATACTTGATTTCATGATGATAGGACGAAGTTGTATAATATATGACTTAGTAGGATCCCATGATTCATGGAGTAGTATTTGTTTTATTTTACATTATGGTACATGTTATGCCTATTTTATAGTATCAATGATATTGTGTTTTCTAGTGACATCAATGTACATCATCATAGTTCCAACTGATACAATTATTGAGATTCCTATTTATAAATTCCTTCATTTTTCTTCTACTATTTAATAATATTTGATTTGATGTTTTCTAATCCTTTATATAACATAAATTGTGTTATAATCTCCTACTAAGGTTATATTCTTCCAACGAGCACACCCTATTATATTGATTCTAGTTGGTAGCCTATGGTGTTCGGGAAGATGCGTTTGATTACATGTGGCCCACCGGGCTCAAGGAACCCGTTAAGTGGAATCGAGGTCTGGGATGACATAATGATGTATCAAAGTTTGGTTCTTATCTTGATTTAATATTCGGGGACCATAAATTAGAGATTATGAATTCATGGGAAATTTTCATATGTCGTTCTTGGGCGTCGCAAACCCATGTTCAAGATAAAATCCATGTTACCCAAAATTCAATAGTTGTAATAATTTTCCAATTATAGTTGATATTATTTTACAATTGGGTGATGCACATGATGTGTGGTGTAAATTATTTTTACTCTGGTTGAGAATTTATTTCATCCATAGCCCGATGATATGAGGGAAAAGATCATTGTAACATGCTTCATTATAGGCACCTATAAATCAAATGTCACGCATATTACCATGCCATATAGTTGCATCTCACTCCATTGAATTTCTTGTTATGTATGTAATTGATGAGTGTTGATATGATAGTGTTTGGTAATTGTATTACATTGGCTTTAATTGAGTCGTTTGTTGTCTCAATTCAGTATATGTATGGATCCTCATGGATTGGGATGAATAATTTACCGAGTCAAGTCATTATAAAATATGTAAATGGTTGTTATTTCTTATAATAGGTGTATGTGAACTGATTCGTCAAAAATGTCTATCCATTATAATGAGAATTTGGAAAATAAAAAATGAATTGCTTTAACATCCTTATCATTACTTGTCATGTTTATGAAAGGAAAATCTGTGAACATAGATATTTATTACACAGTAACATGAATCTTATACTTGATCAATTACTAATACCAAGTTGTATAAGCATGTTGTTTGGGTAGTATGCCTTGGGTAGTGAGTTTTCATACATTTATATTCTTTTAGTGATGATATATCCTTGATTATATTGTTGTTATAAGGTGTTTGTTTTTCATTTGTAGACCAATTCCACCACAACGTCCTTATTTCGTTCTCCATAAGTGTGGTGATGACCATGGTCCAGACATGGTGGGCCCTGATCCACAATTCGCACTTCTAGGTGTACCACTAGAGGAACCACCTATTGTACCTAATACATGAACTAATCCCCAAGTCCATGATAATTTCCTACGCCACATGCAGCATATGCAATGTCCTTTATAAGTTTCTCCTACGATGGTCGATCTGACCCAAGAGATCCAGCAGCAGCATCATACTACATTTTTAGGGGATGATATATCTCAGGATACAGAGTCTTATCAAGAGGACATATTTTATATCATTGAGCATATGGAAACACTTATAGAGTGTAGAGTCGTTAATTCTACTTATGTGCTTTATGATTTGGCCAAGCATTGGTGGGATGTCATTACCTAGGTCGATTGTCATTAGGGAATGTTATGGTTTGACTTCCAGAATTCCATCTAAGATCAAGTTTTTCATAAATCTATGAGATATGACAGAGCGAGAGAGTTCATGAATCTCTAGAAGGTATATATATTAGTTATGGAATATTCATCACATTTCACAGATTTGTAACTCTTTTCAGCTCTTCTATGTGGTGATGAGTTTTCACATGCTAGAAATTTTGAGGATGGGATCCAATATTCCATCCAAACTCAAGTGAATGTATTTCACCTTACTTAATTCTCTTCCGTATTTTATTAATACCTTATCACGGAGCATAAATTGAGAGGTGATCTAAGTACCAGGTTTAATTGATCAGTGTCGCGCTAGTCTAGTTGTTCTTCGAGTGGTAGGAAACGTTCCATCACAAATATTAGTCAGGTTATTGGCTGCTATATTATCCAATTTGATAGCTATATCCTGTGTCATCAGTGTGGAAAACCATGTAATAAAAATTCCTTGTGTTATAGGGATCCAATAATGTGTCGATATTGAGACGTAAGGGTTATCTTTAGAACTTTTTCATCACCTTTCCTCTAGCTTCGAGTGTAAAAGGATAAGCATCTGCTCCACATATGGGAGAAAGTCCTTTTGTGCCACCTTAGGTAGGGAGTTGGAGTAGCAATGATAGGTCTTTCCAAGGGGTGGTCGTGGTTAATGTAGTTTGATTCATAATCACTAGTAGCACCAACCGAGTAGTCATGATCATGGTAGTCCATCGGTTGCACCAGACTATGGATTAGGTTAGTTTCATTCATTACAGACGATACCTGAGGATCAGGATGCATGACCATCTTAAATACGATGTACTATTCTAGTAGCCTCTACTATTGTCTCTGATTATTTTTGTATTGGAGATAACAACTCCTTTATTTTGTATCCAATTTGGAATGTCTTGGACTAGATATACAATATCATAATTACTCTTGATACACTGTTTGGAATATGGACAGAGGGAATATGCTAATGTAGGGACTACCCCATTGAGTTAGGCAGTTACCCTTTCTTGTGGAATGTCTTTGTTCTCCAGATGACATGATTCAATTTCATTCTCAGGATGGGCTGGTTAGTCCACTTTCACACCTGTGTAGACTACTATCACCATAGGGGTTTTTTCACATCACTAGAAGGCATCATTTATACAATCAAAGGTGAGATGTATGTCCAATCTAGGGGATCTAGACTAAATCATCATGGGATAAGTGGAGTGACTTACCAGATTGAAAAACGTTCCATGTAGTATTAGGGTTTTCTTCAAACTAATTTCCCTCCAGTAAGAGATCAATTAAAGGAATTATTTCTTGTTGAATTTTTTGGATTACCACCTAAAAGAGAGGTTGATATTAAAATTTAGATTATTCCATGATCATGTTCAATGGCCATTCCCCCACACATGAAGGAACCTACTGAGCATTTGGATATCAAGTGGAAGATAGAGGACTTAGAGGCCAAATGATTTATACTTCATAGTACATCCTCTTGGTGTTCACCCATACATTTCACTAAGTAGGTAGATGGAAATCATTGTTTATGCAAAGATTACAGAATGTTGAACCATCTTACAGTCTTGAATCGGTACCCACTTAATCAAATATATGATCTATTTGAGAAGTCCAGAGGAGAAAAAGTGTTCTATAAGATCGACCTATGATCTGGTTATTATTAGGTGTGAGTTAGACCCTTAGATATAAATCCTAAAACTTTTGGTTAAAGGTATGGTCTGTATGAGTATCTTGTTATGAAATTATATCTTACAAACAATAATTCTATTTTCATCGAATTGATGAATAAGGATTTCTATCCCTATTTGGTCTCTTTTTTCATGGTTTTTTTGGACGTCATCATGGTGTATTCCCACACTCGTAAAAACCATGTAAAACATCTTGAGATTGATCTGGGTACACTGAGAGAGAATCTGTTTTATTCCCAGATTTATAAATATGACTTCTTGATCAAAAAGGTCCTTTTCATGTCCAATATTATTTTAGAATCTAGTTATTCTATTTAACCTAAAGAGGCATGTCTTGTAGTCTCCTGGTAGAAACACATGAATGTGTTTGATATCAAGAGTTTCTTTGGGATCGCTGGATATTACATTCATTTCATGTAAGACTTTTCTCATCTTGATTCACCTCTTAATAATCATTCAGTGAAGGGTGTCATTTTCACAAGGTAAGAAGCATGTGAGAAATCATGTCAGAAGCTGAACTGCAGTCTTTTCGCTGCACTGATTCTGATTCTCATAGAATGAGGTAATAGCTATATCAACATCTGTGATGCATGAGGCATTGGAGAAGGTTCAATGTTGATGCCGGATGACAAAGTTTTACCATACTAATATTATTAGTAGATGCCTCCTATGATAAATTATCTAACACAAGACCACAAGATAGTAGTAATTGTCCATGATTTATGTTGCTAGAGACATTATCTATTGGGTGAGCACTTTGTGGTGTATTCTAATTACATAATCATTAAGTATATCTTTTACATTATGTGACTTGAACCATAGACAACATAGATGGGTCGAATATCTATAATCCATTGATTTTTATCTTTCTTATACACCAATAAAGGTAATTGTGGCCACTAATGCACTGAGTCAGAAAACTCAGATGCATTCCGTATAAGAAGCCAGGGATGAATGAAAGTTAATGTCCGTCTTTTTAGAACATCACCTGGAGTTTCATGACAATCATGAGGAGTCTATAGTCTCAGCCTTAATAGATACCTCTTTCCTCATTGAAAAGTTCAAGAGTAAAAAAAATTCAGATCCTGAATGTTTGGTTCATCGTGAGAGTATATCATGATATAAACCAATTCTGAATTGGTCTGTGGACATAAACAACGTCCTACATCTGCGTGTATGTATCTATGTTCCTACATATCTAAGAGAGATGTTGATGAAGGAGTCCCACACTTCTCTTTGGGCCGACCATACAAGAGTATTAATGATGTATAAATATATGCAACACTGGTATTGATGTACTGGGATGAAACATAAAATTACAGACTTCATCATTATGTGTTCCACCTATCAGTATGTGAAGATGGAGTACAAGAGACCTGCATACTGGTTAAAGCCGCTTCCAGTCCCATAATGGAAATGGGATTATGCATCTATGTATTTCATAGTCAGTTTTCCTAGGTCAATGTAGATTAAAAATGTTATTTGTGTAGTCATTGACCGACTAAAAATATCATCCCACTTCATTTCAATTCGGGAGAAGTTCTCAGTTGAGGAGTGAGGAAGACTTTATGTCAATTAGATTATAATACTACATAGGGTTTGATGTACTATCATTTCAGATAGGGATGCTTGTTTTACTTCAGAGTTCTGTAATGTTTGATAGAACACTTAGGGAACTCATGTGATTCTAGGCCCAACCATTCACCCTCAGACCGATAGATAAGTAGAACAAACTATATTGTTTTTGAGGTTATGCCCCGAGCATGTGTCCTTTGATTTAGATTGTTCTTTGGAGAAGAATAATCCTCTCATTGAGTTCACCTATAATATCATTTTTCAGGAGATGATTCAAATAGATCTTTTTGAGGCCTTTTATGGAAGGCCATGACATTCAACATTGTGCTGGCTAGAGGTAGGTGATACAGTCCTACATAGTTCTCGACTTGTTCAGGAGACTTCAGAATAGGTACAGTTGATCATGAATCTTATGAATATTTCTCAGTTTAGATAGAAATCTTATGTTGATCACAATTGATGACCTCTTCAGTTTGAGGTTTGGGATCATTTTTTTCTAAGGGTATCAACTAGGATAGGTAATAGATGTTCAAGAAAGCCAGGAAAGTAGACTCCTCATTATATCAGGCTATTCGAGATTCTAGAGAGAGTCGGGCATCAAATGCTACTACCTTAGTGGTACAGTTCCATGCTCAATGTTTATCATGTATCACAACTTCACCAACATCATGATGACTCATGTCATACCTTTGATCCCGATGAAGATGAGTAAAAAGACGATGCTACCTTTAAGAAGTATGCAGTACACATCATTGACCAAAGCACAAAGGATGTCAGAGGCCAGTCTATCCCTCTCGTACAGGTGCTATAGAAACATGCCTGAATATAGAACATGACTTGGGAGAGAGAATGTGATGTATGATCCCAATGGTCAGTGTTGTTCTTAGAAAGTATTTCTATACCCTTGGAAAGAGAACTTGGGGGTGATATCTTTTATGGTGGAAGATATATAAGAACATAGTTTTTTAGTGAGGTATGGATTCATTAATTTTGGGTCTAAATATTTAAATTGGACATAAAGTCTATTCCAAATGATTTATTATAGGTTATGTGGGTTTCTGAGTCTTTTTTGGAGCCTGGAACCATTCTTTTTGGAGAAAACCGACTTTGTGCACTGTTTACTGTAAACCGGGTCAGATTTTTCAATGGTTTTCCAAATCATGCAGATGCTGTTTTTAAAGAAATTGGTAGCTCATACGGTTGGAACATGAACATGTATCCTAAACATGAAAATTACCCTTTTTATCAGGTAACTATTCCAGTATAGAACATGATTTTATCCAACCGTGTACAGGAAGGATTTTCAAGCAGAACCGTCTCACATGGTTGGCCAATAGTTTGAAAAACAGTGCAGAAAAAACATGTGCAGGCTAAAAACTGTGAAAAATGTCCAAAACACCATTAATTATATATTAATCATCCCATTTCTCCTAATATGTGAACCAGTAGTAATTTCCTCCATTTTCACAAATTTGGAACTTTTTGAAGGCCAAATATAGGGACCAATAGATCCCCTTTTTCTGGCATCTGATCAAGCTACAATTCATCACGTTGGATATGCAAAAAAATGTAACAGAGTCCACCTTAGCCATTCTTATTTTATCTATATTTATACCTAGTAATCTTCATGTGAGTTTTTTTTAAAATTTTTCATAGATCTACTCTGATTTGAGAAAAATAAAGGGACAATACAAGAGGAGAAATATCGTACATCCTTAAGGGGGTGGTCTATAACTCATCCTGAATGTTTATTTTTTTTGTATTGTTCATGTGGGGCCCACAGGTTGTGTTTGAATCCATTTCATAAATTAACATTCTTGGACTATACTTTTTTAGAATCATATGGATATGTTATTTCCAAATATGTGATTTATTATTAGTGGCTACGCCCACACTCAATCCACCTCATGTCAAAGGTTATACTATACTTGGTTTTTTAGTGTTTTAGAACCTTTGAGCCACCATTTGGGTGTTCCATTGTGTGATCATTCTAATGGCGAGTCTTCTTATCATAAATGAATGTTGTTAATGATAATTACATAATGTCATGTACCATGTATGCTCATAACATGACCCACATAAAGTAAGTTCCTATAAATAATTATTAAATGTATAATTTGGATTGGAAAGTATACTACATATATAACATCGATTTATTAGAATATATTAATGATGGGTTACATGTATTTAGCACAATTTACCATGTCGATTGAAGGTATCAGAGTAAACCTTGATAATTGAATATGCCTTAATTTCTATCTAAGACTTGATTAAATGGTAGAAATTCTACTTTGCTTAACTAGACTAATGGAATACAAGGCTTCAACGAATATATAAATGGTATCTACTATAACTGGAATATCCACACTAATGGAAGGAAAGATATAGACCAAATGAATTATTATGTGATTACAATATCTTATAGGAATGGGCTGACTCATGCTCTCTATGGCTTATGAGAGGAGAATACCATGGGTATCGAGAACACAATTTTGATTCAAGTATATTGTTTTCTTAGGTTGACACCACAATTTAATCTGGTTCTTTTCTATTCCTTGGATGTCTGCTATAATACTATAGGGTTCTATTTATTATTACAGGATAACTCAGATACTCTCCTTTGATCCAGTTTTGGTTAGTAGGTTCCATGGTGAAATCCCATAGGGCCCTGTCTTTGCATATTCTCATTTTACCTTGGTCGATCACCTTGGAATCTGTAGGCACTTTGTTGTGGAATACCCAATATTACACACCTTGGACACTCTTTCCCCTTAGCTAGACATAGATACCACTGAGATAGCATTCTGTGATATTTATGTTACATTGTTTATTACCATAGATCTCACCCACCCGATATCATTACCATGTTGACTTACTCTGTCTCAGGACATTCACTACATATACTATTTCAAGGCAATGGAAGTGCTCAATATGCCTCACATGAGCTATTAACATTAAATGGTAATTGCATAATTAATTAAATGGTTGCACATTCAGACACCTGCTATGGGATAAAGTAGGTACATGGTTATTTAGTTATAATGTACTAATTTTTTTACTTTATATGTACATGCCTGCTCACTGATATATTTTATTACACAAGCCAAATGTTATATACATAGTTGGTGGTAGCCCACTGAGATTTATCTGACACCCTCTCTGGGATTTATTTGCTACCCGGAGTAGATTACATGGTTTCATATATTGACAAAGGTAAGAATACATCATCAAATTCCTGATTGAATAATGATAGGATTGATCATGATATCATATGACTGAGTAGGATCTCGGGATTCTTATAGTAGTAATTGTTTTCTTTTTCCTTGTGTAACATGTTATGCATATTTTGTTGTATCCATGGTTTCCAGTTTTCTAGTGAAATGAAATTACCACATCACAGTTCTAGTTGATATTGTTATTATTATTATTGTGTATATATTGCATCAGTTTTCTTCCTCTATTTAATTATATTACTTCGTATATTTACTATTACATTATATACCTTTGGTTGTGCTATACAATTCAAATTAGGGCAGTCTTCCCACAGACACACCTTAGTCCCCTGCTGCTAGTCAGAACCTGCTAGAGTTTGAGAAGATGATCATTAGGCCACGTGCCCCATCTGGCATGGAGCACCCATTAAGTGGAATTCAGGTCCAGGATGTCACATTTATATTCTTAGATTATGATTATAATGAATACCTATTATATTATATTTTATATATCCTATTTTTTTTTATATTTACATTTGATAGACTTGATCAATTCATTTATTAATTCTCACTTCAAAATTATTATCTTTTCAATGGTTTACAACAATATCTAATTTTAGCAGGTTGGTTTTTACATTAATTTCCATTCTAGAAAATTAAATGAACATTACATAATAATACTTTTACAATTCATATAAAAAATAATTAATTTTATTTTAATTTAATAATACTGTTTCTCACTCTTTTGTACTTAAAATTAATAATAATTTTCTTTAACAAAATCGGACTTCATTTCCCTATTCGGTATGAAATTATTTTTATTCTAAAACCATGTGTTTTAGAAAAAATATTTCCAAAATATTTTTATCCACTTCGAAATGATTTATTAATTATATTTTTACACATGGATAAATTTCTAAATATTTCTCAAATGAAATATTCATGTAATTTTAATGATAATTCTCATATGAATTATATCAAACAAAATTAATGGAATCTTCTTTTTGAGTTTTACGACATAAAAATAATTTACGGACATAATAAAAAAACAAATGATTTAATGCTTCACTTATAAGTTAAAAAAGTTAAATTAATTTGTTTTTCAAAATGTTTTCTGAATTTTTAGTTTTAAAAATTTATTTTCAAATCGCAATTTATATTTTCCTAAATAATTTTCATAAAGGTATTATTATGGTATTTTTATTCATCAGGGAAGAAAACACTATATTATTACTCTAATAGGTATATGTTTTGTTGATTGAAACCTTATTCTTTCATTGAATTTTTTGGACTATTTTTACCAATTATAGTATTCATATTCAATTCATAGATTAATTTTCATACTTTATAATTTTAAATTGAAATGTTCACTTTCCTATCATCATTGGAAAATAAATTTCTCCTAAATATCCATTTCATTTACCATGAATTGTTTATTTAATAAACCTTATTTGACTTCTAACATTACTGTTCAATATTGAAATTCATTAGTATATAATGGAAAATATTGACAATCTGTTATTATTTACTAAATAAATATATTTTATTATAAGAAACAAAGAATATGAATTTAATATATTATTCATTTTATAAGGAATGCATTGGACACAAATGAATCTTGTGGGGGACTAATTCTAGAAATCCCATAGATGCATTAATATTATCATGTGATGAATCAGTTTCCTAGACTAGTTTAATGGGTTTTTATAAATTATTTTTAAATTATCTTGAGGATATATCACGATGGTAAAGGAATTATATGCATGAGATACTAAAATACCTTAATTAAGTATCAACTTTATTATGAATTTATTAATTATATTCCATGATATTATTAAAATTATATTATCATTGGTTGTATTTCATTCTCAAGGTGTTATTAAAATTGAAAGTGTGTTTAGTTATTTATCTTGGTATATTGGTTTTTCATTATCATGTCATGGTAGTCAAGTTATTTGAATAGAATACGGGTTCAATTATTTATCATGTCAAATTAATTATTCCTATTATTATCATGATACTCATGATATTTAAATGGATTGTGTGTCCCGTTATCTACCAAATGATGTTGATTTTTATCCATAATATTTTCACATTGAAATCGTCTCAAAATGCTATTTGTTATCTTTATATTCCTTACATAACATTTGTGTTTATTTATATACTATTAAAATTTATTAATATTATTCATTCCTAATTTCATAAAACAAAAATTACCTCACAAGAAGTATTTGGACAAATCCTTATTTTTTCCATTCCATTGAATCGACTATTTTTACTATGACAGATATTAATTTATATTCTATATGAAATAATTTTATTCTCAAAAAAATAAGTTTTATTTTTTTAAATGTACTATGGTAGTCATTAGAATCTATTTTACCAATAAAGCTACAATATCAATTCCTTTATGAATAAATTTCTGGTATCATATGCCAATAAAAAATAGAAGACACTATCTCTTGGATAGAGGGGATGTGGTATTTATATTTGGTATTAGAGGAAGGGATAGTGAAAACCATGATAGGATTTCATGATAATAAATGTGGATATGGTTTTTGAAAGATATATTTAGGGGTAACAACATTAAAAAGAATGAATTCTTTATGACCTGATCTTCACTTAGTGTAAGTCAATGGGAAATACTACATAAAATGTTTTTAACTCTTTAGTGATATACATTTGATAATTATAATATTTTTAAAACCATTTTTAATGATTCTAAGGGATGATTACAATGAACAACTTAGAAAAAACATAAGGGGTATTCTATTGAAAATAATTTATCATAATTTAGGCATCCTATAAATGATAATTTGGTATTCCTACTATGATTATTCCTTCCCACATAATAATTTTTTTTAGTAAATGATCGGAACTCTAAGTTATCTTATTAACATCGAACATGAAGGAAAATGTTGTTACAATGTGCAACCAAATGGGATGATCATAGATTTTATGATATAATAATTATTCCAAATCAGTTATCATAGAATATAACTTGAAAACTATACATTCACCAACTACTAGACTAACCAATGAAAAGAAGGATTTCTGTTTCTAATAGATCATGTGATGGATAATAAGGAGGAAATATGTATAAATATCCATCATGTACGGAATGTGGAATGAGAAATGTATGAATGTTTCTCAATGGAATGGGAAATAGCTCTATCTATTTTAAAGAAGGAAATACATAAATTAATTTATGATGAAAAAGGTATATTATGATTGGAATAAATAAATAACATCCTATTATTCCATTTATAGTTCATTGTATTATATTTTTTGATAATTGAAACCACCAGAAGAAATCTAATCTTCTAATGGATAAAATGTAGACCAAGAAGGTAGCACTATTGAAATAAAATGGATGAATAAATTATGTATTTGGAATCAAGAATTTTATTTTAGAATTATTTTTAACAATGGTTTTTTAGATATAATAATCATGAAAAATCTATTGATTATGTTAAATTTTATATTCATATACGTATTTATTAACTTAAGTATTATGGATACCATTATGTGTTATGAGTATTTAGGTGATTACAAGTCAAATATCATGACCTCCCATTTTAGTTATTCTATGATGGAAGATAACTACTATTGTATACATTTTGAGGATGTTTATCGAAACAATATGAATTTGAGGATAATTTACATTCTGAATAATTCCATTAAAATTTAACGTAATAATTTCAATGGTATTGACAATAGTTATGGTTAATATGATTATTAATGAAATTTTAATTATAATAAAATAATATTATTAGACAGTGTGGAAAAAATCAATCTGGATTGAAAAATTTAGTAATATTTTTATTTAATGATTTGAATTTTCTCAACATTATCCAATTTGTTATGGAATATAATTAAAAGTAAAACCCATATTATGTTTTAAAACACACCACATCAAATAAGGCCACAGGGCTTGACCCCATTACTGATAGACAATAAGGGTTTATGCACATACTGCAGGCCTTCATGATGTAATGGTTAATATAAAAATATTTAGATAAATGTTTGGAAAATTTAATAGCAATTATTGACCATTATAATTAATTATTAGTATTAGATATTATTTTATTACATTTTATAAACTAGTCTGACCATGTTGGGTTTCTGAAATTGATAAAAATAGATGAAAATAAATTTCACTCTTTTATGGATCATATGATTAGTTAAAAATAATTGTTTTTATCTCCACGATGACAAATTAATTTTTTTATAAATTTCATATATTATGGGATGAAATATAAATTGATCAAAACTATTCCAAAAGATAAAATTTTTATTAGGAAATAAAACTATATCAATAATATTTTTTTCTTAAAATTCATAGACTGTTAATTAATTTTTTTTCATTTGGAAAATAATATTGAAACAAAAACATTATCTTATTAAATTTATATATGAAGAATATGATGAAATTTTAAATCATCCCATATTTATGTTAATAAGTCCCATAAAATTCTATTGAACATTAAATTTATTTTTATTAATAGACTCAATCACTATTTTTAATTGTTTAATCTTTTCTTCCATGTCTATATCATCACATTACATCAATTTTCTCTAAATTAGAAACCTAGTTATGTTACTACACATGAACTTTATACTTATATATCTCAAATATTATGTGGATATTTTATTAACCATTTTTATGTGGGTTTTTAAAAATTTTATTCCCATATAACAATCCCTTGATTAACAACGTAAATATTAAATTATGAGGACACAATTTATTTTTGGTGGAGAAAATGTCATTGTATAAAATTACAATATAAGAATATTTTATTTGATAGAGTGTGGGACACACAAAACTATCCTTAAAAGAAATAATAAAACAATATGAATTATTTGAATAATTATTTTTAAATTAATTAACATTATATAATAGAATGTTTACACAAAATACTATGTTTATCATACATTTTACCCTACACCAAATTAAAAGAAAACGTAAAATGAGATAAAAATATTATTATTTAATATAATAGTTATAAACAAGACATAAAATTATAATATATGATGATTTGAGAATATATTATGAAAATTTCGGTCATCTATTGATTACGAATAAAATAAGAATTAGATAAAAGATAATGTTACATTTTATACAAAAAAGTTTATTTAAAAAGTTGTTTTAATGACTTTTGAGAAAAAAGAATAAATTAATTTTTTACACATTAAACAAATTATTACAAAAAAAACATTTTTGAAATATTAAAATAAATATTATATTTTTTTGAAGATTTTTTATTTTTCTAATATATTTCATTTTAGGATTTCTATAAAAATATACAGAATTTTAATTGAAGACTGCATTTTTTATTAAATAATTTATAATGATAAAATAAATTTTAAATTAATTTCCAAGTAAAAATAATTGATTTATTTGTAAATAAATAAAATTTAGTTTATTTTAATCATTTTCATATTAAAGCATTTTTTAAACATTTTAATCCTTCATGCATTTTCAATTAAAAATATTATTTTCTCATCTCCTCTGTGGTATTAATTTTAAATTAAATTTTGATACAAATATAAACTGAACTTGGAAATATTAATTCCATATTTGCATCTATAAAAATTTATACCATATACTGAGGTTAAATTAAATAATTAAGTCAAATTAATAATGAAAATAGTAAAAACTAATTACTCGAGTTAACGTATAAAAAGATTTACTGGGTGATTAAATGAAGATGATAACAAGTAAAAATGACATACCAACATCTCAAAAACATATTATATGTAAATATTTAAACATTATATCTTATATTATCAATATTGAATGAAAAATTAATGTTTTTAAAGATAAAAAACTAAATGTGATTGAATATTTTCAAAAAAAAATCCAGCATGCTACTCTCTGAACATATAACAGGGCTCCCATATTCTATCCACTTAAAACAATAATACCACACAGGTTTGGAAAATACCTTCCAAAATAACATAAAAAATACTTTCATATCATCATATATTCATTATTGACTTTATAGATCCATCCCAGGAAGGATTTGGTTAAAACATAACAAGGATACTCTAAGTTGAGGTAATATTCATTGATGATCATTTTTGTATTATTTATTCTTCTGCCTCTTTAAATTATTAAAAAAGTTAATTATATATTTATTTAAATATAACTCAAATTATTATGTTTTCCTTTGATAATTTTATTACATATAAACATATTCCCATCCAAAAAATGGGTTATGAAATAATTATTGAGGTGTATGAAGGAATACCACCTAGTGAACCGAGGGCACCCATCTTTTCCATTTCAACCTATAACAGATATGTATTATTATGAATATAAATTATATATTTGATACTTAATATAAACTTATACATATGGATTCATTATATCTTATATTAAAATTTACATTGCATTCTATGTTGGATACGATAATGACGCATCTGTGTACAACAAACTAGCAGCCAACGAAGAGATGTGATTTGTCTTTAACTAAAATATTACATGGAATGTAATTAGGTTATATTTAATAATTATATGTGATATATATGACATAATTATGGTATTAATGATATATTTATCATTATAATATGATAATAGTCTTTATTAACTTTTAACCCACATAAATATGATAACATCATTCATGTAGGTGTGGATGACCACCATCACAAAGCGATGTGATTCTATTTTCACCACCAAAAAACATGGATGATTTATATAAGAATATTTAAATAAATTTTATGAGCTGTTATATTATGATTAATCTTTAAAGTTAAAATACTACTTACCTTGTTTCCATAATGATTAGTCAGAAATTGAAATGTTACTCATGCATACGTATGACCTACTGTGTTAATGATCGTAATACAATTTATTTTTCATAAACATATTTAATGAATGGTTTTAACTATTTAATGGATATAAAAATATTATAATAATTTCATAATTATTATTATTGATATTTTGTAACTATATAATAGGCACAAGAACTATAACTTTTAAGGAAAAGAAAAAATGCGAATACAAAGCAATTAACACCTAAAACATTACAAATAATGAAATATTATTAACAAATTGGATATAACATGCTATAAAATGATCATATATTATATTATAAATATTAATATAATTTTTTAATAAGTTAATATTTTATTTACAACAATTGTACATTTTGTTACTGAATATCTAACCAAAAGGAAGCATTATTTTAGATATTTTGTCTCAATTTCAGTTCATTGAGTCATATTATAATGGTATACACCTGGTATCCTTGATATGGTGTATATAATTTCCCATTGAAATTTTAATTTCAATAATAAATCAGTATTTATTGATTTTAATTTCAAAATACAGTTATTTCAACAATGAAGAATTTATTTGAATATTAACATGTGGTAATAAATTTCATAACTCAATTTCATTTCAATTGGTTATATTACATCTAGATGTTGATGATATTATTATATTATATGTATAATTTTTTTTTCATATATTGTATTTACATTATTTATGTGTATCTATAGATGATAAACATATTAAATTAATTTATTAATTCTCACATCAATTATTTGATCTTTGTAAGCGATTACATTAAAAAGAAATTATAATTGAGTTTGTTTGAAATTGGATTTGGATTAAAAGAAAATTATTATATCATTTATTAATATAACAATTCATTTTTATATGATTTTTAATAATTAAATTTTCATATAATTGAAAATTTTTCTCACTCTTATTAAAATAAAATAATTAATACAATGTTTTTAATAAAACCTTACATCATTTCTCTCTTCACTTGAAACTCTATTTTCAAGAGATGATAAATTTTTGGATCTCGCAATGATGGATGTTATTGAAAATTTACATAGACAAATAAAAAAATAGATTCAATGTTTTATTAATTTGGATGGTTATTATAGACGTTTTTAATTATTTTCAATGATTGTATAATCTACTCACCATGTTGACTTGTAATGGTGTTATGTTCCGATGGAAGGAGAAATGTAAAGATAATTTCAAGGGGATGTAAAGATTGTTATTCACTAAAATTATTATCACATATTCCTATAGTTTATAATGTTTTGGGATCTATAGTGATTCATCCAAGATGTGTATGGGATGTGTCCTCATGAAAAATTATATTGTAATGTCTTATGCCTCAAAAAATTGATTATGAAGGAGACGAATCACCCAACAAGGGATTTGGTGTAAGGTCGGTTAATTATTTATTTAATGATAAGGTGGAATTATCCTTATATATTATTTTATAAAATACATAATGATAATAAATAATTTATAAAAATTATTTTTACTATAAAGGAGGCGAATATCCTCTAAATAAGTTGGTTGTAGTAGAAAAAAATTAGGACTTATCAATACATTACTACCATAGGAAGGAGAAAAATGTAGAGGATTATTTGAATCTAATAGACCATAGTATCATATCTATTATGAGGATCACAAAACATCCACTATTTATGGATGTTCTATGAATGATTTTGGAAATCAAAAAGGGAGGGTATAAATATTATCATTCACAAATGAATGTGAAACCATCTATATAAGTGAAGATTACAGAGGCACGAAATAAAAATGTAGATATAATAAATAGGGGAAAAATGGCCATACATTCAACATTTATTATGTTAGAATAATATTGTTCATGAATCCTATTTATTTCCTTCCCTTAACATATTTAATGGAGTTATGGATTGAGGAACAGAGTTTATAACTCTCTATTCTAACTCGAAGAATAACTATTTATATAGAATAAAGTGAATATTTATTATCTGATGGAATGATGAAAAATATTTTAGAATAATCTTATTAGTAATTTTTTCATAATGTTTAGGCTGAGAGACATTCGTATAATGGGATGTTACAACCATTACCTATATGAGAATGGAAATCAGAAAAAATCAGAAAAGATTTTTTCATCTGACATCCGAAAAACATTTATAAACAATAATTTTATATGGGTTAATTTTGATAATCTTATTAATTCAGCACACTTAATTTATATAATAGAGTATTTCCATATTTTTTAGCTTTTCAAAATATATATTAATGAATATGTGTGATTTCATGGAGTACCACATTCCATTATATTTGATCAAGACCAAATGTTTACATTGATGTTATGAAGAATTCTTCAATAGGATCTGGACACACAGTTATGATTTATTATTTCATATCATCCCTAGATAGATGGATTTTTTTTGAGGAAAATTTAAACTCTATAAGATATATAGATTAATTTTTATATATATTTCAATCGTAATTAAAAACAACACCTACCTTTGGAAATATTTTCATACGAAAATATATTTAAATCATGTTTTTGTTGGGAACCTTATAAATTCCTCTATGGTAATAAGTTGATAAATTCATTAGGATAGAATGATGTTTGGAAAGTAGATTTATTAGGACCAGTTCTAGTTAATGAAATATCATAAATGGTTAAATCTATTCATCATCACATCAAAGTAGTGTATAGTTGAATGAAAATTTATGATGATAATCGATGAGAATAATTGTCATTTAATATTGTAGAAAAGTTATTTCTTTGAATATATCCTTATAAGAGATCAATAAGATGCGTAAATAATGTTATGTTTGTCCATGGGTATATCGGTACTTTTTAAATAATTGATCTTGTTGGGAAGACATCTTATAGATTGACACATTAACTACATAATCCTCAAGTTAATAATATGTTCTAATTATCTCTTATTACAATGTATATAGAAGATATTTAACTTGTAAAAATCTAATATTTCATGCCACTAGATCAATATCAATCTTATGAATAACAGTCGATAATGATTATGTATTGTAGAGAAAATGTTCTATGAAATAAGACCACTCATTTGGTTAATTTTTTATGTTGGAACCACCACTATGAGGAAGAAATTTGGGGACCCAAAAATTTGATGAGAACGTGATATAATCATCTATTTATATGATTGTGATTAATTTAGAGGTAAACATTCATTATAATATGGGAGGAATACAACACCGGTGTATTTTTAATAAATCTATAACATTAAATGATTTTAAATTTTAAATAGATTTTGTAGCATTAAACCATCAGTTTATATATAATAGAAAATAATATAGATCAATTTAACCAAAATATTAAATTTTATGGAATATATATGTAAAACTAAATAATTAAAAAAATATAATCTTTTTATCAATATTAATGTTTTGTTATGTTCTTAGAAAACGATCACTAAATTTTTGGTAATGTTACTTTATTCTTTAAAATAATTTTATCTTATTTTTATTTCTATTTATTAATTATTATTGTTTCTAGAAAATTTATTTGATAAAATGAATTTAATTTTTTAATTATTCATTTAAAAATTATCTTGATTTTCATATAATTTTAGTAAAAATGTTATTTTGTAAGGAATGATGAAAATTCAAATTTTAATTTACAATTTTTTTTTCAATGCATGGTAAAAATCTATATTTATTGGTTTCAAAAATTAATTAGTTCATTTTTATTGAAAAAAATTCAAATTATGGTTTTATAAAACATTATATGGATGAAATTATTATAAAAACATGTAATGATTTAAAAATGACAAATTTTTGAAAAGTGGATTCCCTTGGAATTAAACTTATTTGATTCTAAATTAAATTCAAAGACATCTATGTTTTGAATATGAAAAATGTATAAAAAATTATATTCATGAGGCACTAATTTTTAGATGATTTCCATTTTGTTTCAAATAAAAATAGTAACCATGGATAATATTGTTACCAGTGTAAAGTGTAATTGTATAATTTTTGCTAAAAATAAAATGATAATGACTATAATATGGACCTAACAAATGGAAACCAATTATGATGAATTTGATTCGACCATTAACTCAAAAGGATCTGAATTACTTATTTTAATATAACTTTCACATGAAAATAACATATATAATATTTAGATAAATAAAATTCACCAATTTTCACATTGTTTTTTTAAATATCCCTTATGTGTACAGGTTGTGAAAAATGATATAAATTAATATAAATTTAATTTTTTACCTGAATAAAAATATTTTCTCGATAAAAAATTATTTGTTTGGTTTACTTAGATAATATTATGATATTTTTAGTAGTTTATTTAATAGAAAATTAACGATGTCACATTCATGTTTTAAATAATATATAACTAATAATATTTGGTTACAAAATAAATATATTTGACTATAAAAATTAATTGTAAATTGAAATTATTTTTATTCATCATGGTATTATACTCTTCATTTATAGTTAATAAATATGTAAATTTAATAATTACACAAGGATGATTCACTAATTATTGTATTAATTGAAAAATCAAATACAATTTATCACATATATTAAAAGAAACATAATTTTAGGAAATTAATTTGAGAAATCAATTTTATAGATTAACATGAAATCATAGTGATATAATAATATATTTCATTCAAAAATAACTGTTTTATAGTTTTTTTAAAACTCCATGTAATCAATACTATCAAAATTGGTAGGAATGATATTTCATCAAAAAAATATTTTATTAAATTAAATAAAAATCAGAAAAGAAATATATTTAGTAATACAATATAATTATAATAAATTCTAAAATGTAATAATTTTTTCTTTTATGGACTGATTGAATGCATGTAACTAAAATAATTGCAGCCTTTTAACCCAAAAAATTTGTTACCATAGTGAAAATTAAAATAGCTTAACTATGAATTTATTAAAATGATATGCTTTAAAGAAATTCCAAAATCATTTTAAACTATATTAGTGGAGGAGATTAAAAATTATGTCATATTCTATATCGATTTAAGTTCTTATGTAGGAATTTTGATTGATATTGATTTGATAATAAACTCTAAATTATTTCATCACCTCAATTACAAAATGGATTTTCCTCCCACAAATATGAAGGTCACATTGGGCCTTCAATAACGAACATACCCAACCAATTTCTCAAATAATATTCCAAATTTAAATTCTATAGGTTTTGATCTTCCCAAAATTCCATCCCTATTTTCCCTAAGAAGAGATATAATGGTTGTTTTCTAACGAAAAGGTAATCATCATTACCGAATCATTTGGGATTATTTATTCTTCTACTTTCTCTTCAAGTGTTTTTTACAACAAAAATTAATAATCTTAGTATCATATATATTCATATATGTATTTATAATTATGGAATAACTACATTCTACCCTTTATCCATCATATATAAAAAAGAAAGCACCACATGTGTGTATGTATAACTTTTCGTCTCTACATCATGGTGTAATATATTTTCCATCACAAAATTACATGGATGTGAATAATAAAGGAAATAATATATATATATATATATATGATAATTATAACATTATATTTATTATATGAAAAATATATATTTTCTATTAGCATAAATTTTTACCATTAAAGAATAAAACCATCACTCGTGCTTAATAATGGATTACCGTCTCCACGACATTATGTCACTAATTTATTATTTTAGCAATTAAATAATGATTATATAAATGTATATATTGAATAAATATGATATATATTACCATAATATCATTATTCAAATTATGGAACTACATCCTACTCAAAATAACCCCGACTTATAAAAATACATGCATTAGGATATGAAGCCATTAATAATAGAAAGAAGGGTAATAATGAAATAATATTAACATATTGTTGATAAGATGATATATGTTAATATGTTAATGAAAAAAAGTAATATCATTATTTAAACAATTATAAATGTGTTTAAGATATGTACAATGGAGATCTGACCTAAGGTAAGGGTAATGTTTAAAATCTTATTGTTATTTGGGATTGTTTATTCGTAAGTATATATTGTGGACTATAAATGTTCCATGTCTAGATTTCATAAAAATTAACTTCCAATAAAATTTACTGTTATAAATATATTTTTATTGTCATTTTTAACAATGTGTTTATTTTTACATAATGGTTTGATAGGAATTTTTTCTTTATTTTTCAAAAGTGTCACTTTGTGAATTTGTTGAGAAAAGTAAAAATTGTTTTTTTAATTTATATGACATAAGAGAATTTTTATAATTTAAAGATACCATAATCCCTAGAATACCAACTTTCAATAATAGAGGCCTATTTTCAATGAGATGTTTTCTATTAAAGTTTCACAGAATAAACGATTTTTTCCTCCAAATTTATTTCAAGTGATCTCCCATGATTATTTTATAATGAATATTACATTATTCGGTGTCAAAAATTATTTATTGGGGATATCATTCAATAATAACATCATTATTAATTTTTTTATATGATTGAATAATAATTATGAATCCCAATTCATTTATAAACATCAATTTAATATTAAAAGTCAATGAACCCTTCTTCTTTTGATGGGTTATGATATAATAATTTAATAATAATATTATAGAACATATATGTTGGGTTTTCACAATGTGATTGGAGGGAAATATATCTACCTTCAATCAACTAGTTGAAGATTTAGATCAGATGATATAGAATGCCCTGGAATAGTTATAGAACTCTATTTTGTAAAACAAATATAGAATAATAAGTAAACCTATTTTAGTAATACTGGGATGGAATGAGGAGTGAACTAGGTTTCATAAAGGAATATCTCCATATTGATTTTCTTGGAAGATATACTTCAATAATATGAAAATTATTTCCTATGCTTATGTGAATGCCAAAATTTCATGTCTTTGTTAGAAACCAATGAATTTTGTTCATTATATGATGATCCATGACATGTAGTTTATAATTTAAAAAGTAATTATCATGTTATAATTCCCTAATAATTATCTTATCTTTCTTGACTACCTTTAATGGGTATATGATATCACTCTTTATTAGTTTTTTTATCTCTCGAATATAGAGAATTTTATTATTTAATCCATGTCAATAAGGTTTCTATTTATGAAGTAATAATTGGGAGATGATATAGATGTTTTATTAATCAGTGTTTTATGTTTCCGTCTTTCCAAAAAAAAACTAAACATATACGGTTATGAAGTTGTTTTTTATAATTTAATGAATATTACACTATAAATTTGTAATAAATATGTTTGAACCATATTGAAAATTATAAATGATTACATTGGTTCAATCATTAATTCTAACATGGTTTTATAACATGGAATACTATTGTGTTAGTGTCACATTATAGAATCCTCCCATACAAAAAATATTAAAAACATACCTGAAAATTTTAACATTTAAAAAATTTATTTATTTTTTATGTTCTATTTTCCTAGATATTAGGTATATAATACATATATTACATAGAAATAACAAAAATAATAATTATTTTATCGTTTTGATAGACTCTATTTTGAATACTTCCTAGGTAAACTCACTATAAGTAATTTCTTTGGGACATTCATCAATAGAAAATTGTGATCATAATTCTAGTGATGGATAATAAGGACAAGAAACATGATTCATCATCACAAATAATAAATATAGGAAATAAAAATGTAACAGTCATATGTACATTATATATAACATAGAAATTTATTTATAATATAAAATTTTAACATTCATAATAATATTACATTTATTTATCACAAAGGTTTCAGGAATCATAATTTCTGATGATATTAATAATGGTAATATAATATATGAAATCTCAAGATATTATTTCTATATCCAATACAATATAGTCATATTAGGGTTCACCCTTCATTTTTAATAATTCATTTTCTCCCAAGCGATCATAATAAAACATTAAATTAATGATCCAAGGAAAATGATGAAACATTTTATTATAAAATCATTTTGTATATATGTCCTCAATGACTTGAACATTATATCAATTAAACCCATTGAAATAGAATGTGGTTTATATTCTTGAAAATAACCGAATAAATAAATTATGTGTGCAAATACATGATTAACCATATGTAAAGAAGGGGTTTGTGTATCCACTAAATAAGAATATTTCATTTAGAATAGATAAATTCAAGAAATGAATTGAGAATAATGACAACATAAAATATTGAATAAGGATAGAAAAAATGATAGGAAAAGATAACCTGACATTGTTAAAATATTAAATTTTATGTTGTTGATAAATCTAAGAGTATGTAAATAATGTAATTAAATATTTAGAATGATTTCTAATAAAATGTACTTGAATATAAAAATGATGATAAACCCCTTTTATTGAATAGTTTCTTCCTAAAACGTTTCGATGGCACTGTTTTATATTATAACACTATAAAGGGGATATTTGTTAAAAAACTAAATAGAGAAATAGGGATTATGAATTTTAATTTTATTGAACTATGGCATGGGGGGGTATATATATTAATAAAGGAGGAGTTATTTAATGACTTCCAAATACTCATCTTATAATTATTGTATGTTGAAAATAAAAAACCATCGAGATACCCATGAATTTGACTCATGTTTTTAGACAATTTATCAATTTGAATAATATTATATTAATTTTGATGGAAAAATATATTTTAATGATACTTTGGACATGAAAAATAAAATGTTCTATGATATAATATTTTAAATTAATATATCCATTTTAGGGTTTCGAATGTCATTTATAGGTTTGGAAATTGATTTAAATCAACTAATATTCAACATATTAATAATTTTAAATATTATAGGTCACACATTATATTTTATTAACTATTTAATCATTTTAATTATATAAAGGATGTGATAAAACATACCAAATATAAAAAATATATATTTTTACTATTTACTAAAAAATAAATTATTTTATTATATTATCAAAATATGACATTAAACTAATTTTCAATTAGTTTATTTCAAATAGAATATAAATTTATCAAAAATTTCTAAATATGTGAATTTAAATGTTTAAAATATGAAAAAATATATATATTTAAATATAATACTTTTTGAGACACTATAACATTTATAATAATTATAATAATTTTCTAGGCCATTATATAATTATATTTTTATTTATATTTAAAAAAAGTGTCTTCTAGGAATATTTCAATAAACAAATGTATTATTTAAAATACTAGATTTTTTATAATTTTATATTTATTTTTTGTAAAATATAATTATATTTTATTATTTTCTAAAAAAATTAAATTCATAGATATCTTTTCTGATATATTTTAATAAAAATAAAATAAAATCAGAAAATGGGTTGTTGAAAAATATTTTTTATTAATGTCAAAAAAATTATAGTTATTTGATAGTACAATCTTGAAAAATATCCACTTTTTACCCTATAATATTCCCAATGGGTATAGTCTAGAATGGTGGTATATTTATCAGGTGGCTCACCTAACAATGACCTAGTGATGATCTCCACTAATAGAACTTCTTTGGTAGACATTTTTTATTATGCCTTACTTATATATTCTATACATAATATTGGTCAAGGGAAAACCCCACTGATGATACCTCTCTTATATGTTCAGACAAACAAGATTCAAAAGGTATGAATACAGTAGTTGTTTCCATTGTTTCCCTTTCATAAAATAATTTTAAATTTTAATTACTCTTAATAATTAATAATTCTAATAGGAATATTTAATATAAATAGTCATAAAATTCAATTGTCATATTGAAGACTAGACATATTAACCAATGGTCATGTTGAATAACAATCATATACATATAATCCCATTTATGATTTCATTCTATGTATATTCCATCAAACATCATTAATAATTTCATTATTATCAAAGGTTTCGTAAATCATACTATAATTAATCTTATATTCTTAATTTTTAAATTTCATAAAATAATTTTCATAGATAGTTTAATATGTATTTTAGAGTTAAAAATTATAGAGTATAACATTCATGGAAACAATTAATGGTTTTTTATCCTGATACTATTCATATATATAGAAATTTATTTTATTAAATTACATGTAATATATATTTTTTAATATATAAATATACTTCAATTGTGCAACATAATAATAGAGACATTTTTATGAAACAATGGTTTTATTAATCATAGAATACATTTTTATTCCATTATATTCTACCCCATTAATTAAACTTTCACTCAAAATTTATATTCCAATATCTAAATAAATGGGTGAATTTATCCCTCATTTCTAAATTAGATTCCAAGTAGCATCTTAAAACCTGATATTTCTCAATTGGACATTCCCAATTCATATCTTGTTAATCCTCATATAATGAACCCTTTTTCTAATGTTGTGAATTGTCACTGTTAATTTTAAAATTAACCTTTTTACTATAAATAATTAATATCAACTACATGTGTTTTGATAGAAATATACATTCTTAGTTTTCAAATGTGGAAAACATCATGGTTATTATAATTATTGTCCAATTTTTCAAATCAAAAAGTATGTTCGATGACATTTTATGAATTTTCAATTGGTTTATTGTACCATGTACCAAGTTCTCACTTATTTATGAATCTCTAGACTCTAATATATAGTGTTATATTGATGAAAACAAGATCCCCAAAAAAATTCAATTTTATTCTTATTATTTTACTAATAAGTTTTTTTAAATTCATCTTCGATGTGTTACTGAATAACATATTACAAATATATTATCCCTTTCATATTGTGTTCCCCAAACTGTTTCCATTCTCAAAATTCATCAATTCAGGTTGGTGTTATATTCTAATTATCATACAATTATAAAAAAGAATAAATTTTAATAAATGAGTGGAATATATTTTTATATTGTACTTCAACATGTGGATGATGTTGATCACAACTCCCATTAAAGTAAATTGTTCTATCCCATAACATATCATCCATTTTTTGACAACTCCTCTCATACATTCAATTAATTTGAGGATGATAGGTTGTAGTCCTGTTAATTTATATATTCATTTTGGTTTGAATAGTCATTCAAAATATAAAATAAAATCATTTATGTTGATATAAAAATATAAACAACGGTTCCCAAGGGATTCTTTCTAATTCTTGTTTATAGGGGTGTTATATGAATTATACAAGGAAATAGTCTAGTATGGTCCTGAAATTGGAATAACATGTTAATCTATCAATTCTTATCCATATATAATTTTTACCCTTGGATTTATTTGGAAGGTCACAGATAATTTAAAAAGTAATGTTATCACACATCTATATCGGTATTGGAATTGGTTTAAATATCACTTTTAGATGTATTCACTCTATCAAAACATGGTGGAATTCCAAGAAAATTTCAATGTATTTAAAAATCACCATTTTCATATTTTCCCATCAATAATTATCAGTATGTCACTATACATCTATGTGTTTATCAGATATAGAGTGAATATTGTGTTATAGATATTATATATCGACTCCATCCTTATCTCTAAAATAAATGGGATACAATGTTTTATTGAAACATTTAGTACACCTTAATGATCAATATTTTAATTCAAGAAACTATTTATTTCAGTGCCTCTACCTTATTTTGGATCAATGGATCATCTATTTGTGCTCTCTTGATTATATAATGTATTAGTGGTTGAGAAAATATTTGTGATATGATTTATTATGACCCTTACTATATTATACTCTTCTCAAATCTAACATATTCCCTAATTAGTGGATATCCATCAATATTTATCATCTCCAAAACAATATAATGATTCATACGCAATGAAATGTTGACTTTTTTTATCATATATGGTGATATTGAATTAAAAAAATAACATACATTAATATTCTACAACTATCTATTTTATATCAAATTCAATTACATTTTGGTAAAAATATGGACCAAACAATGTTGTTCTGGGTTTATATCATACATTCCCCATAAATATAGTGTCTCTGTGTCTTCAAAGAAAAATTTAATACAACTTACTCCATGTAATAAATATAAGAGTTCTATTCGTGTGGTTTTATCAATCACTAAGAAAAAGAAATAAATTTTTAATTTTTCATAAGAACACATCTATTTCCATTCAATTATCCAACGTGTTACTTGAAAAGTCATTCTGTGACATAGGTTAGGGTGAGAAAAGGTGCACTAAAATAATATTCTTCAATTTATGGAATCATTTCTTAAACGCATTATTCTATATAGTTTTAATGACCTTTAGAGTTAACCTGTAACACCCCAGGTAAATAAAGAATATAACATCTTTATATTTATCCATACTTGTGAATCAAATATTCTTATTACTTTAAAGGGGATGCAATTCTCGATGGCGTACCCAATACGCAACAACGAGTTTCTTGGGAATCTTACATTGCACTCTAATAATAAAATAATATTATTTTAAATGGCAGTTAACATGTATCCATTGTATTGGAGGGAATGGATAGAAATAACTAAAATATGATTATATATGTTTTTAAATGGTTTTACATTTATCCAATAAAAGATAAAGGCTTAAAATACGGAAAGAATTCAATTTTAGGCATATGTGCCCTAGTTTTCACTAAAGGGCCACTTATCGCCTTTTGATGGCGAACCATCATTAAATATAGTTTTGTTCACTCTTATACATTCTTTTGGACCAAATAAAACTCTTCTTTAGAATCGGGACATCAAATTTTACTTTTTGTAAATTTTTGGTATTTTTTCCGATAAAGTTCATTTTTTAATGAATAGTGTAACATGTTGTATTTTAATTCAAAACCTCTTTATAATCTAATTTATTTATATGATTATATTATCTATTGAATTGGTTTTAAAGTGAAATTAGAATATATTTTCACAATTAAATCCAATAGTGGTTGTTGGAATTAATTTCACTTTGAAATCAGACTTAAACTAGTGTCAATCTTTTGATACTTATTGTTTCATAAAAACATGCTTTTTGATTTGACAGCGGGAATTAATTATTAAATTAATTAATCTGACTTATATGTTTTGAATTTTGTAAAATAGAATTCATTTTTGAATTCGGAATATCAAATATAGCTTAGGGTGAATGTTTGGGATTTTTCTGAAAAACTTCAATTTTTGATGAATAGTGAAACCACTAAGTGGTACTTATAAAAACTGATTTTTCCATTTAAATGAAATTTTGTCATCTTTGTGTTTTGAATTTCAAAAATCCGACATAAATGGTTGTCATTAAGAAGTAAAATATGGTTCAATGGGATAAAAATAATTTTTTTGGTGAATAGTAACTTATTAAGTTTTTAATCGCGATTAGAGGTAATTAGTGTAGTTTACGGTAAAAATAATGTTTTAATAATATGAAATGAACTTGACACATGTCCTAACATCATTGTATGTGTCATGGCCGACCAAGACAACCCATGGGTCAACTTCGGGACCCCATTAAGCCACTTTGGTTGGAAAATGACATTAATATCTTTTTATTTAAAGTTAAAGTAAAAATGACACACACATGAGATGTTTTACTAAAACAATTTTTACATGGGGTTATACAAGTCTGATTTTTGACTATAAATATTCATTAGAAAGATAATGATATTTCCTACATAATAGTATTTTATTTATAATTTTTAGACATCAAATAAATTAAATTATTAATGACATCATGATGATGCAGCGATGACCTCATTATTTAACGATTTAAATAAAATGGAAAGATAATGTAATATCTAATATCTACACATGTCCAAAACCTATTGGATGAGTGTATTTAGAACCCTTATCACCTTATCCTAGAAATACATCAATGTGGGACCTCTTAAATTCGAATACCATTTTGAAATAAAGTGACTTTTCTTTACCATCCAAGAGAGCCCCTCCTCTCCTCTTATAAAAGGCCCCCACATCTACCTCCTTACCCACACTCCCAAAGCCTTTGGCTCGGCCAAACCCTGCCCATTTTGTCTCTAAACTTCCCTCTCGTACTCCTTGAAGCCTAAATTTGGGCAGAAGGCTTCCCAAGGAAGCCTTTGAGCTCAAACCAAAGGGAGTTACCCGATTTTAAGGTAATGTCTTCTTTTGAGTCCTTTTGTTTTATTTTGCTTCTCCAACCCCATAAACTCTTTTTATTATTTTCTTTTGTAACAAATCCAGTATCCTCGATATACTAGGATGTTGTTATAAGAAGTATTCGAGCTACACTTACACACACCTACATCTAATGGTTAAAGAACATACTGTTTCCGTGGATGGAGAATTTCTGCCTCACGAAACGATGATTGTTCAACACTCATATAACACCATCAAAGGTGGCCATTAAGATGTCACTATATTTATATATGATATATAATATGTTTATGTTTTACTTAAGCTTCTGTATTTTTCATTTTTTTCTTACCTTTATTGCTTCCATTATGGGTATACGCGATATCTTCATTTTAGGAAGTGCGGACTACTGCCCCCTCAAAGTGATGTGATTCGTTAATGCCATACATGGGACATATAAAGGATTGATTTAATGTTATTATATATGATGTAATACTGGAATTATAATATACCTCTGTATAATTATTATTTATTTCCATTAAAGTATGAGAAAGAAATGAAAGTAGCGTTCATGCGTACGTACGACTTACCGTCTCCATGAACGGTGCCTTTCATTTCTTATCCCCAAATGTAATGTACTATTAAAAGTATATGTATAGAATGGATATATATAATGAAGGATACATCTAAATAATTAATATAATTATGGAATTAAAATATACATACCTCTCATTTAATTTTAATCTCATTAATATGAGAAAGAAATGAAAGTAGCATTCATGCGTACGTACGGCTTACCGTCTCCATGAACGGTGCATTTCATTTCTCACCTCTAAATGATTATGTAATATTATAAATACATTTATATGCTGGATATATATGATATATATGATATCCAAATCTGGAATGTCATTCTGGATATAAAGAACCTTTGACCACACGAACAACATGTAATTATAAGAAATCCATTTTCGACTTAAGAACCGAATATCGACAAAACAAACATTATTAACTTAAATGGTTACATAATGTTTATAACATGGAAATAAGTGATATAGAAGGAATAATGAACTTTAAAAAGGTTCTTAATCAAGTAGAAATTAACTGAAGTTTATTATTCAGGACGTTAAAGAACGATCGAGTCAAGTCGGACCCGAGGTAAGGGATCTTACTCCTCTCTATTTCTTTTTAAGTACTCTCCTTTATGTCACTTCTTTTAAGCTCCTATATGTTATGTTGGGGGATGTTATTTTATATTACTCTTACTGTAATTTTTATTTTCATATAATGAGAGACCCTATTCTCTCTCATCAATCCATTTTGGAAGTTTTGAGTGGCGCCGTTAGGCTGCCGAATTTTCGTAAGAGATCTAACCTCTCTATTTCTTTTTAAGAACTCTCCTTTATGTCACTTATTTTAAGCTCCTATTGTAATGATGGGGGATGTTCTTTCATATTCCTCTTTCTCTAAATTTTGTTGTAATGTTATGAGATACCCTATTAGATCTCATCAATCCATTTTTGGAAGTTTTAAGTGGCGCCGTTAGGCTGCCGAGTTTTCGTAAGTGATTTTTCATCTCACTTTTATTCCCATGAGACTTATGCTACATTTGCCACAATTTCCATTGAGTGGTGTATGTAATGACCATTATTTTACTCATTTTGTAATATTCTTTCATTTATGAGTATTTACATCAATGATGTATTGTCCTTATTTCACGGGGTGTATGTTTCGAAAGATACCCAAGTCGGTAAGGGAACCTTTCACCCTCCTTTTTTTAAAAGACTTATTTTGTTTGGCCTTTTAATTTACATGTTTTTATGTTGGGATATGTTCTCATATATCGTTATTGATGTAAATTTTATTTCTAAGTGATGAGATACACTTTTATCTCTCATTAACTCATTTTGATGTGACACCGTTAGGCTGTCAAGGGAACTTCTTAACCCAATTTCGATTTCTTTGGGTTCAACATGTAGTTACTAAATATGTCATCCTTTGAATTTGTGTGAATGACCTTTGATTATTTTACACTTAATATCCACTCATATTTGGTGTATTCATTTGTCACACATAATTATGTAATTGAGTTATCCTTAAACCAAGGATACCGTCTTTGTAGGGAACTTCATCTCAATCTCCTTTCATTGAGGCATATTTCGTTTTATACACAACTTTATTTTGTAATGGTGTATAAACCCCTTTGAATTTTACTTTTATACAAAAGGAATCTTTTTCTACGAAGCGTTTTTCAAAACGACAAAATGGAATGTTTCTTTTAACGTACGCGGTGACAACGACCTTTTCCGCCGCTGCGAGTATTATTTGGTATTTGGCTTCCTCAACAAGCCGTAATGTTTTTAGAATAAAATAAATACCATATACTCTTTTATGTATTTTGGTATTGAAAATGGTTTTGATAAAGGATTCTATTATGTCAATATATTTATAATATATTGTGATTGAAATGTGGAAATTTTATCATTCCTATATGTTGGTTTTATGTTTCATGATTTTATATTGGTACTTGGACATTTTAACGGGTGGTTACATTATAAACCATATGACAGGTGGTGCCGTGAATACCAGGACAGGTGGTTACATTATAACCTCCAATGCATTGGGTACGGAGGTCGGCCGTATGGCTATTCCATTAAGTATGTATGGAAATTGGCCGTATGGCTATTCCATTAAGTGATATGTATAGAAGTTGACCGTATGGTTATTCCACTTAAGTATGTTTATGTCCCAAGATACCATTATATATGTTATGTGTTCTTTATATGGGTTTTATGGTAATACTTTGGTTACAAAAAGGTAAGTAATGATATTTTATTCAGTGAAGAGTTTTTACTACTTTATAAAGGTGAAAAGTACTACTTTGATAAAGTATACATGGTTTACTTATGGTTTTGATAAACTAACAGTTTTTATTCTTTGTGTATCCCTTACTGTGTTTTTATGCTCATCCCATGTTTTTGAAATGTTTTTCACAGGACTTAGCATGGAATCGGGTCAAGAATGGGATCAAGGGAATGTCATGCTACCTAAAACATGAAACTAGACATGTTTCTTTTTAAGAGTTTTTATTTAATGGAAAGAGACTACTTTGTAATCTTTTGAGATGTAATAGTTATGTCCTAATTCTCTAAAACTCTAAACCTAAAATGATACTCAATGTGATTTATTCATTTAATTCAATTTTAAGTAAGGATTAAGGTTGGGGCCTTATAGTTGGTATCAAAGGTCGTTTTAGATAACTTTAGAGGTTAGGGTATTCTCTAAGCATAAGTGACATTACCATAATGGTTAGGATTTCAAAAAGATTCATAGTTTTAGAAAATGTGAATGAGTAACTATATCTTAGTGTTTACCTTCCTCATTAGTACATAATGGTTTTGTTGATATACTCACACTAACATTTCTGTTTTTAGTGGATGGATGGATCTAGAAGGCACCAATGAGACAACAGGTTTGAAGGAAACTGTGGTGGTTCTCTGATTAAGATACTATATAAAATGGGGGATTCAATGAGGAAACTCGTGGTTGTTCTAAACCAACTATCAAGGAGTCATGATCAACCACTTGAACCAAGGTATGTTCTGTAATGCATCATGTACAAGATGACCAATCGATAGGGAAGTTCAGGTAATAATTATAAAGGTAACCATTTGAGTTTATATGATCCTTACTTTTGAGGTAATTATGGGTTATTATATGATATGGTGGAAAATGAAAGGAATGAGAAAAATTTGAGGTTAAAATATGTTATGATTATTTTTGAAGATTTTTTCTCATTTTGTGGAATGTTTTAAGAATTATATAGTTTTGGAAAAAGGACAACACGCAGACTGTGTGACAACCCGTCGCATCGGACAAAGCTGCGGGAATCGAACCCACAACCAAAGTGCGACTGATATTTATCTCCTACCACTGGACTACGTGATGTCCCTGGTTAGTTTGACTGATTCTTTCTAGTTATATGATTTTATGAATTAAGAGAAAGTTGATTTTGGGATATTTATGAAAATGATTAACCTATCATAGAGGATATGGGATTAGGTTAATTACTTTTCAATGCGAGACTTTAGGAGCAACTGATATTGTTTGGAGATAAATGTTACGATTTAACTTGGAAGACTATGTGACTAAATCCTTAAAATGTTTGGGTTTCAATATTAGATTTGTTTACTTTGAGGAATTTTATGGTCAGATTGTTTATCCGATGGTCCTCGTTGAACATTGGGTTTTGTTGGACAAATTTTGGAGATTAAGAATAAATTTTCTTTCTAATGGGTTATCCTTTTCTGGGTTATCTGATCTTGTACTAATCTTTGGGTTTTTGGTTTTGGTTAAAGTCTAAAGACATGGGAATTATATAGTTCTCTTTTTTGGGTTAGGTAATCTATAGAAGATGATTATAGTACTCTTAATGAGAACAAGTCTCCCTAAATACTCGTCTTTTGGAAAAAAATATGAGTTTTTGTAAGGAATATAATTAAAGTTGAAAGTCAACATGATAAGTGATTTTGTTTCCTTATGAATAAATTGTTCAATAAAAAGAAACTTAAAACAAAAATTTTGTCTATTAACTTTTCCTACTGGGGAATCGAATACCATTTAACCCATCACAAGTTTGTGATTTTCTCATGGTTAACTTTCTCCTAAACATGTTTTCTATCACTCTCCATCAGAACATGACCCTATGTTTTCTCCTCCATGTCCATGTTTTCATACTTGGAATCCAAGTATGGGTTAACTCGGGTGACCTTTGTACTTATATTTCTTTATTTTAAAGTGATTGTTTTACCGACTCTTCTTCCGATGTGGGACTTTCAAGGATGTTTCCAAGCCCAATTTTAAAATTGTGAGGACGCAATTCCCAAAAGGGGGGAAGGATGTAACACACCAGGTAAATAAAGAATATGATATCTTTATATTTATCCATAATTGTGAATCAAATATTAATATTACTTTAAAGGGGATGCAATGCTCGATGGCGTACCCAATACGCAACAACGAGTTTCTTGGGAATCTTACGTTGCACTCTAATAATAAAATATTATTATTTTAAATGGAAGTTAACATGTAGCCATTGTATTAGTGGGAATGGATAGAAATAACTAAAATATGATTATATATGTTTTTAAATGTTTTTACATTTATCCAATAAAAGATAAAGGCTTAAAATACGGAAAGAATTCAATTTTAGGCGTATATGCCCTAGTTTTCACTAAAGGATCACTTATCACCTTTTGATGGCGAACCGTCATTAAATATAGTTTTGTTCACTCTTATATATTCTTTTGGACCAAATAAAACTCTTCTTTAGAATCGGGACATCAAATTTTACTTTTGGTAAAGTTTTGGTATTTTTTCCGATAAAGTTCATTTTTTTAATGAATAGTGTAAAATGTTGTATTTTAATTCAAAACCTCTTTTTAATCTAATTTATTTATATGATTAGATTTTCTATTTAATTGGTTTTAAATTGAAATTAGAATATATTTTCACCATTAAATCCAATATTGGTCGTTGGAATTAATTTCACTTTGAAATCAGACTTAAACTAGTGTCAATCTTTTGATACTTATTGTTTCATAAAAACACGCTTTTTGCTTTGACAGCGGGAATTAATTATTAAATTAATTAATCTGACTTATATGTTTTGAATTTTGTAAAATAGAATTCTTTTTTTAATTCGGAATATGAAATATAGATTACGGTGAATTTTTGGGATTTTTCTGAAAAACTTCAATTTTTGATGAATAGTGAATCCACTATGTCGTACTTATAAAAACTGATTTTTCCATTTAAATGAAATTTTTTCATCTTTGTGTTTTGAATTTAAAAAATCTGACATACATGGTTGTTATTAAGAAGTAAAATGTGGTTCAATGAGATAACAATAATTTTTTTGGTGAATAGTAACTTATTAAGTTTTTAATCGCGATTAGAGGTAATTAGTGTAGTTTAAGGTAAAAATAATGTTTTAATAATATTAAATGAACTTGACACATGTCCTAACATCATTGGATGTGTCATGGCTGACCAAGAAAACCCATGGGTCAACTTGGGGACCCAATGAAGCCACTTTGGTTGGAAAATGACATTAATGTCTTTTTATTTAAAGTTAAAGTAAAAATGACAACCACATGAGATGTTTTACTAAAACAATTTTTACATTGGGTTATACAAGTCCGCTTTTTGACTATGAATATTCATATGAAATCTAAAAATATTTCCTACATCATAGTATTTGTTTTATAATTTTTAGACATTAAATAAATTAAATTATTAATGACATAATGATGATGCAGCGATGACCTCATTATTTAACGATTTAAATAAAATGGAAAGATAATGTAATATCTAATATCTAAACTTGTCCAAAACCTATTGGATGAGTGGATTTCGAACCCTTATCACCTTATCCGTGAAATACATTAATGTCGGACCTCTTAAATTCGAATACCATTTTGAAATAAAGTGAATTTTTTTTACCTTCCAAGAGTGCCCCTCCTCTCCTATTATAAAAGGCCCCCACCTCTACCTCCTTACCCACACTCCCAAAGCCTTTGGCTTTGCCAACCCCTGCCCATTTTGTCTCTAAACTTCCCTCTATTACTCCTTGAAGCCTCAATTTTGGCAGAAGTCTTCCGAAAGAAGCCTTTGAGCTCAAACTAAAGGGAGTTACCCGATCTTAAGGTAATGTCTTCTTTTGAGTCCTTTTGTTTTATTTTGCTTCTCAAACCCCCTAAACTCTTTTTATTCTTTTCTTTTGTAACAAATCCAGTATACTCATTATACTAGGATGGTGTTATAAGAATTATTCTAGCTAAACTTACACACACCTACATCTAATGGTTAAAAAACATACTGTTTCTGTGGATGGCGAATTTCTGCATCACGAAACGATGATTGTTCAACACTCATATAACACCTTCAAAGGTGGCCATTAAGATGTCACTATATTTATATATGATATATAATATTTTTATGTTTTACTTAAGCTTCTGTATTTTTCATTTTTGGCTTACCTTTATGGCTTCCATTATGGGTATACGCGATATCTTCATTTTAGGAAGTGCGGACTATCGCCCCCCTCAAAGTGATGTGATTCGTTAATGCCATACGTGGGACGTATAAAGGATGGATTTAATTTTATTATATATGATTTTATACTGGAATTATAATATACCTATATATCATTATTATTTATTTCCATTAATGTATGAGATAGAAATGAAAGTAGCGTTCATGCGTACTTGCGACTTACCGTCTCCATGAACGGTGCATTTCATTTATTATCCCCAAATGTAATGTACTAATAAAAGTATATGTATATAATGGAAATATATAATGAATGATACATATAAATGATGAATATAATTCTGGAATTAAAATATACATACCTCTCATTTAATTTTAATCTCATTAATATGAGAAAGAAATGAAAGTAGCGTTCATGCGTACGTACGGCTTACCGTCTCGATGAATGGTGCATTTCATTTCTTACCTCTAAATGATTATGTAATATTATAAATACATGTATATGCTGGATATATATGATATATATGCTATCCAAATCAGGAATGTCATTCTGGATATAAAGAACCTTTGACCACACGAACAACATGTAATTGTAAGAAGTCCATTTTCGACTTAAGAACCAAATATCGACAAAACAAACATTATTGACTTAAATTGTTACATAATGTTTATAACATGGAAATAAGTGATATAGAAGGAATAATGAACTTTAAAAATGTTCTTAATCAAGTAGAAATTAACTCAAGATTATGATTCAAGACGTTAAAGAACGATCGAGTCAAGTCGGACCCGATGTAAGGGATCTTACTCCTCTCTCTTTCTTTTTAATTACTCTCCTTTATGACACTTCTTTTAAGCTACTATTTGTTATTATGGGGGATGTTCTTTTATATTACTATTACTGTAATTTTTATGTTCATATGATGAGAGACCCTATTCTCTCTCATCAATCCATTTTGGAGGTTTTAAGTGGCACCGTTAGGCTGCCGAATTTTCGTAAGAGATCTAACCTCTGTCTTTCTTTTTAATTACTCTCCTTTATGTCACTTCTTTTAAGCTCGTATTGTTATGATGGGGGATGTTATTTCATATTCCTCTTTCGGTACATTTTTTTTAATGTGATGAGATACCCTATTTGATCTCATCAATCCATTTTTGGAAGTTTTAAGTGGCGCCGTTAGGCTGCCGAGTTTTCATAAGTTATTTTTCATCTCACTTTTATTCCCATGAGATTTATGCTACATTTTCCACAATTTCCATTGAGTGGTGTATGGAATGACCATTATTTTACTCATTTTTTAATATTATTTCATTTATGAGTATTTACATCAATTATGTATTGTCCTTCTTTCACGGGGCATATGTTTTGAAAGATACCCAAGTCGGTAAGGGAACCTTTCACCCTCCTTTTTTTTCAAAAGACTTCTTTTGTTTGGTCTTTTAATTTACATATTTTTATGTTGGGATATGTTATCATATATCCTTATTGATGTAAATTTTATGTCCATGTTATTAGATACACTTTTATCTCTCATCAACTCATTTTTATGTGACGCCGTTAAGCTGTAAGGGGAACTTCTAAACCCAATTTCGATTTCTTTGGGTTCAACATGTAGTTACTGAATATGTCATCCTTTGAATATGTGTGAATGACATTTGATTATTTTAGACATAATATCCACTCATATTTGGTGTATTCGTTTGTCACACATAATTATGTAATTGAGTTATCCTTAAACCAAGGATATCGTCTTTGTAGGGGACTTCGTCTCAATCTCCTTTCATTGAGGCATATTTCGTTTTATACACAACTTTATTTTGTAATGGTGTATAAACACCTTTAACTTTTACTTTTATACAAAAGGAATCTTTTTCTATGAAGCATTTTACAAAACGACAAAAAGGAATGTTTCTTTTAATGTACGCAGTGACAACGACCTTTTCCACCGCCGCGATTATTATTTGGTCGTTGGCTTCCTCAACATGCCGTAATGTTTCTAGAATAAAATAAATACCATATACTCTTTTATGTATTTTGGTATTGAAAATGGTTTTGATAAAGGATTCTATTATGTCAATATATTTATGATATATTGTGATTGAAATGTGGAAATGTTATCATTCCTTTATGTTGGTTTTATGTTTAATGATTTTATATTGGTACTTGGACATTTTAACGGGTAGTTACGTTATAAACCATATGACGGGAGGTGCCGTGAATACCAGGACGGGTGGTTACGTTATAACCTCCAATGCATTGGGTATGGAAGTCGGCCGTATGACTATTCCATTAAGTATGTATGGAAATTGGCCGTATTGCTATTACATTAAGTGATATGTGTGGAAGTTGACCGTATGGTTATTCCACTTAAGTATGTTTATGTCCCAAGTTACCTTTATATATGTTATGTGTTCTTTATATGGGTTTTATGGTAATCCTTTGGTTACAAAAAGGTAAGTAATGATATTTTATTCAGTGAAGAGTTTTTACTACTTCATAAAGGTGAAAAGTATTACTTTGATAAATTATACATGGTTTACCTTTTGTTTTGATAAACTAAAAGTTTTTATTCTTTGTGTATCCCTTACTGAGTTTTTATGCTCATCCCAAGTTTTTGAAATATTTTTCACAGGACTTAGCATGGAATAGGGTCAAGGATGGGATCAAGGGAAAGTCATTCTACCTAAAACATGAAACTAGACATGTTTCTTTTTAAGAGTTTTTATTTTATGGAAAGATACTACTTTGTAATCTTTTGGGATGTAATAGTTATGTCTTAATTCTCTAAAACTCTAAACCTGAAAAGATCCGCAATGTGAATTATTCATTTAATTCAATTTTAAGTAAGGTTTAAGGCTGGGGCCTTATATAACCTGGTTAAGGGATATGAATGATATGTAACAATTTTCAAAAACCTTATATATTACCCAGATAGCCCACATATTCTACAAAGGCTGCATACAATATTGGTAGGTGTAAAATCCTCTATGGCCATTATCCTAGAAATATGGAATGATATTCCTTTACTGGTCATGATGTTTCCCATGAATGAATCTTTTTGTAACCTTAACTAATATTTAATGAATATTCAAAATTTATTTTCCTTTCTAAATGTTTTTAATATCACCATTAGGTGATCCTCATCATCCTCATGAATTTTTCAATATATCATTATATCATATATAAATATAGATAATATTCTATAAAGGTTACCAATAAATAATATATTCATCAAATACATAGTTATGTTATGTGAATTAGGAAACCCAAGGGATATATAATAAATTAACAATTAAAGTATATTTTTAAACGAGTTGGTTGTGGGATATATTATTTCCATACACTCAATTGATGTTAAGTAAATTAGTGGTAAATATATTGAAAAACATTACACAAAAAAGTTGTTTAAAAATCAGAATCATTAATAGGGGGTATTTTATCCTCACTATGATCCAACTATGTTAACTATATTCAGTGTACATCCATAAATATCCATCCTTTATTATTAAATTGCGATCATTTGATCACCAAGGATACACACATGGTCCAATTATACCATTCACTAATTTATATTAATGTTTCTTCTTTGATTCCTCAAAATACACATTTTATATTATATATATAGACTGATATTGTCTTCATTCCACTTTGGAGTTTGATTCATAAATTTACATCTCTTTTTAAGGGCGGTATAGGTAAATCACCATGGAATACATAAATATATTCATGAATGATGTAGATGTTTTACCTTTCAAACTACCATTTTATTTCCTATATTAAAAAATTAAATCCATAAAGAAGAATATAAGCGGTGTTTTTGGATAGCTTTTATGTCGATATATGTATCCATTGAAAATTATTATAGGTTTTCTATTAAATAACACTGAAATTAAATAAATTTTGTAGTATATTGTAACATTATACATTTAGATCCATCCCATCCCTAGTATAGTGTTATGTTACTCAATGACGATAACTAATATATTTGTGATGATTTTATAATCTCCAATGTTGATACTATAGTTTTTTTAAATTTTTATGATTAAATAACACATCTAGATGTTTTATCCAATTAATCTCATTCTAGTAGTGTCGATATTAATTATACATTCATTACAAACACGGATGAAATAAATGTATTTTTTCAACTAGATAAAAATAATTTATTTTATATTTTTAAGAGGATAGTGAGGGTACCAATCACCAAATAAATTAGAACTTATAAATTATCCATTTTTAATATGAAAGCATAAACTTTTTTCCATAACCTTTGATGTGGTTGGTAGTATTTTTCCTCTATAATCTTATGATTTGGGACTTGATTCGTACTATTCCAATGCTCAATATACTTGATTTTGTGAAATTCAAGTTGTTCTTAAACCATTTTTTATTTTTTATTTTAATTATGATGTTGATGAACCACCTTAATTAGAAAATATCTGGTTAAATGGCCATCTCTTATATAATTTTTATACTTTCCACTCCTAAGAACACAATTCCAATAATGTTTCATTCCACAATTTTTGCATGAGGAAATTTGATGTTTCATTACATCTCCTCCACAATCATAATAATTCCCTAATATATTATATATATTTTCCTTTTCTAATTCAAAATATACTCTCTAAACTCGATTTTAACCTTCAATTCACTCCAATCAATTTCTTCATAACTTTCACTATCTTTAATTTCATGATTCCTTCGTAGATGTGGTCTTATCTCTCCAAATAACTAATAAGCCATTACCTTAGGATCAATTTAAAAAAGAGGGGTATAGATAGATTCAATTAAATTTAATTTTTTAATGTCCAAATAATTCATTTCCCTTCATCTTTATCTATAATATATCCATCTAATTTTTTTGTTCTCATTTAATGGGGAAAATATTTATTGAAAAAGATTCTCAGGAAATCTTTCCACTATATATAATTGATCTTTAATCATGGATTCATGTTCTTAATTCATTTCCACCACTGATAGGATTCTACTTAAACGTTGTAAAATACCAAGGTTGATTTTATAGCCTATAACTACATAATATAATAAATACCATTTCAATAAATGCAATGTATTTTTTATATATTGACTGATCAACATATTCATTAATGTAAATTGGTCTATAATGCATGTAGGGCTCAACTAAAATTTATTCATTTAGAGGTGAATCTGGATTCATAAGATGATTCAATATATTATTAATAACCTGAGATTTTTTTTCATCATCAATATGGTTGTCATTTCATCATAAATCATTTTAGGAAGGTTGTGAGGTCCTCATACATTGCATTCATCATTTACATGGTTCATTATATTTATCTCCTATTTTATAATAGATGAAAACAAATTATATAATGATGTTATTTTTATGAATAATATAATTATAATTTATGTTTATAACTAAATAAACATTATTGAATTTTTTATTTATTAATATACTCTAATAAAAAAGAGTCTTTACAAGAATAATTCATAATGGTTTATAAAAAATTTAACCAAATATACACCTATTAATGTCACAACAATTTGTCAAGAAAATACCATTATCTTAAACCATGTGAATATCTTGTAAAATATAAAAATTCCTTTTTATTTTTCTTACTCCTTAGTTCCAAAATTATAGATCAATAACTAATTGTTTAATCTAGTTGAAGAATTTATTTCATGAAAAAACCAATTATTAAATGCTTATCCCAAAAACAAGCATTTTTTTATAGTTATTTTTATCTATAGGTTTCATAATAAAGTTATATTATCCTAATTTTAAAAAATGTAAAAATTATATTTGATACCAACTGTGAAATGTCACATTTCTAAAACATTAATTTTATCATAATTATATATAAATATTACATTAATAACAACAAAGGGATTATTTCGTTCTCTAGAGCCTTAGAAATTATGGACCAAACACATTACTTATATTAGGAAAAAACACAAAATTTATTTAATCATTTTTAAATATTATTTTGGTAAATATTCCCCAGTCACCTCACTGTAAGTAATTTATCAGTGATATATGAAAATGAAATATGAATAACTAACATGGAATATAAATGAGATAAAACATGATAAAATAATCATAAGAAGATAATAAATAAAATGAAAATGTGTATACAACCTAATATTTAGACATTTACAATAATATCAATGAGTTTATCACAAATATATAATAAATAATAATTACAATGGTTATTTAGGAAGGTATCGTAATATGTGCCATCTCTAGAGATTAATTTCTTACCCAATGAAATAAGTATGTATCATCATGTACCATTCATGATTATTAATTCATTCTTTATTTAATGATCATAATAAAATATTTTATCAATAACACATGGAATTAAATGAATAGGATTTACATAAAATCATAGAGTATCTGTGTTCTAAAAGACATTAAGAATGTATCATTATTATCCATAAGAAACTGAATGTTTGATTCGTGAATGAAAATACTGAACACACTAAATTATATTTTAATTAAGTGAGTACCAATTGGAAAGTAAGGGGATTGGTTTTGTATAATATATTATTATTTTGCATAAAATGATTTAATTCAAGAATTTTATTCAACCACATGATAATATGGAACATGTATAAAGGAATGGTCATAATAAGATGGAACTGAGGTCTCCAGTTGAAAAATTATTATTTGGAAGTAATGTGATAAATAATCAATGTATGTAAAAAATATATTTTTAATTTTTTAAATATTATTACAAATAGGTTTTTGAATGTAAATAGATAGTTTAACACCTTTAAATTGATGTATTGTTTCCAAAAACCTGAAGATATAACCTTCATGATTTTCGAAGAAAATAGTGGTACTATTTGGAGGAAATATTACAAAAACATATTGTATTTATAAGGCCCTAGCCTAAAAAATTATATAACCTAGAGACAAATCATTAATTTTACTTTAATTCACATCTTGGATCTTTTCAGGTTTAGAGATTTAGAGAATTAGGTCATAATGGATATATAACAAATTGAACATTACATGTATTCACTTCTACTCACTATTCAATTTTTAATAAATCAAAAACTCTTTAAAAATAAACATCAAATAAAATCATTTTTTTAAAATATAACTTTTCATTGATCCCATCCACGACTATATTCTTCTTTATGTCCTGTGAAAAACATTTCATAACTTGGGATGAGTATAAAGCCTTAGTAAGGGATACATGTTGATTGAAAATTGTCTGGCATGATAAAACTTCTAAACCATTATTACTTTATTATGAAATAATAATTGTCTTCTTTAAGAAGTAGAAAAAACACTTCACTTAATATAATATCATTTCATACCATTTCTGTAACAAAATAATTACCATAATGTACCTAAAAATAAACATATATATTATATATGTAACTTGGGAGATAAACATAATTAAATAGAATATACATAGTATCGACTTCCACACATATCACTAAATGGAATAACAATACTGCTGGATTCGATTCTCAATGCATTAGCGGTTATAACCTAACCAATCATCCATGTTTTATCATAGAACCACCCATCATTTGGTTTATTATGTAACCACCCAAAATTGGTTTATCACATAACCATCGTCAAATGTCCAATTACAATAATAAAATCATAACACATAAAATATTCTAAATATAGACATTTTTCTAATAAAATTTATTTTGTAATCCTGAAATCATTTATAGATATTGAAATACTCAATCCATTTCAAAAAAAATATTCAATAAAAACCCCAAAAATTTAATAATGGATACTTTTTATTTTATAAACATTAAGTCTTATAGAGGAAGCCAAATATGAAATGACATATATGGTGGCAGAGTAATCGTTGTGACCACATCGTTAAAAAATTCATTTTTTCATTTTGCAATGAAAGTAAGACACTCTGTATAAAATATACCATCTGAAAAAATTATAATAAAATTAAAATATATAAAAAAATATCTTTTTAAAATGATTTTATATCTATAAAATAAATATCTCAATTAATATCATGACGAAAAATATTTTATAATTAAATCATTAAATGTTTATGGTTTCCCAAACCACTTTTTCTATTTAAATAATAATCTAAATTAATTAACACATTCTAAAAAACATTAAATTCAATTATAATAAATAAAATATGGTTATTAAATGTCTTAGTGGCTGTATATACACCTTATATAATAATAAAGGTGCATATTATCATGAAAGTATTTAATGAAAAAATATTGAGATGATGTTCTTAACCTTGAGTTTGACTTCACTCGTTCATTCTTTATATTCCTGAAAAATAAATATATATTAATTTATACATTATTAATAAACCTTTTTTAATTCAATTTTATATCACTTATTACCATGTTATAAAAATAACATAATTATTTAAGATAATATCGATCGATTGGTCAATATTTGGTACTTCAGTCGAAACTGAACTTGTTTTTGTAAAAAATGTACATATAGTCAAAAGTGAATCACTTTTAGAATGATATTTATTAATTAAATATCATATATATATATATAGTTTATATGTATTTATAATAGTCCAAAAAATTTGGATATAAGAAAAGTAATTTATCGTTCATGGAGATGATAGACCATGTGTATGCATGAATGCTACATTAATTTCATTATCATACTGAAAAAATAATAATCAACAAATATATAAATTTATATTATAACACCATTATTCTATTTATTTCATTTAAGTATCACATTTTTAATAAAACCAACCAATATACTGTCCATGTATATAATGAATGAGTAATATCACTTTAAGGGAGTTGTAGTCCACACTTACTCAAATGAAATTATTGTATTTACACACCATGGAAATCAAAAATAGTATTTTGTAAATAAAATGTATAGAATCAAAGTGAAAATATAGATATAATATATATCATATATAAATATCATTCCATCATAATGGCCACCATGAGAGGTGGTAGGTGAAAATAGAATAATCATTGTTTCATAAGGTATTAGTTTGTCCTACACAACAACAATATGTCCTTATCCATTAGATTGAGGAGTGGGTAAGTGTAGTGAGAATCCTTATAAAAACAACATCCTTGAATATTGAAGATTATGGTTGTGTTATGTATCGAAGAATAAGAAGAGTATAAGGAGTGGAGATATAAAATAAATGAAAATAACTTAAGAGAAGACGTTACCTCTAAATTAGGTAACTTCTTTTAATTTTAGCCAAATGGTTTTATTGAATTCCATTTTACTGATGGTAAGTCATATAGATTAATTGTAGGGATGTTTGGAGATTATTTGAGCTGATATTAGACGAGACAAGGTGTAGAGAGTTGTGAATAAGTTGGTAGAGGTACTGGCCTTTTATAAGAGGGAGGAGGGGAACTCTAGGAATGTTTGGAAATATTAATTTATTATTAATTCAGTTTTTATTAAAAATGGAAAAAACTCATTTAATTCATATATTATTTGATATTGGATTGAATAAAAATTATTCAATAATTTTTAGTCACGTTTTGAATATTTTGATATCCTTATCATTTTGGTTGGACCCTTATTTTACTCTTTTTAATCATAAGGTTTTAACATCTTATTTACACATTATGGGTTAATTTAATAACAAAATCAGGTAAAAATACCCATAAAAAGTAATTTATGACATATTTGGACTTCTCTTAACCATTATTCCAAATCAAATATTTTTTAAATTTAATATTATTTAATAATAATTTTTGTGTTTTATGTTTCAGATTATGCCAATTTTGGACACTATTCATACATAACTTCTTTCCAATTTTATAACTACCTTATTCCATAAAAAAGGAATTGAAGAAAATAAAATATGTCAATATAATCAATTAAACGAGGGTATGTACTCAAAATAATAAAATTCCATTTATTTTAATATTTATAATATTAATTATTTTAATCCAATATTATTAAATCAATCATACCATCATCATTGTGTCATAATTAAATTTATTTATTTATATTCAAGATATTATAAATTAGATAAGATGAATAAAGAAATATAATTATATTTCTAATGAATATTTACAGTTAAAGAGACCAGTAATATAAGCATTTTTATATTATTTTAGTAAAAGATAAATGTTTTTATTATATTTTTAATTACTATAAATTAATTTTTATAAAATTTAATTTTCACACCCAAGTGACTCCACAGGGTCCCAAAATCAACCCAAGGATTCCCATGGTCAAAAATATATCATCCAATAGGATTAGGTCACGTGTTAATGTATTTAAATATTATTATAATATTGTTTTACCCTTATTTACCGTATTTACCCTTTACCCATGGTAAATATCATAATTAATAAAGTTACTATTCATAATGTTTAAGGACCCAACCCCAATTTCCTAAAGCTGATGCCTTATTTGATTATTTTGGAATACATACCAAGAATAAAAATCCTAAAAGACCGAGTAGTTTAGTATTATTTTAAACAAGTAACATACACATGTTTATCATTACAACATGGAGGGAAACAAAATACTATTTTATTCCACTATAAACATCATGTCTCCTTGATTATGCTTTCACATTATTCATAAAATACTTCTTCATGTCCTGAGAAAAATAAACATAAGAATGGGGTGGGCTCAAACACTCAGTAAGAGTAAGAAATACAACAGAAGTTAATATAAACATTATACGTGATGAATAATTGAAAACACTTGCCTTTAAAAATGAACTCGAACAATTTATGGTAGAAATATGAGCTAAATAAATAATTCCATAATAAAACATAATCATGGGTATTATACTAGTCAAATAACAACATGAACTTCAAATACTAGCATCATAATGAGGGATGTGCATATTCCGTACATCATAACCATACAGTCCAAGCCTCGTGCTAGGACCATAAAATAATCATTTTGTCAAGGTCTCGTGCCAACACCATAGTTTTTCTCATGAGATCTACCAATTCATCGAGGGGATATAGCGGGCCCCACCCATCACATAATAAGTCTAATGCATTCCTCATATGATCGGTGATCAACATAAACAATATATAGATTAAAATTAAAACTGTCATATGAAATGTAACTAATTTTCAATAATTATTGAACAAAAACACTAACCACTCAGAATAATATGATGAATGGTTTTAGGATAGATCATCCAGAATATAGATAGTCATAAACCATTATTTCAGATATTGTAGATGAATTCAAAAATTGTTAAACCTAATAATACCATGGAATCAACAAGAGCATTTGAATCAAACGAAATTAATCTTACAAAATCATTATGCAATTTTGAGATAAACACTCTTTTATTTTTAAAAGAAGAGTTCTTTTGTAAAATCTTCGTATAAAACCATAAATTAAGTAAGATAGTATTTTCATAATAAAATTATTATTTTGAGAAAGAAAATGGCTTCAAAAAATGATTATAGAGTGCCCTTGTAAATAGATATGAATTGGAGAAATTCCCTGGAATCGAGCTAGTATTTTTGAAAAAATTTCGAAAGTTCCTTTTAAAATGTGTAACTATACCTAAAATAAGGAATGTTTCATGTTTTTAGACATATATTTGATACTCAAACAATATATATGATGATTAGATAACAATACATAAGAATTTCATTGAGGTAATTAGACAATGAAAGTAACCCGAATGAAAATGGAAGTTTGGTGGAAAACACTTACCTTAACTCCAAACGTGTTCTTATCTCAAAATTAAGCTCATGGAATATGAAATTATACTTAATAATAACGTATTTAGAAACATATTTGATGTGTATTTAGTTTATCATAATTCTGTTTAGTTCATTTATGTATTTATTGACAAGTTATTGTATTGAATTTCGTCGTTCTGGAGTGTTCATTTCCTTTATTTTCATATTCGGTTCACTTGTTTTTAAGTAATGGAGTTCATGTGGAGATGTTATAAATCTCCAGGATTGGAATAATATATTATTTATTATAATAAATAATTGGTAATGGTCATTTCTATAATTTTGTTATATGGAATGAGGATGAATCATTAGATGACAACCACTTTGATTATTTGGCGGTATTTGGACTATTATGAATTAGTTTTGTCATATAATTTATTTATATGTACATATTCATGTTCCTGAATATTTATTAGGTTATAATACATATATTATAGTCTAGTTCAACCATAAATATGGTTTCATGACCAGTAATGAAGAAGGAATTGGAGGATGAATATCCGTCGTCCATGAAGGCTATAAATTAGAACCTCATGGACGTTGATTTCGTTTATTAAAATAAAAGGGAGGGAGTAAGAATATTTTTTATGGGTCTTCCATTAAAAAAACATTAATTCAGTATATATATGTTAATGTAGTTATCATGATCATTTTAATAGAGTAGGTAAGGAGGGAATAATAAAAGAGATGAACATGAAAATAAAAGTAAGCTTAAGAGATCCCTTAGGAAAATTCCGCAGCCTAACGACATCACTTAAAATTTCATAAAATCAAATGATGAGAAAAAAATGGTATCTAATAAAATTGAAATAAAAAATAAAGTATAAAGAATACATAAATTCATATCCCAACATATTAGAATGGATATTGAAAGAGATAATATTAAATAAGTGTTGACTTAAAGAAGATAATGAAGGATTCCCTTACCATGCAGAATAACTCCTAGATCATGATGGTTGGAACCATGGAAGCTTTAGAACAGCTTCGGAGGACTATTAGAGAGGTAAAAACACCAGATCATCGAGGATGAGGGATTTGGAATGAAATAAAACTAATGGATGAGTGGGTATTTATAGAAAAATAAAGGTAATGTTTTTATAATTTCAATGGGACACCTCATTAGTGGTTTTTGCCAAACCATGGGCTTTACCATGGTATTTTCCCATGGTTTAAGTCACATGGGACACCTCATGTCATAAGTTACTATAATAAAGTCGATCAGCCTTTTTTAAATAATTATTTAATTATGATGTCATTAAACTACTGAATACTCAAAACTGTATTTTTATCTATTCACGAAAATTTCAAATATTTTAGAAAAATCCAAAAAATTAACCTCTTCCATTTTTCAATGTGTAGAATTCAAAAATGAAATCCATTTTTCAAAAATAATTTTCTAAATATTATTAATTTAATTTTTAAATAATGTCACAGTTAATTCAAAAAAATAACAATCTTGAAGTGTAATTAGTTTTTTGTGACATTGGAAAATTAATTAAGATCCCATTAACCTATTTCCTTAATAAAATAATATTAGTATTTACTATTCATAAGGTCATATTACTAATCATATTTCAATTCATATTATTATTCATAAGGGTATGTTACAATTCACAAAAAATCGTGTTTTTTCTATCAGACACCAAATGACTTACTGAACACAACTCTAGATGACCATTTCATGAAATTCAAAACTTAGAAGAGGATAGATAATAAAATTGAATTATATATTTTTTAAAACCGTGGGGTGTTACATTCCCCCATCCTTATAAAAATTTCATCTTCGAAATTCACAGAATATTACCTAAAAAGATTCGGTTTTGTCTTTAACATAAGTTCCTCAGGCTCCATTGTTACTTCCTCCATCTTATGATTCCTCCATAGAACTTTCACCAGAGAAGTCATCCGATTTCTCAATACTTTTTCTCTATTATCAATAATCAAGATAGGATATTCACATTATGATATATCAGGTTCATGTTCCACTTCTTCATAAGTGAGTACATGTGTTGGGTCTGGCATGTACTTTCTTAACATTGATATGTGGAACACATTGTGAACCTTGGATAGACTTGGCGGCATTGCCAAATGGTAAGCTACAACTCCAATTCAGTCCAAAATTTCAAATGTTCTGATGTACAGGGGACTTAATGTTCCCATCTTACTAAATCATATAATACCCTTCCATGGAAATACATTTATGAAAACATGATCACCTTCTTGAAACTCTAAATCCTTCCTTCGGTTATCTACATAGCTCTTTGGCCTACTTTGATCTATTTTGATATGGTTCTGGATAATCATCAACTTCTCCATTGTTTCTTCAAAATGTTTTGGGCCCATGAGCTTTCTTTCCCCAACATCATCCAAGCAAGTTGGTGTATAACATCTCCTCCCTTATAATGCTTCATAGGGTGCCATCTGATTACTTGAATGGAAGCTATTGTTTTAGGAAAATTCAACGAGAGGTAAATACTGATCCCACATTCCTGGAAAATCAAGTGAAAATGACCTCGACATGTCTTCCAATGTTTGAATATTTTTTTCTGATTTTCTATCTGTTTGTGGGAGGTAGGCAGTGCTCAAACGAAGAACAGTATCTTGGGACTTCTGAATAATTTTCCAGAATCGTGATGTAAAACATGGAACACGATCAGAAACTATCAATAGGGGTACTCCATGAAGTCTCACAACTTCATTAATATATATTATTTCTAAAAATTCATGTGGAATATGATCTCTTATAGAAAAAAATGTGTTGACTTGGTAAGACGATAAAAAATGACCCATATTGCATCGTTCTTTCTAGGAGTCTTTGGTATCCCATGACAAAGTCCATCATGATATTGTCCCATTTCCACTCAGGTATGGGAATAGGTTTCAATAGTCCTCCATGTTGTTTCTATCCATCTTTCACTTGTTGATAAACCATACATCTTGACACAAAATTAGAAATCTCCCACTTCATGTTTCCCCACAAAAAATGTTCCTTCAAATCTCTATACATCTTAGTTCTACCAGGTTGTATAGAGAAATTGGAACCATGAGCATCATCCAACAATTACCTTTTTAGATCATGTATATCGGGAACACAAAGCCTCTTCCCAAATTTTAAAATTCCATCTTCATATACGAAGTCACTCAATCTCTCATCATTCACAGCTTTAATTTTCTTTTGAAATTCCTCATCATCTTCCAGAGAACTTTTTATCTTTTCTAGTAAAGATGTTTTGTCAACCATTTGAAAAATCATTGACGTTTCCCTATCCATGGTTATTCCCATATCCATCATTACCTGATTCATGAAAATAGGATCTCTTTCAACTCTCATCTTATTCAAAACTCCATGATCCTTTCTTCCCAAAGCATCTTCCACTTTATTTTCCTTCCTCAAGTTGTAATGTATCGTGTTATTATAATCCTTGAGTAGTTCAAGCCATCTCCTTTGCCTCATGTTGAGTTCTTTCTGTGAGAAAATATACTTCCAACTCTTTTTATCTGTATAAATGTCACATTTTTCACCATAGAGATAATTTCTCCATATCATCAAATAAAATATTACAACAGATGACTCTATATCATGAGTAGGATAGTTTTGCTCATGAATTTTTAGCTATTGTGATGCATTATAAATAACCCTATCATATTTCATAAGGACACAACCAAGCCCTTTCATTGAAGCATCACTATAAATAACAAACCCATTATTCCACGAAGGTAAGGTCAATATAGGAGAATTGACTAATCTTCTCATCATTTCTTCGAAAAAATTATTCATAATCTTTTGTCCAAACAAATTTAACCCCTTTACGTGTGAGCATTGTTAGCGGATTAGATATTTGGGAAACATTATGTACAAAACACCAATAATAACATCTTATTCCAATAAAACTGCGTACCTCAGTTAAGTTTGTTGGTGTGGGTCAATATTGGATTGCATTTTTCTTTGCGGGATCACCTATGATTCCATCCATATAGACAATATGACCAAGAAAAGAAATGTCCTGATTCCAGAATTCACATTTTTCTAAACTTCACATATAACTCATGTCTTCTAAGAGTCTTCAGGATAATGCGCAAGTGATTTTCATGATATTCACAACTTTTGGAGTGTACCAAGATATCATCAATAAATATCACTAAAAAATAATTGATATATTTCTTAAAACCACTATTCATTAGATCCATGAAGACAGAGGGTGCATTAGTCAATCCAAAAGGCATTACAGTAAACTCGTAATGCCCGTAACTGGTTCAAAACACAGTTTTCAGAATGTCTTCCTTCTTCACACTCAATTGATGATATCCAGATCAAACGACAATCTTTGAAAAGTATTGACCTCCATCTAGTCGGTCAAATAAATCATCAATGCGATGTAGGGGATAATTGTTCTTTATTGTTATAGCATTGATCTCCCTATAGTCGATACAAAATCTCAAAGATCCATCTTTCTTCTTAACAAAAAGGACAGGGGCTCCCCATGGAGAAACACTAGGGTGAATAAATCCATTATTACTCAATTCCTATAGTTTTTTATTTAATTCCACTAATTCCATAGTGTCCATTCTATAAGGGGTATTCGATATGGGCCTTAAACAAGGAATTAAATCCATTGAAAACTCTATTTCTCATTCTGGAGGATGTCTAGGTAAATCTTCTGGAAACACATCAACATATTCTCTCATAATAGATACATCATATTTTTGAACATTCCTTTCCTCACCCATAGTAATTTCATTCTCTTCCTTCCCAATAATTGAATTTATTTGAGCCACTATGGGTGGATCTAGATATGAATCAGGTGGTGACGATTCTGCTCTAATGATAATGTGTTCTTTATCATTGTCATAAAAAATAGTAACCTCCTTATTCTTACAATAAATTTTTTCATCATAGTCTGAAAGCCAATGCATATCGAGGATTATATCAAATTATATCATGGGTATGAAGATGATATCAGTAGTTAAAGATCATTTATATTACTTAATGGGAAATGACTGATAGAGCATTGTAGTAACAATATTTCCCTTAGGATTTTGACTGAAAACTCCCTTGTTAAATCAAATTAGAACTATCTAATTTTCTAAGAAAACTGGGAAGATATGAAATAGTGTTATGATAAATCATTGGATAAACATAAAGAAACAATTAAAGTACCTACCACCACATCATTATGAACTTCAACCTCTGTAGTTGTGATTTCATAAGCTTGTCCCTGATCCCTTGGCCTTCTCTGTTGCATATTTCCTTGACATTTTCGACAATCATTTGTATAGTGTCCCATCCGCCGACAATTATAACATTGAACACCATTTCATTCTTTCTTCCCTTTGTAGAGACCAGCAAGATGGAATTTCTGACCACATTTGTAGAATACACCTTTTCTTTTTAATCATGCACTAGGGTGTTTATTTCCATAATTGTCACATGGTGGAAACTCAACTCTTCACTTCTTCCTCGTTTCCTTATTTCCTTTCCTAGGGTTTTCAATAGCTCTATTCTTTTCATGTATTCCCTTTATGTCACAAGACATAGAGAATTCTTTTTCTGTCTTGATGGCACATGAAACAATATCATCATATGATGAAAAACTTTGGGAGACCAGTTCCCGCTGGAGGAATGGCTTTAGGCCATCAAAAAATTGATCAGTTTTTCTCCTTGGATTTCATATGTAGTCTACAACATGTCTTGAAAATCTTGTTAAATTAGCTTCGTACCTTGAAACATTATCATCTTCCCTCTGCCTTAGATTCAATAATTATATCTCTATATCTGCTCGCTGCTCACGAGGGAAATATTTTTCTAATAAGATTTCTTTAAAATCCCACTATTCCATCTCTTCAATCTCATACCCCCCCCCCCTTGTGTTTTGTATCAATGACCACCACAAGCAAACATCTCCCGATAGATGATATACTGACATGACAACCTTATCTCTTTCATTATATCCCAAAGTGCGAAATATCTTCTCAAAGAGATATATCCACTGCTCTTCTACAAATGGGTTTGTAGTCCCGTTGAATGATGGAGGATGTTGTCACATAAAGCTATCTAGCATGGCTCCTCCTCGTGGTGGATCCAGATGCATTATATGGGTAAGGTTATTATTCATAACCTGTTTACGTTGTCCCACTATAGTTATGATTTTCTCAGCACCAGATCCACCATTATTATGTTTCTTCAGAGGCAAATCCCTACAGGGGACACGTGCATTCATGTGATTTCCATTCCATCCACTAGGCGCCATATCTAGATAAGGGAATACACTATATTAGGTTATGAATAGTAATGTATAATCTTAAATTAAAAATAGTTAGAAAAATTGAGATCCTATGCATGGATAATCCCATATTCACAAATATGGTCTCTTTGAGAAATATATATATTATAATCCTTCATAATAGTTTGTAATGAAAATTTGAATTATCTTAAGCATATCCCTAGGAAGTTTCATAACCAAGAGTGCTGCAAGGCTCGTTGTCGTCCACCAGTTCTCATTCGAATCTAGCTTAAAGCAGAGATTTCGGGATTTACCCCTTGATATATCTGTGCTAGAGCCGCCTCTACCTGCTCGTATCCAGACATGGATGTGTTTCTTGAATTATCTAGATAATATATTCCTTACCAAAATATTAGGACGTTCTTGTATGTTTATCCTTAAAGACTAACTTAGGGACTCTCCCCTATTTCTACATTTCCTAACTCTAGTTTCCAAGTATTCTATTAAACTTCCTCTAATACCAACTGTAAGGACCCGACCCCAGTTGCCCAGAGCCGGTGCCTTATTTGATTAATTGGCATACATAGAATGAATACGAATCCCGAAATACCGAGTAGTTTAGTATTATGGGAAACATGTTACAAACATAATATTATCATTACAACATGAAGGGAAACAAAATACTATTTTATTCCACTAGAAACATCACGTCTTTTAGATTATGCCTGAACGTCATTCATAAATTACTTCTTCATGTCCTGAAAAAATTAAACATAAGAAATGGATGATCTCAAACGCTCAATAATAGTAAGCAATACAACGAAAGTTAATATAAACCTTAGACATGGTGATTAATTGAAAACACAAGCCTTTAATAATGGACTTGAACACTTTGTGGAAGAAATATGAGCTGAATAAATAATGCCACAATAATACCTAATCATGGGTATTCTAATATTCGAATAACCACATGAACATCAGAAACTATCATCATAATGAGGGGAGTGCATATGTCGGACATCATAACCATACCGTCCAATCCTCATACTAGGACCATAAAATAATCATTTTGTCAAGGCCTCGTGCCAAGACCATAGTTTGTCTCATGAGACCTACCGATGCATAGAGGGGCTATTTCGGGCCCCACCCATCACATAATAAGTCAAATGCATTCTTCTTATGAGCGGGGATCAACATAAACAACATATACATTCATATTGAAACTATCATATGAAATTTAACTAATTTTCAACAATTAATGAACAAAAACACTAACCACTCGGAATAATATGATGAATGGTTTTAGGATAGATCATCCACAATAAAGATAGACATAAACCATTAAGTCAGATATATTTGATGACTTAATAAATGATTAAACCCAATTATACCGTTGAATCAACAAGAGAATTTGAATCAAACGAAATTACTTTTATAAAATCATTAAGCAATTTTGAGATAAACACTATTTTATTTGGAAAAGAAGTGTTCTTTTGGAAAATCATTGTATAAAACTAGAAATTAAGTAAGATAGGATTTTCATAATAAAAATAGTATTTTTAGAAAGATAATGGGTTCCAGAAACAGATTATATAGTGCCCTTGTAAATAGATATGTATTGGATAAATTCCATTGAATAGGGCTTGTATTTTTGAAACAATTTTGAATGTTTCTTTTAAACATGTAACTATCCATCAAATAAAAAAGGGTTGTGGTTTGTAAAAATATATTTGATAATAAAAAAAATATATGATGATCACATAACAATACATAAGAATTTTATTTAGGTAATTAGACAATGAATGTCACCAGAATGAAAATGGAAGTTCAGGCGAAAAACCATTACCTTAACTCCAAACATGTTCTTCTCTCGAACATAAGCTCCTCGAATATGAAATTATACTTATTAATAAATTATTTAAAATCCTATTATACGTGTATTTAGTTTATCATATTTATTTTTAGTTCATTTGTGTATTTATTAACAAGTTATTGTATTGAATTTCGTCATTCTGGAGTGTTCGTTTCCTTTATTTTCATTTTCGGTTCACTATTTTTAAGTAATGGGGTTCATGTGGAAAGGTTATTAATATCCAGGATTGGAATTATATTTTATTTATAATCATAAAGAATTGGTAGTGGTCATTTATATCATTTGGTTTTGTATAATGAGGATGAATCATTAGATTATAACCACTTCGATTATTTGGCGGTATTTTGATTATTATGAATTAGTTTTGTCATATAACTTATTTATATGTACATATTATGATTCATGAATATTTATTAGGTTATAATTCATATTTTATAGTCTGGTTCAACTAGACATATGGTTTCATGGCCAGTAATGAAGAAGGAATTGAAGAACGAATCATCATCGTCCACGAAGGCTATAAATTGGAACCTCATGGACGTTGATTTCGTTTATAAAAACAAAAGGGAGGGAGTAAGAATATTTATGATTGGTCTTCAATTCACATGACATAAATCCAGTATATATATGTTACTATATTTATCATGATCATTTGGAAGGATAAGGTGAGGAGATACAAATAAAAGAGATGAACTTGAAAATAAAAGAAAAATTAAAAGATCCCTTATGAAAATTCGGTAGCCTAATGGCGTAACATAAAAATTCATAAAATAAAATGATGAGAACAAAAGGGTATATAATCATATTGAAATCAAATGGATAGTAATAAGAATACATAAAATAAAACCCCAACATATGAGAATGAAAATTCAAATAGATAACATAAAAGAAGTGCCGACTTAAAGAATAGACTGAAGGATTCCCTTACCCTGTTGAATAACACCTAGATCATGAAGGTTGGAACCATGGGGGATTAACAACACCATTGGAGGACTCTTAGAGAGATAAAACCACTAGATCATCTAGGATGAGGGATTTGGAATGAATGAAAATGAATTTATGAATGGGTATTTATTAAAAAAGAAAGGTAATTGTCTAATAATTTCAAAGGGACACATCATTAGTGGGTTTTTCCAAACCATGGGCTTGCCCATGGTATTTGCACATGGTTTAAGCCAAATGGGACACCTCATGTCATCGGATACCATACAAAAGTCGACCAGCCTTTTATTTTAATTATTATGTCCTTATGATTTCATTAAACTACTGAATACTCAAAACTGTATTTTCACTATTCATGAAAAATTCTTTTATTTTAGAAGAATCCCAAAAATTCACCACTACCATTTTTTGACATTTAGAAATAAAAAATGAAATCCATTTTTGAAAAATATTTTTCTAAATATTATTAATTTAATTTCTTAATAAGGTCACAATTAATTTGAAAAATAACAATCTGGAAGTGCAATTAGTTTTAGGTGACATTGGAAAATTAATTAAGATTCCATCACCCTATTACCTTAATAAAATAATATTATTATTTTCTATTCAAAAGGTCATATTACTATTCATATTACTATGAATATTACTATTCATATTACTATGAATATTACTATTCATAATACTATTTATAAGGGAATGTTACAATTCACCAAAACCCAATTTTGTTCTATCAGACTCCAAATGACTTACTGAACACAACTCTAGATTACCATTTATTTAAATTCAAAACATAAAAGAGGATAGATTATCAAATTTCATTCTATATTTATTTTCAAAACCTTGGGGTGTTACATAATGTATAAAAATAAAGGTACCTATTCAAAATATTTGGACCTTATTATTTCTAATATAGTTGAATTTTTTCAAAATTCAAAACATAGAATTTGGAGAAATTAATTTAAAATTAAATCCCTTTTTCAAAACGGAAAAATTAAGGTTTTAATAATTAAATAAAATAAAAATATTGACATGTGTTTGTGTGGAATTTCGAAATAAAATTACATAAAATGAAAAAAATTAGATTAAATGATAAGAATATAATCATACTACCCATTAAATCTATTTAAAATGAAATTATAAATGTATAAAAACATTATATGGAAAGGATGTTTTGAATTTAAATGCAATTTTTTCATTATTAATTATAAAATGAAATTTATCCGAAAATTAACAAAAATTTATCTAATGTAAATTTTAATGACTTGATTCTAAAAAATAATTATATTTTTTCCAACATGACATTTATAATTGAAAAAAATATTTTTAAAAATGGATCTCCATCAAAAGGTGGTAAAACATCATTTTTGAAAAAATTAATTCTTTATCCAAAAAATTTGAATTTGATTTTATATCATATCTAGAAAAAAATATAATATGAATTTAAAACATTTTAATTAATATATATAACATATATTTTTCATTAAATAAAAATTCATAAATTGTGATATGAATTTATAAAATCAATTATTCTCATTTAAATAGGTTTTTATAAAAACACAAAATATATATTCCATTGTTTCTTATTTCATTTTCATGTAAATTTTGTAACCAATGAATCATTGTTTAAAAATTTGTAAACCATATATCATTGTTTAGTTGATAATATTAATTCCCTTTGTCATAATGTCTAGGAATTATCAAATATTTAAAATAATAAAATTATTACTATATTATTTTTTGGTATAACTCAAAGTTGTGTGAAATGTATGATTTTTGAACAAACTGTTGTTGCGTGTCGCGTATTTTATATGAAAAATTTTACACCTTAAAAAATGTTTTATGTCATTCATAAATATTAATAAAAATGGAAAATTATTATTCTATAAATACATGTGTCATCAAATCATTCCCCCCTTTATAAATTGCAACCTCACAAATTTAAAATTTGTCTTGATAACATCCTTAAAAATCCCACATAAGAAAAAGATTCAACAAAACAATCAATCAATACTATATAAATAGATGTGTAAAGGTCACCCAATATAACACAAAATTGGATTCCATGTAGGAATACATGAATATGTATGAGAATATAACCATTATTTTAGGATGGAGAGTGATTGAAAAAATAACCAAGATAATGTTAACTACCAAAAAATTATTAACTTGTGACGAGTTTAATGGTCGTTGATTTCAAAGTAGACGAAACAAACTAAAAAAGTTTTTTTTAATATCCTTTTCATAATGTTGTGGACTTTATTTATGAGCTTGACTAAGAACATAAGGAAACATACATACATGTAATATAGAGTATCATTATTTAATAAATATCTAAAAAAACTAATCTTTTACACAAATGATTAGTATTCAAGATTTCTTGTTCAATCCTGAAGTGGTGGAATCAACTTCTAAAAATTACATATTCCTCAAAAGATTAAATATCTACTCATCTGGTCTTGAAAAATTAACCAATACTAAAATGTATGGTACATGATGAAATAATCTCCAAAAAGATACTCCTTAATTAAAATAAATACTACTCTTAATCTCCAATATTCAACAAAAAATACCCAAATGTCAATGAATACTATTCAATATACAATTGTTTTTAAAATTCATCAAAATAATTCATAGTATGATTGAAACCCAAAATTCATAAGGATTCGATCACATAGTCTTCCTTGATAAATCATAACATTTACCTCTAAATAACATTTACTACTCTTAAAGTCTCATACTAAAAAGGAATTAACTTAACAAAAAATTCTTCATTATTGCTTAATCATTTCCATAAATTACTATAATCTCCATTTGTCCACAATAAAAAAATTAATATTCTTCAAAAATGAAATTCATCCAGAATCATCTATTGAAATCCCATAGTATTCAACTTTAATTAGGCACATAGGGATCCCAAAATTGTGACTATCTTCCAAAACAAAAATTATTACTTAATCTCCAAATCATTTTGATATACTAAGGATATCCATTTGATAAAACATGGGTTCCCAAAATCAATGTATTATTGATCCATATAATCATTTAACTAAAAATTATAGGTTATAATAACCAAGTACTTTACGTATGATAGTGGTAGTGGATGCACTCTTTTCGCCATATGGTTGTGGGTTTGATTCTCGCGACCTTGTTGGATGTGATGAGTTTTCACCCATATTGTGGGGTTTCACTTTTTATAAAACTAAAAAATAATCCCAACATATTTTACTCTAACTTTTTGCCTTATACAACTCATCTTCATACAAACTCATAAAGTCCTCAACATATAAATTCATAAATTCATATATAAATTGACATTTTTTCCCACTTCTATATGATAATATAACACTATTCCCAAAGAATGAACATTAAACATGATCAAGATTCGCACCTGGTTTCATCGACATATTGTTCAAGTAGATAGAAGGTCCATGCATTGAAACAATGATTTATATATACTTCAAAATAATTTTTTTCCTTTATCAAAATACACCTTGTATAACATGGGTCATATGGGTGTTCAAAGAATAGTAGTTTTGGAAAATAATCATGTATGACATATAATTTTAAAACATCTAATAAAAAATTATTATTTTTAAAAGAGTCATACCAATTTTGAGTTAAATAATTCATTAAATTTTCCATATAAAATACCATATGTATGTGGTGGAAGACTATATTTTAAAAGAAAATATAATTTGGTTTCACAAGAGTCTCCGTCTTCCACACCTTTTTCTGAATAATAATTTTCTTAAAAATCTTGTGGTGAGGTTAAATATTTGAAAATGCAATGATAATATTTAACTTTTAGGAAAATATTAAAATATTGAGTAAATAGGATTTTATTAAATACAACCCATGATGCACGATGATATCGAGGTATGGTGGAGGTGTTTCATATCTCAAACAACTACTTTCATGTGAGTTATATTCTAGAAATGTCTTCACAATCATTAGAAAATGACAGTCCACTAATTATTGCAAGAATTTCATCAGGAAGAGATACGCATATTGTTTGAGATCATACTCCTATTTCTAACCAAAATCCAGAGATCTGTAAAATTTATAAAACAAGTATTTATCTGAAATAATATACATTGAGACTAACATGCTGTTTATCAAAAACTCTTAACCCTTAATGTTGTCTAAACCTTTCTTATGATACAAACTATAATGATCTATTCTTAAACATTTCATAATCATGAGTGAGGTTAATAATTTGAACCTAATTCACATACATGATCAATTTATGTTTAGATATTTAGAGAATTATGTCATAAACAAAACATCACAACTTGAATACTATATGTATATATTTATGCTCATTATCTATTTTATATTAAACCGATAATATTTAAAAATAATCATGAAATCATTTCATGTTTTAACAACATAACTTTTTATTGATTCCCTCTTTGACACTATTATTCTTTATGTCATAGGAAAAACATTTTAGAAATTGTGTTACCCAAAAATCTCAATAAGGGATACATAATGAATTAAAATTTTTAGTCTTGTGAAAAAATGTAAACCATGAATACATTAATATAATTTAATACTTATCACCATTAAGAAATAGAAAAAACACTTCAATAAATATAAGATCATTGAATACCCTTTTGTATCCAAAATATTTCCATAAAACCATATAATGTAACATATATCATGTAAAGGTATCAAGGGGCATATAATTACACAAATTGAATAACCATACAGTTGACTTTTACACATATCACTAAATGGAATAGCCTCATTTAAAACTTCAATACTGAATTCATTGGACGTTATAACGTAACCATCACCCCTTGGTTTATCATAAAATCATGTTTCATTTGGTTTATCACATAACCATCCATCATGGGTTTATCATGTAACCACACAGAGAATGTCCAAGTACCATTATATAATCATAACACATAAAATATTTTAAATATCAACATTTCAAAAATTTCATGTCATTTGTAATCAAGAAATCAGTTCTTGATATTGAAATACTAATTACATTTCATAAACCATTTTCAATACAGAGTGAACGAAAAATATAATAATGGATTTATTTTTTACTTATAAAATCATTAAGTCTTATATAGGAATCCAAATATAATATAACGGTTACAACGACAGAGAAATCGTTGATGCGATATAAATTAAAAAATTCCTTTTTTCATTTTGTATATATTGTAAGATTCTCCATATAATAGATACCTTTTTATATTATTTGAATTAAATTAAAATATTAAAATATATATTTTAATAACCATTTAAACCCATATAATAAATATTTACATTAATAGCCTGATGAAAGACATTAGAAAATTAAATCATTAAATGTTCAAGGAGTCACATACCGATTGGAACATTTAAATCATAATATTCCTGAATTAATACATTAAGAAAACATTAAATAACATTAGTATATATAAAATATATATATTAAATGTCAATGTAGCCTTATATAAACATTACAATATAATAAAGGTGCATATAATCATGAAATTCCTCTATGAGAGGAGATTGAGATAAAGTCCAATACATTGTGTCTGACTTCTCTCATTCATTATTTACATTCCTGATCAATAAACATAAGTTAATTTCTACTTATATATGATCAATTTCATGTTTATTTTTTTAAATCACTTATTACCTTGTTATAAAAATTGCATTGTAATTTATGTTAATATCATTTGTTTTATAGATATTCGGTATTTGCATCCAAAATAAACTTGTTTTGATATAAATTATACATGTATTCAAAAGTACATCATCTCTAGAATGATATTCATGATTTAAATATCATATATATTCATTATATATGTATTTATAATAGTCTAGAGTATGGGTAGATAAAAATTGGATTTCACTCTTCATAGAGACGGTATACAGTACATACACAAGAACACTACAATCATTTATTTTTTATTTTAAAAGAATAATATTCAGGTGACATAAATGTATATTATAATACCAGAATTATATTTATGTCATTTATGTCTCATATTATTAATAAAAAAATTCTTTATATATTACATGTATAGCATGAATGAGTCATATCACATTGAGGGGCGGTAGTCCACACTTACTCAAATGAAATTATCATAATTACACATCAAGAAATGTATAATTATATGTCGTAAAAAAATTAAAAAATCATATTGACGATATTAATATATTATATATCATATATATATATATAATGTTCCATCATAATGTCCTCCATGATAGCTGGTAAGAGAATATCGAACAATCATTGTTTCGGGAGGCAGTAGTTCTCTGTACTCAGAAACAAATATGTTTGTATCCATTAGATGGAGGTATGTGGAAGTGTAGTTCATATACTTCATATAAAGAAGTCCTATTATATTGATGATACTAGGTTTCTTATGTAATAAAATAATAATGAGATCTTACTGAGTGGATAAATAATATTACATATTAAAACTTGAGAGAAGACATTACCTCTAAATCAGGTATCTTCTATTGATTTTTCATGAAAGGATTTCTTGAGTTGCATTTTTCCTGTGGCATGGAATACAGGTACAAGGTAGAAATTTTGGGAGCTTATTTGAGAAGATGTTGGATGATACAAGGGCTTTATAGTTTTGATTATGTGGGTAGTGGGGGTGGCCTTTTATAAGAAGCGAATATGGGCACTTTAGAAATCTTGAAATATAAATTTATTATAAAATAAATTTTGATTAAAAAGGAAAAAACTAATTTAATTATTATATAATATGATGTTGATTGAAATAAAAATAATAAAATAAATTTTAAACATGTTTTTATTATTTTTTTATCCTTTTTATTTTAGTTTATCCCTTATTTTACCCTTTTAAATCATACCGTGATAAGATGTTATATACACATTGTGGGTTAATGTAATTACCATATCATGTAAAAATGCTCTAAATACAATTATTTATGACATATATGTACACATATTAACCAGTTGTCCAGTTATTATATTTATTAAAAATTTCATATCATTTATTGATATATTTTATGTTTTATGTTGCGAATTATGTCAATTGGGGATACTATTCCTACGTTACGTTTTTTACAAATCCATAACAACCTCATTATTTTAAAAATAATAATTAAATCTGAGGTAATATATAAATACAATCATTTTTATGGCCTTAAAATAATCAATTTAACTTTATTTTAATATTTATAAAATCATTTTTTTGAATCCTTTATTAATGAGTCAATGAGTGCATCATTAGTGTGTCATAATTATATTTATTTATTTAAAGTCTAAAAATTAAGAATAAAATACCATGATGTAGATAATATTTTTATATATATAATGAATATTTTTAGTCTATGAAATCAGTCATATAACACTATATTAAATTTATTTTAATAAAAGATATATTTTTATATTATATTTTTTCATTACTTTAAATAAATTGTTATAAAATGAAATTTTCACAGTCATGTGGTTTCATGGGGTTCTGAAATCTCGCCAAGGATTCCCATGGTCATAAATATCACATCCAAAAGGATTAGTACACATGTTAGGGAAGTTTAATATTATTATAATATTATATTTTTACCCATATGTTTCCAGATTTACCATTTAACTATGGTAAAAATAATAATTACTGATGTTAATATTCATAATGTCTATAAAAATGTTATAATTCATAGAATTTAGAACAAAATATTACAAATATGGAATCCATTTTATAAATTCATAAATTTTTTTTAGAAATTAATTTAAAATTAAATCCTGTGGTCAAAACCAAAAAACGGGGTTTGAAGATGTAAAAACTATCCAAATATTGACATCGGTTTATGTCCAATTTCAAATATGAAATAATATGAAACAGACAAAATTTTATTAAATGATAAAAAAATAATGTAATTTCACTTTAAAACTAATTAAAATAAAAATATAATTTTATATATAAATTATATAAAATTAATGATTTGTATTAAAAAGTAGTATTTTTTCATTATTTGTTAAAAAATGAACATTAATAGTAAATAAACCAAGATATAACAAGAGTAAATTTTGATGTCTCAATTTCAATAAGAATATTAATCTTGAAAATATAAATTATAAAATTGACCAAAAGAATCATTAAAAATGATTACACCTCAAAATTTCCTAAAATTACGTATTTAGAACAATACTTCCCTTATCCCAAAAAATTGAATTTGTTCTTATGTCTTATCTAGAAAACATATAAGATGAATTAAATACATTTCATAGAATATATAAAATATATTTTTCATTAAATAATAATCCATGAGGAGTGATATTATTTTTTAAAAACAATTATTCTTTTTTAAATAATTTTTCATAAAAATGGATCCTTTATATTCAATAGGTTTTTATTTCCATTTAAAATATATTTAGTAAACAATGAATCATTATTTAAATATTTTTAAACCATATTTCAAATTTTAGTTAGAATATTAATTCATGAAATCCCAATGTATAGGTGTTAACCACTATTTAAAATAATAATATAATTACTATATTATTTTTCGGTAAAACTCATTGTTCTGTTAAAAATAAGATTTCTGAGAAACCTGTTGTTGTGTGTCGAGTACGATATTGAAAAAATTCCCCTTTAACATATAATTATTATCTTATTCATAAATATTAAAATATTTGTGAAATAATTATTCTATAAAGACTGAGGTCATTACATTGTTCTCCCCATTTAAAAATTACATCCTCACAATTTTAAAATTTGGATCAGTAACATCATTAAAAATCTTACACTAGAGAAAGATTCAATATAACTATCACTTTAAAATAATGATATATATATATATATATAATAGTCTCACAAGAGAACACATACTAGGATTCCATATAGAAAAACATGGATATGTAAGAGAAACTAACCATTGTTTCTTGATGCATACTGAAAGAAAACATGATGAGGAGAATGTTCACTACCATAAAACCATAAACTTGTGATGAGTTAAATGGTCTTTGAATTTAATGTATGAATGTTAAAAAAACATTTTTTATTTAATATTATTTTTAATAATTTTATGTAATTTAGTTATGGGATTAACTAAGAACATAAGGAAGCATAATTACTTATCAAGTAAGGTAGCGTCATTAATAAATATCTACCAAAAAACTCATCTTTTCTCCAAATGAAGAGTATTCAATATAACATGGTCACACTAGAAGCACTAGAATCAACTTCTAAATTTCACATACTACTCAAAAGATTAATTATCTATTCATTATTTCTTGAAAATTTAACAAAAAGAAAAATAGTTTGTAATAGATCAGATAAACCCGAAAATGATAATCCTTTTTAAAATTAAATACTACTCTTAATCTAAAAAATTTAAAAACACTACCCAATGTTCAAAAGTAACCATTAAATAAACAATTTTCCATAAAATTCATCAAAATATCCTAAGGTAATATTATAACACTAAATTTAATCGGTTTTGAACACATACACTTCCATCATAAATCTTAACATTTATCTTCAAATGGCATTGAATACTCATAATGTCTCATTCTGAAAATTAATTATCCGAGTCACATATTCTATATGATAGGTTAATCATTTCCACAAATAACCCAAGTCACTATATGTACACATCAATAAAAATAGATTATTCCGAATAAAAATAAACCATTACTCCTCATATAAAATCTTATAGTAATCTATTTTCATTAGGAATATAGGGTTTTCAAAAAATAGAATGTTTTCTAAAATATAATTTATAACATAATCACCAAATAATTTTCATATAATATACATTTCGATTTTATAAAACATAGGTTCCAAATATCAATTTATTATTGATCAATATAATCATTTAATTTAAAATAATAAGTCTTACTAACCAGGGACGTCACATAATATAGAGTTTGGTGGTGAACCCTAATCTCCCATCATATGTGGTTTCGATTCTTGTGGCCTTAACAAACATGAAAATTTTTCACCAATCTTGTGGATTGTCAAATTTTTTTAACTCAAAAATAACCCTGATATGTTTTATTCGCAATGGATGTCATATACAACTTTTCTCATCCCAACTCATAATAATATCAATCTCATAATTAATTAAATCATATATATATATTGAAATATTTTCCACCTATATATGATAAAATAACACTATTCCAGAAGAAATAACATTGTACCTTGATAATGGTGACAACCTGTTTTCATCATCATCTTGTTCACATAGATAGGAGGTCCATTCCTTGAAATAATTATATAGAGATCTGTCAAATTGATTTTATTCCTTCACCCAAATACACCTTTTACTCCTTGGATAATATGGATGTTCACAGAAAAATACTTTTAGAAAATAATATTGCATGACATATAATTTCAACACATCTGATCAAAATATCTTTTTATAAAACATTCAGTCCATGTTTGAGTTGAATCGTTCAATCAATAGTCAATTTAAAATACAATATGTATGTTCTAAAAGACTATATTTTAAAAGAAAATATAAATTGGTTCTTTAAGGGTATCCTTCTTCAACAACCTTTTAAATATCATAATAGGCTTCAAAATCTTGTGATAAGGTAAAATATTTGAATGAGAAATTATAATATTTAACTTTATTAAGAATATGATAATATTTAGAAATTGTATTTAATTAAATAAAATCCATGATTCATGATTGTATTGAGGTATATTGGAGGTGTTTGATATCTCAAACATCTACTTAAAAGTGATTTGTATTCTTGAACAAATTTCCCAATCATCTGAACATGACTTTTCCATAATTATTACAATCATCTCATCAGGAAGAGATAAGAATGTTGTTTGATATCCTCATCCTTTAATTCAAAACCAACATTACATGAGCGTAAAGAGTTATAAAAAGGATTTAATGGAAATAATAGATGTAGAGCCTAACCATCTGTATAACAAAAAATCATAATCCCTAATTTGGTTTAAACATTTCCTATGATACAAATAATAAGTACCCAACAATATGAATTTCTTATTATTGAGTCAAGACAATAATTTGACATTAATTCACTTATAAAATATTTATAGGTTTATAGTATTATATAATTTTGTCTTAATTGAAAAAAACATGAATGTTATAATTATACACATCAACACGCTATATATTTTCTAAATAATCATAAACTAATTAAAAAGAACCATGAAATCATTTCATGCATTAACATCATAAATTTTCCTCGATACCATCCTGGAATATATTATTCTTGATGTCTTGTGAAAAACATTTCAAAAATTTGGATGAGAATAAAAATCATTGTAAGGGATACATATTGAATGAAAAGTGTTAGTCTTGGGAAAAAAATTAACCCATGAATACGTTCATATAATGTAATACTTTTACCCTTTTTGAAGTAGGAAAAAGACTTCACTAAATATATGTTCATTGATTACCATTTTTGTAACAAAAATATTACTATAAAGCCTATTGAATGAATCATATAGCATATAAAGTTAACTTGGGACATAAAAATACATAAATGCAATAACTACACAAATACATCTAGAAATATCCTAAATGGAATATACACATGGATGACATCCATAAATAATGAATTTGTGGTTACAATATAACAACCCATCCATGGTTTATCATAGAACCACCGATAATTTGGTATTTCACATAACCACCCGCCAAATTTCTAAGAACAATTATATAATCATAACATATAAAACATATCAAATATCAACATTTTACTAATAAAATATTATTTTCTATTAAGAAATCATTTCAAGATATTGAAATAATCAATCATTTTCAAATACAATTTTCAATACCCAAACACCCAAAAAAAGAATAATGGATTTCTTTTGTTTTCTTAAAAAAACATTAATGCTTTTAGGGGAAGCCAAATATCAAATAATGATTTCGACAGTTGAGAAATCGTTGTCACTGCATTTGTTAAAAACATTTCTTTTGTAAATTTATAAAGAAAGTAAGATAATCAGTATTAAAAATACCTTCTAAAAATATTTGAATTAAATTAAAATTTATAAAAATATATTTTAAAATTCATTTTATATCAATATAATAAATATTAAAATTAATATGATGACGAAAAAAGTTTGATAATTAAATCACTAAACGTTTAATTTATCCCATACCACTTTGAATATTTAAATCATAATCACTATGAATTTTTACATTTAAAAAAATTAAATTATATTTTTAGAGATAATATATGGATATTAAATGTCATAGTGTCTGTATAAACACCATATAAAATAATAAAGTGAAGTTTATCAAGAAATACCTCAATTAATGTTGATTGAGACGAAGTCCCTTACCTTGAATCTGACTTCTCTCGTTCATTAATTATATTCCTGAATAATAAAAATTGGTTAATTTATACCTGATTCAGAATAATTTTATGTTTTTTATTCCTTTTTATATCACATATTAACACCTTGTAAAAATTACATAATAAATTAATTTAATATCTGTAATTTTGAAGATATTTGGTACATGAGTCGACGATGAACATGTTTGGATATAAATTATTCATGTATTCAAAATTAAATCATCTCTATAATGATATTAATTAATTAAATATCATATATATCTAGTATATATGTACTTATAGTAGTCCATAACATTTGGTGGTAAAAAATGAAATGCACCTTTCATGGAGATGGAAGGTCGTACGTACACATGAACACGACACTCACTTTTTTCATACTAATATAATAATAATAAAATGATGTAAATCTATATTATAATACTGAATTATATTTATGTCATTTATGTATCATATGATTTACAAATCCATTCCTTATACAATCCATGAATAGTATGAATGAGTCACATCACTTTGATGGGGTGGTAGTCCGCATTTCCCCAAATGAAATTATCGTATTTACACAACATGGAAATAAAAAATATATGTGGTAAATGAAATTCACCAAAAATATAGAAAATATAAATATAATATATATCATATATAAATACATTTCCATCATAATGGCCACTATTAAAGGTGGTTGGAGAATATCAAACAATCATTTTTTCGTGAGGCAATAGATTGTTGTTCACAGAAATAATATGTTTTTATCCATTAGAAGTAATTGTGTGTAAGTGTAGTTCAAATAAATCTAATAAAAACATAATATATTTTGGTTAATGTTTTTGTTATGTAATTAAAAAATATGATGAAAAAATTAAGTGGGGAAGGAAAATAAAAGAAATGATCTTGAGAGAAGATGCATCGTCTAAATTGGGTAACTTTTTTGGATTTCATCCAAAACGAATTATTTAATAGTATTCAGCCAATGGAATGGATTATATTAAGAAGGGAGGGATCTTGGTATGTTTCATTGAATGCATTTAGATTAATAAATTGCTTGAGAGGTGTGAGTAAATGTGTAGAGGTGGTGTCCTTTTATAAGAGGGGGAAATGAACTATAGGAATGTCTAGAAATATTAATTTCTTATAATTTCATTTACAATTAAAAAAAGGAACAAAAATCATTTAATTAAAAAATAATACTATTTTGGTTCTAATAAACATCATACAATAATTTTTATACTAGATTTAAATTCTTTTTATCCTTATGTTTTCTGTTTAACACTTATTTTACCATTTGTAATCATATCTTGATAACAAGTTATTTACACATTGGGGGGTAATATAATTATCATATCACGTAAAACGACCCAAAAAAGTTATTTATGACATATTTTGGACTTATATTAACCATTTGGATGAATATTAGATTTTATATATTTAATATATTTTTATAAACAATTTTATGTTTTATGTTATGAATTATGTAATCTTGGGATAATATTCATAGGAAACTTTTTTAAAAATTACTAACAACCATATTCCTTCATAACAGAATAATTAAATCAAATATATTCAGAAAATATCATCCATAAAATTCATTTATGTCCTCAAAATAATCAAATTATAATTATATTAATTTTTATAATATCATTTATTTTAATCCTTTATTATTGAATCAATCACTACATCAGCGTTGTGTCATCATTATGTCCTAATTAAATTTATTTAATTAAAGTATAAAAATTATAAATAATGTACCCTAATATAGGAAATATTTTTATATTTATAATTGATATTTATATTAAAATATATCAGTTATACAACCAAATATTAAAATCCTTTTCGTAAAAGATATATGTTTATGTTTTATTTTTCTTTACTATAAATTAATTTTATAAAATCACATTTCCACATCCATGGGGCTCAATGGGGTGCCAAAATATAACCAATGATGCACATGGTCTGAAATATCTCATCCAATAGGATTAGAACACATGTTAGTGTATTTTAATATTATTATTATTTTATTTTTTTACCGTTATTTTCAATTTTTACCCTTTACCCAGGGTAAATAAAATAATTACTGAAGTTACTATTCATAATTTATAAAAATAAAATGTCACTATTAAAAAAACTTGTACCTCTTGATTACCAAATATTTATTACTTTTTTTTTAAAATTGAAAACCCAAAATTTTAATTAATTAATTTAAATTTAAATCACATTTTATAAATGAATAACAAAGGGTTTTTAGAAGTACAAACTATCTAAAGATTGGCATGTGTTTATGTCCAATTTTAATATGAAATAAAATAAAATGAACAAAATTATATTAAATGATAAAAATAAAATCCAATTGCACCTGAAAACCAATAATAATGAAAATCTAAATGTATAAATAAATTAGATGGAATGGTATTTTTGATTTGAAAATCAATATTTTTTCATTAATCATTAAATAATGATCATTATCAAATTATTACAGAAAACTATAAAAAAAATTTATGTACTATTTCTAAAGAAGAAATTTATATTTCCAAATAGAAAATCATAAAGTGACAAAAAATAATTTTAAAAAGGGTTCTCCATCAAACGTTGGGAAAACTGTTTTTTAGAAAAATACTCCTTTTATCCGAAAAATTGAATTTGTTGACATATCATATCTATAGAACATATAAGATTAATTTAATACATTAAATATAATATGTTACATATATTTTTTATTAAATAAAAATATAAAAAGTGTGGTATGATTTTTTAAACAGAATTAGGCTATTTTAAATATGATTTTATAAAAACACATCCTTTATATTCAATTAGCTTTTATTTCCATTTATAATATATTTGGAAACCAATGAATCGTTATTTTAACATCTATAAACCATATTTTAATATTATTTTGATACTATTAATTCCCTCCCTTCCAATTTTTAGGGATTAACATTTATATAAATTATTAATATTATTACTATTTTATTTTTTGGTATACCTCAATGTTGTGTACTACATTTGATTTCGGGGGAACCAATTATTTTATGTTGAGTACGCTATCGGAAAAAATTCCCCTTTAATGTGAAATTAATATCTTATTCATAAATATAAATAGAAATGAAAATGTATTATTTTATATATACCAAATTCCATACAGTCATAAAAAGATTCGTTGGAATTAATCATGGGAGGAAGTGGAGGATTTGTTTAAAAATTTCAAAATATATGTATTTGAATTAAAATTTGAGGAAAATGAAAAACCATTTTATTTTAAATTATATTTTATCTTTTTTTTGGACCATTTAGTCATTTCTATAATATCATATATATTTATAACTAAAATCCTTTTCTAATTCTATATTCTATATTGAAATGTAAATTTTGCAGAAAATAATGTTTGTAATATTAGAGGATACCTTTTAGAATTTGGAAAGTCATTTATATGATTGAAAATTGATTTAAATCCATTAAAATGAATTATCTTAATTAAATAACCTATTTTATGACTTATAATATTTTTTATTACATTTTAAATTTCAAATATATATATATTATTATTATTTCATAAGACACCAAAAACTGTGAACTGCCATTTTACAACATATTGAAAAATAATGTTTTTTGGAAAATTACAAAACATTCACCCAAACCCAATTTCAATTTTATTCTTTAAAATATAATATATTGTCAAAATAATTATCAAAAAAAATGAAAGTCTTAAATTATAAATAAAAATTCATTATTTTCTGAATGTAAATACTTTTAAGACAAAGTCAACTTTACAAAAATTATAAAAATTTATTGGGCAAATATAAAATTATATTATAATTTATTTGTAAATAAATAGTGATTGAAAATTATACTTTGGGATAACAAATATTATTTAAAATAACTGATTTTATTATATAATTTTTCATATTTTATGAAAAATGTATTAATTTTCATAGGTGTGATAAATAATAAAATTTTCAAATTCTAAATATATTTAAATATATTTTATTAAAAAAATTATATGAAAAAGTGGGTTAAAAATATAAATATTTAATTTATAAATTTATAATTGAAAATTATAATAGTTTATTCTTAACCCATAAACACTTATTTCTTTAGTATACGACTTAAGGATAAGATGTGAAATTTTTTTACTTTAATGTGGTGGATCATGTATCATTGATCTAGTGGTGATGTACTTGAACATGAACTTGTCTCATAGTTGATTACATTATATCCTCACTTATTGATTCTCTTTATAATCTTGGTTATGGGATAACCCCTAATAAGATAACAACTTCAAATGTTCAAATGTGTTTCAAAAGGTGTCACTCTACTTGTTGGAGCCATCAATTTTATTTTTTTCATTAATTAATCATTTTAATTACACATTATGAACACTAATTATAATGTTAATCATTATTAACAACTTCCATAATGGTGAAAAACCATATTAAGCAATAATCATATTTACAAAGTATAATATTGACTAAAATTCATATCAGAAAATGACCATATCCATAAAGTTACATTTCCTCTTTCAACCAATATATATTAAATTACATATCAATATATAATAGTTAATTCTATGTGTTCCTTTATATACATTGAAAAATATTATTTTTTTCCTACTATTTATTTTTTCCTTTTAGTGTTTTCAAGGATGGTATAATATTCATTATAGTGTTCATACATTTATATTATTCTATTCCATTATTATCTATTTTTTCAATTTTTATAACCCTATATTATTAATAAAAATAGTAATTTTTTTATTACATGACATGTAATATATTTGTTTCAATATGTTAATGTACATCAATTTTAAAATTATATTTATCAGAGAAGAAATAATTAGAACATTATAAATTAGTTATGTCAAGTGGGGTTATTCCCTAACTATAAGGGAAAATTAATTAGTGGGATAATGTGAAGGAACATGGGTAAAATCAAAAAAAAAACATTCGATGGAATGTAAGTTTGTGATTAATACTACTATGCAACTAACTAATTTGAAATTAGAAATTAACAAGAGTTTTCTACTATAGTTGGAACATACAATAGAACCTCGATAAATTTATTACATATTATCATTATTTCATAGAAAACATTCTCATGTATAGATCTTGGGAACCATGAAAGCTTGGTTAATTTCATCCTCTAGCTTCATATTTTTTTATATTATCTTCCATAAGAATAGAGAAATTTCATTATGAGTTGAAAAAAATTGGTGTCCGACAATATTATAAAAGGATAGTGGATAACTACTTTTATTAATTAAATAATACATATGATTAATGATGGTGATTAGGTTTTACACTCAATATTAGTGTGTGGAGTCCACTAGGTTCTAGTCTACTCTTGGAACTAATGTAGTGAAAAAATGAGATAAATTTCTAATATGGTTTGATTATAATTTTTAATTACATATTTTTTATTTTAATAAATTTTCGTATATTACATGATATAAAATTAATATTAATTTGATATTAAAATTTATTATATCTTGATTTTCAATTGATATACTTTTTTAAATTTACTATAATAAATAATACATTGATAACTGTTACCTCGAATATTTTAATGAAGAATCATACATAAATGCATGACTAAGAATAAATTTTCAATGACGTGTAATATTATATGTCATTTTATGAGCTTATTCATGATTAAAACCTAAGAAAAGGGAATGAATTTTATTAAAACCATCCCCAAGCCTCTCATTTATAAATAATCTGATCGAGGAATTCTGGTGTGATATTGAATTCAAATGGGAACCCTTATTTATTTGTTTAATGGGATGTGATGGATAATTTATATGATATGTTACAAAATTCATTTAGATATAAAATCCTCATATTTAAAATATTTTATTTATCCATCAAAGAGAATAAACATGATAATTTCAAATTACATGATAGATACTCTTTATGATACATATTACAAGAAATATGATATGTTTTATATTTTCACTACAATTAAGAAGAAGTATAGATAATTACTAAAATTTTATACCCACGTCAATCACTTGGAATTATTATACATGCCATCCCAAAATATATATAATAAAACCTCAATGTGGAATGACCTTAAATTGAATTATTATTAATGGATAAAAAAATTTATGTTCTATTTGGTGAACCAATCTCTATATTTCCCAGATATAAGCGTTTTAACCACACATGTACAAGTGTAAGGTGATTTCAACAGGGTCAATAAACCATTTAAATCCAATATAATTCCATTATGTTTAATTACCCTCAATTTATCAATTTATATGTGTTTTCAAAATTTAGAATTTACCAAAAATGACTTTTTGATTGACAATATTATAAAAATAAAATTGCTTTTTGTCTTTCATAATGAAATATATAACAACTGAATATCAAAATGGACACTATGACTCAACAAAAACATGTACTAATTGTATTGATAAGTTTTTTTTTCATTTTGATTTAATTTCATAACAACTAATCCAAACTTATTTATCATGCTAAACTAATCATATGGTTTTAATTTATATTAAAATTCTACCGAGTAAAAAAAATGGACACAGTTTTTTTCATAATAAAAATATCACAGTAGTGTTTACAATGTGTCAATATGAAAAAAAGAATCCTTCCCCAAAAATTCCTAATAAAAATTCTATTAGAACTACCGGAAGGCTCCCTAAAAAGACAACAAGACACTGTAAATAAATGAGATCTTTTGGTTCAGTGAAAATGATGAACAACACCACCAAGATCATGAAGACTATACTGATCATCATGGGTATAAAAAGGCACCATCCTCGTCACTTGCATTAAGCTTAAGACACCCCAAAACATGGTTTTATAGGTAGTCAACAAGACCATTACTCTGGTGACCTTTGAAAGCAAACGACCATAATTATAACTGTTGTACATTGATAGGATAATTAAAAACAATATGAATATATATATATATATATTAATTAGATTTAAATTATTTATGTTATAATTAAAATTATAATATAACCACCATTTATGAACTCTAAAAGGATATGATTTAATACTTTTATTAGACATATGTGATTTTGAGAATTATTAATGAATTCAAAACAGTTTTCAAATATTTCAAATATGGTGTTATGATTTTTATTTCATAAATAGTGTTATAAACTATTTTAAAATTATTTGAATTAAATTATGTTTTTGATTAAACTATGTTTTCAATTATACTAGTATAATAATTATCATGTATGTTTATTAAATCTCTTTTTATAACATTTTTTTTAATGGTTGGGTGTTTATAAATTTATAGATAATTTTAACTAAGATAAAGTTTAATTAACATCATAATGATTAATAAAATCATTGTTTAAGAAGATAATTTCGTTATAGTTATAATAAATGTATTATTTCTCTTATTTATGAATTTATATTATTTATGGTGGATTTTTTTTAAAAAAATTGGCCCACTAGTGCTAGCTATTTATAGCTCGGCTGAGGGAGCTAGCTCACACTAAGTTGTTGAGCCTAGCCCTTATCCCAAGACAAGGCCATCACGAGCTTGGTCAGAGGCTCCCCAAAGGGTGCACGATAGTGGGACCTCATGGGCGCACCACCGCGGGTGTTAAGCCTCGGCGGGGCATGGGTAGGCCAAGGCCTTTAGGGCCGGGAGCCCGTGTGTAAAGCTCCCGGTTGTGTGATGTGTGTTTTTTTAGCATTCTATCAGAGGATTAGGCTTATAATAGAGGAAAAAATAACACCACATTTCGAGGTGGGATGTTTTTTTCAGGAAAAAGGTTATCTGGGCCATTTAATCGCTTCACGTGCAATCTGGACCGTCGATCCCAATCCTGCATTTGATCTTCAGCAAATGAGGATTTCCACCACATTTTTGTAAGCCATACAATCTACCAAATATCTACTCTCGGTCATCTGTGTGTTTTAAAATGATGTGTCGAACCAGGGCTACCCGATCTATTTTAGAGTAATCTGATTAATCCAAACTATCTCTGGTTGTCCATATTACCACTTATTCTTCTTCTTCTCTACAAGGGTTTACACCAGTAACCCTACACATATTGCACAATCTATTTTTCTTCACCACTGAATGCCAATGGACCATCCTTGTTTCCCCTTTACTACTAGAACGAAACCATCCATTTAATACATTTCAAGGGGGTACGTTTTGCATTAAATTTTTATGTGATTTTTTAGTATATAAGTATCCAGTTGAACACAATGATCTATCAGTTCATCTCCCCGCTCAAGCCTCCAAAAATTCCCAGCCGAACTTCCTAACATTCTCCTCCACCTGGTTTTAATGTAAGGGTTATATTTTTCCTTCTTTGTCGTTTTTAATAAACACACACACACACACAGACAAACACACACACACACACACTAATATATATATATATATTCTCTCCTAAAATCATATTTTAAAAATAACATGGCAGGTTAGATTAAATTCTTACTTAAGACTGAACATAAGTCTCTTAATTTTATATATTGGAGTGTTTGTTAATTTGAATGTTATATAATGTTTACAGATTTTGAGAGGTGCTATATATATATACATATATACAGTATATGTACTTCAGTGTATATATACATTGGTATTGACATGGTCTATCGGTTTCAAGTAGAGTCCCACTATTGTCCAATCAACCATGTTCTGAAAAGATTGAAAAATAAGAATTTCAAAATTGAAAGTGTTGTATTTTAGTGTAAAATTTTTCAATAAGAGATTTTTATAATTTTTACACAAGTATATATAAATTTACTTTTATATGGATAATGACATATAGGTTCGTTATTATACCCAGTTCTTGAGGTTTTTGTACCATGAGTCTTGTTGTTTTAGTAGACAATTAAAATATAATAGATGTTGTGTTATTCAAAACTTATTTCAAAATTTATGAGTCACTAATATTTATTATATTTTAAATGATGTTTATTATGGTTAAAATTCATGATTTCTCTTATGGACATCATTATCTTGTATACAGGGGTTTATCAACATAGAATGATTTAGAATTTTCAAGCTTAAAACCCTACATGAAATGTTATTTTTACCTTTTTAATTATTTTTTTAATATGATTTTTGAATAATAAGAATAACATTGCATGTGACAAATTATTATTTTTTACTTTTAGTATCTTGGATGTCAATGTACATGCCATAATCTTCAATTCTTATTATGGAATGTTTCTACCATCTTGAGAATTAACATTATTAATCTTTCTATATGTTATGAATGTTTCACATAAGACTTTTTCTATTTCTTATAATATTCAAATACCTTCATTAGGGTAAGGATATATTATTCCCATAATTATAATCCATATTCACATAGATTCCACAATGGTAGATATAATAATCAAATCATGATTTTCTATTGAAATAATATCATTATATATTGAAACATTGTTGAGGATTCTACCTTCCATCATCCCTAACATACGCAGGATGCAGAGCATATTTTCTTTTGTGTGGGTTTTCTATGTTGGTATAGTTTATAGTTTTATTAGAAACTTTTTCCACCCACAATTTCCTAAAAGTTTTTGTAAAAGGATAAATTTTATATGAATCATCATAAAAGTTATTCTTTGCAAGAGAATATCTCTCCTAATATTCATATTGATCCTTAATATAAACATTAAAAGTCTTAGATTTTACAAATAGAGAATCATTGATATTTTCATTCTTCTTCCTTAGAGTTCATTCCGACTCGAGAAGTTTTTAATGAATGTTTTTAACTTATTCTTCATTATCTATAAGCTACATTCTAGGATCTTTATTTATCATTCACTATTTATCAATTATACTTTTTGTATAGAAAATCTACTCAATGTATTATTCCTCTTTCTTGATAACATCTTTTATTCCATCAGAAAATTATGACTATAATTATTCATAAATATAATTTCTCTCTTGAGATTTTATTTCTTGATCAAGAAATAAAACATGTTCAGTTCTGATATTATACTCTCTATATGATCCTTCATCACCTTATTAACTCACTGAGGGACCATTTTTATCTCAACCATTATAATGAAGGTTCTAAATTGTATTAAACATTCATTTTCATAGAATTTGTTTTTAGTTTTGATTGTTTTATCTATCTTACTAAACATAAATATATTGTTACTCGTAAAATTCTTCTTGCATCCATTGGAATACATTTCATATTTTTTTAATTTTGTTCTACTTCTTCCATCAGCGTTTTCTATAAGATTCATATTGATATTCTCAAATATTCTTATTAGAGAAATTCATAGAAAGGTTTCTGATTCCACCATAATCAAATAATTTTGAGAGGGGGATTAACTATATTCTTTCTTCATCCTATTTCATACTTCTTGCATATAGGATACATTATTTTTTCATTCAACTCATCGTAATCTTTATATTAGGATTAACAAAGATCAATATCATCAACATCCAAAATTTTCCACTTTTTTATATATTTAAAAGCCATTTCATATTTAATATTCTTTTAAAATGTTGCAGATTTCCTAATATCAAAATAAAAAAGAATTATGTCGAGTTAATTAATAGATAAATCATCATATAATTATTAAGAATAAGTTTTAGACTCAAATAAGTCTAGAAACTTTCATAAAAGTTTCCAAAAAATCGAATAAACTTCCATGATATATCTGAATCCTTTAATTTTGCACAAAATTTAATTTACTCTGGTGATGTATTCATCAATTCTATCATCATCTCCCATTATTATATCTTCATACTCACTATTGATTATTTGTAACATTTCTTCGTTTACTTTTTTATTCTCTTTGTTGCAACATTCCAACTTGTCCTACATACATTGAGAAGTTATGAGACCCATCAATATATAATAAAAATTATCTGATAAAGGCATAAGTATTACATATCCATCATTTATATCAACTTATATATTTCCCTTACTTGAAAATTTCATTGGAGCATATTTCTCAATCAGGGGAAACCCAATATTAGCAGCATCAATAACATCAATGCCAAGAGATTGGAGATAAGGAATAATCATAATTTTCAATCCATAATAATTTCTTTCATCAAATATATTAATTCCACTAATTATGTTAAAATTGATATTCTGCATGATAAGAATTAATCAAGGGAACCTAGTTTCGGAAAACAATTTATGAATCAATTGATCAAATAATAACTGAGATGGGGGAGGGGTTGAATTAGCTGTTTACTTTTTATATATCACCAAACATTTAGAAACATAACCGCTACTACCTGTTAATTTTATTCTTATATAAAATTTTAGTAAATAATCATTAATGAAAATAGAAGGAAAATAAGAAAATCACTCATTATTTACAAGGTTTGACCATAGTGTGAGAACATACATCATTTTTATAGCCACACCCGTGGTTCTATGGAAATCGACAATTAAGAACAAGTGAATAAAACATGTGAATTCACTTATTGGGAATATTACATCTTCTAATATGAATCATTATACTAGGTCCCATTAGTTTAAAATATTTTCCTATAATAGAATTGGGCCAAAAAATTAATAAATACATTGTTGAATCTAGTCCAAAATTTCTCAGTCTGGATCCTCAGTCTACTATGGATGGATTCCATTTTCTTAATCAGATAATGATGGATCCAATATTCAAAATATAATAATACTAGATTACACATCTTATTTTCTAGGTATGATAATTATTTATTCCTGATATTATTTTTTGTGGATGAAAATGATGGACCCTGGATCTTATTTTCTGAGTATAATGTTTCTAGAGTCTAGATATGATTTTCTCAATAATATGATTCAATAAAATGAATTGAAATTTAATCTCCAAAACAATATTATATATTTGAATGCTCAATAAAATTTTTATTAAAAAATGTTTGAACATCCATGTCAAATTATCTAGTGCTTTGCCTTTTTTGTTTGGGTGACTATTGCATTGGAATAAATGATATGCGGATTTATTTATAAGCGTCTCATAAAACAAAGGTAAGAAACATGGAAATTAAACACTCTTACACAAATGTCAAATTCAAAGAAAATTACTTGATATTAAAACATAATCAAATAATTTTTCAATCATCATTATATTTCATTGAGATTTAATTAAAATTTGAATTTATTTTTTAACTTCTTCAACTCTTAATATCATTTTCAGCACATTACAAACTATTTCATTCCTACCACTTTACGATCAACTTAATTCTCATCCCATTCCATTTTTTCAATTAATAGATATATATGATCGATTAATTTATTAGACCATTGAAATATTTTTATTTCACATTATTATTATCCTAGTATGATTATATTTGTATGAAAATAAAAAAAATAAGAATACAAAAATATCAATAACATTTTCCCAATAAAAAATATCAATACGATGATGTCATTACTATTTTACAAGTACGAAATTCTCATTTCAAGAATCTGAGTACAAATATCATAATAGTATTTTCCCACCACAAAAATATCCCTATAAAACATTGATTATTAAAATATCTGTAATATTTTTTCCAAAACGAAAATCTCAGTATGAAAATATGAGTATGAAAATTTTAGTACAATTTTCCCCTTCATTAGTCTCAGTAACATGTTATTCATACTCAGTTATTTAAAATGTAATTTCTATTATGATGGAAATGCATTGTCTGGTTTTTCATATAGTGTTTGAAAACATTCTAACTATTGACATCAATTTCTTCATTCAAAACTATATAGAAACATCATTTTTTTCTATGATTCTATTGAACTCAATTATTTTAAACGGTATTTTAAGGAACCAAAAAATAATAATTTTTTTGATGGACAACTTCATCTTCCTACCATCATTTGTCTCTTTTGTAGCTCAATAATGAACATGGGTCTTGAAAATTATTTAATTAAAATAACCAAATTATGATGGATAGGGTCTGATTGATGGAAAAAAACTTATATTATTAATAGAGTTTTTTTTGACAAATTAGAAATGTTGTTAAAATAAAAAAGCACAATGGTTTTCTATGTTTCAAATATATTATTTTTGGAACCCATTTCCTATCCCTGGTTTAATCTTCTTTTGAAAATAATAATGTTTTTTCAATGTGTAATGGTTTAATAAACTCTTTATGTTTTTTATTCATTATTTAATTCATGGATATTATAGAGGATGGGTGAACCCATATATCATCGTATGGTCCCATTATATCTTATTTCATTAGTTTCACAAAGATATATCTCCGATGAATTGGGTAATGATTATGTTCTATGAATAATTATATTAAGAAATTTTTTGATTGGATTTCCAAATTATAAGTTTTATGTATGGGTTCTTGTATGGATTCTATGAGAATATTATCCACTCTACCGATATGTTTTATTTTTTCTGGTATTCTCTTAGGATATTTTTTTTGTTCAAGATTGGTTTCATGTGGCTCAATATTATTCATTGTTTAGAATATTTAATTTGTTAAATGAATAATCCAGGTTTCCATGTATTATGATCAAGTTAAATATGGCTATACGTATTCTTATTTTACATTCATGCACATTAATTATATCATCATTCATTCATGGTCAACATATGCTCACTAATGTAATTATTTATTTGATTCTCATGTTTTCTCTTACTTATCATTTTCGAAAACTCGTATTAGGGTTTCATTTATCCATGTTATAAATAATAAGGTTGAACAAGTTATGTAAAGAGGATATTTTATATATAACATGATGTTGTCATAATTTGAAATAGAAATGAAGAGTTATGTTGGATAATTTCTCTTTTAATGACATGTGATTTGTTTGTGTGGGATTTTTTCTTTATTCTCTGAAAGAATAAACCTAAAAAGTCATATTGTAAATTCATGATCTAATTGGCCAATTTATGATGGTATGGTATGGTGGAAAAAAATTAGGCTTCAATTATCTTCATCAAAGCTAGAAATGTATTGTCTACAATTTCTTCACATGATATGTGTGTGATGATTTAGGGAAATTATAAATATAATCATCAAGCATTTCGCAATAGTATAAAATCAATAATGTGTTTGTGTTCTCCCATTACACAATTATCTACCTTCAATATGAAATCATCAATATTATTATTATAGGTTTGTAACATATAATATTTTACCTTTTTATGTCATTCCTAGAAAAAATGAATTTTATACTAGATTCTATTTTACTTTTTCCATACCATAACTACTATTAACTCATCCTCAATGATTGGTGATACACATTTATTAAATTATCTCACATCAGTTTCAATATTTTATTAATATTGCATTTTTTAAGCTATAACAACATCTATATGATTTTCCATATTCAACAAGATATCATGAATTTATATGCAATGTGATAGATGATATGGAACTATAATCTACCTATAATGATTTAATTTGTTACAGTAAAACATGATATCTCATTTATGGTTTATGATATTTATAGACTCCCTGAATCTCATCGAACCAAGATATATGTCATTGAAAGATAACTAATATATATAGCAATTTATCCAGAACCATATGATGAAATTTATGATTCCAATCATGAAGTATAAGATAATTAATGCACTAGAATGTATATTTAAGAAATATTTCCTTGATAATAATTATGGGGACCATAAGAGATTATACTAACATTTATAGTGGGTGATTAAATTTTTAATAAAATCACATAACCTAACACTATGTGATTCCCATTGATAGTTAGTACAAAAATATATTTATGATGATTATGTAATAATATATTAAATGTAATGAAATAACATACATTGTCATAATAAGGTTTACAAGCTTCACACTCCCTTATTAATAAGTGATATATAATTGAGGTACAGTGGATTGAATCATGTTATCCATGTAAAAATTTTAAAAAAATTAACAATGATATGATCATATGGATTATCTTAAACTATAATTATATAAAGATCAATGAGTATTAAAATTATGAATAATATTTACTTTTCATATCCTAGGTGCCACCAAATTTATACATGAGGCTAGACCATTATCCTATCCTAAATATCAAGAAATATAACTCCATTAAAAACTAGAATCATATTTTTGGTCACACACATACATATTAATGATAAAAATTTAACTATTAATTAATAGAAAAATTATTTCATAATAGAATATAGACTATTGATACAGTATGACCAACACATCTAAATGACAATAAAGTATAAATCCAAATGATTTTGGAGTATATAATAATATATTTTACCATAATTGATACATGAACTGTACATTATCAAAGGATAGGTTCAATATATCATTTACAGAAAATTCACCAAAATTATACAATTAGAAAAATTTTGTTGTGGAATACAAACTATTGTGATGTATATCTTGAATCTCCAAAAATAAAAAATCCAAACATTTCATGTGTAATTATTTTCCTCAAGTCTTGTAGTGTGATCCATTATTTCAGAATGAAAAACTACTTGACTCCCAAACCAATGTCACTTTAAATTCTCCCTTGAATGTCCTTATTTCCTATCCACATTTTATAACAATCCTTACTACACTGATGTCCTTTTTAGATTAGATTAACCACTTGTCCCATAAAAATAATATTATCACCATCACAACACAACCATAGGGAATTTGGCATGATCCATCCACATGAAAATAAAACTTATATTTATATAATAATAACTCATAATTATACCTTCTCAGGTAGGGTAAATAATGTCCCTTAAGACAATAACCAAAATATGTTGTGGAATGATCATCTCCTTTCATGATTTTAGTTTATCATCAATAATAGATCATAACTATATAAATTATTGTGAACATATCAATGTATATTCATTATTATAATGACTTATTCTTGATTGAGATTACTTATTGATCGAAATTTTTTATTATTTAATGAAGAATTCATTATTTTATTAAATGTATATTATCTATTTAATCTTATATAAATAATTTCACCTCATTTTACATTTCATTGTTTATAGGAAATCATGGTTGGAAAACATAGTGTGGGAATATGGACATATGAAATTTGACCTTGGAGACTAGACCAACATGTACCGGTGGTGTAACAACTCCAAAACATTGTAACTCAATATTACTGGTTTCATTATTATATTTATATAGATAGAAGTGTATTAATCTCCAATTTACAATCAATATAATATTATAAGAGATCCATATTGATGCATGATACCATAATAACATTTTGTGTGAAATAAAAATAGTTAGTGTTCTTTAGCCTTTAAATTCATATGAATATTCTTTTCATTACATTTTATTAAATGGATAAAAATAAGGGTGAGAATAAATTCTCAATAATGTTCATGTAATATGGAAGATATCATGAGTAAATAATGTGTAATAAATATTGATATATAAAAAATAGAAAATGTATTTCATTTAACAGATAACATGACCACCATAATGCAGATTCAAAAAAATATTTGTGGAAGAAAATCATGTATAATAACATCTAAAATATTAATATCGGATGTGATTAATATGGTTAATCATGTTCAAAATCATCATATTATCTATACCATCATGACCATTGACTATGAATTTTTAAAACAATGTGTAGGCATATAACAAAAAACCATTTCTATTGGAAAACATAATTGTCCCATGGGACTTAACAATGCACAAAGCGGTTATCTAATGCCCGACCCCTACCATTATTGCATGTCTAATTAATTCCTCATATATATGATGTCCAATTCATTTAATAGAAAATAAAAATTTTCAATAAATATCTAGATTGAGTAAATAATATAAATATATAAATATTCCCCCATGTCATTCAAATAACTTTCGTAATAAAATATTAAATGTTAAAATAGCTTATAATTTTGGAAGTATTCATATTCCTAACAATAAGAATAGGTGTCCTTAAGATAAATTTATTCTAAAAAGATCATAATGAATTGAATGATTCAAGATAATGTTCATAACATCGTAATTAACATGATATATGGTATAAAAAATTGTTCTTTTTAAATATAGTTGTTAATAAAATAATGAATTTTGGAATAATATGGGGAATTAAATCGAAATATTAAAACAATACTTCATAAAATAGATTTCTTTTTTAAACAATAGAAATTTTTTTATAAATTCTAAATATCATAAAATGGTTATGTCTGTGGGGAATTCATTTTTCATCATATATATTGAAATAATTCTTTATGTCATTTTGTAGAGAGAGATGAAAACCTTACCTTCAGAAAAAATTAGAAAGGTTTCATAATAATTTTTTTAAAAGTAAATGTCTATTTAAAATTTCATTTCTAAATCACATAACTAATAAAATTAAATTTATTAAAAAAAATTATAAATTACATACGTGAAAAAAAAATATATCCAGTTAATAGAAAAATAAAATTTGTTTTTATTATATTCATTTTCTTACTTGATTCATGTAACAATAAGAATTTTTTTTAGTAAAATATGGAATCATATTATATATATAAATTATCATAATAAATATATTTTTAAAATGGATAACATATAATATTCTTTTAATTAAAATATGACTAATCTCAAAAATTAATATTGTAATATGAGTTGTTATCTCTATATTAATATTTAAACAACAATACATTGGTATAATAGAGTAAAATTTCTTAATTATTAACAATGAATAAATATTTATTAATGTAATATACATCTATAGAGAGTTATATTTACCACATAAAATTAAACAGGTGTTTAATAAAAAATCCCAATAGATTCTATACTGAGATAAAATACATTACTTCTCCCTTCTATTTAGTTGAATATTCCATATCCTCATATATAGTGGATTTAATATTTTTATTAATATATAACTGGATAATATTAATATTTTTAATTTCATGTATTATCCTATTATAACATCTTATCACCCATTAATATACAATATTTCATTATAACCAATGTTTTAGGTGCTGACTAATTCATTTTCTTATTCATGTTTTTTCATGGAAGATTCCGTTATTGTGTGTAGAATATACTTAAATAATATATATATTGATATTAAACACATATACAGGTTATTTATATACAAAATTCATTTTTATAATCAGCCATAAAATTTGAACAATGATTCACATTGCTTCAGAGACATGATAGGTCATACATAAACCCAATAGAAATATTAATTTATTTTATACTTTAATGGGTAATGAAGTTGATGATATATTAAATTTATATAATCATAATTATATCATTAGTATAATATATATTCATTGGTTCTATATTAATGAATAGCCATTTGATTCCATGGTGGAAAAATACAATAGCTTATTATTCAATTGAAGACTGCACCCAATGGTAATGGTTTTATTTCTAATTTAATGTAGAAAGAGATGTACAAAATTTATTAAATAAACATAATAAAATATCATTATATGGTAGATATAGTTTTTAATATATTAAATTTTTTAGCACATATTTTATTAATGAATAATGAAGTCAAAAATAATTATCTTGGAGAATACAAATACCCTTGCATTGAAGAACATACATGTGGTTTCTTTTTATGTAACCCAACAAGTGTATATTATGAAAAAAATCACAAATAATTTTTTTTATGTATTTTGGGGATATATAATAAAATGGTTTTGTTATGATGAATTTATGTAGAGTTTTGATGATGTGTTGGGATGGGGTTACCATTAGTTGTTTAGGTGAGTGATAGACATGTAATATTTTAATGTCTTTAAATAATTTCAAGAAAAATTCTTGGAATTATGGATCTATAATGTCGAATATTATAATGGTAGAAAGGTTATATATATATAAAACTAACCAAATAGTTAAATAAATTTTTTATTTCATTTTAACGATCTCTTTTTAGGTTAACCACTATAAAACCCATTTACCATAATAGGGGTAATTAATTCTTATTTTTTTTACTATTCATTATCAACATTAATAAATTTGGTCAAAATTGATATTATAAATTATTATTGTTCCTAATTAAGATTAAAATTATTTTCATATTCAAATAAAAACAATGGAAGAATTTAATTATTAATTAAACCCTCAAAACAATTTAAAAATTAGTATTTTATGAAATAAATGTTTCACACATAAGATAATAATACAATTATTACATAACCAACAATAAAAATTATATGTATTTATAATCACATATATATAATATAAATTTCATCTAAATATTTCATCATTAGTAATTTTTTTAATTAAATAATGTGGAGTGAAATTATGCAACACTAAAGATGATTTTAGAAAAATTACACTTTTTCCTCAAAATAATATTATCATGATTTATATAATACGTTTTCCATATATAATTTATTAAAAATATAAAAATATATTTCTAAATAAATGTATGAATGGGTATAAAATAAATTATACAATATTCATAAAATATTAAATCTAAGGGAAATTTAAATAAATTTTATGGCTGATATTGACCAGTTATTGTAAAAATAAACATTCATCGAATTAGATTAATTTTTTTTTCAAGAAATATTAAAATTTGCATTGAATTATAGTTTTATTAAAATATTCTATTATATAACATTAATTTATGCTCATGTGTTACATTATTAATTTTATTTATAATATTGTAATCATTATTTTATTGGATATTTCATTAGAATCAAATTAGGTTGGTTATTATTAATAAAACATTTCTTGTATCACATTACTTCCTACATTGTTTGACTTATACAAAGTAATATTACCATTTTATTTATCCAATTACTCAATAAATAATATATACGGGAAATTATATTGATGGGATCTTCATAGTAAGAGAGATGAGGTTCAAAATCTTCTTCCTTAGTAATGAGCACATATAGGGGGACTTTAATATAGTTCCATAAAAATTATATATAGATCACAGAATATACCTTTTGGGAGTCATTATGGAATTTAAAATATCTAATAATAATATATTACGTTTTTATGATATTTAAAATAGAATTATGAACAAAGGGGATATGATTTCCCTTCTTATCAAACAATATGACACCCTTCCAGTGAGATAAATTTTAGAAAACCCAATATCCCACATAAAATTATGAATCAATATTATGAATATGAACATTACTATTTTCCAAATTTTAGATAGATTGATTTGATCATTAATAGTTATTACCACTTCTTTTTCTCCACAATATATTATGGGCCTTTATGTTTCCTTTCAGCTACATCATCACAACATGACAAAGTAAGACCTCTCTTTCCATATAACCTATAATATGAAAACATTTAAACACTTTAATAAAATCTATTAATATAGTATAAGTATAATAAATCTAAATTCTAAGCCCGCATTCCAGGGAATTCTTCTGGGAATGATCTCAAACTATATTTAATGTTTCTATAGTCCTTGTGGATAGAAAATCAGTTTTAGGAAGGTAGGTTTTGCTGAAATGATACTCAGTATCAATATCCTTCTTCATTATAATCATGAATTTTGATTTAAAACAGTGATCAAAACTATAAAATAATAGATATTAGTGTGTTAACAGGTTATCAAAAATAATTAATATCAACTTGTAGATGAATATGAAGAGGTAAATATTCTCTTAAATAATATTAATTTGTATATAAGGTTATATGATCCAAAATAATGCAGATTGGATCCCTATTTTAGAATAATTTAGTAATCTAGTTGAAAAAAATAGTGTAATGTCATCCAATTTTAAAATAGAAAATGCTAATGGATTCATGAATCGAACAGGATGATATCCTATAAACTTCACATATTGAAAAACCATGATTCTTGATATATAATCAATAATTCACACATAAATTTATAAAACTAAAAAATTTCTCTCAAATATCTATATATATTATTGAAATTAGTGTTTATAGAGAAATTCATGTTATTCTAATCTACAAACAATTCCATTTTTTAGATTAGGGGTAGATGAAAAAAATATCCTATTCCACTATTTTATAATTCCATCTTTACAAATGATGTTTTCCAATTTCTTAATAGTCATGGAAATAAACATCATCTGAATAATTTCATCTTCAAACATGGATAATATTATATCTTCTAAAAAATACTTATTAGTAGTTATTTTAAAAACAACTTATCTCTCATAAATTAGTAATTCCAATATATATCTTTACTAGATCAATCAACATATCATCCATATCAATCCTTATTTTGGACACAAATCCATAATATTTCTTAGTCAACGCATCACCATGATTATTTTCCTTCCATTTGAGGCAGTATAATGGGAGATCATAATCCAAGAGTAATTTGGTACATCATCTTTCCTCAAATTGGACGCATTTTATAAAAATATGGCATCAAAACATTCACATTTGAGTAAGATTTTCTAAATGATCAAATAAAATATTAAAGCAACCAACTCAAGTGAATGATTTGGAATGTTCTATTAATGAATCATTAACATCCACAAGACATTGTTTGTAGCATTATTATTCTTTATATGGACCCAACAAGTACAATTCTTAAATGCTTCACTATATTGAAAAACTACGCCATTTCGTCATAGTAGATTCAAAATCAGAGGACTAACCAATCACCACCTCAAGTCCTAATAACATTCATCATATTATTTTTTATATGTAATCTAAAACTCATTACATTTAATCTTTATTAAAAGGATTTCTACAAAGTAATTTTTAGAAAAATAATATATATAGTAACATAAAAAACCCAATAATATAGAATTCTAGGAATAGGTACATTATATTATGTAATTATTTAACATTATTATCCAGTGATGAATGAAAAAATATTTTATCTATTTAGAATATAGAGTAATGAAAAGAACATCATAAATCCAAATTTCATGAATACTAAATTTACCATAGAACTCTACTCCAATAAGTGTCTCTAGGATGATACATTTATGATTTTGGTAGTCCTCATAGTTTATATATTACAATAATATATCAATAAAGAATAAAACAATGATATTATCAAGATATTACTTAAAAAATATTAGTTAGTTTTATAAAAATAGATGGTTTATTATCTATTCTAAATGAAGTTTCTATAGATTTATAATATCCATACCTAATTCAAAATCATTCCTTTGGAATATATTTCTTCTTTAACCACAATTCATGATACCTTGAGAAAATAATAATTATTGAAAAATATTGAGCACTATGAAGATGATGAAATAATTCATCAATAATAGGAAGTTGATAATTTTAATTTTTCATAATAGAAATTATTTCCATATAATAACTGCAAAATCTCATGGATCCATCATAATTATTAAAGAAAATAATTAGGGATCCCCAATGTGAAATAGTTGGCTGAATAAAGTACATATAAAAAACACATAATTTTTTTCATTAACTCCACTAATTACTAATTAACCATTCAAAAAAAAAATTCATTCATATTGGTCATACATGGGGAATAATTTAATTGAAAACTGAAAATCTTACTTTGTTAGATGGCCAGGTGATTCCCTAGAAAATACATCATTATATTCCAATAATTTTTTTATATCATTAGATTGATTATTACCTTTTATATCATTAGATTATGATTTATATTCATCCCCGTGAATCTCATTAATGAAATTACATAAGTGGTGGATCTATACTGAACTATGATGATGAAGTCATCCCTCTAAAGATAATAAATTACATATCTCCCCAAGGAATCATATTTTCTTTATCACTGTGTTAAATTAGGTAATTATATTTTATTAACCATTAAATTACATGGATAATATCTAATTGATTCTTATATATAGTAATAATTTTTAAAAATATGATTAGTTAATGTGTCATAATGGGAACATCTTTAAATATCATTTTTAGTGACATTTTAACTATGTGTTTTGATAGTAAACTCTATATATAAATTTTTAGGGAAATAACAAATTTTCATGGAAATATGGAACATAATAATGTTTGAAAGGATTCAAAATCAAATAATGCATTATATAAATTTTAGACTATGATTACTTACCTACCACTAAATATTTGGGAATAATAACCACTACTATTATCATTGCAAAAACTAGGAAATTTCCCCTAGGCCACTATTGTGGTAGAGTCCCTAAATGTTTGGTACAATGGTTTTAATAATGAACCATTAGGTTTTTTATAAAGTATGAGATATCAGTGGTCTCCATCTTTCTCTTATATATATGACCCATATGAACCTTTTTATGCACTTGTAACACACTCACATTGCCATCATGTATTTTACATGATGTTTAATTATACAATTTTTACAAGATATATGTTTCTTTATTTTCTTATATATTATATATGTGTTATATTTTTCTTATTGATTATATGAACAATTATTTTATTGATTCCACTGGATTCAATAAGATTTATAAAAAATATCTATTTTATGGCACATAATTATATTTAATTGTTAGTGAAAATGAGTGAGAAACATGTTCTATTTGGAGGAATGGATTAAGACCAACAAATAAATGTAAAGTATTTCATTTTGTACTTTTTATATAATATGAATAATACATGTATTGTCTTATAAATTTATCATCATTAATTGTTACACTTTTTTCTTTATTTTTCATTCTACTATGAAATTATCTCTTTATATTGGGCCATTAAACATGAGGAAATATTATTCAAATAATGTTTCAATAAAAGTATTCATTTCCAATAGTTGTATTTATTCTTCCATCATATTATTCTAGTTAAACAGACCTCATTTAATATAATCACCCTTAATGAAATATACTACTAGTACAATAATTTCCATTTTATGACATCTTAAGGATAGAAATATCATTTAAAGAGAATTACATCATTGCTGAGATACCACAAAATTTTTTAATCCAATAAATTATGTAATATTTTATATCATAAAACAATTAAATATCGCTTTATAATTCCCTGGGACATCATTTTTCATTATATTTTCTAGGAAACTAGTCATAAACTAGTTTAACAACCCGAAGATTTCAATGATATTTTTAGCACAAACACTAGTTGTATTATCTTTATCATTTAGGAAATTTATTCATAGACCATGAGTGTTGATACCATTATATATTATTTATGAAATATCCCAAAAGTTTCATGTACTTATTTAACTACCATGATTATGAATTTTAAATTATTATCTATAAATATTATTCTAATGTAATTCATAAGAGAAATAAAATATTTATAAATTAATAATATCCAAGTTAAAATAATGGTTTATTTCAGAATATTATAAAATTTTAAAAAATTATTTTACAAACATTCATGATGGGTTGTATAGAAAATCTGAAATAACCAAATTATATACCATATAACTAGAAAAATAGGTCTGTATTAAGGGACCACTCATCATTCATAATAATGGTTTCTAAGATATACTTAATTAACTCATTTCTAGGTTATTACACCTATATGCATATTTTTCCAAAATGCATAATTTCTAGAATCTCATTATTCAACTAGAAATATCCTCAAATTAAAATCCCATAAATACTCTAAGGTTCCATATACCTTTTCGATTTGATCCCCTTTTTGTTTAGGCTTATTTTTTAGATTATATGAACTTGATTGAAAACATGTTATACTTACAAACGTAGGTTTCACTATAGTGGTTTAATTATGATTTAGAGTTAGATGAATTATTCCACAGACCCTCAAATAGCAGTGTAGGGATGTTTGTAGTCATTTTTTGTTGTTGAGTATGTGGTTTTATATAATATAGGTCAATGGAGTACATTTCTTTAAGATACAACTAATTACAACATAGTTATTTCATGGATTTTCTGTAGTTTTTTAATATTACAGTACTGATTTATTACATATGGTATTGATGATTGAATACATTATAAAGGTTTGAGTGAGCGATTTAGGATTACACTAACTGTTCTTCCAAGGCCTCAGCATGGTGCATGGTCTACACATTGTTCATAAACTATATTATTATGTTATTGATGATCTCTATGAAATTATTTCATGTGGAATGCTTTCTAGGATGTGTTGTTGTATGGTATATGGTGGTTTTGTTATTATAAGGTTTTAATTTTAAGTCTTTCACCATATTCATGGGTTTATGTGGCTTTTTTATTAATATTTTTTAAAACACTTATATCTTATTCAAAGCCCAAATTCCTTATCCAAACATCACTCGAAATTATGGATTTATGAGGAACCTAGTTGATTTTTTTCCTCTAACATTAATTCTTCTTTGATAAATTCTTTGGTGAAATTGTATTATTCCTCTCAGTATGTTTTATAACATCCCATGTATTTAAAAGGAGACAATGTGTTCGATAACATATATAACTTTCCACATCGAACTTTTGTGAAAAATAAAAATTATTATATTACCTTATAATCTAGCTATTAAAATAGAGGGAATCGACATTGTTAATTTATTTATGAAGATATTATTTACCCATATATTTAATTTATTATTTCATAAGCTATTACTTATAAATGAAAATATAACCCTTTTTTAATAAAAGGAAATGTTTTTAGGAAAAATATATTTAAATGAAAATAAGTGAGTTTATAAAATAATAAATTCACCCATTATGTATTTTATTAAATTAATATATATTAAATTAATTCATTTTAATATTTAAAATTAATTATATAAGTTTTCTAGACATGAGATAACAATAAATTAAATTTTTTAAAAAAAGAATCAATTTTTAAAAAAAATAATGTTTTACCACTTTTTGATAAATAACACCTCTTAAATATATTTTTTAACACATTGATGAGTTATATATTAAAAAATAAACATCATTTTTGAATCGAGACATAAAAATTTAATTTTGTTGAAGTTTTTGTATTTTTAGAAAAAAATAATATTTTAATTAATACTGAAAGAGACTTCATTTTAATTGAAAATTGATTTTCCTTCCTGGTTATTTATGTTGATAGATTATATTGCTAATATATATTAAAGTATAATTAGACTATGTATTTATATTTTAATTACCTTTTTTGTCATTAGAAGTAATTTCACATTGAAATTAGATATAAAGGCATTTTTATTCTTTGGATGGTTTTTACATTTAGAAAACTTTTTTTTATTGTTTTGACAACAATGATTTATTTTAAATTAACTACAAAATATTGAATGTTTTGAAATTAGAAAAATGGACTCAAAATATTGAATCTGAAAGTCCAGATTATAAAGATAGGTCATTTTTATACATTATGTATTGAAACATTAGTAATTAATTTAATTACCACCACTAAGGGTAAATAATGTAATTAATGGTAAAAACAGTATTATAATAATATAAAACTTCCACAACACATGTATTAATTTAATTTTATGATTGTATCCTAAAGATGAGAATCTTGGGGTGAATTTTATGACCACTTGTACCCACTAGTATGACAATAATGCATTAATATTGTTATAGTCAATGAATTTTGATTTTTATTTCAATTGTTTTTTTAAAGTCTTGTATTTAAATATGTAGTTATATAGAGGATATATACAACCATAAATATTCATTATAATTTTAAATATTTTACCTACATTATGGATTTTTATGTATAATTTTTTAAAATAAAATATTTAAATTTAAATATGACATAATGCCAATGTAGAAATTTTTTAATAAAATAGATAATCAAATAAATTATATTATGAATGTTAAATTAAATATTTTATGATGTAATTTATTATATCCATGACTTTTCATGATGATTTTGACATGTTTTTTATGATTTAATGTTTTTTTTGGAAATTATCTTCTTGTTATTATATTTTAAAATTACAACAAATAAATAAACTCAAAATTGACACTATTTGTATTTTAAAATATAATTTATTTTAATAATTGACATTAAATTCATAAAGACAAATATTAAGACATGTATTTATGATATGGACAAATATTTCAATAATGGAACTTTTTTGATCATTTTACATGTTATAGAAACCCAGAAAGTGTAAATAACATAATATAGTGATATGATAAAATATTGTAAAATAAAGGTTAAACCTAAAAGATAATGATTAATATATATTAAAAACTATTTTCATTTTAATTATATTATGGGGATTATATAAAATATTATATTATATTGTAAATAAATTATTTTGTATCAATTTTTAACTGAATGATAATTAAAAATAATTTAATATTTTAGGAGTTTCCAAAGGTTCCCCTAACCTCTCCAATAAAAAGGTACACACTATTCTAAAATAATAAATCTTAAATAATATTTTGGATTTTCCACAATCTACCCTAAATACATCTTAATGTACCTTCCCATAGTCTTGAATACTTATTTTAGAAATAACACCCACTTTAGAGTTGATAAGAAGTTCTTCAAAGGGGATCAACCAAAGAATATGTATTGTTTCCTATAAGTGTTTATATTTTAATTATTCTGTCACTTACATTAAATATCATGCATCTAGGATGGAATAATAACTCCAGAACCATAAATATACATACATTTATCTATTTTAAAATCATCACTTAAATCCATCTCCAATATCATCAAATTGGAAATGAACATTCCATTCGTGTGTACGGTGGACTACCGCCTCATGAACATATATAGTTTCTTTATCGTTAACATCTATGAATAATGATTATATTGATGTAATAAATGTTTATAAATTATATTCATGACATCGTAATCATTTTAAATGAATAATATTTCCATTATTTTCTTACATCCCATGATCATAAAAATGAAAACTTCCTACGTGTATACATGTGAACTATCACATCCACAAAGAGACTAGAATCTTTTTTATTCTCCAACAAACATGTATGATATATATATGTTTATTTAAATTATTATTTTTACTTTAGTTTTATAATGATTATTATATAATGATAAAATAATAAATACCTCATTTACAAAATTATCAATTAAAAATACAAACATTTCTTATTCATACGTATGACCTACCGTCTCCATGATTATAACATTCTACATTTTTCATACCATAAATGATCGGTTTGATTTTAAAAGTATAATATATTTATAAAAAATATTATTAATTCTTTAATTTTATTCAAATTATTATGGACTTATGACCACATGGACTAGGAACATCAAACCATGTTTATTTTTGACTCCAGAACCGAATACCGATAAAATGCCCGATATGATCTTAATGAATTATGTAATTTCTATAACATTATAATAAGTGATATTAAATTAATAGTAAACAAAAAAAGGTTCTCATGATATTATAAATTAAACTATGTTTATTTGTTATGAATATAATGACTTTATGTGATGATTGACACCCAAGGTAATGGATTTCTTCTCAATCTCATTTCATTGAGTCATTTCCTGATAATATGCACCTTTATTGTTTTATAAAGCATATATACATACATTGTGACATTTTATATCAATATTCAATCTATAATAATGTTATTTATTATTTTTTAAATGTATTAATTCGTGTATATTAATATTTAAAAAATCTCACTTTTATGTGACACCTTAAAGTTTTTATGATATAATTATTGAATTTGGTTCCTCATAATATTAATTTAATTATTTATTTATAGGGATATATAAATATTATGCAATAATTTTTTTGTTTATTTTGAATTTCTTTATTAGTTTTCAAATGTAATATTTCTATATGAATCTTTTTAATTTCATTACAAATGATAAAAAAAGAATGTTTTTTAACATACACGGTGAAAAAAACTTCTTCACTACCATGACCATTATTTGATATTTGGATACCTCTACAAGACATATCATTTTTTAAAAGGATAATAAATGCATGATTCATTTTATGGTTATTTTGGTTTTGAAAATGGGTTTCATTATTGATGGACTATTTCAATATCTTTAATTGATTTCTTTTCATTTTAAATGATATTTTATGAGTGAGATGTTGATAATTTCAATATTTTAGGTGTTATGAATATATAATGGTACATATTCATTTTCTGGGTGATATTTTGATAATTCAATTATGGGTGGTTACATGATAATAAAAATATCTATGGTTCCCGGATAAACCGAGTGTGGGTGAACCCATGATAGCTCCCTTATACATTGGGTAATGAGACGAATTCAACTGGTTGAAATTATCTTAATAGATTTAGGAAATATAATTTGATGGGTATTCTGAATATAACCATGATATTTACTCCCTTTGTATATGTGAAAGAAAAAATTTTTGTTTACAATTAAATCCAGGCTTTTCCTTTATGGTTTATGATTTATAATTACTATGATGTTTTTTCAATAATAATATTATTTCATAAGTTATGTTTATGAGTTTGTTTTTTAGGTTAAAAGCATGGTTTTTTGGAATTGTATTCTTGATTTTAATAAATTCACAGAATAATGGTTTCATTCATTATTGTATATGCCTTAATGGCTTTTTTTCTCAACCCATGTTTTTTAATTGTTTTTCATGGGATTTAAGGAATAAGGGATTCATGGTTAAAATCAGGGAAATGTTATGAGGATTAAACAAGAAATTCAACATATTATTTTAAAAGATTATAGTTTATAAAAAAATGGATACTTATGGAATTATACTCTTTTTATAAGTATGGTTTTGTTATGTACGATTTATGGCCTAATTATCTAGATATTTGAACAATAAAGTATCATCAATGTGAATTAATGTCAAATTATCTACTTAACTCAGTATTATTTCATGTTTATGTATGGGTCCTTACTGTTAGAATCATATGATGGTTTAGAAAAATTTAGTGATTACGATGGCTTCCAAAGAGATAGAGATATCACATGAGTTTATAATTTTAATGTTGAATGTAGGTTTATTGTCTAACAATACCTTTTGAGGTTTTATGTTATGAAATTTTAAGATAACTAATGATATTTTTGGAGACGTTCACCATTAAGATAAATATGGTTTATTACTTATTTGGATGAAAAACTAAAGGCATGAGATAAAAAATGGGGTTAAAAATGTTATGGTTAATTTGGATGATTTTATCTCATTTTGGGGAATGTTATAAAATTATATAGTTTCTAAAAATGGACATCACCCAAATTGTGTGACAACCTCTCATGTCTGAGGTGGATGTTGGAATTGAACCCATAACCGTTGCGTGACAATGATTTATTACCTACCAATGGCTTACATGAATTTCAAAGTTATTATTACTTTATAATTTTAGCAAATTGATTTTATGAAAAAGTATAAGTGTAATTTTGTAGCTTAAGTTTTATGAAATGGATATCGTAATAATTCTAAAATTATTTGGTGATTATTTAATAAATGATATTTTGGAAGTTGTTCCCAATTTTGGGAACCTGATATGGCTATGGAAAATATAATACTATGGGATTTTATATTAGAAATATAGTTCAAATATTAATTTGTATGAATCTAGTTATTTATTGTGGACTTTTGGGAAATTATGTTTATTATGGATACAACAAACTAATCTTGGAGAATATTTTATTAGGTTAATTTCGTTTTATATAATACATTATGAGTGTTTGATGTTATCGGGAGATAAAAGTGGAAATTTAATTTGGTAGATTATAAAATCAAATTCATATAAATAGTGGTTTTCAATCATAATTTGTTTTTTAATTAATTTTTCATAATGTTAATTATTGAATAGTTTTGGTCGATCTTTGGTTATTAATGTTGAATTGTAGAGATTAAAATTAGTCATTCCCATTATAAATGATTATATATTTTTGGGGAAATTATATGATCACATACTAAACATTTTAGTTTTGGATGATGATTAATGGTATAAGAAATAGATAGTTAAACATTTCATGATGATGTGAGTTTAAAGAAGATTATTATAGTTCTTTATGAGTGAATAAATCATCAAAAATACTCATCATTTGGAGAAAAGGATGACTTTGTGGTGGAATTAGATTAATGGATGAAGAGATTCTTGTCATGTATGAATACTTATGTTCTTATTCTACTTAGTAATATAATTCATCTATATTATTAAAAAGATTATAAAACAAAAACATTTTCTGTTTAATTTTCCTATCATGAAATCAATGACGGTTTAACACATCATAAGTTTCTGGTTTTTATATTGTTAAATTTTTCATGATCAATTTTTCTATCACTATATATCAGAACATTATGGTTAGTTTTTCTCCAATATCCATGTTTTCGTATATAGAATCCATGTATGTGTTATCTCATCTGACCATTATACAGTCCATTCATTCTTTTAAAATGGATGATTTATTATTCCTTTTTTCTAATATAGGAATTAAATAAAGGTATTTTTAAGAGTCATTAATTAGTTACAAAACAAAAAATACAATTTTTAAGATGCAATTTCTAAAAGGGGAACAATGTAACATCACAATATTTTAAACGGAGATAATATGTTTGATAGTTTATATAATAAACCACATCGAACATAAGTGAAAAACTAAACATTATTATGTTACCTTATAACCTAGATGTTAAAATATTTGAAATTAACATTATTAACAGATTTATAAATTTTTTTTCCCTCATGTATTTAATTAATTATTTTGTGAAAAATAATTTTTAAATGAAAAGAAAAGCATTTTTAATTAAAAGGAACTATTTTTTGAAAATACTATTTATATGAAAATACACAAGTTTATAAAATAATGAAATCACTATTTATTTATTTTATTAATTTAATATATATGTAATATATTCAATTAATTTTTTAAATTTGTCTTATTTGATTCATAGACATTATATAAGAACAATTTCAGTTTTTTGGATAAAGGAATTATTTTTTATGAAAAATATATTTTCACCATCTTCTGGTAGTGAACCAATTTGAAACCTAAATTTATCAATTTTATATGTTATATATGACAAAATATAATTATAATTAGAAGTAAGGACAAAAAATTTACTTTGGTTTATTTTTTGTTATTTTTCTGAAAAAATTCATATTTTGATGAATAGTGAAAAAATTGCATTTTAATTTGAAACTACCTTCTCTTCTATGTTATTCATTTTGATAGATTATCATTTAAATATTTTTTAAATTACTATATGATAATTTTTTTATGATTAAATAAATTTTTGTCCATTTTATGTTATTTCTCATTGAAAGTATATATAAATGCACATTAATCTTTTGATGCTTTTACTTTTTAATGACCTTTCTTCTCATTTTTGACATCGTGGATTAATTTAAAATTAATTATTATAAATTATGTTGTTTGAATTTTGATAAATTTATCACATATTTTTATTCATAAAAACTACATTCTATAAATAGATCCTCTTTTGTTTTTTGGGCATTATGAATAGTAACTTTAGTATTTATTTTAATTATAACGTTTCAGGGAAAATAAAGCAATTAAAGCTAAAAATTATATTATAATAATGTTAAATATCATTAAAAAATGTTCTAATTAAATTTTATCGGTTTATCAAGACCATGAGAATCCTATGGTATATTTTACAACCACATGGAGCGACATGGATGACTTTGATGCATTTATAATATTTTATTCAATGACTACTAATTTTTGTTACAGTTTTGTTTATAAAAAGTAATGTATTTTTATGAGGTGTTTTGAAGGCGAATATTCAACAATTAATATTAATTTTATGTCTAATGATATTACCAATATAATATTAAATATTTTTTTAATTTTTTGAAATTAATATTTTAATTTTAATTATGACACAATGATGATATAATATTTTTTAATTAATGTAATAAAAAAATAGTTTTATAAATAAGAAAATAAATATTATATAACATAATTTATGCCCTCTAGGAATTTTTTACATACTTCTAACATGATCATTATGATATGAATGCAATGGTTCAAACTAATCTTTATATTTTGATATTTTTAAAAGTCAACTACTAAATAGTGTCAGAATTCACACCATTGGTATTTTAAAATATAAAATATTTTAATAAGTGATATTAAATTCATAAAAATATAATATTCATCCAAATGGTTAGGATATGTCCAAATATGTTATTAATGGAACTTTTACAATTTTTTACAATGTTATGGTAATCACATTAACCAAAAAATATAAATAACATAATATCACAGTAAGATAAAAAATGGTAAAATTAACCTTATACTAAAAAGATAAGGATTAAAAAATAACACAAACATATCTAAGTTTAATTGGATTATTGGGATTATACCCAATATAATTCTATATTTTAAATAAATTATTTTGGGGCCATTTGGAAAATAAATTGAATTTAGATTAAATTATTATTTTAACAGATTCTAAGGGTGTCCCTCCCATATCCTATAAAATAGTACTGACACTTATCTAATAATCACTATTACAAATAATATTGGTTCATTCAAAATAATCTCATACCTATTCTAAAAATCACTCCTCATATTCTTGAGGCCTTATTATAGGCACAACCCCATCCTTATATGTGTTACGATTTTTTCAAAAGTGATCAGCCGAAGAAGATGTATCATTTTCTTGAATTCTTTTAATTTTTTTTCTTCTTCAAATTCATTTAAATTTCCTCAATCCATGATGAAATTATAATTATAGTATCATTAATAAAATTATATATTTTTATGTTAATATTTTAACCTAATTCCATCTCTAATTTCAACAAATTGGAAATGAACATTTGGTTTGGGTGTGTGGTGGAATACCACCCCAAAAACCAATATATTTATTTTTTCATTAATGTATATATAGACAGGTTATAATTATTGAATAAATTTTTATATTTTTTATTGATGACATATTTATCATTTTAAAATAATAATATTCCAATTATTTTCTTACATTCCATGGACATAAAAATGATTATGTCATTTGTGTGTATATGTGAATTATATCCTCTACGAAGAGATGTGGATATTTTTTATTCTCCAAATCACATGAATGAAATATATAAGTATGTTTAACAGAATATAATGATTTTAATTATATTATAATCATTTTGAAATGATAAAATAATATGTAACTTTTTTCATAATGATAGATGATAAATCGAAGAGTTACTCATTCGTACGTACGACATACTTTCTCCATGATTATGATTATGTTCGTTTTTCATACCATAAATGAATTGATAGATTTAAAAAATATAATTTATATATAAAAATGATTATTATTTCATGAATTTAACTCGGAAGATTATGGAAATATGGCCACATGGACTAGTGATGTCAAACCATGGTCATTTTCGACTCAAGTAGCGAATATTGAATAAAAGTATGATATGAACTAAATGAGTAATGTAATTTCTATAACATGGTGACATGTGATATTAAAGGAATTATAAATGTTTAAAAGTATCTCATTAATGAATAATTTATCAAATTTTTATTATTCAGTATTATTACAATTCTACGTGATGAGTCAAACTCAAGGTAAGGGATTTCATTTAAATCTCTTTTCATTGAGGCATTTCGTTGTAATATGCACTTTTATTATTTAATAATGATTTTATAAAACAACTATGAAATTTAATATCCATTTTTTGTCAAAAAAAATTTATTTATTGTATTGTTAAATTTATTAATTCATAGATATTATTATTTAAATGATAAACATTGAATGGGACACCTTGAATGTTTAATGATTTATTAATAAAATAATTTTTTATGATATTGATTTACATAATTATTTATGAGGATATAAAAGGATTATACACTAAATTTAATGTTAATTTTGAATTTAATTTAATTATTTAAAATGTAATATTTTTTACATATTTCATTTTACTTTTCCTCAAACAACAAAAGGAATGTTTTTCATCATATACAATGAAAACGAAATATCCATTTCCATGACCATTATTCGCTATTTGGATTCCCATACAATACAGAATGTTTTTAAAAGAAAAAAATTCAGTATTCCTTTATTGGGTATTTTGGTATTGGAAATGGTAATGATGATGGAGTGACTATTTCTATATCATTAATTTATTGGTAGTGATTGAAAATGAAAATTTATGAGTGGTATGTTGATAATTTCAATATTTTATATGACATAATTATATAATTTTACATGGAGATTTTACAGGTGGTATCATGATAATCCAATGATGTGTGGTTACATGATAATCCAATCATGGATGGTTTCATGATAAACCGAGGCTGGGTCATCCGGTGATACCTCTCTAATGCGTTGTGTAATGAGATGGAGTTAATGGGTAAGGTTTCTCCTATGAGATTTTAGAAATATACTATGATGGATATTCCAAATGTAACCATGAAGGTTAAACCCATTGTAGATATTAAATCTATAATGTTTTTATGATATGGATTCAACAAGTAACCATTATTATGTAAGATTTATGAAAACTATTAATTTATTTTCTGCTATCTTATTATATATTGAGGTATGTTAAAATTTTATGTTATATGGTGGAAAAGTATGATTTTTTTAAAATGTATTCTTGATTTTATTATTTTCATAGTATAATGGTTTCATAATTTTTTTACATTACTATGATATTTCTTCTCATCACATGTTTTGTAATGGAATTTCATAAGATTTGAGGGATAATAGAGTCAAGTATGGGATAAGGTAAATATAATGATTATTAAAAATGTAAATGAACCATGTCTTATTTAAAATGTTTTCGTATTATGAATGAAATGGGTACTATTTTAATTGGAAACTTTGTATTTATATGGATTTTTATGTATGAGTTATGACATAATTATATTGATCTCTAAAGTTTAAAATATAATTAGTGTGAAATATTGTCAATTTATTGATATAACAGAGGATTGTATAATGTTTATTGTAGGGTATTTATAAGTATATCTATAATATATTTCAATTTCCTTCATTATTATCTTCTATAGTCATTTATTAGTGAATGAGTGTCATGATATTTATGAATATTTTTTTTCATTGGACCAAGGATTCTATGTCTTCCTTTTTTTTCTTATACTTAATTTCTAATTTATACTTCTCATATTGTGTGTTGATTGTGTGATCAAATGATTAAATAGAGGTTTTTCATTATAGAGTTACCATTATTATGAATCCTTGATTTCATACATGGTTTAGATGACTTTATTTTTCATACTTTATATGTTTTTTTATTCAAGGAAATGATTCTTGAAAGAAAACCATTTTTTTATGGATTGATGAGTCAAATAGATTCTTTTCAATGTTGGATTTACATGAGAAATAATTCTATTGAATTTAATTGAATTGTTATTTTTTTGAAATATGATTCTGAAGGGTTTGAATTTGAAAAAAAACATGTGATCTGGTATTGAAATTGATAAGGCATGTTAAAACATGGAATGTATAAAATTTATTGGGGTTGAAGAATTTTTCTAAATTGAATTATTTCCCAAATACTGATTGACTGATAAACTTAATCACACAAGATAATAAGTAGTTAGTTGGTGATTAGGATATGAATTCAAGGACTCTAACTCTTTATAAATAATTTTATGATGTTAAGAGTAATTAATCAATGTTTAGCTTCATTTATTGTGTTTTGTCCCCTAATGTATTGTTGATTGATTATCTTAATGGACTGATCCTAAGAAAGTGTTTGCACATACATTAGAATTGATGATGATTGAGAAGTGTGAGGATATTATAGATAGAAACTTATTTCCGTCAAGGATTTTTACATGGTCATATGTTAGGATTTATGTATGTAATTACATGTCAATTATTTTTTAATGGAATTTATTTATTTTAACCTTTTTATATACATTTTCATTTTGAAATATTCATTTCATCCAATATATATATATATATTATATCACATGGATTAAAATCCTATTTTCCTAAAAAAATATGATATTAATTATTATTCATTATTTATATTTCAAAATTGATAATGAAATTGTTTATTTGTTATGTAATTTATAATTGAACAGTTAGTGAGAACCTACTGGGATGCCTTACTCACACCATACTATTTCCTTTTGATGATTATTGAGTTTTTTTTGTAACACCACATGACATTAAAATATATTCATTTTATAATATATTTTATTTTTTTACTATATTTCATTATATCGAACACCATGTTATGATTACACCACACACAACACTGAGTTTTTTTCTTTACTGGTCGTTTCTTGTTTTACCACCTGTTAATGGAACACCTAATTTATAAATAATATTTTAATAATATTTAAAATTTATTTTTAAAAATAAAATTAAATTTCATTTCCGAATTTCAAAATTCTCTTAGGTCTATTTTGTTTTCTATGAATATTCATTTTGTGATTAATAGTGAAAATATTATATTTTAGTTGAAATTTGTATTTTCATATAAATAACTACTAATGTTATATTATATTTTAAATTTTTTTTCTAGTAAAAATAATTCAATTATATATATAAAATCAATTTTTATGGTTGAAATCATTTGAATATTTAATTTATATAAAATAACATAATGTACTTTTGAGTATTTCTACATTAAAACCCATCTTCCTCACCATGTCTGTGGGATTGGTTTTAAACATAATTCATCTGATTATGTGAATTAAATGTGAAAACAAAGAGACATAATGTTGTATTTAGTATAAGATTTATTTTATAATAAAATCAATTAAAGTTTTAAAAAATAATTGTTAAATTAATTAAAAAAATTAATATGGTTAATGGTATTATTATTCTTTACAATGGAGTAAACATAAAACATAAGGGCCAAAATCACAAATAAAGTTGAACAAAGTTCATTGGAATCCCATATTTTAACCATAGACCCTCTTTGATTTTTATTTTAGGAGTTTTTAGGACTCATGATTTTGAATGTTACCAGTACCATATGTTATGTAAGGAAGAATCCAAAAATGACCATTTCATACCATTAATATTTATAAAGCTATAGAGTATGGACAAAGGTAAATAGTTTCCATTATTTTTTTTTGAATTTTACATTATTTTCTACCATAATCATTTAATGCTATTTTGTTTGATTTAAATTTATTACATTAAATTCATAAAAATTGATAACATATGGGGTATTTTGTTAACAATTCAATAAATTAAATGATGCTATAATAATTAAATTTAATGTAAATTTATTAATTACTATGTTATATTATTTTTGTTAATGAATATATCGTGTCAGACAGATTTCAAAATTTTATATTTTAATCCCAAATGTTTTTGACAGTTTTAAATTAAAATTAAATTAATATAATAAAAATTTACATTACTATTATTTTATAATAAATTATATCTTATAAAATGATTTAAAATTAATTAAAAAATTTACATTTGGAAAATTGATTTTCTGTTTTAATAAATTTAAATTTTTGTACATTATTTAACCAACTAAACATTTATATTTAACAAATTAAACTATATATTTTAAGAACATTATAAGCACGGTGCAGGTTACAGCGATGTTTTTTGCGTTATATGTTCTTATTAGAAAATTAATTTCCAACCCAATGAGATATCGATTTTTTAAATTACACATAATATTTATAATTAAGTTGGTTTATATTTTTAATTAATACTTACTTTAAATTAGCCTAAATCTTTAATTAAAACTGGTTATAATGAAGGTTACTTTAATAATAACCAAAATTATAAAATTGGAGAAACAAAAATGTCATGGGAAAAAATTATATAAAAGAAAAAAAAATTATGTGGGGGGTTTTTCATGGGCATAATTCCAATTTAATCAATTATTTGTCTATTTTTTAGGAAAATTATGTAAGTGATATCTAAAAAAAGTGTATAACCTTTGGTATTTAGAATAAATCAACACACCCTCCATAATAAAAATGTTATCCACTCTAACTCATCCTTACCCATATCAAACCTCATTACCGAATAAAAAACTGTAAAAATATACTCAAAATATCCCTCACCTAAAACTACTTGCCTAATCTTGGGCAAGCATAAATCCAAGGAATTAATTTGGTGAAAACAAAAATGACTTTCTTGAAAAACAGGAAATATTATTCAATGTGACATTTTGTATTTTTGCTACCCGCGTTAATTTATTTTTATTAAATTGTTATATAGTAAAACCCATATAATAAATACACTTATATTATAATATGTTAACGGTACTACCTACACCTTGACACACATCCATAAAATGTGTAATGAACATTAATTTATTTTGCATCAAACAACCAACTCGTGAGACGATGTCGTTAGTTTTTCCATTACCCCCTATCATGTTTGGGAATTATGAAGAAAAAAGTTTTAAAATATTATATATATGATATCTATATTAATTTTATATTGTTTATTTATTATATAACACTTACCATTATGAATTCCATTTGGTGTTGAAAAATAACATTTTTTACGGACATGTGGACTAGATCCTCCTCAAATATAGGTGATATAATCAATTACCACATGGAATGTACTATATATGAGTTCATTTAAGAATATGTCAACTAAATGAAATTATGATTTTATTGATGACATAATTATGTTTTTAAATATAAAATATAATTTTATTTATTACCCTTTTCCCACACTAAAAAGTGATAACATTGTCCAAGCACGTGTGGACTACCACCCTTTTACTGAGATGTGATTCCTTTTACAATATATGAATTCTATATGAATGTCTATATGATTAAATAACATTTAATATGTGATAATATTTTATTTATTTCAATATAAAATTTAACTTACCTTTTTTCCATAATGATCATTGAAAATGAGAATGTTACTCATGCATATGCACAACAAACCATCTCCATGATTTTAAAGTTGATTCATTTTTCATTTCCATATTACCTGATTGGTTTTAAAATTATAACAGATGTATAAATATAATACTTATTTAAATATTATTATTCTTTTTAGTTTTATATAATGACCCATTTTCCAATTGATGACCTACAAAACTCATATTTTACACATCATCAATATTTTGTCAAAACACCCTATGTATATTTAATTGTATATCTAGTTGAAAAATAATTGTATTTAGTAAAGTAAATGTATAAATAAAAATGGAAATTATTATAAATAAATTAAATAAATAATATATGATTATTACTTAGGATGATACCAACACATGTGATAAGTTAGACTGATGATAAGTGATTTTCATCTAACTTTTTACAAATTTACGATAAAATTCATTTTCACCACGTACATAATTTTTTTTGTGTGTATACTTATCATTTTGATATATTATATCATGATATATATTTTATTAATTTTATATAAATGATTTATTTAATTTATATTATTTTAATGTGTTTCTATTTCAAATGATAAAGTAATTGTAAAAAAATTTGTCACAGTTTTTCTTTCATGTGTCATGCACCATTTTCAACAATTATTTTTTGTGGTGTGTATTTCCCACCATGTAAATTTAACATAATTAATAATTAATTATTAATATGTTATTATGTTTTATATTTAATTATCTCATCCAATTATGTTTTTTTAAAATTACCCATTTCGTAAAAGGTATCAGTTTAATGTCACGTTCTTTTGTGATAGTCAAATTTATTTAAAATGCTTACATTATTGTAAACATTTATTTGAGATTAGATTTACATTAAATATACATATCATTTATCATGTGTATGATTATTTAAAAACATTATACATTTTTCGTTAGGTTGTTAACTATGACAATTATAAGAGTAATTGAATAATATTGAAAAATCATTATCTTTTATTCAATCTGGATTTTTAATGATATGGGGTATTGATTAGTCATATAGATTATTCAAATGATGATGTAATTAATTGGATTTAATTTTTTATGTGAGGTTCCCATTATATCCCATTTATGAATCTGTATGATTCATGAGACAAACTAGATATGGGTTTTCACAACTCATGTCCCATTTATTAAATTTATTGCATGATGTTTTGATAGTAATAAATTCTTGTCATGAATCCCCAATAGTATTAAATTCTTGGAATGAAACCATGAATGTATTAAAATGTTGTTATCATTCCATGATATTATTATTTAGATATCCATCAGTATAAATTCTATCATTATGAATTTATTTCATATTATTTCATGTGATTAATATACTAGTTAATATCCATGGTTATTTATCATTATCATATTGTTGATTAAATAGAATGTGATTCATTAATATAGCTATATATATATTTATTATTCCTTATCCAGTTTCTTAAATTTAATGTGTGTAAAATTTTATTCACTTTTAAATATTTATAATTTCTATTTATTCATAAATTCTTCTGATGTACTTACCCATACTGGTCATTTGAGCTCACCTTTTTTTGATTCATTTCCCAAGGAAATGAAGTTAAATTATTTAAATGAGTTTCAAGGGTGAAATGTATTATTATTTTATATGTGTTATGTTTTAATTTATTTTCCAAATACTTAATGGGATTCATATATGTTATCTAGTTTTTAAACACTTTTAAACTAAAAGCAATTTTGGATTTTATTCATTGTAATCAAGATAATGTCATAGTGTAATGCACCAGATTAGGGTACTATGGTAATGGAGCTACTGTTGGAATAAAAGGATGTTTAGTAAAAGTATTATAATCTATATTTTTAAAAATAAATTTAAAAAATATAACCATAAGATAGAATTTTAAAATTGGTGTATAATATCATCCCATAGAAACCACGTTTTGGATTGTGAGATTAAATTCACAAAAAAAATAAATTTATGATTAATTTTTTTCTAGTTTTTGGATTTAAAATTATGTTTCATAATGTTATTATCTTTACTAGTGTAGTCATCATTTTGAAATGTTTCCTAGTATAAGTAACATGATCCTCAATAATACCCATAAATCAACGAGTATGAATGATCATAAATTTTATGGTATTTATCCAATGTTTCAATGGGAATTATTCCCCCGAAAATTATCATCATATGAGGACATATTCTCATGTGATAATGATATAGTGAAATAATTATCTAGGAATTATATCTTTATAGGAAAGAATTATTATAAGATAAAAATTGGGAAATTATGGATAAAGGGAATAATGGAAATAAGTATTTTTCTACATAGTATAATTGATAAAATAATCACTCTATTAATTTTATATAAGGAATAAGAGTATTTTATATGTGTAGTGTGAAAGGACACGATGCTTATGATTTCAAGGATATGAAAGTGTTTTCCAATTTAAAATTCATAAATAACAATGATATTGGACACTATAGAAGATGATGACTCATGTGGAAAGGAATACAACCTAGAGGTGGATAGTGGATCATGGTAAATATTTTTTTTTACTAGCATAGATGAATCTAATGATTAGTATGTATATATTTGGATTAATTAATTTTATCTTTTTAATATCTTATCAAAGAGATACATTTCATGTGACTAATATGGATTGTACTGTAGTATATTTTCATGCGGGTTGTAAAAGAATGTGTTTAACGGTACTAGTAAAAATGAAATGTGATTCTGAAACAAGATGATATTTTTTGGAAAACACATGGGGGAGGGAAATATCAACTATAATATGATCATAATGTTAAGGTAATTATGCTTTGATAATGATATTATTGATATGTATAATGTGTACTTCATATTATCATATATCATTGAACTTATTAATTATTTCTTACAAAAATATATTATACTAACATTTATTGATTTTTAAGTACTTTTAGTTTTAATAAATATATCCAAAAACATGTATTTAACATAAATAATATGGAATAATGCATTTTTGAAATGAAATTTTATGGTAATTTATGTTATAAACATATTTCAAAAGAATTCATGATGAACGTATTCACATGTTTTTAATGTGTCAATTAATAACTTTTTATGTTGATTAAAATATAAGGATAATATAATTTGGGAATTTTAGTAACCGTTTTTCTAAAGTGTTGGATCAATATATATTTGTTAAAATATAACCATTTATGAAACAGTTTATGATGATATTTTAATGTGGTTATATAGATCAATTTATTACATCACTATAAAATATAATCTTATTCCGGAAGATGATGTAGAAATAGATTATAGATTAATCAATGGAAAAATTGTGTTTATATTAAAAAATATTTACTTATCTTTGTAGAGTGTGAAATATTTTTATTTCCCAAGAAATAGGGTCTGGAAACAATAATGGGTCCCTGTTATCATAAATTTTTATGTATCAATGACCTTTTTCGTAACCCTATCCTTGGACTTTTTAATCATCTCCATTCATCAAAACATCTTCTCTATCACTCACCATACAAACATGGTATTTTTATTTTTTCTATCCATTTTTCAGTAGAGTTTTAAAATTTGAATGAATAGTTTTTTGAAGACCCTCACATTTTTCTTTAAAAATTATTAAAAAGAGGTTTTAATATCTATATAAATGATATGTATTTTCAATGTTAGTATTTTATGATATCTAATACTAGATAAATAAGATCAATATGAAATTTTGAGGATAATATTTCAATATCATGGGGAGAATGTAACACCCAAAGAAATTATAGTATAATTATTTTAGATTAAATTTTATATTGTTTGTATTTTTTTTATACAAATCACTATGATTAGCCTATGCCGCACACAACCCTATGCTAGATTGGGTTACACGTAAGGATAACTTTTTTCACCGTTTAATGGCTGACCTATTATAAAACCATGCATTGATACAATTTTAAATTTTATTTTTTAAAAATGAAATTTTTTTTAATTTGGAATTCATAATTTATCTCAGGCATATTTTTTTTCAATTTTCAGAGAATTATCTTTTTTTATGAATAGTGATAATAATAAATTTTGGAATAATCAGTGGTAAAAAATTTATGGGTTCTAGCTCATTCTTCTCTTTCTGATCCTCTTCGGGTTGACTCTGGTCGTTAGCATATTACTTGTTCCTTTTATTTGATGGGTTTCGAGTATGTTTCTTTCTTTTATTTATTCCAGTAACAGCTATCGAGATCGTAGAAGTATCTAGTATATTATTACTTATCTCAAAATCGTCATTGATGGACCATCGATAATTCTTTATGATTTTAACTCTATCATTATCTTTAATGAAAAAATGGGACCAATGAATAATTCCATTTCATCAAGAGAGTTTAATGAATTCATTTAGAAAAATGAACATTTTTAAGAAAATATTGCTGGTGTGAAGTTCACTTGGTATAAATGATATCTTTGAGGTATGGTTGATAGAAAACATTATAGGTCCTTAGTTAATGAGTCTTATCCTATTATTGGGACTCTATCTCTTATATAACATTATCTCATGTCAACTCTGATCATCTTCCCATCATGGTTGATCTCATGGGTAAAGATTATATGCCTCCATTTATCATTAGATTTAATAAGGCCTGGTTTTTACATCCAGAGTGTGATAAGCTTGTTATTGATATTTGGATTTCAATGGGTTATAAGAGTAATTCTTTCATGTTCATTCTAAAATTAAAAAATATCAAGGGAAATATCAAACTATGGAGTAAGGATAGGCTAATTGAACTTGATAAATATATTTCCAACCTTTAAACCTCCCTTTATTGTTTCTACTAGAAGTATTATCATGAACTTTTTCCTAGTAGTCTTGTTTTGGAATCATATTTGACATTTTAAATCATAAATCTTCTCAATATGAAATATGACATGCAAAGAGCTATTTTCTGGGAAAATTGACTCAATGATGGATATAAGAACTATATCTTTTTTAAATCTCTGCAAAGAGTTAGGAAAACTTCTCAGCCTCATTTTTTTCTTATGAATAGAGATAAATGTTTTAATAATAGACATGATTATTTTGAGCACATTATTTCTTCTTATAAAGGCCTCCACAATGGTTCTAACATTATTTCCACTCCTTTGGATGGTGTTATTCCAAATCTTGTTAATCAGGATGAGAAATGGAGTATTACATTCATTCCATTGAAACTGCAGATCAACACTGCGATGTTTAGACTTAAGCCTGATAGTTTCCATGGCCCTGATGATTTTAGTGACTTATTTTTTCAGAACTATTGGGAGATTATCCAGGATGATTTTTTCAAGGTTTTTGTTCATTTTTATCAGAGGTGGACCTCTTCCACAAGGTTTAAAGTCCCAATTACTAATTTTAATTCTTAATGAGGATAATTCTAATGAAATTCATCTCTTTATGCATGTGGATTTTATCAATACATAGTTCAATGTTACTAAAAAATCCTTGCTAATAGATTGGAACCTATCTATAGTAAAACTGTTTCCTCTAATTAATGTTGTTTTATCGAAGGGTGATAAATTCGGGATTTTCTGTTTCCTACATCAAACTGTGTCATTCCTCTCAAAAATTCGATTTTAGGAGGGAATATTTCACAAGAACTTGTTATTAAAAAGTATTTTTATATGATGGATTGGAAAATTATTTTTAAAATCTTTTTTATGTTTGGGTTTAATAATACTTTAATTGGTTGGGTTAAGATTATTTTTTAATCAGCTCATATTTTTGTACTTGTTAATGGTTCTCCGGAGGATAATTTATCTTGCTCAATGAGAGTTTCATAGGGTGATCCCCTCTTGTCTATTATTTCCTCCATCTCGGAGGAATATCTTAGCAGATTATTTTCTAAGATGGATTTTAAAGGAAAATTGAAGCCCATTGGTGTTGTTATAGGACTTTCTGCTTCAACCCATTTTCTTTATGTGGAGGATCATATTTAATTCACTCAATGGACTTTGAAAAAATTCAAAATATTATGAAGGTTCTATTGCATTATGAGTTGTTCTCTGGTTAGTAGGTCAGTAAGATCAAATCTTTTGTTTTATTGGTAAGAATATCTCATATGTTAGGAAAATTGATATTATTAATGAATTGGGGATTAGAGATGAAACCTTTTCCAATAACTAATTTGAGGTTCCTATGTTTTGGGGTCATCCAAAGGCTCATTTTTTTCTATAATTATTGGCTGGATCAAAAAGAAATTATCTTCTTGGAAGGGTAAATCCCTCTCCATGGATTCCCATGTTTGTCTTGTCAATGATGTTATAAATCCTAAATTTGTTTACTATTTTATGGTTTATAAATTGACATCCTCCCTTATTGAAATTTTGAATGTGGCCATAAATAACTTCATCTGGACTAGTAGTTTTTTGGAAAGAAAACTGGTATCAATTTCTTGGACTAATGGTTTCAATCCTTTTGACATGCATGGTCTTGTTTAAACAAATCTCAGATTTTTTAATCAAGCTTTTAATGATTATTTTGTTTAGAGGATGGTCAATGATAACTCTGAATCCACTAATTTTTTAAGATCTGTGTTTCTTGTTAATCTAATCTCTGGTTTTTCAAATCATTTAGACTCCTCAGTTTGGTCCTCTCTTAGGAAAATAATTTCACTTACCGACATTACTTCTCACTAGTCTGTCTCTAAATATTTATTTCTTCAATTTTGAAAGTCCAAATGGATAGGTGCTCCTCTTATAGATTCAGTTAATCAATATTTTTCAATCATTGATCTTTATATTTGAATAACGAACCAATTTTTTAAACATGGATGGTATTCCAAGTCATATTAAAGAGGTAGTTAAGGATTAATTATTTTCCCCTGTTGGTGATTTTTGGATTTCAGAGATGATTTATTTTGTTATTCTATCCTCAAATACTTTTTATTATAAATCCATTTCTCCTATGTTGGGTATTCATTGGATAGGAAATTTTAAAATAAATATTCTTTCTCCTTCTTGATTTACATTGATTTGTAGGCCGGTGCATGGGAAACATCATAAATGAAGATTCTCCCCTGGCTCATGGCCTTACTTTGTGCTCTGCCTATATCCTATTCCATCAGCATCCTGAGGATCTGGATCATTTATTCTTAAACTGTGTTACTGATAAAACTATGTGGAAGGCCATTTTTGATGCATTTGAAGTTTGTCAACTGCTCATTTCCCTAGTTTGAGATTTAATTATAGGTCTATTTTGTCATCCCCATCCCCTTTAATGTTGTTTCTATTCCATGTTTCAGCGGTGGAATTAGTCATCATTATCTGGATCACGAGGAAGAAGTGTTTTCATGATGGGGTGGTTATCAACCCCATGACTGCTTTGCCCGAGATTTTTGTTTTCTTAGGATTGTTAAAATCCCTCGTAAAGCATACTATGGGATCATGATTCATGACTTCTCGGTTTTCAGATGTCTCAATATTATGGGTAATTTCTAGCCTCTGATGGGAACTATGTAGGTTTTCATGCAATATCCTTTTACTGTTTGGATTATGATTAACACTGATGATGCTTCTAGAGGTTATCTAGGTCCTTCAAGATATGGTTCTGTGGTTCGGAATAGTTTTGGGGATGTGATGGGTTGTTTATACGGATCTTGCGATATTCTTTCTTCTATAGAAGCAGAGATTCTAGGTTTTATTCTGGATTTGGATCATGCTAAACAAAGAGGTCTCAATAGGATATGATTAGAGTGCGATTATACTATTATTTTTCATGCAATTAGACTTGTGTCTACTCATATTATATAGAGACATGATAATCAAAGGATTTCTTGTCCACATTATCTCTCATATATTAATTATACTGTTACTCAGGTTTTTAGGGAAGAAAATGCTTTTTCGGAATGTATTTCCAACAAAGATACAGATGAGGAATGTATAATTTTATAGAATCATCTTCCTCTGGATGTTTTCTATTTTTTTTGGGGAAAAATGTAATTTTCAATCTTTTAGACTTTTGTGATTCTTGGTTATTTTTTTAATATAATTTAGGGCCCTATTTTCTGGAAGGTGCTCAAATTTGTCAAAAAAACTATATTTTGGAAAAAATTTCCCTTTCATATTAATAATAGTTCATATTTAATTATATTGTATATTTTTTATAGTAATAATTTGTTAATTATATAGTTATTTATCAAATTATGGTAATTTTATTAATTTTTATATTTATTTACATATAAATACTTAATGAACTATTGATAATTTTCACATAAAAATCCAACATTCTTTCCACATATACAGTAAAAACATTAAAAATAATTTATTGGTATCAGTGAATTTACATTAGGAAAAAATAAATTGTTTTAATATGTTTAATAATTATCAGATAAAAATTTCAACAATGATTTTTCACCAAAAAGTTATGTGAATTTAGTTAAAATTAATTATAGTTATTAAGATAATATTATTCGTAACAATGAAATAAAATGTAAAAATAAGGGGAAAATGACCAATAAAATTTTATAAAAGTACATTCTATTACAATATTGAGACCATATATCCTCTTGGTGTGAATTAAATGATTTAGTGAGTCAAATGTTCATGAAAGTGACCCATATTATAAGTTAAGTTAGTTAGAATATAAAAAAAGGAACTTTCATTTCCATAAACATTTATATAATTTTAGAGTATATATAAAGCTACACAGATTCTGTTATTAAAAAAAATTTAAAGGTAAATGAATTTATTATAATTATAAATTAACATTAATTTCAAGAGATGATATATTTACATTAATCACATAACAAAACATATCACATTGTTTATTTGGTTAATAATTTAATAAAATAAATGATAATAAAAACATTAAATGTAATGTAAACATAATTAATTATTGTGTTATATTAATTTTTTAGATCAATATTTCATTTTTTATTGATTATAACATAATAGATTTTTATTTGAAGATTTTTTATTTTAATTTAGAATTAAATATATAATGTCAAAATTGACATTACTGTTATTTCACAAAAATTATATTTTTTAAATGATTTAAAATTAATTAAAATTATACCTTATACAAAGTCATTTTTATCTATTAATAAATATAATATATAATCCAATATTATAATGGTATATCTTTTATAACTATAATATTGAACTATATATAGTACAATGGTTGTCAGCACAGTCCAGGTTAAAGAATTATTGTTGTGTGTTACATGTGCTTATTTTATAATTAATTTCAACCAGACATTGGATTTATATTTTAAATTTTTCTAAAAAACATTAAAACCTAGTGGGTTAATATTTTATAATAAATCTATCTTAAGCTTTTATTATTAGTTAAATTTAATAGGTTAGAAAAATAATTACCTAAATAAAAACTAAAATGATAAATTTGGTGAAACAAATAAGTTACAGATCAAAATTACCAAAAAGTACATATATTTTTGTTTATATGTTTTAATCATACAGAAATCCCCTTTAATCGATTATATGAACAATTTTTATGGCACATGAACTAAGATATAACCACTAATATTATATAAATATTGGTATTTGAAAAAATGATACTCCCTCTCCATTATAAATAGGAATTAAATCTTTCTCATCCTCATACCTCTCATGAAACATTGGAATTCTCTAAATCTTCCAAAATAGTCCCAAATAATCCCTCTCTTTATCCTATAAAATTCAATTTTTTATGAATGTAATCCTACAAAAACATTTGGTTAAAATCCAATGGATTTACCTAAAATTAGGTGACATTCTTCAATGTTCTCTTATGTTATGTTTGTCTTTTCATCCCTTCATATCATCTGATTACTTAATTACATTATAAAAATTTTATCATAAACATAATGAGATGTTATTAAGTTAAATATTTGACCTACACCAACACACACTTCAATCAATCAGTTAAAAAACATTTTGTTCATCTACATCGATTTACCGCCTCATGAGATGATGTCATTCATGTTTCCTTTAGCACCTCCCATGGTTGGTAATTATCATAGAAATTTTTTCTATATGATATATGTGAGATTAATTAGGTATTTATTATTCTATAATTTTTATATAACACATACCTTAATTGATTCTATTTTCTATATATACGATGCCATTATTTTTGGATGTGGGGAATGTTGTCTCTTTAAAGAAATGTGATACATTCACACATTACATTTGGTATTTCAAGGATGGTATTAATTAAAAGATGTAAAAAAATACATATATATGATATTCCTAAAATAATTAAATTTTTTAAATATAATATAAAATTTTTATAAACCTTTTCACACACTATAATATGATAACATCATTTATGGATGTGTGGACACCCACCTCTTTAATGCTCTGTAATTCATTTTACATCACAAAAATCATATTTATAAGAATAGTTATTTAAATAACAAGGTATTTATGATATAATGATCATTATTGAAAGATAAAATTTTAGTATCCTTATTTTTATAACGTGCATTGAAAAATGGGAACATTACTTATGCCTATATACTACCAACCATCCCATTGATGGTAACATTTGTTTAATTTTCATAACCATAAATCATTTTAAAAAATAATAATTGATATATAAATATGATAATTATTTCCCGATTATAATTATGGATATGTGTATATATTAAACTAGTTCACCATAGTTGACCTGCAAAGTTCATTTTTAATACATGAACCAAATGCTATCGAAACACCCAACAAATAAATAATTATTTTAGATGTTTTTTACAATGTTGTTATAAGTAATTTAAAAGTAATAAAAACATTAAAATATTTCTAATGCTTGTTAATTATTAACATAAGTTTATTTTTCAGGATTATAACAACCCATGTGTCAAGCTAGACTCAAGGTGAGGTATATCGTCTCACCTTTTACACCTGAGATAAAAATTTCATATTCACAACTTAAAAATTTTATGTGGTTTATCTACATACTCTATTGATATGTTATAGGATTCATTATTTTTTATTAATGTTATTATAATTTTTCATTTTATAATTATTATTTTTGGTGATTCTGATTCAATTTATTCCATTGATGTATCAGATTCTTCTTTCACTTTTTCTTTCATGAGGCATGCAACATTTTCACCACTTATTTATTTTATCTGTTGTATATTCTGCCCCATTTTAAATTAATATATTAATTCATTATTTTTTCATGATATTTTTGTACAATTTATTTTATCACACAATGGTTTTGACAAATAAATTACTGAATATGTAAAATATATCTTTCAAATCAAACATTGTTTTGTAATTGTTAACATTATATAGAAAAAATCACATTATTGTAATCATTTTTTGGAGATTATCTTTATATTAAATATCCATATCATTTATAAATGGTATGATTATTTCTTAAACAATATTACATTATTATATATGGTTTTAACATTGATAATTATTTTAGTAACTGTATAAATAATAATAAATCTGTATCTTCTATTTATTAAAGAATATTGCTGATAAAGGGGTATTGGTTATTAAATCTATTAGTTATAACATAAGGATCTAATTGGATTTTTTATGTGGTTGTTGGGTCCCTTTATAGACCCTAGATGCATGAATTGGTTTCATGAGACAAATATGACACGGTTTTGGTTGAGGCTTTACCCATTTATTAGATTCCTAGCATAAATTCTTGATAATATTATATTAATGGAATTATATGATGATAATATTAGATGATTTCAATGAACCCTTTATAGTATTATATTCTTGTCACGTATCCTCAACCATTTGTTTTATATATCCATCATTATGTATTTTATAATTTTGTATTCAGTTATTTTTATTCCATTTTATTGAACTAGATATAATATACATGGTTGTGTTTCATTCATACATTGTTGAAAAAATGGAATGTGTTTTAGTTATCTTCCCTTCCATACTGACTATGCCTTATCCATTTTAATTAATTGGAATGTTTTTTCAATATATTATACATGTCCAAAATTTTTATTAATAATGATTGATGATTTATATCATAATATTTACCCTTACTGGGAATATGATATTATTCTTATTTTTTTACATTCCTTAGGTTATGAATATGAATTCTCAGAATGCATTTCAAGGATGATGTTTCATAATATTATTTAGGTATTATGTTTTATCTTAATTTCCCAAATTAAACTGGGTTTTTTGTATAAAATTTTGGTTTTCCAAAACTAAAAAAATTATTGGTTCTCTAGAATTTGATACCTATTAATCATCATAATTTAATAATGTAATTCCCCTAATTTTGGATTCCTGGGTCAGGGTACTACATTTCTATGTAATGTGAACGGTAATACATAACATGGAGTGGGTAGTTTCTCTTGATTTTTGGGACTCAAGAGTGATTGTGGAAACCACTATATCTATTATGCATTTAATGAACCATGATCGTGAGTATTTCTTTTGATGGAAAGTGATTCCTTTTTCAGATGATTCTTGAATTATTTTATTTCATATATTAGGATGTCATTTTATTTCATGAGTAGAATTTATCATACCAACAATGTATTTATTTTTTCATTATTTTAACATTCTTCTGGTAAATATTATTCCCTTAAAAGTTTAATTCAATGCCTGGTTATTTTTGAAAACTAGTAGGGATTCAGAAATCCAAATGAGAAATGGTTGTACTAGCATGGGTATCAATGTACTAGGGTATTTGAGATGATTCATGAAAAAGTGGGCTCATATGAGGTTCTGTATCCTTTCATAGTGACAACATAGTGTTTGGGATGTCATGATTAACATGAGTTTAGATTTTTCTGACATATTATTATTAACAATTTAATATCTAGACAGATATAATAATAATGATCCTTAAGTCACCCTGGGTGTTGGAAAAAGCCATATTTATGATTAATTTATTTAATTATTTGTATTCTTATTTTGATGTAAGAGCCTTAATGTCTCAAAATATCTTTTTTTATTTAATGATCTATGTTTCATTTATGTTGTTTTAATATTTTTTACCAATATAATGTAATATTATACCTATGATGATGCATTTTAATAATCTAAATGAAGAACCAACTGCCAAACCCCAATAGTCGAATCCTTCATGTGAATATACCCATATAAATATAATGATCCATGTTTTCAATCATATTTGAATTATATGAGAACCCATTTTTGTATAGGTAGCTATATTAGAACCTAGAGGGGATGCAGTTAGAGAACCTGGTTATATGTTTATACTCTCAAATCCATCATCATTACAAGGATTGAATGATCCTCAAGATGATGATGATTTGTTGATACATGATGTTATTTAATGAGTGTATGGAAGCCCCAAACTCTATAAATGTGGATTGTGATAAAATTAATAACTATTCAAGTACCATGAGATGGTTGCATTCTATATTGAAAATGATGGAACCAATCTTCTATTAGAGGAAGAAATTCAGATCGATTTTTACCAAACCATTCATTCCATAACTGATGGTCTTGGTGATGTTCATGGAGTTTCTCATCATCTCGTACGGTGAAATGACCTTGATCAGTTATGTGAAACAAGCTGCCAAGGATGTTCAATTTTCCCATAAGGTAGTGAAAAATTAGACACTATAGAAACAATGAGTCAATAAGGGTCTTCAAAATGATATTTAAAATAATGAATTCATGCTACAAAAAACTACATAACAATATATACTTGATAGATCCTTGACTATTTATATTTTCCAAGATGGTAGTTAATGTTTCATGGAATTTCTCTTAATTTATGTGGATCATCTATTGGTCCCCTAAATTAGAATCAGAATTTTTATGAGTGTTGAGGTTCTTTTACATTAAAATAATCACTTAGACCTCCAATGGAGTGTAATAATTGACCTATGAAATTCCTTAATTATGTCTTGGTATGGCATTAGAAATGGGTTTTCATTTGGTAAACCAAGATATGTGGTTCGTGTGGATTTTCATGTCACCATTATATGTTATATCATGAATTTTATACGTCGTGTAGTGTCATTCACACATCATCTTCTAATAATATTATAGTGTAATCCATTTATACAATAACAAAATTTTTGTAGCCACAAAAATCAAAAAGGATCATTCTTGATATTGGGAATATTCTTCATAGGAATATAATATTTTTCCAGCAATTGTGAGAGGTACTATAACTATGACATTATCGTTAGTGATTGCATTATTTGATATTGGTGGAACTCATTTATTCATATCGACACATATTGTAATGTACAAGAATAATACCCTAGATATTTTCCCATATGTGATGGATATTATTATTCCCATTTGATTTAGGGGGTAGAAAAGAATCCTATAGCATTATTTTGTATTATCTCTATCAAAGATCAATCTCACATGGATTTTCTTGGTTCTCTACACGAAATTCCCTAATGTAATTTTAAGGATAGATTAGATGTTTTGTCATAAGGCTCATATTTACTATTATTTTATTTATTTTACTTTTACTATTCAAGATGGGGTGTTCAATTTTTTAATGGAATAATGTGACCCGTTTTCAAACCAAGAAAAAGAAATTAGTGATTGGTATGGTAATATTTGTGTTTTTTAATTGGTATTGATAATATTTTTGCCGGGGTCTTCTACTAGTTGTTTTTTGATTTTCCTAATTTGTTTTTTTGTAAATTTTTTAGTTTTCCACTAGTTAGGGAAATATATTTATCCATTTATAATATATCAATTATATAGCCTGTCTATATTCTTTATTATTTTATAGAAGTATAATAAATAAAAGAGTCAGAAATATTTTTGGACGATAGGATTTTTAAATAATCTATACAGGTGATTTTGTCACTATAGGAGGCACCTAATATTTTTACATGAAATATAATGGGACTATTCACCATTATAATTTTTATTGAAATATAAATTCAGAAAGGGTAAAATACATATATATATTTTACTAGATTGATAATATTTTTGATCAGTTGAATGGTGAGGTGTGGTTCTCAATGATTGAACTAAGATATGATTATCATGTGTTCATAATTAATGAATATAATATTCCAAATATTTCATTTAAGAGTATGTATAGACATTATGTGTGTCTCTTTTATTCACAATGGAAAAAACATTCCTACTATTATCATGAAACTATTGAACACGATGTTCCACATGTACCACAACTCTTCCATAGTTGTCTTTTTTTAATTATAATTTACTCAATAACACTTTAACGGCATGCGATTCATTTGAGATAAGTCCGATAAACACATAGAAATTAGTGACTTTAGGATAGGGTTTCAAAATTAATCTTATGGATTCATAATATATAGATCACGAGACAAGTGTTCTGGGAAATTTTAATTTTAATTGATCTATAAAAATTTAAGGTTGTTACATAATTTTATTTATGAAGTAATGAATTTTAGATAATGAAAATCGTCGGTTTTTTATGGTATTATAACCAATTTATGAAAAGGATCTTGAAATTGGATACTCCAATAAGAAATATCACAGGGAAGTGAGTGACATTTAGTTAGGATGAGATATGTTCAATTTATTTTTATGAGTTTAAGCATACTTTGACTTATGAACTAGTGAAGACTCTTCCAAAGTCAAATTTTGTTATGTTACTTTCTAATAAATTGTGATCATTTCATTTGAAATAGTACTAAAAAAATAGATTCTTGAGATGATCTATCAATCCCATGATATTAATCTTTTATCCCTGATGTGTTCCATAAAAATTTTGTGGCATCAAAATTTATAAGAATTTCTTACGCTCAAGTATTTCCACAAAATCAAAAGATATATTTTCGTTAAAAAAATAACATCATAAGTATAATTTGGAGGATTAATTATATTACATTTATTATGACATTGCATAAAACATGGAGAAGTTAATGTCTTAGAAAATGTGTTTATAGGTATAATATACCCTAGGCCATGAACGAGTTATCATAATAGTTGAATTTAGTGGATCTTACTACTCATATGAATTTGGGAATTTGGGAGTATTTGTTTGATAGTTTTCTTTAGAATTGTTTGGTTTATCATATATAGTCACAAGATGATTATTCAAGAGAAACATCATGATGAGGAATTATATAGAATTAGGGACTCTCTTTATGGTGGGGTGAGAATTATTTATTAGTCCTTCACTTCGGATAATGTCTTACATTTTCGGAAATGCTATGTTATGACAATGTTGGTGAGAGTAGTTTGGTACTGGGAATTCCACAATTCCTATTGGGTGGTGCACACCTGTATCACAATGATGTTCTATGATATTCAATAATGTTTTTTGTGTCCATATATGTTGTTAATAGTTGCTTAATTTTTTATCATTGTTATTATTATCAACAGGTTATGGATGACTACCAAAAAAACATTAGGTTCTCATCATTCCCATCCTATGGTGAATTGGAAATAGAATGAGGATTTCTTGGATTTTATGGATGGGTTTTTATTTACCTATTTAGGTAATAATGTATTATGGTTAATGATTGATCATCTAAAAAATTCAGATAAATTTTTTCCCATTCAAGATACAATTAATTTTGAGTGTTTGGGAAGTCTCTTTGCAGAACATATTGTACGAATACATGGAGTTACAACTACTATTTAATCTGATAGTGATACCACGTTAACTCATTATATATTAATTGTCCTCGATGATGTTATGAGATCTTGGTAATATTTCAATCGGTAGATTTTCCACTGTTGTATGATCAGCTAGTGTGAGATATATAGATTATTGATGTCATGATACATGAATATATTATCTAATTCTGTATATTATGTGATAACGAAGATGAACTAGTGGAATTACACTATAATAATAGTTAATGGATCAAATTTTAACAGCACCTATTGAGTCCTTGTTTAGTCTCACTTGTATTTACCCATTATTATTATTTGAGATTGTTGATTATTCTTTGGTTGGATATATATTGTCAATGATAAGTAGATAAATATTCAGGTGATTATATAGTTAATAGTGATGTATTTGGTCTTATATAAATTGTATGAATATTTTCATAAACACCCATTGATTTTTTTTAATTAGTGAAAATTTGATTCTAAGGATTTCTCCTGGGCTATGTCGCTAAAATTATAATAAACAAGGGAAGCTAATAGTGATGTGTTTTTTGATTTTTTATATTATTGAGATGATGAAAATGTTTATTAACATTTATCATTACATCCATTGTTAACATTAATCAACAATTATATTCATTAAACGCGTCTCAGGAAGTATAATTCTAACCATTCTAATGTCTTGATCTGGTAAGGCCTATGTGTTGAACCCTATTTATCTATGAATGAGAATCAAGTAATTATTATTGTTTCTGCTATAAATGATATTCATTGGAAGACTATATCATTGGTACATCTGATATAGTGTCATGGTTTTGTTTTATAATAGTAATAAGAGTGTAATGCATTGATGAGAGAGTTGAAGAATTGTCTATTTGGTATATAAATTTCATAATATGGCATCAAGGGAAAGAATATTTTTATAGTTCAAAAGTTATAACAACCAATTTCTGCAATGATTTAAGCTTTAAAATTATATATATATATATATATATATATATAATTTTATAGTTTTATTTCATGGATTCTTGGATCATACTGGAATAAAATATAGAATTCACTATAGATGTTTTTCACATAGTTGTGGGATTACAACAAGGAGTTATTGGAGTTTTGATATGGAATAAAAGAGTTCATAATTAGTATAAGATGTTACATATGTTGTGGGATATATAATGAATCCTTGAAAAAAAATTATAGACACATATAATTTAAATATATTTATCCTATAGTGTCTAGACTTCTCTTTAATTAAATTTTATCATTTAGCCCTGTGGTGTGGAGGTGTAGTTGTGTCATTGAACCTCATGTGATAATTTTAGGGTTGAAACAACCAATTTTAGATTGTATATATATTTTTTTTATACTATTTAATATTCATAAAACACGTTAGTACGATTTGGGAAATATTTGTAGTGTGGATTCATAAAACGTTTGGCTAATAGGGGTTGCAACATAGTCTAGGGTGAAATCAAAATGGACTGAATTTTCATAGAATTTATTCGTTTTGGCCATGCGTAGGGGGGAGTGCGGTCCTTGTTTTATGAGTTTCAAATTTATTGTACACTATTAAATCCAAATCATCCCCAACAAGAACCTAACTCAACTTTTTGAATTTTGATGGCACCCGATAGATATTTGGCTCCACTAGAATATATTTTCATTTGATCCAAGCTCATGTGGATTTGTTTAAATATTTTCTATTATGTAATATATCATATATTTGGAAATCACCTTTTTCTTATCTTTTGTCCTCTATTGAGATTTATGGATCATCATTATTTTTATGGATTTCATTTTTCATTTTGTAGGACCTTTGATTCTAGTGAACCCTCATTGATCATCTACTCCATTATATTTCATTGGAACTTCCATTTTTCAGTATCCTTCATCTAATATCCTCATAAAATTTCAGTGAGTTTTATGGTTTTTACATTCATATTTAAAAAATTATTTCATGAATGGTTTAAATGATGTGATTTCAAATAATTTCATTAGTTGATTATGTATGGAATTGAAATTTGAAAGGAAACCCATTTCGAAGGATAGAATAGTGTGTTGAATTTTTATGCCAGATGGATTCACATTATAATTGAGTATTATAAAATTATTTGAAATGAATTTTTTTCTAGTAAAATTTAGTTCTTAATTGAATGAGTTTCAAAAAAACCATGATCTAATTTTGAAAATGAAAAATAATATGGAAATATAGAATATAGAAATTCATTACAAAATGATGAGCTCATATGAAATGAATGTTTTACAAATATTGAATGCATGATTGATTTATTTAAGGAGATTCCATCATGACTAGTTGGTTTGTGATTAGGATAAGAATGTTTAAATGTTGAATCCATAGAAATAAGATAATTTTGAAACCACTATGTAACCCACGTTTAGTAGGATTTCCCATGGTTGGTCCTTTAATAGGACAACATCAGATTGTATTAATTTCTTTAGCCTTATAGAGTTCACATACAAACATGATATATGATTATGATTAATAACTCTGAGGATCATATTGTTAGAAACTAACTATAATTAGGGATTAGGACATAGTGTTATACTATGTTTCTACATGATGATGGAAATCATGTTACTGTTGGACATCATTTATTCATGACATCTATTTTATATACGATTTTTATAAAAAAATTGATTTTTTGTATTTGTATAAATTTTCAATCTCCTATTATGTAACATTTTTGTTTATAAATATTTGAAATGGTATTTCTTGCCTTATATTAATATTAATATCAAATAAAATACTGTTTATTTTTATAGGAATTTATTATAGAACACTTGTTTAGACATTACACATATTTTAACCTCATGCAATGAATTTTCCATCACATGTTCCTAGATTTGTTATGCTATGTCCCGGAAAAGTAAATGATCCACTTCATGGTTGTAGTTATTCTTGGTTTCTAGTAATCTAAAGTGATGGTGTTAAAAAATCGATCTATGCTCCACTTACTTCATAAGGATTATGAGACATTTTTTTGATGGATGTTGCATCTAGATTTGGATGATGTTGCACTAAAGGAATTATCCATAAACTCATGGAATTTTTATCCCAAAGTAGTGTTGGTAAAATTGATTTTTTATTGATTAATTTATTATATTTAAATTTTATTGTGGAAAAAATAGTTCCCTTTGATGTTAGATCAGTTTATTTTTATTTATGCCAACATTTAATTTTTTTAATTCCCTTCTAGTTATATAATAGTGGCCATGGTTATTTTTGTATTAGTGTATTTTGGATGACACATGACACTGAAATTCTATCATACAAATATTATTTTTTTAATCTATGATTTCTAAAAAATATTCCCCAATGTGTTTACAAAAAATTATTTGATACTAATGATAACAACACCAACCCATGTAACCTAGCACTAGTGGTTACTTTAAAACATTTTCATCTATAATAGTGTTATGTTCTAAAAAAACAATTCTGTTTAGTTTTCATGCAGAGGAATATACATCATGATAGAAATTTTATATTAGGAATGAATTTAAAATACAACCAAATTCAATATTCAATGTTCATGAAATGAATTCAAATATTTTATCATAATAAAATAATAAATGGAATAATAATTAGGGTGGCCTTAAATGCATCATAAGGGTTATTTACTATACAATCTATCATTATTATGTGTTTAATAGTAATGTGGAATAATAAATATTAGAAATCACATTCCATTTAATAAATATATTTTGAAATAAATTTATTAATGAATAATAAGAATTTTAAATTCTTATAAATAATAACAATGGATTTTTAAATGATTTAAATTTTTAATATTTTAATGGAATTTATTTTCCTTGAATCTTATTATAATATTGTTTTTGGAAAACTATGAGACCGTGTGTAGATATGAAATGTGATTACAAGGCCTAGTGTGTTTAGAATAAATATTTGAATAAAGTTCAGTTTTTAGTTTGAAACTCTTTGGTGGATATCTTTGAACATTAATAATTCTTGAACAAAATCCCAAATGAGAAATATGAGAGAACAATAGTGCCCTGAACAATAACTTTACTATAGGAAAAGCGTAACATCATGAGACATAGGCCAGATGAAGAATTTAATTTTTTTCACGTGAGTGTCATAAAAATATTCTTAAATAAAAATATTTTAGGATTCAAATTTTTTTCTTTAAATCCATACACTGAAAAAAATCTAGTGTTATCATCATATCCCTGTAGTTTCCCTGAAGAGGAGGAGGAGGTTCTCTCACCAGAGATGATGAATCAATGAATGTCGGGAAAACAAGGATTGCCATGGCGATGTGACATCAATATACATCATCAAGCGATTAAAAATCCATTTAGGTGGTGTTGTGATGAACAATGGAAAAGGTTCATTCCTTAATTTGGATGATATGGATTTATTTTCATCTTTTACCAGGTTTTCATCATGTTATTAATGGGTTGATGAATGTTCGGTCGCTTCACAACTATTATTCGTGCAATGATTCGACATATTGGATCTGGAATGTATATTTTACGACAAAGGTGAAATGATGATGAAGAATGAAGGATTGTGGTGGTGTGGGAGAAATCAATGATCAAACTATATTCAATGGAAGAGATTGAAATAGAGATTTTAACCCCCATGCGATGAGGAAAACTACTCGAGGACTCAAGCAAAACCTCCAGATCGAAAAATGGACAATCGAAGTGTGGTCGGTGGTCCGTGAAGGAATCATATAGTGCATGCATGCCGTTGACACGCAGTGATAGCCATGTCCCAGTTGATAGGGCAGTGTGATGTGATGGTAGGGGTGGAATATGCCACATTATGCAACTGCATGCATGGAGGAGCTACAGCTCCATCCAAGGCATGATGTAGACAAGTGGAAACACGCTGGTCATGTGGGTTACAGGGTTCAAATCAACTAATAGGTTTACCAGGGTGGTGATTCCATCCGGTACTACGTGAGATGATATGGATATGGAAAAATTGTGTCCTAGATGGATATATCGGCCGTCCGTATCGTGCCGGGCTATTGCTGGTGGGTCGCGGCTAGCCACGTAGGTCGGGATGGTTGTGGCATAAACCTACGGTCCAGGGGCCGATCCTAGCAGGCCGATACAGGACCAGGGCCAATACACTGATTCAAACATGGGGTGGACCTGGTATGGGTCAGTGGACCCTTGGGCTAGGTCGGGCTGGGTTGGTCTGACCTAGTCAGCTCGGACCAGGACCCAATCGGCCCTTGTTTTGCTAAAATTCCTAACACATTCAAATAGACAGTCTGTTTGACGAGACGTTAACTGAGATGGGAACCATGTGACGATGTGGTCCTTTAGAAATAATAAAAGTTAGTTTTTGAAGATGATAGGGGATGACCAATGGATTGTAAGTGTAGGTCATACAGATAGAAGAAGACATTGACTAGAGTTAGGGTAGTTCTCTTGAATAGAAGCTAGGACGGAAACTCCCTTGGTGACTCAGTGAACAGGTACTTTTTTCCCTCTTATTATACAGAGATGGGATTCAGTACATCATGGTTGTGGGTTCATTTTCTTAATGTAGTTTCTTCCAGGGTTGTTACTCCCTGAATATACTGGGACGCGGGTTCTTAGATATGTTCTTGAAGAAAGAGTAGATACTCCCCAGTGGGACTATGGAGTGGGTTTCCTGTCATTAGAGACATTAGTCCTCTGATGTTCTAATGTTCAGGCCCTCCTTATGAATTTCTTTAGTTGAGTCAGTATTACCCTGTCATGCCAGGGAGCAGGTCCTCTAGCCTTGGGTCAGTACTCCCCTAACATAATTGGATTAGGGTCCCCCACAGCGAATAAAGTAATGAAGTTGGTAATCCTCTAGTAACAGGGTGTGGGTGCAACACCCCATGTTTTTTAAAATAAATTTAAATACATGACATATTGTTTTACGTAGATATTTATAACTGTAATTTAAAAATAATTTTTCAACTAATGTGTTTTGAATTTTCAAAAATAATCATCAACAATTGTGTTCAGTACGTTATTTGTAGTATGATGGAACCAACATTATATATTTTTTGAATAATAACATACCCTTATGAATAGTAATATTAATTGTAATATGATAGTAATTAATAGTATATTGTATTATTATTTTATTTTAATATGTTATTATGATATTGAAATCTTGGTAAAATTTTCAATGTGATATAAAAGCATTTGTAGTTTTGGGATTGTAATTTTTGTTACTAAAGATTGATTTTATTTAAAAATACAATTAATAATATTTTGAAACTTCTTGTCAAAAAATGAAGTTATTTTTTTAATTATTTACATTGAGGAATCATTATAATGAATTTTTGGGATTTTTATGATATTCATAAATTTTTTATGAATAAGAATATACGATAAAATACGATAAATGTCAAACACTTGATTTATTGCATCACAAGAGATGCACGGATGATGTAAGGCCACATGATTCGAACTCACATTACCTTATTACTATTTCGGGTCACATGAATTAATACTATTCATAGCCGTGAACCAAAATATTATAATAATGATTAAAATATCATAAAATACCACCTCTCTTCAACTATAAATATGACCCTCATTTCCCTCTTCCTCCCACACCTCTCAATCCTTGATCCTTTCCTATGATCTACCCAATAATCCTCCCAAGGCTATTCCCCACATCCTAGATCTTCGAGTCTCACAAAAAGAATAAAACCAAAGGCCTTAAGAAGGATCTAAATGATAAAAGATCAAGAGGTAAACAGCCTCTATTGTTTTCATTCATTTCAATAATTTTATGTTATTCTTTTTAATTTGATTTTTGTTATATTTAGATATGATATTCCATACCCTCTCACTACCCATAATTACTTATGGATGATGAGATACACCTTTTCTCCAATAAAAATAGTTTCGGAAATATTAAGTGATGTCATTAGGTTGCTGATGTTTCTTAAGGGACATCTAAAATTTTACTTTATTTTGAGATTCCTTTATTTATTTTTCTTTCCTAAACACCCCTCATACAATATTCATGAATGATCATGTATCATACATAATCTGTATTTCACCATTTTTATGGATTATTCACCATTATACTTCTTCTCCTCTACCAATTATTAATGAAACAAAAAACATTGTTCACGATGTGTCTATTTACTGATATCATAGGTGATTTCATATCAATATCATTTACATTATTAAATATTGGTAATGAAACCATTTTATGGTTGAAACATATTATAATTTTTGAAATATATCTTATATAAGGTTATCAAACCATTTTAAACACATGTTATTAATTTATAAAACAAATGAGTTCACTACGATTGAAGAATTGCAAAATGACCTAAACAAATTTTGATAAAGTATTAACTTATGAATCATCATCATGTCATAGTTAAAATTTATTAAAGGTATAATTTATGGTTTGTGAAATATGTTTATACCACTCCATTCCAATTCTATATTTTCACTTCTGATCGACAAGAACATCCAACATCAACCGATCATTGTAAACATGTAAAGAAAGAACCCAAAAACAATAGAAGGAACAAAATACTAATAATATAAGGTTGAAATGTTGTAATTAAATGATTATATATTATGTTATAAACGAGAACGTGTTTTTTTGAAATACTAATAACCCTTTTTAACCATTATACAGGAGGTCTAAACATGTTTGAATTATGACAAACCCGATGTAAGAGAATTCTTAACCAAATTACCATTCTTTGGGTTAACCATCTTAATAGTTATATAGATGGTATTAAAACTGGTTTCGCGATGGGTTTTGATTATATTATGTCCAATTATGTTTTTTTAATGTTTTTTTAATTATTCCATCCAATATTATGTCTCACATTAATTATATTATATTTCTAACGGGATTTTCTTTTAAAATCCTCTTTAATAATTTGGTTTTTCAAAATTTAAAAGAAAATTATATTCAATTATTCATATTGTATGATTATGTTTTGGTTCTTCGTAATTGTTCATGTGGAAGGTTGGGACCTATATTTCTATTCAATTAATTGAGCATGTGTATGTTGGAAGTCAAATGTATGGTTACACAAAGTTTAACTATGATTGTTACAAAAATTTTAAGGTTGTTGTGTGTGTTACAAATGATAAGGTAGGTGAGAGGGTTACAGGATTATGTATGTAATTACCAATGATAACATTATGTATATATTTATGTTTTATATATTTTTTGGAAATCTTGTCGAAATATCATACTTCACAGTGTAATTATATATGGGTGACAAGTGAGTCTTTTGAAATGATTCCATACGTTACAAGTATTCATGGACTAATGGGATACTTTTTTATATCCCTTACTGAGACTTTTATACTCATCCCATGTTTTTTTAAATGATTTTTCACAGGATATAAGGTAGTGTAAGGAAATGATGAAAGCTAAGTTATGTGATTGAAGAATTGTTAAAGAAATGATGTTTTATTTGAAATGTTTTTTAATTTGAACGAAATGAGAACTATTTTTAAAGTATACACTCTGAATTAATATTTAATGTCATGAATGTGTTATGTCCCTTTTCTCTAAATCTCTAAACACTAAATTATCCTCAATGATAATGGATAATTTTTTTGACTAAATTCTAAATTATGTAAAGTAATAAGGCTGGTTCTTTATAGTTGGTATCATAGGATGGTTTAGATAACTTTAGGGGTTATAGTGATGTTTATAGAATACCATAAATAATATTTCCTCTGTTATTAATTTGAAATGTTATAAAATTTAGAGATTACAATGTTGCTTCAATTAAGATATGTTTGTTCAGAATGGTTGTCTGTAGAAGAAACAGAGAAGCTGAAGAAGAGAGGCACTGACGGAACAATATCCTTCTGAATCAGCAGCCCAAAATTGTATGGATTGAAACTAAGAAGTTTGTGAAATTAATGGATCAGAAAATTCAAGAAATAATGTTTGGTGGAATCCATGCAAGAGAACAACAAGAGTTACCATAGTGGAACATAAAAATAGTAAAACATTTTATGAGACAACACCCACCTGATTTCAATGAATCTCTTGACCTATTTGAGGTAGGAAGATGGATTAAATCCCTAGAAAAGATATTCGATGTTATGGGAAGTTCAGATAACTTTAAGGTATGTCTTTCCACTTATCATTTGAAAGGTGAAGCTAATCAGTAGTGGTTAATTGTAAATGATATCTGGGATATAGAGGACATTGATGCCTTAGTGTGGGATGAATTTAAACGTATTTTCCAAGATTTGTTTTTCATAATGTGGTGCGGCATAGGATGGAGAAGAAATTACATGATTTAAAACAAAAAGAGGAGGATTATTTGTTTTTTTAGGAATAAAACGTCACCTGACTGGTGAGGTATGCTCCAAATTTTGTTCTGGTTGATGATAGCCAAATCAAAAATATTTAATGAGGATTGAATCCAAGGTATTGAAAGGCATTGGTCCCCTATGAATTAAAAAGTTATGATAAACATGTCTAATGTGCTGATAGGGTAGAGATGTAGTTTTTTGATGATCACGTCGACTTTGGAAATAATGAGAAGAAGAGGACCACATTGCAAGTGATGGGTAAGAATCATCCACTGAAATCTAATGGTAAAAATATTCAGTTTCTAGTTTGTCAAATGTGTGGAAAGATGCACCATGGGTAATTTCATTCCAAAACTGGGAAGAGATTTTGATGTGGTACGTTTTGACATATGGCACAAGATTGTAATGAAAATGATCCAAAGACTAATCTTGATAAGAAAATTTTTAATTGTTTTAAATATGGTGAGATGGTTTATTATGAAAATAACTTCTCAAAGGGAGTTCTGAATGATGCAAAGAATCCAGAATATAAGCAAAAAGGGGTATTCAGATCCTTTATGACTACATCAATGATACATCCAATAAAGTTGTATCATATTCCTTGTTTGTTTACTCAAATTTTTTAAAAATGTTTTGTTCGATATGTGGACTACACATTATTTCATTGAAGAAAATTTTACTTGTAAATTTGAAATATCACCTCAATAAATGATATCAAAACTTATTGTTTAAACACCAAGGGTAAATATTATAGAAAATAAGAATTGTAATAATTTTTTTGTTGTGGTCTGTGGAGAGACTTCAACGGAAAACCATGTTATTTTACCCTTAGTTGAGTTTGATGTTATTTTGGAAATCGATTGGATTCCTGTTTATCATGATAATATTGACTATATAGCAAATGAAGTCATTTGTTAGAAAAAAAATTAATTTTAATATAAGAAAGAACCCATACAATTGATAACATGTCAGGGAGATGAGAACCTTTTGAAATATCGAAATGAAAGTTACCTTGATCATATTGTTGAAAATAAGGGAACTGTTCATATTAATGATGTGCTAGTGGTTAATGAATACCTTGATATTTTTTCTAATGATTTACCTGGTGTCATACTTAAACAAGAAGTCAAATTCAAAATTGTCAAATTTATTGATGCTAAGCCAATTTTAGAACCCCCATATCGAAGGGATCAATGATAAATTCTTTAATTGTAAAATTGGTTGTATGATTTTCTTGATAAAGGCTTCATTCATCCTAGCATTTTACCATGGTGTGATCCTTCTTAGTTTGTTAAAAAGGAATGATGGTTCCCTGAGACTTTGCTTCGATTATAGTGCATAGAATAACATCAAATTTAAAAATAGGTTCCCATTTCCTCATATCGATGACTTCTTTGATAAGTTCCATGGAGCTCAGTATATTTCCATGATTTAGATCAGAGCCAGATACCATCAGCTGAAGGTGTTGGAAGATGAAATCCTAAAATATGCACTTTATACTATATATGGTAATTATGAATTTATTGTTATTATATTTTGGGTATCTAATGAACATGTTGTGTTTATGAATATTATGATTAAAATAATTCATTTGTTCGTGGATACGTTTTTTGTTGAGTTTATTGATGAAATTTTGGTATTTTCTAAGAGTAAATAATTTCATGAAAAAATATAATGGTTGGTTTACAATCATTAACAAACTAGAGACAGTATGGAAAATTTATCAAGTATGATTTTTGGATACAAAATAATTTTTTCTTGGGAACATTGTAAGTATGGATGGAATTACAATATCTCCTTCCAAAACAAAAGTGGTTGATGGATGGCCAAGACCTATAAATGTTACAAATATTTGTAGTATTCTTGGATTACCATGTTATTACCAATGATTTGTTAAGAAAATATCATGGTTATCTTTATTGATATCTAAGTTCCCACAAAGAATGGTTAAATTTTTTTGATCAGAAGAATGAGATGTTTTTTAATAATAAATGTGTAGATTCAAGAATGATCTTGTTTTGGCCTTTCCTTAATGAAATGGTGTGTTTTTTATCTACAGTGTACCTTCTTCGAATAGAATTGGTTCTATTTTAATGTAGAATGATCTGGTAATTTCTTTTGTTTAATGAAAACTAAATCCACATTAGTAAGATTATCCCACACATGACTTGAAGTTGGAATCTGTGGTTTTTTCTTTGAAAATTTTGAAGCATTGTTTATACAAAGCCTAATGTCAAATTTATATTGACCATAATGGTCTGATTTATATATTCTCTCAGAAGGAACAAACATGAGTCATATATGATGGATTGAAATGATAAAAGATTGTGATTTCACCATAAATTACAATCTAGGAAAAGCAAGCATAGTTTTGGATGACTTGAGTTGAAAACATCATGCATCATTAACCATGTTATGTTTGGAACATGTTCATTTGACTAATTATTTTTATTAACTTTTGCATTGAAGTTTTTTTTGTAGGAAATACCTCAGTTTTGTTTCATTTTTCAGTGTAGTATTCATTGTCATCAAGAGGAGAAGGAAGACCATGAACTAAAGAAAAAAGGTATAATTAGTTAAAATGGGTAATTTTATAGAATTTAACCATGAAAATGATTATGTGTGAATATTTGTAGAATGGTTTTTTGTGCCATTTGACTATCATTTGAATAATGATTTATAGTATGATGTGCATAGTTCTCCATTTTCAGTTCATCATGGTAGTACAATGATTTAAAGAGACCATCGGGATTATCATCGGTGGGACGGAATGAGAAGGGATATCAATGATTTTACCCTGAAATGTTTGACGTGTCAACAAGTTATAGTAGAGCGACAGTTAACAAAGGGGATGCTTCATCCATATAAAGACCCACACTTAATACATACATAATCTTTAATTTATTCAAGAAAAAACAACCTTTTACATTGATGATCTATTCATCTTTAGAGGTTTAGAGAATTAAGACAAAACATTCATAACATTACACATTGTTACATAGTGGATACCATAAAATCTATTTCCATTTTTCTCAGAATATAAAACATTAAATCGTAAAACAAGACTCCTTAAAAATTCTTCAACATTTAACATGTATTCCTTCCTTGTATTACTCATCCATTAACCGGTGAAAAATCATTAAAAAACATGGGATGAGCACAATAGCTCAGTAAGGTATGAAAAAGAAGGATAAATCACATTAGTCCATGAATACTCATAACGTATGAAAACATTTTTAAAAGACATTCTTTTCATCCATAAATAATTAATTTGTGTAACATGAGATATACACAATATCCACACAAACATATATATAATCATAGAGGTATCTTGGGGCATTAATTACATAATCTTGTAACCATCTTGGCTACCTTAAAATTTGTAACCCTCACATCTATCTTACTTTGTGTAACAATCGCAGTTACAATTGGAGTAACCATACGGCCGACCTCGAACTTACTCTTAACCAATCCATTGGAGGGAAATATAGTTCCCACCCTTCATAATAAAAAACTCCCAATAACCAAAACACAATCATACAACATAAATCATATCATAAAAACATTTCTTTTGATTATCGTAAAACAGACTTTTAAAAGAGGATTTTAGAAGAAAAGTCCCTTAAAAACATAATATAATTGAAGTGAGAATTAATAGACTGGATGGAATATGTATTTAATCTATAAATACACATTTTTAAACATATTATAATCATAAGTCATCACACAATCAATTTAAATAAAACATAAATAACGAAGTAGAATGTTAACCCAAAGAATGGAAATCGGGTTAAGAATTCCCTTACCTTAGGCTTGTCTTAATTAAAATTTGTTTAAACATCCTGTATAATGGTAAAAAGAGTGTTATTAGTATTTTACATAAACATTTTCATGTTTATAACATCTTATATGGTCATTTCATAACCTCATTTCACGTTTTAATTGTTAGTATTTTGTTCCTTGTATTATTTTGGGTGAGTTCTTTTGTGATTTTCACGATCGGTTCATGATGAATCGTTCTTGTTGATTGGAAGTGAAACTCCAGAATTGGAATGGATTAGTATTTACATATTTCATGTACCATAAATTATACCACTTATCACTTTGATTGTTTATATGGGGATGATTCATTAGATAAAACATTAATGATGTTCGTTTAGATCATTTAAGTGGTTCTTTGATAATAACAACCTCTTTTTGTCTTTTAAATTTCAAACATGAGTACAAAAGAATTCCATAACCTTATATGAGTCATAAAACATATATTATAATATTTTTCAACCATATAAATTGTTTCATGACCAGACATGAAAGAATTAATGGAAATTGAAAATACATCGTCCATGATGTCGATAATTCGACACAAATGGACAATGTTTTTTGATTCTTTAAATAAGTGGACGAGGAAAGAATACCGATGAAGAATTTTCCATAAACAAGAAAAAATAATGAATATACATGATTCTGGATATTTCATGCCTCTTGGGTAAGAGGGTGTGAGGAAAGAAGAAAAACGAATCATGAAATAAAAGAAAATCATGAGAAATTTCTCACGAAAATTCAGCAGCTTAACGTCATCTCTTAAAATTTCATAAAAACAAGATTGATGAGAAGAATGTAATATCTCATCATTCATAAAAAATTTGGACAGTAGGGTTGGATTATTTAATTATGTATCCCAACAAAAGACAAAGTTAATGGATGAGAATAACAAAAAATGAAAGAAAAGGAAGACAACAAAAGAGGTTGTTTACCTCTTGAACTCTTCTCCTTGAGATCCTTCTTAAGGGAATTGATTTTGGTATTTTGGTGTGACAAGTAGCTCTAGGACATAGGGAAGAATATTGGGGAAGGAATTTGGCAGAAATGAGACAATGCTCAATGCTTGAGAGGTGTGGGAGGAAGAGGGGAGTGAGGGTGGTATTTATAGTGGAGAAGGGGAGGTATTTTAGATTATTTTATTCATTATTATAATATTTTTATCAAGACTATGAATAATCACAAATAATGTGGCCCTAAATAGTTATAATATCAAGTGATTTTGAATCAAGTGGCCTTCCATCACTTATGATGTCATAAATAGTGTATTTTTCTGATAAATCGATTATACAGTATTTTATCGTATTTCACTATTCTCTGAAAATTCAAGAGTTTCAGAAAAATACAAAAAATTTACCCCAACCATTTTTCGATGTGTAGAATTCAAAAATGAACCCCATTTTTCAAAAATAATTTTCTAAATATTATTAATTTAATTTTTAAATAAGGTCACAGTTAATTCGAAAAATAACAATATTGAAGTGCAGTTAGTTTTATGTGACATTGGAAAATTAATTAAGATCACATTATCCTATTGCCTTGGGAAAATAAAATAATATTATTATTTACTATTCTTGAGGTCATATTACTATTCATATTACTATTCATATTACTATTCATAAGGGCATGTTACTATTCACCAAATAAACAAGTTTGTTTCATCAGACTCTAAATAACATTCGGAACACAATTGTAGAAGACAGTTTCTTGAAATTCAAAACATAGAGGAAATAAAATTATGTTTAAAGGATAATTATAAATATATTCCTTAATCAAAATTTCAAGCATTTTCAATATTATTTTTAGAAAACCTTGGGATGTTACAGTCCATTTCCAGTGATAGAGTGGGAATGGGAGAATGTATCCATGGAATATTTTTGGGGCTACATAAGGCTTCTCGAGGTAACAGTGAGATTTGGGATATTGTTGATCGGCCGAAAAAAACACCACATTTTTTCGGTTCGAGATACATTGTCCTTAGAATAGGTTATTTATTGTACCTCAAAGTGATTTTTGGTTTCCATAGTGTTATTGATTACATTGTATTTAATCTAGATCCCATGTTCACATATAACATTAGGAATTGGATTCAACTGTTGTTGGGCACATAATTAAATTATAGAAAATCTTTAATCCTCAATCAGATGGGTAGTCAGAACAAATGATTATGAATTTGGATGATATTCTTCAAGCTTGTTCAATAGACTACTAGGTATATTAGGATAAACATCATTATTTAGTTGAGTATTCTTATAATAACTGTTTTCATTCTATCATACAGATGGAACCATTTAAATCATTGTATGGGAATGGGTGTCAGACTCCAGCATTTTGGGATGATGTTGGGTAATGATAGTTTATGGGGTCTAAATAAGTAGAGTAAGTGGATGAGAATGTGAAAATGATCCAACATCACATGAGGAAAACTCCGATCAGGCATAAAATTTATGCTGACAACAGATGGAAAGGCATCAATTTCGAGGATGGTTGTCATGATTTCCAATGAAATATCTCATTGGAAATGTGTGATTCATTTTGGTAATAATAGAAAGCTAAGTATGTGGTTAATCATTTCATTTGATATCTTGAAGAAAGATAGTCTAATTGAATATTGAGTATCATTTCATATGTTATTATCTCAGATATATAATTTCTTTCATGTTTCGATGTTGAGGTAGTATGTTCCAGATTCAACTCCTCTCTCGATCCTAGAAGCAATTCATCTGGAGGAGAACCATTTTTATAAAGATAAATCAATTTAGATTCCTGATCAAAGTGAACAATTACTGATAAATAAGGTAATACACAAGGTTTTGGTTTTTTATAGAAACCACATTATTGAAGAAGAAACATTGGAGTCTGAAAATGCAATGAGGGAATGGTACCCTCACTTGTTTAATAAGTAAATAAAATTGTGAAGATACAATTTCCAGAAGGTGGGGATAATGTAACACTCCAAATTTTTTAAAATATATTTAAATGAATGAATCTTTTCATTATTTAGATATTTACAAGTAGCCTAAAAACATGATGTTTCAACTATTATGTTTTGAATTTCAAATGAATGTCATCTAAAATTGGGTTCATTATGTTATTTGGAGTTTGACAGAACCATAATGATTTTTTAGTGAATAGTAACATACCCTTAATAATAGTATTATGACCTAAATGAATTGTATGTTTTATTATTATTTTATTTTCTTAAGGGTTTTAGATAATGACATCTTGGTTTGTTTTTCAATGTGATATAAAAGCAGTTACACCTTTAACATTGATTATTTTTTATTAAAGTATGCATTTACATGAAAATTAAATTTATAATATTTAGAAAATTATATTCGAAAAATGATGTTCATTTTTTAATTCTATATGTAAATAAATTTCTACGGTGATTTTTGCGGAATTTTAGGAAATTATAGAATTTTTTTGAATAGTAAAATACAATAAAATAGGAAAATTCTAGATACCTGATTTACTACAACATAGGCGATGCCAGGATTATGTTAGACTGCATGGTTCCAACTCAAATGACTTTATTACCATTTGGGGTCACATTAATTAATATTATTCGTAGTCTTGAGAAAACATATTATAATAATGATTAAAATAATGAAAAAAACCCCTTGTCCTTCACTATAAATACCACCCTCATTCCCCTATTCTTACCACTACACTCAAGCCCTGAACCTTACCTATGTTATACCCAATACTACTCCCTAGGCTATTTTCCACATCCTAGAGTTTCTGGTCTCACCAAAAGGAAAAAACTAAAAACCTTAAGAAAGATCTCATGGAGAAGAGATCAAGAGGTAAACATCATATTTTTGTTTTCTTTCTTTTAATTCATTTTATGTTATCATTTTTAATTTATTTTGGGATATGTAATTTGATATCTCCCAGACCTTTCATAATCATGTATTTATAATGAGATACCCATTTTCTCTTATTAAAATATTTTATGAAATTTTACAAGATGTCATTCATCTTCCGAATTTTCATAAGGGATTTCTCAACTTTTATTTTATTAGGAGATTCATTTTTTGAATTTACATTCCAAAACTCCTCTTATACAAGAGAAATTAGTGATATTTTATGGTACATATTTTATATTTCATCATGTTTATGTATGATTCACCATTATACATCTTCTCATCTTCCAATTGTTCAAGAAACTAATACACCGTCTGTGATATGTTGATTTACCGACATCATGGATGATGTGATTTTAGTTTCATTTACATTCATAAAAACTATCCATGATACAATATTTATGGTTTAAAATTATAATAATTTATTCATTATATCTTATATAAGATTTTGGAATCATTTTATACACATTTTATTAATTGTTAAAACAAATGAGTTCATTAAGATCAAAGAAGTGCCAAAATGACCAAAACAAATATAGATAATTTTTTATCTTATGAATCATCAACATTTCATAGTTCAAATTGATAAATGGTATAATTTATGGTTCTGTAAATATTTAAATACCACTCTATTCCAATTCTGCAGTTTCACATCCAATCTACATGAAAAACAATCATGAACCGATCATGGAAAACATGTAATGAAAGTTCAAAAAAACAGTTGAAGGAACAAAATACTAATAATTAAATGGATAAATGAGGTTTTTAAATTATCATTTAATATGTTATAAACATAAAATTCACTCTATAAAATACTAATAACCCTATTTTATGTATTAAAATTTTTTGATGTTAGACAAACCAGAGGTAAGAAAATTCTTAACTTGATTACCATTCTTTGGGTAAACCTTATACTTTATAATTTATGTGGTATTAAAATTTTATTTTTGATGGTTTTTGGTTATATTATTATTAAATATGTGTATTTTTAGTTTGGATATATTTTCTATCCACTCTATTATGTCTCAATTTAATTATATGATATTTTTAAGGGGCTTTTAATTTAAAATACTCTTTAAAAATTTTGTTTTACAAAATTCAAATGAAATTTCTTTATGTATGTATTCATATTTTATGATTATGTTCTAGTTCTTGGTCAATTTTTATAAGGAAGGGTGAGAGCTATATTTCCCACCAGTACATAAGGTATGTGTAAGTTGGAGGTCATCTGAATGGTTACTCGAAGTGTGTGATGGTTACTCAAATTGTACAGTAGTCATGAGGGTTTCAAATTATAATGTAATAGTGTGGGTTACAAGATTATGTATAATATTCCCTAAGATACCATTATGTATCAATTTATGTTCTATACATTTTGTGGAAATCTTGTGGTAATATCATGTTTCACATAGTAATTATATATTGGTGACACATTTTTCTTATGAAAATGATTTCATACATTTCATGTATTCATGGACTAATGTGCTCTTCTTTTTTTATTCCATACAGAGTTATTTGTGCTCCTCCCATGTTTTTTCAAATGTTTTTTTCACAGGTTAAAAGGATCTATAAGACAAAGAAATAATCTATGTTAAATGATTTAATAACTATCTGAGAAATCACGCTTTATTTGAAAAGTATTATATTTAGGGACGATATTAGTATAGTTTTTTTGGTATCTACTCTGTATTAATGTATAATGTCATCAATGATTTATGTACCTCTTATCTAATTCTATAAACAAGAAAATATCCCCAATGTTAATATAAGTGATTTATATACTAAATTCAATATTATGTTATGTAATAAGTCTGGGTCGATATAGTGGTTCCACTAGTTACTGATTAGTAATCCCCTATAGGTTAGGGTTTAGGTCCTAGTTATATGAAGAGGTACTCCTATATTGTAATTTGTTGTATGTATTTTAGGATTTTAACTCCCCTATTGGATCCAGGGAACGGGTCCTCACATAAGGAGTAGTACTCCCTCATCTCAAAGTAGGGAAGGGGAGCAGGTCCTCCATACGAGTTGGAGCTCCCATGACAATGTGACAGAACTATGAGGAGAGGTCCCCACCATTCAATACATATGTAAGAGATCATACTCCCTTGTCAGACTGAGGTGTGAGACACTCACTAATAGAGTTACTAAGGTATCACAGTTTAGTCTAGAGCAGTTCTCCTTAAACTGAGCGTAGTGGTGAGGAGCGGTCAACTTCCATTAGGCTTCATTAGTCTAGAATTGCATGCAATATGGTGATGATTAGACCACTAATTTTTTGAATAGTTTTTGAACATAGTCGGATATTCCATATGAATCATGTTCTCTAAGAAGTTCCATTTTTTAATGGTAGAGTTGTACCTGATGGATTATATCACTCGGATGGTTCCATCAAGGATAGCTAATATTGTGAAATGTGTTCTCTTGGTTTATGTGTTATCTTTTAAATCATCAGTGAGAATCATGATACTGGTTATAAGTCTTGTGCCTTATGGTTCTTAGTGGTTGAGTTGATTATATCTAGATTACCTTGGTATATGTATGGGAATATGTTTCAGTAGAGATGCCTTTGTGTTTCCTTGTGGTTTTTCTCTAGTGTATTACATTTGTGGTTTAGGGGTCCCATACTAAGTATTTTTTACACAACCCTACAAAGGTTTTTCCCAGACGTTTCATGTCTTATGTAGACAACTGATGCATTTCTTGAGTCCATGGAGGATCGGGACTAGGTGGTGTTTGGTGAGAGTAGAAATAATAGGCGTACCCCTACATAAATATACATATACAACCCACATACCATCATGTTGGGTTCTTAGAAGATTCTTTTTGAAAACATTGGGTTTTACTTGTGTTCTATCTTTCAATTGGTGGGATTATATACAATACCTATATTCCACCTTGTACTTTACATTATGTTGTACTGTAGTTGTGATTTTCTCAATGGTTTCATACAATGTTTCACTTTTCCGCATTGTCAGCTTGGGTTGTGAGTGTGTATGTGTAAAGGTACTCAGAAAAATTCTCCCACTTGTAGGATAATGCCATCGGTGCTAGTCACCATACCCTTGACATTGGGAGGGGGATTGGGGTTGTCATGGCAAGGGCCCTGAGGGATGGTGATGAATAATTGGTATTAAATGGGGTTTTGTTCCACCTTTGGTCTAAGAGTTGTGTTTTTGGTGTTGTGTTTCATAGTGATTGGGTTAATATGTTTCGAGTTCGACTCTCATGCAAGTGGTTCTAGTTTTGGTGTGACAGTCGACCTATCTATTCACTGGAACACTGATAACCTACTTCTTTTTTAAAAGGTAAATTAGCACAGTGGTCACCGTGTAATGAATTTTATAAGCATAATATAGGAATAGCTGGTTCATTCCATGTCCATCTCGAGTTAGCTCTACAAATAAACTCTTTTATCAGTGGTTCATCTCAATCCAATTTAGGATTCTACCAAGTAGATTTATAGTCATCATTCCCTAATGAGACCATGAGTATAGTCCACTGTGTGATGAACTGTTAGTATAGGGACCAGTACATGAGATAGTCATACCAGGCGGTGCACCAGTGAAACCACCACTCATCAATCCATTGTTGTTACAACCACTAATAGTAGATTATACGTGGAGTTTGAGTGTGATACATGTTCTCCATAGGAAGATACCACCTAGGTCCAGGGGTGAGACTGACCCCTAGGTGGTCGAGGATTGGATTGAGGCAGTGACACGAGTCTTCCAATGAGTGTGGACGCATCTCGACAAGATGGACATCTTGTCCTCATGCCTTCATTAGGTCTCATCAGGGAGATTCTAGAGCATACAAATTTTGATGAATGATGAGGCATCCCTCTCCTGGATAGACATTGAGAACATCCTCAGAGATGAGTTATTTCTGGAGATGTTACACTCTGTGTATATGTAACGACCCAAACTTTTTGAATAGTATATTAACATACTCTTAATGATTTAATAGAGATGTTAATGGTTAATGCCGAAAGAGGAGTCGATGGATTCATCAAGTAGACTCGAACCTTAGGAATCCAACTTATCAGAGCTTGGGAAAGAGGTGGCATATTTGGGTAATCTTTGGACCAAGCACAAGCTGAACTCTAGCATGTCAATCTTGAATGGAAACTCATGCAGTAGAAGTTCAAGTTAGTAGAGATTACTACTAGGGAAATGTTAGCTGAGCCTCCATCAGATTCTCTCACCATAGCACACCTTACACTTAGGTCATATGTTGGTGTTATAAGGGGCTATGTGACGAGACCGTAGCTTCTTTGTGTAATCATTTGGGATGAATTAATTGAGATTTCTTCCTTTAGTGATGTTTTTGAAATTTCAAATGTCAGGATAATTTTAGGATGTATTTTATTGATGTATTTTGAAAAAGGGAAATTTTAAAATATTTATATAAACCTTATATAATTAATGATGTGTAATGATTTTCGAAAAATGTAATTCTTCAAAAGTGTTCAGTAGGGAAATTGGAGTATAATAAGATCAACTTAATTTGTGACGAATAGTAAATTATGAATAGTAATTTTACGCTTAGGATTAGTAATGTGATCAAATGGATTAGTAATCTCACTTAAAGAACGTTTTAATATAATTTAGACACCTTGATTAAGTAATGCGATTCAATAAAATGGGTAAATAACAGTTTCATAAATTATTAGTCATGTATTATTTTTTTCAGGTGAATAGTATTTTTAATTTAAAATTTAATCAAAAAGAATTAGAAAATTATTTTTATAAAATGGACTTTATTTTTGAACACAAATCATCGATATTATGTTATGGTAATTTTTGGGGATTTTTTTGAAAAAAATGAATTCTCGGTGAATAGTGTTTTTAATTAAAAATTAAATTAAAAATATTTAGAAATTTTTTTTATAAAAGGAAGTTCATATTTTTAATCAGAGCATCGATATTTCATTAAGGTGAAATATTGGGATATTTCTGAGAAAGATGAATTTTCAGTGAATAGTCAAAATGCAGTTTTAGGGTTTCAGTATGTTAAATGACATCATAACTGTGTCATGATGATGTCATGAGATATTTTAAGGGATGGTAGACTAAAGAAAATGAATTATTGTATGAGGTGTCCTAAGTAGCCAATACCATGGGAAAATACCATGGGCAAGCCTATGGTTTTTCCAAAACCACCAATTAGGTGTCCTTTGGCCATTAATGCCATGTCCCCTCACATTCCCTATAAATACCAAGCCATTATCTCATCCTTTAGACTCAAAAATCATCCTCAAAGATAATCTAGTCTCCATAACTCCCATGTATTCTTCCCAAGGTGCCCTCAAGCCTCTCAAGGTCCCAACCTTTGAGTTCTAAGAGTTATGTTTACGGTAAGGGATCCGACCTCTCTCTTTCTTTTCAAGCAATCTCTTTGATGTCATTTATTTTATGCTTCATGTTCTTATGTTGTAGGATGTTATTTTATATTAATCTTACTGCCCTTTTCATGTTCATATGATGATATACCCCCTTTTTCTCTCATCAATTCGTTTTATGAATTATTAAGTTTCGCCATTAGGATTCCGAATTTTTAAGGGATTCTTTCACCTGTATCATTTTTTAAAGGTCTACTTTCATTTCATGTATTTCAAGTTACTTTTTATTATGTTGGGGTATGATATCTATATCTATCATACTGAACATATATGTTCATATTATGAGAGACCCTATTTGATCTCGTCAATTAATTTTTGTTAAAGTTTATGTGACGCCGTTTGGCAGCTGAATTTTTAATAAGAGAAATCTAATTTTTGTCTTTCTTCCATGATTTTCATTTCAAATGGTATGTCCTTAAAATTTCATTAACATGTTCATATATCCTTCATATTCTGCACCTATATTGTTTTATGGGTCATTTATTAATGTTTGACAAATGTCCCCTCTTTTTTCAATGTTTTCTAAAACCCTGAAAAATAGCCGTTATGCTGCAGACTTTCCGTCTCAAAATGTCTCTCTCTTTTTCTAATTTTCATTTATTTTATTAAGTTAATACTCAACGATCTATCTTCTATAGAGGTATTCACATATATACCAAGTTGTTCTATATTAAATTATGGTATTTACATACATGAGACCTGCTTTCCCTTTTCGTGTGTTTAAAGTGACATAAAGATCATGTCTTTAAAGCAGTTCTTAAAACGTTATGATTATGAAATGAAACCCATTTATTTTATGCTATATGGGTTGTTTATGAAATGATTTATGATGATATATGTGTCTCACATGACGATAAAATAAAATTTAAGGGTGCGCCCTGATAGTGCTCCAATGCATTGGGTAAAGACTTAATCTCTAGAGATGAACTTTTAGACTGATACCTTGGTGAATAACCTTGGTAATTTTTATTGACACCTTGGGGATGGACCTTGGTGAAACCGAAATGATTGTCTTTGTAAAATTTTGTAGCCACATATTCAAGTTATGAAAAATTTTATTTTTATTATGATATGCCTCGTGATTTCTTTGTCATGCCTTAATGTTTTTTTCATGACCTTATTGAAGTATCTCAAGTTCATATGTAAAATGTTTCTCTTGTTTCCCTTACTGGGCCTCTTGCTCACCCTTTCTTTTGATGTACGTCCCTATGTTATGAGATACAGTAATGGACCTAGGATGAACTTAAGGAAAATCCTTTCAGGTGTTTATGAAGAATGTTTTATGTTGTTTTCATGTATTATGTTCCTGGTTTCCAAGACATTAAAACTTAAAGATCCTCAGTCTTGTGTAATGTAATGAAAGTTTATGTTATATAATGGAAGGATGCCACAGTTGGTATCAAACGATGATTTAGTTATTTATCGAAATTAGGATATAAAAACTTTAGGAAGAACCCTATAAAAAAGTTTAAATATAAGAAAACTTCCTGGTATTTTGGTAAATATTGAGTAAGTGGTTTATTAAACAAATACATCCCTGTCTGGATACGAGTAGGTAGAGGCGGCTCTAGCATAGATGTACATAGGGGTAAAACCTGAAAACACTGCTTTGAGCTAGACTCAAATGGGAACCGGTGCACGATAACAGGCCTTACTGCACTCTTGGTTACGACACTCCCATGGAATATTTTTGGATAATCACAAGATTTTTAGGAATCATTATGAAGGAATTATAGAGAACCGTAATTGTCTAAGCCTGAATTTATAGTTAAAAGATTCATAAATGAAATAAGTTTCTCATTAGGGATTTATTCTTTTAGAAAAAGGCCGAAAATGGGAGGAACTGTGCAGATGGTGATAGCAATGCACCATGTACCGACGACCCTCCGATGGAAGCCATATTGGAAACATTTATGCGAATGATGAACCAAATAACTCAAGTTATGACTAATAACTTGAATCATGCTTAGAGGCTGATCCCACCACTAAGGGAACAACATTCTGGTGAGTCCTTCTTGCTTCAACGAATACCAACATTCAGTGGATCAACTGACCCATTGGTTGCAGAACAATGGATAAGATCCATTGAAAAGATCTTTTCTATACTTCATTGTTCGGAACAAGAAAAAGTCACCCTTGCTGTTTACCGCCTAGAGGGAGAAGCTGATCAGTTGTGGTCACTGATCAAAAACACAAAGCCACGAGGATAGATGGAAGCTATGGAGTTGGAAGAGTTATGAGGAATATTCTTTAATAAGTATTTCCCTCATTCCAAGAGAAAGATAATGGATAAATAGTTTCTCGAGCTGAAGCAGAAGGAGAACAAATCTGTCGGAAGATATGAGATGAACTTCACCCAACTTTCTTGATAAACCTCTAGCTTTGTCACGGATCCAAGTGGGAATGTTGACAAATTTTTCGGTGGACTGAGACCTCATCTGTGGAAGAATATAGCCTACCGGGACTACGATAGCTACGATGAGATCGTGAAAAGTGCAATGAAAGTTGAGCTAGAGTTGGGTGAGACATAGTGGTCTCATAAATCAAATTACAAGGAGAGATCGTTGGATCCTAATATAGGGATGACTTTTGATCAGGGAAGAGGTGGAAAGAAAATTAAACTTACCACATGAAATAATTGTGGGAAGAAGCATCCGAGGTACTACTTGATCGGATGTTGCAAGTGCTACAAGTGTGGAAGAGAAGGCCATATTGCTCAGAATTTTCATAGTGAGGTGAAGCCTCAACTTTCCAACACTAACGACAGAGGAAGGATGGTTCCGGCCCTACCCGAAGTCAAATTCTTCAAGTGTGGAAAACATGGGCACTTTGCTAATCACAGTCCCAATCCGAGGGTAGTGGAGGGGAATCTCCATCAACCTTAGCAAAGGCCAAGGGATCAAGGTCGTGATTTTGCTATCAAAACAACATAAGTTGATGTTCCGAATGACATGGTAGCAGGTACTCTTGTTGCCCTCTCAAAACTAGCAAGTACTTTATTTGATTCTGGTTCTACGCATTCCTATATTTCCTCCATGTTTGAAAATAATATAGAATCAATCCCCAAACATCTTCAGATAGAGTTGTCAGTCAAGACTCCACCTGGGATTATCCATGCATCAACAGTGGTTAGAGACTCTAGTGTTTACTTCAGTGAGCACAATCATATCGCAAATATAGTAGTCATTCCCATGCTGGAATTCGACGTTATATGAGGGATGGACTGGCTCTCAATGTATAATGCTAAGATCAAATGCAGAAGTAAGGAAATATCAGTAGTCTTGAATGAACGACCTACAATTATATTCCAAGGAGAGATATCCCAAACTGATCCCTATCTAGAAGAACCTCCTATAGCTTTCTTTATGGAGTTAATAGGTGATGATGAAGAAGGAAAAGGGAGTATAAAAATAGAAGATGTTCCGATTGTTCAGGAATACATTGATGTATTTCCTAAGGAGTTACATGGACCTCCCCTAGAAACATAGGTAGAGTTCTCCATTTAACTCGTACATGGATCTCAACCGATATCAAAGACCCCATATAGAATGGAAAACATGGAGCTAGAAGAGTTAAAGAAACAACTCCATGACTTATTAGAGAAGGGGTTTATTCGACCGAGTGTGTCTCCTTGGGGAGTAGCAGTTCTCTTTATGAAGAAGAAGGATGGATCAAGGTGGCTATGCATTGATTATAGATAACTAAACGAGATCACAGTGAAGAATAGATACCCTCTCCCAATAATTGATGATTTATTTGACCAACTTCGTGGGGATCATTTCTTCTCTAATATTGACCTTCGATCTGGTTGTCATCAACTGAGGGGGAAGAAGGAAGATATTCCAAAGACTGCCTTCCGATCAAGATATGGGCATTATGAGTTTACTGTTATGCCCTTCAGCTTGACTAATGCTCCTTCTATATTCATGGATTTGATGAATAGAGTCTTTAAGGACTACCTTGACAACTTCGTGGTAGTTTGTATTGATGATATTTTTATATATTCAAATTTCATGAGGAGCATGAAGATCATCTGAGGGTTATTTTGAAAACTATATAGAAGGAGAGGATCTTTGGAATATTTATCAAGTGTGTGTTTTGGTTACAACAAGTGGATTTCTTGGGACACATCATAACCAATGAAGGAATCTCAATTGACCCTGCAAGACAATGGTTGTGGAGGAGTGGCCTCAACCCACAATAGTAACTGAGATTTGTAGTTTCCTTGGTTTATCAGGATATTATCGGAGGTTTGTGAAAAAACTTTTCTCATAATTCTATTCCACTAACCATGTTGAATCGAAAAGGGGTTAAGTTAATCTGGATAAAGTAATGCGAGGAAAGTTTCCATGAACTGAAGAAGAGATTTCTTACTACACCTATGTTAACACTTCCCTCTATCGGAGAAGGATTCGTTATTTTTAGAGATGCATCTCTGAAAGGGCTTGGGTGTGTCCTCTTGTAAAATGACAAGGTAATTTCTTATACATCTCGACAGTTGAAGATTCATGAGTAGAATTATCCTACGCATGACCTAGAGCTAGCGGCGGTTGTTTTTCCTCTAAAGATATGGATGCACTATCTTTATGGGGAGAAATGTGATATATACACTAACCACAAAAGTTTAAAGAATATTTTCACACAGAAAGAATTGAACATGAGACAAAGGAGATGGTTGGAGCTTATTAAAGACTATGATTATTCAATTCATTATCACCCTGGAAGAGAAAACAAATTCACAGATGCGTTAAGCAGGAGAGACCATGTTGTTCTGGAAAAAATGAGGATCCTAAGAGATCCCTTGATTAAAGATCTAGTAAAACTGGACATGGGAATTGTAAGGGGAGGGACATCATAAACCTTATCCCAAATGATATCTCAAGCTTCATTACTAGAGAAGATCAAGAAGGCTAAAAAGGAATATCCTTTGCTACAGGAGAAGTTTGAGGCTGTAAAGGATGGGAAGTTCCCTAATTTCAATATTGATCAAGAAGGTGTACTGAAATTTCTTACAAGACTATGTGTTCCATCTATTCCGGAGATAATGGAAGAACTGATGGATGAAGCTCATAGCTCTAATTTCTCTATACATCTGGGAATCACTAAAATGAATAGAGACCTTAGTGATAATTATTGGTGGGATAACATGAAGAGGGATATTGCTGATTACACTACAAGGTTCCTGGTGTGTCAACAAGTAAAGGAAGAACAACAAATTCCTAAGGGGGTATTACAACCGCTACCCATACCAGTATGGAAGTGGGATAACATCACTATGGACTTGTAACTGGTCTCCCGAAAACAACCAAAGGAAATAATGTGATATCGGTTATTGTGGAATATCTCACCAAGACCGCCCATTTTATCTCTATTTGGGAAGATTTCTCTCTAGATCAACTATCCATGATATACGTAAAGGAAGTGGTAAGGCTGCATGGGGTACCACTATCCATCGTGTCTTATCATGATCCAAGATTCACATCAAAATTCTAGAGAAGTCTTCATCATTCTCTAAATACTGAATTGAATTTTAGTTAGGCCTATCATCCTCAAAATGATGGACAATCTGAAAAGACTATACAGACACTTGAAGACATGCTGAGATTATGCTCAATGGAATTTAAAGGTGGATGGGATCAACACCTCCCATTAGTTTAGTTCTCCTATAACAACAACTTCTATTCAAGTATTCAGATGGAACCATATGAAACTCTGTATGGAAAGAGATGTAGAACTCCTACTTGTTGGGATGAAACTGGTGAGAGAAAGCTTCTTGGGCCTGATCTTGTTCAAGAGATGGCAGAACAGGTTCATGCCATCCAACAACACATAAATGCTGCTCAGAGTTAGCAGAAGAGCTGTGCTGACAACCATCTATGGGACTTGGTGTTTTGTGATGGAGAAAAAGTATTCCTTCGAATTTCTCCATTGAAGAGAGTCATGCAGTTTGGGAAGAAAGGGAAGCTCAACCCTAGGTACATTAGCCCCTATGAAATCCTTGATCGCATAGGAGTAGTGGCCTATCATCTAGCAATTCCACCGAACCTTGCTCAAGTTCACAATGTCTTCCATGTATCTCTCTTGAGGAAGTACATACCCAACCCTTCGCATGTACTGAACCCAGAGGTGGTACAACTGGAACATGACCTCTCTTATGAGGAGGAGTCAGTGGAGATCTTAGACCGTAGAGAGAAGGTTCTATGAAACAAGACTACCCACCTTGTGAAAGTGTTCTGGAGGAATCATAATTATGAAGAAGCAACTTGAGTGCCTGAGGAAATGATAAAGCAAAAGTACCATCACCTTTTTGACTAGGCCTCAAGTATAAAATTTCGAGGAAGAAATTTCATAAGGGGGGAAAAATGTAAAGACCCAAACTTTTTGAATAGTATATTAACTTACTCTTAACGATTTAATAGAGATGATATTGGTTAATTCAGAAAGAGGAGTCGATGGATTCATCCAGTAGACTCGAACCTTATGAAGCCCACTAATCAGAGCATGGGAAGGAGGTGGCATCTTTGGGCTTCGCTTTGGACCAAGCCCAAGCCGAACTCCAGCATGTCAAGCTTGAACGGTAATGCCTACGGGAGAAGTTCAAGTAAGTAGAGATTACTACTAGGACAATATTATATGAGCCTTCCTCAGATTCTCTCACCATAGCATACCTTACACTTAGGTCATATGCTGGTGTTATAAGGTTCTATGTGATGAGACCGTAGCTTTTTGTGTAATCCTTTGGGATGAATTAATTGAGATTTCATCCTTTAGTGATGTTTGTAAAATTTCAAATGTCAGGATAATTTTAAGATGTATTTTATTAATGAATTTTGAAAAAAGGGATATTTTATAATATTTATGTAAACCTTAAATAATTAATGATGTGTAATGATTTTCAAAAAATGTTCTTCTGCAAAAGTGTTCAGTAAGGAATTTGGAGTCTAATGAGATCAACTTAATTTTTGATGATTAGTAAATTATGAATTGTAATATTACGCTTAGGATTAGTAATATGATCAAATGTATTAGTAATCTCACTTAAATAATGGTTTAATATAATTTAGACACCTTGATTAAGTAATGTGATTCAATAAAATGTGTAAATAATGGTTTCATAAATTATTAGTCAAGTATTATTTTTTTCGTTTAAATATAGTTTTTTAATTAAGAATTAAATTAAAAATTATTAGATTTTTTTTTTATAAAATGGACTTTATTTTTGAACTCAGAGCATCGATATAATGTTATGGTAATTTTTGGGGATTTTTCTGAAAAAAATGAATTCTTAGTGAATAGTGTTTTTATTTAAAAATTAAATTAAAAATATTTAGAAAATTATTTTTATGAAGTGGAGTTCATATTTGTAATCAGAGCTTCGATATTTGGTTATGGCGAAATTTTGGGATTTTTCAGAGAGACATGAATTTTCAATGAATAGTAAAAATACAGTTTTCGGGTTTCGGTATGTTAAATGACATCATAACTGTGTCATGATGATTCCATGAAATATTTTAAGGGAAGTTAGACTAAAGGGGTTGAATTATTGTATGAGGTGTCCTAAGTGACCAATACTATGGGCCAATACCATGGGCCAATACCATGGGCAAGCCCATGGTTTTTCCAAAACCACTAATGAGGTGTCCCATTGCCATTAATGCCTTGTCTGCTCACTTTCCCTATGAATACCATGCCATTATCTCATCATTTCGACTCCAAAATCATCCTCAAATATGTTCTGGACTTCTTAACTCCCAATGGGTCCTCCCAAGGTTCCCTCAAGCCTCTCAAGGTCCCAACCTTTGAGTTTTATGAGTTACGTTTAAGGTAAGGGATCTGACCTCTCTCTTTCTTTTCAAGCAATCTCTTTTATGTCATTTCATTTATGCTCCATGTTATTATGTTGGAAGATTTTCTTTTATATTCATCATACTTACCTTTTCATTTTCATATAATGTTATACCCCCTCTTGCTCTCATCAATTCGTTTTAATAATGTTTACGTGGCGCCGTTAGGCTGCCGAATTTTTAAGGAATTCTTTCACCTTTCTCATTTTTCAAAGTTCTACTTTCATGTCAAGTCTTTCTAGTTCCTTTTTATTATGTTGGGGTATGATCTCTATATCTATGATACTGAACTTATATGTTCATATTATGAGAGACCCTATTTTTCGTCAATTCATTTTTGTTGAAGTTTAAGTGACGCCGTTAGGCTGCCGAATTTTCATAAGAGAAATCTAATTTTTGTCTTCCTTCCATGTTTTTCATTTCAAATTTTATGTCCTTAAATTTTTTTTACCATGATCATATATCTTTCATATTATGTCCCTCTACTGTTTTATGGGTCATTTATGAATGTTTGACCCATGTCCCCACTCTTTTCAATGTTTTCTAAAACCCTGAAACATAGTCGTTATGCTGCATAATTTCCGTCTCAGAATGTCTCTCTCTTTTTCTAAAGTTATTTTATTTTATTAAGTTAATACTCAATGATCTCTCTTCTATAAGGGTATTCACATATATACCAATTTGTTCAATTTTAAATTCTGGGATTTACATACATGGGACCTGATTTCCCTTTTGGTGGGTTCAAAGTGACATGAAGTTCGTATCTTTAAAGCTGTTTCTAAAACGTTATGATTATGAAATGAAACCCATTTATTTTATGCTATATGTGTTGTTTATGAAATGATTTATGATTATATATATGTCTCACATGTTGATAAAGAAAAATTTAAGGGTGCACCCTGATAGCGCTCCAATGCATTGGGTAAAGACTTAATCTCTAGAGATGACCTTTTAGACTGATACCTTGGTGAATATCCTTGATAATTTTTATTGACACCTTGGGGATGGACCTTGGTGAAACAGAAATGATTTTCTTTGTAAAATGTTTTATCCACATATTCATGTTATTAAAAATGTTATTTTTATTATGATATGCCTCATGATTTATTTCTCATGCCGTATTGTTCTTTTCATGACCTTATTGATGTATCATAAATTAATATGAAAAATGTTTCTCTTGTTTCCCTTACTGGGCCTTCTTCTCACCCTTTCTTTTGATGTATGTCCCCAGGTTATGAGATTCAGTAATGAACCTAGGATGAACATAAGGACAAGTCTTTCAAGTGTTTAAGAATAATGTTTCATGTTATTTTCATGTATTATGTTCTTGTTTTCCAAGACACTAAACCTTAAAGATCCTCAGTCTTGTGTAATGTAATGAAAGATTATGTTATATAAAGGCAGGATGCCATAGTATATATCAGAGCTACTGCACCTACAGTTGGGAAACATGATGGTAGATTAGTAATCTATAAAATTCATAGATATTTATCGCTACTCAATGGATATGTTGTGGGACCCATACTTCAGGTCTCAGACCTTCGTGTATGGACTTCACTATGTGATCAGGGTATCAGTGATACCCTTAGCATTCTGACATATGCTATGGTGCAAGAGCCAGCCATGGTGGTTGACTGTTTCATGTCCATGATTATATGGATTTGACATATAGTAGTGGTCATGATGTATTGTCGTCAACTTTAGATAGTAGATGAAAAGGGACAGGATCAAAACATAGAGGATATACACATGTCTGAACACCTACATGTGGGTCTATGGTTTAGGAGAAACACTAAGGAGCAGATAAGACGCATGCGAGATGGTGTTATGCATCAAATGGATGTGGTATATTTGTAGATATGGACTGACCCACAATTCCATGGATAGGGAGCCATAAAAAGATCTTCCATAGAAGAGATAGCTCTTTGATCAAGGAGTTCAATAAGAAGGACGGTGTGGTAGAGGATATGGATGAGAAATAGTTGGTGGTAGATAGATTTCATCATTTAAACTCCCACCTCTAGGTGGTTCGAATCAGGGTTAAGGATACAGAGTTTGTGGGAATGTATAGATCTAGGTTGTCATGGATTATGACCAATAAGCCCTAGGAGAGATTCAAGGTATGATCTTAGTATTTTCATTTGGAAATCATTTTAATAGACACAGGTCCTAAAAATTATACATTTTCTTTGAGTTATGTTTGAGACATTAAAGTTCCAGTTGGACTGTGGATGTGACCCTCCCGCTTAGAGACTCTTGATGTTGGAGACCCTTAGATCGTACATTGGTGATGATAGTGTGAACGGACTCTTGGAGGCTAGATTTGCAGTTGGGATCTCTTAGTCATGGCATCGGGGCATTACGACATCATTCTTAGTTTTGAGATCTATCATTCATACATGTATTGAATATATTTGGAAAAGGATGTGGTGTGTCCATAATAGTGAAAAGGTGATTTACTTTATAGATAAAGAGAATATCAAGATGAATAATGTAGAATCTTGTAAAGAGTCATTCTTGGGATATTTCTTTGGGATATAATTTAAACCCCATGATGTTTCTTCAGTATGGAATGGTTTCTAACCATACATACATTCCTGGGATTCAACTAGTGAGTGCGGTAGTGTTCCTATTTTTTAATGGTGTTTGGATACTACAATATGTAGACATAGGTCCTAGTATGACCCTAGGTTCGCTCAAGGTCATCCATGTTTCATTCCTATATACCCCTATGTGTTCAGTATCAACCTTGAATGCGTAATTATTTTCGAGGCATTAGCAATGTTATCCTAAGGGTGGATGTGGACTATAGAGTTATATCTATATCTGTATCGTGTTAGTGTGGATGTGAACTTCAAGACGCCATGGATACAGATGGATCGTAGTACTTGGGGATTTCCCACTTGTCCCAGCTAAAGAAAAATTCGCTCATTATTGAACGACCATGTCCTAGAAGAAGGTGGAGATGAGAGTGTTCAATCTTAGTGGTTACTATATGTGTGTGATTTTGAGTAGTGTGGGGACCCTTGTTAAACTCAATTTTCTTCAATCATGAGATGTATGTTGGGTTCCAGGGATGAAAATCCTTACAGTGGGTATAATGTAATGGCCAAAATTTTCCCAAAATTTCTTTTGAAATTTTGTTTGGGAATATTCTAGGACCACCCCATGAGACGACATGTGTTTATGAGGCCCCATGTTCTGGGAATAAATCATTGAATAATATTCATTTTTTAGGTAAAAAAAGTTGTAATGGTAACTTTTAACTTTATAATAATTAAAATTGATGTCTGAATGAGAAATCTGAGGGCAATGTTGTGTTCAGGACAATGATGTTACCTTTGGCATGGCCTGAAATCATCATGCATGGGTCAGACGAAGAATTTATTTTTTGGACATGACTATAATTTAGTTACTCATAAATGAAAATATTTAATGACATAACCATATTTTTATTTAAATCATTCTCCATCAGAAATCCAGCGTAATCACCATAACCTAGAGTTTCCTTAAGGAGAAGAATGAGTTTATCTTGTCGTTGAAGATGAATCGATGAACGCCAGCACCGCAAGATTCTATGTGGCGGTACAGCTTCAATATACATCTTAAATTGATCAAAAATCGAGGTAGGGGTTTTTATTTAATTCAACTCATTCCTCATTCTTGGTTATAAAAACCGAATGTCGATCAACCCACAAATAGGTTAACTTGTGGATAATTCTTTCTTTTTTGATGGATTAATATTGGGGTTATCCATGTGGAATAAATCCATTAATGTTTTAATTATTTTTTTTTTCAAAATTTAATCTTTATTACAGGATTTGATCATTTTCTTGAAAACGATGGTGATGGTTCATTCCTCACATTGGTTTATGAGGATTTATTCTCCTCTTTTACCTGATGTTCATCACATTCTTTGCGTGTTGATAAACGGTCGGTTTCTATGCAACTAGTCTACGTACAACAATATGACATCTTAGATCCTAAATGGATATGAAATGATCGAGGTGCAATGATGATTATGATGGATGGATCCATGCGGTGTGAGAGATACACAAATCGAACACTTTTCAGCGAAAGGGGTCAGAGAGTATATTTGAACCCTATGAGATAAATAACATGCCCCGATGTTTCTGGAAGATCATCTAGATCATAGAATATACCACCAATGCATGATCGGTGTACTATAGAGATATTTTTTGGCACGACGACGATGGTGGGATGCAGCGGCGTGCCGCAGTGGTTGTGGTGGTGGAAATCGCATGACATGGCTCCCCAGGTGGACGAGCTGCGGTGTGACTAGGACCCGCGACAATCTGCGTGTCTTGTGGGTTACCGGTACACATGAGGGGAATTTTTGATCTTGTAGGAAGCACCATCTAGCACCGCATGTTGTGAGATGGATATGGTATTATAAGGAACCGACCTCAAAATATTACATAATCTAGAAATAAATGGATAATTCACATTGAGGAACTTTTTAGGATTAGTGTTTTAGAGAATTAGTCCATAAATATTACATATAAACATGAATATTACATGTAGACATTACTCCTCAATATCAAATTTTTTCATAAAATAAAAAAAGAAATTGTTCTAGTTCTATGTTTCAGACATCATGACATTTTCATGATCTCATCCTTGACCATTATTCATATGTAATTCTTATGGAGAACATTTCAAAAATATGGGATGGGAATAAAAATATTAGTAAGGGAAATATAATAAGGAATGAAAAAATTATCCCATCAATAAATACAAAACAACGAAATCATACTTTTCAATCATAACATACCTTATGAAATCAAAATATTTATGAATAACACATAGAAATCCTAAATCAAAAAGGTAACTTAATGAATACATAAAATACTTACATTTTAGTTATCATAGCTATGTAGGGATTTATGTTGGAATACCCATCAAAATATATTCCATAAATCTCTTATGAAAAATATTAACATTTACCTATGTCACATTATACATTGCATTAGAGAGCTATCTCAGGATCAACCTCCCTAGAATTATCATGAAACCACCCATATATGTAATCAATTCCCAATGACCATAACATGTTCATAACATATAAAACAATCTTAAAATAAAGATAAAATTTCCACATTAAAAATTCAGTATATCATTTCAAGATATATACATAATCAATTCTTTATCAAACCATTTTCAAAAACATTTAAAACATTAAATAAAGAGAATTTTGAATCAAAGTATCCCATACCACATTGAAGATTTTAAAATAATTATCTTTTTAAAAAAATAATTTCCATATAAATAAATCTTTAAACCCATTTTTTAATCATGTAAAATAATGATAAATATTTAGAAAAATATATCTTTAAAATATTTAAAATGATATTTTAGTTAAAGAGTTTTTATCAAAATGATAGACTCTTGAATACATATAATTAAGGAATAAAATTGAATCAAAACATTATAATATCATGTGAATAAATAGATTATTGATATAATATTCCATAGGATAGTATATAATCCATATAAGAGTGAATTGGTTCATAACAAAAATGATGTCTCTATGGAATATAAATAGATAAGAAATCCCTTATAAATATAGTTGTATCCTTAGATTAAGGATAATTAGACAAAATAATAATTTGTGAAAAATATAAAGACACTCAATATGATTTGATATTCACTATAAATCAATAATAGGAAATTCAGACAGATTTTTGTAAAAACAACAACAATGACTTGGATGTTTAACTCAATGAGTGGAAATGAAGTTAAAATTACATTTATCTAGTTCATATTTATTACTGGATAATTTATCAATGTATTGATTATGTGTATCAGAAGTATATTCACACAAAGGGTAGTAGATGTTACAACATAAGTAAATAAATATTGAATTTACACATAATCATGGAGTAAAATAATTAATTAATTATGTGTAAAGCCCAATGAGTGGAAATTGAAATTTGAAATTCCATTACTGATTTGGTAAATTATGAAAAAAACACCTTATGAAAGAACGATAATTAAATGAAGATGTAAATATCCATAATTTAACATACATTACACCTATAATACAATCATGTGCAGTACATACACCACAGAAAAATAAATAGTGGCTAATATAGCATGAATCTCACCGGAATAAAAAGTCAGATTAAAAAACATTAACATGTTGTAATAAATTGAGTCTTATGAGAAAGTTTTAATAGAAAAAAAATGAATAATATAATAACATGAATATAAAGATAATAATGATAATATATATAAAAAATGGTATTACAAAATATACCACTTTCAATAAATAAGTGGCGAATAATGGAAATCACACGGAATTAAAAGTGATATAAAAAACCCATTACCACGTTGTAATCAATCGAGTCATAAGACCCAAATTTAATAACCACAAAATTAATCATTGAATAACATTAGTATAAAGTGAATAATGATAATATATATCAAATGGTAGTACACAATAGACCACGTGTAATAAATAAGTGCCAAACAATGGAAATCTCACGAAATTAAAAGTGAGATAAGATACCCCTTACTTCATGTGCGACATGACTTGTTTGTTCCTTGTGCTTCCTTAATAATAAACATAATTTAATTTATATTTGATATAGAACCATTTAAAAGTTTATTATTCCATTTATATCATATATTACCATGTTATAAATATTATGTAATCATTTACGTTAATAATGGTTGTTTTGTCGATATTTGGTACTTGAGTCAAAAATGAACACCTATTAATTGCATGTTATCCTTGTGGAAAAAAGTACATTATCTATAGAATGATATTCTGAATTTATAGATTAGATAAATCATATATATCATGTATATATATGTTTTTATAATATTACATAACATTTTTATCTATAAAATGAAATGCATCGTTCATAGAGACAGTAAGTCGTACGTACTCATAAACGCTACATTCATTTCTATTTCATATTTAACAGAATGAAAACATAATTATACATAGGTATTTGATAATTATAGTTAAATATAATATATAATTTCATTAACTCCATATTTTATACAACCCACGAATGGAATTAACGAGCTATATAACATTGAGGGGCGGTAGTCTTTACTACCTCAAATGAAATTATCATTTTTACCCGTAATAGAAAACATAAAATTATCATATAAATGAAGAAATATTGATTAATAAAGAAAATATAAACCTAATATATTTATATATATATTATAAAAATATTTTTCCATCATAATGGCCACTATGAGAGGCGGTGGGAAATATTTGAACAATCATCATTTCATGAAGCAGTAGTTCGCCGTCCACATAAATAGTATGTTCTTTACCCATTAGATGATGGTGTGAGTAATTTTAGTTATAATACCACTCTTAATAACAACCTATTATATTGAGGATACATTCATTGTTATAAAATAAAGTAATAAAATTATTTTAGGGGGTTAGAGTAGTAAAATAAATCAAAATGACTTAAGAGAAGGCATTACCTTTAAATTGGGTATCTCCCTTTGGATTGAACAAAAAGGTTTACTTGAAGTGACAACCGCCTATGTTAACGATTATAGGGTGAATATAGGGATCCTAAGAACATATTTAAAAAGTGCTTGGTTGAGCCAAGGGTCTTTAGATGTGTGAAGAATGGGTTAGAAGTTGTGTCCTTTTATAAGGGGGGGGGAGGGGATCTTTAAGAAAGTGTCAAAATATTATATTATTATATAATTATTTTCAGTTTCTAAATATCGAAAAAAAAATTAGAGTCAAATATATGATGACTCATGGTTGAAATAAAATTATCCAATAAGAATTGGAATGGTTTGGGATAATTTTTTAATCTTTATAATAGTATTTATTTAAATCATTTATTAATGAGGTAGACTGTGGATCATTATTGTGTCATAAATAATTGTATTTATATAATTTCTAAAAATTATAAACAAATACCAAGATATAGGAAATATTTTTATCTTTAAAAATAATATTTATAGTTGAAAAGATAACTTTTATAACCTTATATAAAATTTAATTTACTATAAGTTATTTGATTATATCACTTTGTCTTTACTTTAAGTTAATTAAAATAAAGTTCCATAATCACTCTTAAGTGGATCCATGTTGTCCCAAAATATACCAATGGAAGACCATGGTCGTCCATGACACATAAAATAATTTTAGGACAAGTGTTAAGCTTATGGTGTTTTATTTGGATTTTCTTTTTACCTAGAATTACAATATTTAGCATTATCTGCAGTAAATAAATGTCAGAAGCTATTGTTAACCAAAAATTATTTTAAACATATTGAACCACATTTTAATTACTAATAACAACAATGTATGTTATAATTTATAAATTTACTTCACAGAAGTGGTAAAAAAATTTTAAATGAATGAGTCATTTTTTTACGACTACTTAGTTGTTTCTCTATTCATCAAATTTTAATGTTTATCAAAAAATACCAAACATTTAGCCTAAGATATATTTGATATTCCGAATTCAAAAATGATGTCTATTATACCAAATTCAAATAAATGGATGTCTTATTAATTAATTTAAAATTAATTCTGGTTTTCAAAACAAAAAGCGTGTTTATAACAAATATTTACTATCAAAATATTGACAATTGTTTATGTCCAATTTCAAATTGAAATTAATTCCACATACCCTCATTGGATTAAATGGTAAATATATAATATAAATACACATTAAAAAACATTAAAATGATAATCTATCCATATAAATAAATTATATTAAAAGGCAGTTTGTAATTAAAATACAGTCTTTTTTCACTATTCATTAAAAGATGAATTTTATCAGAAAAATACAAAAAATATTCCCAAAGAAAATTTTGATGTCCCTCTTCTAAAAAAGAATTTAATTTTGTCATATAGAAAATATAAAAGTGACAAAAACTATATTTATAGTGGTTTCTCAATAAAAAGGCTGTAAATCAACCTTTTAAAGAATACTAGTGTACTTATGCTTGAAATCATATTCATTGTTTTTTTTAGCCTCCAAAGTTTATTTAATAAATGTAAAAATATTTACATACATGTATAATCATTTTGTAGTTAGTTCTGTTCATTCCATTCATTAAAATGTCTAGGCATTTACTACCATTTAAAATAATAATAAATTTAAATTATTTTTCAGTACAACTCAATGTTGTGTGAAACATAATATTTTAAAAGAAACTTGTTGTTGTGTCTCACGTACACCATCGATAATATAATCCCATTTAATGGAAAATTAATATTTAATTTAAAAATATTAATATATATGATAATGTCATATTATTTATTTACCTGGGATGTTTCAACTTTCTCCCCTTTGGGGAATTGTGTCCCTATAATTTTAAAATTGGGCTCGGAAACATCATTGATTGTCCCAAATTGGAAAAAAATTCAATAAATATATCTCTTTAAAATAAATGAAGAGAATTAAAAAGGTCACCCAAGAAAACATATACTATGATTCCATGAAAACATGGATATGGAGGGGAAAACAAACCATCATGTTCTGATGGAGAGTGATAGAAAATTTGATTAGGAGAAAGTTAACCACTAGAAAATCACAAAATTGTGATGGGTTAAATAGTCTTTGATTCCCCAGTATGAAAATTTACATACAATGTTATTGTTTTATGTTAATTTTCAAAAAATTGAATAATTTTTTTTGAGCATAACTAAAAGAATTAGGAAACATACTTACTTGTTATGTTGACTTTTATCCTTTACTAAATTCCAACCACAAACTCATTTTTTCACCAAATGATGGGTATTCAAGATGACATGTTCATATTTAAGGTGTTATAATCAACTTATATAGAATCTCATTATCTAAAAAAGATGAACTATATTTTTCAACTGTTTTTAGACATTATCCAAAACAAAAATGGTTAGTAGAGGATCAGATAATCCCCAAGAAGGATAATCTTTTACAAAAAGAAAAACTACTCTTGATCTAAATTTTTTTTCAATCAATACCCAATGTTCAACAAAGACCATTCAATAAAAAATTTTCCCTAAAATTCATAAAAGTAATCACAACTGATATTGAAACCAAAATCTCGTTAGTATTTAATCACATAGTCTTCCAAGATAAATTTTAACATTTATCTTCAAATAACATCAGTTACTCTTGAAGTCTCATATTGGAAAGTAATTAACCTAGTCACCTATTCAACATGATAGGTTAATCATTTCCATATATAAACCAAAATCAACTTATCAGGGATTCATAGAATCATCTAACTAAAAATAATTAGTCATACAAACTAGGGACTTCATGTAGTCCAGTGGTAGGTGATAAATCCTAGACGCACATTGATTGTGGCTTCAATTCTCACAGTTTTGTTTGACCCGATAGGTTGTCACGCGTCTGTGTATTGTCCTTTTTCAAAAATTATATAATTTTATAACATTACCCAAAGATATATAAATTCATCAAAAATAACCATAACATATTTTAACCACAATTGTTATCTAATAACTTTCGTTTCGCATCCCAAAATGTATTAAACTGTAATTGCCTAAAATTCAAGGATCATATAAACCTAAGTGGTTATTTATAACTATATCCACAAAAGAAAAGATAATTATTCCTTAAATAAAGTTATTATATATCAAACATCAGTGTTACACATGATATAAAATGTCTTCTAATGTAATAACATCATCAAAGTAGCCTTAATAATTTTATGCATTTCACGGTCCTAAAATCTACCATAACACTTGAATCCCTTATATGATGACTTATTATGCATTCAACATTATTAATGATCCATTGACCATTCTTTTCCAACTTATTCTGAAATACTTCATTCCTAAAAACCAAATCATGAATCATATCCTATGATTTAATAATGTCTAAACATCAGTTACTAAATAATCAATACCTTTCATTGGTCTTTTTCAGTTTTCTCATCCTAAATTGGAATGGCATTAGGTATTGGTAAAAATATTTTTGTATGATCATGGTGATCCCATTTCTGAACATTATTCATAGGACATATTTTTGTATGATGACCATGCATACCACAATTAAAACATTCAATCAATACCTCAAAAAGAAATTCTTCCCATTTCCTAGAGTCAAATGGATGCTTCCTTTTTCCATGGATGGTTCTTTCTTTATGACCTTCTATTACACATATATTGATTATTCACATCCCTTCGAAATATTTTCCTATGTGTTTCATTGCACATACTTGATGAAAATGTTTTTTTAATATAATTTCCTTTAGGATTATTACTTGAACATCTATGGGGATTGGTTTCTTGCATATATGACGCCTTATAAAAATCACCAAGGTTCTAGTGGTAAATCTAAACATCAGATAGTTTGTTGAGAATAACCACAATAGTTATCATTATATCTCCCATTTCATTCAGTTTCTCATTCAGAAAACCATCACAGTTTTCATCACATCCACTGTTAATTTGGTTCCTGCTAGATCCAACCATGTACTAATCCCATAAATGTAAGTGTGAGTATATCAGTAAAATCATCATATAATATCATACGAGGAGGGTAAATACTAAGATATACATATTCATGTTATATTAAACCCATTCACATTATCTAAAATAAAAATGACACTTTATAAAACCCAACCCATTATGGTAATGTCACTTATGCTTAAATAACACCATAACCTCAAATGTTATCAAATCCCTCCTTTGATACCAAATATAAAGAACTTGCATTAAAATAGTAAATAATATTGAAATAAATGTATAATTAACATTGAATATCTTTTCATGTTTAGAGGTTTAGTGTATTAGGCCATATCTATTACAAATCAACTTGAATATTACAAGTAGACAGTACTAATTAGTATACATTTTTTCATAAAATAAAAAAGAAACATGTCTAGTTCCATGTTGTAGACATAATTTCTTTTCTTTGATCTCATCCATGACCCTTATTCAACATTAATTCCCGTGTAAAACATTTCAAATACATAGGATGAGCATAAAATACTTAGTAATGGATATAGAATAAAAAATTAAAACATTATCCCATCATTATATTCAAAACAATGAAACCATACTTTTCAATCATAACATACCTTATGAAATCATAAGATTTATGAATAACACACAAAAATCATAAATCACAAAGGTAACATTTTACATACATAAAATACTTAAAATGCTGCTATCGCAGCTATGTAGGGAGTTACATTAGAATACCCATCACTGTATATTCATAAAATATCTTAGTTGAAACATTAACATTTACCTCTATCAAGTTACCCAATGCATTGGAGATCTTTCTCGGGATCACCTGCCCAAGGTTTATCATGGAACCAACTATATACGTAATTAATTCCCAATAACCATAACAAATTCATAACTCATAAAACAAGAATAAAGTAAAGATAACATTTCCACATTGGAATTACAATATATATTTTGAATATATTGATATAATCAATGCTTTATCAAACCATTTTCAAACCAATTTAAAACATTTAATAATGAAATTTTTGAATCAATGTGTCCCATAAAATTTTTAATCTTTTAAAAGAATTATTCTTTTAAACATTGATGACCATATAAATAAATCATTAAAACAATTTTTAAAACATGGAAATTGATGATAAAAATTTAGATGAATAAATCATTAAAACATTTAAAATGATATTTTAGTTAAAGAGTTTTTTAACAAAATGAGAAACTCTTGAATAAAGAAATTAAGGAAAAACATTGAATAAGAACTTTATAATATAATGAAATCAATGGGATTCATTATATAATATGCCAAAGGACAGTATATACACCATATAATTGTGAATTGGTGAATAACAAAAATGACATCTTAATGGAATTCAAATTGAGATGAAATCCCTTGTAAAAACTATATCATTATATTAATGGTTAATCTATTACATAATATTGTGTGAAAAATATAAATACAGTAAATATTATTGGATATTTAGTGTAAATCAGTGAGAGAACATTCACACATATTTTTGTAAAAAACTACACCAATGACTTGGATGATTAACTCAATGAATGGAAATTGAGTTAAAACTACTTTATCAAGTTCATATCGATGACCTGAGAATTTATCAGTGGATTGATTATGTCTATCAGAAGTATATCCACAAAAGGGGACTGTAAATTACTACATAAGTAAATAAATAGTGATTTTACACATAATATTTGAGTAAAATAATCAATGAAGTATGCGTAAAGCCTAATGACTAGAAATTGAAATTTTAAATTCCCTTACCGATTCGGTAATTTACAGAAAATACACCCTATGAAAGAAGTATCATATGATGAAGATGTAAATACCAATAATTTAATGTACATTACACCATGAATATAATCGAGGGAATTACATACGCCACATAATATGGAATATTGGCTAATATATCATGAATCTCACGGGAATAAAAAGTAAGATTAAAACTCCTTACCACGTTGTAATAAATCGATTCTTATGAACAAAAGTTAACAAAAACCAAATGAATCCAAGAATACCATGAATATAAAGAGAATCATGATGATATATATATCAAATGTCTGTACACAATACACCACATGCAATAACTAAGTGGTGAACAATGGAAATCTCTCAGAATTTAAAGGGAGATAAGAAACCCCTTTCCACATTGTAATCAATAGAGTCATAAGACCAAAAGTTAATAACCACCAAGTGATTCATATAATGACATTAATATAAATAGAATCATGATAATATATATCAAATGGCAGTACACAATACACCACATAATATTAATAAGTTGTGAACATTGGAAATCTATTGGAATGAACAGTGAGATAAGACACCCCTTACCTCGTGTCCGACATGACCTTTTTGTTCATTTTTTCTTTCTGAATAATAAACTTATGTTAATTTATACTTGATTAAGAACCTTTTTCATATTTATTATTAATTTTAAATCAATTATTACGATGTTATAAACATTATGTAACCATTCATTATCATAATGGTATTTTTTCGATATTTGGTACTTCAGTCCAAAATGAACACATTATAATTACATGTTGTCCACGGGGTTGTTGACGCTCCTTTTTGTCAAATTGTATAAATGAATGGAAATGGAAATGAATTATCACAAATTGATATATCCTTTGAATAAAACATCAAATAATCGACAATGGAATGAAAAAGGAGTCAAATACCTTTGGGTCACGCAAGTTCCCTCACTGTCGCGCATGTACACTTGTTTGCCACCTAATGGTTGTGCAAGTGACTTGCGCGTCCTCTTTGAAATCCTCCCAGGGTCTTCTCAAGCCTATAAATACCCCTGGTGGGCCCGCTAATAGGGGGGATTTTCTTCCCTAAATCAAATACAGAGCTCTAAACACCCAAGTCTCTTCTTCTATTCATCCAAACATTTCTAAGGTAGTTTTTTACCTAGAATGGAAGGTATAAACAAGAGGAATAAGTTCTAAGTGTTAGAATTCACTAACACTTGCGTGCCTAAGTGTTTTACCCTTAAGGGAAATAGACACACTTGCGCGACTCCTTACCTACTCATTGAAACTTGTGCGCCACTCTTCTAGAAGTACCTCGGGATAATTCTAAAGGATTTGGGCAAGGATCACCCAAGTATTACCCTACTGGTTAACAATTGCGCAAGTACCCATGTGTTTCGCGGGTATACCTGCGCAACTAGGACGTGCGCTCCCATGCAGTACCTGCACGCCTACCAGGACTTGCATGGCCTTCTATTTTTGGGTTCCCTTCCTACCCATTTTAACCCCTCTTGTGCCATTCCACCTCTCCTATTCAAGATTCAGTCATCAAGACACTCTTCAAAGCCATTTATGGCATGTTTTCTTTATTTACGTCCTTATTCGAATGGAATTTCATGCAACATCTCTCAAAACCTAGTGATTTACACATCTTTATGTCACTAAAATTAGAGATTTCATTCATTCAACCTCAACCATTAATATGAAAGAACCCTATTCATGGGCATCCTCCTTAGGAGTAGGCACTATGTCCTCATTAATTTTTGAATCCTCCTTAGGAGTAATCCCTAGTCATAATTCATTTAACCTGGGCCCCCTTTTCAGGAGTAAGCCCCCGTCATAATTTCACAAATTTGGGTATCCTCCTTAGGACTAAGCCCCAACCATAATTCCTTTAACCCGGGTTTCCTTTTCAAGAGTAAGACCCAGTCTCAAATACGAGCATCCTCCTTAGGAGTAAGCCCTAAGTACCTTAATTTACAAATCCCTTTAACCAAGGTCTTCTTCTCATGAGTAAGCCACAACCTTAATTTCTCTTATACAGTCTTAATTTACTTTTGATTTGGGATTCCTTCTCAGGAGTAAAACTCAACCATGAGTCCCCTCTTAATTTGGGCATCTTCCTCAGAAGTAAGCCCCAAGTTAGAGTACCCAAATCTCTATGTAGTACATATACCCTTATAGACCTTCTTCCTGAATTTCTTCCCTGATGTAAATCTTAATCCTCATCTATTTTGTGCAGTCCTACATACATAATCCCCACATCATTGCATCTTTCGTGGCACAATTGTTTGGTTTTACGAATACCTCTTGTTTCTCACACCAAGCATGACTCACGTGAGCTTAGAGTGTAAAAGTAATCATGACATCTTTCTTTGGGACATCAGTTATGCATAAACATCATTCTCCCTTACTCGAACTACATGGGTTCTGATTCCTTTTCCAAAAAAAGGATACGTATGTAGCCCATCAGTGGGTACAATACCAACTTTGAAATAATCCATGTCCTTCTAAATGACAATAATCGTCAAGTGCTCCATTGAGTGGCTTTAAAACCAGTATAGTTATCATAATGACCAAGAGAATTTTATGTATTGATGGATACCATTGACTAAGAATATCTAACAAATAGATATTATTCTCTATCAATGAAGAATCTAGAATACATATAGAAGATTATCTAAATTTCTTACATACCAATCATTGATTATCATATCTAAAGGAAATCTCATTTTATACTTGGTAATGTAATAAGGATTCACAGACATTACTTAAATCTATAAAGAGAGTCCCATAGTAGACAATAATTCCCCTAAAAACGCCATGATGAGTCCGACCTCACATCCTCTCGACTAATGAATATTTCTAAGCCTCATCAGTCCACAAATAATGAGCACCTACATTTGGAATGTAGGTCCAAATGGATATGGAATCATTGGATGTTTCTAGTTCTACAAACAAACCCATTAGAAAATGATTGGAATTTTGTTACCTTTATTCAATGAGTTCATCCCCAATTCCAGAGGAAACACAAAATGGTGAACTCGACGTGCATCCTAATCCAAGTTAAAATGATGCTTTCCTTATTTGTTAGGACCCTAATTAAACTCAATGAAAGGGACAACAAAGCAATCGGTATCATATTTTCTCATCCAAAAGATGTAGTGGCCAGAATTATCTTGATTATGTATGTTCTATAAAACATGCACTCTTTTCCAATATCTTCTACATTTACAAAATGGCTTCTCTTATGTTCACACCCGTGAATACGTCTTTTGTGAAAACCTCTGCTGCGAATGACACTGCTGTTACTCCTGTTGGATCGTCATCCGCTCTGAGGATGACATCACCTACTCAGCATCTTCAACGATGGGTATCAAATGCACTGGTTACAGAATACCGTCAAAACGGTACTATTACGGCTCTGGAGGCTGCTCGATAAGCCCTCCAAGTCAATATTTCAACCGGGTCATCCAGACTGTGACGACCAGCGATCAAGAAGCAGGAGGTGCTAACCACCGTCTCCAACCGTTTCGGGTTATTATCCCCAAAACGCAATCACCATTCCCTCCCATATTCTGATGAGGTGAATGAGCTGGTCCCCAAGGGACTTAGTTCAAGGAGACAAAAATATTTCCCGATGGCTCCCATTATCAATTTCCACCAGATTTGTGCGGTAGTGCACCCTCAACATGATGAGGGTATTGACTCCAGGCATTTGCCTCGGGTTCCTTGAACCCGAGTAGTCAAGACGAACCACTAGAGTTGAAAACTGGTTAATAGTGAGCAGGTTCTTATCTCTGCCGTTTCTGGAGAATTCCACCAACCTAACTTGGTGGCGAGCAATGAGTGGGCACACACAACCGTCCATTTTAATTCCATTGTCTAGTAGACTCATCTGGCAGCATCATGCCAATCCCGCCAAGAAATTCCGGTGGAGTACTTTAGACAAGAACATACACCTGTTTATAAATCATCACCTACTCAACATGCTCGTCTTACTACATGTGATGGAGCTCGTCAAATATGTTCAGTGAAGTGAAATCAGCAGACACATACACCTGCTAGTATTGATCAAGCCTACTAACAGTCTTGTTTGGTAACATTCGGAGAAGTCAGTCAAAATGCTCCGGAGACAAACAAGAGGCATGCTCAACTCTCTTCCCCCACACTTGAGTGCTGTCATGATTCACTGACAGGAAAAGGAGGATAGGAGTAAGAACACACACCTACTCCAAGAAGGAAATGAATGTATATCCATGTTCTAACAGCTGAAGTCACCAAGAATATTCTATAAATGGTGAAAGAGCAGAATGAAATCTCTGCTCATATTCTGGATGCCTGCCAGGATATTATAATAGCTTCAGTAGCATCTCAGGGAAAGACACATAAATCTATCCCTACCAGTGGAGTGACAGATCAATAGTTCACTCCAGAACAGACACAAACATTTTTCCAGTCCAACATGTTTGCGGGGTGTACTCCCCCATATCATACGGACAACCAAGTCATAAACATACACCGGGCTTGAGCGGAGATAATCAGCCTAACCTAATCATTTTTCTTGAGTAGGCACACACACCTGCCAAACTGAGTAAGAAGGTGTCTAAGAAGAAGACCCACCCAGCACAGTCATGAAATAATGGGCCAATCTGCAACTAGTCCTTACTCAATGCTGGAGTTCTTGATGCACTCAGACAACTATCTGTTGCAACTCATGATTATGCTCGCTTAGTTTCCAATAGGGGGAACATTAATTCTAAAGGTCTGCACCAGAAACTTCCTGATGAAGTCTTTCTTCAGGACAATTTGGTCAATCTCGATGTTTCATCTTTAGATGAGAGCCACAAGAACCCCTTTGTGTGGTAAGAAGATCAATGAGAAAAATGTTTCATCTTTTGTTGTAACCCATCATGGTGGTCCTCCCCAATATGATGAATTTAGCTACAAAATCCCTCTCCGCAGTAGTAATTCGAATTATCTGGAAATTTATTCAGAAGACAATGCAATGATGAGAAAGACCTATTATCTTGAGGCACTTGCAAACGGTAACCCAGTCATGTCTGATGCTTCATCTCTAGCAAGTGAAATACTTTCTCAATAGGAAGATATCCCAGGGTGTTGGTCATTCTCTGAACCACCCTTGGGTCATTAATATTCTAGTTTGGTAAGTGTATTGTCTACCAATCATTTTGAATCATATGAAACAACAAGAAAGAACTAGCTCTGGTCTAAATAGGTAGATGAATCTTCATTAAATTATAAAGAGGAAATGTTGAACATGAGAAAACAACTGGAGAAGGGTGAAGTTCCAGTCATGTTTTGGCCTCTAGATGACTCTCAGTATGATATTCCAGAGATGTTGACGGAAGATGGAATTCATGATATTTGTCTTAACATTTGAAAAACACTTTTTCAGTTGAAAATTAAAGTGTTATATTATGATGAATATAAAAATCATGTTATGATAATAGAATGGTTACAACGTCAGATTGATTTGGCATCTCTATCAGTCTCTCGATATCTGAAGGCTGAAAAGCAGCAAAGAGCCCTTCAACATTCATTCCTTAGCGCACTAAGAAGATTGTGCCAGTTAATTTCCAATTCCCCATCTGGTATTCATGTCAGAGGATGGGGTGTTAATGAAGAACTACATTTCACTGTGCTCTCTAGTCAGCAATTCCTGCCAAAATTGGTTTCATGCATTGTTTTTTCCCATGGTTGGCTAAAGTCAATGGGTTTTGTTTGTAATCAAAATCTTGCCCAAGAACAGGTTCCAACTAGTTCCTCTCATAATCAAGAATAAAGATAACAAGTTGGTGAATTAATCCTTCATCAAGAAAATGATAATATTGGGCATGCCTCTCGTATAGAGCAAGAACATCATCAAGGCATAGAAGTGTCAGAAATCATCCAACGGTCTTTTGAACTAGGTGATAAAAGTGGATGTCTATTGATGCATCCAGCTAATTTCCGGACCAAGGTCTGAAAGATCAGTAGAGCTTTTAAGAAAGTCTCAGACATATCATGTCAAGAACAACCCCATCAATCTAGAATGGGTACTCTTTTAACCCAACCCTCAGAATCAACAAATAGGATTCGAGGAGTTGAGAAAAGATAGTAGGAACAGCCCAAGTCCACCGGACTGGGGAATTTTTCAATCCTCAAACCCAACCTCAGAGAAAGTCAATCATCTCTTGATTAGGAAAGAAGTCTCAAGAGGAATGAAGAGAGAAATTATTTGGAGATTTCCTCCAAATTACGGTTATTCAATGAGTTACTGAGGGATCAAATCATCAAAAGGCAATGTCTCATCAAAGACATGGAAGAAGACAATATCACAGAAATGATGATAGAAGTTATGTGATGCGTTATACATCAATTAATGTCATCAATGTTGTTTTTGCTAGTCCTCCAGAACATGAGCCTCACTCAGGGGACTCATATGAAGATGTTCCTACTCAAGAAGTTGTACACACAGACACAAATGAAGAAGGTGTGCGTACACGAAATCAAAGGATTACTCAGAACCTAGGTAATCCTTCAAGTAACCATCTTCCCCCTCTCAAAAAGGTGTCCAGTAAGGGGAAATGAAAGAACTAGGTTACATACCCTTCTTCTGGAGAAGGTCAATTCCTCTCACTAGAGAAAAGATTGGCACAACAGGAGGAAGAAATGAAGGAATTGAGGAGGTTTAACGTAGAACTACTTCAAGGTAGTATTCCTCCTAAGCGTGCTAGAGTTAGTCAGCCAAGGGAATTTTCTGAAACTACTAAGATGGATCAAGAATATCCTCCTCTATAATTACACCCTCACAGGTCTAATCCTATTGGTCAAGTGAAAAAACAATCGGTGGTGCTACCATCAGTTGCAATACCAGCCACCATACCTGTCCAAACTCCAATTATTGCACCATCTCAAGCCCAAGTTCAACTGGATGTTTCTAAAATGTTAATAACTACCATTGAGTCATTAACATCTCGGTTTGAGACCATGGAAGGGAAGAGTGAACAGTTTCTACCATAAAAGAGAGCTTACCCTGAATGGGTAGATTCAATCCTTCCCCCATCATGTTTTGGGAACCTTGTATTCCCCATTTTGATTGGATCAGGCGATCCTGAAGAGAATTTGACACATTACGTGTCTTATTGTGATCCTATGATGGGAACTCCAGAACAGAAAGAAGTAGTGAAACTCATATGCTTCGTGAGAAACTTGAAAGGACCAGCTTTTTTCAATTACACAAGTTTGAAATCTCATTCAATTACCTAGTGGGAGGATCTTCGTCAAAAATTCCTACTTCAATTCAGCTCAATGTTGCCAAAGACAGCAGTTTTTTATCTTACAAACTATAAACAAAGGGAGAATGAAAGGGTTTCATATTTCATTGCTCGCTGGAAGGGATTTACATATTCCCTAAGCATATCACTCCCTCAAGAAGAATTGTTTCCAATATGTGTGGCGAATTTACTTGATGATTTGAGAACACCGCTGATCCTTGTGAAATAGACATGAGGGTTTCGAGACCTTACTTCAATCGCTCAACAGATTGATGATTCTCTTCTGAAGACTAAGGATAAAGCTTGTATAATTCCATCATCTTTAGGAAAGGGAATGGGTAAATCAGAGACTACTATAGTTACGCTTAAACAAGCACCTTTACCTTCTTGTACATCAATACCTTCATCTTGTCGAAGGGCTCCACCTCCTGAGCACCCACAACATAGGTCATTTCGTCAAGATGATCAAAGAGATTAAAGATGAAAACAATTGGAGGATTTTAAAAGCAAATTTTTCTCTTTCTGAAATGAACAAGTTCCTGGTTATTTCATTTCGGCTCTGGAAAATAATTTGGTTCAATTACCAATGCCCAAGAGTCCAAACAAGTAAGGAGATGAAGACGATCCCAACTATTGCCCATTTCATCAAATGTTGGTGCATCCCATTCAGGATTGTTTTGTTTTCAAGGACCTCCTACAAAAAATGGTCGATTTGGGACAAGTCAAACATAAAGGTTCTTCAGCTCAGGTAGCGAGTGTTACTGCTACAGTTCCAGATGATGAAGGAGAGTGGCAAGAAATTAAGAACAAAAATGAACAAAAATATGATGATTCGATGTTCAGAAAGATAATCAACCAAATTCATGCTATTTTGCGAACACAATTGAAGAAACCAATTGTTCCTTCCGACATGAATGCTGCAGCAAAACCCTCTTCATCAGAGGGAAAATCCTCAAAGAAACGGCACAATTATATGAAAAAGGAACAATCAGAAGAATATGAGTATTTGTTGAGGCCTAAGTTGTCTTTCACTTTGGAAGATTTTATGCCATCTACATCAAAGAAATGGGCACCGCCCCACCAAACGGCACATCCTAAACAGGCTAATCAGGCAGAGCCTTTATCGGATGAAGAGTTGACTTTCAATTCTGTTAATATGATTCAATTAACAGATCCATATTCCAGTCGCAGTTTTGATTTTCATGAGCCTGAATTTCGTATATCAAATAGTAAAATAGGAGGATGTTCTAGAGGCTCGGGATACAGGGGAAGACGTGGATATTTCAGAAGCCATTATTCCAATTCTACCCCTGCTAGAATTGTGTATGCGGTAGAAACTCATGGTATAGCCCTTCAACGAGCTGAACAAAAACAAGCATGTTCTTCGACACAAGGTAGATTTAGTCCTGGCACAATTATTCTAGACGATCAGTTGAAGGTTCCATCTTCTTCCTCTGTTCAAATAAATTGAACTAATCGGTCTAATTTTCCAAATCCAGGAGTATTACCTCCTATCCTGGTATAAGATGCATCAAATTCCAAAGCATCAAATTCCATGGCACCTGCTAAACCACATGTTCCTGTTGGGAAACACAGACCTTTGGATCAAATGTATGATATATTGAAACACTTGGCCCATATACCGACCATGTTATCAATTCTGAATGCCTTTAATTTATCAAAGGATCTTTGGGAGGCACTAATCGAGGATTTGTCTAGTCCTCGGGAGTTTGAGATTGAAATTTCTGCAGCTGAACTCTACCATGTAGAGAATAATCCTGTAGTATGCCATGAAATGATATCTTTCACTGATGAAGATGAAGATGATGTCGTGCATGGACATATTAGAACTTTGTACATATTTGGAATGGTCAATGGTGTAGGCATCTGAAGAGTTTTCATTGAAAATGGTTCATGAGTCAACCGCATACCCATTCTTACACTTCGTCGATTGGGCCTCATGGAATCTGATTTATCTCCTTCTAATATGATGTTACAAGGATATGATAAAAATGAACATGAACCACTCAGCGATATTACACTCAGAACTCAGTTTGGAGATCTTGCGTCCAATTCAGATTTCATGGTTGTTGATCAAGACTCAGCCTTGATTATGTGTTACCTATCAGTCAAATTGATAAGATAGACCCAAATCAAAATACTCTTATAGAAACCACTATAATGTCAATTACAGAATTCAATCCAGACAACATGGGAGAATGTGGTGATCCACCAAGCAATGATGAAAGATCAAATGGAGATGACTTCATTTCAGCTTCTGAAATCCAGCAATTCTATACTTCGCCAATCAGGCAAGGGAAATTTATAACAATGTCAGAGGTAAATGATGATTTCTATCCTCAATACCTCATCTCCTATTTATTACCCAAAGAAGACCCTTCATCATCAATTGGGTTGGAAATGCAAGATTCATCTTCAAGATGTGAATATTTTAATGTCTCTTCTTATCATGTAAATTATTCTTCATCATCTACTATGGAATTAGAAATAGAGGAGATAAAACTTGTTGAAGAAGAAGAGGAAAATCTCAGGGATGATCCTCCAGCATTTGAAGAGGGTATCTCTACTACCGTGGATAAACGTAGAGAAACACTTCTGGGTAAAAAAGAAGATCCACGCCCCACTTTAATCAGTGCAGCCATAACTCTTGAAGAACAAGAGATGTATATTTCCATTTTAAATCTAAATCGAGACTTATTAGCTTGGAACTACACAGATATTCTAGGGCTTGATCCTGTTGTTGCCACTCATCTTTTGGGTTTTCCAGAAGAACATCAAGGATTCAAACAGGATTCTAGAAGAACACACCCAACCTATGCTTCCAAAATTGAGGCTAAAGTGGATAATCTCAACAATGATAACTTCATTAGAGAAGTTTAATATCCCAAGTAGATGGATAATATTGTCACAGTGAAAAAGAAGAATGGTCAAATTAGAGTTTTCATTTATTTCAAAGATCTTAATCGGGATTTTCCTAAAGATGATTTTCCAGTTCCGATTACAAAACTATTATCTGATGCAACAGATAGCTATGAATCACATTCCTTCATGGATGGGTATTCTGGATATAATCAAATCCGAATGGATCTAGAAGATGAGAAATCTATAGCCTTCAGATCCCCTCCTGGTGTGTTTTGTTATCTGGTAATGCCCTCTGGCTTAAAGAATGCATGCGCAACATATCAGCATGCCATGCATCGTATCTTCAAACCCTTTTTAGGGAAGTTTGTTGAATGTTATGTGGATGATTTGGTGGTCAAATCCATACAATGTTCCAATCACTTGGATGATTTGTAAGTAATATTCCGCAAGCATCAACAACATAATTTGAAGATGAACCCCTTAAAATGTGCTTTTTGGGTAACCTCGGGAAATTTTTTTGGATTTGTTGTATGCCATCATGGTATCGAAGTCGATCCTGAGAAGACAAAGTAAATCCTTGGTATATCACCTCCTTGAAATTTGAATGAATTGAGAAGAATCGAAGGAAACTTAGCCTATATTTGGCATTTCATCTCCAATTTGTATGGCAAAAGATTACCCTTCACCAAATTAATGAAGAAGGGAGTCACTTACCATTGGGTTGAAGAATGTCAAAAAGCATTCGATATTCTCATGAAGATTCGCTTGAGTACACTGGTACTAATGCCACCTGTTGAAGGAAGACCACTTATCTTCTATGTGACAGCTTTAGAGTGATCATTGGGTGCCCTTCTTGCTCAGAAGAATGATATTGGGAATGAAAACAACATCTACTATCTCAGTCGGACTATGCTTGAAGCAGAAACCCGATATTCAAGTATTGAGAAGTGCTGGCTAGCATTGATCTTTGATGTTTAGAATATGAGACACTACCTGCAACATCACGATGTCTAATTGGTATCTTGCAATAACCTGTTCAAATTCATCCTTAGTCATCCAATGGTTACAGGACATCTTGCATGGTGGGTAATTATTTTGCAGCAATTTCACATTCATTATGTGTCTCAAAAGGAAATAAAGGGCCAAGCTATGGCTGATTTCCTTGTTGAACACCCTTCAGTGGAAGAAACATCTTTAGATATTGAACTCCATGATGAATAAGTATTCTCTATTCATAAATGTTTTTAGACATTGGAAATGTACTTTGATGGTTCTTTCAGAAGTCCAATAGGAAGGAAAATGGAAAATCCTAAATTCAATAATGTTGGCTTAGGAATTCTACTCATTTCTCCAGAAAAGGCAATGTTAGCCTATTCCTTCTCATTATTAGGAGGTGGTAAAAATAATGAAGCAGAATACCAAGCTATCATCATAGGCTTGGAATTGGCGCTTCAAGAAAACATGAATCACTTAAAGGTGAAAGGTGATTCAGACCTGCTAATCAAACAAGTCAATGGGAATTATCTAATCACAAAAGAAGAACTAATCACTTTGTATGATTACGTCCGAGATTTAATGGCAGAATTCCCTTCAGAACCAACATTTTCTTATGCCCCAAGATCAAAAAATGCTCAAGCTGATGTAACGCCTAATATAGCCACAACTCTGGCAGATCCAAATCGGGACAAAAAAACATCAATATTTCCCACCGTAATACAATTTCAACTTATGTTAGAACCAGAACCGAAGAGATCAATGAAATTAGTCCCATTCCTAAACCATATGGTCATACTCCATGATGTATGGAACCTATTCGGTAATACCTTCAAAATGGAACACTTCCACCTGATAGAGCCGGAAAAGAACAAATCTGACGACGTGTGGTCAATTTTTGTCTTAATGATAGCCCAAATCACCTATAAAAAATTTCTCTACATGCATGGTTTTGATGGAGTTCTTTTCTGATGCATTGATGGTGAAGAGACAACGGCTATCAGGAAAGAAGTTCATGCTGGAGTCTGTGGTGCCTACCATTCCGGACATAGACTGTCTGATCAGATTCAAAGGCTTGGATACTTTTCGCCTTCAATGACACAAGATTATGTTGATTTCACAATGAAGTGTCATTCATGCCAAGTACATGCCAACTTCATTCATAAACCTCCATATTTTCTTCATACGGGTAAATTCTCGTGTCCATTTTCCACATGTAGAATGGATGTGGTGGGAAATTACCCTTCAACTATGACCAAGCAGTTTATGTATATTATTTTTGCTACTATCTTCTTTTCCAAATGGACAGACGCAATACCTCTCAAAGAAATTAGTTCTAAAAGCATTTTTAACCTCATCAAGTCTAACATCATTACCATATTTGGTGTCCCTCATACCATAATAATGGACAATGGAACCAACTTCTGTTCATCCGAGGTGAATAAGTTGTATCAGGAATACAACATCAAATCCAATCATTCATCTCGGTATCATGCATCAGCCAATGGCCAGATAGAAGCCTTCAACAAGACTCTATCAAATATTATGAATAAGATAGTGGATAATGATAAGAGGTAATGACCTGATAAACTCTTTCATGCTTTTTGAGATTATCGAACCACCACCTGCACTGCAACGTGGTCAACTCCATATTCTCTGGTATATAGAAAAGGAATTATTTTTCCCATTTAAGTTCAACAGCCTTCGCTCAAAGTTCCCATTTGTGATCAATAATCAACAGATGATCAATCTCAAAAGCTATTTAATGAATTGGAATGGTTAGACGAGAAATTGTTATGCACTCTGCACCACTTGGATGTTTATAAAAATCTAATAGCATGAGCTTCGAAAAAAATTATGTCTTCATTCATTCATTCAGGGAGAACTGGTATTGGTTCTCAGAACTCCAATGATACCAGGAAAAAAACCTTCAAATCTTGAACCAAAATTGGAAGGACCTTATTCAATACATAAGGTCTACTCCAATGGAGATTATTCTTTAATATCAATGGAAGGATAACTCATCACTACTCCAACTAATGCCAGATTTGTGAAGAAGTATTTTTTGTAAACACAAAATACACCATCCACTATCCATGCATGTGACTTTAAACTATTTTCATGTACTTTACGTCCAACACGACGTTAAAATGCACCATCCTAGGTCCATGAATATGAAATTAAACTATTGGAACTTATGTCCAGCGTGACGTTAAACTATGACGTCCAGACTATAAGACACTAAACTATACTGATGTCCCTTACATTCAGCAAGATGCTAAATTGCATAACCAACGGTCCATGCATATGAACATAAACTATTCGCACTTTCGTCCAACATGAAGCTAAACTGTATCATCCTTTTTTCGTCCAACATGACGTTAAACTGTGAAAAAGTCCCTAATACATCCAACATGTCGTTAAAATGTGTCCTCTTTTTTCCATACTGCATGACATTAATCTGCATAGTCCTCTATTTGTCCAACATGACGTTAAATTGTATTGTCCGCATCGTCCTAACTACATGACGCTAAACTATATAGAAATATCTTAATACGTCCTACATGACGTTAAACTATATTTTTGTCCCTGCTACATGACACGAAATTCTGCAACACCAATAGTCCTAGCTGCCAGACTTTAAACTGCATAGTCCCTTCATATTTTCTACATGATATTAAACTGTGCATCGTTAAGGTTTTTGTTACCTCTGGTTTCTCACACCGAGTATGACTCACGTGAGCTGAGAGAAAATTTCAACCATAACACCCTCCTTGGGCTGCTAACCACACATAAGTCCCAACATCATTTTTTAGGTCGTTTTCCCCATATACAACTTGATCACTAATTCATTCATTAATTTAACTACATAGACATTGATCCTTGCCTTCCAGGCTGAGTACGTAGGCAACCATCCAAGGTTCATGCCCAAAACCAATCTCCTCACATCAGTTCACCTCCATCTCATACAATGTTGATTCATGAAACCTCCCCTAGAATCAATATCTTTACATTGGTTCACCATTATCCTTGTTATACAACGTTAAAATGTACAACACTTTTTTCCTAAACGACAATAAACTAAAATATTATTCGATACCCTCACATGAGAGGGAATCATTATTTATATTGATTTTCAATCATGTTATATTTCAAAAACTATGTGCATACATTGCAATACCTGGACCTTTTATCTTGGGTTAAACCATCATTTCACTAAAGTCCCATTTCACCCTTCACATGTACAAACCAAATTTTGTACAGAGGGTATTTCTAGAACTACGTGGGCTTGATTCCCATCCTTATGGGATATGTAGGAACGTTCTAGTGTCCCTCGAATCCAGCCCCAAGTCTTTTGGGCCTAACCCCAAATTCCACATTCAGTCCCATGGAGAAAAAGTCATCATGAAAACATACACTATGTATTTCTTATAATGGATTGAGCTCTTTAACCCTAAACTAAGATCTCTCATAATTTCGTCCCACAAGACTTTAAACCATATTTCAAGAACTACATATGGCTTGATTACCATAATTATGGGATACGTAGTGAAGTCTTGTATTTCAATTCCGGACCCAGCCACAACGTGATTATGGTTAGCATTGATCTATGTATCTTTATATACATTTAACAATAACCTTTTTTATGTCTCAAAAATCTTAACCTTAAATATTTTCAGATATTCATAACCCCTTTCTTAACTTCTAATCACAAAAGGCTTGATACCCCAGAGTTCTTTTTTCTTACTATACAGTATGTGCCCATAGGCGGCCTTGGGTAAGTAGTCTACATAACGGACCTGTCAGCCAATGGATGCTATTATTTGACTATGCAGCCAATGCCCATAGGCAGCCCTATATAATTCAACCCACTAATGGGTTTTTTAAATAGTGGTAACTTCATTCTTGAGAGGAAAACCTATTTTTTCCTAATTAGTCATAATGAAAATATATAGGGATCCGCAAAAATAGCCATCCTTAACATATTTGTCCCATATTATTTTTCATGATCGGAATGTATTCAATTCTATTGTTTATATTTTCCATCAATACGTTTGGGTCAGACCTTCATAGGAGTGATATTCATCTAGTTCATTGATATTCTTGTTTGGAATTAACTTCTCCATATTCAAGTACCTCTTTCCATACAGAAAACACTATACTTTGGAAAAGTTGAATCCCCAAAAACATTCACTGGCTTCTTAGTAGTAGAAAGCTAAATTTCTGAGAGTTCTGTTGCCTGACTATGTAGCACGTGCCCTTAGGCGGCCTTGCATAAGTAGTGTATATAACGGTCCTATCAGCCAAACGATGTAATTTATTTGACTATATAGCCAATGCCCTTAGGTGGCCCTTAATAATTCAACACCCTAATAGGTTTTTTAAATAATTGTAACTTCATTCTTGGGAACGACTTCTTCTAAATTCCTTTTACCTCCTTTTCATATCATTCCTCATATTCAAATTTTATTAAGTCATAGTTTACATATTTTCCCTCATACTTGAGTGTGGTAATATGTTTTCAGATAAATTGTCAAATAATTGAGTCAATTTTAATCCATTTCGGTCAAATCTATTTCGACCTTAAACATTAGCCTCTTTTTGTCTAATGTGCATGGCATTAAACTTCCCACAAAAGACAAGGGAATTATGAATAAAAGTCATGTTCTAACTCACTAAACATTCATTTTGTATGATTTAGGTTATATTGAGAAATTAAAAGATTCAATGTTTGTAGGGTTATTTCTCAAAATCCTAGTAATAATCAAACTACGCTTACTAGGCCCATTGGCTTAGGTAAAAATATAAAGCAGGTAACAAAGGAAATGCATGCATAAATGATTGAAGATGAAAATATATTTCATTAATGAAAAATATATTAGAATAATATCCATATATTGGAGTCTCTTCTATTTTACAAGATATTACAAGAGGTTTTCAACATAAGTCTTCACTTGATGAAAAACATCTATAGCTTCATCAGTAGCTACTTGAAGCTCATGCACCCGAACAACTTCGCTCTTTTAAGTGTGGTGGAGAGTTTTCTTAGCATCCGTGATGGACATAATTAGATTTTTTTGAGCTCCCTCCAATGAATTATTGAGTTGGTCAAGTTCCCCAGTAACAACATCTAACTGTTGTTGGAGGTGCATCTGCTGGACGACTTCATCTTTGATCTTATGCTTCAGCTCCTTCATCTTGGCAGCACAGTCATCCTCAGCTCGGGATACCGCAGCATCAAATTCACTGATATTGACTGACATCTTCACCCTGGTCAGATCATCAGAACCCTTTTGCTCCTGCTCCCTTTTTAAAATGACTTATTTCACCGCATCATGGATCTTTTCATATCCCAAACCACCATGTCCTAGCATGACGAATAGGGATGAAAATCAGGAAATCATTGATGATATCTCTTCAAGAGGCACTTCAGATATGATTTTCCTTATGTTGTTCCACGCCTTGCATCGTGAAAAGATGAGTGCCTTAAGCACCTACGGGTCTGATTCGACATCGTCATCACAGGGGGGCATGTAATCTCGGATTAATGCACTTAAGGAAGTGCGATGTTCTGCTCCTTCCCACCTGACCCTGGTTGCTTCGCCTTCTAATACTTTTTGGTCAGAAGTTAATATTTCACCTCCAGAACCATCCATTCAAGTTTATGGCCCTATTTGATCAATTAAAAGTATGGTTAGTTTCATAGAACAATGAAAGTTGGTTTTCTATCTTTAAAACTCAGTATAATCATTACCTAACAGTAGATCAACAGCTTGAGAAGACTCCTCCCCATCATTCCCAGTTTCAACAGGATCTTAAAGATGGGTCTCAGGAGGGTTTAGCTCCACTCGAGCTAATGATTATGAAATTTTAGGGTTGACATCAATGTACACACCCTTTTTAGGCATTGGTTGTTCAACAACTTATTTAGATGGAACTGCATATTACTTTCAGTCATGATTAGAAGTGTAAATTATAAGAAAATTTTCCGGACGAAGGATAACACTCACGCTCAAGATCATATAAATCACATGATAACATAGCATTATCAAAAATTTCTTCTAAAGACATGCCATGATTCATCATTTCATCCAATGATATTTCAGAATCATGGTTAGTCTCACCAGTGGTAGAATTTGATATGTCTTCTTGGTGACCCTCATTCTACGTCCCCTGACCCTGGACAACATCTTCAGGAAGGATGGAAGATTCAGTTGTCACAACCACCACTTATTCTGGTGCAGCAGTAGGAGGGATACTGGGAACAGATGTTGGGTCTTTTCCAGGAGCATCCATGTCAGCCTGAATTTGAGATTGTTCCATAGCCCCCTCTTTGGTCCTCAGAGGAGTATTAGTCCTCTCCCTCAGAGGGGAAATTGAAGAATCCCCTACAATCCCAAGGAAAATGAGCAATCTTTTTCATGATTTAAAATTCATGATTATCCGAAGGACTTACCACTACTGATGAAGTGTTTAGTTGTGGACTTCTTCCTCTGATGCCTTTGCTTCTTTGCCTTTCTGGGAGTATCGGCAATCTCCATTATAGTTACCAGAACAGGATAATTTAAATCCATGTCCAACTCCTCATCCATGGCATGTTGGCCCGGAGATATCTCGCCCGACTCATGAGGAGATTCAGCAGCAGCCCCGATGGTAGTACCACCAGGGCTATACTGTGGAGAAGGAACCTCATTAGTTACTTTCTTTGCAAGCTGTATGATGAATAAAATAACATCCTTGAGTTACAAAGCGTCGACTGAAATCAAGTTGCAAAGAAAATAATGAATGAATACATACATCTTCAGGGGCCACTTAATTGTGCCACTCCTCATCAGTCCCCTCAGCGGCGCCACGATCTATCATTTCCTTCACCCACTTGGTGATAGGAATTGAATCATCAGTGGAATATATGAGAATTTCCATCTCCTTGATATAATCTCTCACTTCATCGGGGTTATCTTCTAAATTACTATCGGTAGAATCCAGAAGTGTCCCGATTCAAGGGAGATGTAGCCCCTCGCATAAATCCAGTCAGGCAGTTTCAATACCACAGTACAAACTCTTCCATGTCTGGATAGCCTATGGTTATAGATATTCAGTGCATGTACCAGAAGGCTGCGAGTAAGGTCTTAAAATATTTGACATCAATTTCATCCCATATTCTGCACCTATTGATAGAGAATAAGAAAATTAGACATATTCCTTTATAAATTGATGGTGATTAAATTACCACAATTATTTAACTCACCAGGAGTTGATGGAGTTGGTCTTTTGATTCTGACAGGAGGATTATATCGGGCACGAGGCTACTTTTCCACTTGTTGTACCTCATCATCCCCATCTGGGGAATCCGGTGAATCAGTCATAGAGGACGAATATGGAGAATCAGCTTCAGGTGGGGAAGCATCACCATCACGAGGAATGTTTTCTTTCTCTATAGTCCTCTTCCTTTTCCCCACATGATAAACTGGGTGATTCATCACCCCTTTAGGGTATGATGCTATTAAGTGCTCAACATACCATGTAGTCATGTTATGTGTCGCTCTTTCAACTAGTAGATCAAACACCGCTCCAGTCTTCTCCCTAGACGTCAGAAACCACACTTTCTGAGCAAACATTAGATATTTCTCTAACCTGACATGTATAGGGGGAGATACAGAAATCTGTTTCATGCACTTGAATTGGAATGCAAATCTATATGGATCATATGCCTCACATATAATCTCTTCTTCCATCCTGGCGACCATCACACCATCTCTGCAGGCCAACATGTATGCCCTCAAATCCAAGTGGGCTGTTCTATCATCAAAAAACCACCCGGTTGGAGGAATTCCATAGGGAAAGAAGATGAATTCCTTAAACATGCTCATTCTCACTTTCATGTCATAGGAATTAAGATCTAATGGACCATTTCTAGAGAATTTATGCACTGATGGCCTAAAAGAACTTCAAGGAATTTGTACTCCATTCTATACATTATAAGTCATGAAGTGATTGGCGATCCAACCCCATAAATCTTGTAATGGTCCCACTATTCTCAAAGGATATTTAACCATGAATACATAATGTAAAAACCTGTGAATCATTGCTAAAATGGGGACTTCCAACTAGACCATTTTTTCCCTCAGCCAACTTTTCCGCAATAATGAAGGTCCCTGGCCTGATGCCTCCCTTTGAGTCCCTGACTGGCAAGAGATAAACACTGAGCTAAAAAGACAAGAAGCCCGCTAGATGAGTCTTCATTGGGATCCTTTCATTCACCTCATATTTCAATTTCTCAAATTCTCCTACTTCTAGAGTTGTCCAGAATGTGCCAGGAGCACCCCTCATCCTGGTTTTTGGGCAGGTGGTAGGATTGGTGGGCCTCTTATCCTTGGACTTCTTTTTCTTAGAACCTTTCTTCTTTGGATCCTTCTTCTTTGGATCTTTCTTTCTCTTCTCAATAAGAAATATATTCATCCACTCCTCCAGATGAATAACCATTCTAGAATGAGTTAAGGAGTTCTCTGAACTCTTGAGCCTGTGGTCGATTTTAAATAATTCATGAGCCCAAGAATGATTCTTTTCTGAAACATTCCAAGTCACCTTAGGAGGAATGAATTCATCATACATGTCTCCCAAAATTGGATCCCCTGAGATCCTGTGGACATCCCATAGACTGATGCCTACTTCTCCATGAGTCTGATGGAAAGAATTGGTTTCTGGGCTCTAGTGGCTGAGTATCTCTAGCACGAAGTTATCATTTCTGTAAACATATATTTGACCAACCCATACAGCTTTGTATATCACCGCTCCTTTAAAATCCTTGATAAAATCTGCACAGGTTTGTCTCACCCAGTATGCCCACATCCATGTTGGCTTCACACCTCCCCCAGGATGGAAGTCCCAGCGTTTCTTCCAGCCTTTGTATTGATCCATCTATGAATTTGGATGATTGACGGATGACAATGTGGTTGAAGCTCAGGCTTATGAGGTTTCATATCTGGCGTACAAGGGATATGATGCATACAGTCGGCCTTCTCCACTGTTCCAGCATTAATAAATCCTCCTCCACATGGGATATTTACTAATGCAAAGTTGGTGTAATATTGAAACCACGAAAATGGGAGATAGTTCATTGCTTCTAGAATAGTGACTTCTTGTAGATGACAATAACCGTAAAAAGGAAGATAAGTTCTTTGTGGGAAAATCAATGTGATATTTCTTCAGATACCTGGCCAAATCAGGAAGAGTGCTATCACAAATGGTATAATAATCATGGCCAATGATGTTCATCATATCATCAAGACGTTTTCTTACTAGTTCACCGGTCGTTCTGTTTCTTTTAGGAGCCATTTGAATCTGCACAAAAGTTGAATAATTAAACCTTAAGGAAGTTTATTTTTCGTAAAATTTATGAAAATTCAAAAAAATGGCTAAGGAATTAAGGTGCGCAAGTCTGATCTTTCCGCGCAAGTGTGGATGTGTCACGCAAGTATAATGTGTCGTGCACATATTTAGCACACAAGTATCACCGTAAAAATCTAGGTACCTTGACAGCAGCGCGGAAAAAAGGAAAATTGGAAAAGAGAGTAGCTTGTGGGACGAAGGGACCTGTGCGAGGAGAGCTCAAAAATCCGAAATTTGATTCTCTGAGCGACAAATGAGCACATATATATAGGCCAGGCCGGCCACCTGCGCGTCTACAGCTACAGAACTCCACCCTATACGACCCGCACCTGCGTGATGAATGTCGCGCGCTGAACACATGTACGCCTCTTTCCCTTTTGTTTTCTTCTTTTCCTCAGAGACACATCCTTATTCTTTCGGATCCATATCTGAGGGGGCTTTTGTTGAAACTCCTTTTCATCACATTTTCTAAAGGAATATAAAGGGAAATGAAATAGCACAAATTGATTCATCCTTTGAAGAAAACATCAAAAAATCGACAAAGGAATGAAAAGGTAGTCAAATACCTTTGGGTCGCGCAACTTCCCTCACTGTCACACAAGTACACTTGCGCGCCGCCTAATGGTCGCACAGGTGAATTTCGCACCCTCTTTGAAAATTTCCCAGGGTCTTCTCTAGCCTATAAATACACCCGGTGGGCCCCCCATTAGGGGAGGATGTTTTTCCAGAATTCAAATACAGAACTCTGAATGCCCAAGTCTCTTCTTCAAGTCTTCCGAACACTTATAAGGTAATTTTTTACCTAGAATTGAAGGTCTAAAGAAGAGAAATATGGTCTAAGTGTTAGAATTCACTAACACTTGTGCGCCTAAGGGTTTTACCCATAAGGGAAATGGACACACTTCTGCGCCTCCTTACCTACTCAATGAAACTTGCGCGCCAATATTCTGGAAGTACCTTGGGAAAATTCTAAAGGCTTTGGTGAAGGATCGCCCAAGTATTACCATACTGGTTAACAATCATGAAATTTCCCATGTGCTGTGCAGGTATACCAACGCATCCAGGACTTGCGCGCCCATGCAGTACCTGCGCGCCTACCAGGACTTGTGCGCCCTTCTATTTTTGGGTGCCTTTACTTCCCATTTTAACCTCTCTTATGTCATTCCACCTCTCTTATTAAAGATCCAGTCTTCAAGAAACTCTTCAAATCCATTTATGGAATGTTTTTTTTGATTGACTTCCTTATTTGAATGAAATTCCATGGAACATCTCTCAAGACCTAGTGATTTACACATCTTTATGTCACTAAAATTAGAAATTTCATTCATTCAACCTCAAAATTTAAGATGAGATAACCCTATTCATGGTTATCCTCCTTAAGAGTAAGCCCTAATCATAATTCCCTTAACCTGGTCCCTTTTTTCAGGAGTAATCCCCAGTCATAATTTCCCAAATTTGGGCATCCTCCTAAGGAGTAATCCCCAACCATAATTCCCTTAACCTGGGTTTCCTTTTTAGGAGTAATCCCAAGTCTCAAATATGGGCATCCTCCTTAGGAGTAAGCCCCAAGTCCCTTAATTTTCAAATCCCTTTAACTTGGGCCTTCTTCTCAAGAGTAAGCACCATCCTTAATTTCTCTTAACCAGTCTTAATTTACTTTTGATTTGGGATTCCTTCTCAGGAATAAACCCCAATCATGAGTCCCCTCTTAATTTGGGCATCTTTGTCAGGAGTAAACCCCAAGTTAGAGTACCCAAATCACCATGAAGTACATATACCATTAGGGACCATGTTCCTGGATTTCTTCCCTAATGTAAATCTTAATCATCATCTATTTTGGGAAGTCATACATTCATAAGCCCCACATCATTGCATCTTTCATGGAACAATTGTATGGTTTCACCAATACCTCTTGTTTCTCACACCGAGAATGAATCACGTGATCTTAGAGCATAAAAGAAATCATGATATCTTTCTTTGAGCCATCAATCATGCATAAAAATCATACTCCCTTACTCGAACTACGTGGGTTCGGATTCTTTTTCTAAAACAAAAGATACGTTGGTATCCCATCAGTGGATACGATCCAAACTATGAAATAATCCATGTCCTTATGAATGACAATAAACTTCAAGTGCCCCACTGAGTGGCTTTAAAACCAGTATGGTTATCATAATGACCAAGAGACATTTATGTATTGAAGGATACCATTGATGAAGAATCTCTAACAAATACAAATGATTCTCATTCGATGAAGAATCTCGAAAACATATAAAATATTCTCTAAATTTCGTACATACCCATCATTAATTGTCAGATCTAAAAGAATGCTCATTTTATACTTGGTAATGTAATAATGATTCATGAACATAACTTAAAAATATAATGAGAGTCTCGGAGTAGACAATAATTCCCATCAAAAAGGTGAGGTGAGTCTGACCTCCCATCCTCTCGACCAATGAAAATTCCTAAGCCTCATCAGTCCACAACTAATGAGTGCATACCCTTGGAAAGTAAGTCCAAATGTATATGGAATCGTTGGATGTTTCCAGTTCTATGAACAATCCCATTATAAACCAATTGGAATGTTTGAAACTTCAATCAACGAGGTCATCCCCAATTCCAGAAGAAACATTGGTCAAGAGTCCATTATCTATAGAATGATATTAATTATGTATATATCATACATATCATATATATGAAGTGTATATATATGTATTTATAATATTACATTACATTTATAGGTAATAAATGAAATACACCATTAATGAAGACGGTAAGCCGTACGTATGAATGAACGCTACTTTCATTTCAATTTAATATTTAATGGAATGAAAGCGTAATGATACATAGGTATATTATAATTCCAGAATAATATAATATATAATTTCATTACTTCCATCATTTATACATCCAACTTATGGAATTAACGTGTCATATTACTTTTATGGGGCGGTAGTTTGCACTTCCTCAAATGAAATTATTGTGTTTACCCATAATGGGAACCATAAATTTATGATATGAAAGAAAAAAACTGAAGCAAAAAGAAACAAATAACATAATATATATAAAATATATAAATATAGTTCAATAATTATGGCCATTAGGATAGGCAGTAAGAGATATTTGGCAATCATCGTTTCGTGATTCAGTAGTTCACCATTCAGAGAAACAGTTTGTTATTTCTTCATTAGATGGAGGTGTGTATAAGTGTAGTTTTAATCCTTCTCATAACAACAACCTAGTATATTTAGGATACTATTTTTGTTATAAAATAATGAAATAAAAATAGTTTTAGGGATTGGAGATGTAAAATAAAACAAAAGGAATTACGAGAATATGTTACCCTTAAATTGGCTTTCTCTCTTTGGATTGAACAGAAAGGTTTACTACTAGTACCTTCTGAATAATATAATGATTCTAAGTGCAAGAGATGGATCAAGAGAGATTTTTCTCGGTAGGTCTTGGATAGAACATGTGGATTTATGGGTGTGAGGAATGGGTTAGTAGTTGTGTTCTTTTTATAAGGCATAGGAGGGTCTCTTTAAGAAAGAGTGAAAACATTGTTTTATTATATAATGATTTTTTGTTTCTAAAGAACAAACCTCATTAAAGTAAAAGATCAGATGATTCGTGGTAAAAATAAAATCCTCTAATAAAAATTTTATAGGATTTCAATAATTTTTTAATCTTTATAATATTATTTTTTTAAATCATTTATTAAAGTGGTAAACCGTGCATCATTATTGTGTCAAAAATAAGTTTATTTATTGGATGTCTAAAAATTATCAACAAAAATACCATGACGTAAGAAATATTTTTATCTTTCCAAATAATATTTATAGTCGAAATGATAACTCATATAACCCTAGGTAAAAAATAATTTACTAAAATTTATTTATCTATGTCATTTTTTCCATTACATTATGTTAATTAAATTAAAGTGTCATTATCCCTCTTAAGATTCTCCATAGAGTCCCAAAATAAACCCAAGGATGCCCATTGTTGGTAAATTATCATCCAATAAGGTTGGGACAATAGTTATGGTAATTTTGTATTATTATGATATTTTTTAGCTTGAATTACATTATTCACCTTTAACTACAGTAAATAAAAGTCAAAAGATACTACTCAAAAAATATTATTTTCAACATATTGATCCATATTTTACATACTAATAACAACCATATATGTTGGAGTTTTGAAATTGAATTCACAGAAGCAGTAAAATTTCATTTAAATGGAAAAGTTGTTTTTTAACTACTACTTAGTGCTTTCACTATTTATCAAAAATTGACGTTTTCCAAAAAAAACCAAAAACTAATCCTTAGATATTTTTGATTTTCTGAATTAAAAAAATAAGTTTATTTTAACAAAATCAAAAAATAGAAGTTGGGCTAATTAATTTAAAATTAATTACTATTCCCAAATCAAGAAGCGTTTTTTTATGAAATATTAACTATCAAAAGATTGACACTTTTTTGTGTCCAATTTCAAAGTGAAATAAATTCCAATGACCTGCAATGGATTAAAATGTAATAATATAATATAATTATATTTTTAAACCCATTAAAAAGATAATATAACCATATAAATAAATTATATTAAAAGGCATTTTTGAATTAAAAGAAAATATTTTCACTATTAATTACAAAGAATTTTATGAGAATAAATACAAGAATTTACCCGAAGTAAATTTTGATATCCTGATTCTAAAGAATAGTTTTATTTTTTCAATTAGAACATTTAAAAGTGACCAAAACTAGTTTTAATGAGAGTTCTCCTTCAAAATATGGTAAAACTGCCATTTAAAGAATATTAGAGTATTTATTCTTAAAATCAGTGTGTTTCTTATTTTTTCCCTCTGAGCATTATAGGATAAATGTTAAAATATTTAACAAACATGAATAATAAATTTTTTAGATAGTTCTATTCATTCCCTACATTACAACGGCTAGGCGTTAAATACCATTTAAAATAATAATAATATTATATTATTTTTCAGTAAAACTCCATGTTGTATGAAACATAAGATTTTAATGAATCTCGTTCTTGTGTAATGGGTACGCAATCGAACATAGAATCCCAATTAAAGTAAAATTAAAAATTAATTTACAAGTATTAATAAATATGAAAATGAACTATTCTTTATTTACCTGGAATGTTATAGGCAGAGCCAAGTCTAGGCTATATAAACTAGCTAGCCTTAGCGGGTCAGGCTCCTACTGGCGGGCCCAAACGACTAGGGGCCAAACCTGTATCTTATCGGGATGGGTTAGGCCTAGCTCGTATATACTGGGTCCAATGGGCTATGTCAGACCTGTGTGGGACTCGATTTGGGTCACGTTGGTCAGACTAGGTCGGACCGGACTCTGACCCCATTGTCCCCAATATTGGTAAAAGAACAGTACCATTCAAACGAAGCATACATCTGACAATTCATCAGCAGTGTTGGGACCATTGTGGCAAGGTGTTCCTTTTTTAATATTGCAAGGGTGTTTCTGATGATGGTGTAGGATGTATTGTTCATTTTAACAGTATTCACTCCCTATAAAAGCCGAATTTGAGAAGATTCAGGGTTTTTCCCTTGATGTGATGCTAGGAAGATTACTCCCTTGATGTCTCGGGGAACGAGTACTAGTTATCCATATTCATAGTTAGATAAAATACCCCCCACATCATGTTTGAGGGATTTTTTCCTTTGGGTAGTTTCCTCCATGGATGTTACTCCCCTGAAGAACTAGGGAACGGGTTCTCTGAGAAGTTCGTGACAGAAGAGTAGATAATCCACTATGGAACCCGGGAGAAGGTTCTGAAAAATTAGAGTAGTTAATCCCCTACCTTTCCAGGATATGTGTCCTCCTTACACATTGTTATAGTAGATTTGGTACACCCCTTTCGTTCTATGGAGTGGTTCCCCTAGTATGTGGTTAGTATTCCCCTAATGTACTAGTGTCTGGGCTCCCATAGAGAATAAACTGATAGAGTCGATACTCCCCTACTACCAGAGTTTGGGACTCTAGTCACTTATTAGTACTATCATACATGTTAGGGTGAAGGTATTTGATATAAGAAGTAGGACTCCCACTTGTAAAAGGGTATAGTTCCTTTATTAGTAGTACTCCCAGGTTGGATCCTTGTGTGGGTCCTCACTTATGGTGTATTTATCCCCCATCTCTATGTAGAAACAGGGAGCGAGTACTCTTTATGATATGGAGCTCCCTTCACATTAGGAAACAACTACATGGAGTGGGCCCCCCACTTGAAGAGATCGATACCCATGTAAGATAAATTTCACCCTAGTCGAACTAAGGTTTGTGCCACTCTCAACTGGAGAGAATGAGTTATCAGGAGTTAGTCTAGAGTAGTGCTCCCTCAACTGAGTGAAATGGGGAGGAGTAGGCCTGTTCTCTTAGGTTTTTGTAGTCCTACAATGGATGAAAGAATGTGATGACTAGAAACCTAGTGTTAGAAACAAGATATGAACCTTGTAGAATGTTTCTGATGGATCATGTTCACTCATATGTGACATTTGGAATGGTAGAGTTGTAAAAGATGTGGTGTATATACCGAATGGTGCCATCATGGATGGATAATCTCATGGAGAATGTTCTCATGGTTTATGTGTTACCTTTGAAATCATTGGTGATAATAATAATATTATTTATAATTATTGGACCATATGTTTAATAGTGGCTAAGATCAGTATATTTAGATTACTGACATATATGTATGGGAATATATCTGGGTAGGGTTGACCCTGTGTTTCCTTTTGGATTTTCTCTTCTGTTTTACCATTCTGGTTTTGGGGTCCCCTACTATGTATTTTTTTACTCATCCATACATGGGGTTTTCCCGCACATGTCGTGTCTTCTACAGATGAACAACACATTGACGTAGTATAGGGAGGAAAAATATCGGGTGATGTTTAGTGATAGAAGACAGAAGAGACGTACTCCCACAACTTTAGGCATCTACCCTCCCCCTTCCATTCAGTATGGTTTTTTGCGGATCCGTTTTAGAAACCATGTGTTTTAGTTATGTTCTATCATTCCATTAGTGGACATGTATACTGGACCAATTTTCAACATTTTACATTACCTTATGTTGTACTCTGGTTAGGTTTGTATTAATTTTTTTTTATATTGATTCACTTTATTCCTTTTTGGGATGGGGTTGGGAGTGTGCTAGTGTACATGTATTAGAGAAATTCAACCCACATGAAGGATAATTCCTTCCATGATTGTTTCCATCCCCTGGCCTTTGGGAGGTGGGATTGGGGTGATTGCAACATTAGCCCTGGGGGATAGGTCATGACAAATAATGGGCATTTTGATCTCACACATCTTAATATCTATAAATTAACCCCCTACCTAAATATAGTTCAAATATATTGGTTATTATACACTAAAACACTATTTAAATTGTCAAATTTATTTCTCTCATGAGATCAGTCGATTCCAGGAAGGGATATCTAAAACTGGACCCCACCCACCACTACATGTCTAATAAATTCCTCATATGTTGAATGATAATTTCAAATTTTTAAAAAATATTACATGCCAAAAATATTAATATGGAGAAAAGAATATTGATTGGTTAATATTTTCCAAAGTCAACAAAATTATATTCACAATATATCACAATAAGAAGAAATATAATAACATTTAGGAAATAATAATAGACATGTAACACATAATATAGATATTTAAGAGAATTGTAATGAATAATGATCATAAGACATTGAATGTTTGAATAAAATGAATATGAAAACAAAATTAATAAGAGAGAATATATGACCGTCATTTCATTTGGAATATAGGTTTAATAATAATATCATTACCATTGTAAGAATGAAGGGTGAGGATGTTATATATTAAAATAAGATTTCATAAAAGATATTTCATTGTAAATTCCATCAAAATGGGTATAAGATTCTAAATATCATAAAAATATATGATGATGGGGTAGTCTTTAATCACCATATTCATTACAAACATACCATTAAACTATTTGTATGGAACATAGAAAATCTCACATTCAGTAAGAAAAAGAAACATTACATTAAAAAAATTAACAACATAAATGGATGAAATAATATTCCCTTAAAAAACATTTGAGTAAAAATGTACTTTTTTAAAAACATATTGTAAAATATAGACCATGAGGTAAAATATATCCGATGAAATGTGAAATTAAATCAGATTCTCCTATAACCATATAATTACATGATTAATGGAACAATGTATTAGAAAATTCTAAATGAAATATTTTAATACTTTATATATATACATGATAAGAAAATATATGGATTTAAATAATGATAATTAATAAGATTAATTAAATTAAAATAAAGGAAATCACAAAAATTCAGATAAGAAAATTAATTATTAAGTATTTAGTAACATATAAAAAATAAATTGAAAAATATAATAATTTCATAAATAATCATAATGAATATGTTGGAATTAATTATAAATACATTAAATGTGACGTAAATGCACTAAATAAAATTGAATATGTACATACTAACAAATATGTCTCATGGTAGTGTCAACTGAGAAGAACAAACGTACCTCATGATCCCCTTTACATGAAAATTCATTAAAACCCTATATAATAGTTTTAATGATGTAGTTAATTTATAAAAAACTATTCCAATTTATAATATCATATTTGATCCAATTATAAAATCTTATCACCAATTCATTAATAAGATTTCCTTATTTAACTTGTTTTTGGAGTTAACTACTTCATTTTACCATGCATGTTTATGAGGGATTTTTTTCGCTACTGTATATGATATTGTTACATATTCTCCAAAATTATATCAAGGAAATATATATCTTATTTATTCATTAGATACATCTTTATAATCATTCTTAAATATTTAATACGGAAAATGTATTTTATCACATCGTGATTTTGGTATGTCTTACTTAATCACGAGATACATTATCATTTTCTTAATGCATATATGGGTAATGAATTATGTGATATATAAAATTTATATAATAAATATTATGATATAATTATAAAATATATTCATTAGTATGGATATTATTAAAATCCATGTGATTCTTTAATGGTAAAAAATTTACATCATTTCTTAAGGCGTTACTCCGACGAATATAAGAACGATGGTATTATTTTCCTTTTTATGGATGGAAATAGATAAATATTATTCCATAAATATAATAAAATATCATAACATGAAATATCGATCTATTAGTTATATTTAATTATTAATATATAACTTGTGTTCATAAATGATGAATAATTTAAGAAAGAGATTGGTGAAGACAATAAACATCACAATGGATTACCACCTTCAGATCTCTTATTTTGGACTATAGGGAAGTTATTTTAGGATGGAATAAATCTAGAATTTGTATAACAACATTGGGGATATATTTTTCCATTGGTGGGTTGATCCAAATGACTGATTTTCTTTTGATTAATTGAGGCAAGGAGGTTCCCTTTTATAATCTAGGTGAGAGGAACATTTGTGATTTTTCAATTTTTTTCAATAATGTCATTTTAGAAACATGGATATATTTATCCAAATATTATCATATTAGAATTTGATAAAATTAAAAATTCCAATGGTTGTAGAAATTATTCAGGTCATAGTAAACCTTATACTTGTAGATTAACAATAGAGTAAATCAGTTTTTACATTAACTGGGGTATATAATTATTTCATTTTTACTATTCAGTTAAAAAATGCAACTTTTCCACATTACAAGATATTAGTTATTTACACTCAATATATTTAATCCATATTTATCCAATTAAATATAAAAAGGTAATGAATTTAATTTAATAATATTTCACCAAAAACATGCTAAAAATGAGTTTTCATGAAATGAATTTTTCATTCATAAGATGGTTTGACATTAAATATATTAATAGTAATCATAATTATATCGATTAAAATTCATATATATATATATATATATATAATTTAAATAGTTTTTAATTAATTATTATTTTTATTATAAAATTTTGAATAAAAATATGCCTTAAAAATAATTTTTTGGGAATGATCCCTTTATATTTCCAAATAATATTATATTTATTTGTATATAAATTCATTATTAAAAAATATTTTTTTATAAATATTAAAGATATTATTAAATATAATGGGTTTTTATTTTAATGTTAATATTTTTATTAATAAAAAATATTAATATAATAATATATTTCAATGTTTTATTCTATGATTATTTCGACCAAGTTAGTCCAAAATCAATATTCAATCAACAAAATTTTACTTTTTGGGAAATTAATTATTAAAATTAAAAATTAACAAAAAAATTTAAAAAATAAAATTTTAAATTAAATTATTTGAAGCTCAGGTGTTTCGAGGGGCCCATATTATGGGCTACATAAATCCCCCTAGGGGAAAATGAATTTTGGCATCACGTGGAATATCCCATGTGTCAAACTAAAAATTTATTATATGTAAATCATAATTTCATATACAAACCTCGTCTCAAATTAAATTTTAAATAAATTTCACAATATTATTTTTTATTTTTTAAAATAGATATGTACTTATTCATACTGATGATTCAATATAAATTGGAATATTGGGTCTTCTAATTATATTCATGAAAATTTTATTAAAACATAAATATTGGAAGACCAATTTTGATGGCTATTTTTGATGGAAAATTATAGTATTATTGTTCTGTCCTTTTTATCATATAAACACTACGGGAAAAAGGGATTTTTTCGACGGGCCTTTTTCGACGGGAATAAATCCCATCGCAAATAACCAACTATTTGCGACCGGATTTCGTCCCCCATCGCAAAAAGTTTGGCACGGATAGCGTGCCAAACCGCGCGAAGGTTATTTCCAAAAGTGGGGTCCCACTATCGCAAATAGTTATGTATTTTTTACCGGGGTCGTCGCAAATAACTGGAGGCAGTTTATTGCCTTTTGAGATGTGATGTCATCCTGTCTCTCTTGAGTCAATAAGGTTTTCCTTATGACTTTTCCATTCCTTCTTGTTTTGAAAATCACAAACACCTTATCTTTAAGAAAATTGATTTTATAAGGAAAATTGCTTTTATAAGGAAAATTGTTTTTATAAGAAAAATTGATTTCTTAAGGAAAATCACTTTTATAAGAAAAATTATCCTTATCATATTTTCATCCATATTTTTCTTAAGTATGATATTCGGATTCATTTTCTCGGAATCGTTGAAACGATGATATAAAGTATTCTGTTTTTGGATTCGGATTCTGGACAAGAACTATAAGGAAGTTTCATTCCGAATTCCGGATATGATCTCTGACTAAGTTCTATTCCAGATTCAGGATATGAATTCTTGAAGAACAATTCTCATTACGAATTCTAATAACGAAATCCCATTCCGAATTCTCATTACGAATTCTGAAGAAGAATTCTCATTACGAATTCTAATGAAGAAATCCCATTCCGAATTCTCATTACGAATTCTGTAGAAGAATTCTCATTACGAATTCTAATGAAGAAATCCCATTCTGAGTTCTCATTATGAATTCTGAAGAAGAATTCTCATTACGAATTCTAATGAAGAAATCCCATTCCGAATTCTCATTACGAATTCTGAAGAAGAATTCTCATTATGAATTCTAAAGAAGAAATCTCATTTAGAATTCTCATTACGAATTCTGATGATGAATTCTCATTACGAATTCAGATGATGAATTCTCATTCTGAATTCTCATTCTGAATTCACCTATTAAACAGAATCTGATTATCATTGTTTTATACACTCTAAATTTATTCACTCTGAACCTTCACTCCGAAGCCTTCATACCAAACTTTTATGGTAAGAATTAAAACGATGTCGTACATTCTGTTACACTTGTTTTGTTATAAAACGATGTCGTCTGTTTTGTTAAAAAACTAACCGTTGTCTATGTGACACGTGTACAGGTCCCTCCGATCTTTAAGGAAAATATGACCGTTGGAGAAGGAGCTGACCTTATCTATAAATAGGATCTCATTTGAAAGAGCTGATGGCTGATAGCTGATGAATGTGCTGAAAGGATGACAGATCTTCTACTCATGTGATTACATGCTTGAAGTGATTTCTAGAGAGAGAGAGGCTCTTATTAACTCTCAAATCTTCGTGCAACTCCGAATGTTGGTGATTACATTCGAGGGCTTCTGGGGATAGGAAGACAGAGGTTGCCGACTACCTTAATGTTCGAGGGCATTCTTGCTGAGGAAGACAGAGGTTGCCAACTACCTTGAAGTTGAGGGCTTGCGGGGATAGCAAGACAGAGACTCCGATCTTCGTATCGAGGGATTACCCTGGTGTGGGTAAGACAGACTTGCTTGAAAGTATAAATCAAGGGACCTTTATCCAAGGTTGTTGGATACCCTTCTCTTTGAGTTAAGAGAATTATATCTTGTTACTTGTAGTTTTACTACTTGTTTCTATTCCGCTGCATTTTGTATTATAAGGAAAGTATAACTTTCTTATACTTCCTTACTTGTACTCTGATTCATTTAGATTCTATATGCTTTAAGGTAGAATCTCATATTGTAATTGTTTGTTAAGTTTCATTCTCCGGAACCATATTTCCGGAACCTACTTTCAGAATAACTTCCAAGTTTAGTTCGGTGTTAGAGGTGTTGTGAATTTTCTTAGTTTAAACTTTGTTAAACTTAGCCCTTTCCTTTTCTTAAGGAAACTTTAGTTATTCACAACTAACTTTAAAGGTTCCAATGGAATTTTTAAAATATTCAATTCACCCCCCTCTTGTATATTGCGCATCTCATATTCTATTTCGATCCTACAATTGGTATCAGAGGTTGGAAACCTCTTACTCTATACCAATCTTACATTTGTTATCAGAGCAGGTCTTTGAAATACTTTTACTCACATACAAGTTTTTCTTGATCACTTTATCCTTCCGAACTTTCTCATTCCGAATTTGTTCATTCTGAACTTTTCCCATTCCGAACATTGTTATTACGAAACTTTGCTACTAACAAGTTTGTGTGCAAAGTTATTTTAGTATGGCAGGAATTAATGTTGGATCTATTGACAATCTAAATCCGACAAGACCACCTATATTTGATGGTAATGATTATGAATACAGGAGAGATCGTATGAAGACATTTGTCATCAATACTGGAGTAGACAACTTTGTCATGCTTACTGGTGATTATAAAATTCCTGACAAGGAAGTCAGAACCTTTACTAACCAGGAAAAGCAAGAATATCAACTCAACTATAAGGTACGCAACACTTTACTATGTTCAATGACCAGAAATATATATATCCAAATTTCTTCTTGTGAAGCAGCTAATTGTATATGGAAGAAGTTAGAGGTTACACACTTTGGGACTTCTAAAGTGATTGAGACTAGAAGAGCTATGCTTAGAGCTGAATATCATGGCTTCAATTTTCCTTATGGAGAACCTATCTGTAAAGTTCAACAAAGATTTAGGACCATTGTCAACAGTCTACAATCTATGGGAGAGAAAGGCTTAGAAGATGAAGCTCTTGTGGACAAGATAATTGACATTATGCCCAATGAGTGGGAATCCAAGAGAACAGCTATAGATGAGAACAGGAAGGTCACTCAAATTACTCTTGAAAAATTATTTGGAACTCTTCTACAACATGAAACAAGAATGAAGAGAGATGCTGACAACATCAAGAAGAAGAATGGAAATGGTACTGTTGCTTTTACTATAACTTCAAATCAGATGAAAGCTAAGACTCCTGAGAGAGTTACTAGATCCAAGTCTAAGAAAGTCATTTTCCAATCCGAATGTAGTGAGAGTGAAGTTTCATAAAATGAATTAGCCAATCTTGCTCGAAGGATGAACAAGATAGTTGGACAGAGAAACTTTCAATCCAAGTATAAGAAAAAGGACAGGAAAGATAAGAAAGAGGGAGAAGTTACTTGTTATGAATGTAAAAGAGCTGGTCATATTAGACCAGATTGCCCTATGTTCAAAAAGAAAGAAAGGAAGGAAAGACATTCAGACAGGAACAAAAAGAAGTATTATAAAGCTAAAGCTAAGAAAGTTCTGAAAGCAAATGACACCTGGAGTGCCATTGGTGGTGACTCATCGGATGAATCTTATGATAATGAATCTTCAGGACAGAACAATCTTGGTATTATAGCCAGATTACCTATTGATAATCATTGTCTTATGGCTAAGGTACGAAATGCTAAATCATTGACCAATGTTTCTTTAAATTCTAATGATAGTAAGTATTATAACTCTTTAGATGAAGAATCATCTTCCGATGAAGAAAATACTTTACCTACTTATGAAGAAGTCTCTAGATTTGCTGAACTTCTTGAGATTGAGAATTCCAAACTCAATAAGAAACATGATAAGGAAAACTCTAGGAATTCTATACTTACAAAAGAGATTTCAGATCTTTCTAAAGATCTTGATAAGAAAAATATTGATTTTGAAAATATTTCAAAAAATCTTGAGGAAGTAAGTTCTGAAAATAACAATCTTTCTAAAGAATTAGAAAAATTAATTTCTAATAAAAATGTTTTCGAGCCTAACTCTAGTTCTAAAAGTAATGATTTTGAGGATAAAAACTTGGTTGTAAAACTCATGTCCGAAATTTTTTCCTTAAAGAAGTGTTTATCAAACTTACCCATGGTAAAGAAAATTTTGATAAGATGTATTCCCAAATACGACCTTTAAGAAATAAATCCGGATTTGGTTATACCCATGCAAAACCAGTTTTCAGTAACAATTATTTTGTTCCTCAAAGTGCCCGATTTTGTACCAAGTGTCAATGTGGTGGTCACTGGGAAAAAAGTTGTTCCTTAAACAAAACCCAATCTCTAGGTTTTCATAAAGCCTACTTATCTAAGGAAATATGGATACCTAAAATTTTATTGTCTGGATATCTCAGATCCATACAAGTTTGGATTCCGAAAGTCTAATTTTCTTCTTGATTTCAGGAAAATAAAGAAAGTACCAGCAATAATACATGGTACATGGATAGTGGATGTTCCCAGCACATAACTGGTAACAAAAGGTTTTTTGAAAAGATTATCAAAACGAAAGGAGGAAAGGTAACTTTCGGAGACAATGCTAAGGGAGAGATTGTTGGCATTGGTAATATTGTTCTTTTAGGTAAAAACTTAATCTCAAATGTTATTTTTGTTAAAGGAGATATTATTCTTCAGTTTATCGGAACGCAAGATCAACTTGCTGATATTTTCACAAAATATTTGCCTTCTGATAGATTTGAATATATTAAACTGAAGTTAGGAATGATAACCGTAAGGTAATCATTCTTAATTAACTTTCTGTTGAAAAAATCTCCTTACAGTAATAAACTCCTTTTCATAGGGGGAGTACATTTGATTGTTTGGTTAACAAAGTTTTTCAAAATTTGTTTTCAAAATTTTTCGGAACGACGATTTCCGGAATGGAACTTCCGGAACTAAAGTTTTCCAGAATGGATATTTCCGTACAGAATACTTCTCGAATAGAAGTATTCATATAGAAAAAATCCAGAATGGAAGATTTCGTACTGGTACTTTCATAACAAGATTTTCGTACCGAACCATCATAGTTTTTTTTCGTACCCATACTAAGTTTGTTTTTCATACTGAGTTTTCTGAAATTTGTTTTCCGTACTGAGTTTTCCGTAATGAGTCTTTTCGTAATAAAGTTTTTTTCATAGTCATCTTTATATTACCCATTACGAATAATCCTCCTATGCCAATCTGAAAGGTATGATTACCCTACTCAAGTTTTCGTAGTCATATTTTACGTGCTGGAATTTTCTTGTATTATGATTTCGGATTATAGTTTTCTTAACTCGTTGATTAATAAAAACCTCAAAAAGATCAGATTCAAGCTCTCAACCGTCATATTTGATCTCAGATCATTCTAAACCGTTAGATCAACTGAGGATGTTGAACCGTCATCTCGTTGCCTATATAAAGGGGACCCAAATACTCGTCCCACATCGATCTCAAAGCTCTCACGTCCCGAAGCTCTAACTCCTTGATTTAAGGCCGTTCCAAACTACAATTGTCTCCGTTCCGAAATTCGCAGAGAACTTCAGATCCGAATGTCTGCAGAGTTAGCATCTCAAAAATGTCATCCACTAAGCCTATTTCTCAGTGGTTAGTTTACAGAGAAAGGTTATTTCATCCGGTTTTCTTCCACAACTATGATTCCCTTATCTCAAAGAACATCAAGTTGAATGGCTGGGAAGATGTTGCGATATCAAAAACCGGGAACCAAGATGAAGTATATTCAGATTTACAGGTCGAGTTTTATGAGTCAATTTCTTTCTTCAAGGAAGATAATAGGGAGAAGTTCTCCTTTAAGTCTTATGGCAAGACTTACAAGCTTTCTAACACCAAGGCCGCAAGCTTGGTAGGATTGTCTTATGAAGGAGAAGCAGAATTTATTTCGCATGTTTTACAGGACTCTAAGGGTAGCTTCGACAAGGAAAAATCCATAGAAACTCTCGGACTGGCTGATGACAAGGCTCCGAAGATTGCAAGTCTATCTACAAACTTCCGGATTCTGGAGTTATGGGTGCAAGGACTTATCGTACCAAGGAAAGGTGGTAAAGATAGCTTGAAGAAGAGTGAGATCTATATCTTAGATTTCCTGATAAATCTTATGAAGTTTAACATGATGAAACATATTCTTCTTAATAATGAAAATTTGAAGAAGGGGAATCTGAGAGCTCAGATTATTATGTATCCAGCAATCCTCTCCAAGTTGATTGTTCGGTGCCTTGAGTCTTTCAAGGAAGCTTGTAAATCTAAGACGAGAGTTTCAAAGATCATGATGGTCAGCGATGGAACTCTTAAAAGAATGAATATATCTTTTGACAAGAAGTCTGGAAAATTTATTGATCTACCTGTTCAAGAAGAAGTGGCTCCGAAAGTTGCTGAACCGGAATCATCTAAGCCAGTAAGGAAGAGAAAGCTGAAAGAAGTGGAAGTACAAGCAGAGGAACCCAAGTCTAAGGAAGTCCACTCCGCACCACCAAAGCCAAAGAAGAAGAAAGCCTATCCTGATGAGGTTGTTACAAAGTGGAGAGCTGATAAAGAGAAAAGGAAAGAAGGGGATCCGCAGTTCGGATTGGACCCTGCGGAGGCTAAGGCTTTGAAGGAGAGAACTGCTGATGAGATTGAAAGACAAGCAAAGCAAAAGAAGCTCAAGAAGAAGATGTCTGAGGCTGAGGTAGCTCAGGCTTTATTGAAATTCAATGAAATGGTTTCAGCAACTATTCCAGTTCCGAGAACTTTCTCCTTGGAATCTCTACCTGAGACTCCAGGAAGGAATTTCGCTTCTCCAGAAGAAGCTGTTGCTAAGAATTCTGAGGAAGTTGAGCAAGTGGAACAAATAGAAGTGGGTGCTGAAGGAAGTGATGAAACTGGCGATGTGCTGAAACAAGTAGATGATTACAAGTGAACACCTTCGGAACACTTATCACTCCGGACTTCAGAAGATGAATCTTCGAAGCTAGTTACTCCTGCAATGGAAGAAGAGAAAGGAGAAGAAGAAGTTGCCTATCATGGAGAAGAAAAACTACTTTTACATGATATTGCTCAGATGGAAAACGTAGAGGTTGGTGTTCCGGAAGTCGCTGATGAGGAAGATTTTGTTGTTCACGTTTCTGATAGAGAGAAGAAAACTCCGGAACAAGATTCTATTCCGAAAAAAGATAAAGGGAAGAAAATTCTTGCTGATAATCCGAGTTCAGAAGAGAAGAAGAGAAAGGAAGTTGGTAGCTCTTCAAAGAGAAAGCTTCAACTTATTGAGGAAGAAAAATCTCCAAGCAAGATTTCAGATTCGGAGTCATCCTCGTTGGGGCATGACTTTGTTGTTCTGTCCTTAATGAAGTTGGTGGGAAACATTCCGACCTTCTCTAGTATTGACTCAAGATCCCAGATGCTCCAACATGCGTTGAATCAGAAAACCGACTCCGTATCTATGGTTATGGATAAGTGCGTTGAAATTGAGACTCAGTTCAAAACCTTCTTTGTTGGTTACGAAGCTCATAAAAGATCTTGCAAGAGGATGACAAGCTGGTCGAAGAAGAATATGGAAGAAATGAGGTTGCTTGATGAGTTTCAAGAAAATGTTAATGATGCCTTTGAGACAGAGGACAGGAAGATAAACGAGCTGACTTCCTCCTTTGAAGAAAAGATGACTGAAGAAAAGAACTTCCAGATTCAAGAAGTTAGGGATCTGAATGGGAAACTGAATTCTGTTTCTCAGAATTGAAAATTTGAAAGAGATCATCGGATCGATTTTGAAGAAAGTATGAAGACTCAGGAAGAGAAGATCAAAGCTCGGGAAGAAAAGCTGAAGGCTCAGGAAGAAAAAATTGAAGCTCATTCCGAAAGAATAGTTTCCTTAGAGAAGCAAGATGAAGAAGATCATAAAGACCTGAAGAAGATCAAGACTATTCTTAAGGGGCTCATGTCGAAGGAGAAAGATCCGAAATAACCAAATACGATCTTTTTGCTGTATTTCTTTGTTGCTGAGATTTCAAATCTAATGAAAATTGTGTATCTCGTTTCCATTATTGTCATTACTAATCTTTCAGGTACTTTGTTTTTTTTTTCATTCCCTCCAATTCTTTTTGAAAATCACAAAGGGGGAGAAGGAAAAGATCCTTAAGAAAAAGAAGAACTCTAATAAGAGTTTATCAAAGGGAGAGAAAGAAAAAATACCCAAGGAAAAAGAACTCTAATAAGAGTCTGTCTAAGGGGGAGTTTTTCTTAAAAGAAGACCTTCTTATGAAACATCACTCCGGAAATATGAATACGATCCTTAGAGTTTCAAAGCCTAAGGGAGAGTTAGTCGTATTCATATATATCCTTAAAACAAGGGAGATAAGCATTAATTTGTTTCTTTCTTCTTATAATTTTTTTTTCTCTTCGTAAGGATGTTTGTGCTTTCCAAAAAGGGGGAGATTGTTGAGTCAATAAGGTTTTCCTTATGACTTTTTCATTCCTTCTTGTTTTGAAAATCACAAACACCTTATCTTTAAGAAAATTGCTTTTATAAGGAAAGTTTCTTTTATAAGGAAAATTGTTTTTATACGGAAAATTGCTTTCTTAAGGAAAATGTCTTTTATAAAAAAAATTATCCTTATCATATTTTCATCCATATTTTTCTTAAGAATGAGATTCGGATTCATTTTCTCGGAATCGTTGAAACTTTGATATAAAGCATTCTGTTTTAGGATTCGGATTCTAGACAAGAACTATAAGGAAGTTTCATTCCGAATTCCGGATATGAACACTGACTAAGTTCTATTCCAGATTCAGGATATGAATTCTGAAGAAGAATTCTCATTACGAATTCTAATGAAGAAATCCCATTCTGAATTCTCATTACGAATTCTGAAGAAGAATTCTCATTATGAATTCTAATGAAGAAATCCCATTCCGAATTCTCATTACGAATTCTGTAGAAGAATTCTCATTACGAATTCTAATGAAGAAATCCCATTCCGAATTCTCATTACCAATTCTGAAGAATAATTCTCATTACGAATTCTAATGAAGAAATCCCATTCAGAATTCTCATTACGAATTCTGAAGAAGAATTCTCATTATGAATTCTAATGAAGAAATCTCATTTCGAATTCTCATTACAAATTCTGATAATGAATTCTCATTACGAATTCAGATGACGAATTCTCATTCCGAATTCTCATTCCGAATTCACCTATTAAACAGAATCTGATTATCTTTGTTTTATACACTCTGAATTTATTCACTCCGAACCTTCACTCCGAAGTTTTCATACCGAACTTTTATGTTAAGAATTAAAACGGTGTCGTAAATTCTGTTACACTTGTTTTGTTATAAAACGATGTCGTCTATTTTGTTAAAAAACTAACCGTTGTCTAAGTGACACGTGTACAGGTCCCTCCGATCTTTAAGGAAAATATGACAGTTGGAGAAGGAGCCGACCTTACCTATAAATGGGAGATCATTTGAAAGAGCTGATGGCTGATAGCTGATGAAAGTGCTGAAAGGCTGACAGATCTTCTACTCATGTGATTACATGCTTGAAGTGATTTCTAGAGAGAGAGGCTCTTATTAACTCTCAAAGCTTCGTGCAACTCCGAATGTTGGTGATTTCATTCGAGGACTTCCGGGGATAGGAAGACAGAGGTTGCCGACTACCTTAAAGTTCGAGGGCTTTCTTGCTGAGGAAGACAGAGGTTGCCAACTACCTTGAAGTTGAGGGCTTGCGGGGATAGAAAGACAGAGACTCCGATCTTCGTATCGAGGGCTTACCCTGGTGTGGGTAAGACAGACTTGCTTGAAAATATAAATCAAGGGACCTTTATCCAAGGTTGTTGGATACCCTTCTCTTTGGGTTAAAAGAATTATATCTTTTTACTTGTAGTTTTCCTACTTGTTTCTATTCCGCTTCATTTTGTATTATAAGGAAAGTAGAACTTTTTTATACTTCCTTATTTGTACTCTGATTCATTTAGATTTTATACGCTTTAAGGTAGAATCTCATATTGTAATTGTTTGTTATGTTTCAATCTCTGGAACCATATTTCCGGAACCTACTTTCAGAATAACTTCCAAGTTTAGTTCGGTGTTAGAGGTGTTGTGAATTTGCTTAGTTTAAACTTTGTTAAACTTAGACCTTTACTTTTCTTAAGGAAACTTTAGTTATTCATAACTAACTTTAAAGGTTCCAAAGGAATTTTTAAAGTATACAATTCACCCCCTCTCTTGTATATTGAGCATCTTATATTCTATTTCGATCCTACAGTCTCAAATGGTCTGTCGCAAGGACTTTTTGCGACGGGCCTCATCGAAAATAACCGGCAGTAGTTTATAGATTTTTGCGACGGATGTCGTCCCATCGCAAAAGGTGTGTCGACAGGGACTATTTGCGACGGGTCCCATCGCAAATAACCGTTTAACCTCCGACAATAATTAATGCGGGCATTGGTATTTGCGACGGGTCTCGTCACAGAAGTTACTATTTTCCACAAGATACCCGTCGCAAATAATTTTGTCGCTAATAATCTAACCAATATATACCACCATCGTTTTTACTCTCATTCCTCTCAAATTTTAGATCATATTTCTCTCTAAAATCGGATTTTAGAGATAGAATTTTTCTATGTTAATTTTTTTGTTCACGAAGAAGTTGTGAAGCCGTCTGCATCAGTTGAAAATCTATCTTAAAGTTATTTATGCTTTTTTTAATTTATTATTTATTTCAATTTTTATGTTAATTTTTTTTATTGTTGATTATTTGTAATTAAATTAAATTTAAATTGTTTTGTCATTAGTATTTATTTGTACCAATAAATTGAATTTTTTAGTTTTAATTGTTAATAATTAGTAGTAATTATTAATTATTAAAGATAATTCGTAATGTATATAATTAATTTGTAGTAATTAATAATAATTGGTAATAAATATCAATAAATAGTAATAAATGTGAATAATTATTAATAATTAGGAATAATTAGTAATAATTAGGAATAATTAGTAATAATTAGGAATAATTAGAAATAAATATTAATAATTTGTAATAATTTGTAATAATTAGGAAAAATTAGCAATAATTTTGAATAATTAGAAATAACTAGGAATTATTATTAAAAATTATGCATAATTACCAATAAATATGAATAATTAGCAATAATTACGAATAATTAGTAATAATTAGGAAGACTTAATAATAAATAGTAATAATTTGTAATAATTTGTAATAAATTGTAATAATTAGTAATAAATACTAATATTTCATAATAATTAATAATAATTACTAATAATTACTAATAAATACTAATAATTATGAATAATTATCAATGATTAGAAATAATTAGAAATATATAGAAATAATTAGCAATAATTAAGAATAATTTGCAATAAGTATAAATATTTAGCAATAGTTAGCTATAATTAGCAATAATTAGAAATAATTAGCAATAAATAGAAATAATTAGCAATAAATAGCAACAAAAAGCAATAAATAGCAATAAATAGGAATAAATATTAAAAAATAGAAACAATTATTAAAAAATAGGAATAATTAGTAATAATTAGGAATAATTAATAATAATTAGTAATAATTAGTAATAAATTGTAATAGTCAGTAATAAATTGTAATAATTTGTAATAAAATGTAATAATTAGTAATAAATAATAATAATTACTAATAAATTCTTATAATTTTCAATAATTTGTAATAATTAAAAATAAATAGCAATACATAGTAATAAATAGAAAACATTATCAATAAATAGTAATAAATACCAATAATTAGAAATAAATAAAAATAAATAGCAATAATTAGAAACAAATAAAAATAAATATTGATACATATAAATAAATATAGATAAATAGGAATAATTAGTAATAATTAGGAATAATTTGTAATAATTACGAATAATTACAAATAATTAGGAATAAATACTTATAATTAGTAATACGTAATAATAATTAGTAAAAATTAGCAATAATTGGGAATAATTAGGAATAATTAGGAATAATTAGCCATAAATTGGAATAATTAGCAATAATTATGAATAATAAGAAATAATTAGCAATAATTAGAAATAATTAGTAATAATTAGTAATAATTAGCAATAATTAGCAATAATTGATAATAATTAGTAATAAATTGTAATAATTAGTAATAAATTGTAATAATTAGTAATAAATTGTAATAATTAGTAATAACTACTAATAAATACTAATAATTAGCAATAAATAGAAATAACTAATATTAATTAGGAATAATTAGAACGAATTATAAATACGTAGAAATAATTAGTAATAGATAGAAATAAATAGTTATAATTAGCAATACTTAGCAATAATTAGAAATAATTAGAAATAATTAGCAATAATTAGAAATAATTAGCAATAAATAGCAATAATTAATAATAATTAACAATAATAGGAATAAGTAGCAATAAATTGAAACAAATAGCAATAATTAGCAATAAATATCAATAATTAGTAATAAATGGAAAATAAATATTAATAAATATGAATAATTAGTAATAATTAGTAATAATTAGGAATAAATACTAATAATTAGTAATATTTTGCAGTAATTAGTAATAATTATCAATAATTAAGAATAATTATAAATAATTAAGAATAATTAGCATTAATTAGTAATAATTAGCTATAATTAGTAATAATTACTAATAAATACTAATAATTAGTAATAATTACTAATAAATACTAATAATTTGTAATAAGTTGGAATAAATAGTAATAAACAGTAATTATAATTATATCTAGTTATTGATAATAAAAAAAATTCTATTATCGATATTTAAGAAAAAACCTTATTAATATTATAATAATTATAAAAAAATTATAAAATATTAAAATTATCAATATTCGAAACAGGGTTTGCTCTATTCATAACATATTCAAATCTCAAAGTGTCAACAATTGTCAGGTCATGCAGAATAAAAAGATTGAGTCAGCCATGTTTAATGTAAACTCTATAATTGTCCTTGCTTGGTTGATCACCTTGCCAGTAGTGTTGCAATGGGACAACATAAGTCATGCCCTTCTCATCTATAAGAATTATCTCACATGTACCTTTAAATAGACCATCTTTCTCAAAAATTTAATGGAATTATACTGATGTACCCTCAAATTTTTAAGGAAGAATGATCTTTGTAAAGGGAGCGAGGTGATTCTTAGAGATAAGAACAACATTACTTTGGTCATCCTATTGAAACACTACTTGTGAGGTGATCAACCATGAAAGGAAAATTATAGAGTTTACGTTGGACATGTCTGACACAACCTTTTTATTGTGTATAAGCTGACAATTGGTTACCCATTGAGATTTAATAATGTCCAAAATAGAGAAAAGCCTGTTGCGAATATTTATAATTTTAATATTTTATAAATTTTTTATTATTTTAATAATATTAATATTTTTTTTCATAAACATTGATAATAAACTTTTTTTGTAAAAATTAGATATAATTATAATTACTAAATGAAAAAACTTGGATAATGAAGGGAAAATTTGTAATAATCTCCACAATGGTGATTTCCAAATATAATTTCATTATTCATGTAGTTTTCCTTTTTCAAAATATTTCTAAGTATTGAAAAATTAGTAATAATTAGAAATAAATATAAATAAATTATAATAATTATTTAGGAACAGTTAGAAAGAAATTTTAATAAATTTTAATAAATTCCAAGAACCTGCCACAATTTCAAGTTGATTGACGTCTCTACTTTTGGTCAATGACTTTTCTCCTTTCAACTCTCACCGACCCAAAATAATATGAAAAATGTGTTGTTACATAGGCATATCCAATCTCATATACAAAATATTGGAGATGCATTTATTGGATAATATTTTTTATAATGTTTTCAAGCAGTCACAGTTGGAAGAAGAAGTTTAATCGACGAAAAGGGGGCTCTTTTGTCTGACGGCTCCTTTACATGCATATTTCTCATACTGAAATCACAATGAATAATCTGGTTGGAGTTACGTATATTCAATCTCATGCATATGAGAATGAATATGCGTACCTCCGACCAGAATCTTCATTGTGATTTCAGTGTGAGAAAGATACATGTAAATGATCCGTCGGACGAAAGAGGCTCTGTCAATCCATTAGAAATTGTGTCGCCTTTCATTAATGGTAATTATTAAGAAGTAGTAGTAATATTTTATCCTCTTTTTTAAGATATTATTTTTATAATTTCAAATTATTCAAAAACAGAGATGATTTTATATTTTGTAGAAAAATATGGAACAAGGACGTCGACATCAGTCATTATTAGATAACCGCGCAGAAATAAAAATGGTTGTGGCTTAAATCATTTATATATTGAGGGCGATGAAGCTTTATTAGCATTTGCATCATCAAAACCAGAACATCTTTTAGAAGGCACAATTATGTGTCCTTGTAAAAAATGTGCTTTGAGAACGTTTGACACATTTGACAAGGTTGGGGGATGTCTATGGAGGTTTGGTTTTCAACCAGATTATATTTTTTGTTATCAACATGGTGAACACAGTTCTAGAAAAGAAACTAAAAACTTTATTCTAGATCCATCACAATTCTAAAATTTAGTACAAGATGTTGCAGGTCTATCTGTTCAACAAACTAAAACACATAATGATATTGATTTAACTCCTGAGTTGGAACCATCAAAATTTTATGAGTTGTTGAGGTCTGCTAAGGATGCATTATATCCTTGTTTCACAATAAGAAAATTAAATGCGGTTGCAAAATTAATGGCTATTAAATTAGATAATGCAATGTCAAACAACTGTTTTGATCAGATATTTTCTTAGTTTAAAACACTATTAACTAAAGGAAATGTGTTGCCTGAAAATTACTATGAGAGCAAGAGGATGGTTCATAATATAGTCCAAAGTTATCAAATGATTCATGCATGTGAAAATGATTTCATCATATATTCTGGTGAAAATGAGTCGTTGGATAGTTGTCCAACATGTGGACAATCAAGGAATAAAGAAGCTAAACAAGGGAAATCTGGATTGATTCCTAAAAAAGTTGAGATATTTCCCCCTTAAACCCAGGATGAAACATTTATTTATGTCTCATATCATAGCATCAATGATGTCATGGAACAAAACCAATATTTGAACCGGTATAATCTTGTATCACCCATCTCATAGTGATTCATGGAATGATTTTTATCATCTGCATTCGTCTTTTACTTTAGAATCCGGAAATGTATGATTGGGTATTTCTACAGATGGTTTCTATCCATTTGGTTCTTATGGTAGTCAGTATTCATGTTTTCCTATCTTTATAACTCCGTACAATCTACCTCCATGTATGTTGATGAAGGATCCCTATATCTTTTTGACCTTATTAATCCCAGGACATCTAAAAGAGAATATTGATGTTTATTTGAAACCATGGATTGAAGAGTTAAATGCATTGTGGTGTAATGGAGTTAATACATATGATGTTTCTGCAAAAAAAATTCACATTAAAAGCAGAATTGATGTGGATGATTAGTGACTTTATGGCTAATGGTTTGTTATCTAGATAGAGTACACATGGTCTAAAATCATGTCCTTATTGTATGAAAGACAATAATTCTTTTTTTCTCTTTAATGGAAAAAAAACCATGCTATTTTGACTGTCATCGCAGATTTCTTTCAACTGATCATCCTTTTCAAATGAACAAATCTCATTTTAGAAAAGGCACAATTGAAAGAGATGAACCTCAAAAAATGATCTCTTGTCCAGAGTTAAAATCAGTTGTATTTTAATTACCTCCCATCACAGTTGGGCCAATAGTAAACCAACAGAAAATTCATGGCTTTGGAAAAGAACATATTTGGATAAAACGAAACATTTTTTGGGATCTCCCATATTGGTCTGATTTGTTGGTCTTCCAAATGTTGGATGTCATGCACATTGTGAATAACTGTTTTGATAATTTATTTCACAAAGTTTTGGATACACCAGGTAAGACCAAAAATACTGTAAAAGAAAGATTAGATCTTGCCCAAATTTACAGGTGACCAGAACTTGAATTATATGAAAATGTCAGATTATAGAGGCTATTGACGACAAAATCAGCTTATACACTATCCAAAGTGAGTCGTTTATTATTTTGTTAGTTGATTACAGATTTGAGACTTCCAAATGGCTATGCTTCCAATTTGGGTAGATGTGTTAAGAATGGTCATATTACCAGATTAAAAAGTCTTGAATTTCATGTTATAATGGAATGAATTATTCCAATCAGATTCATAGGTTTGTTGAATTCTATGATTTGGGATTCGATAATAGATATAAAATATTTTTTTCGAGACATTTGTGCAGTTACAACTGACTATGATGTGCTAAGAAAAGTAAAAGAAGATGTTGTTGTAATTATTTATAACAGGAAAAAATATTTCCACCTCCTTTCATTGACTCAATTATACATCTGATACTACATTTTCCACATGAAGCTAAAGGTGGAGATCTAGTAAAATTTTGATGGATGTACCCATTCAAGATATGCATGCAGAAGTTGATGAAAAAAGTATATAATAAAGAATCAGTTGAAGGCTCAATTTATGAAGCTTATTTGAAGGAGAAAATTTCTTTTTCCTAATCTCACTATTTTTAATCTAAATATCCGTCAAAACAAAACCACATGGGAAGGAACGAGGGAAATTTTTATGATGAAAAGGAAAATCATTTAACAGTTTTTAATCTGCCATATCTTCGATTCGGTAGAGTTCAAGAATGGTGTCTTTTAGACGATGAAAATCATAGAGCTCATACATATGTTCTGCTCTACTGTAAAGAAATGACATAATTTGTATTGTGAGTGCTTCTATCACTTATTCATTAATTTCTATTAGAGTGTGTAAACTTATTTTATTTGCAGTTAATATGATAATCATATCATGAAACAAATTCCACAAATTACAGCAGCTGGTCTTGAAGAATGCAGACGAAAAAAACATTTCTCAATGGTTTCAAAAAAGTGTGACATAAATTATTGATAGTTTAATATCAATTCAATTTACTATTTATTATATTTATAATTGTTTTAAATATTTTCAGGTGTCTCAACATGCTGATAAAATTGATAAGCGACTATGTATATTGAGAAAACCACCATCCAAAAAGGATAAATATTATAATTCATTTGTGGTGAACGTTTTTTGATTTCATATACGAGTATATGGGGAATAAAAAAATGAATAGTGGAGTTTGATTGAGAGGATCGAATCATAGAGAAACTGAAATAGACTTTTATTTCATTCTGGATGAAATTATTGAGAAATGTTATCTTGGATAAAATTACATAACAATGATTAAATTTCGGTGGTTGGATACTAGAGATGCTTGAGTGTTCATCTGAATCATTGAATCATCGATAATAAATATAAAATTCATCTTACAGTAAATGAACCATTTTTACTAGCTCAACAGGCACATCATGTTTATTATTAAAAGTAATATGCTACATCAAGAGACACTGGTGATTGGTGGATCATAATAAAAAATGAAATCTCATATAAATCAATTTAATCAAACTGAATGTGGTTCTGATGAAGTGGATGAATTTAAAATTTTTCGAGAGATTACTTAAAATCCATATTTTTCACAAAGAAACATGAATATCAATGAGGACACCTCACAATTAAATGTCCATGGTGATGAAGATATCAACGATGTTACAAATGAAATTGAAAAGACCAGATATGGTGAAAGTGAAACTCATATGGATATTGATGATGCCGAGGAGGACTATGAAGACATTGACATCGTCAGATATGAAGATGATGGTGAAGTTAAACATGGGCATAGTCAAATGATGTTTATGATCATAACTAATATATATATTTTATAATAGTTATTTTCAACTATCTGCTAACAACAATAATTTTGTGTTTAAGATGGACTCGGGTCTATTATGTGAGTTAGAGGAGGGTGAGCTACCTTTGGATGATGGGGAAGTGGGATCATCTGACCCTCAACATACTGGTTGTTCAGGTGGTACGTAGAAGGGGCACAGTCTTGTGCGACTGATGATTCCTGACCCTATCCCCGAGCGACGTCCACGTCTTGGCTTCGATCCCCGCACACGGAGGTATGGTAACCTGTATATTTTTTTTATATTTCATTAATTTATTTATATATATACTAATTGTATGATTATTTATTTTTTTTAACAATTTTATGAATGTAGTTTTCGGACAAGAGAGTGCTATCTTGCACAATTATTTTTCTCAGCCATGTACCACTTCGAAATAGATTCTCGTTGATGTGAAGCTCGACATGTACATTCATTGGCATGTAATTAAATAAATAATTTTTATTTTGGAATTTATTTTAATAATAACTTGATATTATAAATTATTTGAAGGGTTTATGGTATCCCATCGAGGATAGCATACATGACGCTATCCATAAAGCATGGTAGGAGGCTATGTGTGAGATTTTGGGTTAGTTTTTGCAATATTTGAGAAACACAACCATTAAAAAAGCATAAGCAACAATATTTGATGAGTCATGTAAAGCCCACTGAATAGAGTAGATATCATCTCAGGTTTGGGATGTATTATGTTCACACTGGTTGAGTGATGGATTTCAGAGAAGGACTTCATTGGGTCAGCAGAATAGGGGGAGACAGGAGGTGGCACATCGAGCTGGTAGTCGTACATTCAGTACGCATAAAGAGTATCTGATAAGTAATTTTCTAAATATTTTATATAACATCAAATATAAAATGTTTATTTTATATTCTTATAGGTAGTAGAGCATCCCGATATTACATAGTACGATGTTTATAAGAGGATGTACAATGATCCAGCCACTCGAGAGATTATAGGTGATCATCAGGGTGAGATTGTGGTTAGTCTTATTTTTTCAGTTAGACAATAAACTGCATGCGATATTTTAACAATTTTAATTTCAAATTGGAATTGAAGGAGTCAAATGAGGCTGTGACTTCTCAGACACAGGCTGAGGGTCAAGACGAGTCGATTGATCAGACCAGTGCCCACCATTTCGATGAGGCCGCATGGCTGCAGGCAACTCAATATGGCTTTGAGAAGGGATGAGTAGTTGGTATCAGCTCTCATGTGACTCCTCGTACTAATTATGGTACTGTTGTGATGTAAGCATCCAGCTCGAGAGGAGATCATGGAGGGGCATCATCTTCTGCCACACAATATCAGGAGCAGTTCTGATCTCAGAATGACCTTATCGAGAGTTTTCAGAAGCAGCAAGAAGAGATGCATTAGTAGCAGCAGTAGCGTGAGGAGTAGATGTGTCAATGGCAGCAGCATCAACAGGACCAGGAGAAGGAGATGCATGGATAGTATCAAAAGCATCACGAGCAGATGCAGTACATGCTTCGTTTGGCCTATAGTTTAGGGATGGAGTTTCTTCCATCAGCTCCATCAGCTCCTCCACCACCTCTAGAAGACGACCCCCCATAGTGATTTTTTATATCAAAAACATTTGAATATAAATTTGTTGTAATGTGAACTATTTATAGTTTCTGTCATTTATATCAGTGTGAATATTACATAATTTAATTATTAATATTTTATGATTTGTTTTTGTGAATATTGAGAATTTTTTTATTTTTTATTATTTTTATTATTTTAATAATATTAATATTATTGTTTCATTAAAAATAATTTTATTAGATATATTTTTCAGTATTTTATTTTGTAATATTTTTTTTATTTTACTAATAATAATAATATTATTATTTTTTTAATATATTTATAGTTTTTTGTGAATATTGAGAATTATAATATTTTTTATTATATTAATAATATTATATGTAATTTTTCAATAATCCTAATAATATGTAATGATTTATATATATATTATTTGTGAATATTGAGAATTTTGACATTTTTTATATTAATAATATTAAAATTAATTTTTCAATAATCATAATTTTATTAAATTTATTTTTTTAAAATTTATTTATTATTTGCGACGGGATCTGTTTCGACGGGTTCCCGTCACAAATAGCCTAAATGTTTTTTAAACTGTATTTACGATGGGATTATGGTCCAGTCGGAGCTACTATTTTCATGGGCCCGTCACAAAAAGTCGGAATATATATTTTCAAAATGCATTTGCGGTGGGATTATGGGCCCGTCGTAAAAGTGGTTTTGCGACGGGGTCAAAAAAGAAATTATATATAAATAAGTTTATAATCAGAGACTTATTTGTCAAGGTGAAGTTTCCTGTCGAAAAAAATATTATTTCTAACGTGCCCATCACAAATAATATTTTTTGTGACAACGTTTTCTGCAACGGGCTATTTGCGACGAGGCCCTGTCGCTAATTCTTATTTGCAACGAGATCCCATCACAAATTACCCATCACAAATACCTTGAATTAATGTAGGTAAAAAATAATTATATGTTATTTTTGGTCATTTGAAGGACCACATACATATAAATCTAAATTAACATTCACCGGGATAACTAATACCATCAAAAATTCCTTCTATACTAAATTAAAAAAAATATTCAAAATTCCCCATAGAAAAAAAATTGATCATTAGAAATATATTCATGTTATCTAGATTATCTTAATAATTCAACATCATCATCAATTTAAAATGTTTCTTGTGAAGGTTTTTAGTTATCTACAAAAAAATAATAGATCATTCAAAAATATATTATTATAGCATTATAATTTATTCCAATCAATGTATACCAAAAAATTATTCTTTCATTGAAACATCTATAGATATTACTATAATGTAAAAATTTATTATTGAAATAGTATTTCAGGATTAAAAATAAAATTTTCTTCAATAATAGATTATTTTTATGAAATTACAATAAATTTGAATAGGAAAAATGTGATAGAGTATGCACCAAGTTGTAATATAGACAATGACTATAGTGGCGTTTCTAAATATATATTTTTAAGCAATGTGATATGATAATTTATTTATTATTTTATCACTATAACATTTTTCCTTCTTCTAGGTGTCATCACACTATTATTTTAAATATTTCAATATTTATTCATGTTGAATATCTTATTTATCAGGATGTGATTTTAGATCGTCATTAAATTATTCAAATACTCCAAAATAGTAATTCATAAAATGTAAAGGATGATTTTAATCATATCATTTCATTGGAAATTTTTAAACATATCAATATCTAGTTATGTACATGAAATAAAATATAAAATATAACAAATGATAAAAAAAATTCAGATATGGTCAACAAATACATATCCTTAATTTTTTTTATTTCATTTTATTTAGTATTCAAAAATATGAGTATATTACGGTGATAAGATTATTCACATATGATTTATATATTCATTTAACTCATAATACCATTCTTCTCTAGAGAAAATAATAATTCTTTTTAGATTTTCGTATTTTATATTTATTATATTTATCTTAGTATCATTTTTACCAATGATTTCATAATATTTCTCTTGCTCAAAGTACCAATTCTTACATTCCTGTGGTGGTTTTCATCTTCCATGCTCCTAAAATATGAATTTCCAATATTAGAAATTTCAAACATATTTCCCATTGTTTATTACCACTATGAAATATTCATTCATCCTTCAAAAACATCTTCACATATTAATTCATATGAAATATAACCACATTCCAATTTTATCAATTTTAGTAAACACAAATTATAATGTGGTAAATCCAATCAAATAATAGAATACCACCAGACTTCCTCTTTCAAACCAGGGTGTATCGAAATACATTTTTATTATCTAAATTTTAATTTCTTATAGATTAAATAACTTTATCATAACATCGGATATCACTCAAGATATATAAAATAACAGAACTATGATGTGAATAACCACTATTGTGTAACCACATATCCTGGCCTTTTATAGTCCTATTGGCCACCAAAAATAGCACAACATATTATTAATTATTCATTCTATTAAATGATTTATATCCCATACTTTTCTATAGTAACTACAATACAATTTTAATTAAGATACATGGTGATGTTTCTTATACCTCTTAGAAGTCTCCTTATGAAATTAAATTGTAACGTTCATTTTTACCTTCTCCATTAATTATTGTATATTTTGATCTTAATGAATATTACATTTACTCCCATATTATCTTTTAAATCTCTTATATTTGGTTTGTGGGAAATTATGAAAGAAAATATAATTTTTTTGGCACATAACCATACTAATGCCACCACATTCTTAAATAGGGAAGTCTCATGCGATATAAAATGGCTTCTTAGAAAACCTATCATTAATATTCAATCATATTTAATATCTATTACATTGTTTCCACCAACTTACACACAATAGATATCTCATTTACCATTTTTGTAGACATTGTTTTATATTTCATCACATTCACTATATTTTTTACATCAAAATTTATATTACCATAATCAAACTACATAATGGGTGTGTTCCAATTTTAGGCCATGTAATGACCATTTCCATTCCATTGTATGTTCTGCCTACATTGAAATTATAAATACAAGTCTTCAAAACAAATAGGTCTTGGTTTCATATGATAGAAATTGAGATTCCATGTAATATAAAATAATACCACACTATTTATCTACTGTTATCAACTTCATTTATTGAATTTTTGAATAAAAAATGTGATATTTCCTAAATTATTTTTTATATTCTACATTTTTTAAAAAATATTTGACCACCTAATTTTCAAAAATTATTTTATTATAGAAAACTCAAAAACATTGTATCATACTTCAATAATTGTCTTGAAATTTTACATAAACTCAACTTCAATGTCAATAATATATTTAGATCATAAATAATCAATGTTATTACATAATTAACCATTATATATTTTCATTTCCATATTATATCATTCTAATTTCAAATTTTCTTTTAACAACACGATAAGCATCACTCTGAGTTAAAACAAAAATGGTGTCTCTTTATCACTTCATTATTATATATTTCTTGTATATTCTTTTTTCCCTTCTTAATTAATTTTTGGGATATTTTAGATTTTTTTGATGAATCATTTCTCTTCATTCTCTAAGACATCATAATCATTTACATTCAACTCATCACAAAATGTGGCATCAAGCAGTTTGAAAAGATAATTTTTTTTTATTGTCCCTATGTTCTGAATTATTTTCTTCAAAAATATACACAACACCTATTGATATTCCTATAATATATATTGTATTAATCTAACTTCTCCTCTTCCTCTTATTTCTCACTAAATTGTACAGATTAATGGAAATTCTCCCAAAAATTAAATAATATAAATAGTATCTAAACTGTATATTTAAATTTTCCTTAGCTATATAAATATTTAGTATAAAGAAGAGAATTACTCATAATTTAAAGATTCATCATATGAATATGTTTATTTTTATTTTATGTTATTTCACTCACCCTTTTATGAAACCTATAAAGAATTGAATTCAGTATTCTTTTATATTTTCCATATCCCTCCTGTGTTCTTCTTCTTATTATCTACTCATTCATCAATACATTTTCGATAGTTTTAATCATATAGACATCCACATTTTTATGATAAAGGGATGGAATATTATTGTGAAATTTATCCCACAGTATTCTCATCAGCTTATTTAGATTGACATAACCATTATGAATTTTACTATTACTTCAAAATTGCTTTTGATATTTTTCTCCTAAAGAAATTTTTCATTAAATTATTAATATTCTATTATTATGATATAGTTAAACTATTATTGATTGTTTTTTAACACATACTAATCCCGAATAATTTCTACTTCAAAAATATAATGGATTATTTTTTACATTAAATCATTTTATTGAATTTACAAATTCAGGATAACTCTTCTATTTGTATTAATAAATGAAACACTACACATGACATCCCATCAGATTTGGTATTAATTAATTCTATAAATATAAATTTTTTCCCGTCAATATGAAGATCTTCAATATCCATAATGATATAAGGAATATCCAGATAATTTTATAAAATTAAAAAAACCATCCTTATTTCCATAAAATGGATGAATTTGTTATCAAACATGTGAAATCAATTATTATTGGTGAAATTCATTTGAAAAATATTGAATTTAATTTTTTGATATTTTTACTTTCATGAATTAATATTCTAGGGGAATCATACCTTTATATGTTTAAATAATGTTTTTATATCAATTTTTATAATCAAATAATTGAGAAATATCATCATCAACATTTATACGATTTCATCTTTGAGGACCATAAGTGAGAATATCAGAACTGAGTCAGTTATGAATCGATGTATTCAAAATACATTAACTCTCAAAATATGTTTTTTATATTTGGTTAGATTAAATAGATCTGAATAATAATTATGTGATTACATTAGTTAAAAAATAAATACCACACAATAACATAGTAGTTTTTATAAGGTTTACTCACCTCTATTATAATTCAAAAAATACATGGTGCGTAGTTGTTTCCCCGTGAAAACCATGACAGTATTTAATATAAATAAATTAATTAATTAGTACATGATATATAAATAAATTGAATCTTGAATGATAATAATGATTAAAAATATATTAAACAACCTTTTCTTCCCATATCTTTGCTTTCACTAAAATTTTGACATTCTGTGTACACATGTTTTTCTACTCAATATCCTCTTAAATACATATTTGAATGAATAACACATATTTTCTATCATTAAAATTTGGATTAAATCTCAAAATGGCCCAATTTTTATATTTATAAATCACAGGTTGTGGTATGTCACCTATAGATACAACATGTCCCTTAGGTGTAACTGAACTGAAAGATAAATACAAAATAGCATAGAGTATATCAGAACATATTAAACTATATTTTTAGCCTTACCCTTAGATTATGTCCTAATCAGTTTTATATTTATAGAACCAAAAATATAGTATTCTTCTAGAGTTAGACTCATCATGTTGTCTAAAATTAATAGAATTATATTATGACATGAATATATAGAAATTTAAAATATATAATTATTTATAGATACAATTTTAATAGATAACTTTCTATTACTATTACATCATCTTATAAACCACACCAAGAAGAACAGTTATGACCATTAAATTAGTATTTTTAAATAATTATATCCTAAACGATTTCAAAAATGAAATCCTTATAACAATTCTTTTTATTTTACCTATCTATTCATAAATTATCATATTAACCCCCATTGCATTATTAATCTATCTATAGTGAGATCCATCATGCATTCCATTATCCACTTCTCACATCAGAATAATATTATCATCATCATGACGTAACCATGGAGACTAGGATAAGATCGAACAATATATATGATTAAATACATTATATGTATGAACTAATCAAGATATTTCAATATCACATTAGATAAATCCTTTACATTGAGTGATTAACTCAATGATTATGGTGCAATATGAAAACCCTTCAAAACTTGTTTTCATCATTTATAACAAAAAATCATTCTTATCCTTCATGTGTATCTTCCTTAAACTCAAATGAGTTTATAAGTCATCCATGAGTAGGTTTAGGATGAATAATATTTTTGAAAATTCTGTACTCAACCAGAAGATTTCATAAGAGATATGAAATAGCATGCATCTAATGTGAAGGTTAATAAAACAACTCTCCATATGATAGGATTATGTTTGTGAGATATATCCACTCACTAGTTAAATATTACTGCGATATTGACCTTATATCAATGGAAATAATTCATATCGTTATTTATCAATTCACATCACAAGGTATTCATTATTCTCTTAATAGTCTCTTCACCATTTCACTCTATTTTAATCACCTCATCTTATTTTTGTTCAGATTGGTTTAGAGAATATATGGTTTTAACATTGATTAAAATAAATTGAATGTATGAAATCATACCATATTCCCTATAAAAAAACATGGACAATCAAACGTACTAAATAAATTCACCAGTAGTCCATGAATATTTATTAACATCAACATATTTTCATTGAATCTTATTCATAACAAGTATCTTGACATCCTTATTTCACTTACACATCCTTATAACATGTGAGAAACTTTTAAAAACATGGGGTGAGCATAGAAAACATAGTAAGGGATATAAAAAGATGAAAAAACCCATTATCCTTTTAACACTTATAAACATGTGAAATCATTTCCTCAATGACATACTTCTCACCCATATATACTAACATTGTGAAACAAGATATTTCCATAGGAAAATAGAGTAAAAATATAAAACCCTAACGATATCTTTGGTTATTACATTATTATATTGTAACCCTCTTGTATACATTATTATTTGTAACCATTACAACTACACTATAATTTAACCCTCACATGTACCCTATGGTGTAACCATCATAGTTACACAAGGAGTAACCATATTGAAGAAATATCACATACACATACCCAATGAATTATAAGAATATATAGGTACCACCATTAAAAATAAATAATTCCCAAGAACCAATTCATAATCACAAAACATGAAAAATTAAATTAAAACATTGCTTTGGAATTTTTAGAAAAAAACATAAATGAGAGATGTTTATGGAATGTCTTTTACAAATTTAATATATTTTATGTGAGAAATTAATAGAACGAAATGAATATTTTTATACACTATAAATACACATATTAAAACATAATATAAAAAACCATCATTCCAAAAATCTTAATACCACATATTGAATAATGCATAAGGTTAACCCATTCAATGGAAATTGGGATAAAAATTCCCTTGCATTGGGTTCATCTTCCATAAAACCTATTTTAACCTCTTATATAATGATCAAAAGAGTGTTTTTAATATATTAAATAAGTATAGTCATGTTTATAACACCATATACCATCATTCAACACTATTACTAATAATATTTTTCTGTTTCCATTTTTTCATATGGGTGCTTTACTTGATTTTTGTGGTCTATTCGTAATGGATTTTCTTGTCGAATGGTAGTTAAACACTAGAAGTTAAATTAAATGGTGTTAATATTTTTCCATAATGTTTAATGATTCCATAAATAATATTAGTTATATGTTATGTGGATGAATCACTGGATAAATCATTAGTGACATTCATTTTAATAATTTTAGCGATTCTTCGATTATCACAAACTTATTTCATAATATAATTTTCATATTATGCTTATAAAATCATTACCGAACATAAGAAAGGTTATATCATAATGTTTAAAATATTTCTCAACCATTTAAATGGTTTAATAATCATATTTTATAGACGTAATGGATATTTATGACACATCGTCGATGATTTTGATATATCAATAGATCTCGAATGATGTTTTCATATTTAGAATAACAGGTTGATGAGAATAAGTTTGTTGATGTATTTTTTAATAAACATGATAAATTCCAGAAATAAATATGATCTGGTATATTTCATTCCTCTGAGATAAGTGAATGGTAATAGAGTATTATAAAATATAAAATTGAAACGATAAGACAAGATAATGAAAGTCGATTTTTACATCACGATATCTTCCCATTGAGATACTCATTACAACATTTCATTTGGGAAATTTGGTGATAATAGTAAGTCTTATACATATGGTAGAGTGACTATAGGGGTATTGGGTAGAATTTAGTCAATCCTCAAAGCTTTAGAGGTGTGAGAGGAAGTAGGGTGGGGTGATATTTCTAGTGGAGGAGGGGAGGGGATTTCCATTATTTTAATCGATATTTGAATATTATTCCTCAAGACTATGAATAGTCTTGATTAATGTGACCCAAAATAGTATATAAAGAATGTAAATTTAAACCATCGGTTCTTACATCATCCATGAGGCTAGTAATAGTTTATTTTACATATACTATATATATTGCAAATTATCGTATTTCACTATAAAAAATTCTAGTATTTAAAAAAATTAAAAAAATTAATCCTTACAATTTTTTCCCATGTCTATTTAATGAAACAATTAATTATTTAAAAAATATTTATATATATATAATTAATTAAATATTTATATAAAATCGAAATTTAACTAAAAAATAAAAAATTTAAAACTGTAACTCATATTTCTTTCGTTTAAAATTTAATCAATATCTAAATTATTCTATAACCTTAATAAATTAAATTAATTATATGATTTAAAATTAATAATGATCACATTATTATTAATATTAATATTCATAAGTTAATATTAAAATTCTCCAAAAATCATGTGGGATCTATTAAACACCAAATTACTTAATTATTGTAACCATAGATGAACATTCTTTGAAACTCAAATCATATAAGAAGAAAAATTGAATTTAATGGCAAGATTAATAAAAATCATTAAAATGGGTTTCATTTTGTAGAGACTCAGTTTATCATGTAAATAATTTATTTTCAAAACCATGTGGTGTTTTATTATCCCCACCTTTTGGAAATTGTATCATCTCATTATTATTTACTTATTAAACAGGTGAGGGTTCTGTACCCTCATTGAATATTTAGAACCACATGTTGCTTCATCAACCATTTGGTTTCTCCCCAAAACCGTTACCTGATGGATTACATTATTCAACAATACATGTTCCACTCGATCATTAATATGAAAATGTTTATTTTCATAAGAATAATTCTCTTCCAATTGATCTTATTCTGGGCTTTAAACCTAAAATTAATTAGGCACATACATTCTCAACATCTAAACAAGAAAAAAATTGTATACCTAATAGAAACTCGGTAGAAAATAAAAACGGTAAGAGACATGTCCAACATATTCTCTAGGATTTCACAAGGTCCAACAAACTGTGGACATATCTTTCATCTCTTACCAAAAGGAATTACACTTTTCCATGGTGAAATTCAAAAAAACATGATAACATACCTCGATGAAAAGTATTTCATCCTGCTACCTTCATTAATTGTTTTCCATACACTAATCAATCAGCATGTGTTTTTAGATCATATTTTATTTTTCAACCACTTCCATTTCAAAATATGGTTCCCTCAACATCCTTTCCCCAATTTCATCCCAAAAAGGCGGATTTCGACACCACCTCCCATATAATTCCCCAAAATGATCCATATATATACTAGAATAAAATTTTTTATTGTAAGAACATTTTACTAAGGAAATATAACGATCCAAATATCCCTGGTAATCCATTGAAAAATATCTAATCATATCCTCGAATATATTAATCATCCATTATAAATGCCAATATTATTAATGATAAAAACTATTTTGAAATTTATCTTTGTTCCCAACGACTCGTGATGGCCTTTCTAAAAAATTATTGTGAATATGGGATCACGATCAGATACAATATAATGAAAAACTCCATGTAACCAGAAAATCTCTTTGAGGTATAGTCTTGAATGATGATCCAAAGGCATAATAACTTGAATAGAATGAAATGAATATATTTAGCCATTTGATCATCAATAACCTAGATTTCAATGTTACCTCGAGAAGTCTTTGGTAGTCCCACAATGATGTTTTTGTATATTTTTTTCCCAATTGCACACTATCATTGACTAAGGCTAAATCATCCCCTTTAGTAACTTCTCCTCTACATTACCCTATTGAAATGTCAAAATTTTATTTGTAAAGTATGTAAAATCTGTTTTCATTCCATCCCATAAGTAATTATTTAGAAGGGCTTTGTATATATTTCTACTTACAGGGTGAACTGAAAATAGAGAACAATGAGCTCCGCACAACAATTTTTTCTTTAGCTGAGAACAACAAGGCACACGTAATCACACTCAAAACCATATAACATAATCATTATAAATGGTAAATTATGGAAACATACCCATTTTAACCGTATCAGCCTTTTTATATAACTATCATCTTCCTTCTATGTTTCATTAATTCATCTGATCAAAGATGACTGCATTGAAACATGAAACAAAATAGAAGAATTTTTTAGAGATACCCCTTCCAAGAAAAAATTCATTAAATTATTAATCAAAGGGTTTGGTTTTAGAAATCACACAGTAAATGATGCATGATGATTTCAACTCAAGACTTCTAGAACATTGTTTAATTTTCCAGTAATGTAGTTAATTGTGAAATTATAATCCTTTAACAATTAAATCAATCTTCCCTAGGTCATGATTAATTATTTCTGTGTGAATATATTATTCAGACATTTCTGTTCAATATATATTTCACATTTTGATCCTAATTAATGATACATACAAATATTAAATGAAAAAAAACCAAAGATGGTAATTCAAAATCATTTTTGAGATAACATAACTCCTGAGTTTTTAGTTGTATTGAAGCATAAGAAATTAACTTATCATTCTACATAAGAACACAACCAATTACCTTTAATTAAGATTCAATGTACATGAAAAACTAATCATTTATGGATATTAGGATCATAACTTGAGCATTCAACAATATTCATTTCAATTCGTAAAAAAATTATCTTCTTCTTTTTTTCTAGTTGAATTTAAATCCCTTTCGTGTTAACTTAGATTGTGGACTAGATAAACGTGAAAAGTTTTCAACAAAACTCTGGAAATTGGATTCCAAACCAATAAGACTATGAATCTTGGTTATATTTTTTTTCCTTTTACATTCATCATCAAATTTAGTTTTAGTTTTATCAACTGTTATACCATCAATAGAAACAACGTGACCATGGAATGATAATTATTGCAACAGAAATTCTCACTTTCTTGAATTTTCCATATACATTATTTTCTCCTAAGTATTTCAAAACAACCCTTATATATTTTTCATGATCCTCTTTAATTCTATAATATTCCAAAATTTCCTTAAAAACAACTACAAACATATCAATCAATTCATGAAATATTCTATTCATAAGATCCATGAATACAGTAGGTACACTAGTTAACCCAAATAGTATAACAAAAAAAATCATAATAAATATATCTAGTTAAAAAATATATTTTTGAAATTTAGTCCTCCACCACCTTCAGCTGATGGTATTAGGATGTCAAGTAAATTTGGTTAAAATACTAAGCAATATAGAGATGATCAAACATATAATTAATTTGAGGAAAGAGAAAATGATTCTTTAAAGTAATTTTAATCAAATCTCTATAATCAATGTAATGTCTCATGGAACCATCATTCTTTCTCACTGACAAAACTGGAGATCCCCATGTTACGGTTCTAGGATTAGGGAATAATTTAATATGAAACTCATTTAACTAAATATTCAATTCAAGAAGATCCATTTTATCTATTAGATAAATGGGATTTGAAATTGGAGAATCATTTGGAACTAAGTAAATTGCGAATTCAACTTCTTCATTAGGAATACCTCTATGTAACACATCATGAATCTCATCAAAATATTTATATACCACTATCAAATCATTAATCAGAATAGTCCCCATATTATAAAAAATATAATAAATATAACATTCATTTCCATATTTCAACAGCTTCTTTGCTTCTTGATATGTTATAAATGGTATGGGTTCATTCTAGTATAAAAATTGAAACTATTTCTGAATATAAAATTCATTAGATACAAAATCAATGTTAGCATGAAAAATAAAAACCAATCCATACTTATAGTTACATAAAACTCTACTAAGGAACAAATGTCTATTTTAATAGGTAAATTAATTAAATATATAACAATATAAAGATTCATAAAATTTTTTTTTACTATAACATTTACCCCTTGTACTTTAACAGTATTTCTGGTATCATTTTTTAGGGGAAATTTCCAATTTACATAATAATATTAAAAATAAAGGAATATCTAGAACCCATATCAAATAATACTTTATAAGAAAAGAGTAAACAAAAAAGTACATGGAAACACTTCATGAGATGGCCTGACATTTGCTGAAGTAGTTACAATATATCTCACTGCACCTTTCTTCTTATAATATGACTACTTCACCTATCTCAAATATTGATATGGGAAGGCATTCGTATAATGAACCAAATAACCACATTTGAATCATTTGATTATTTTTTTTTACCAAAATTGATATCAAGATCTTTTTCAATACAATATCAGGCCACTTGTCCAAACATACCACATCAAAAAACACTTCCTTGTTATGGTATGATAATACATAGAATTTTTTAACCAATTCTTTCAAAAACTGGAAACATGAATTTAATACCATCAAATTTCATTAAATGATACATAAATATCAGTTCCCTTATAGACCACTTCTTCTGATTTTCATCAATGTACTTGTGATCATCATTAAACTCCATTTCTAGCCTCTCAGACCATCGATTTTTTTATAACATTTGAACTCACAAGAAACCAATGCCCTTAGATACCTTGACTTCAATTCTAACTAAAAATGAAATCTTTTTCTATCAAGATCCAAAATAAGATTTAGAATATGCCTTACTAGTCAGGTGTTTTTTGCATTATACACAACCACTGAATGCTCATCCTTTTTCCTCAATTTATGGAATTTATTCTCAATAATCTTTCAATCCCTCTTAGGAAAACATAATTCAACGAAAATGCATTTAAATTCCTCACATTTTAAGTCTTCAATATCCTCTTTATCCTTGATATTCTTGACCACTGACCACCATTGATTATATTCACCATCAAAATGTTAAAATAAAAACTATCATTTTAGTTATTTGAACTTATCATTACATTGATGTAGAGACCCAATTTTATCCTTGTATGTATTTTAAATATTTCTATTTATATTTCTAGCACCCAACGCTTAGACGATGTGCGATTCCGAGACTTGATGTCCTTGAAAAATAATTTATAAAAATATTATGTGTTTTCACACTATTAAAGTGTAGGAAATAGAATATCTAACAAATGGTTGATCGAATTATAAATCTAGGGAAAAAAATATGTGTGGAGAATGCTATTTACCATAGGTGGGGTATATTTTTTTTGGGAACATTCTTCATCAAGAAAACAATATCATTCGAATTTTAATAAATTAATTAATTAAAATAAATGATTTATACTAGATATCAGATCTAATAATGTCTGAATGGTTATTTTTATTTGATATCTGATAGCATCATTGAGTTCATAGTGTGGTGTTTTCCCCAAGGGATACCTTAGGTGGGACGGTGCTGGAGGATTGGATCTCGTGACTGTTAACAATTTTCTATTAATAGAAGCTTAAAAGAATAAGAATGGTGTTTGTATCATTAAATTTATGTCATGGGAGATATTCCAATCACCCTTCAGATGTTGATTTGATATCTCTTCATCATTAGCTCATGATGAAACATCAGGCAATAGTATTTCAGAGCACAGTGAACATAATAAGAGATCAAAAAATCAATGATGGTTTCTTATTTAGATTATGCAGTAGAGGATCATAGAAATTACTATCACAAAATCATTTCTTCATATTTTAACTATATTGTAATCCATTAAATATGAAAAAACTGTCAATGGACATCATCCTATTCAATTTATGGATTCTCATTCATAATTTTCATCTTATATCTTTTTGAACCAAGAAATCGTTGATGAATTTTGGATCTATACATATGTTTTTGAAGTAGTCGATCTGAGAAATCTAGATCAGTGCTCGTTTTTTAGTTTCCAGTTCCAAAGGTGTAGTGGCATTGAGCGGAAGTAGAGATAACATTTCTATACAATGAAATATTGATGATTCTTCTAGAGGAGGTTACTAGTTTGTATATTGGCCCTGAGTATCCCAGATCTATTCTCAATATCGTTTTTGGATCTCCGAATTTATCATGCAGGTCCACAGATGATTTCTAAAGATTACATGTGGATGATGGGGGACATGCTTGTTGTAGCTATAACATTGTAGAGGAGCACCATCAGTGGATGTGTAGCACAATGTGTGGAAGGGTTTACCAGAAACCAGCACTGCAAATAATGGGTAGCACAGAGGGGGTGTCAGTTGGGGAGTCCCAAGGAGGTGGAGTGGGGTTTACCAGTAACAGAGGCCTAGGTCGCATGACATTTTAGCCGGGAGCTAGTGGTAATTATGTGGTATACCGACTGACCGTAATGGGATGGGCAAGGTGGGATGAACCTGCTAAATTGGGATGGTCTAGAATAATTACGCTCATTAGGCCTGGATAACTTCAAATGCTTATTTCTCCTAATTTGGATGTCTGTTTTGTGTGATGTATTTAATGATGTGACCGTTACATTGAGGTGAACATTCCAATACCAATTATTCACACTTATAGAGAAATTACGGTGTCGGCCCCATGAGGCCCATTTTGGTCATTGGTAGTGAATTGTAGCTTATTTTTCGGATATCTATTTTGGACAATAAAATAGTCAATATTTTATTCTTTTTTAAGAGGATGACAATGGATTTAACTATTTGATGTGTATTGGGATCGTTTCATGGGTCCCACAAAGCACCGCCCATGTGTGGAACAATGAAATGAATCTTCATTACCAAGTGTCCATTTGGGATGAATGAGTACTCATTTATATGTGTTTTTTCATGTCGACATCAATGGTTATGATCGATTATTATTGTTCTAGGATCGATGGGTGGACCCCAAGAAACATTGTTCTCATGTGATACTGGGAGATGCAACTTTTATAAGCAATGTATTATTTGGGAAAAAATATATCATCCTATGATATTTTTTTAAAGGATTAAAATGACATTGGAATTTTTTGTTGGTTCTATTTGAGGATCCATTTAGGTAGAAATTACATTTTTTCACTTCGGTCCAATGATCCAGGTCAAGCGCTCGTCAAACCTTTTGGACAAGAGGTTCTATATACTCTGGGAGTACACTAGCACACCTATGAGTTATTTTCCACAGTTCAATACTCGAGTATGGATGGGTACATAGTATGAGATAAGGTGGGGCCACACATCTTGTGGGACCCATTCATTGTGTGTAACAAACTATGAATATTGTACATCACATATCTCTTTCATTTGGACTCATATTTTGGCATGCGAGTATCCTATCATGAGATTATTTAATCATAAAACACGATGATGTTTTCCATAGTGGATTTGTATGTATGATTTGAGATGTTCTGGATGGGATTCCTATTTAGGAGACATCCAACAACGGTAGTGATCTTGAATTCTCAAATCAATGATTTCCAAGAGGTACCATCCATCAGCGATGCCCACCACAGTTCCTCAATACATTCTAAGTGGAATCCCCATACCAAGTATGTAATTCATCCTCGATGACCAATAATGGAATCCCCCATCGGTTTAGGAATGGGTCCTCTATGAATAATGTGATGCTGAATTCCTACATCAGCTTGGTCATGAGTCATCCAATAGCTATTTATAACTGGATCCCCCCTAGAGATCTAGGGATAGAGTATTTAATTACCAAGAGTGGAATCTCACTCATGTATCATAGTGTGTGTCCTCTACAACAACTATCAGAGTCGAATCAACCTAAAACATTAGGATTTTGGACCTATATTATTCATATGACAGTGTAATCCCCCATCGACATAGATGTGGGTCTTATAGCAGCTACATTTATGTGGAATCCGTGTGACACACTAGCTCGAGGGTCCTTGACAAACAAGAGTGGATTCCACATGATGCATTATGGCGTGAATCCTCTACGGAGACTATTAGAGTGGATCCCCCAGGACAGATCATGGTGTAGATCCTATACAATTTCAATGAGAGTGAAATACCCATGGCACATTATGGTGTGGTCCTCTTCAAAGAATATATTTTTAGAATCCCCCTAACTCACTAAATCATGGTTCCTCTATTATGATTCTTTTATACCTTGTCCATGCGACATAGTGAAGAGATATTGTGAATGTACCATTGGAATCATGAGAAATTATTATTCTTTCCCAACCATGATTATTACATGTGAGATGACCAAAACATGTTTTGTTATGTTAGTGAATCCTTAAGAAGACAATATCTAGGTGAGGTGATTAAGCCCCTTTGACTACTGACTCCTGGAAAAAAGTGTGGGATTCTGGGAATCAATGGTGGTTTCCCTTCAAATTGTTGGAGACTCTTTTTCCAAGGCTGATATATGATATGGTGTTCCCCTCAATCACTTGTTTTTGATTATTTGGTTTAACATATATATAAGGTTGTTGTAACCACTACGGTGGTTTTAGATACACTTATACCGATAGAGGTGAATACATGTAGGTTATTATATGTTCTTTTGTGCCTATATTATCGTGGATGGATGACTCTACTCTCCTGCTATAGGTAGCTAAGACTCGATGTGATTTTTATGTTATTACTATTTTGATATCATTCTGTTTGGATGAGTATTCTATCACTATCTAGTTGGGATGAGTTGTAATATTTTTCTATTCCTACCACCACCATATATGAATTTTAAATTAAGAAACTTTAAGAAAAAGTGTAAACATTGTTCACAAGACAAAATTAATTATGGTATGAAAGAGATCACAATGTTATTAAACACCAGAATAAGATTATTATAATCATCCACTCTATATAATTCTCAGTGAAATTTACTAAACTATGTTTCTAGATCCTCCCTGAGAATTTCTTCAAGGTGGGTGACCATCATGTCAATTATATGAATTAATTCTTCCAGGGTGATTTTGCCATGATTAAAACCCTAAAATATTATGCAGTCTTTCTTGTCAATCCATGCTTCCTACTCCTCGGTGGACTCATCTTGAAAACTTCTTCCAAAAATTCGTATAATCTCCAAATTTGAGTCATTGGGCCTAAATAATTTTCAATCATTTCTTCCATTGAGTGGAATATGAGCTTCAGGCACTCCCCTACACCTTCTTCCATCACATCTGGATCTCAACATGAATCACATCTTTCCCCATCATGGAGGTGTTTTCCTTCCATTTACCCACCTTTCTTGGTTTACCTGGTTTCAACTAGATTTGGAATGTATGTATACTATTTATGTCCATAGGATTTTTCCCTAGGACCATAATTCATTTCCCAGGGTCACACGTCCCTTTTATTCCCATCTTCCTTATAGGGCTGTTAGGAACAATCCCTTGGAAACGGTCAAAACTATCCACTGAGAGTTGGATGTAACTTTCATCACCAGAATCATCATCCTCACGAGACACAACTTGATCTTGAATAGTCATACTATCGAAAAATTTCCTCAACTCAATCCTAGGGCTTTCCGTGTGGGGCCCTCAGCCCAAAACAGTTGCCCAAGTCACTGGGGCTCAATATGTTCTTCCCCATACATGCATCCATTAGATAAGGTGGGGGTTTTGAACAGAAAATGTTTGGGTCCATGGGGCCCACAAAACTACCCTCATCCTGATTCTCATTTCTAGGATGACACAATTCTACCGATAACTGGTGCTACTCCAGTATTCTAGGAGGCTCAACCACTCTCCCCTCTTCAAGACTCCCTTTGTTATGAGGATTCACTATAGCATTCATTTTGTCCACCTCCTATATTATGTTCCCCATAGGTTAAACCTCCTCGTTATGCAACATCATTGCAACGTCCATATAAAACTCATTCTATTTACAACATGAAGTAATATAAAAAACCTCACATGTTCATGGCACACAAAAATCACATTTCAGTTAATGAAGGATTTCAGTGACTTTGGGATTGACTTAAGAAATGAAAGTTGGCTTTTGAACCATGAAATCATCACATGGAGGCTCAAAATAAGAGAGACAATGTGTTCCACTACTAAATTATGATATTTTTCTGGTTGGAAATACCCAACCTTGAGAGGAAGATATAGAGTGTGATCTCATCACAACTACATTAAGGTAAGAACAACAGGCTGAGCCATCCCCTAAAGCCCCTGCAACACATTGAAATGCCTCAGTGCTGATAGGGAACCCGACTCCTTGCTTGGAAACCCCATTCCTACCTCCGGCAAACTTATACTCATGGAACCCATGAAGCAAGATTAATAAGGAGTATCCAATTTCCATTATTCATTTTGGGCATAGAAATAGACCCTCAAGGGGCAGTCACAAACAACAACCTCACCTGGAACCATATTATGCTTAGCAGAAATCTGGTGTCCAGAACCATGTCCACATGTCACCGACGAGTGTCCCAAACGCTTGCAACTAGAAAAGCAGTCATCCCACGACACATACACAACATGTTGTCTAATATAGTATTCTTTACCTATGGTAATCCAAGAGAACTAAGGGGGATTTCTCGAGGCATCTACTTCCACGTACACAAATAGGATTGCATGCAGTAATAGTTCAATGATCAGAGGATAAATACTACTATATGAGGTTCCCAAGAATCCAAATTATTGAAGGATTTTGAAAAGGAAGGGGGATATTAGGGAATCTCAACCAGATCACCATTGATGGGGATTCACACCTCATGTGGATGTTATAATAAAATCAATGGAGGAAGAAGTGGTTCCCATTGCAGCAGTGAGTCACACATGACCATGCTTCGATTAGATCATACTCCAACGCAAAACATATCAAAATGCATATGTTGTCGAGATGACCCATTATCTTCATCTATTTTAGATCCCAAGAACCTAAAAAGAACCTATAAAAGGAGTCCACTGATGGTCTTCACTGTGGGAAATGTGCTACAAGGGTCTAATTGTGGTGCTCTGAGGAGTTTCTAAACTCTATGGTTGATAAAGGAATATTTGGGCTCCCTGCATAGAGCACAGGAATAATAGCGAACAAGAGAATGGACCGTGTGTGGTTTTCATTTCTAGGGATTCTAGAGCAGGACTCTCCACGCTATTTTACATGTTCATTTGATGATGACTTGGTTCATTTTTCTAGTTGGAAACATAATTTTTTCACTTTCCCCTTTCAATTTACTATACTGTACGTGTATGATATAAGGGTTTATCCATGTCTGGTTTCCATTTTAATGTGGTATTGTATATTTTTTTCCATTACCTCTACACTTTTTCAATTACTGGGTTTCATGTGTTTGTGCATGTTCTTAGGAAAAGACCCCCTTCGGTTTTTTGTGGCATCACTGCTTGTCACCACCCCCTAGCATATAGAGGGAGGACTGGGTAGTTGTTAATCTATCCCCATCATGGTTTTGGTTGTGAAAAATTGGTATCAAAGATGTTTCGTTCAATGGGATGTTATTCAGACGTTCCGGAAAAAGTAATTTGTTGGGTTGTAAAGAAATGATGTCAATGTGTATTGAGAGTGGATCTTCATCTAGTGAGTCGACTGATGGTGCATCAGCTAACGTAGTCATTCACTAGGACATTGATAACCATCGTGTTGACTCAAGATGATGAGAAACTTATTTCAGGTAACTTTGGTTCATGAATCATACGAGATTGAGTCTTTGAATAACCTCCGTGGTACATATCTACATTGTTTTGGATATATATATATATATATATGCTCATTTGATAGTGGTATTCCTTGATATGCTTCATGATGCTTCCTAGATGACTTCCTTTCAAGATTCTAGCCTCATTTTATGATGATAATTATATGAGTGAGGAGGCCTATGTTTCAGATCCGTCATAGGATCACCCTTCCTCTAGGTTGGTAGGTAGCAGCATCACCCCCTGTTGAGTAGCAGTTAGTCCCAACAGAGCAGGCTGGGGATGTGGGCAAGGAGGGTGCACTCTTTAAGATCCAGTATTAGAGAATGTAGAGTTACATTGGTGAGCCAGATATCCTCAGGAAGTAGAGGATTCTATAGCTTCAATGGTCCGCCGTATCAGGTTTGTTTGGAAAATAACCACTACGGAAAAAATGGCTATCTGCGACGGGTTATTTGCGACGGAAATAAATCTCGTTGCAAATAGTCCCGTTAGACACTTATTTGCGACGAGAAAATTCCCCCGTCGCAAAAGGACTAGCGCGGTTTGCGCGCCAAATAGCGTGAAAGTTATTTGCAATGGGCGGTTACCGCCCGTCGCAAATAACCGGTGGCGGTAAAAGCTATTTTGCGACGGGAAGATACCCCCGTCGTAAATAGCATGTCGGCAGGTTATTATTTGCGATGGGACCCGTCGCAAATAACTATTTAACCGTTGACCGTAATAAATGATGGCTAAGGCATTTGTGACGGGTACCGTCGCAAATAATATTATTTGGGACGGGACCCGTCGCAAATAACTATTTAACTGTTGACCGTAATAAATGATGGCTAAGGCATTTGCGAAGGGTACCGTCACAAATAATATTATTTGCGACAGGATACCCGTCGCAAATGGACCAGTCGCAAATAATCTAACCTCTAAATACCCCCATCCGTTTTTTTCAATTCATTCTGAAACTCCATCTTCTCCTTCTCTCAAAATTCTATTTCTAGAGTTCAGCGTTTTTTAAGTTTAATTTTTTTCTCTGGAGTTGATATTGAAGTTTTTCAAGAACGATCAGAGATCAACCTCAGATCAATTTGAAAGGTATTTATGTTCACTTTAATTTAATATTTATTTTAAATTTTTTATTAGTTTCAATTATTCTTAATTAGATGTAATTTAATTATGTTTACATTGTTTTGTTACTTAATAAATTTAAATTATTAGTATTGTTCATAGTTAATGGTAATTAGGAATAATTAGTAATAATTTTCAATAATTAAGAATAAATGCTAATAATTAGTAATAAATACCAATAATTAGGAATAATTATATTATTACATTATTAGTATATTTTATTATTAATATTAAAATAATATAATTTTTTATATTATATACAATTATCCTTTCATCTATGTGTTTTCTGTCTCAACATGTAAAATTTGTATGTGGAGACAGAAAACACAAAGATGAAAGGAGAATTGTATATAATATAGAAAATTATATTATTTTAATATTAATAATAAAATATACTAATATTATTATTATTCCTAATTATTGGTAATTATTCCTAATTATTGGTAATTATTCCTAATTATTGGTAATTATTCCTAATTATTGGTAATTATATGAATAATTATCAATAATTAGCAATAATTAGGAATAATTAGTAATAATTAGTAATAATTACCAATAATTAGTAATAATTACCAATAATTATCCATAATTACCGATAATTACCAATAATTAGGAATAATTACCAATAATTAGGAATAATTAGTAATAATTAGTAATAATTACTAATAATTACCACTAATTAGTAATAATTAGTAATAAATAGGAATAATTACCGATAATTAGTAATAATTAGTAATAATTAGTAATAATTAGTAATAATTAGTAATAATTAGTAATAATAAGGAATAATTAGTAATAATTGCCAATAATTAGAAATAATTACCAATAATTATCAATAATTACCGATAATTACCAATAATTAGGAATAATTACCAATAATTAGGAATAATTACCATTAATTAGGAATAATTACCAATAATTAGTAATAATTAGTAATAATTAGGAATAATTACCAATAATTAGTAATATTTAGTAATAATTACCAATAATTAGTAATAATTAGTAAGAATTAGTAATAATTAGTAATAATTACCAATAATTTATAATAATTAATAATAATTAGTAATAATTACCAATAATTAGTAATAATTAGTAATAATTAGTAATAATTACCAATAATTAGTAATAATTAGTAATAATTAGTAATAATTACCAATAATTAGTAATAATTACCAATTATTAGTAATAATTACCAATAATTAGGAATAATTACCAATAATTAGTAATAATTAGTAATAATTAGGAATAATTGCCAATAATTAGTAATAATTAGTAATAATTACCAATAATTAGTACTAATTAACAATAATTAGTAATAATTAGTTATAATTAGTAATAATTACCAATAATTACCGATAATTACCGATAATTACCAATAATTAGGAATAATTACCAATAATTAGTAATAATAAGTAATAATTACCAATAATTAGTAATAATTACCAATAATTACCAATAATTACCAATAATAACCAATAATTACCAATAATTACTGATAATTAGTAATAATTAGTAATAATTAGGAATAATTACCAATAATTAGTAATAATTAGTAATAATTACCAGTAATTAGAAATAATTACCAATAATTACCAATAATTAACAATAATTACCGATAATTACCTATCATTAGGATTAATTACCAATAATTAGGAATAATTACCAATAATTACCAATAATTAGTAATAATTACCAATAATTAGTAATAATTACCAATAATTACCAATAATTACCAATAATTATTAATAATTACCGATAATTAGTAATAATTACCAATAATTAGTAATAATTACCAATAATTAGTCATAATTACCAATAATTACCAATAATTACCGATAATTAACAATAATTAGGAATAATTACCATTAATTAAGAATAATTACAAATAATTAGGAATAATTACCAATAATTAGTAATAATTACCAATAATTAGTAATAATTACCAATAATTACCAATAATTACCGATAATTAGTAATAATTAGTAATAATTAGGAATAATTACCAATAATTAGTAATAATTACCAATAATTAGTAATAATTACCAATAATTATCAATAATTACCGATAATTACCAATAATTAGGAATAATTACCAATAATTAGGAATAATTACCAATAATTAGGAATAATTACCAATAATTAAGAATAATTACCAATAATTAGTAATAATTAGTAATAATTAGGAATAATTACCAACAATTAGTAATAATTAGGAATAATTACCAATAATTAGTAATAATTAGTAATAATTAGTAATAATTACCAATAATTAGTAATAATTAGTAATAATTAGTAATAATTACCAATAATTAGTAATAATTAGTAATAATTAGTAATAATTAGTAATAATTACCAATAATTAGTAATAATAAACAATAATTAGTAATAATTACCAATAATTAGGGATAATTACAAGTAATTACCGATATTTAGTAATAATTAGTAATAATTAGGAATAATTACCAATAATTAGTAATAATTAGTAATAATTACCAATAATTATTAATAATTACCATTAATTAGTAATAATTACCAATAATTGATAATAATTAGTAATAATTAGTAATAATTACCAATAATTAATAATAATTACCAATAATTAGTAATAATTACCAATAATTACCGATAATTACCGACAATTACCAATAATTAGGAATAATTACCATAATTAGGAATAATTACCAATAATTAAGAATAATTACCAATAATATTAGTACTATGAAAATTATAAAAAATTTATATAATATTAAAATTATCAATATTTGTAACAGGTTTTGCTTTATTCTAAACATATTCAATTCTTAAAGGGTCAATTTTTAGGTCTATCTCAATAAAACGTTTGTGTCAGTCGTGTATGATGTAAACTCTATAATTATCCTTGCTTGAGTGTTTTTTCTAACAAATTATTCAAAACAAGTAATGATTTTATATTTTATAGAAAAATATGGAACAATGAGGTTGTCAACAATCATTATTAGGTGACCGCATATGGATAAATCCATATAGAAATCCAAACGGTTCTGGTTTAAATCCAGTATATGTAGAGGGTGTGGAGACTTTTTTACCACTTGCGGCATCAAATCCAGAATTTGTTTCAGAAGGCAAAATAAAATTCCCTTGTAGAAAATGTGCATTGAGAACGTTTGACACATTTGAAAAAGTGGGGGGACATCTCTTGGGTTTCGGTTTTCAACCAGATTATGTTTTTTGGTATCAACACGGTGAACGCAGTTCCAGAGCAGGTGATACCAACTTGATTCCGGATCCATCCCGGTTTCAAGATTTAGTAAATGATGTTGCAGGTTTATCTGTTCAACATACAGAAACTCCAGCTGATATAGCTTCAAATCCTGAGTTGGCACCATCTGAATTTTATGAGTTGTTGAGGTATGCTGAGGATGCATTATATCCTGGCTACAAGATGAGCAAATTAGAAGCAGTTGAAAAATTTATGGCTATCAAATCAGATAACGGAATGTCAAACACCTGTTTTGACCAGATATTTTCTTTGCTTAAAACATTGTTACCCGAAGGAAATGTTTTTCCTGCAAATTACTATGAGAGTAAGAGGCTGGATTGAAATTTCGGACTTACTTGTCAGAAGATTCATTCATGTTCAAATGACTGCATTTAGTATTCTGGGGAAAATGAGTCGTTGGATAGTTGTCCCACATGTGGGAAACTAAGATATAAAGAAGGACAACATGAGAATTCTAGTTTGATTCCTATAAAACAGTTGAGATATTTTCCACTTACATCCAGACTTCAGCGTTTATTCATGTCTAAGAATACAGTGACAATGATGTCATGGCATAAAGAGAATATTTCAACCGATAAAAGCTTGAATCATCCAGCTGATGGTGATTCATGGAAACATTTTGATAGAGTGCATCCATCCTTTGCTTTAGAAGCTAGAAATGTTTGACTGGGCCTTTCCACTGATGGTTTCTGTCCGTTCGGATCTTATGGTAGTCAATATTCATGTTGGCCTGTTTTTTAAACACCGTACAATTTACCTCCATGGATGTTGATGAAGGATCCATATATATTTTTGACTTTACTAATTCCAGGACATCCGAAAAAAATATTGACGTTTATTTGAAACCATTGATTGATGAATTAAGTTTATTGTGGAGTACTGGTGTAAGTATATATGATGTTGCAACGAAACCGAATTTCATACTGAGAGCAGCATTGATGTGGACAATTGGTGAATTCCCGGCTTATGGGATGTTATCTGGCAAGAGTACACATGGTCAATTATCTGTAATCAACCAGCTAGAGCTTGGTTTTGGTGGAGTTTATGAATGCTGGATTTCGAATGATGAACATCACATAGCTCATACGTATGTTCTGCTCAACTGTGAAGAGATGACATCAATTGTACTGTAAGTGTTTATATCACTTATTCTATCATTTATGTTATAGTAAATAACTTTGGTTTTTGTAGGTTGTATGATAATCATATCAACAAACAACTTCCACAAATTATAGCAGCTGCTCTCGAAGAACGCCGACTGAAAAATTTCTCTCAGTGCTTTCAAAAACTGGTAACATAAATTCTTTATCTTTTAGCAACTCATTCAATGTATAGTTTACTATATTGATAATTATTTCATAACTTTTCAGGTGTCTCAACATGCTGATAAAATTGACAAACGGCTGTGTATATTGAGTAACCCACCTTCCAAATTTGTTAAAACTTATAATGCATATGTGGTGAATGGATTTCGATTTCACACACATGCATATGGGGAATCGAAAAAAACAATGAACAGTGGAGTTAGCTTGAGAGGATCTCATCATCTAGAAAATGAAGTTGACTTTTATGGAATACTTGATGAAATCATTGAACTCTGTTATCTTGGACAGCATTACATAACAATGTTCAAATGTCGGTGGTTGGATACAGAGAGAGTCGTGCGTGTTCATCCGACTCATGGAATCATCGATATTAAATGTAAAAGTGTTCTCACAGTAAATGAACCATTCTTATTGGCTCAACCGGCACATCATGTTTATTACGCAATGTACTGTGCTACATCAAGAGACTTGACTGATTGGTGGAGTGTAATAAAAATCAAAATCCGAGACAATCAGTTTAGTCAAAGTGAATGCGCTTTCACTGATGTGAAAATAATTGAAGTTTTTCAAGAGAGTCATCAAAATCAATCTTTTTTACAAAGAGAAATGAGTATCGATGACGACACCCCACATTTAAGAGTCGGTGATGATGATGATGTTAATGATGTCACATATGAATTTGAAATGGTAAGAGATGAAGCAACTGGAACTCGAATGGATATCGATGATGTTGAGGAGGAATATAAAGATGACATTGACATATATGAAGATGATGATAAAGATGAACAATGATAGAATTAAATGGTAGTTATATAAAATCATAATATATATATATATATATATAATAGTACCTAACAATTATTTGCTAACAACATTAACATTTTCTATTTCAGATGGACGACGAGACATTTCGTGAGTTGGCGGATGCTGACCTGCATTTTGATGCGGATGAGTTGCTGGCAGATGACCCTCAGCCTGCAGGCGCACCAGGGATTACTCAGAGGGGGCGCGGTCTTGCACGATTGCTGATTCATGACCCTGTCCCCGAGCGACATACACGTCTTGGGTTTGATCCACGCACACGGAGGTGTAATAACTTGTGTGATAATATGTGGATTTGACTAAGATTTCATTAATCTAGTCACATAATAAATGTTTATTATTTTTACAGTTTTCTGCATATAGTAGTCGGACAGGGACGCCCTATTTTGCGCAACTATTTCTCTCAGCCGTGGACTACATGGAGGCAGATTCCCATTGATGTGCAGCAGGCCATGTTCGGCCATTGGTTGGTACGTACGTAAATAAATAATTTTTATTTTGAAAATTATTTCATTTCTAACATGATATTTTGATTTATTTGTAGGGTTTATGGTATCTGATCGAGGATACCATGCGTGATGCCATCCACAAGGCATGGGAGGTGGCCATGCGTGATCGCTTGCGTCAATTTTTGCACAATTTAAGAAAAGCTGCCATGAAGAAAGCTGGAGTGTCAGATTTTGACGAGTCATGTAGAGCACACCGACCAGAGTACATTTCATCCCATGTATGTGATGGATTATGTGCACACTGGTTGAGTGGTGCCTTTCAGAGGAGATCATCGGCGGGGAGCCAGAATTAGGGGTGAAAGGAGGTGACTCATCAAGCTGGGAGTCATTCTTTCAATACTCATAGACAGCATCTGGTATGAGCATTATTTATAAATATTTTATATAACTATAAATATTAACAGTTTATTTTTTATTCTTATAGGTTGTCGACCACCCTGACATTATGGAGTATGACGTATATCAGAGGATGTATAGTGATCCTGCTACTGGGGAGCTCAGAGGTGATTGTCCGAATCACATCGTGGTGAATATTTTTTTTTCAAGTTTAAAAATTAACTACATATAATATATTCATAATATTAATTTTAAATTGCAACTACAGGAGTCATATGAGGCCGCAACATCACAGACTCGGCCTGAGAGTCAGCCCGAGTCATCAGATCAGACCACTGGCCATCAGTTTGATGAGGCGGCATGGATGCAGGCCACCCAGTATGCCTTCGAGAAGGGACGGGTAGTTGGTATTAGCTCTCGACTGACTCATAGAGATTATTATGGCAGTGCTGCGATGTCGGCATCCAGATCGAGAGGAGCTCGTGCATCTTCTTCTGCTACACAGTATGAGGATTAGTTGTGATCTTAGACTGCATTGATAGAGAGTCTCCTACAGGAGCATGAGCAGATGCGTCAACAACAACAACAGCATGAGGAGGAGCGTCGACGCCAGCAGCTGTTGTACGAGGAGCAGATGAGTCGGTGGCAGCAGCAGCACCAAGAGCAGATGGAGTACATGCACCAACTCACTCATGCTTTAGGGATGGAGTTTCCTCCACCAACATCTACATACCCCCTCCCCCCTCCCCCCCTCCTTCAGATTAGAGTTTGTTTTTATGTTATAAAGTTTGTTAAATCAAAATATGAATTTTTTTCTATTCGTAGTTTCTGTCTCATTATAAAATATTAATAATATTATATTTTCAAATAACAATATTAATATGAATAATAATATTATTTATATTTTATAATATTAAATTATATATATATATTAAAAATTTATAATATTATAATTTAATTATATTTTTTTGTAATATTTGAATTATTTTAATATTTGAATGTAAAATAATTCTATTATTTCTATATTAATTAAAATAAATTATTAATATTTTTTTATTTATAAATTATAATTATAATATTATTATATTAATTAAATCATTTATTAATATTCACTTATTTTTTATTTTTGAATTATAATTCTATTATAATTATATAAATTTAAATAGTTTATTAATAATTTATTATTTTTATTTGTGAATTATAATTCTATTATTATATTAATTAAAATCATTTATTAATATTTTATTATTTTTTATTTTTGAATTATAATTGGATTATTATTATTTTAATTAAAATAATTTATTAATAATTTTTTTTATTTTTTTTATAGTATTTGCGACGGGATACTATGCCCGTCGCAAATAGTATTATTATTATATCCATTAAAATAATTTAATAATAGTTTTTATTTTTTTTAAAAATGCAATTGCGACGGGGCCCGTCACAAATAACTGTTGCGACGGGGCCCGTCACAATTCCTTTTTTAAAATCTTTTACAATTATACGGAGTATTATTTGCAACGGGAAGGATCCCTGTCACAAATAATAGCTTCAGCGACGGGCCCATCGCAATTAATTATTGTTGCGACGACGTTTTCTGCAACAGGTGATTTGCGACGGGCCCCCATCGCAAAAGGCCATTTGAGACAGGATCCCGTCGCAAATGACCCGTCGCAAATACCCATTTTTCCCGTAGAGAACATATCAAATAGTGGCATTGACATCCTGTCTTTTCCATGGATTAGCTAAGTGTTAGCGATGTTTCATTTTCATAGAAACACGAGGAGTCATTACTCTCATGGGATGACCTCCATGGTGCTATTATATGATGTTTTCTTCTCCTCATTTCTATTATATGTTCATTTTCAAGAGCTTTAGGATCACCAGTAGGGAGGGATGATAGTGGAAGAGTAAATGATTGTGTTCGAATACCTTAGTTGTTATTCTTTTGACATGGTCTACATAGTATACTTCTGATCATATATTATAGAATAGGGTCTCCATTGAGAGACATGTTACAATGTTGTTCCCTTATTTCCTCTTACATTTTCCACGGTGCTAGAGTGGGCACTAGTGACAGAGATTATTCTGTCAGTCGGGCACCAATAGGATAGTTTTGGATGTTTTTGGGATAATGATGAGACATTTTATGTTGTAAGAAGATGTTAGTTAGCATGGTCTCAAAACAGGGGGATTTCCATTATCAGACTCAGGATCATGGTTAAGGAAATCGTAGAGCACCATGATATCAGAAGGAGGTATGGTACTATTCTTGTGATGGGGGAGGTCACATATCATGATGATACCCAACCCTACATGTTAATATTCACAGGTAGTAGGTCAGTGCACCACCATGTCAGAGACATTTTCTTGATTTGGAATCACCAATGTGAGGAAATGGGTGTCCCAAAAATGAAATTACATGAGAGGAGAAAGGGAAATTGTAGTTGGTGGAAAGAGTTACAAGGACTTTCCGCCACTATAAGGTGGTAATGTCCGGTTGGGGTAGCTGGAAACTGAGATTGCGAGCTGCAGAATGTTCTGGATGTCTTCAATATTGCTGTTCGCAAGATAAAAAGAGGTAAACTCTAGGTATTTTCTAGCATTTTGAATTAGAACTTTTTAGACACTATGTGAGTTAATATTTTCCTCATTATTCATGATTGAGTTTTTACCAGGGTGACACATTGCATCAGGGAAAACTTGTGTTAGTGTTGTTAGATGTATCTTTGAATGCATGATGAAGTTTTATCCTTCCCCCACTGAGATGAATTATTTTTATGTGATCAAAACCATGAAGGAGAGTCAGATCCACCCATCTTCTATAGTATTGAGGGGTGTTCGACGAATCCCTCGGATATGTGCCTTCATGGTGAGGTTATGGAGTGAATTGTCAGAGAAGGTCGTGGAGTTTCTAGTGGATTTTTTATTCACGAACTCCTTTTATTGGAATTCTAGTAGTGTGTATAGTGGAGTTTCATGGTTGAAGACACTCTTTTTAAAATTGAATAAATGATTAATAGGGAATGCCACAAGGTTTCCATGTCTAGATTCATGTTGTGGGATCCATTTTCTCACCTGCCCTATTTATTGGTTTGTTATGTTCCCAATGTCAATATTGATACATCATATGATGAACAGGTCAATGTGATGGTGTCCCCATGAACAAGACTATTTGAAACACTAACTGGTGTTAGTAGTAGTATTCTTATCCTGAAGAGTGGGGAAACATGGGCTTTTGGGAGAGCGCTTTGTGGTTTTCACAGACAACTAGAGTTTCTGGTGCATCTTTTCTCAGAGAGACCTAATCCAGAGGTGGAAACAATGGTGAAATTTTATTCGAATTATGGCTCTGATAGATTCTATACTCTATTAATTGGGCAATGTTGTAGTAAATTTCCTTAGTAAGAACTCCTACACTCTCTTTATGCCGAAGTCTTTGGGGAAGTTAGCTTCCCTACACACGACCTTCGTGGAGCTGTAGGGTAAAATTTTATTCAGTTGAAGCTCTTTAATCCATCTATTATTTGGAATGTCAGAGAGATTAAACTATGAAACATGAACTATGAGATATTTCATGACTCAGTTATCCATATGTGACACACCATATTAATATTATAAATTATGGAATAATGAGAAGTTTTTCCAAGGGAACCGTAGTTTGACATGTACGATACTATCCATGTTTATGAGTTCCCCTTGATGTTAATATCTGATCGTGGTCTGTGATTTCTTTTAAAATTACAGAGAGGCCTATAAGAGGTGTTCGTGACCGAGTTATGGATGGGTACATGATATCACCTGCATACAAATGTGTAGACAAATCATGCTATCTAGGTTTGTAGGATAAGCTAAGGGATTGAGTGTCGGTTTTTTTAGGGAGGTGAGTTCCCCACTGGGTCCTCCAAAATGTTTGAGATCATGTAGAAGATAGTTTTGTTTCATTCCATATTTCTTGACCCCCAAGATGGAGGGGTTCATGACCTTTTCATTGTGTCACAGATAATGAGATGTTTTCTCAAATCCATATACAACATCTACAAGAGTGGAATTTATGAGCACAAAAAAACCCTTTTGATTTCATGTTGTGGAAGCATGGGAACATGAATGAGTTTTCCAAAGAGTGAGATATCCATTAGCAGGCTCAGTATCCCAAAATGATTCAATAGTTTCTCTTTTATGGGATGGAAATCTTAAAAGAGGGAATGATGTAGTGACCTAGTTTTGTCATTGTAAGTCTTTGGAATATTTTTAAATTTATTTCTAGAGCCACGCACTGAGACGACCTGTCATTCTATGGAATGGTGTGCCCATAATAAATTTTTTAAAATTATTAATGGGTTTCACATTATGCACATAGAGTGAACATGATATCTCACTAACATTAGCTCAGCTTAGAAATCCTATTCCACAGTTTAGTACGGAGCATACCTTTTAAACTATGCATGGTATAAATTTTTCATGCACATAATTCCTATGGAAAACACTATATAAGGAATTATCATAAATAACATAATTAAAATACTAAATTTATTCTGGACATTAGATCAAATAAAAAATGAATGGATTTTCAGAAGGTAAATCTAAGAGAACAATAGAGTTCGTAGTAAGGTGTTACCCTAAGGGAAACCACATATGAGAGGGAATAAGTTATTTGGATCCTATGTCTGAGGATATTTTCTTATAAGTGGGTGTGGAAGGAAATGTGTTGGGTTTTGTATCATTTCCACTTAATAGTGGGTGAAGTGCCACTGTCCCTTCCAATAGTGGTTCGACATCCTTTCTTGATCATAATGTGACAAAACATCAGGTGTTGTAGACCTGATCACATCAAACATAATGGCAGATCCAAAATGAAGGTAGGATTTCTATTTCATATTATTCACCTCTTGATTGTACAAATTATTGTAGAAAATATTTTTTTCTCTATTTTCACTGCTTTGGAATCCTTTAATGATGGCCAAACATATAATGTCCACCATTATATTCAATTTCTAGTCTCTCGTTCTACTCATTCTTAATTTTTTTCGTCCTTAAAAATTTTAATCACAAAAATCATTGTCGAATCATGGACACAGATATATATTTTTGAATCCCTCAATCTGAGGAATCTGTGTCTCTGCTCAGTTTTTTGTTTTAGGTGCTAGAGGTGCCAGGGCGGTGAGAGGAATTGCCGAATTCTTTTTAACGCATTGAAATAATGATTAATATTCTAGAGGATATAACAACTATATAGATCGGGACCCGAGGACAGAAAATTCAATTTTGAATCAATTTTTGGATCACCATAGTTATAGTGGCAGTTATTGGAAGTATTATAGCGATTAATAGTGGCAAGTGGTGGACCAGAACGAGAGAGCCCAGACAGTGCGGACGATCAATGGCGACGACCAGGTAGCATATTGTGTTGTGACATGAGTGTGATAAGGACATGCGGTCGACCATATGGAGTCATTAGAAAGAACATGCTTTGTGGAGGTGAGTTTAGCTAGGGCAACTAGAGGTGGACAAACAGGGTAAACTGGTGGTGGAGAAGGGTCAACCCATAGTAGGGGCCAAGGTTGCATGATGGCATGGCCAGGAGATAGTGGTGGTTCAGTGTCACATCTACTGACCGGATCTGGTGAACCAGGTGGAGCCGAGCGGCCGAGATAGGCCTGTTTGTTCTAGAAAAAATCGAATGCATTTATTTCCTATTACAAGCATCAATTTCACATACCGTTTGTGGTGACATGACCCATTCATTGAGGCTGAAATTTCAAGACCAATGTTTTTGCGGTTAATGAAAAATTTTGATGTGGGACCTACGAGAACCATTTTGGGTGTTGGTAGTGAAATGGACCATCTTCATAGGGTGTAAATTTCAAACATATAGATAGTCTATCTCATATGTTATTATGAGTGTATCACAAAGGTGTGATCCTTTTGGTGTGTTTTGGGATCGTGGTATGGGTCCCACGTAGCACTGCTTGTTTGTGGTTTGGTGAAATGAAACTTCTTCATATGGTGTCTATTTGGGATGAATGTATAGTCATTTCTATGTTTATTATAAGAGAAATCCAAAGGTTGAGATCCATTGGTCATGTTCGAGGATCGTGGCATGGGACCTACAAAACATAGTTCTTGTGCTATGTTGAATGATGTAGCTTTTCAAACGAATGTTCGATTTGGGGAAATAAATAGTTTATCTTGGGTTTTATTTCACAATGTTCTCAACAACATGATGCTACTATTTACATGGGTACATTTGAGGTGGAATATCGATGGAAATGGAGTTTTTTCCATTAGTACCCAAGACAAGCATTGAGCGATCATCTACCCTCAACGACCATTGGTTCTATATAATCTAGGAGTACATTGGACCACCTAGGGGTACATTTCCATATTTTACTACATGATCAGGATAGGGTAAATGTCTAGTTGATGTGGCAAGGCCAAATATCGTGTGGTCCCCACCCACTTCATGTCCCAAACTACGAATCATGTACCCCATGTACCTCCATATATTGGGATCATATTTTGGAATTAAAATTTCCTATCTCGGGTGTCTTTTTTCATAGAACGTGATTGTGTACTCTATAGTGGATTTAGAGATATTATGAGAGATGTTAAGGATGTCATTCCTATTCAGGAGACACCTGAAGATGATAGTGAATAGGAATTCCCATATCAATGCTTTTTGTGAGTTACAATCTAGCATGGATTTGCAATGTATTCCGTAAATACCTTCCAATATGAATCTTTCTATTGAGTATGGGGTGGATCCCCAATGACCTAGAGTGGAATCCCACATCCGCATGGGTGTGGGTCCTCTAATACTACTATGACTGTGGAATCACCCATCATCATGTGCATGAGTCTTCTGCCAGCTACATCGGATTGGAATCCATGTGGTGCATTATAGAGAGGGTCCTCAATGAACAAGAGTTGAATCCCCTAGACACATAAGGGTTAGGGTCCTATACGATGACAATCAGAGTCGAATTCTTTTGACATAGAACAGTGTGGGTCCTCTTCGAAATCTTTGAGAGTGGAATCCCCCATAAGAATTGGTATGGGTCCTCTACAATCAATATCAGAGTGGAAACCCCTGACGCACTAAGGAGAAGGTCCTTGATTAACAAGAATGAAATAACTATGACAAATCAGTTTGTGGTTCCACTATGAAAACTAGTATAGTGTAATCCCCCTAACGCATCGGGGAGTGGGTCCGACATGATTACTGTATGAGTGGAATCCCCCCGAAGAATTAGATTGAAGGTCCATTATCATGAATATTTGAGTGGAATCCCCATGACATAGTAAGGAGTGGTCCTCCAATATGAATTGGGGACCCCTTGGCCTTGTGGAATAGTGACGAGATGTGGTTGACTTTCCTTTGGACTCACATGAAAGAGGGATGCTTTCCCCTCCCCAATTCTTCCTTTTTATGTGACCTATATGTTTGTGGGAAAGTCAGTATCGCCCAATGGGGATAGCTTCATGGTGTTGTGATTGAGCATCATGGACTTGTGACACCTATGAAGGTGTGTAGGATGCTATAGATCGATGGTGGTTACCATTGAAACTATTGATGACTCTTCTTCTAGGGTGGAGGTATGAGATAGTGATCCCCTCACTCATTTTTTTGGGCTTCTTTGGTTGAGAATATATATATATATCCTATTTGTTACACCTACTCATTTTCTATTGAAGAATATCCTTCTATGATAGGTGAAGACCCGCAAGGTATCCCACATTCTTTCCATTTCTTGATTCTTGTGGTTGGATGAGTATACACATTCTCTAAACAAAGCGAAGAATCAATGAGAGGTTCATATTATGACCATTTCAATATCATTATTTTTGGATGTGTTTTCTTACACTAACGGGTTAGGTTGAGCTATACTCTCTTCCTGTTATGGGTTTCATCCACTGCTCCCCTTTTCATTATACCATTTTCCTAATCCCTCAAGACTTCAGGGCATATTACTATCTATTTTCATACAGACCTATTCATGGGCATTCCTGGTAATTTGTGTTCCATTGTAGACAATGTATAGGTTGATAGTTACATTAAAAGATATTATGGATACACTATCTTATACCATCTATGGTGGTATTGTCAGGGGATTCATGAGAGATACTCTCCCAACTATTTTAATTTTTCTCATTTTGTTGGGTAGTGGAACGTTTCTACCTGGGTGTGTGTTTTCACCATTTTGATTTCAGTTTGATGAACTATACTTTGACTGGTTAGACGTTGATTTATGTTTGGTTTCCTTTTATAGCATTTTTGTATCATATTTTCATTTTCCTCTTCACTTTTTCATTAAGTGGACTATCTATGTGTGTACAGGTTCTTAGGAAAAGGCCTCCCTGTGTTTGTTGTGCCTTAGATGCTTATCTCCACCCCTATGCCAATGGACGTAGGTTTGGAGTAGTTTCAACTCATGCCCTGACATGGGTCAACTCGTGATAATATAATGTACTTTCAATGTCTTTAACCAATCTTTCAGCTACTACTAGGTAAAATATCCACTCATGGAAAAGGGATGTTGCCACAAAAAAATTTCCACAATTATCATATTTCTTTATGGTAACACTGGTTGTTATCTAGCATAGATGATATCACCAAATTCTCTTATGTCAGGTGATCCATTACTGTCACAAATTTATTAATTCCAATTCCCACAATTCTCGATTATGGATTTGGAACAATATCATCCTCTTGGTACTATCCAAATATAGTATCCCTGCTTTTTCTATAGAAAACCATTTTGAACAGACATATCCTAGATGGCGAAACACGGTAATATAAGAATTCTAATCCATTTCTACATAAATATAATGTAAAAAACATTTTTTGTATTCTATAAGAAACATATAACTCATAATGTAATCTAAACCATGCTCCGATACCAACTATAATGTCCCAACATTAATCATTACATAATCTATCTATTTCATCTAGATTTAACTTCTTTACATTACCAAATATCTTATTTAGTTTATATTTCTATAAAGATAGGAAATAAATAATACATAACAACCCTGAAGCATAGAATGTAGAAATCATTTAAATATAATCCATTTATTCAAAAACATAATTATTTTAACACAAACCATCAAAAAAATTTCGTAGAGAAATATTCATAATATTTAACATGAATTACTTCATTTTTTGAAACAAACATATTACCAATGAACAAGAATTAGAAACTTGAGAGGAGTATAAAAATCTCAGTAAGGGATATAGATTGAAGTAATTAATCCATTTGTCCATGATTAAGTTTAAACACGTGAAATAATCTTCACGAAGATATACATCTCACCCATATATACATACTTTATGAAACATGAGATTTCCATAAAACATTAGAGTAAATATATTAAACTATAAAGTTATATTGGTGAATTTATTACTTATATAGAAACCCTTTCAACTACCTTATGATTTGTAACCCATGTAGCTACCCTAAAATGTATCCCCCACGACTACTCTATGATGTAACAACTATTGTTACATTTGGAGTAACTTGACAGTAAAACTCCATCTTACATATACCCAATGAATTAGAGGGATAAATAGGTACCACCCTTCATCATAAAATGTTTCCAATATCCCAAACATAATCATAAATGATGAATAATTTCCTAAAATCATTGCTTTTGATTTTTGAAAATTAGAATTTTAAAAGATGATTTTTGATGAAAATTCCTTTACAAATATCATATAATTGATGTGAGAAATTAATATAATTAGTGAAATATGTGTATACACTATATATAAACATAATAAAACATAATATAAACAAAAATTCATCACACAAATAATCTTAATACCATATGATGAATAATGTATAAGGTTAACCGATTGAATAGAAGTTAGGTTAAGAATTCTATTACCATTGGATCGCCTTACGTCAATCATGTTTTAACATCATGTATAATTGTTAAAAGAATATTATTAATTCTTTCAAGAATAATAATCATCATTATAACACATTATATGATAATTTATAACATCATTCTACCCATTTACCAATAATATTTTGTTATTTCTATTGTTTCGAGTGCTTTCATTACATGGTTTCCATGGTCGATTTGTAAATTAATTTCTTGAATAATGGAAGAGATACTCCATAATTTGAAGGAAATGGATTTATCAAAAATACTAAATATTTAATTAGTCCATAAATAAATTTTTTATATGTTATGTGGATGAATATTTAGATAAATCATTATTGATATTCATTTATATCACTTTGGATGTTCTTCGTTAATCACGAACATCTATCATTATATAAATTTAATATAAAGAATATAAATATATTCATGAACATAATAGTGTTAATATAAAACAAATTAATATATTTTTCAATCATTAATTTTTTTTAAAACCATATTTGAAGAATGTTCTGGAAATTGAATACATGACTTCCTCAATATTGTTAAATCAACATGTCATGGATAGTGTGTTTATTTATAAAATATGAGGGATATGATTAGAAGTATATTGATGAATTTTTCCATAAACATGATAAAATAAATACTATATAAGATTTTGGAGCTTCCATTCCCCTTTGATATCTAGAGGGTAAGAGAGTATATGAAAATAAAAATAAATGAAAAGATAACACAATAAAATGAAAGAGTTTTTTTACCTCTAGATCTATTCTCCTTGAGACCCACATTATAGCGTTTAGTTTTGGCCATTGAGTTAGACAAGGAGGTCTTGGGAATAGGGAAGATCCATGGGAATGATATTTTAAATAATTTAGACAATTATCATATCTTGAGAGGGGTGAGATGAAGAAGGATGATGTTGTTATTTATAGTGGAGGAGAAGAGGGGTTTTCCATTATTTTAATCATTAGTTTAATATTTTTTCAATTAAGACTATGAATAATCCAAATTCATGTCAACCAAAATAGTAAAAAGAGCATGTGAGTTCAATGCACGTGTTCTTATATCAGCCATGATTCTATGAATAGTGTATTTTACATATATATAATATTTACAGTATGTTACTATATTTCAGTATTTAATAAAATTCAAATATTTCAGAAAAATCCAAAAAATTTCCCTATACATTTTTCTACATGTTTAATTAAAAAAATGAACTTCATTTTTTTAAAAGAATTTTCAAAACATGATAACATTAATTTTCATATGATATCACAATTCATTCAAAAAAATGCATTTTTAAAACAATAACTAAATTTTAATCCCCTTGAATTTTTAATCAAGATCTCATTATCTTATAACGATATGATAATAAAATAAAAATCTAATTTACTATTCATAAGGATCTTATTACTATTCATAAGGATATGTGACTATTGACCAAAAATATGGTTGGTTCTATCAGAGTCAATATATCTTAATGATCACAACTATAGATGTTTCTTTTTTGAAATTAAACTCCTAAAATAATAACATTTTTGTTATTTTCTATATTATAATTATAACCCTAAAATGGATTCATTATTTAAATTATCATTTTTTTCATGCATTTAAATTTATTTTCAAAACCGTGGGGTGTTATACACAACATTTTGATAAAATTATAAGAAAAATTTATATTTTGTCATAGTGAAGGTAACTTTGAGACAAATTTCTTACATTGATTCCTTTCTTACACAATTACAATGTGACATCATGCAAATCATAGATAGTTAAATTCATATCCTGTTTACAAAAACTAATCTCAATTATCACCCATTTATGAACCTATTATAATTCTTATAATAAATAAATTAGTTTTAGAATAGTATGGCCATCAAGGGTTAATAAAATTAATTTTTTTTCACACATTTATTAATTTGGTAATTATTTCCTACTCTTTTTAATCATGTTTTTACTTAATATACAAAATAATATTCTTTGATTATTGACTTATAACCATGTAGAATTATGTAACTTAATTCCATATATAATGTTTTACATTATGAGAATGTAGAATTTAGTTAATTTGTTAAAATATTTATTGTTTTTAGGCTCACATAGTTATAACAACCCATACATTCTATATATATATATGGATTGTAGATTAATATTCATTACATAAAATAGTGACCCATTCAAAAATAATATATTTCTAGAACTTTTAAAAATTTAAGAATATAAACTATTGGTTTATAAATGATATAAACCATCTACCATTACATTTTTCATAACTAAAAAAATAGTATACCTATAAAACATATTCTTTTCATCACAACATGGGAAAATTTAATAGGGTAAATGGTTCGATTACATACTCATTAAGAGTAAACAAATGTTGATATAAATTATTACATTAGGAAAAAATGATTAGAAGGTAATGAGAGAATTATTATAATATATGTAAATAATACCATCAACATCATATATAAAAATATTTAATCACGATAAAAATAATATATCTACATATGTAATTAATAATAATGGAATCTAATAACATGATACCTTAATATATATATATATATATAATTCATAAGATATTGGGATCCATGTACACAGATAAAATAAATCCATTAGTATTCAATGATTATCAACAATACTATCATTGAGGAATGGGTTCTCTCCCAATATAATCATTGTATTCAAGGGTCACTCCACTGATTATCTTTGTGGAATATTTCCCTTAATAAACTAGTTTGAGTCAAAATTATTAAACTTTTGATCTCAATATATATCAATATTTTCCAAATATAATGGAGGGAGATAAAGTACCCACCAATAATATAATAAAAACAATATATTTGAGTGACATAATATCATAAACTATTTATCATATAATAACACATGAAAAGAAATTGGTTTCATAAACATGTTATAATAACATATCCCTTGTAATCAGAATGAGTTTCATAAGAATGTCATAATTTTGTCATTGCAAAAAAAATGAAAAACAAACAGGTTTCATAAAATCATATCATAAATATAAATCATATATATAATTAATCATATCCCATTTAAATCAAAATTAAATTAATGTTTATGGGATTCTATAAAAAAACATGATAAAAATATTTTTCAAGAAAATAACATTTTCAATTTAAAATAAATTCTATCGAATATAATGAATTTTAAAATATTATTGTAAAATTTTTCTATCAATTTATCCATGTAAACTATTAAAGGAACATTTTAATAATAAATATTTCATGATAGTGGGAATTTATATTCATACAATAATTGATAAAGGAATAATGTTTTTACATTTCTATAAAAAAATAAGTAAGTACCTTTTCAAGAGAATAAAAATAATATTCCTAATAATAAATTTTTAAAAAATTAAAATACAGATAAAAATGTCTTTAGAAATTAAAATATAATAGTAAATACCATCTTTAACTATTTTTACGAAACATTGATATAAAATAAAAATCATTTTTGATAAAATAATGATATGGAGATCATTGAAAATAAAAAATTATTTTCATTTCCATGATTACATAAGGTTAGTAAAAAGAAACAGAAATAGATATTATTAAAAAATAATCAATTTCTATTAAATTTTTATTGTTTATTGAGATTTAGATCAATATAGTTGATCATCAAGAGCATAATCATAATCAATCTAGATATCAAGAAACTCTTATCACTTTGATAACATTTGAATCATAATCCCCCAAAAATAAATTACCATATATTTACATATAAATACCATTAAAATTTGTAATAATAATCATGAAATACATTCATGTAAATTATATACACCACATAAATATACATGTTTTGAATATAGCTTCAGTCTCATAGATTTAAAAGTGCGATGAAAATCCCTTTCCTCTGTTAGTATCATTTTAATCACTATCCCCATGAAATGTTAAATTTCAATGAACCGTTAAATTTTGAAAATAAAAAAATTCATGAAATATCATGTAAAAGGGGTTCTATATTCTCCTCATAAAATATGATAGGTTGATAGAATAACATATGTATCAAAGAAGACCTTATGAAACAAAAATCAAATACATTATATCCAACATCATTCATACGTGTTGGATCCTACTATATAATCAATATATATATATATTTATTTATATTACATAAATAATCATATAAATAATATCATATATTATTTACATATAACTAATTATCACCCATGGTCTGACACTTCTTTATTAGAAACACTGTTTTAGGTGCAAACTACATCATTTTTCTGGTATGAATTAGTTTGACAATTTTTTCCATGTACATTGATCATGGATAAATCAAATATATAATGTTTTTAATGGATTTAATATCATATATATTCATTATATACATGTTTATATTCATTTATAATAGATAAATATAGAAAAATTGTTTATATAATTCATGATGATAGTATTATGTATATAAGAACGAACACATATCTTAATTATTAGGGGATTGAAAGAAATTAAGAAAAATAAAAACAAGAAAATAATAATTTTTTAAAATATTAAATATTAAATATATAATCATTAAATCCATATTTTTTACAATCAATGTAAAACATAAATTTAAAATGGATTGCATTACTTTGTGGAGGTGGGAGTTAATATGTACGAATGACCAATGTTATCATTTTATAACACATTGGAAGGTAAGAATTAATATCAATATAATGGAATTCAATAAGTATAAATATGTCATAATTATCATATATAAATATTAAACACATCATAATACCAATCAATAAAATATGGGGATGTGTAATGAATTGTATCACTATATAGAGATAGCGACTTATATGTACACATGAATGATATTTTTACATTGAATTGGATTAATTTTGGGTTAGTAAATGTTGCCTCAGAGTAATAATAATATTTATAAATATTTTGGAAAATAAATAAATAATTTTATAAAAAATATATCATATTTTATGTTGTAAAAGTGTAATTAAAAAGAATTGATCTGGCAATGGGATTCTCTATTCTTTGAAATAAACTCTATAGATGTATTAATAAAGGATTTAGTGGTAGTATTTATTTAATATTGAATCATATTTTATGTGGATAAGAGACATTATAAGAAAACTACAAATAGGATTTGGTATTTAGAAGGGTAAAATTAGTGTGATGAAGTGAATTGAAGGGTTTTAAATTATAATTAAAGGAAGTGAAACTCTTGGAAGTTAAAAAAGTATTAAATGAAAATAAATTAATTAGGATTTCAAATTGGAAATAAATTTATAATATTACAACATAAGATGATTTTTAGTTGAATTTTTTAAATGAAATAATACTTCAATTGTTTATGGGGTAGTATGACCCTTATCGTTTGGTTTAAACCCTTAATAAATCCTTTGGACTAATAAGGTAATAATAATTTTTTCTACACATTTGGGAATAATAATGTAACTATAAAATGTAAAAATACCCATACATGGAACATTATTGGTTTTTACCAACATAACCCATTAATGTTTCTGAATCATTGATATTTTTTATCTTATATCATTTAATAAAATATTATATAATATTAAATATCATTAATGACATTTTAAATACTATTAATTTAATTTAATATTAAATACATAAATAAAAATGATGATTTACACTATAATATATTAAAACATAAATAATATTCATATTGACATATAAAATGTATATAAAAAATAAATCATTCAAATTATATTACTTTTTATATTTTTATTGTGATCTATTATAGTTTTCCTCAAATTGAATTAATAATATATTAGCTTTGAACAATAATTTAAGTTAATTATATAAATTTTAAATATTATAATTAATTTTATATCTTGAATATAATTTCATTAATCTCAATTTAGAAATTTATACTCATTCATTACATTGTTTTTTTCCATATTTCAACATATAGGATATATTTAAATCAATGAGAGTGACAGTTTGTAACTTTGTTTGATATAAATATAATATAGGAAATTTTTATGGATAACATTCCAATAGATAAAAAAATTAGACCCAATTTTTAAAATGGACTAATTATTTCCTAAAATAAAAATTATGATGAAACATTATGGCCTTACTACATAGTTTTAAAGAACTGTTACCTGATTTAATCTTTTTCGAGGTCAAATTTCTTACTATGGTCACTACTTATATTGATATATAATAAAAGGGAATATTTACAAACAATGAGACTATTTATTCCAAATATTTTAAAAAATATCATATTATTTACCTTTAATTATATAAAATAAATTTTTAATTAATTGCATAAAATGTGATAAATACTGCTATGAGGGAAAAAATATTTAAAGATTAAAAATGGGATTATTCTTCTCACCTTCCTAGAAAAATATTAGATGAATATTATAAAATTTGAATAATTATATAATATATATTTAGTTAAAATAATTCAAGAATAATTATAAATTTATTTTATTTTGTTAAAAACATATTACAATCATAAAAACTATTTTTTAGGAAATTGACTTTTTTTGTATAACAATGTTTGCATAATAAATTATAAAATAAGATTGATTCATGTGAATTTAGTTTTTTTTAAGAATATATAATTCAAAAAATTATAGGTTAACATCATTTAAAAAAAATATCCTTGTACATTCCGATGATATATATTATATTTTTCAATTTAAATCATTTAATTTTGATCTTCACTTGAAAACTGATTTTTCATAAAATTAACCCAAATTCATCCTTTGTTCTTTTCAATATGATTATTTCAAAAATTATTTTTATTATATGAAAATAATGAATGTTTTTTAAATTAATCATAAAATATTACATCCAAATTAATAAATGTAATTTTTTAGGAAAAATGTATTTCACAAGAATAAAATCCTTGCATTATAAACTGACTAATTATTTGCTAAGAATTTATTAATAAATTTATATTTATTTTATAAATTAGTTAGTATTTTTTCTACCAATGAGATTATTTATAGGATATAAATATGAAATTATAAAATACATTAATAGTATATCACAGTTTATTTAAACTCAGTTTTTCACGTAATGCATACATTCTACGAAAAAAAATTAATTTAAAAAATTATTTCTTATAATCGCTGGTTGTTACATTCAACCACCAATTGAAAAATTATTTCATAAAAAATTGAATGTGAACCGTATTAAAATGTTTTTCATATTTAAAAATTTCATTATTAAAAACCCACATCCTATAACAATTTAGTAAAACATCCATTTGATAGGAGAGAAGGGAAAATACACATGTCATATAGAATAACAAAATACCTGATCTCGAAATATTGAATCATTTGTGGGATGTTATGAAATAAATTTTTATGAAAAAAATACACCCATGTACTAATATATTTTGAAATAGTACATTGATATAAGAAATCTGACAATCACAAAACCATAAATCATTGATGGATAAAAATACAGTTTATTCACTAGAATCCAACGTAATAGGAAAAAAAATTATTGAATATCCTTTTCCAAGAATCGTGGAATGGATTTAATATCTATAAATAGAACATAAAAAATGTACTTAGTTTAGATGTTTAATTTTATACTTTAATCAATTTTCAACATAATCTATTCTATTGCTATTACACGATGAGTATTCGAGATGAATTTTTGCATGCATGACAAACTAAAATCAATTTGTATGAGATCAAAAAAGTATATAATAACATTTATCAAAACATATTGAATTAATAAAAAACAAAATTTTTTAGCAAAATTTTACATTATTCCAATAATGTATATACCTTCAAATAAATCATACAACTTTAGTCTCGAAAACCTTAATAATAAAATACATGGTTTGACTCAATAAATAATAATACATCCCAAATTTCATCTATAACCTAAAAAATAATAAATGTCTTATCCTCAAAGGATATGGAAATAAATTCAACTCACATATGAAAATATTTAATTACTTTCAACTGAAACAATATTTGATGTCAAACCACCTACTGAGCATCATCCTAATGAAAAATCTCCCAAAATGTCATTAATTATCATGATAAAATAGTATATAAGCTTATAAAAAATTAAACACTATCAAAAACATCTTGTGAAAATTTTAGATTCTAAACTGATAGTCAATCCTACCCATTCCCATAAATTTACCCCAAAATATTTTCTTGTCATTTAATCACTTCTCAACCATATTAATTATCTATATAACACAATCCAATATTCAATAATTAACATAAAATAAAATCATACAGTAATATAAATTGTTGTTTGACCTTTAATAGGTTATTTTTCTCCGAATACCTAATATCACCCCAAAATACCATAACATAAATTTTAAAAATTAGATAGTTATGCCTTTTAACATATGAATATCCATAAAATTACAACCCATTATGGCATTACTAATTATTTTTAAACTCTATATGAATATATATATATATATATTCTTAAAATATTGAATATATCCTTATTCCTAAATTAATCACAACCACTGTTGGATATATTCCATACATAAAAAATGAAGTAAACCTCATCAAAGGCGACAGAAATTACTTTTTTCAGTAAATAGACAATTTCAAGGTCACCAATAATATCATAGCTAAGTCAATCAACAATTTTTCCCAACTAAAAATACTTTTCATATTCAAAAGTGGAACTATCCTTAGATGTTTCATTAGCCTCATATCCAATATATATTTGATATCACTATTCAAAAATATTTTTCAAAAATATAAATTCATAAAAACATCTATCCTTTTATATCATTTTTCTTTAAAAATCATTGTTTTTACACTTGTATTGCATTTTTGGATTATATAATTCCAATATTCTACACACAAACAAAACGTAACTATAAATACTAATATAAGATAATGTTAATTTTCGTTCTTCAAAATATTCATTTTTATTTGTAATTAATTTATATATTCCTATAATTTCAATATATAAAAAACCATCTTCTACATCCAATACATTCACTTGTCTGTTTCTTCCTATATTGTCTATATACGAGAAGCAGAATATTCTTTTCTTCACAGTCTTCACCACCCAAACACTCCATAAACTCAATATTTCTATTCAATAAGTACTCTAATATTTGGCTAAGGTCAAATTTCTTAATCAAATACCATGATAAATGATTATTAATAATCACAATTATTTTAATTATAGAAATCATTTAATTTGGTTTTTGTGGGGACAATCATTCCACTTTTTTTCATAATGACCATGTATCCTCCGAATTCCTTCAATTAAATAAAACAAAATATAATAGTTTTGTGACAATATCTTTAGAAATGATTCATGGAAAATAATTTATACAATATCTAAATCATGAAACCTCAGTTTTAATCGATGGTGACTAATGTTTTTCCTATGTTATCCATGTTCATTACCAAACCATTTGGATGTTATCCTATACATAGGAATATCCCTTTGGTTTTCACTAATGTTTCCTATCAGAATTTATATAGATAACTAATCATATCTCTAATATAAACTACACTAACTGTTACATTTAAAATATAGGCATCCCATTATTTTATAAAGATAATCATTATAAAAGGTAATTAACAAGGAAAAAATCATATAGTTATAGTGCATTTAGAAACATATAAATATCAATAATTTTTACATTACATATCTACATCATCTCCCACTTATGTAATTTTTATTAAAACCCTTCTTAGAAAAATAATAAAATATTCTTTTCAACTTAACCGTGGTAATGGGAAAAAGAAAGGGTGATATTAGGTGCTAAGGGTAAACTAGTTATATATAAATTATCTCTTATTCATAACAAGAACATAATGGGTATGGGAACATGCTCATAAAAGTTTAAAAACATACCTTTCTTATCATGGATCATAATATTAAAACATGTTATAACTATTAAAATTTTATAATTCATGAATAATAAAGGAGAAAAAGAGAATGATCCATGAAAAAATAACACTAGTATAAGACATATGTTGGTGGAATGAACACAAAAATATAAAATAATATAATCATTAGTAAATTATCATTTCAATGATTATAATAGCTGAACTATTTCACCACAAGAACAATCATAGTAGTCATGTTTCACTACCAATACTGTCATAGTGGATAAATTACCATGAATATCAAGGTTCCCTCCCTATACCATCATATTTTTCTAATGTGATATTGATATATTACCAATGAATTGGATGGAGATATTAGTATAACCCATTAAATAATAAAAATCATAGAAATGTGTTCTAAAAGATACTATATAAATAATCATATAATTAAACATAAAAAACGGTTTGCAATAACATGTAATCAAATAATTACCAATGAAGCAGATTGGGTTTCATAAACATAACATCATTTTATCATAAAATAAATCAAGGAAAATAATGGATTTCGGAAAAATTATATAATGAACATAATCCATATTGATAATTAATAAGGATTATATCCTTGGATAATATCCATATTAAATCATTATTTAATCCACTTTTTATTGATTTTTATGAAGAATAATACCACTAAAAGATCATTAAAATATTCTTGATGAAAAATCCATTCCATTTTGAAATCACATAATTAAATTATAAAAATATAAAAAATATCATAGACTGTAAATTATTTAAAAATAATAATGGAATCATGTAATATATGGTTCATATAATTTAGTGTCTATTACAGTGGAAAATTAAATTCATCCCATATAAGATGAAAGAAAATAGTACATTTAAACTGCTGTAAATTAAATTAAAATAACACCACATTTGGAAAATTAAAAGAATATTCAATAAAACAATATTAAAAAAAATAAAAATATTTGGTAAAAATAATTTTCAAAAATAATTGGAGACTATTAAAAAAATAATTAAATATATTTTTATAATACAGTATTAGTGAAAATAAATTAATTCTTACTGAAGAGAAAAATGAATAATGTTTTCCATAAAAATGTATTATCATGAAATTGAGTACATAAGGTGAATAAAATGAAATCAAAATAATTTATTTCCCAAAATATATATATTTTAATATAATTCATGAATTTATTTTTAATTAGATCATAATATTTCATCATTGGAATCATAATAACAAACAATCACTATAAAAAATGAGACTGTAACATAAAAGTGTTACCCCTTTTGTGACATATGAATAATAAGACCCACGATATAATGAATATATGATTTATATTTAGGTGCCAATAATATTAATAAAAATAATCACTAAAAACATTCATGAAAAGTATATTCACCACATACAATAAGAATTTGGTTTATATGACTTGTGTGCCAAGGAAATAAAAGACCGATGAAAATCCCTTACCTACTTTGATGACTAATGAATCATAATCCCCACGAAAGAATAAAATAAAATGAAATAGTAATAATATTTTCCAAATAAATTCATGATATAAAATGTAAAAATTTTATGTATATAAATATTATAAAATAATAGAAGTCCATAAAATAACATCAGTTCCAATGTAGACAATTTGAAGAGAAAAGATTTAACCTTGTCTCTGAAATCCTTTGAAAGTGTTGAACCCAAATTATAATAAGTTTTTATTTGTTATATTAATTTTAAATGAGCCATAATAATATATATAACATGATATATTATTTATTCATAACATTTTATCACCAATTTGATAATTTTATTTAATTAAAATCATTTTTCCTAGTAAAATCAATTTTAATTTTCCTGATTTTTTCTAGCCCAGTAGTCATGGACCTTGAATATTATTCACGGTTCTGTTGTCTAAATAATATTATTCATTATTTAAATTTCATTAAATTTCATTAAAAACATTTTTATAATAAATTTTAATGCTTAAAGGGATAAAAATGAATTACACCATTCATATAGACGACCGAACCAATGTATGCAAGCAAGTGGATTAAAGTTATTGACCTATGGAATGAATTTTTTTTATAAAATTAAAAAAATACCTGATAATTGTTACATATATATATCATAAATACCTCCTTATAAAAATCCAATAAAACTATAAATGGACAAATTAATCAAATCGCTTCAGGGAAATGGTGGTATATATATAAGAATGACCGATGTTATCATTTTCTAACAATTTGAATGGTATAAATATAAATAATATATTATCATTGATGATATATAACAATTTCATAAAATATATATTTATATTAATCCAATCATAATAACCATTGATAAAATACGGTGATGAAAAATGAATTGTGTCACTACGTGGAGACAATATGGGATATGTATACACGTGTCATATTTTCACATACCATTTGATAGAAATATGGATATTAAAGGATGTTTAGTTTTCAAAATTTAATTTTATTTAGTATAATTAATCTCGTAATTTATTTAGATTATAAACATTTTATAAGAGGTAAAACATTAAATATAAATAATGTGACTGGTTAATAGGATTACCTCTTTCTTAAAATAACACCTTCAGTTCCCCCTAAAGGGATTTAATGTTTTTATTGTGGGAATAAAAAAATAATATAATGTGTCTAGTGAGTGGAAAAGATAAAATGATATATGTTTGTCATTCTAGAAGGATCAATGTGGTGCGAAGAAGAGAAATGGGTGGTTCTCTTTTATAAATGAGGGAAGGCGTACTATTTCTATTCCAAATCATTTTTAATTAATATAATTTAATATGGATTAAAAAATATGAAAAACTAATAATATTTAAATATAAGTTGAGTATGATTAGAAATAATCTAATATAATAATTTATTTCCCAGTTTGGATAAATTTTTTACGATTATTTGTTTATTTAAAAACACCATTAACCCAATTGAAAAATACCATAATATTAATGTTTTCTACCCTTTAAGGGATAAAAATGTTGCTATAAAAATATAGAAGGAAGATAATATGAATTTTTTTATGTTTACCAACAAATAACATTAATTATTTTGAATTAATTAACTTTTAAAATTTATAACATTGCAATAATTTTGTTTATTATAAAAATCATTAATGTCAATTTTTAACATTATTTATTTAAAATGAAATTTAAACATAATGAAAATGTTTGTTAATTATTTAATGGAATCGAACCTCCAAATTATTTTATATAGATATATAAAATTAATTTTATATATTATATCACTCAATGTATATAAAATTAAATATTTTTAAAAATATTTTATTTACTTTTCAATTAATCGAAAAAATATTGTATTATAGTATCACAATAATATAATATAATTTTATAACTTATAAAAATTATAAATAAATTAATATATTGAAAATAATTTCGTTAAGCTCAAAATGGACAATTATACTCAATTCAACTCTCACTCTTTTTAATATGTGGACATAAAAAATGAATTCAAAACTAAGAGAGCTATATTTTGTAAATTTATTTTCATTTAATATTATATTGGTCATTTCATAAAGTAGGGTAGATTATGAAAATTCATTGAGATTATTTAAAGATAGTGGGATAATTTTACATCATTCAATAAAAAGTAGGATAAAAATTGACGGCCTAAAAACACTTTTTCATACAATGGATTAACAGATTTACCCTTTGGCGAGGTGATAAATTTTACAATTATTACTATTCGTATTAAAAAAAATAAAATAGGGATATTATCAAATTTGAACATCTAAATTCCAAATAAGATATAAATTTAATCAAATAAAACACATTTATTTGGAAAATTATATGTTGAAAATCAATACGAAAATGAAAATCAAATTCTTATTTGAAAAATGATGTCTTTAAGCCTAAAAATGTATTTAGTCTTACCTCATTCATATAATAATATTTTATTAATGTTAAAAAAGTTATAGTGTATATGAGATATAAATATATTAAAAATATTTTGAATAAAAGTGTCAATGTAATTTATTATGATAAAAACACATCGTGGAATAAAAATACTTTTTCAATAAAAAATTATTTTTGGATAAAATTTGTTTTTACTGAATTCCAAATCAAATACATTATCAATGAACTAAGATGGAATTTTTGCAGAAATAATAGATAAATAAATTTATATTAAATCGGTTTTATGAAATCTTGAACTTTGTACATGCATGAAAATATTTTGTTTTCAATAAAAATTTGAATTTCTAAATATTCATTTGAAGATACATAATTCCATAAAATTATAAAAAATTTAGTCTCATATAATTCTATTATTCTAAAATAAAATATTCTGTACATTTTATAAAATATCTATGTGTTATAAAAATCAATGAGAATATTTTCCCTTGAAAGAAATAATTTTTTTGAATAATACATATTTTTGATAAATAAAATCACTTCAATAAAATTAATGTAATTATTTATAAATTACTTATCAATATATTTATTAATATTTCATAAAGTATTTATTTCTTTTCATACAAACAATTTAACATCTATGTTACAACTATCACAGTAAATAATATTATAACAACATCTAGTTGACTGTTACACTTTAATGTGTCATATAATTAATGAAATCGATGAAATTTTATTTATTTGAAAATTTTGTTTCAAAAAATCATAGTATGATACAGTAGTATTAAACAAAATGTTTCATATTATAATTCATATACATAAGTAAAACAACCCAAAAGTGAACAAAAATTATCATGCTTGGTGGATATTGTTTAAGAGGTGTTTAATTTGATATACTATAATTATAAATTAATATTATTAAAATTTTACTTTTTTTATTATGGTGAAATATATTTTAGTATTTTCAGAAAATGTATAAAAATATTAATGAAAAATGGAAATTGATTCATTATACATGCGATAATATGTAGGTACTAATTATTTTCAATATCATCTATCAAAAATCTAGAGGGATTTTATGAGGATATAAAATTAAAATTTCATGTTAATAATTATATTTGTTATGTAATATTTATTGGTAACTGCACTATAAAGACTATACATGAAAATTTATAAGGAAAAACAAATGACGTCACGTAGTGGAGGCAGTTTTCTACACATTGGGCTTACAATGTTTTTATAAGTGGATTAAAATGAATAAATAATGGCATAAATAGTATTATAAAAACATATAATTATACCAATGATAGTGAAGTTATTAAATTGTTATATTGGCATGAACTCTGGAATTGTATGATTAAGAAGAAAATCATTAGAGTTAATAATAATTATTTTTATGCCTTGATTTTTCCATCAATGATCACTTCAAATTTGATATATTAGGATATATAAGATTAAAAATGGGATATCTATTATTGTATTTATTTTATGGGAGATAACAAAGGAATTATTTCAGGGATTCATTCAAAATGGTGTGTTTTTTTTGAAAGCATTTTTTTTATCATATTTTATAAGAGAGAGAAATTTGATCTATTACATTCAATAATAATATTTAAATAACTCCATGAAACTATTAAAAAATGGATCCAAATTTAAAAAGTATGTACATTATGGTTTCCTAGGGCATATAAAGACTCAAATATTTAATTCCACACATATTTTATGCAATTAACACACTGTTTACCATAATGTTTTTTAAATATTAGTCATACTTTTATACTAGATATCATGGTTTAAACTATATGATTTTATATTATATGAAACATATTATACAAACAATAAATAAAAATATTATGTGGTATTGTACTAAATATATAAAAATATTTAATTGACTTCATATTGAAAAAAATTTAAAACTAAATTTTAAATTTAAAAAGATAATGAATAAAAATTTATTTTAATAGGAAAATAAAATTTCAACCATTATTGATTCTTTATCATATATAAAACTAAATAACAACAAAATTATTTTTAATATAATTATTTATGTACTCATACATAATATTATACTATTTATTTACAACATTTAATTTTGTTACTTTGAATACAATTCCTTGATGATAAATATACCATATTTTTAAAATATTTTATTCACCAGTATATTGATAATTATTATAAATCATAATAATATATGTTTATACCAGAAATTAGAATTTGATATTTCAAATAAAATGAAAATTACAATATCAAATATAATATCTATTTTTTCAAATTAACATTCTATGTGTAGGGAAATTAATATTTATATTATTTCACGTACTGAAGGAAAATATCATTTATAATGTTTAATTAATAAAAAATATTATGGGTTGGATTGAATTATAAATTTCATAGATTCCAATAAATTTAAAATAATTATTAACATTGAAATTTTATTTATTTATCAATACAATAAATATTAAAACTACATAACATACTTTCATAATTAATTAAACCATATTGTCATAGAAAAGTTTATATTAAAATGCTATATATATTTTCATAATGATCATCACGGGTTTCTAAATTACAAATTATACATTTTGAAATTTCATATTATTCTTTATAATATATGATTTCCAATGAAAAAAATTTCATAAAAATAAATTTATTAGTATAAAATAAAAATATATTCAAAATAGTGGTGACATTAATAGATATATTGACTATTCACTCTAAAATTTATTATTTAATAAAAAATATCAATCATAGATTTTTTTTGGATTAATTAAAAAATATTTGTAATTATTCATATCTATATAATATTTTTTTTAAAATTTTTCTAGTTTTATTATAATTAATAATATAGAATATAGTTACAATTAGAAATGGAAGTTTTAATATATACATGTATTAATTTTTTACCTTCTTGATATAATAACTATTAAAGGATTTCTATCATATTGTTTATTATATTTTATTTATTATTTTATAATTAATATTTTGTTTTTCATTATATTTCTCTTATAATGTGATAAATTTTGTGAATGAATCTATTTATTTTAAATGATTCAATATCATGGGATCTTATAATTTTTTTCAACGGTTTTCTAATTAAAATGTTATCAACGATGTAATTTAATATCCTAAATCCAAATTTTTTTCAATGATATTCAATGTAAAGGGTTCCTTTTGGAAATGTATATGAATATTATCATTCAAAACCAATAATGTTTTTATCCTTAGCTAATTATTATAAATTACAAGTATTAGTACCTTTTTCCTCAATTTTGTAACTAAAACGGCCAAGTAAGTGTATTTAAGGAAATTTGACAATATTTATTATTCCTAGGTCAATAATCCAACATTTCTATATCCATGTTCCTAAAAAATATTTATTCTATGATATCTTTATAAATATTTTTGAAAGATTATTTCTATTAAAATTTAATTTCATTACAGCTAAATAAAAAAAATATTTTCATATATTTTACATGAGAAGATCTTTTTTCGTTTTAAACTTGTTTGAAATTAATATTATATTTTAATATATATTTTCCCACCACCAATAATGTTCATTATATCAATAACTCATTTATATTTTCCACATTTTTTTCTAATAAAAATAATTTTCTCAATATTCTAATTATTATATTTTAAATACAGACTAATGATGAGATTTTCAGTATATTCAATGAAATAAGTGAGAATAAGTTTAAGAATATTTTAAATGTTTTCAAACATTATTTAATAGTTTTTAGACTTCACAATAGATATATTATTATTATACCATCATGTTAAATTCATTGGATGTTTTATGGTTTTGATGTATTAATATTGATTCTATGAAACATGTCACTTTCCCTTGGGTTAATTATGTTGTTATAATTTTTTTAAACCCATTTATTTTATATTCATATTCATACGAATACAGTTTTAATAATGGATTTAAACACTTATAAATGGTTTTCATTATGTGAGGGGAGGGTCTTGAAATTCCACATCCCTCTAATTAAATGGTAAATGACTAATATCTAATTAGAAAATAGGAATAAAAATGGGGAGTGAACCAAAATCAATATGGGAAATAGTATACTATGATAGACTTAGTAGGGAAACAAGAATTATGAAATTATGGAATAAGAAGTGAACTAAATCATCTATGCGTGTTTCACCAATTTTATAATATTGGCATTGATCCTTGACTAAGGAAAATATTTTCTATTCATAAGGGTATGGCCAAAACATATGTTTTATGTTTATGTTGCATTCTTATGTGTAGTGATTCATTATAAATGATTATTCACTATTATGAATTATTAATTTGGATGATTATTACAAATACTATGATTCATGTTAAATTATCATTGAATTAATGGGAAATACATTCATATGTAACAATCATGTTTTATATAATATTATTCTAATTTTAATATTACTTATTATCATTGAATGATATCTCTTTTGTATAGCCCTTTTGAGAATCTAAGCTCACATTTTCTAATTATTACATTCCCATTTTTATGATTAATAATTATATAGAGGGTACGTTTAAGAAGGTATCAATGTGATATGGACTTTGTGGGAGATATTGAATATATTTCATGAAAAAAGAGGATTATATTATAATTATTTAATGACACTAAATCATTATAGTTCTAGTTTGTTTATTATGATATGTATTAAATATTCATATGAAATGATTTTATATTTATTTATGAAATTATTATTTTTACAATGTTTTTATTAGATAATGGAATAGATGTTTTTGGAAATTTTGATTAAAAATTAGTAGAAAAAATTGGGATATATTTATGTGTTGGATAAAATCATAATTTGTTGTCAAATTATAGACTATATAGTTTCATGGTAGTGAAATCAATATTTTATACAAATAAGTTTATACAATCTATAACACATAGACAGTTGTGGAAAAAAACCATGAAAATTATTCTTATATGTTAATATAATATTCACAGGGTTCCTGAAAATTAAGTACACACCTAGTTCAATAGTCTTATGCAATATTCTTTGATTAATTCATTTTTATTTATATTTTAATTTTTTATTTGATATAATTAATTCTAACATAATCTGAACTGAAAATGATATATGATGAACCTAACGTGTCATAGTTCAATTAGAATATGATATAATTTTTGATATATTAGGAATTATTTTCATCATCATATGAATTCTCACATTAACATTTGACACTCACATATCACATTTTGGGGTTAGTAAACTGTTGTCACAATGTGAAATAATGTTAATAATAGATCTGAAGGAAAATGGGGTGGTTAAAAAATATCCATACAATCAAAATATATTTCGGATTTTGATTGATTGATTATCACTCACAATATATCTTATTTATTAATTTATTAACAACCATATCCCTTGTGAACAACAAAAAACTCATAGAAAGAGAATAGTGATGTTTCATTAGAATTCAGTTCATAATGAATATTTTGATATATGTATAAATTTCATACATCACTATAATGATATAAGAAGAACCTCGATAAATGAATCAATGAAATGGGGATAAATTTTAAGTGTGTAAAACATGGACCCCAAGAATGTCATTAAAATAGAAAACAATTATTTTTAGGGTTAAATGATGTAAATGTAATGTTATTGCTACTATTTTAAAGTATTCAATGTAGTTAGATGAGACATTATATGATTCAATGCCATTTTCCCAGGGAGAAATCATAGAACTATAAGAATAAATAAGGAATATTATATTCAAATCTATTAATATAATGCTTGCATATCCTCTAATCCATACTAGGGTATTCTATGTTGATTCTTATAAGAATGAGTGTCATTATATTAATATTAATAATCATTTAGTCAAATTTTATTTTTCTATGATAATTTATTTTCTCTCTTAATATACATCCCATATCAATTTCTAATTAAGGGAAATAACATGTGATATTTTGAATCATTCTATGATAATCAATATGTGTGTGGATGTACCTGAACTTCCAATGGAATTTACATCCATTGTGTAGGTCATACTAAATATTCGTGAGAGATATTTATCACAGTAGATTAGAGAGGAACTTAACATTGATTATATGCAAGTTATTCAATAATATTATAATTTATTTCCAATATAATTTACTATTCTTACCCCAAAAGCATAGAGATTAATTTTCTAAATAATTAATTAATTTTTATATACATATTTCAAAGACTACTTAAAGAATGGAACAAATTTATTTATAGGAATTAAAATTTAAAATCCATGTTATTCTTGGTAATTTATTTTAATTCCCGTGTTTATCAGTATGGGGTACACCTATTATTTTAAAATAAAATAATTATTGGTCAATGAATCGTGGAATTTTTTAGAAAATAAAAACATCACTATTTTGAATAATTTTTTCCCTATTTATGATATATTTTATAAATACTATGTAAATAAATATAATTCCATGATTCATATTTCATTATGATATTTTCTTATGTGGATCATAATGGAGGATATATTTTTTCAAACCATGCCTATTATTTATAGACACTGTGACTTTATAATGAGGAAACATGGACTTATCAATTCCAAATATATATTTCATGATTTAAATTATTGATTCTTAATATATTGCCTTGATAAATATATGGTAGTAATTATTGAATATAATCGATTATATTCCATGATAAATAAAAAATCCTAATGATAATTTCGATATTGAATTGGATACCTTGAGGAAGGATACATTGCATGAAACATTTAGAAAGTGTGAATTTTGGAAATTAAAATTTCATTCTTGGGATATCAAATATAATGTAAGGGGTATATTAGTGGATCATTCATTGAAAATGGTATTAATAAATAATTATACAATTAATGGTCACTGACATCCCTAGTCTTCTTAGCTTTCATGGATATAATATATTTTTTTTTGATAAATTTCCTCCTGTTAGAAAATCTAATTAACATTTGGACTCATATTTGAGCCAAGATCTATTAATATGTTGAATTCGAAGATTGTTTTATAACGAAGAAAATTGGATTTATTAGTTCACCTATTCTCATACTAGCTGGTAGTGTAGAAATGTTTGTGATATAAAGTGATGAATATAATATGTTTTCTTATTACATTCTCATACTGAATGATATGGTGGTATCTTATTCATTAATCCAACTGAAAAATCCATGTAATAATTACGTAACTCATGATTTAATGATGGCAGCAGAATTTTTTTCTTTTAAAATATAGATTCATTTTCATTATGTGTAAAGGTGTTATTTATATACTCAACAAAAATTCACTGATTATATATTTATGAATTAATGTTTAATACTCATAGATAGTTAAGTATGTAGTTATTTGAAGATTTTAAACTCTCAAATATTAAAACCACTAGAAGGGTATAATAATGTAAAATGATATGTGTCGAATGTATCATTATAGATTAAAAATTTTAAGGATTGAAAGAGATAAAATACAAATCAATTTATTGAAACTAGATAATAATATCCTATGGTATGGGGAACATCTTATCCTTATTAGATGAAAGGTCCATAATCCATTCATGTGACGATTAAATGTATGCAGCCCAAAGTTGTAGAACTAATGAATGAGGTGATAACGGTTTCTAATTAGTAAATTTTTTTTGATTGAATGATAGGGTTTTGGAACCCTATATATATTCATTAAAAACAATTTCAGGAAATAGAGCAATTAGATTAGTCTAATAGTAACTCATTCTACATAAATCCATGAAGTATGAATATGTAAAGATATTTAAAAGGGTATTTCAAATTATAAGACATTAAAAATGATATTGTTATGTATGTTTTTTATTTCTTGGAAAGTCAGATAGTTAATTCAAATTGAATGGTGTATGATATCTCATAATAACAATTACACATGCTATAATTGAAATGGAAAAACATCACCCTGGATTACATTTATGAACTCCGAAATGTATCTTGATAACATAATGAAACATTTTAGTGGTATATCACTTTATAAAGTAAAATTATTTTATTAATATAGTTTAAATGTTTCTATTCATCATCTTACAAGGACATATGTTATGAGTATGGTTTTAGGAAGTGGTATATTATATATTATCTAATTGGGATCTAAAATTTTTGTAAATTTTATTATAATTGTCAGGACCCATCCCTTGGGGCCCATTCCTTGACTACCCCAAGCCCGCCATCTATAATCAAGGGGCTGGAAACTAGCACCAAAGGCGTAAATACATAAAATGGGAAGGCATTGCCATTATAAATTGAAAATGCACACAACAATGTAGATCCAGAAACAAAACACTATATAAACCTGTATATAAAAGGAGTTATTAAAAGTAAAGGGGGAGAAAATACCAGCCCAACTGTAATGTACAAGTACAAATGAAAAGTAAAAAATATCTAAAAGGTGAAAAAAATATCCTGGGTCATCCAATAAGGATCCTACATGAAGGTTAGGTACAGATAACCTCCTCAGTAGTCCACATTTTTCAGTCTCCACCGTGTACCAACATGTCATATTGTCCACCATTAGGTACTGTACTGTCCTGGTACTCTCATCCACAATCAACATTGTCCTTCATCTACAACCAACACAATGAGGTGCGGGCTTATCCGGTGCAGGGGTGAGTATAACGATACTCAGTTGGGACCCCGAGACCCTCAAGGTCCCACAAAATCCTACAAGGATGAACCACAATGTCTGAAATCAAAATTTAACCCCACCTAGTTATATAACCATACATATACCTAAGTAATCAATTAATCCATCTCAATCATGAGGATAACGCAAAAGTTACTGACTCAGATCAACCACTATTTTTATTCACATTATCGAAACCACACCTACTTGAAAACTTCTCCTCTGTCATGTACAGTGGGCCTTCCGCAACACCAAGGTGCATCCCACTAAACATGGACTGCTGACGTACTCCTACTATCAAGTACCACTGGTCTGCTATGTCACCAAGGCGCTCCCCATCGTGGGTCTCCAGCATCACCAAGGCGCTCCCCCTCATAGCCTGATAAGGTACTCCTCCTATCGAATATCGTGGGTCTGCCACAACACCAAGGCGTTCCCCACTGTGGTTCTCCTGCGACACCAAGGCACTCCCCAATAGGCTAGTCGAATCACTCTGAGTCGAATTAGTCAGCAGTCGTCAGGTCTCAGCCAGCTACTAGGTCTCCTCACTATACTCGCTCGTCTCTAGGAGGACCCACTCCATAACCTATAGGTTGGTACTCCAACAGTCACGAAATCCCACGTAGAAATATCTCAAAGGTATGCCACGTCATAGGGGTCTCAAAGCAACCGACAACATGTCAATCAGAGTGTCAGTATGTCAGTTATTATCCTTTTAGTCCCGGGGGCCCGATTGGATTCTTGAACGATCCAACTTGATCATATCTCAACATTATCCCAAAATAAAATGGGGTTAATCAAAGGGACCATCATGATCGAAGAAAAATAGCACCATTTATAGTTCATAAAATGGTCATCCAGTGCCAAAGATATGGAAGAAGAATATAAAGGTTCGGTATTGGGCCTAGTTCCGGTCTGACCCAGTCAGAAAGACTCGTTTTGACCCTGTCTAGGCTGACCCGGACATGCCTGTTAGGTCTGGCACAACCCAAATGGCGAGCTAGATTGTTGGGTTTGGCCCAGCTCGCTTGGACCACCTTTGTAGGCCACGTGGGCGGTTCGGCCCGGGCTCAGGGCTGGTTTGGCCCGGAGCGCGTGAGGTGCGGCTTGGCATCTCTGCTCGGATGGTCAACACGGGATCAGCCAGGTCCGCGAGGGGTGTGGATCAGGAAGCAAGGGGCGCGCGGCCCGATGCAGTTCAACCAGGCACACGGGAGGCGGCACGATGGGCCAGTGGGAAGGGCGGTGGGCCGGCAGTCGACCAGGTAGGGCACCAGGTGGGCCGGAAGTCGGTCGGGCAAGCTGACAGTTGGCTGAGAGGCATTTGGGAAGGACGGAAGGGCGCGGGCTGGCACAGGGTAGTAGCTAGGCTCTGCGAGCAGTGCGAACGACGGGGGCTCGGCCGGGGCCGGATTGGTTATTGTTGGTGCAAAACACCTTGGCGGTGGCTTATATCATGGATGTCGCGAGTAGCGTGGCCTTGGTCTTCACCGTATTCATCACCGCGTTGCTTCGTCTCCATGCTAAAGATCATCATAAACAAGAATGAATGAGGGGTCGGGCCATGTTGGTTTGGCACGTACCCTCCGCGTTTTGGTCGGTAAAACTTTTCTCATCAAGGTAGTAAAATGATGAACAACAACTCACCCTCAAAAAGAAGCATAACCTCATTCTTCATTTTGAAAGAAAAGAAAACCATGGATCATAAAAGAAAACAACCCATGAATTTGTTCGTTGATCGATGATGAAGTCATGGAAAGAACAATAAGGAGATCGTCAATTGTCGCGTCGGCCGCACACTTCCAATCCCTAGCTCAGATTACAGTTGTGGAGGACGCTCCACATCAGGAGGATCTGAGGAAGGAAGTCGAAGTCACTCTTCACCAACATTATTTGTTCTTAGTTCATCGTTCATCATTGGGATCTTTTCTCTCTTCTCCCAAGTTCAACCAAAAGATTAATTCCTACCACAATAATAAGAGATTATGATATCTTATTAATTCGTTGGCACAATATTCAAAATGAATGAAATAATTTAATTGGATCCACCTAATTAATGTGAAGGATTTGGCACCATTAAATTAAGGTAGTTGGAACCAATAAAGGAGGGTGTGTGTGTTGAGAGTCTACCTCATTAATGAGGGGAGTTGAGAGGTTGTCCTCTCCAACCATTAATAGAGGGGTTTAGTCCCGTGTGGTCCCCACGTCGTAACCTCTCGTGGGAGGTTAGGCTCGGGTGGGCCCCACCACTATAACCTCTCATGGGAGGTTAAGGTGTGGTGGTCCCAACACCAATATCCATGAGGATGTTTTAACCAACATATAAAAATTAAGCCACACTTTTTATTTTTATTTAAAAGATTTTGTAAAAACCCAAAAACTGCCTTTCAATCTCGACCCACTATCGTCGAGGTGATAGTATTCTTAAGCGAATATCGGCGCTGTGAGTTAAACAGTTCCCTTAGATATTAATTCTATGAACCGGTTCAAAATTAATAAAAAAACCCACTCTCACATTCACTGAACGTATGAGAACAAAACTTTAGAAATTGATTTCTGGCACACCGGGCCTCTGAATCATGCGCCTTAAATTTTCACGAACTCGTAAAATTGCCATATATTTAAGAAAAAAATTTCCATATATTTTCTAGGTTATTACAATAAGTATATTTTATTAGATAAATATTGTATTAAGGTTTTTATTTTCATATCATCCTCGGACATATTGTCAAATTAAATGGAACATTCAAACCCTAGATGATATATTGAGATATTCTTCTATGATTTTAAAAGGTGGTTGTGATTAACACAATTCAAAACATCAATTTTTATACACAAATAAAATTAACTAACTCAATTGGATGTATCCTTATAAATCATTTTATGGTAGGATGTGTTGAATTATGAATCATAGTGATGAATTTATAGGATGAAGGCTATTGGGACTAGACCTATCTAAGGATAGTGTGAAGAATGCTAGAGTCATTTAACAGAACATCAATGTATCTCATATCTAATATAATATTTATTCATAAATTCATCAATTATATCTAGAGTTTGATGTTGGAAATATGGTATTCAATAAAATATATCACTTGATGAAAACATATATATTTGGATGTAATTTGATGATGATCAATGATTTATTTTTCTACTAAAGACTCAAGTATGTGGATGAATGGTACTTCATCTATTTATACTCCCACTAAAAATCTCCCATGTTATTGATTTTTTCAACGAGTCACTTTTGAGGATGTCATTACATGATCCATAAAATTTATTGAACTGAAATTCATTACCATCAATGAATTGAAATTAAATTTATTTAAAAAAACTGGAGATTATAGATCAAATATCTAATGTGTATTTTCACATGTCTACTGAACTATTTAATGTTATGTTGTTAAAAAATTAAATTTATGAATAAATGTTGTAACGTGAGAATTTTTGGAGGCATAATTATTATCGTATTTCAGGTTGATGGTATTATAATTTTAATGGTAAAATTCACAAAAGATGGTAGAATACTGCCCCTAGAGTTTTTATGATAATCATCAATTTGAATAAATTTTATGCTTTTTAATAGATTTTGACATATGAAATGCTATATTTAAATGAACCCCAATATGCAATTCATAAAAAGTTATTGTTATTAAAAAAATTTTGATTGTAGGTATACATATGATGTATTAAAATATAAAAACAAGTTTTTAAAACTTTTCATTAATGATAGAGTATTTATTAATACCTATGAAATAATTACACAATTTTAAATGTTAATAATTATATTTTTTTAGGTTAAAAGATCATCCTTTAAAATGATTGTATCATTTTATAAATTATGTTAGTAGATTAGTAAGAAAAAATTATTTTCATGAAAAATATTTTTACTAAATTAAAACAACTGAGAATTTTTCAAACATTTATTATTAACTATTGTGAAATAAAGGAAAAGTTGTTTGAATGTAAAAATAGTTATTATTAAGTAATCAATATTTATAATAAAATTGTATTTGTAGAATGGTAATATTAATTAATCATTATTTATGAATGATTTTGATTTAATATTTAGATAAATTATGCAATAAAAAACAATAACATTCATATTATGGTTTCTATTGTGCATGTAATGATAATAAATTCATTTCTGGGAAAAAAACTTATTTTTCACTAAGAATACGTTTTATCCGTTTTTTATAGGTGTTGGAATAAATTCCATCAAATACATAAATTAATTATATTATAATTGATTAAATTTTTTAATTAACATTGTTAATATTATGTAATATATGTAGGAAAATATTTATCTATATTTAACAGTTTCCATTATAGAAGTTGTGTTACAATGGTAAGGGAAAAACAGGTTCAAAGAGGGGATAACCATATAGGTAAGGTAAAAATATCACAAAACACATCTTTTACATTTTTTAGTTGTTATAAATTCAAATTTAATAATATTATCACTAGCTAGTTGGAAATTTGGAAAAAATTTCCATATAGAGTGAAATTATTATGGTTTAATGTTATTTATAATTATATGTTTTCCACCCACCACACTTATAAATATAATCCACGTCTTCTCACTCTCCCACAAAACATGATTTAATAATTTTAATGAATATGTTCCTATATACTATAACAATATACTCTCCCTTTACCATTATATTTATTAATATCAAAAATATCAATCAGAGAAGCCTTTTTTAAGGGATGATACCTAAAGAATGGGTATGTGTTCTTGAGGATATATTTCATATTTCATTATTAATAAACCACTAAAAAATGCCCTTTAAAATTTTTATAATGTTGTTATATTGATATTTTCTATTAATATTTATTTTTATATTTATATTAAATACATTTTTATCTCATTATAATATGCTGGAAAAAAAATAATGTCACTCATTTGTATGTGTGGAATACAACCAACACAAAATGATGTGATCCGTTTTTTCCATCCACTAAAAGTGTATTATAATAAGGGGAAATTTGATGAAAATGTACAATAAGTTTCATATAATTAATATAATATAATGTTGAATTAACTTTTATATTTTCTTTTTTAAATCCATATAAAAGTGGAATCATAATCCATGTTAATCTATGGACTACCATCTCAATATAGTGATTTACATGATTTTAATCCCCATATAATAATGATTATTATAAAAGTTCATAAAATTAATTAATATAAATATTATGCAATTATTTTTATTAAATAGAGTATCAAACCATGACCATTTTTAAATTACAAGAACCATTCAACTGAAACATGCATGAAAACAATAGATGTTTCCACATGATCTTTTATTTTTAGATAAGAGAGTTAATAAAAGGGTAATTTGAAATTATAATTAAGTGATATATAATATTATTTTGTATATCTTAATAAAATATATTTATATTTTTAATAACGTAACTTTTATGATTTTTTAACTTTTATGATGTAAGATTTGATCCACAGTAAGGGTTCCTCATCTCAATATTATTTCATTATCTTTAGTTTAATGTTATGAAACTATTTTTTTATTCTGTATATATTTTACCTATTATTTGATATATCTTAAGTATATTTATATTATATTTATTTAAATTTTCATTTATTTGATTTAATTTAGGAGGGTAATGATTCAATAGTTATAAGAGTGGTAATGGTTTTTGTTATAATATCCATTATTTTCCTGATTTACCATGTTATAATTTAATTGATGAAAATTAAATGATATTTTTCTTCTAAAAAATAAATATTTTTCTTCTATATTCATTTTGGAAATTTTATTATATTATTTTCGTTTTTCCCACTTTTTTACATATAATAATATAGAAATTTTTTGAAAAAATAGCAAGATTTATTCTTTTTATGTTTATATTCAATCTATGATATTTCTATGTTTTTTGAAATATTATAACGATGTTTTATTAAATAAATAAATTCATATAAAGGATTAATTTACATCCATTAAATCAATTTGAAATATATTAAATTTAATAATTTTGGATGTTTTATATATGAATTACTTTTACTTTTTCCAAAATTTTGAAATCAAATTATCTTTGAAAATATATATAATGAATGTGTTTTCATATTGTCATTGACTTTATTTTTTCATTTTAAAAAAAATTATTTTTCATAATATTAAATAAATTTTTTTATTATTTATATTGAATGAAATTTATAATATCACAATTGTCATGAAATGTTGAAATCCTCATTTAAGGTAAATTTTTATCTATATAATCATAAATTAATGATTTTTATTATTCATTGGAGATATAATCGTATGATACAATCAAAAATAATTCCAAAGATGGATTATAATTATTAGTTTTTATGAAAGATTATAGGAAACTCAATACAATCCAACCTATTATGTATGTTTTGTTCAATTCATTATGAAACATATTTAATTTCCAAGTGTTAGTCAAGGGAGAATTATTTTATGATTTTTTGGAATATATATAAATTATTTCATTAATTTATTATTTGGGAGAAAATTATATATATACGCAATGAATTGGGTAAATAAGGATATCTCTTCAAAAAATATTTACTTAAATTAGGAGTGAACCACGTTTAGTAAGTGACTATATCCATTATGATGGTATCATTAATGAGTTTCATCTTATGAAATAAAAGAATATATATTGAAAATAATCCACTATGGGAATTTATCCATTAATATAGTATTTGATGTGATCCATGGATATGGAAATGATTTTCTAAGATTATGTGTATTCGATAAACATATGATTTATTCTCAGGGCTCCTAATTGAATATTGAGGATTCAAAAATTATTAAATATTATGTTTGTTATTATAATGTATTAATTATTGACTTGTGATTAATGATTGTTGGTATATTTGTTCTGAATTTCATATGTTAGGTTTAGGTTTTCCAAACCATATTCTAATATTATTCTGATGTGTGACCATTGATTAATATTACATATTATTACTCTTATTGGGCATCATATATCACCCTTTCTAGTTTTTCATTTAACTGTGTTATAATGAAATAATTTTTTTGGGTATTACTAATAAGGGTAGTTTGTGACCTAAAATTTGTGGGAGATAATTATAATATTCCATGAAAGAATTTTATTATGTTTCAGTGCTGCAAGGATATCAAACCATTATAGTTTAGGTTAATGTATTGTTAATAAAATTATAAATATTACCCTAATGTAATATAGTATTATTTTATGTCATAATTGTTTCTCCTCATTACAAAGGGATAATTCATGTTTTTTCAAATTTATTTTTTTCTTTTATCAAACTATATATCAAGCATATATCAACCAATTTATTTTATATATTTTATGGTTTCATTAAGAGAGTTATTTATGATACTAACAATCATTTCAATTGGAATGTGGGGTTCCTACATGATGATAGACATCTCCAATAATATTCTAACTGAGTTGATTCAATGAGAATGTTTGGACTTTAGCTGAAGGTACATGAATTTTTAAATTTTATGGACTGTTAAACTGTAGTTTAATATCTTTTGGAATACAATACTATATTTTTCTCAATTTTGGTATGATTATTGGAAATAAATTTAATTAAAAATACACAGACAAATCATATGGTTTTTTAAAATCACAATATAGATATACAATATTCGTACTTTTTATGATTCACTGGGAGTAATATTCATTAAATATGATATAGACCATTTAATTTATAGTTTTATCCATTTATTTAAATCTCAATATAACATAAAATGTGTTGAAGAACAATTAATTATTCATTCATTTACATTTGGTTTAAATTTTAGATTATTATCCTTAGTATTTATAATTAATACTTTAGACTCAAAAAATATAATTTAAATAAGAATATGTTTTCATAATGTACATAGTTCAAATAGTGTTTAACTAGACACCATATTAAATATATCATGATTATTAGGGTAGTAATATATACTTTTGAATTTCACCCAAAACGTTTTTCCAATATAGTATTTACAAAAAAGTCTTAATTTTATTAAATTTTTTATTAATATTTTATTTTTATTTTTCCCTTTTAGGAGTTTGCAGTTTTAATAGAATCTGAGTTATATAACTATAAAATAGATAAGTATCAAAACCTCAATTCAAAACTCACATCTTCTATAACAGTAAAGTTTTACAATATATAGGTTTTTCTTATTTTTAATATTGGTAAATAAGTATTTAAAATTTGGTAGGTCTTATAAAATAAGTTCTATATTGTTGGTCTATGTATATATAGTGTATTCATATAATATAAAATAAACTTTCTTATTCCCTCTAATTCTCACATTTTTTGTAGAACAAAAAACCCATCCGCACTAACTGTAAACATTTGGATTTTTAGTCTTCATCATTTGTCGTAATGATATAATTATTTTTTCTATTAAATTATCATGGCATTGAGATGTTATATTTATTAAAAAAATTTTTCTAATACATCTATCACTAAATCATTCCTATATAGATTGGTTAGAGTTTATCTAATACATCATACAAGTATCAAATATATATTGTTATGAAGAAGCGTCTACCATACTACAAAATGGTAAATTATTATTTAAATGTCCATCTAGGATAATTATGTAAACATTATATTTTCTATAAAAAATTATGGTGTTCACTTCCTTTGAAAATTTGATGGTATAATAACCATTCTTTAAGATAACATAATCTCCTTCATTTCATATTAGTATAGTATTGGTAATAATTTTCATATGTAATAGGGGAAAAATGACACTATAATATTTTGTTTTGCCTAAAAATTTGAAACCTATCATATGAAATTTTTTCTATGATAATTGTCATAAAATATTACTCATCCACCATTTACCCTATACATGTTTTTTAAATAATAGTCTCTTAAAGTCACGTGCCAAGAAAAAACATTTTTTATGTTCCATTTGATTCAACTATAGGTGTTATGACTCAAATTATACTATGGTTTACATGTAATATTTAATTGGGGAAATTTCAAGACTAGGTGTTATGAATACATGATATTTTGAGGCCCATTGTTCCTGATATAGTTCTACATAAACTCTATTGTCATTAATAGCGCACGTAAGTGGTTTTCTAGAAATAGAGGAATAACATCTAAACGGTTTCTAGTATAAAACATTCAAGGGAACCATATTGATCCAAATAGTTGGTTTTCTCAAGGCATGACTTACCATTAGTCAGCAAGAGTCTACAATGAGAATAACCAAAAATTATATAACTGTATATAAAAAATGTAAATAGAAATATTTTATTTGAAACTCTAAACAACTCATGAACAGTGAGTCAACAAGAAAATATGAGAGAACCCTTGAATTTATAATGTAGGTTTTAACTATGTCTTGGTATAACATCGATCAGAACTGGTCGAATGTGTAAAATAATTTTAGTATGTTTTAAAGGTAGTATAAAATAAAGTTGAATATTTTATTTTATTTGTTTTTAAATTTTCATAGAAACACAACGATATTGTTATTCCATGATGGGGTAGCCTATTTTATTTTATAAATGAAACAATATGGAGACGCTGCAACACAATGTCAATGAAGTAGTGGAAAGGATTCTATTTATTTAACTTATTGGAAAGGATATATGATTAGTTTCTGAATCCTAGAGAAATTCCCAGGAAGATCTATAGAAGAAATGAATTGCTGAAACCTCTCATTGGAAAATAAGAAATGAAGACAATATGATTGATAGAGATCTTTCAATGATGTATTTCTAATTAATAAGAATATTCTTCCGTAATCGATCTAATCCCATGTAGGGAGTGAGTTTTTTTGATGTTCCATACCGTATAATTATTCCCATGACAAATGTGAATTAGTCAAAAATAAGCTAATCTACTAATTAATTGTCATGTGGGATGGGAAGATTTTTTTTGGGTTTTCATGGATGTATCTTTATTAAGAATTGTATTATTTCCACCATCGGTTATTCAATTCTGACATGGGTGGATCAAGAAGGACGTGAACAAGGCCTTGGTATGCCCAATTTGGGTGTTCTTTGCTTTCAACCATTTTCCCATATTCTTCGTTCTTCATGTTTTTCAATATGAGGTGATGAGAACATAGTTTTAAAGATACATGGAGGTTTCAGAATGAGGTAGAGGCTAGAGGAGAAGGCTCCATCCATTCATTTGGGGTGCGGTAAGGAAAGGTCAGCCACAGTGCCTCCGACCGTGGAGGTGGAATCATCATGTAGTGCGGTTGGGCCAGGAGGATATTTGAGGTAGGTTTCTAACAGAGGTGCAGTAGAAGTGGTCTAGCAGACCGTGTCAGAGGGAGAACCCATGGGATGTCCACTGATGTGCACTGGTTACACATACGAGACGCTTTTATTAGGGAGTCTCCTAGCACGTGGTCGAGGATACCATGTTCAAAATTGGTGGACATTGATTGGTAGTATCTATATAGTAGAGTGGATCCATCCTACATAACATGTGCTGGGATAGAGGAACTAGGCTACTATCTTGGAGAGTCAATGGTTTGGCCCAACTAGGGTAGGATAGATCAGGTCCCAACCTGCCCCTTTTTTATAAAAACGACAATAACATTCAAAAAAACTGTCTATTTGATAAAATGATTGTGGTGTTGGTACCCTTTTGATGATATGTTTTCTTTGTGATGTCTTGGTGGGTTCATAATATAGAGTAGAGTGGGATTATAGTTCCCCATGGTTCTTTCCTCGAGGGTTCATATTGACATTGTGTCCATGTCATTGGACCCCAATCCCCTCTACATGCCATGTCCCTGATAGATTTGTTGTATCCCTCTTTATGATTGGTGTGATACCCTATCAACCTTGATAGATTTTTTTTGGGAATTGTTTTGACCCATAAGTGCATGGATTTAATATTAAATCATGTATGGTGTAATGATATGGTTCTTGGTAGTATCTATTGATATTCACCTCTATTATGAGCCGCTTCGGTAGGGTTGGTTGTATTCTTTGATAAGAATCATCTACAATAAAAATTAAAAAAGACTAAGATATTTTTATTCTCGTGTAATAATCATATATTTATATATCATGACCTTGAACAATGAATTTCAATTTGGTTGGGGGGGGGGGAAATTAGTGAGAACACATTGTAAAAGTCCTCGGTGACATCAATGCTTGAGGAGGGAGTTCTCCTAAAATGAGCATTCCTTGAGAAGAATTAAATGGATGACCATTGGTTGTAAAATACCATATTTACCTTGTGTATGGTAATGAATATATATTGATATTATTTTTATAATTTTATATTAATCTTACTTTTTAGAGATGATCGCGCAATCATTTTTTTCTATTTTGGTTTCTGGGTGTCCTATGGAGTAATGTTTTTATCACCCATGCTTGAGATTTTCAAGCATGTGATGTGCTTGGTGTAGATGATGGGTGTTTTGATAGTGTCTAGGGTAGAAAATGACAATGTGGTTCCCAATTATATTTTATAGATGATGCATACTCTTACAGCTTCAGGGAGACGTCCTTCACCTACCCTTCTAGTAGTGTTTTATACTGACAAGTTTTAGGAGCTTGTGTTGTCAATTGTTTGAAGCATTTCTTTTGGTGGGAGTGTATACCGACCCAACTAACATTATTATACATTACATTCTTATTGAACTATTATTTTTGTGTCTATCTAGTATTTTTCATGCATGGTTTACATGATATTTTTACACATTAGCATTCATGGGATTTGTGATGTGTGTGGGCATATATGTACTTAGGAAAACTCCTCCCATTTGAGGGATATTCCTACTTGGTGCCAGTCACCATCCACTGGCCTATCCGAGACTGTATTGGTCTTGTCATGGGTTGGGCCCCATTGGTATGAGATGTGATAGAGTGGTATTAGAGGAGTCAATTCCATATAGGCGATTGGAGTGTGTGAGATTGGTTAGGGAATAAAATGTTAAGTGTTTAATGTTTGACATTAAGGATATGGACTCCAGTGTTGTAGCAACGACCAATGTATCCATACACCCAGACCATTGATCCTTTTTTCTGACTACGTACTTGAAAACACTATTTTTATGAAAATTAATGGTACAAAAATCACATAAGATTGTTCTATGTTTTCCATGTCCTTCATGAGTTATCTCTCCAGATATACTCGATTGGAATTGGTTTATATTCATTTTTTTAGGATGAATCCACACATATCGACATCTAGGATATGATTGTGTGACCATGATGATGGTATTTTCAGTGATGAGGCAATGTTACACAAACCTATACAACATATACTCCATACGCTAGAAATTTCACCTCTGGGTGGTGCAAGGGTGATACCACCACCCATCGAGAACCATTATAAACTAGATCTATTGGTAGAGGATGCACTCATGAATAGTGAATTGAATGAGTTCTATATTTAGTTACCTCTCTAGTTTGTGGGTGAGATAGGCCCTCATGTATCATTGATTTTGATGGAGGCAGTCACTCGTGTATTCAATCATGTGAGGATGCATTCTTACCATATGGAGGTACTGGTCATGATCCTTCTTACTTTCTTAGGTGGGAGATGGTGAAGATTAGTCAACTAGATGCTTGATGAGGTGGCACCCTCTTAGTAAGTAATTGAGAGACACATCTGAGTGGGGTTCTTTCCAGCTACATTATTCTCAATGTGCATCCAATAGATTTTTTTTACTATATTAGGTCAGTCAGATGGTAGTGGAGTACTCATCAAGGATAACTGACCTATCTCATTAATCCAAAAATAACGTATGAGACCCATTCATCAAGGCTCAGACCAGAAAACATGGGCTATATTGGGAGATCAAGTCATTAATGGTATGCCAAATCATTCTAACATACGCTTGGGTACTGAAGTGAGTTGTTCTAGTAGAGATAATTCTGTGGAGAAAGATCTAGCATTGGAACTACCAACATGTACTGGGTAATAGAGTCTTTGGTAGCCGGTTGCCAAAAAAAGTAATAGGGTATTATGTAGGTTAGGAGCTTTTAGAGATGACAACATGATACCATATCAGGGGTGCATGGTTCCCATGGTAGCTCATGTCAGCCGATAGATATATGGTGTTACACATGTGATGGCCAGGGTCATCTGGTGTGGGATTCCCCAACCAATAATTCATGGGATTGAGGGATGGTCAAGGAGAAAAAATTAAAGATGAAGATGTTCGAGAATGGTGTTCTGCCTAGTGACATAACTGTAATGGAGAAGGTAGAGTTGGAGGTGGTGGGTGGATATTCTGGGATCTAAACCCACCACCTCAAGGTGGTCCACCATAGAATAATAAAGCTGGGGGATTGGGATTAGGCAAGCTTTAGGAAATAAATGATTACTAACCTGGTGCTCGAGATATGATTAGATTTATGATATGTATCTTTTCCACTCTAGTTATATTTCTGATATACATAGGTTCTAGTCACTCTTTTCTTGTTACAATCCTTGTTCGTGACTTAGAGATTCTAGTGGAGCCATTAGAATGACCCTTACATTTAGATACTATTATTAGATGGGGTTCCATGATCACAATGTAGTGATGATTTATTGAGATTAATTTTTGAGGATAGATAGTCTGGTAGGATACGATATTATTATTGTTGAGGCTTCATGACTTCGCTCTGGGTATGGACTATTTATCCATAATCTATACTCAGATTGAAAATTTTAGTCATAGAGTGAGGTGGGTCTACAAAGATAGGACTGGGTTTTCTGTTGTTGGTGAAAAGGAAATGCATATAGTGTAGGATAGAATGTCATAGTGGAGGGTGTAGCTGATTAATCAACAGTTGGATAACCTCACCCTCATCATAGTATATGATGATATTCCCCCATTTACTACATTGGTGGAGGAGTATAAGGATTTATTTCCCAAGGATGTACCCAGATTGATTCCCCAGAGGGAGGTATACATCTAAATTGATATGTACCTTAGGAATACATTGATATCTACACATGAAAATCATATGCCTCTTGAGGATCTTTATGAGATGAGGGTACAACTCGAAGATTTGTAGAGTAAGGGCTTCATTAGGGAAAATGATTGAGTATGCGAGACCCTAGTTTGGTTTTCCATGAAGGAAAATATAAACATGAGACTATTTGAGGTCTTCCGGTGCCTGTATTAGTTGATTGTGAAGATTAAATATATGCTATTGAAAACTTTCAACCTCATAGATCAACTTAAGGTAGAACAATGGTTCTTGATGATAGAAACTATGTTTTATTGTCATCATATTTGTGTACATTATTAGGATGTACCGAAGATAGACTTCAATGTATCTATGTATAGTAAGAGTACATGGTGAATTGATATAGAGTGAGCAACACCCTAGTAGTATTCATGGGGATCATGAACTAGATCTTCCAGCCTTATCTATACTAGTTCATTAAGGTCTTCATTGAGGAGGGGAACACAATACAATTTGGGATGGTCCTGGATACACTTCGAGAGTACCATCATTATGGGAATATCTCAAACTGACTGTTATATATTTGGAAGGTCCACATTATATTACATGTCATTTATGAGTCTGAAGTTGTAGTGGTCCTGGTCAATATTGAAGTTGTGACTGATGGGGATCAACCTAAGAGTGTGAGTATTTTGAGGAGTTTCCTAGGATTTAATGGTTTTTATTAGAGATTTTCGAATGATATTAATAGGGTAGAAGAACCGATGACAGCTTTTACAAGGTATAGATATCCTTTATTATGGAAAATGATGTGAGATAGTAGTTTTTAGTAGATGATTTTGAGCTTGATGAGTTCTCCCATATAGAGATAGCTATAGGATGGAATTGGGTATGTATTGTTTGTGATGTGTCAGGGACGAAAAATGGTTTTTTAATGATGTAGGGGAAATAAGGGATTGACTTCAGTTTTCAAATGCTGAGACAATAGGTGTAGATCAATGCGACCCGTGATCTTGAGTTGGAAACAATGGTCTTTGCATTGAAGATGTGGTGACATTTATTGATGGGAGGGTGGTTAGTCAACTACTCTACTCAAAATATCCTCATGTATATCTTTTCATAGTGGGATATGAACATGGTAAAGAGATCATGGCGGGAGTTACTCTAGGAATATTACATGTGAATTTTTTATACTCATGGGAAGGGGAACATGGTAGAAGACACACACAAAAGGTGCTCTAGCTTGCAGTTGTTGAGTAATTTTTTTGACCAGTTGGATGCAATATAGATATCCTTTGTCTGTGGTGATGGATAATATTACCAGTAGTCGATGATTGTCACCAATCCAAACATATTGAGGGTCAGGGAGGAACAGATTGGGGACATCAACTACAAGACCCGACATGCTTTGGTTTTATTGGGAAGGAAAAAAATGGATATTCCAAAGGATGGGAGCTCTTGAATTCTATTTAGAGGGAGCATATATGTGGAAGTGGAATTGTGAGAGGAGATTCTGAGGGAGTTCGACACATCCATTTTGGAGGTTTATCTCTGTTTAAATGATGTCCCCGGATATCTGGCATCAGTTATGGTTGATGTGGGTGAAGAATTAGATAGAAGAGTTCGTTTCATGGTGCATCCCTTGTCAGTATGTAAAGGAAATGCATCAGGTTCCAAAATTATTCACTCAGCCAGTCAAGGGGGCAGATTAGATGTCTGATGGGATATTGGTGTAATTAATGTCAGGTTGACCAAACATATATAAGGGAAAAAATACAATCTATGTGATTGTTGAACAACTCAACATTTCAGACAAGTTCTTACCCATCGTGGTGGAATTTTCATTAGAGGGACTGGGAAATCTCTATGGGTAATAAATATTTTATCATCATGCAGTGGAATAAATGATCCTTTTAGAACATGATGCTCGATGGACATATCATCTATGATGGTGATTCAAGGATAAATTCAGTCTTAGTAGTGCTTAAGAATGACATTTCATCCCAAACTGATGGACATACAGAGAGGACCATCCAGGTTTAAAAGGACGTGATACCTTCTTGAATTATGGATGTTGTCCTTAGTTGGATGGATCACCCACATATAGTGTATTTTTAATATAACATCATCTATCACACAAACATTATTGGGGAATAGTACGAGTCCATGTACAGTCGACCTTGCATATTACCACTAAGCTAGAAAGACCTAGGGGAGTCATCACTCATAGATCTAGAGATGGTATGAACTACCCATGAAAAAGTAGAGATCAACAGGGATCAGATGAGGAATACAAATAGTAGACAAAAATCATATGCAGACTGGAGAAATATGCCCTTGGAGATCGAGGAAGGATACTATGTGTTCTTCTAGGTCTCATTATGGCGGTGACTCTATTGATTTTTTACGGGAGTAAAGTTATCACTAAGATACATCAACCATTTTTAAATATTGATTAGAGTTGGGAAGGTGGCATACTTCCATTCTCTATTCCCATAGATGCATCTAGTACATGTTTTCATTCATGTGTTAGAAATGGAGAGGTGTGTGCATGATCCATCACACGTTATCAACTAGGGAGAGTTGGACATCTACATTGGGGAGATTTTTGAGGAATACATGGTGCAGATTGAGGATCTATAAGACAAGATCCTTCATGGATAGATAATTTATGTAGTGTTTTTTTTGTAGCAGCAAAAGAATCTCTTAGATAGAAATTGTGAGTAGGTGGCTCAGATTGGTGATTAGTACCCTCATCTTTTTGTTGTGTATGTGTTGTTCTGGCTATTAGAGATTCAAATCCCAATAGCGGTTAGAATTTGATGACTCATGTTTTTCAACAGATTATTTTTATAAATTAATTGGGAAAATTCCTAGCCCAAGAGCTGAGACAGAATGAGATTTTAGGGTACGATGTGCCCAAAATTGTTCATCCGAAATATTTATGTTTTTAATAGGGAGTGTAAGTGGTTTTCCTGAAAAAGTGTAATATCTTCTAAACAGGTTCCTTGATTAGAAATTAAAGATCTCAATTTCTATCAAAATGGAAGGTTTACACGAGGCATGACATAAATTTATAATGTGAGGGTCTTTATTGAGATAACTTGATCACCAATTGACCAGAAATAAAAAAATTAAATACATTTATTTTATTTTAAATTCTTAATAACACATGAATGGTGATTGGATTGAAAATATGATACCACTATTGAGTTCTCAACATGGAATTTTATTTTGGAAGGGCCTGACAGGGACCATCACGGGTGAACATGAAAAGATAATTCATGGACGTTTTAATGGTATAATTAATTAATCATATAAAGTTTATTTTATTTATTTTTAACATTTCATGGTGATGTAGGGACACTGCGATGCCAGGATAGGTAAACCATATAAATGAATGATAATCTATGGAGACATAGCAACACAGCAATACTACAAGGCTAAAATGAATTTTCTTCCTTTAACACCATGACGAGGATACGAGATTAGATCCAAAACACAAGAGAAATTCCATTGATGAACTAGACAAGACATGTGTTGGAAGAACATATCATTGATAAACAATTAATGATGAAGAGACATCAGATCATGTTTTCTTCGTGGATGGACTGCACACGACAAATAATGTTCTTATAACATTAATCCATTCCTGGGTTGGGTGTGAGTTTAGTTTTATATTCCTTCACCGTTCTTTATTCCCACAATGAATGTGGATTATCCAACAAACATTAAAACCCACATATCATGCGTTATGCAGGTTAGAACGATCATATTGTGGTGTTTGTTTTGGGATTTTCCATGTTAATAATTTATTTATTTTCATGCTCCGTTATTCAATTATACTGTGGACATACCGTGGTTGACATGAACAAGGCAAAGATATTGCAATTTTTGTGGTTTGTTTCATTTCCCCATTTTACAATGATCTTTATTCATTTGGTTTTCTCATATGTGGTGACGAGCCTAAAGCTCCGACGACACATTGTAGAAGTTTCATTATGAGGGGGACAAATGGGTAGGCTCTAGCCATTCAGGTGGGGTGCGACATGGCATGTCTATCAGCCATGGAAGAATCGGCCTAGTGGAATAACCTGGTTAGGCAATCCCAGTAGGTAGGTCACTGGTAGAGAGGTCAGTGTTAGCAGCATCCTGCTTTCTAGGCGGGACCACAACTAAAGGATGACCAGTGGTGGGTAGGCCAGGAATGGGGGCAAATAAGGCCACATGCAAGGGAAACCAGAAGATGTGCGATAGAAACGATCCAGAAGACCATGAAATAGGGAGAACCTGGGAATATATCACATGTGTGATATGGAAACATTGACTTGCCCCATGAAACAAAAACTAGCCAGGTTGACTAGGGAGCTGCCTAACCCACATTTGGGTAACCATGTGAGCCAGGGGTAGGCGCGGCCCTGTGGGCCGCAAACTGTGGAGCTAAAGTAGCCCGCATGAAACTGGACGGGATGGAGGAAAATTTAAATGCAGCATAATGGGATGAAATTCATCATACATAATGGCCCAGTTCAAAAAACCCCTGATCAGGTGGGGCTGAGACCAAACAAGACCCTTTTTACAAAAAGCTCTATAACATTCAAACGAACGATCTGTTTGGGAATCCATTGGCACCATGGGGACTCGTGCATCGAGATAGTAATTTTGTGATTTCTTGGGGTTTTTAGAATAGACCATTGTTGGATTATAGTTTCAATTTTTTCTTCCCTCAAGGGTTCTATGCGGCATTTCACACACCTCACTAGACAATAATCCCCTCTAGAGGCCAAGTACCAGATAGAGTTGCAGCATCCCTCCTTGAGACAGGATCGATCCTCTATCACCCATACTAGAGTTTTTGTGAAATTTACATGACCCCTGAGTGGAAGGTATTGATCCTCCATCCAGTAGGTCATACTGAGAGGGTCCTTGATATTATTGATGGTGATTCCCCTCTATTACTAGCTGCATCAGTAGGGTTGTCGGTATTCTATGCGAATAATCCTTTAAATTTTTAATTAATATACATTGGATTGTCGGTATGATTTGGGAAGAATCACCTCTATATATATCATTTCCTTGACCATTGTATTTCAATTTCAATGGGGGCCCAAATATAGAGGACCACTTAGTAACAGTGCATAGTGACATCTAGTCTTGAGGTGTGAGTACTCCCAGAATTAGTGTTCCTCAAGGAGAATCCCATGGTGATGATTTTTTGTAACATACCTTCATTACCGTGTGGTTGGTATGAGTATATCTAGATATTATTGGTAAATGTGTTATAGGGTTATTCTTGTATAGATCTATCCATAAATTCCATTATGGTTTATTTAATTTTTGGTTTTATTGGTTTCATACTGAGTAATATTTTACACACCGCTACATAGGTTTTCCCAGCACTTGTAATGTATTGTACATGCAGTAAGGGATTTGACGGAGTCCATGGAGCACCAGTGATACGGTTTTCCATGTGAGATCATAAATATAAGGCGTACTCATATGGATTCTAGAATCTATCATTTCCGTACCCTTTGTGTAGAGATTTATGAGGACGAGTTTTAGGATATTGTGATGTCACTTTTTTCAATCATTTTTTATGGATTATATTTTAGTTAGGTTCACCACCTTGTATTATATATCATAGTGGCACTATATTTTTGGTTTATATAATTTATTTTTCCTGCATGGATTAATTGGCATTATTAAATTTGAGCATTTGTGGTCTTGGAGATGTCTGTTTCCATATATGTACTTATGAAAATTCCTACCATTTCTAGGATTTTCCTACTTAGTGATTATCTCCATTCCTTATCTTATCAGAGATGTGAATGGTGGTAGTCATATAATGGTTCCCACTAAAATGGTTCATGACAATATGTAATCAAATTTTCATCGAAACCATTTCAAGGATAAGAGATTAGTACCCAAATATTCATTGGGTGATAATTATTAGAAAAATAGTATTTCAAAAGGTGAATATTTCTGACTATTAAGTTTAATGTTTATAATATTATTAGTAATATAAAATTGTAGTGTTCTAATGGATAATATATTGATAAAATAAAATATCGCTTTATATTTCTCACTCTATATAAATTTATTAGAAAAGGGAGAATCACATGGTATAATGATGATTGAAAATAACATCTTTTTTGTGGTTGTGCGTCTATATCTGAATGATATAGAATTACCTTAAAATTTTATATTAAATCATTTTATTTTTTTTCATAGTTTTCAATAATTTCTTTAGTCACACAATTTCCTATTTTAGATTTACATTACCATTCTTAACATCAAAATAAATTACAAATACAAAATTTATATTAAACTTACAATTAAATTCGTCTATTTCTATCTTGATTTCTTATAACTAATTATTGAGTTTATTTCACTAATTTTTAACTATATTGATTTACGGATATTTTTTATTAAAATATATAGAATTTTTTGAAATATTGGGAAAAAATTAGAAATACTATTGTGTTATATTGTAATTTCTACCATATAACAATTTAGGTTTCTTATTGTTTTTAACATACCATTTTATTAAAATGCAGGTATATATTAATTTTCAAAATTGATTGAATGTAAATATCTTTATATATTTTGTGTTTGATTATTTTTTTCATTTGATTAATTTTTAGTACATAAACAAAAAATAATTCTACAATGGTGTTAGAAAATCCATCCACATCAAGTAGATTTTATTATAAGTAAAAGTGATTTAGAATCCAATGTTTTTTCATTTGGAATTATTCAAATCATTAAAACTGTTAGATGGTGGATCCTCATTAAACATTATGTATCATTATTTGGTGGGAATGCCTCCACATTCTTACCCAATGACTACATTATGTCATTTTAATTTATATTTTATCTAGGAAATTTATGACATTTATTAATTAGTTATTTATACTCATATAATATAGCCTCAACTGAATTATTTTAATAATGATTATTTTACCAATATTTTTAATGATTATAATAATTTATTTTCAGTTGGAGTATATTTTTGTTTCATATTAAAAGTTGTGAATGCTCTATATCCCTATTATATCGATTAAGAAAAAATATTTTTTAATTATAACTAATATCCTTGTTATTGGTCTTTGATTTCTTTGAATCAGTAGGTGAGACAATAAAAATTTAATAAATTTAAACCGTGCCAATTATAATTTAAATCCGAGCATAAATTTTTATGATACATTCATACTACCTCAAGGATCCAATAAATTCATCATGGTTCATCTTAATAATAAATATATAGTCATTTATTATTATCCTACAATATCACATTCCTTATGCATAATAATAATAACATTTTCAATAAAATGGTCATCTAAAAATGCATTCACACCAGGTAAAAAAAGTTAGTTTACTATCATCATAAATCATTGATTTATTTTAAAAATTATTATATCCAAAGAAAAATAAAATGTTTGATAATATTTATTAAAAAATAATATCATTTAAATATCGATTTTTGTTCAAAAGTGAGTTATTCAATATTATCCATATACAATTTTCTATCATAAACAATGAGATTTGGTTTTATCTATTTCATGTCAATGAGAATGTTAATTTATTTTGGACCCTATAATTTTATTGATAATAAAACTATTCATCACAAGATTTTGTAGAGAAATTATTCCCATGAATTGGTTAATTATATTCCCTCATAATGTAATGATCATGAACCTAATTGATAAAATAATTGTTCATCTTGTCTGTGAAAAAATGTTTCTTGACCCAAGAATAAATTATATGTAATTTTTGTCATTTTATATAAATATTCCATATATATCATAATATTACATTATCAGGGAAAATAATGGTTCAATTTATAACGATACTCAATAAATATCCAGAAAAATTCATAAATGTTAATAATAATCACCCACAATTGTTTTTTCGCAATGTACCCTACATAGAATTTATTAATATAACCCATTTTTAGTATCCTAGGGATACTGGAAATTCAAGAAATTGTGAGCTCAAATGATTGAAAATGGTAAAAATAGAAGATACCAAATAACGATAATATGAATACATATGATAAACATAAGGCCTTCAGACCTTTATTAAAATTTTCTAGCATCAACCAATTTGATATAGATAATAAATATTATGTAATGGAGTAAATAATTATCATATTAAAATATATGGTTAATAATATTGAGGAATTGTCATTATTTAATCCTAATTCATTAGACCATATGATAATGATAAGAAAATATTAGACATAGTCCCATGATGATGTTTGTTCAATCCCCATTATATTCTATATTATATTGTGTTATATAATCCATTACCCAAACTATGGGAAGGTTTTAAAATAACCAATTTCCTCTTACTGAAAACCATATTTTAGTGTTCAATAATTTCCTAAAAACAGTCATCAATTCATCATATAATAAATTTCTGACGAGGAATGGAATGTTGAAATTTTTCCTAGCCATATAATTTTATTTAATATTGATAATTATCAGTGATTGAATCAATTTATTAAATACAGAGTATATAAAAACAACATAAATTTAAGTTGGCATAAAATAAAAATATAATTAAAAGAGAATATAATTATTTATTTCAAAATAAAGGAAAATATAATTTTACTTCTGTATCATTGAATATAATATTTATTTAAATATTGAGAGAAAGAATTACTCTAAAAATAACCATTCAATTTAATAATTTTATCTTCCCTGAAAATAATGGTCGTGGTGTTTGGAAAATTCATCCATGCAATAAATATTAAAACAAATATTGTATTGACTATTATTGAAATTAGTACAATGTTCATTGTTTAAAAAAATATTATTAATTTCCAAAAATGGAATATAATATTAAATATGGTTAAATATATAATTATAAAAAAATTATCATAGGAAAAAAATCATATGAAAACATCTCAAATAACATCGACTTATAATGAAAATTTCATCGACCATGGTGGAAATAAGATCTGATTTTCAGGAAGTCGTATTTTAATAGTTTTAAATACCAAAGTCTTGAAAAGTAATGAAAAACACTAAAAACCAAAAAATAAAATGTTTATTTGAAAATAAATTGGCTTTAATAGATATGAATAAAATAATCCCCCTCAATGAATGATTAACATAAACAATTCCAAAAAGTAATGACTTTGTGACATAGACCCTTACATCGTGTCTCATCTTTCATCAAACATATTAAAACCTAAATAAAAGTTAATATATTTTTATAATAAAGATATATTAGGAATCAATTTATACAAAACATAACAGGTATCATTAATTTATAATGTTTAATTATCCTTTTGATATCTATTCTTCATGAAAATTCTGTTCTGGGTAAAACATTTTCTGTTTTGTAAAATGTTTTGGTTAGATGGTTATGCTCTTTGAACATTGGTCATGATTTCATTATATAGTAATTTTAATCATTTATAATGTATAATAGTTTTAAATTTTTAAAAAAATTATAACCATTCATACATATAATTGATGAAAATTTATTTACATCCCTCTACGGAGACGATAGTAGTATATACAAAAGGGTAAATTTTACGCATTTCAATCAATGGAATGAAATAAATATGAATAATATTAAACATTACATAAAAAGTTTTATATAAGATATATTATATAGACACTATCCTCTCATACATATACACTAAATCGTTTTTGTGGAACATTTATTAATTTACACAAACACACTTCCAAAGACTGCATTAGTTTAAATATTATCGATCATGGAAACATAAAAATTGGTACATAGGTGAAATGAATTATCTTTCCTTGGGTTATCAATGACTAGAAACCTCTTGGAATCATTATAAATAATGATTTTATTCAAAACCTAGGGAATGGAAATATAGTAAATGGTGATCTTAAATGTGTAGTAATGGAAAACAAGAGAGGCATGTAAGCATAATAAATAGCACAATGTTATATGTACATGATAATAAAATTAGAATATTATACCCCAAATATCAAATATCATAATCAAGAGTTTTGGAAAAAAAATTGGGAGTTTAAATGACACTTCTGATAAGGGAATAAAAAGGATATGTCAAACAATCAAAACATAAGAATAAAAAGGGGAATTGTGGAAGACAAACGTAGTATAAATAATTATTTCCATAGTATTAGAGGATAATTAAATAATATATCATAGTGGATTGGGTTCACTCCCCAAAATTAATATTAGTAATGGTTCACTCACAATATCATATCAAAATAATATATTCCTTACTAAACCTATTTCCTTCCACATTACAGTCATGTCAATATCATGAGGTATAAATCATTACCCAATGTATTGAAGAGAGATATAGGTCCCACCACTCTCATAATGAAAGCATACTTATGTGTGACACAAGATTATAAAAAATATTCATATCATAACCTATAAAATGAAATGGGTATCATAAATAGTTCATCATATCAAAACATGATGAAAAGAGACAAGATTTATAATTATTTTATCAATAAATAAATAGTGAAAATAAGTTCTTTTCATGATAATATAACATGTGGAAGAGAATGGGGTAAACATCATTCCATGAAACCATAAACTATTTAGAGAAGAAATATGTGTGGTATCATAAGTAATATTCCAATAAATTTATGAGTAACACCAAATAAAGCCATCTTATATGTAGAATAATAATTAGAGTTCTTTTAAAGACATTTTTTTTGAACATATCCATTCTGCTTTAAAAAATTGTTTTTAAATTAAAAAACATTTTTAAAAAATCATGAAAATATCTCTGAAATCATATATGGAAAATTTTAAAATTTTATTTAACATTTAAAATAATTTTATCATGAAAATGAGAAAAAAACAATTTAAAAAACATTTTTAAAATTATTTTGGGAAACATGATTTTGAATAAAAAGAAGTTCTGACCTAAAGAGAGAAATAAGGTTATACTTTCATAATAATAGTTTCTTAATTATATTAAGTACAAAAGATTCTGTAGATTAAAAAATACATTAATATATCCGGAAACCCCATTTGATAATAAAATCATGAGAATTATTGACAGATTAATCATAATATTTTATCAACAGATGCATAATCATAAATAATCATTACACATAATGAGATTATAGCAATAAACTGATAGCAGTTTCACAACATTGTATCATAATACCTGTGAAAGAATTAAATTAATTAAATAATAAAATAAAATAAAATAAAATTTTGATATCTCTCACATAAACTATCAAATGGTAATATATATGCCTCTTAAAAGAATATAGGTTCATAAAAAACATGTTCCTCAAAAAAATAAAAATTGTGACAAAATTATCATTCTGATTTAATAACATTTGAACCGTATAAACCAATAAAATAGAGATCATAAAATAGATATTTATATACCCATAAATATTGATGATATTATTCATATAATACATTCCTGAGAAGTATATACACCACATGAAATAAATAGGTGGTGAATATGGCATGTATCCCATTAATGACTATAACAAATCAAATAATAAACCACTACAACCAACATGATATCATTTGTAGGGTCAATATATTAATGTCTCATCAACTTTTTCACTCATATTCCACAACCTAGTCTTCATTTATCATTATTTCTCTAATCCTAATCGTATAAGCTTGATAAATAATTGTGTACTTCTCCCTTATCATGGGTAGGTTCGTGATTGGTTTCGTTTTCAATGGGTTACTCAACAAGGGGATAGAATTATCACACGATACCAACCATTATAACATAACTCCCATCCTGTTCAATCCAACACAAGTATCTTCTAGTTATAAAATGACCTATATAAATATCTGATAATTACCCACTAGACCATAAAAAATACAGATATCAAAAACATTATTTGGCTTCCCCCAAGAAACAACTGATTTTACATTCATTTGGTCCATTTACACAACATCATCTAAGAGTATGTGAACTGTGAAACATTTATAGTATGTTATTTAAACTAAAAATAATCACAGTGAACTCATAAAAGCCACACCATATTTTGAAGGATGACTGATGTATATCAAAAGGTGAGAATGTTAAATTATTATACCATGTTGAAATAGCGATCATGGATAAAGCACCATCTATAATTTATAATTCATAATGTCCATTAATATGTGGAAGAGGATACTAGTTCTCCAAGACTAGTAGGAATATTTTTTGGTAATCTACCCACAATTTTAAACTCTCATTTTTCCTCTTTATAAAAAATATTTGAGAACCCAATGAAGTCATACTTGATCAGATAAATCCCTTTATCCATAAACTCTTCCACATGTGTTTCTAGACTTTTAAGCTCTGTTGGTTCCAATATGTAAGGTACAATACAAACTGGAATAATTCCCTGACATGAGATCTATCAAAAATTCAACATCTCGTTCAAGTTATTCTCCCAGTAATTCATAAGGAAATAAATATTTTTACAGTTATCTTGTTTAACACAACCTTAAAATTGAAAAATATGTGATTATTGTACTGTGATCTCCCCTAGTTGTTAATGATTTGGCCCTTTATAGTCCTCCTAGAAATCAAACTCTCCACTATGAACATAATTGTATCTCTCAAGTGATCTAAAACTCACTCTCTATTTGAAAAAATATATGTGGGGTTAGTACACCACTAACAAGTCCATACACATAATTATATCAAATTCTGAAAATTCAATGATGTAAAATCCCATTGTAAATGGTACTCCCCCACAATGAGTGAACACCGCTCGAATAAAATGTTGTCGGTCAACCATACTCAGAACAGTTCATCAATCACTATATCCCATCTCATAAATTAATAATTTAGTTTCAACCCATTCAAATGTTCTAATTATATAAATGAATGAGACATACATGTTTCAAATAAGGCACTAAAAAGAGTTGAATATACACGAATAATACCTCAAAATATCAATAGTATATCCTTACTATCCAAAAGTGTATTATAAAAAACATAAAATATCAAGAACCTCATAATTATGATATAGTCTATACCCCTAGGAGCTACTCCACTCTGCTGATATGGGTTATCTTTCATAGAATCACCTCATCTACTATCTAGACTGACATTTCTAGTAAAACTTCATCTATAATAATGATACATGGTAAAAGATCCCATTATATTTCAATGGTTCTTCTTAGATTTCCAATTAATATCCATCAACCGTGAGTTACTCACATGGGTCAACAACATGAAATAATATTACCTCACCTGTCTCAGTTTTTATAGATATAATTTATCAAGGAACATATCTTGGATGTTCTTCCATAATATATCATATTCTTTCCCTATATTATCTTGATCAACCCACCACCACATCAATACTAATAATGAAATATAAGAAAAAACATGACCCAATTATTAATATTAGTCTCAAAATTTTCATCTATTGTCTTGATGGAAACAATCATGAACATTGATACCACATGTCTACCCTCAATAAGGATAGTTAGAGGGTGCTGTAATTGAAAAAAAATAAGTTTATACATACTCATTAAATACTGCTCTTGTAATCTCTCTAAAATCTACATGAAGAGGGAAGTATTCTTGTAGATCATCTATTTGGGTCCATCACACATTATTATTGGTCCCAAGGTTCCACATTTGGAGAATCATTTATATTTATTTCTTCATGTCATCCTATCAAAAAATAACCTCATCGATGGATATCTCTATAATTCCAAATATAATCCTTTGGACACATTTCAATACATTAAAATATCTAACAAGAGGTATTATCAAAATTCCCCAACAATTCATTCCCCTTTCCAATCAAAAAATACAAACTGAGGCACTGTCACAACCCATAACCATCATACATGTCGTTCCTATTTAATAAGGGTACAAACATCCTCATTTTCATGGTTTCACACAATTATTTAAATTTTCCATCAATTGAAAATAGTCATTTATATATACGGATACATTCTAAATTTCATTACATAAGATAGAAAAAAATTCAATTTCATCAATTTTCCAAAAATATTCTTTCACGTTCAAGCCAAAAAATAATGAATTCCACAATAATTATAGACTCACTAGAATGATTCATTTATACTCAAATATAATTTCATTTTGTTCCCCAAGTAAAATATCAAAAAATATTAGAATCACTAATCACATCACAAAAGAAGTACGCCACTCGATGTGAAATAACATCAAATCATCATACCAAAAAACAATAACAACATTCCCACCCTTTTTACTTCATTTTCACCTTATTCCATTGTTAGATACTCTCATGAATGAGAACATGTTCAAGGACCGACTCTTCATAATATCGAATTTACTTTTCCCAAGTATTAAGAAAAATGAATAGAGAATAAATCCTCTAATGTATCCACTTTCTAATATCTCATCCCATGGCCCACATACATGTAACCTTTGATGTTCGGTTATGTTAGCTTCGTCATTCCTCCATATAACCCAGGGGATACCAACTATCACTGATGGTCTAATATATAAAACATGGGGTGAATAAACCCTCTTTATCAAAGAATCAAAATCACGGAAATGACATATAAATAACAAAAACATAATTAACACAATACGAATGATAAAATAAACATAATAAACTAGTATCATATGATAAACCAAAACTAAAAAAAATCCAAAAATAAATTGTATACATGTAATGAAAAAAGTGACATGCTTCCAAATAATGAAAAATAATGTCACAGTCAACTCACATATATGGGTCCCCACACCAAGGCTGGTCCCTCATCCATGCTTCATCCTGACTCATCCCTCAAACATAAGTCTCATTCCCTTATCATGCATTATAAACACGAATTCTATTCAAGTACAGATTAGGTACCCTTTTTAAGGTCTGCGTACAGTTCATTTATCCACCACAAATAATGTCTAGAAAAATTTAGTCAATAACATCATATGATGTTATATAATGATTAATATATTATAAATTGAGGAAATAGTAATGTAATTTAATTATTTTTAATTAACCACATACATTCATGGGATCACTATGTGTCCCTTATTATCAAGACCTACTCCGGCACATGCCTTTTTTTGATCCATCACCAATGGTTATTACACATCACAATACTATATTTATTATTAATCATTTAATTCCAAATAATAAACCATAAAATTGGAACCATAGTCCAATCTATATCTCATAGGAATATACCATCATGTTTAATAGCCCATGGTTATTTGAAGCCTCGATCCATAACCCACGCCACAATTTCATAATTTTATTTGAAGCCTCATTCCTTGTCCCACACTCACTACCACATAATGTTATTTCGGGAATTAGTGAATATCCCACACCTCAAAATAACATGGGTATTTAGTTCCTCATACCATTTCTCTCACTATATAACACATATGGGTATTTGTATCCTCAGTCCATATCCCACACCTCCATCTCACGTATATAAAAAATATCACAATATAAATGAAATAAAAATTTCATATACATCAAATTTTATGAATCATTTGAATAATTTGAAAAACCACTCATTAACATGTAAGTTTTCAATTTATCATGACAATAATGATTATTTATTTCAATCAAAGGGAACAATATCATTAATTCACTATTAAACCAATTATCATAATTTTGTCAAATAATTCATCAACCCATCATCATTATGACACAAATCACTTTATTAACATTACTGAACCAATTAAATGATAAATTAGTCAATATGTCCAACAATCACTAAATTTAAATATTCAATAACCCCATTAACCCATCAATTTCATAATCATGAGTCAACTAATTTTAATTTCTACAATTCAACCCAATTCATTATCTCATAGAAATTAAATTTAGTAAATTAAATTTTAGATCAAAGTTCCCAATCATGTAAATATAAATTTCTGAGTTAGCATCACATAATTAAATCAAGATAATGTTTTCTTATATTTAGACCACCTACCACAATATGATTGAAATACAGTCACCAACAAAAATAAACTACTAAATCTAAAAAAAGAAGATCACGATGAGGAATAAGAACTAGATCTGAAAATTAAATCAAAAATAAAAAATAGATTGATATTGAATGACCCATATCTAATAACTTCCAAAAAAACTCTTCTATTCTCATTTAAAGATACATGGGAGGGAGTGGAAATCGAAGGGGGTGAGAATCTCTAACTAAGAGAGGTGAAAATTATTTAATCGGGCCTTAAATTATTCAAAACTAGTGTTTATGTGCCCTTGTAATCCTTTATAATGCATAAAATATTGATAGAAAATGTTTTTTAATTAGTTGGGTTTAATTAGTTTTATGTTTGAGGGGTTAGGAAATTTTAAAACTATATTTCCGGGGTGAAACATTCCACATGCATGGATATCTATAAGGGTGGAATGATTTTCCCTAACCATGTGTGTAATGTCTCCGGTTTTTCCGTGTATTTTTTTAAATAATATATGGAATTATTACAAGACCAGGTGTAGAGAAGAAACATCATCTTGAGTCATGGTGAGCCCGTAATTTTGGATTGAATCTTTTTTTATTAAGTGAGTCTGCACTCATGCGTGGTTGTGACGGTTTTCAAACAGATTCCCAGATTTAAAATATAAGGACACCAATGCATCTGGAATGATGACTTTACATAAGTACATGTCTAAAATCATCCATTATGGCTTGGGGAAAAAAGTTACTTTTTCATACATTTTTAGTAAAATAAAATAAAACAAATTAAAATGTTTGTTTTATTTATTTAAATGGAAACATATGCTATAGTGCAGCGACATGGAAGCCTTCTAATATTTATGTCATGTCATAATGAATCAGAAACGGAAACATGACTCTTTAATGATGAAACATAACAAATCACTGATTAACATTCCCCTATTTAATTGGATCAATCAATTGTTGGTCATTTAGGAATTTTTTAGATGAAGCTGTCGAGAAATTCCTGGAGGCTTGGAGGAAACTCCCATTGACGAATGAAGACAATTTGAATCTATGAATCACTACACTAATGAAGCTGAAGGATCGCCATAAAGATGGTAGGGAAACCCTTTTCATCAATGATCGATCCTTCCCTAAAGGAAAGGTTTTTTATTTCATTTCTTTTTCCCTGTTTTTGAATTCAAATGACGAACTTGGATCATCCACAAAAAAGTTGATCTGCAGATTCATACGTTTTTGTGGGAGGGTTTTATTGAGAGGATTTTGGGGAATTGATTCCTATTGATTCCTATTATTGATTCTTGCACCTTTTAAACCTACTAATGGGAACGGATCAACACCGCGATGAACGACAGAGGAGGTTCATTCCTCCATTTGTTTTATTGAATTTACCTTCCACATTTAATCTGGCATGTTCCTCTCGTTCTTTGTGTTCTTCACTGGACGATGAACAACATATCGTTGTGAAACTACCTTGTGATGCAACAATCCCAAACTAGAGATATGATATTGCAATGACCCTATTGAGGTGTAAACGTGATGCCGAAAAACGAAACGGCTCGGGTCGGGATAGGCCATTCATCAAGATTTCTTCGCTTGGGAAGATCAACAAAAGTTTTTGTAGCCGATCAGAGGCCCAAAAACATTGGGAGAAGCTTCGTGGTGTAGAAGATACCAAACCATTGGAGTTTCTCAATGATCGTACGACCAGATCGATTAATGGGACATCACCGGAGGCACAACGACGGAGGTGCAAATTTTTAGAAATTTGAAAAATATACGACGTGTACTTCCGAAGAACACACCATGTAGTACTGGCGGCAGTGGCTTGGGTTTCGGGCGTTAGATGAGTATCACATGGTGTGTGACCCCAGACCCACAACATGTTGAACCTTCCCCAATGCTTAGCATGTACTTTGGATAGTACACAGACATAGGATGGACTATAATGATTTTGAACATGGTGTGTACTCTCTACACGGCATGGAGGAGGTGCCTATGTAAGATACATTGTGTATCCTGGGGGTACACAGACATAGGGTGTAACACACTACTGTGTACTACACCACCTGGACAGGGGAGGCCAGTAGCGCAGGACACCCTGTGTACCAACTACATGGGCTGGAATACATGGGTTGAGGCCATGTACGGGCACACGACCAGTGTACATGGAGCTGAACCTAGATACTCAGACACACCATGTAATCCTTACCACATGTTGTGTACTCAATTTTTGTACACAACCGACCTTACGACACGGTATGTTGAACATGGGCAGTACCCTGGGTTAGAAGACATGGCATGCGACCTTCCTACATGTCGTGTTCTTTTTGAATAAAACGGCTTGATCGTCTTGTCCATCTTATCATGGACATGTTATGTTTGGGTTCATGACCCTTCTTCTCGTTCCCCTGTTGGTCAGGTATCATTTAATTTTATAGCAGTATGATCCCTTCAGTAGGACATTCAGTGATTGAGTTAGGGATCCCTTTGAGAGGCCCGAACTGAGATCCTCTACCCATTCATGACCCTAGGTAGAGTCAGGCATCGATGTGAACAACTCTACCAGACGTTGATCCTATACCTAACTAGTGAATCCGGATGATTTGTGGTATCCTCCATAGCCCTATAAGTGATCCTAACCTGTGTATCGTGATCTTTCTCTACTCAGGAGTGTGTCTCCCATAATAAGTGTATCTATCTATTGTGATCTACCCACCCAAGAGTGTGCCTCCTGTAATGAGGGTATCTACCTCTCGTGGAATTTCTCAATGAACAATATTTCTCAGACGAACTTCATCAGAGCTACTAGACTCGTGGAGTGTGTTATCCTGGAACGAGTGCTTTGTGGATTCATTGAACTGAATCCCTAGACGTGGTATACGATTGTGTAACTTGCCTCTAGGCCGCGGGTCTTGGTTTCTTAAATATCTGGATTGTGTTTCACTTTCTATATGCTCTATAGACATATAATGCGTATAAATGAATCTACCTTTACTTTGTTTATTGCATTGTGGTTTTAGGGATCCTCTACTATGTATTGTTGTACTCACCCTTACATTGGCTTTTCCCGCAGGTGTCTTGTCTTGTGTAGATGAGCTACCTTTTGACAGAGTTCAGGGTAGACCAGGACAGGACTGTGCTTTCTGAGTTACCATGAGGCCGAGGTGTTCCAATATCTACGAGCAGTAGTCCCAATACCCCATTTCATTCATAGGTTATACTGTTCAGTTTTCATACTCTTGTTTTTGTGGGCTTGTATTTTGGCCCAGTTTATATTCTTCACATTACTTCCCGTCGTACTCTGTTAGATGGTTTAGTCGTATGCATGAATTTTTGTTCCCTAGTGGTTTTAAATTTCATCATTTGGGGGGTTGGAGATGTGTGCATGTCTACAGGTTCCTAGACAATGCCTCCCATGTTAGTAGTATGCCTACTCAGTCCAAGTCACCAGCCCCTGGCCTATTGGAGGCAGGCATGGGGAGGCACGGCGCGGGCCCCATACAGACAGGTTGTGTCAAAGTGGTATCAGAGGTGGTCAGTTCTACCATAGGACCAAGTGTTTGTGAGTTTTGTTTGGGGAACATTTTTGAGTGTTTCAAGGTCTGCTTTTAGGCCAGAGACTCTAGTGTTGGTGCGGGCGGCCAACGTATCCTTACACCAGGACTCTGATAACCTTCATTTTGAATCTGTACACAAAAACACTAGTTACGGGGAAATAAAAGAATGGTACATGCATCATATTGGAATGGGTTGTCTTTTTTAATGTCCTTTGTATCAACTATCGAGATATACTCATTGACCATGGTATATCATGTTTCATTATATGATGACTCCGTGATGCATACCTGTTAGGATTCAGCAACACAATCACGAGGATGACCCCCCTCGGTGACAAGGTTTCAATACAGGGACCAGTTCCCCGGGCGTTGCCGCCAGGTGGTGCACATGCTATGCCACCACCAGTGGAGCAGCCAGTGGTACCTGTAGTACTAGCCGATGAGGAGCACAGATTGAGCACACTCCATGAGTTTTAGAGACAGATAACCCTCAGGTTCTGAGGTGAGACCGACCCTCAGGCAGCTGAGGACTGGCTTGAGGCAGTGACTAGAGTTATCCGTCTAGTGAGGACACCGGTAGACCAGATGGTGATCCAAGGAGCGAGCCATCTTCAGAGTTCGGTAGGACGATGGTGGAGTCTGACCACAAAGATTCACAATGAGGATACTCTTTAATTGATAGAGTTTGAGAGACTCTTTAAGGATGAGTTATCTTCAGTTACGCTGAGAGTGGTATGCATCCAGGAGCTTGTTCAGCCCCAACAGTGTTGGATGACGGTGGATGAATTTTCATCGAGGATCACCAACCTCCCCTAGTACTCGATGGATATGGTCAGAGATCAATACATGAGAGATCGGACATTTGAATGTGGTCTACGACGAGACATACGAGCTATTGTAATGCCTCTATGCATTTTTTACTTATAATGGAGTGCTCAAGAAAGCCGTCGTGATCAAGAGCTTCTTTGGAGAGCAGAAACAACCGATGAAAGTCAGCATCAGGCAGGCAGGTATGGAGACCTCGACAGTAGGAAGCCGATGTCGGACACAGGGATCAAGACGTCAGAGAAGTCAGAGGAGGACCCAGGATACGGGATTGACAGTCCAAGACTCTCAGGCTGTATCTAGTCATCCCAGGGAGAAGTGGTGATATGCATGCAAGGGTAGGGGACATCTCACAAGAGATTGTTCGACCCTTCAAGCAGCTGACATGGAGCCGATGGGTGGACCACCGAGGTAGAGACAATGAATGGAGCCAGAAAACCTGCCATGTGGCAGACATGGCATAGGAGTAAGGAAAACTGCAGTTGGTGGTAGACGCTTTGACTTACTTCCACCACCACCACCAGGAGGTCCGCACCAGGCTCAGGTAGCTCGGGGACAGGGGTGGGGACAGTTGCATGCAATTGAGGCATATGACCTAGTGGCTTCAGGAATGATATGAGGTATGATCTATCTCTTATCTTCCTTATCTGCCATACTCATAGACATCAATGCCAGTCATTCCATCATTTCCAAGTGTCTTGTGAGAAACCATGATATTCTGGTAGAACCATTGACTCGATCCTGATGCATTGAGACACCTATGGGAGGAGACTCGATGATCACAAACCTTTGTAGAAAGTGTGATCTTACACTTGGATGTGACAGTTTCAGTCGGAAGGTCTTGGAGGTAGTATCGAGGACTTACGACGTCATTATCGTTATGGATTGGTTATCTTCGGTCCATACCCAGATTGACTGTTTTAGGGAAAGAGTGTGGTGTGTCTGTAGTGATGGGATGAGGTTTTACATTATTGTAGAAAAGGGGACCCATAAAACATAGGATGGGCTCATACATTGGAAGGTGCAACTGGTCACTCATGAGTTGGATAGCCTAGACCTTAGAGCAGTAGATGTTATGATCTCCCAGTTCCCAGTAGTAGTGGTGGAGTAAGAGGACGTCTTTCCCGATGATGTTCCAGGATTACCTCCTCATCGAGAAATCGACTTCTACATCAACATACATGTCAGGATGACACCGATTTCTTTGTCAGCATATTAGATGGATTTCGAAGAGCATCACAAGATGAGGGTGTAGTTGGAGGATTTGCAGAGAAAGGGTTTCGTGAGACCCAACGTTTCACCCTGGCCGTCTCCAGTCTTGTTTGGCATGAAGGCAAATGGGAGTTTGAGGTTATGCGTGTATTACTGTAGCCTGAACCCGGTGATAGTGAAGAACATGTATCCACTGCCGAGGATCGATGATGTATTCGATCAGCCAAGAGAGGCACAATGGTTCTCGAAGGTTGGCCTTCAATCAGGTTATCACCAATTACGGGTACAGGATGAGTATATACCGAAGATGGAATTCAGATTCCGTGAAGGTCACTATGAGTACATAGTGATGCTTTTCGTCATGAAAAACACCCCTGCAGTGTTCATTTGACTGATGAAATGAATCTTCCAGTCGTATATGGACTAGTTCATAGTGGTCATCATTGGCAACATCCTTGTGTACTCAGCATTAGAGGAGGAGCATGTGAGACACCCACAAATGGTTCTAGTCATACTCCGAGAGCAGTATATTTATGGGATGATCTCGATGTTCCAGTTCTGGATCCAGAAGGTCCACTTTCTGGGACATGTCATCTCAGCAGATGGTGTAGCTGTGGACCCCGCCGTGGTGGATGCAGTGTTAGCATGAGATCCACCTCAGAGCGTGATGGAGAAACATAACTTTCTTAATTTGGCAGAATATTATCAGAGATTCACTCCTAATTTCTCCCCAATATCAGCACCGATGACAGCCTTAACCTGAAGGAGGAGACCCTTCATATTGAAAGTGATGTTACACCAATCTTTTGAGTAGTTGAGATAGAGTTTGATGAGCTCCCCAATCATGAGGCTAATGGAGGAGGGTGTCAAGTACATTGTTTTCTACGATGCAACAGGGAACAGGCTTGGTTGTGTCCTAGTGAAGAGATAGGCAGTGATTGCTTATGGTTCGCACAATCTTAGGACACATGAGCAGAACTGTGTGACTCAGGATGTCGAGTTGGTGGTGGTAGACTTCTCATTGATGATGTGGAGACACTACCCTATGGGCGAGCGGTTCTACGTCTACTCTGACCACAATAGCCTCAAGTACATCTTCTCGGAGAAGGATCTGAATCTGAGATAGAGGAATTGGATAGATTTCCTCCAGGATTATGTCTTTGAGATCATATATACTCCCAGGAAGGGAAACAAGGTGGAGGATTCTCTTAGCAGAAGGTCGAGCTCGAAGCTGTTGAGTGAGGCGACAAAGTAGTTTGCCATGTTGAAGTTGTCCATCGTGGACATAGAGGATACAACTTACCTACAGTCGACGGTTACCGCCCCTCCTCTCTTACAGTGATATAGGGAGGCATAACGTGGTGTTTAAAACTGTGAGTATTTAAATGCTCAGTTATCCAAAGGACATGCTCCTGATGGATATTCACAAGGTGGGGAGCACATAATTCTTTTCAAGGGACACACTGTTGTACCAGTGGCCTTGCTGGAAGTGGTTCTAAAAGAGTTTCATACATCCCCCTTGGCGGTGCATCTGGGTGTGGAAAATATATACCAGGATCTCCAACGGCAGTTCTGGTTGTCCGGCATGAAGAAGGGAGTAGCAATGTTCATTTGACGATGCCTTCCATGCTAGCAGGTGAAGGCTGAGCACCAGGTTCCAGCGAGATTAGATCACCCCTAGAGGTTTCGGGGTTTATGTGGGATGGAATATCTATGTACATCGTGACATTATTACCATAGATGTGCAATGGGCATGATTCTATCTGGGTGATCATTCACCAACTCACCAAACCAACCAACATTCGTTCTATTAGGGAGAAGTGTTCCGTAGAGAGCTTGTGACGCCTCTATGTGCATGAGATAGTTCGGCTTCATGGTGTCTATTCGACGATAGTATCAGACCGAGATTCCCACTTTGCATCTTAGATATGGAAGGGATAGTCGGAGGCCTTTGGGACACAGATGTGTTTGAGCACGACGTTCCATCTACAGACCGATGGTCAAATAGAGAGGACAATCCGGGTTCTGTAGGATATGTTACGAGCCTAAATCATGGACTTTGTTAACTTTATTGAGGAACACCTACCACTAGTGGAGTTTTCATACATAACAGCTACAACTTCACCATTGGTATGTCACCATTTGAGGCTCTGTATTGGAGACCCGGTCTGTCACCACTTTACTTGAACATCCCTGGAGAGTTAGAACTCATGGGGTCCAGATTTGGTGCGAGCCACCACCGAGAAGGTGCAGATAATCCAGTAGCAGCTGAAGACTATACAGAGCCGACATAAGTCATATACAGACAGACGATGGATTCCTCTAGAGTTTGTGGAGGGAGACCATGTCTTCCTTCATGTCTCACCCCGACCTGGGCTACAAAGGTTTGGCCTAGGCGACAAGCTATCTCTAAGGTTCATCAGACCTTTACAGGTACTGTGCAGAGTCGGCGAAGTGGCGTACTTCGTCTCTCTAATATCGTAATTGAACCAGGTACATGATGTCAGCCACGTGTCGCACCTGAGGAGGTGCATGTATGACCCATCACACATCATCAACTGGGGAAAGATATACATCAAAGATGGATTGACCATTGCTAATTACCCAGTGTAGATCGAGGATCAACACGAGGGGATCCTTCATGGGAGATCGATTCCCTTGGTGCGCGTCTAGTGGTAGCACGTGAATCTTCAAGACAACACATGGGAGTGGGAGGATCATATAGGTGCCTAGTACTCCCATATTTTTGAGTAGTCTTGTTTTTTCTTTTTGGGGTGTAAATCACCAAGGTGGGGAGAATGTAATGTATTGTGTTTTTTCATGTATTATTTTTTAATACTATATGTATTTATTAATAGACTAGGCGGAGAGACGGAACCTCATTCTGAAGCCCAGTGAGCCCGAAACGGCGGTTTGAAACTTTTTTTATTAAGTGAGTCGGCACTCTTGCACGGTTGTGGTAGTTTCCAAATAGATTCCAGAATTAAAAATCAGACGGCACTGTTGCATTCGGGACAACGAATTTACCTATGAACGGGTCAAACCTCGACCTTCATGGGTCAAGGGAAAAAGTAAAATTTTCAGGGATTTTTAGTAAAATAAAATAAAATAAATAAGAAATTGTATTTTTTTTATTTAACTGGAAGCATCCGCTGCTGCGTAGCGATTGGGATGTTTTCTAATATTTATGTCAAGTCATAATGACTCAAAAAATGGAAACTTGACTCTTCAATGACGCAATGTAACAGAACAATAATTCATGTTCCCCTTTTTAATGGCATCAATTTATTGATGGTCGTTGATGAATTTTTGAGAGGAAGACTTGGAGAAATTTGTGGAGCCTTGGAGGACACCCTCAGTGACGAACGACAGCGAATCGAAGCTGTGAATCGCTACGCCAACGAAGTTGAAGGATCTCGACAATGATAGAAGGAGACCCTTTTCATCAATGATTGATCTTTACCTAAAGTTAGGGGTTTTATTTCATTCCTTTTCCCCTATTATTGAATTTAAATGATGAATGCGGATCAACCACAAACAAGTTGATCTGTAGTTTCGTACGTTCTTACAGGAGGCTTTTATTGGGATGATTATACAGAATTGATTCCTATTGATTACTATTGTTTATTCCTTCTCCCTTTAAACCTACTAATGGGATCTGATCAATGTCATGACGAATAAAAGTGGTGTTTTGTTCCACAATTTGTTTTATTGAATTTTCCTTCCCTTTTCTTCTCACGCGTTCTACACTTTCATCGCGTTCTTCACAGGGCAAGGAACAACAGATCGTTGTGCACCCGTCTTGCGACGTAATGATCCCAAACTAGAGATATGATATCGCAACCACCCAACCAAGGTTCAACATTCATGGCATGAAATGAATCGGCTTGGGTCGGGAGAGGCTGTTCTTCGATCATTATTTGTGTGGGAAGATGGAAACATGTTTTTAGAGCCGATCGGAGGCCCGATAACATCAGGAGAAACTTTTTGGTTTTTGGGCAACCAAAACCCGGGATTTTCTCGACAATCAAGTGACTGTATCGATGAATGGGACATCACTAGAGGTGCGACAGCAGAGGATCATGTTTCTGAAAACTTCCAGAATACATGGTGTATACTTCCGATGAAAAATCCATGTAGCACTAGCAGTGCCATCTAGGGTTTTGGGCATCAGACGGGTATCACACGGCATGTGACCTTAGTCCCACGTTGTGTTGAACCTTCCCTAAAGCTCGTCGTGTACTTGGGATAGTACTCAAACACAGTATGGACTACAATGATTTAAAACATGGCATGTACTCTCTACACGGCATGGTGGAGGTGGATACACAGGACTCGGCATGTATACTGGGGGTACACAGACACAGGGTGTAGTACAAGGCCATGTAATACACCACATAGACAGGTGTGGCCAGTAGCGTGGGTCACCCAATGTACCGACTACTCAGGATGACATACATGGGTTGTGTCCATGTACGGGCACACGACCATCGTACACGATGTAGGCCCCAGATACTTGGACATGTTGTGTAATCCTGACCACACACCATGTACTAACTTTTTCTACACGAACAACATTATGATATGGGTCGTTGATCATGGGAAGTACACAAGGTCAGAAGACACAACATGTAACCTTCCTACATGATGTGTACATTTTGAGAAAAACATCGTGGTTGTCATTTCCACCGTATCTTGGACATGTTTAATTGGGGTTTGTTCCCCTTTTCCCATTCCCCTAAAGGTCAGGAATAGTTTCCTTTTATTGGATTACGATCCCCTCAATATGACATTATGTGATAGAGTTAGGCACCCCTCTGAGAGGCCTGGAGCAAGATCCTATATCCATTCCTAACCCTAGGTAGATTCTGGCATCGATGGGGCGAACTCTACCGGGCATTGATCCTCTACCTAGATGGTGAATCCGGATGAGTCGGAGTATCCACCATGGCCCTTACAGTGATCATCATTTGTGTATCATGATATTTCCCCACTGATGAGTCTGTCTCTCTTATTGAGTGTATCTATCTATCGTGATCTACCCACTTTGGATTGAGTCTCCAATAATGAGTGTATCTACCTCTCGTGGCATTTCACAAAGAATAGTACTTCTTAGACAGACATCGTCATAGCTACCAGACACATGGATTGTGTTCACCGTGAATGAGTCATTCATGAAATCTTCAAAAGGAATCCCTAGATGGGGTATGAGATTGTGGTACTTGCCTCTCAACTGCAGGTCTGTGTTTTCTGTATATATGGATTTTGTTTCACTTTCTATATGTTCTATAGACATATATTGTGTTTAGATGAATGTACCTTTACATTTTGTATTTCATTGTGGTTTTCGGGGTCCTGTACTGAGTATTGTTATACTCACCCCTGCATAGACTCTTCCCACACGTGTCGTGTCTTGTAGATACAATCATCCTTTTCACAGAGTCCAGGGCAGACCAGGACAGGACCAGACATTCTATCTTCCCTACAGGCCTAGGTGTTCCTATGACTATGAGCAGCAGTCCCAGTACATCTTTTCATTCACAGGTTAGACTTTGCAGTTTTCAGACTCTTGTTTTAGAGGGATTGTATTTTGGTCCCATTTACTTTCGGCACATTACTTCTCATCGTAATCTATTCGATGGTTTAGTTGTATGCATGCATTTTTTTCACTAGTGGTTTTACATTTAAGCATTTGTGGGCTTGGAGATGTCTGTGTGTGTACAGGTTCATATGAAATTCCTCCCATGTTAGTAATATTTCTACTCGGTGCTAGTCACCAGCCTCTGGCCTATTGGAGGCGGTCTTGGGGAGTCACAGTGTGGGACCCATTGGGAGGGTCGTGTCAATGTTCCTAATCGTGGGCCTCATCCCATGTTTCTCATATTTAATAGGAGGATGATTCATTTCTATTAATCCATGTTTAAACCATGTCGATTCCCTATTCATTGGATTACACGGTATGATAAGCTTTTCTCTAATCGTGCACTACCCCTCATCCTTCCAAAACATAGAATCTTATACCCAAAATTCCCTAGTGTTTAACCCAACCAAAATGAAATAAAAAAAAGTTTAAAATAGTACCTAAATATGAGCTATGTCAACTTCTAGAAAATTTTGGGATATTATAATTTCTTCTTCTAAACATCATCTGGTACCCATGATGATTCCTTCATTTTTTGTATTTCTATGTGGTACCTTAACCATAAATATTCTTTGATGCCTCAAAACATGCTCTCTAGAATAATTAATCTAGATTGGTTATTCATTGTTTGGTTGATCATGTAATATTTCTATTATTATAGGTGATAAAATGAGTTTGGTCTATCATGTACTTCATTAATATTTGAATTTTGCACATATCTTATACATTAACATGATATAGTGGCATTTCCAACTTGTAATACATGAATCCAATCCTTTACCAAATTTCATAGGGTCCAATGTGCATGGGTATTAGTTTCCATTTATTACCAAATCATATGATACTAATCCATGTGCATACTCTCAACAAACATGATCTCCAACATGGAATTCTGAATGCATCCTTTGATTTTTAGTATAACCCTATTGCCTACATTGATATGCCTTTATATGAGCGTGAATACTAATTACCATTTTTGTTGTGCCTTCAAAGATGTATTGTCCAATGTGTCTCCTTTCACTATATTATTCCCAAAATTTGGATTATGACTTCTCTAAACATAAAATTACTCATACAGCACCATTTGAAATTTTCAATGGAATCTATATTTATAGGAAAAGTATACCAAAGCTAAATACTAATCCCACATACATTGGAATTCTTCTGATAATGTACCTAACATTATTCACATTGATTGAATATTCCATTCACACTATCAATTAGATTTATGAATGTAGGATGATATCAAATTAATCACATTATCAATATCAATCTAAAGACACATTTCTAATTTTGATGTATATTGGGGTTCTTGATCTAATATGATCAATATAAGTGTGAAAATATGTCTTATAACATCATTAATAAAGCTCATTATGAGGTTCATAAAATTAAAATATTCTATTATATGAAGGAAATGTGCATATTTGGTTTTTTAATCAACAATATCCAATTTTTAATCATTATTTATATGAGTATTTGGTTGTCATATTAAAGAGTTTATAGTAATTTCATATCATTTCCATATAGAATTTAGAAATGGTTTCTTGAATATTCTAGGATATTGTATCCTTGCATTTAGCGGATTATAAACCAATCATTGGGACTCATAATCATAAATTTCCTTTTTCACATCATCCTACAAAAAATAAACCTTCAAAACCCTACACATTATTTTCCCACCAGGATTTATAGAAATATTCGAGCTATGAGCATCATCAAAAAATCCATTTTTTCTCATACGTATAGATGTAGTATATAATCACTTTATAAATTTGAAAAAAGAATCTTCAAAAATGATGTATTATAATTTTCCAACACCCATATAATTAATTTTCATCCAAATGATTCAATCATAATATTGGAATCCTTTTTCCTTTATAATAAATATAATTTCACAATAAATTGAAAAACAATTTATTTCTATTCTTATGTAAGAATTGTGATATCAATCTTAACCAGATCATTTATCATAGGATCCCTCACAATCCAAAATTGGTTAATAACTACATGATCGTTTATTATCATGGAATCTAGTATCATATTATCATTAACTTGTTGTTATTTTGTGAGAAATCAAAGTCATTGTGTAGTTAGAACCATCTTCATTGTCTTGTTTGGAGCTTGTTCTTTAAAAAGTTATATTTGAGGATTTTATGATCCATGTATGTCTACATATTTCATCCTAGATATATTGTTGTCAGTTTAAAAATTAGTAGATTAGTACATATAACTCAAGATAAATTGTTAAAAATTTATATTCATGGGACTTCATTTTCCTTAAGGCATATGAAATAAAATTATCTGTTTTTAATACGGAAAAAATAAGACCCTTCATTGAAGCATAGGGTGAATCGAACTTCTCAAACATGGATATTACATGTTTTTATAATAATATTCACTATATTTGAATAAAACATGCATGAGGACCATAATGTATAATTTCCTCTAGAAATATGGGTCATAGTCTTCTAATTTGGGGAAATATCATTAATGTTTCTCACAATGATAATATAATTTAGCACTCTCCATAATCTTACCCTACATAAAACCCTTTTTCATGACCTAAAAATTAAACATCAGAAATGGTGAGATCAAATGCTCAGTAATGGTTAATAAGGGAGATATGTATGAATAAAATGAACATAAGTGGTTGATTACATTACCATAAAATTTGAAAACCATACCCTTCATATCAATGATCCTAAACTTTTGTTATAGAATAATGATTAGAAGTTCATAAGACATGATTCATAAGGTAACCAAATAACACAATCCATGAGGGAATAACAATTTGAGATACATTTTGGTATACACATAGTAATAGAAAATAATTTAAATATTAGTCTTGTTTCACACCCAAGTCCAGGATAGTGGAAAAATTAATTTACCGAACTAAGTTCAATTCTGATTCTTGCCCTCTCTTACTGAACAATGTTTAATCCTCATTCCATCAATGTCTCACTCAACCTAGTTCCCTCCCCATTCCAATTAAGTCTTACTAATCTATGGTATCTGTTTATTCCAGCTTTATCTATCTCATGATATTCAACTATCATCCAATGTATTGGAGGGATAAACATGTTCCACCGATCACATAATCAAAAAAATTATCTGTGGTGTAATATAATCATCATTTTTTATATAATAACCGATGAAATAGAACTGTAATCTTTAAATTTTTCTGTATCATAACCTATTGAAAATAGTGAGGCTTCTTAAACATTTAATTTTAAAATAACACCTGAAAATATGTGGGTTTCATAAGAATTCCATCAATGTAAACCCAATTTATGTGAAACAGGTTTCATAAATATAATTCGATCAAACCATTAACCATTATGAAAAATAATATAAATGGTGTTCTTGGATAATATCTCTATTAATGTATATCTAACATCATCATTTGAAATCTTAGTTGGAAAATAATTTCGAATGATAATTTATAAAATTTCATGATGAATGTGTCCTTTTAGATTTGAAAAAACCATTTTCAAAACCCAATTCATATGGAAAAATTTTATATTAGTAAATGAACATGAAAACATATAAATGAAACATTTAAAACCACCTAATACACTTTTTAAAAAATATTTCATTTTTAAAATCAGTTTCATTGAAAATAAACTTTGATTCTTATAAATGATTATTTGAAAATAGTTTAAAACACTTCTAAAAACATAAAAATAATTGATAAAACATTTTCCTTTAAAATAAGCATAGATTATGATTTTTTAAACATTTTTATACATATTTTTTTTAATAAAATCAATTTCCTACCTAAGAGATTAATAACATCGGGTTTTCATAAAAAACATTTTATTAATTATTTTGATTACCAATGAGTGGAATAAATAGTACCATTACATGAATATATCCTGTATAACAATAGGAGATTAAAATTAATTTGAATTTATATATATATATATATTAATATTATCACATTAGTGACATAATCGTAAACAATTATTATAGATTTTAAGATTATAACATAATATCTTTACCACATTGGTATAATTAAACCACAAGCCCCATGGTAGAATAATATAAAAAGGAAGTATAAAATATGATTAATAATAATAAATTTGTGATATTTCAAGACAAAAGCGTTGTATATACATCTTCTTAATGAATATAGGTTCTTAAAATAGTTCATGTCTCATTGTTGAAAAAATGAGACAAAAGTCAGTTATAAATTTAAAAACATTTGAATCATAAAAACCATGAAAGATATATCCAAAAATATATATACAAATAGAAATAATTATAATTAAAATAATCAAAAAATAAATTCTTTTGAAGTATAAAAATAACATAAAATGAATATGTTTTGAACATAGCATACATCTCACTGATGTAAAAAAGTGATATGGAAGTCCCTTACCATAAGTCATTACTATCGTCATATAATTTCAAGCTACAGTATAATAAATAAAAGATTTATATAAATATATTAAATAATAATAATTGTATATATCACTTCATATATAGTTTGAATATTTTGTTTTATTACATGCTTGTTAACAATAATATGATAAATTCATGTTTCGTGAAATAATTACTTTCTTTTGTTTGATCTTTTAATTTTTATTTTATGGTCCTCTTACATTGATCATAGATTCATATTAAACAAAATATTAGAATTTATATATATAATATATAATAATTATATATTTAGTTAGTGTAATTCATTATATGTTGTAATATAAAATGAATTACATTATTCATCAAGATAGTATGATGTAGATACACATGTATGTTATTTTTTAATTATGATGTATTTTTTAAAGAATGAAAAGTATATGATATATAAATTTTCATTGTAGAATATTTTATATGTAATAATTATCAGAAATATTCATTAAAACCATCATTAATTCATTCCATTTATGGTGTTCACGAATCACATATCTTCGTGATGAGATATTCTGACATGCACACGAACGATGTTATAATATTCCATGAAAATAGAAATATTTTAAATATATATGACATTAAAATTAAATAATAATAAAAAGATCATAAATATATTATATATAATATATAAACAATAAATCATCCATTATGATCAGCCTTCAAAAGGTTCTGATGGAAAATAGAATGACATCGGATTGTGAGGAGATAGTTTACCATACACACAAACATGGATTTTGTAACCCATTCCCTATAAGGGGATATTTTTATAGTTAAAAAAATGACATAAAATCATATTAAAATATTGTTATATATATATATATATATTACATATATAGTCCTTTTATAATATTAATTGATGGGGGTGGAGAAAGAACTAAAATAAAGACGCTCATTGAAACACATTACCTATTTTGTGGGTGCCCAATATATGTTTTCACTATATACATCATAGGATATATTTTTTCCCCGAATAATGATTCTATGACGACGGGATGGAATAAGATAAGTTATGTGCATATATATTTTCTGAAACAATTATGTGGGATGTTGTCAACGATTGAGAAGAGGTGTTGTTATTTTATAGTTGAGGAGGTGTGTCATTTTTTTAAATATCTAAATGTATAAACAATTGACAGGCCAATCTAAAATAACATAGCTCTAAAATTGATAATTAAAGGTTTTTATGGATTAAATGGTCTCCCCACACCTCTATCATATTATTAAGAACATTTCTTTACATTTTTTTAACAGATAGGTTTTTTTACCAGGAGAGTTTTTGTTAAAATAATTATTTTCTAACCTATGCAATTTATACATTATAAATGAAATAAAAATATACTTGATGTATAATTTAGAACCATGAATTCTAAATATAATATTTAATTTAAAAAAATATAATGTGTGTTAGAGAGTAATTTTATCATAATCTTAGGTATGGTGCAAAAATACTAGTATAATATTAACCATGCTTATAGAGTGTTTACAATTTAAGGATCAATATAGTCATTATAAAAGAAAATTTTTTCTATGAATGGATCATAACTGATATGTTTTTCCATTAAATTTTTTTTTCTAATAGATGACATTTAGTAATTTTATGTCATCTAATAAAATACAATTTATCATAAAATAACAGTAATGAAAATTTTGATATTATTCATTTAAATTGATCATTAGAAAATATAAAAAATATATAGATATTAGAATCTGTTAATTTTTTAACCTTTTTACATGTTATAGTCATCTAAAAAATAATGGTAAAAAATAATTCATTCAAATTACTCCACCTAAAATATTTTTACTATCCTGTAGTTTATTTTAAAAAAAACTTATTATTAATGTTATATAATTTCTTAAGAATCTAATGTAATTATTTCATCTAAAAAAATTATAATATATTATCATTATTTTAAAAAAATATAACTTTAAATAGAATATACACTCCAAAAAATCTTTTTCCATCATACCAAGGCTTTATAGATTTTAAATGTTATAAAGTTATCCTTTCTGTCTTTATCATTAATTAATATAATATATATGATAAATTAAAATGTGAGTGGGAAGGAATATATATATTATATAGAATACAATGGAAGTATCAAAATAAATAATTTAAAATATATATATAATATTTTATTTTATGTTTACGATTATCATTTTAGTTTACCCCTCCCCCTTAATTTGTTTACCTTAACTATAGTAATTAGTTATTTTAGAACATTAAATAATAATTTTGTTCAAAATTAAGTTGACTCTATTATATAATTTAAATTATACTTATTCCAAAAATTGAATTCATTTTTCTAATTAACATTCACATAAAGGGTAAAAAATATTTTAGTATTAATCTCACAGAGGTTAAGTAAAAGTGGGATTAAAATTGAAAATTAATGAAATGTTGACAATGTGTTAATAAAAAATTTCAATTTTATTTTGATTACATTTAGCTACACTGGATTTAAATATTTGTAATTTATATGATTATACATTAATCCTATTTTACAAAATAACACTATTGTATAAATTATTTATGAAAAAACACAGTTTCCAAATAAAATTAAATATTTTTCATCATTCATTAAATATTTTAAAAATTTATTGTCTAAAAATTCACCCAATGCTAATTTGGACATTTTGAATTGAAAAATTAAATTTATTTCACTAAAATTAATTTTATAAAAAACATTTGAGTTATTATCATTCCAAAAAAATATAAATTTTTTTGGGAGAATTATATTTTCAAAATATATAAAGAAATTAAAAAAAATATATGTATTATATATCATTCTGTTTTATTTATATAACAACATTAAAAAAATATTTATTAATTTTTATTAATATTAATTCATTTAGGTATAAAAACTATGTTATAACAGAATCATTCATATAATATTAATCCCGATATCATTATTTTCTTTAAACTCAGTGTCTCTTGTGACATAATATATCACTTTTTTTGTAGAGAAAGAATGAGATAGTGTTATGTACAATATGTTATTAACCTGGTGTTGTGTGTAACATATGTGATATATAGTAATTAAAGTAATTTAAAATCCAAAAATGATAAAGTTAATTTAAAAAAATTCAAAAAATATTAGACTGTTACATAGTACCCATATTAATTGAATTTCTACGTAGAAATTAATCTAGTCACCAATGAATATACATCTAAAAAACACCATTCATAGATATACACTAAGTAAAAAAGAGTTAACAAAAAATAATATTGGAAAAGGGAAAGGGATGTGTGATGTTCATTTAAAATAATATATACAAGGTTTCTATATATGATAACATATATAATAATAGAAAACATAGACATATAATAGATAACTAACAACCAAATAATATTAGAGAGTGATCGTAAACATTAATAACAAAAATATGGGTAATCACATGAAAGATAACAACCCAAAAAACATAAACTAAATAGGAATTAAAATTTTCAGTGATATTCAAAAAACCATGATAATTGGACACCATTTTATTCAATGACCATTTTTCTATTCTTGAAGAATTTCCCCGAGAAGATATAATTACCTAATTTCATTCCATTCCATAAGCACCATCTGACCCTTCGGAATTTCCTTGAACAATTTATAATTCATTTCATACTCATAAAAATTGAGTTGATTTTGATATTCCAATATCACAAACTGGTCATAAGATCTGTAAATAAAATGATATTTCATAAAATTTATAATTAGTTATCATCACAATAAAATATATAGTACATGTTTTTTCTAACACTTCATATGGTGAAATAATACATTAGTATATCAAACCAAATTCAAAATCAAAATAGACCATATTATAAATTGGTAACCTCTTGAACATTCTCAAAAATGAATATAAAAAAATTAAGAAAAAATGTAACTAAATATCAAAAAATGATATTTATACTGATCCCAATATATCTTTAATTATCTATTTATTGTAAAATAATGAAAATGTAAATACATTCCTCATTTATTCTCATGAAATGTGGTAATACCCTGTATTTTTGTAAAACCATGTTGAAAAAAATACATTCATCACAATTCCATGAATAGAATATTGATTATTAGATATATTCATTGAATAAAAAAATGTGTTAAACTTCAAAAATGATTGCATAAACCGTTTCTTCATCAAAACATTTATAAATTTCAGGGCAATCAATAATTTTCAATTTACATTATTCTTATTTTACATTTGATTATAGAAACTAAACAACCTTTTCTCATCATCCAAAATATATTTATGGTTAAAATACCTTAATTGGATAATTCACTAAAAAATAATATTTCCATTAAATTGGTTTTTCGTTCATGAGTATCATTCGACATATTCAATCAAGTCCTTTTCCAAACACATCTACAAAACAATACTTTTATATTTATTTTTTTAATCCCTATACAATAATACATAAATCGTACAATTTTTTTCATAAAATATTATATATGAATCACCAACTTATTCCCTAATACAAATTTCAATTAAGATGTCTTATATTTTCTCTTCATCATCCGTAATATAACCATTAATCAAACAACCTTTTTGATATTATGCACATGTTTTATCCTTTAGGAATATATTTCCATAATACTCATACCTTAAAATTTTATATGATTAAATAGTTTATTATATATTATGGAGACCTATATTCCTATTAATTTTATTAATATTTTCATTCATTTTTACATTTTAGGGGATATTGTGAAATTATTTTTTATATCCAAATAATATTAATTTTCATTAGAGATTTTCATGTGTGTGTTTCTTCTCAAATTTATGACACATAGGCCACTAAATCTTATAACCTCAAGGGTATTCATTTTTTGAACTCTCATAAATATATTTACTTCTCTTATTTTATGATTATTAGAGTTGGATGAAGTATAAATTTTTAATCCCGATCTATGAAAAACATTTATGCATAATCACAACATCCTTCACTCCAATTATCATGCCATTAGGATGCTCATTAGAATTTTTTCTATTTCCTTCAATGTTAAAACAATTCCTCCATGTTCCCACCAATGAATAAAACTAAAAATATTAGTTTAATAAAAAAAATCATAGCGTACAACCATAATGTTTTGATTAATAATTTGTATGGTGTCTAAATCACGAAACCTTATTTAAAATCTGTTAAACCATAAGAATAAAGTAGGTTATCCATGATCATAATTTATATAAATTCTTCATAATTATTTATATGGTGTTTTTAAATTTCAAATTCCTATAGCCTAGGTGTGTCAATCCAGATCTACAATAAGGCCCATTGTCTTGCAGCAGTTCTTGAATGAGTCAACCTCAGTATGGTGTTTTTGAGATTAGTACCTCTAGGAACATTTTTCCCTGTTCCACATCCACATGTAGTGTCCATAAAAGGATTTGATTTCTTGGAAACCACATGCTCTATCATTTACCAAAATTAGAAGACATTTTCAAATTCTTTGACTAATAGTTAGACCTATCCCTTGAGATATCCCTATACATATCATTAGAAATATCACAGAGGATCCCACTAAAGTATTCTCATCCTCATTTCCAATATTTAATTAGAAACATATAATGATACCAACTATAGAATCCTAATAATATCATACATTTGTATTAAATATTTTTAAATAAACATTTAATACATTTCACAAACACATGCTTTTGGACAATAGTAGTTTAATTCCATCAGAATAATGGAACTTAATCTTCCTAACAAGTGGATGATATTCAATGTTTCGAACAATAATTTATATATTTAGAACTATTTATCGAGAAAACATACCAAAAATCATTATTTATAACCTTGGTAATGGAAACATAATAAAGTGTTAGCTTTGATTCTTGGAAAAGGTAAACAAGGGATTCACATAAGAATAAAATTTACATAATTGTATGAGAACATGGTAATAACATTTGAAAAAAATATCATGCATATAAAATATCAAAATTAGGAGTTATGTAATTAATATTGGAGTTTCCTAACAAACAAATAATTAGGTAATAAATGAACTAGAGTTATGATACCATAACAATAGAATGAAATTTTCAACATACACTTAATCATATAATATCATTTCTATATTACTCATAGTTCACTCCTAAAATCATTATAGTGTAAAAATACCCTCATTGAAATATATTCACTACTCATTCCATTGGAATCCCACTAAACTGGTTTCACTCACCATTTTATCCATTTCTCATTAAACTAGGTTCACTCCCTATTCTAGTATTGTAATACTAAACTAGGTTCACTCCGTATTCCATCACTATCAATCTCTTAAGATTAAAATATTTACAAAATTCACTGGTGTTATATATAGTTCCAACCAATAACATATAAAAACCCCTATTTTTATATTCCATATGACTATAAAAATTCATTATATTTTGACCCACGATATAAATTACGTTTCATAAACATTTCATCATATCAAATAAATGAACGAGGCTAGTTGCATAATAATTTCATCAAACAATAACACATGAACAGAAGTGTGTTTCATTAGAATTTCCTCATGTATAATCCATGGATGTGATACGAGTTTCTTGAACCTCATTCCAAAAGAATATAAACTATTCATATTATGAATATGAATGGTGTAATTAGATCATATCCATAATAAGCCACTAGAAACACTACAAGGTGTAATATTAGATGTAAAACTAATGTTGAAATAAAATTCAATACATTTCTTAAGGAAAATTACCTTTTGGATTTGAAATTTTTTTAGTTAAAACATAAAAAGTTTTATAACCTTTTAATTGTACAATAATATTTTAAATTTAAAAACGATGCTTTGAAAGTCTTTTAAAAAATGTTAAAATAGACCAAATTTTCAATTAATTTTTATTTGAAAATACACCTTTAAACATAATCATATAAATCCAAATAAATTATTATATTTAATCATTGATGATTTATTATAATGTTTCCCAATAAATGAAGAATTTTTAACATACATGGTTTACAAATTTGGTAACATTGAATCATAAGATGAATTAAGAAATAATATATAATGTTTCCTAAATTATCATTTTAATGAATAAATTGATGATATTACATGATAAAGTGCTATATATAATCACACAATTTAGTATTATTTGTTTATAACATAATGTACATATCAAGAAATTATAATTCTGATAAAATTCTTGTATAGATTTGATAACATTTGTATATAAAACCCCTCAAATTGAGATGAAAAGTGCTTTTTAAATAAAAAAATCACATTAAAATTATAATAAATTAATTTCATGTTCATTATAAACACCATATAAAATAAATAGGTGGTTAGCATGTCATGTTTCTCATTGAAGTATATAGTGAGATTACAATCCCTTTCCTTATGTCATGACTTAATTTACACACTTTCAAATGTATTGTTCAATAAATAAAAATTAATTCGAAATATATTTAAGAATAATATTAATATATATCATACAATATATTATTTTCTTATTGCCTTTAAATACCCATTTATATGAAATATCATGTTAATGTCTTGTTTTAGGAAATAACTTCATTGTTATTCATATATATATATATATTAACATGTTATAGGTTGTTCCTATTATATTGATCATGGTTTCATTATATCCTAAATTTTTAAAATACAAAAAATATATTTTATATTTTTATATATTTTATATAGTAATTCATGAAATTTAGAGATAAAAAATTAATTACCCCATTCAGGGAGATGAGAGGTCATACATATTCATGTACATTGGGGTTTTGACTCCATGTCGGTTTGAATGATTAAAATGTATATGATATATAAATTATCATTTTAGAAATATTTTTATGTAATTAATATCATATCATATCATCAAACCCATTCTAAATACATTGCATGTAATGAGTCAGTGAATCACACCAGTTTGTGAGGTGGTAGTTAGTAGTACACATGAACGATGTTTTCATATACCCACAAAGTCAAAATCATAAAAGAAACTATATTATAAAAAATAAAGTAATAAATATTACACACATATATATATAATATAAATAATTAATGCATCATTTTTACCATCCTTGAGATATGTTAAAGGAAAAATAAATGACATCATTTCGTGTAGAGATCGTCTGACGTACACACAACTGATGATTACATAACAAATTTGACAGAAGTAATGGTGGTTCTGGGTCGTGGAATTTAAATAAAAACGTATAATTATATGTGAAATACTGATTTTATTATAAAATCATGTGATATTAATAATTGAATAATGTTGTGAAATAAATAAAATAAACACACACATAGAACTAAATTACATCTTCTTTTTGTTTCCTTCATTAGTTTTCAGTAAATCCTTCCTAGAATGGATTTCATCCTGAAATAATATTTTTATTTGGATTTAAATGTTGTGAATTTATTTGGGTAGGGGTATTTGAATCCAAATATGTATCAATTTGTGATGAACATGGGAGATTGGGGGATCTTTTATTGTTAAGGAGTAGTGATATTGGTTGTCAATACCAAAATGATTTCATAATTAGAAGGTAGGAATTACCTACATTGGACCCCTGACCGATGGTTAATTTTTATGAGAATTTATATGGTTAAGAGACACATCCAACACACAATTAATCACATTTTTAATCATTTTTCTTAAATTCATATTCTTCTTACGTTTTACCATTTTATTTCAATCTACTGACTTGTTTTATAACCTAGCCTAATATTCCATTATTACGGAAATAAAATGATCCTTAATAGATAATAAGGAACTAGTGATTCAATATATAATATAAAATTTAAAAACATGCCAAGATTATTTTCAAAACTAATTTTAACATAAATACATGTAATGTGAAAAAAAACACGTTAACATTTACCACTCTATGATTTTTTTTACAATTTAGGGGTCAATATATTTATTTTAAAAGAAAAAATAGTCCATGAATGGAACATATATGACACTTATTTTACTTTTAAAATCACTTTGATAAATATAGGTTCTTTATTAATTTTAACTAATTTCATAATATATAATTTATTATATAATAAAATTAATATCAATTTTGAAATTATTCATATAAATTGAGTTTTAAAAATATCAAGATAATGATGGAATTAAAAATTATTATGCTCATGCCTATAAATCTTGATATATTAATCTAATATCATAATTGTGCCAAATAATTCATTAATGTTACTTCACGTTTAAAATTTATAGAATTTTTTATATTTATTAATCTTTAACGAAATAATTAAGGTGTTTTTGTATCTTAAGAATTTAAAATAATTATTTCATATAAAAATTCACATATATTATAATAATAAGAAACTCATTTATATTTCAAATATATATATATATTTATATATCTAAATTAATTACATTTTTTCTATATACCATTTCATTATAGTTATTGAATGATAAAAATGTATTTTTTTTATTTTTAAACTAATTATATAGGTCATATTTAAATGAAAGTGATTAATAATTTCCGTATTTCATAGAAAAATTTAGAAATGATCGAAGAAAACTAATCGAAAAAAATTAAAACAATACTATCAGTCATTTTATATCCTATCATTCTAGTTTAACCACGGTAAACTCTTTTTTTACTTCATCTCTGAAAATGATTTTTTTCTACATTCACTATTCATTTTGGTAAAAATCTAGTATAAAAAATTAGATAATATAAATTATAATTATTAAAAATATATAATATTTTTTTCCAAATACCATTCACATGGGTGGAAAAATGAAATTAATATTAATCTATCATACATGATATGAAATTTGATTTTTAAATAGAAAATTTTAAAAATATTGAATGTTATTTATATACAATTTCAATATTAAAATAATTGAAATGACCCAAATTAAATCAATATATGTATAATTTAAGATAATATATAGTATATCCTTTTAAATATAATTTAATTTTTAAATAATTTATCCGAAAGACAGTTTTGAATAAAAAATATATCTTTTTCTCTACTGATCAAAAAATGATTGTTTTCAAAACAATCCCAAAAAATTTAATTTTAAGTTAATTTTGAATATATTAGTTAAAAAACCTATTTTTTGTCATAAATAATATATAAATGGGTGAATAAAATTTTTTATTAGTATTCCAAATAATAAATAAAAAGAACATTTTTTGGGAAAATAGTATTTTGAAAATATGTAATGACATTATTGAAAAGTTATTAATTATTTTAAATCGATGTGTTTTTTATATAATAAATTATTATAGTATTGGAAAATTATTATTAATATTCATAAAACTGGTTTCAATAATTATATTATTAATGATATGTTTAAATATTATTAATAATATATCATGGTTTTGTTAAAACTCAACATCAGGTGTAATAGAAGGTTTATAAGTTTTGAAAGTACAGTAAGAATAACATGATGTTTCATGTAATGAAACATTAACATGGTGTTGAAACAAAAACAAGATAAAAGTTTTTTTTAATAAAAACATTGATAACATTAAACAAAATTAGAAAAAAATATTTCACAAAATCTCTAGGAGTTACAATGCATTAGTATATATAAAAGACTCTAGATTTCCGGATGGTTGAGTCAAAATCTGAGCATTTACCAATCTCCACATTAGTTTAAATAAACACAATTTATATTCCATTTTAACGATTAAAATAAAACCTTTATCCTTTTTCATGGATAATGAGTTCTAAAATCACTAAAAATCAATATTAATCACTGATAGTAACATGTGAAACAAATCAAATTACATACATTAGTTATGCTAATTGAAATATCCCATTTTTTGAATGAATTTGTCTTCATTAGAATAACTAAAATTACATACATAGAAGAAATATGTACATGATAATTATCATCTCATAGAATTAAATACCACTAAATAATTTTCTCATTAACTTTTTCCTTTTATGCATATTCAGATTAATCATTAAAGGGTTATCAAGTTTCTTATAGAAATTAAAATACTACAATTTACCATTTATTGATAACAAAAAAATAATCAATATATTCTTTGAACAGTCTAATCATTAGCTTCATAATAATAAGGGTTTAAATTGTCAACAAAAATCAAATTAATATATACACAAAATTTCCACATCTCATTCGGAGTGTTGTATTTTTGATGTATTCCTTATTTAATCGAAATTTATGATACAAAAAATACTGTTTAATCATTGAAAAATATTAATCTCTGTCAAGTTGATTGAATAATTCAATAATTTGAGGAAATGGACAATTATTATTTTTTTAATATAATTTATTTTTCTATAATTAATAAATAACCTCATGGATCCAAATTTATTCATAACAAAGAGAACATTAGCTCCCCGCATTAAAACACATGGGTAAAAAAATCTTTATTCTGGAAACCTTTCTAGTAGTTTCTCAAATAAAAAAATCAATAGTAAAAATTCTATAGGGAGTCATTAATATTATTCCTAAATTAGGTATTGAATCAATATAAAACTCAACTTTATGCTCTTGTGGATTTCCATTTAATTTATTATAAAATACATCAATGTATTCTTGTATAAAATTCACATCAACATTATTATTATTAATTTGTATATCCACATATTTTTCTCTCTTATTAACAATAAATATCTTTCATATGAGCTACTGAGGGTGGATCAATACATCAATTAGATGCCTGTATATCTATTTTAATTATAAGGGAATCTAAATCATAATCACAGATTAAATTTTTTTTCTTATTACCATAACTATTTTTATCATATTTAGAAATATAATCAATGAAATGGATTATATCATGTCCGACAATATGAATGATAATAATATTAGAATATAAATAAAATTTAAATGTTATAAAAAAATCTTCTTAACACACACTTGTTTCTATTATACTTACTCTATGATTTTTAACTCATAACTCCCTTCTAAATGTGGTATGGAAATATATTTTTTTTACGGATAAAATTGATAAAATTAATATGTTTTAGTATTTATAATCAATTAAATATTTTTCTATATATCAATATATGATTAATTTACTAACTACCACATCATTAAATACCTCCACCTTAGATGTAGTGATCAAACATACATTGACTTCTCTACATGTGAAATTATATGGATGATTCCCTTGATTATTTAGGAATTTAATTCCTTAGTTCCCCTTCATCCTATAGTTAAAATACTGATAAACTATGTTTTCCTTCTTCCCTTTCAATTGGTTACCATAATGAAACTTATATTCACAATTATAAAAAACTCATATTCCCTTAAATAATTTCCAAGGATGATTTTTTCCATAGTTCTCACAAGATATAAATTGTTTCATTATATTGATCCATATTGAAACATTTCAATTTCCTTGGTTCCCATTTAACATATTAATCTCGTCATTTCCCATGATTTTGTAGAATATATATAATTCCATTCTATTTTTCATGTATTATAAATATATTTCTTCTTGAGATGAAAATTTTTGGGACACGAGTGCCCATAAAATATATGGATTACTCCCTTCAAATAAAATTCATTATTCTACTCAATGTTATTTCTAAAATCTTTAGAATATCGATCTGTCCATATAAAGGAATCCACAGACTAAGAAACAGATTGTTATTCTTATTATATTATTTTTATTAATATTATCATTATTTTAGTTTGTTAATCATGAATGGAATATTTTTTATGGAATTTAACCATCAAAACATTCCATGAGTTAAATTTCAAAATACTTTTTTGTATTCTCGATCAACGACCATCATGGATTAGAATGTAATCTATGATAATACACTTCAAGTGTAATATTTTAGTTTTTATAGTATCTGAAGGCCACAACTGTATTATCCTAATACATAATACATTTCTCAATTACAATTAGAATATTTTTCCCAAAAAATAATGGGGGCTTCAATATTATGAAGAGATCCAACATAGGAGAATCATGTTTTGGAAATGTTTTTTCAATCCATCCACTGTTATGTGCTATAAAATTATGAGGCTACCATACTATAGCCATGATCTTAACAATTCTAATACTTTGTATATTTACTTCCTCTAGAGGGAAATCTAGATATTGGTCATTTGTATTTATATCCATATTCATTCTAGGATAATGTTTTTTAAAAATTCCAATATTGTATTATCGGTTAAAATTATGACATTTAAATCATAATTTTTAATTTTAACATGGTGTATTATTTAACAGAAATAATAATTTTATTAATTTTTACTTATTTAATAAAAAAATTGGTTTCTATGAGGATATATTTATTTTAAAATCATTAACAATTTTTTCAATAAAAATTTGAATGAAACTATGTATATCCCATGGGAGTGCCAAACCTGGTGAATGGTAAGATCCTTATTCTTGTATTACGTAATTCTCTAGTATAGCTCAATATTTTATTTTTCATTGTTGTTACACCTCAGAACATATATTCTAGAACCATTTCCACTTATAATGTCCCGAAATGAATGTATTCATAGAAATATCCACATAATATATTACTTTCCAAATGGAGTTGTTGTTCATATTTATTAATCATTATTTTATATTATTTGGTTATGTTTCCTAATCAATTTTTACATTATTATAGTTCTGAAGGTTTCTACAATTAAATCTCTGAATGAACTATAAGGAACACAACTCCGACATCCTATAGTATGTTCCAACATTTTTGAATGTACATAAATACCAAGGGGTAAAATCCAAAATGATTGATTAGTTAAGAAGATTCAGATAATAATGTATACACATGATACAAATTTGACATTGGTAAAAAAAAATCATAACATTAGAAAATCCGTAGCATCCACAAATCTCATTAAACAGAATCATCATCATAAACTATAGAAGGGATACAAAATAAGGGTTAGATTGAATGACTAGTATAATTAGAATAAATAATAATATTGAATGTATAAATAAATCATAATCACAATGTAAAGGTATATAACTAAAAACACATTAGATAAAATTATTTACTTCATTATCATAATTATATAATGTATAATCACAATGTCATGGTAAATAACAAAAAAAAATTAATTTAATCAATAAATAGAGAATAAAATTTATCTATATATATTATCAATGAGAAAATATCATGTAATGTTTTAAAAATTGATGTCTCATTGATGTATTTCATTCATTATTAGAATTCATGATCTTGGTCATCATGATACCTATATATTCAAGTCCTTTCATAAGAATGTTTAAAAATAATATTTCATAGTAAATCTAATTAGGAAATTAATATTCATCATTATTCATTTTTATGCAATGAAGGGATATCTATAACCTATCCCCACCAATGAATTCTTGTACAAATATTTCATCATATATCAAATAATTGATTTACATCCTTAATCAATATTATTTATCAATAACTATCTTTATTGAGTAAAAGATACAGATTTACCAATATTTCCCATATTAATCATAAAACTATCAATTTAATCAACTTTCTAAACATATAGTATTACAATTAAGAAATAAATATATTCTAGATAAAATTAAAATATATAATGAATAATAAATTATTTTATTCTTTAAATATGAGTAAAAAAATCCTAATGAAAAGGGCGACTATCACATTGATTTGTTCTGATTTGGTAACATTGAAATTGTAACTACTTAGTAGATTGAAATTTCATTAAAAATTTATATAATGATTTTATATGTATTTGGGTTAAATAAATAAATTTTTATTTATATAAATCACGGAAATTTGAATAATTCCATATTCATTAACATATCTCAATGAAATGGAAATAGAGACAAAATATGTTAACACATTGTAACATTCATGTCTAATACACCTGGTTGAAATAATTAAAATTGAAACATAAAATAAAATGAGGTATGAGGGGTTTATGATATTACATGAAAATTGTCTACAATGAACCCCTTTTAAAATAAATTGGGTCCACAATAATAAATTATTAATCAGTGAATGGATATTAAGATGATGAACCTTATATCACACATTATGTTAGTTAAATGTTCATTTACCTATTATATATTTGTTTAAATCATGTTCTCAATTTCTACCAAAACATTATTAATTTTTAAAATATCATATATGATCCTCAAATTACATTAAACACACAATTTGATAATAATATCTCATTATTTTAAATTATTCAAGTCTTAATTTCCTTGTTTTTTCATACAAGTGTTGTAATTAGGGATATAGTACATGTTTTTAGGACATATATTCATATTATCCATAATTATATTAATTATATAAATATAATTTTTACATATTAGATTCATTTTATGTTTATTTATGAATGTTGGACATGTAAAATGATTCGCATCACTTCTTGGAGATGTAAAGTAACACGTTAGCAATAACGATGATATCATTCACTAAATGGATGAAAATTATAAGAAATTTTAGTATATATTAAAATTTTATAATTTATATCATGTTATTTTTATCATATATATTTCTTTTTTTCATCATTATGACTACACATGTGAGTAATTGTTGGAAACAAATCATCGGTTCATAGGGTGGTACTCTTCCGTAGACACGAGCAATGTTATTGATTTCTATTTTATGTAGTGTTATGTTAAATAGTATATCATCAACATAATATAATGCCATAATATGGTATATATTGGTTTTATTATATTATAATTGTTAATACAAAACCCATTTTTTTAAAATTATAATGAAAAAGAAAGAGCATGGAAAAGTCAATTACAAAAAATTGAATAAATCCCATTTGGATATCTTATAAAGGACCCCGGTGCTGGACTATTTGATGGAACATGACATCATAAACATTTATGTGGATCTTTTGGAAGGATTTTTTTCGTTTTTTATGGACAATATTGTGTTATAGATGTGTCTAGGCGAAGGGAGGTTGTTCCTTTTTTGTGTGGAAAGGGGAGATTCATGGAAACCACATGGAAATTTCCCAAAATATGAAAAATGATAATATATTTCACATTACAAATGATTAAAAACAAAAAATTTTATGATTTTTTTGGATAGGATAATCTAGAAATATCTCTTTATCCCTTTACAAAACAATTTTTTCCTTAGCCGTGATAAATAATTTTTTATTATTTTCAAAATTCTGTAATGTCAAAAATTATGTTTACCATATTAGATAATAATTATTATTCCTATTCCAAACATGGAATCAATTTTTAATAAATTAAATTCACATAAGTGGTAGAATCCAATTAAAAAATCTACAAATAGATTCAATTAGAAACAAGAATCAAAAGAGAAAATTTACAACATTAAAAAGGGTTTATTATAAAAATTGAATATTAAATTGATTCCACTTTCCAAAATAGTATTTATTATAATTTGAATAAATAAATTCTAAATTAAATCACAAATAAATAATTATTTTAATTTTAAAAAATTAAATGACATGGAATTAATCAATTAAAATCATCTTTTTTTACTATTTTGTAAACACAAAATTTTTTTGTAGATAAAAAAATTATATGATAATTTTGATAATATGATTTCCAAAAAAAAATTAAATTTTATTATATTATTTTGTTCAAAACACTGAAAAATTTATTTTATCATAGATTCACCAAAGGAGAAGAAATAATTTTCTTATAATAAAATATAGTTCTTTAGTAAACATTAATTTTTATTTCAAATGATTATAATTTCTATTTATATTCAACAGATAACCAATGAAAAACTCTAAATTATATATTTATCATAACTTTTTTAGTTTATTTCATACCCACCAAATTAATAGGAAGGATATGTTGGTAATTTTTAAATAATATTTTTATAGAGTATCATGTTTTGTTTAAACATTGTATTTAATGTATCACAAGTTATCAAATAGATATATATTTTTTAAAAGGAAATAAATCATAATGTCTTGGGGGTGTTAAAATGATTTTATAAACTATAATATGTTGAATATAGTAATGATTAGTCTGACATCCACTTTCTATGCTCAATTTATAAGAATCATCTTGTTTGTTAATGAACATATCATATATGATAGAACTAGAGGAAGGAAGTTGGTAATTATATCAATATTTTGAATTTATAAACCGTGAACTGGACATTGAATTTACATATAAATTATGATACTCAGAAAATTAAATACACCATTTTTATGTTGTAGAAATCAGCAAGACCATAAATCTATGATATGTTTCTATGAACACATTCTATTAATAATAGCTTTGATACAATGTAAGAAATACTTATATTTATTTCTCTTATTCTAAATAAGTTAAACATTGTATTTAAAACACACAATCCAATGAAGTGACGATTTAGTGTCTTTACAGATCTTTTAAAGAATATGATTATTTTTTAATGCTCAAGAACAATTTCTTATAATCAAACCAATAAAGACCCTCATTAGACTTCTCAAATGTTAATCACAATTTTTAAAATGGTCAATGAAATCATAATATATGGATAAACATAAAATCATTATAAGGTTAATATTTTTTACATGATGTCATAGGATTGATTGCAAACAATAAGAAATCGTGATCAATGTATATATATGTGACTAAATATAAAAGGTAAAAATAAGTGTATTCCATAAGACATGATTAAAGGACTTGTGATTTCAAATTAAAAAACATATTCCATGGAAAATATATATCATCTAGTTATGTAATAAACATGATCCATGGATCCTAGTCTTAGGAATGAGGAATGTAAATTTATTATTTCCTTGAAACATATCAATCCAACAAATATTTTCCTAAACAAAACCACGTGGAATACTCACGTTGTGAACTAAATAAATCATTCTCATGTTATAAAATGTAAGGGAAATTATTCGCACATCCTCTTTTCATAACAAAATATTTCATTACTATTTTTGTGTGTAAAATTCGAATTCTATATTATAATTACCTAAAATGTCAAACATATTTATTTATCATAATAAAGTAAAATTCTTGCTTCCTTCCTATATGTGAAACCAGAAACTAAAATGAGAAAAACATTATTTCTTATTAAGAAAAAATAATAATAATAATCAAAATAACCAAAATTAGTCATTTATTAATCAATAAAAAATATGATTAAGGACATTTTACATTTAAATTGTTACATTTTCAGTAAAACATATATTAATTACATAAATTTTTTTCATTTAATATATAAATATACAAATGTTATCAATGAAATAGTCAATTTTTTCTAAATAAAATCAATGAAATTATAATATCTAATGAATTAATTATATAATAAAAAATATAAAACATTTTTTATGATTATTTTTATGGGGTAAAACTATAAATTTAAAAAACTATTTTGGATTTAAAAGACCAATGTTTTACAATTTTTTGATTAATGTAATATTTTTAATTATAAGAGAAGATTTTTTTTCTTCCAAATTAAATAAATATTATTTTGTTAAAATTATTATTATTTTATATCATTTAAATCTAAATTTTTTTATCAACTTCATATCATACTAATTCAAATCATGAAAATATAAAACATTGATAACATTATCCTACATATAAATTTTATTCCTAAATATACACTTTTTCTTTAGAAAATTAACGTTACAATTGATAATGTTATAGTGGATCTAAATTACCCATAGAAATATTATTTATTTTAGTCGATTAAATATATTTCATTTTTAAGAAAATAATATGGAATAATCCCTATATTATTTTTATTAATCAAAATTTATTACAAATTTAAAAATGTGACAATGTATTAAAAGATAAAAAGGTAGAAAGGTGTAACATAATGACTAAAAGGCATAATATTTTAAAAAAATGTATCCAATTAATTTTCATTTATTTATTATAGAAAAAAATATATCTACATATTAATATATTTTATTTTTTAGTCTTTTGGACATCTGAAAAATGAATCATCTCTATAATAAAATGATATATTTACAAAAAACCCATTGATGAAACTTATAAAACGGGCCTCTCAATACTCCTTCTATAGAACAAGAAAATATTTATTTTATTTTTAAAGAGTACCCTTTTTCATTACCTTATAATATTATATCTTTTCCTTTATATCATAGTCACATAAAGACATACAAGTCCATCCATTTCCCTAGAGTTTTCTTACGAAATGAGCATGCCCACAATGTCAAAACCAATTTCACCTAACATCATTCCATTTATATCATCCATTTAGGAATAAATTTTTATCATTTATATATAAATATATATTCATTTTATTCATATATAGTTTTATTATTCTATTCTATTAATAAATAACCATTTATATATTAATGAAAATGAAAAAATCATATGTTCAATTACAGACTACCACCTCTAAAAAATAAGATATCCTTTTCTTCCAAATATTTATATCTTATTTTTAAAATATATTAAAATATGATTCAAAATATAAAAAATATATAAATAATAATAGTACTAATATTTATTAATTATATTATTTCAAAGAAACTCTCTCTATAACTATACACATCTATTAATTTTGGCATGTCAATGTTTTTGTTGGTAAAATAAACTACCTAAAAAAAATTATTTGATTATCATGTGAACATAATTATAGATAACATATGATTTAAATAAGTGAATTCAGATTTTATATTCATAGTAATGGTTAAATTAATATGATAGGTCTATTCATGATACAATCATTCGATTGTTTTAAAATATCTGAAATATATGCATCATTGATTTTATTTTTTCGAATCATAACCATCACTACCTTATAATGAATATAACACACACTAAATAATTATAAAATTCTAAATTCTAAATCCTTTTTAGATATATGAATTATAAAATTAAGGAGAAGAATGAATAACAGCACAATTATAAAACTTGTTCTAAACAATCAAAATTATTCTTAATCGATGTTATTAGTAAAAAATAAATAACAATAATAAATATATAGAATAATTAAAAATTATTCCTCTAAAAGGTTATAGATATGAATAGATAAAAAACATTGTGTGTACATCACCAAAGTTTGAAAAAATATGGTGCCTACTATAATTATATTTTTATAAGATACAAGAAGTTTCTATCCCAAAAGAATAAATAGTTTATTAGTCTTGGTAAAATAGATACATCTATGAGTATTTCATTAAAGTTGAATAAAAAAATTTCATCATAGTTGTTTTCATGAATAAATTGATTCAATATATCACATCTCTATATATAATTCTTAGTAAACATCATAGAATCCTGGAGGAAGGAAACTAATTAAGGGTGATCTCAAATTCATAGGATGGGTTAAGTACAATGATAGATACGAATAAATAATGTTCAATCAAATTGTAAAGGAGAATAATTGAAACACATTACATTAAATTAATAATATTGTCAAAATATATTAGAAATAATATGTGATCAAATAATTCCATATAAATAATCACATGAGGATGAATGTAAATCATAGATATTCCAACTAATTTAGTAATCACTTTGAATCTCAATAAATTAATTCATAATGATGAAATACATAATGATAGATATAAAAAACATACAATTGAGGTGTCATTAATAAATTAGAATATTACCACGGGTTAATTTCAGTATTCTGATACCATCCAGGCATCATGCCATGAATATTTTAGATGAGTATGACCTTGGAAAATTCATATAATGTATGTCTCATGAAACCTATCGATGTATATTTGGGATTTTTTAAAGGATCATCAACCCAAGTCTTGAATATCCAAATAATAATTCATATATCAAATAATTTATTTAATTCAATGAAAATTTCCATTATCTAATATCTATATTGATTAATTTTTTATGATATATCAATATTTAACTAGTTAATCAAATAAATTTCAATGTAAATACAATATATAAGAATGATATATTTTTTAGTTAATAATCATATCCATGATCAATTATATGGGTATATAGGTAAAATATAACGTTAAATGATCGAGAGAATCTATATATCGCAAGCAGAAGCTAATGAATATGAAAATAATTTAAAGAAGGGAACATCAATACTATTATTGGTCAAAATAATCATAATCCATATTGAGAAAAAAAAATTTATCAATAAAACATAAAACCATTACACTAAGAATAATGGTTGTTACAATTTATTAGAATAATAATATCTAAAAAATCATTATGAAAATATTCATTTCATTTTTAAAAACATGTTCATAATACATTTCATTGAAGATAACATAAAAAAAATTTCATTTATTTATTTATATATTGAAAAACAATAATCTATGAAATTACAACAAATAATTCTATAAAAGTTAAAAAGAAAATTCCAATTGCATTGTAAAAACAATAGAAAAGTATCCTGTTTGGAAATAGAAAAAGAGATTCAATTATTTTTTTTTTTAAAATACAACATAGGTAAAAATTTGGTTTTATAAATTATTCTGAAAAACAAAAGAAAACATGACTATTTTTTCTTAGAAAACATAGTTTTCTAAGAAAACAGATTTCCATATAAAAAGAGAAACTATGTTGGATTTTATTAAAACATTTTCTCAATTACATTATATTTTATAGTGTTTGTAAATTGTACTATCACATAAAAATATTATGAATATCCAATGTAGAATAAAATGTGCTTTCTTCTTCTAACAATATCATATTATTTTATTTCATTGAAATTCACGAAAAAACTATCTCGATTAGAATTAGATTGTGACATAAGGAAAAAAATTAATCATAATGTAATGGTGATAATTAATCGCTGAAATTTTAATGAGTATCAACTATATGTACATAAATAATAGAAACAAATCATAATAGAATCCGTAGGTATTGTACACATAAAATATTAATATTAATGAAAACAATGAAGTAATATAACCTAATCAAAAAACATTGTGTTATGCAATTCATTGCCACATTGTAAAATTTAACTCAAAGACCCATAGATGAATAATTCAAAATGGAACCTAAAATTCCATTAATAATTATACATTAATGACATTAAATGTTTATTGCAATTATATACACTATATAAAAATAAACTAGGGTACCACATTATAATATCCCTTAATAAAATAAAATTGATATGAAATCCATTAATTTATGCACCATTTTATTTTAACAAACATAAACCTCAAATATATTTGTTACAATCATGTTTCTAGGTCATTCAATAACCATATTAATATTTATGATAAAATATATGATCCTTTTATAACATCATATCATCATATTAGTTAATCATCAGCCATTATTTTAACTACATCGGTTGTTAATCTACATGTTTTTCGTGTCTATTTTATTTTGTTATTTTTTCCTCTTACTTAGATGTCGATTCATAACAAAATTTCATTGTAAAATTACAGAAGCAATTAATACTAGTATATGAGTATAATTTTCCCCATAATGAAGACTAATAATAAGGTGACCTAGACCTATGGATTATGTGGAACTTCAAGGAATCAGAAATCAGATGACCATTATAAGGTCATAGGAGGATCAGGGTGTAGCACATAGCCTACTGTGGATCCCACGTAGCCCCTTTAGAAAAGTCCACCTACAATAGTGAAGGTGGTCTTGACAACTAGTTTTTGTGATGTGATAGTTGAAAGAGGTCCCAAAATCCATGCTGTTCATCATTAGTGGGTTCCTGATAACCCATCAAAAAATCCTTTAAAAATAGGCGGATAATGCCTACAAGGTCAAGGCCCCAGGTAGTCTTGAGGAATACATGATGTGTCATAGATGCAGAGGATGATTATCAGAGACAATATCCTAGTGGGCTACGAAGACCCCCAAGGAATTTTTGAATAAAACAAAGGATATAAAATGAAGGATGTGTGAGAAAATTGTGGTCGAAGACGACACACGATGCACCTCTAGTGATCTTCAAGATGGCGTGATTCCCAAGTGACATTCCAACTCATCTCACAAAGGTCTTTTGTCTTTTTATCTTCATCATGTGAAAGTCCTTTATTTTGTATATGAACAACACACTACCCCTTTTAGATCTATAAATATAAATAAATTGGATATTCCATGAAATTGTAACACAACTAAATATGACCAATTTTAGTCACATGATGTATCATGAAAAATTTAGCAATTTCCGTTTATCTTACTCATGCAATGGACCCTAAGTCTTGATCATTTTAAAATAAAACATAAAAAGTAAATTAAGGAGTAGGAAGAAGATACCATGGTCATAAAACACATATGATGCACTAAGGATGTCTATGGAACTGTCTCATAAGACTCCTAGTGTTGTGACCCAAAGCCTGAGGTACATGGACATTACATTACTTTTGCGGAATACTTAATAAATAACAAAAACAAACACCAAAGGACTGTAATAGGTTAGTGTCTTTGGAAACTCAGAATATAATATTCTAATCTTGGTGAAAGATCTTCCACATCTCCCATAAAGGTCTTCCCTTTTTTACCTAAAACCCCTCTTTATATCCTGGGGAGAAGAAAACATAAAAAGGGTGAGATAAAATTCTCATTAAGGGTAAGCATGGAGAAAATAAAACAAACCATATACATTTGAACATAAAAACATGAACATAATGATTAAACATCAGAATCTTGAGAAATGACCTAAAACTAGGTAGTGTGTAAGGCATAGATCATAAAAAACATTAATCCTGAAAAAATAGCATGAGAATAAAACATGTAATTGTGGAAACCATTAAGCACATGTTATGATTTCCATAGTGGCCAATGCATTGCTGCCAAGACCATCTTAGTGGACAAATTCCCTTTTTGAATTGAGTACACTCCTCGTTTCAGTCATGTTACACTGAACTAGATTAACTTACCGTTCCATCCATGTCTATCTCATGAGATATAAATCGTTAACCAATTCATTGCAGGTTGATATAGGTTTCACCCATCTCATAATGAAACCATTCTTATGTGTACCACAAGATCATAAATCATTCATCCTACCATAACCCATGTAATTAAAATATGATTCATAAACATCATGCCATAATTACATAGCCCATATAAGATAAAAGAACATCATAAAAATAATTCCATCATAACATAATCAAAACAATGTAAAAATAGGGATAGAAATAGAACTCTATATAATTTTAGATGGAAATTTTTTTTATAAAACACTTGAACTTCATACTTGAGGATAATATACTATCTACATCAAAAACATTTTTCATTTCTTAACATGTCATAAAATTTTAAACTAAAAGAAATTGATTAAAAATAAACATCAAAACATTTAAAGGAAGCTTCATGGAAATAATGTTATATAATATCATATAATCCATTCATGTCGTATAAGTTAAAAAAACATTCATCTCGTACTTTGGCCGAAAAAGTTAAAAAGTACCTCATACGAAAAATGACAAAAGATTTCTTTCATATCATTTACTAAAAACTCACCGAAGGGTAAAATTGGATTTAAAAAATTTTAGTAGGATATAAATAATATTATATATTGTGGAAACATGGATGTGGATGCTACATATTACCCAGTAAATTCTGAAGTATAAACAATCTCGAATAAAAATAGAGATTGCGAGATTTTCAATTACCTTATTTCTGATATGCTTCATATGTATTTGAACCTCTTTTATAGTGATTTAAATAATGTTATTGACTTATTACAGAGTCATGTTTATTGTTATGATATCATATATGACTTTATATTACCCATTCTTTTATAAATTCGATGTAAAAGCATCAATTTGGGTAAAATCGTTTCATTTATTGTACGTGTCTTGACTTGTTGTTCTTGATATTATTACTTATATCATTATTTCCTTAATTCAATAATGTAAAACATGATTTATATATATAATATATATTCAGAATGTACACATATATATATGATAGATAGATAAATGTAATGAAATACATCGTTCATGGAGACGGTTGGTTGTACGTACGCATGAACACTATTTTCGTTTCCTTATTGAATTGAATGGAATTAAGTAGATGAAATAAATATATATATACATAAATAGAGTATAATTATTATGTCATATATTTCATGATTACTTATTTTATATACTTTATAGTCTTTCATGAATGTTTTACATGGAGAATGAATCTCATCGCGCCGTGGAGACGGTAGTCCTTACGTACGCACGAGCGATGATACCATTCCCATGATCATGGAAAGGTATTGAAGTGTATGTATAATACTTCAGAATAAATATAACTTTACAATAATCATATATAGTTATTTATTTACACAATTATACCCATCCAAGTAAGGTGGTGGTCAAAAACAGATTACACCACAGCGTGGAGATGGTATTTCGTACGTACGCACGTGCGGTGATTTCATTTTCCGTAGGATAGATAGAAGGATAAATATGGTTGTTCCATATTTATAATAACATATCAGTATATATTTAAAACTGATGTTATTACTTTATAATGAAATAACTAAATAAGAATAAGTTGAAGAAGAGAGAAATTGGAAAGGATCGGTGATGGATATTACATCTTCTTTGACGTGCCTCTTCTTAACTTTATCTTAAGGCACTAGGGTTAGTATTTGAACAATATGTGGACATCTAGGATGTTTATATGTAAGTGGAGAAGGTAATTTGTCAGGGTTTGGTCGAGCTTTATGACTCAAAGTGGTGTTATAAGGAGAGGGAGTAGGTTCCCTTTTATAAGGGAGGAAGGGGCACCTTTGGAAAAACTAAATATATTATTTTATTATAAAGTCAAATTCTGTTTTTAATAGCTCCAAATTTCATTATTTTGAAGCTATGGTGTGGAGGGGTTGAAATAATCTCATAAAATAGAATTTGGACAAGCTTAGGTTACTATTTTTACCTTGTCATTTAGATTTTACTTTAAGTTAAATAATTTTACTTTAACCCTGTCTTCTTGTTTTCTTACACTATAAGGTTAATAAACAAACTATAACAAGACAAAAGAACCCCAAGTAGTTCATTATTAATATATATAACCGTATCTATGTCATTAGGACAAAATTTAGATTTTTAGGAATAAAATAACAATTAATAATATAATATTTGTTTTAAAAACTATTTTATGTCAATTTTGACACTATTTGGTAAATTTTTGTTTGTGAAAACAATAATTGCATGATCGCTTCAAACAAAGTTAATTAAATAAATAATAACATGCAATATTAACCTATAAATCAGTATAATTTATAAAAAGTCTCAAATTACATTTATTTGGGTATTTATAACATCAATTCTGTAAATATTTCATTAATAAGGTAATTACTGCATCATCATTGTTTAATAAATAACATAATTTATTTAATGTCTAAAATTTATAACTAAATTAAAATTATGTAAGAAATATTTTTATATTTATATATAATATTTATAGTCTAATTTATCATATGTATAACCCTATATTAAAAATGATTTAGTTATTGAACATTGATTTTAACTTTTTTAATCCTTCTTTAAATAAATAAATAATAAATGTCCTAATCTAATCCAAGACGACATAAATGGTCATATATTATTCCTAACGTTGTTTTTGGACGAATTAAACATAACCAATAGAATTAGGACATGTGTTAAGGAAATAATAATATCATTTGTACCCTTAATTACTCTATTTACTTTTAGTCGTGGTAAATAAAAGTAAAAAGTTAATATTTACCAAAAATTTTTTTCATCTCATTGAACCACATTTTAGTCCTTGATATTAACCGTGTCTCTAGGATTTTCAAAATTCCACTCACAGAAGCGGTAAAATTATGTTTTATGTAAATTTCCAAATTCTCCTAGGTGGTGGGTAAAAGACGGTGAAAAGTTCAATATATTTTTAATATGTCTAAAATGATTATAAAATGACTCCAATGAATTACATTGAACATATATAAGTATTATGTATCAATTTTGACTTAAAATAAATATAATTAAAATAAAAAAATTATTTAAATAAATATCCATTTTTAAATAGTAACCCAGTGTTTTCACTATTCATTAAAATTGAATGTTTTCAGAAAAATACCATAAATTCAGCCTAGGCTAATTTATATATTTTGAATCCAAAAATGAAGTACATTTTGAAAGATAAAATTTATAGAATTTTAAAATATGGGTATTACTATTCATAACGGCGGGTTCATAATAATATTATAATAATATCTTGTTTAGTGAAACTCGGTATTCCGTACTACACACGCTATCAAGGAAGGTCTTAATTGCGTATAATGCCAACCAAGACAGGGATGCGTGTAGTGAACACTTTGTTTGGGGTTGCGTATAACATAATCAAAACTTATTTCATTCATACGTTAATCAACATCTATACTTAATGTTGTGTAAAATAATTTCCACAAAACAAATATAAAATTGTGTGTAACTCGAACTAAGAATAGTGTTGCGTATACTGCAAGATAATACGGCGTTGCATATAGTATAAGCTAATCTTGGTGTAGTTTATAATAAAATACATTAACAATAATATATCTCATAAAATCTCGTGGTGCTACATTCTACCCCCCTTAAAATGAATTCCGCCCTTGAAATTCACTGGGGTTATAAATGGTTTACAACATGAATGTTTCTTTCATAGAAACCCACATCGTAAAAAGGAATACCAAAACATATCTTTAAAAACTAATGTATAAAACATAAAAGTTACCCAAATTAACTAATCATTGGGTTTCCACATAGGATAACATAGGTTAAAATATGTATAGGGAAGAAAAATCTAACCATAATGTTTTGATAGATAGTGGTAGAGAACATGGCTACGAAAAAAGCCAACAATCAAAAATCCATTAATTTGTGATTATTTAAGGTACCATCTGATTCATCCGATATAAGGACACCAGGACAAAATTTTTTATTTTCAAGATCATTTTCCTAAAGTTTCTGAATTTGAATTAGAAGAAATACTTACTTTATTTCGATATAATCCAACCATTGTTCATGCCTTGAACAATTTCCACTTCATCTCCTAAGGAAATGAAGTTGAATTTGTCATTCGTGAAGTGTTATCAGATCATGTTATAGAGTGATGGGTCATTCCATCTGTCTCAATCAAAAGGTTTGCAATATTTATATACATTAGTCCATCTATCGTATATCGTTCAAAAAATGGACTTATACTTAATCTATCATACCTCTTAATAAAATAAAAATAGTTTCTACTAACCAGGGACTTTCTGTAGGCTAGTGGTAGGTAATAAAGGTCTATCACAGTTTGGTTGTGGGTTCAATTCCTGCAACATTGTCCGAAGCGATGGGTTGTCTCCTATCCTACAGGTTGTCCTTTTTCTAAAACTATACTATAATAAAATTCTATAAATAATATCGAAAAAATTATTGCCTTAATAAATACTAACTTATGTCCAACATAATGCATTTCAATCATTAGGATTATCCAAAATACTTATGTCTAATAATATAGTATAATGAAAAATATTTCCAGAAATGCCATCTACCGAGCATGTGAATACCATCATTTATCCCCCATATATCATAATATATATCTTGTTGGTCACATTTCAAACACGTGAATACCATAATCATGTATTCTTTTGAAGCATGAATTACCATAGAACCTTAGTGAAAACATGAATACTGTCAAATGTTAACTCGTCCCACAATCCAAAATCCCAAAAATTATATATACTCAGACCATGGTATCACTTTGTCCTTATACAAGTAATGATCTCATTAATACTATCAAAAATATCATTATCTCCTTATCCTTTCATTGTGTACATATCATCTACCTTACAAAAGTCTTTGAATAACCTTTCTGGTTACCGGTACAATTCATTATATACTTTCTAAAATAGTGTAACAATCCTTAGATGATTATTTATTCCACAGTACCATTAAATTACCTATACAACATAACTCATAATAAACATACAATAATTCCACTACCTTCTTAAACCATTAACAAAGATTCAACAATTATTTCATCTCATATATCTTTTGTAGTCTCCTCATCATCCACATAAATACTTCCAATATGACCATGCTGATTCTCTTCATGAGATTTTCCCTTAGAGCATTGGTTTGTATAATTCCCATACATTCTACATTTAAAACATCTAATCATTGTTTAAGCCGTAAGAATACCATTATCCTTCTCCATGGCGTTAATTGAACCTTTCCCATTTAACTTACTGGATTTGTGCCATTCTTTTCTACACCCAAAGAATATTCCAGTTCCTTTGAAACATTCTCCTTGATTCCTCTTCCCACATGATTTACACGAGAGAAATTGAACATTCTTTCCTATATTATTATCATGAAACTCCATATTTCTCTTATTATATGAGTCTGGAAACTTACAAAAGTTGAGATTATTGATCATATTATGAGATTTCTTATTAGGCATAATAACGATATGTGGACCTCCAGATCCAATTTCATTTGGTTGCTTAGGAATGATATAATTCCATTGTCCATCATATCATCCATTATCGTGAATCTTCATGTTTCCAGCAATTTTTTAAAACCCAAAGAGAATAGTGTGAGAGGCCAAAATAATAATCAAGGGGGATTACCTTTAATATCTAACATCGTAGGGTAAATTATAAGTTCATTAACATAATTATAGGACTATAACCTATACTTATACTTAACCTTAAGGATATCTCTATACATACCATATAAATATCTCTAGGGATCTCACTAAAGTATTTTCATCCTAGTTTCCAAAGGTTAACTAAACCTTTCCTCAGATACCAACTGTAGAGACCCAAAGCCTGGCGTACATGGACATTAAATTACTTTTTCGGAATACATAATACATAACAAAAACAGACACCAATGGTCCGTAATAATTTAGTTTTTTTAGAAACTCGGAATATAATCTTCTAATCTTGGGGAAATATCTTCAACATCTCCCATAAAGATCTTCTCTTTTTTTACCTAAATCCTTTCTTTATATCATGGGGAAATGAAAATATAAAAAGGGTGATCTCAAATGATCAGTAAGGGTATGTATGGAGAAAATAAAACAAACCATATACATTTTAACATAAAAACATTAACATAATGTTTAAACCTCAAAATCATGAGCAATGACATAAAACAAGGTAGTGTGTAAGGTATAGATCATTAAAAAACATTAATCTTGAAAAAATAGCATGAGAATAAAACATGTAATTTTGGAAACCATTAAGCACATGTTATTATTTCCATAGTAGCCAAGGCATTGCTACCAAGACCAATTTAGTGGACAATGTCCCTTTCTGAATCGAGTTCACTCCTCGTTTCAGTTCTGTAACACTGAACCAGATTAACTTACCGTCCCAACCATGTTTATCTCATGAGATATAAATCTTTACCCAATGCATTGGAGGGAGATATAGGTCCCACCCATCTCATAATGAAACCATTATTATGTGTGCCACAAGATTATAAATCATACATCATAGCATAACCCATGTAATGAAATTGGGATTCATATACATCATGCAATAATTACATAATCCATATAAGATAAAAGGACATCATAAAAATAAAAAATCATAAAATAATAAAAATAATGTAAAAATAGGGATAGAAACAGTACTCTATATTATCATATATGGAAAATAGTTTTTATAAAACACTTGAACTTTCTTCCTGAGGAAAATATCCTTTCTACTTCAAAAACATTTTTCCTTTCTTAACAGGTCATAAAATTTTAAACATAAATAAGTTGATTAAAAATAAACATAAAAACATGTAAATGAATCTTCATTGAAATAATTTTTTATGAAATCATAAAATCCTTTCATGCCTTATATGTTAAAAAACATTCTTCTCGTACTTTGGCTGAAAAAGTCAAAAAGTATCTCATACGAAAAATGACAACATATTTCTTTCATACCTTATGTCTGATATGATTTGTATATATCCGAACCTCATGTATAGTGATTTAAATAATGTTATTTACTTATTAAAGAATCATATTAATTTTTATGATATCATATATGACATTATATTACCCGTTCTTTTATAAATTCGATGTAAAAGCAGCGATTTGGGTAAAATCGTTTCATTTATTGTATGTGTTTCGACTTGTTGTTCTTGATATTATTACTTATATCATGATTTACATAATTCCAGAATGTAAAACATTATTTATATATTTAATATATATTCATAATATATATATATATATGATAGATAGATAAATGGGATGAAATACACCATTCATGGAGACAGTAGGCCGTACATACGCATGAACGTTGTTTTTGTTTCCTTATAGAATTGAATGGAATTAAGTAGATGAAATACATATATATATATGTAAATAAATCCAGTATCATTATTATGTCATATATTTCATGATTACTTATTATATATACTTTATAATCATTCATGAATGGTTAACATGGAGAATAAATCTCATCGTATCGTTGAGATGGTAATCTGTACGTACGCACGAGTGATGATACCATTCCCATGATCGTGGAATTGTATTGAAGTGTATGTATAATATTTCAGAATCAATATAACATAACAATAATCATATATAGTAATTTATTTACACCATTATACCCATCCATGTAAGGTGGTGGTCGAAAGCAGATTACACCACGGCATAGAGACGGTATTCCGTACGTACGCACGCGGGGTGATTTCATTTTCCGTAGGATGGATAGAAGGTGAAATATGGTTGTTTCATATTTATAATAACATATCAGTATATATTTAATACTGATGTTATTATTTTATAATGAAACAACTAAAGAAGAAGAATTTCAATAAGAAAGAAATTAGAAAGGATCAGTAATGGATATTACCTCTTCTTTGATGCTCCTATTCTTACCCACCTCTTAGGGCACTAGGGTTGGTCTTTGAAGAACACCAGGACCTCTAGGATGTTTCTAGGGAAGTGGAGAAGTGAATTTGGCATGGTTTGGCCGAGCATGATAGATCAATGTAGTGCGAGGAGGAGAGGGAGGAGGTGCCCTTTTATAAGGGAGTAGAGGGGCACCTTTCGAAAAAATAAAAATATTACTTTATTATAAAGTAATATTCAGTTTTTAATAGCTCCAAATTGATTTATTTCGAAGCAAAGGTGGGGATGGGTCTAAATCCTCTCATCCAATAGAATTTGGACTAGTTTATGTTAATATTTTAACCTTATAATTTAAATATAACTTTAAGGTAAATATTTTTACTTTTACCTTGTCTTCTTGTTTTCTTAAACGATATGGTTAATAAACTTAATATAAGAAGACAAAAGAACCCCAAGTGGTGAATTATTAATATATATGACCTTATATAAGTCATTTGGCATAAACTTTGATTTTTAGGAATAAAATATCAATTAATAATATAATATTTGTTTTAAAAACTATTTTATGTCATTTTTGACACTATTTGGTAATTGATTTTTGTGAAAATAACAACATAATGATTACTTAGAATAAAGTTAATTAAATCACTAATAACATGTCATATTAACATATCAAATCAGTGTGATTCCTAAAAAGTCTCAAATTACATTTATTTGGGTATTTATAACATCAATTATGTTAATATTTCATTGATAAGGTAATTACTGCATCATCATTGTGTCATAAATAAACTAATTTATTTAATGTATAAAAAGTATAAATAATTTACCATTATATAGTAAATATTTTTAGCTTTCTAATGAAAATTTATTGTTGAATTTATCTAATGTATAACCTTATATTAAAAATGATTTAGTTATTAAACATTGATTTTAACTTTTTTAACCCTTCTTTAAATAAATAAATAATAAATGTCATAATCTAATCCACGTGGACCTAAATGGTCATATATTATTCCTAAGGTTGTTTTTGGTCGAATTACACTTATCCAATAGAATTAGAACATGTTTAAGGGTAATAATAATATCATTTTTACCCTTAATTACTCAATTTACATATAACCGTAGTAAATAAAAGTAAAAAGTTACTATTTAGAAAAAATTATTTTCAACTCATTGAACCACATTTTAGTCCTTGATATTAACATTTTCACTCATATTTTCGAAATTCCACATACAGAAGTTGTAGAATTAAGTTTTATTTGAATTTCCAAATTCTCGTAAGAGGTGGGTAAAAGTCAGTGAAAAGTTCAATAAAATTTTTATATATCTAAAATTATTATAAAATGACTCCAATGAATTTCATTAAACTTATATATGTATTATGTATCAATTTTTACCTAAAATAAATTTAAATAAAATAAATAATTATTTAAATAAAAAATCAGTTTTTAAATAGAAACCTAGTGTTTTCACTATTCATCAAAATTTTAATGTTTTCAAAAAAATACAAAAAAATCATCCTAGGATAATTTCAATATTATGAATACAAAAATGAAGTCCATTTTGAATGAAAAATTTTATAAACTTTCAAAAAATGGATATTACTATTCATAACTGCTAGTTCATAATAATATTATAATAATATCTTGTTTATTGAAACTCAGTAGTGCATACTACAGACGCTATCAAGGAAGGTATTGATTGCGTGTAATGCAAGACAAGTCAGGGCTGTGTGTAGTGAAAGCTCTGTTTGGTGTTGCGTATAACATAATAAAAACTTATTTCATTCATACATTAAACAAAATCTATACTTAATGTTGCGTAAAATAATTTCCATAAAACGAACATGAAATTGTGTGTAACACGAACCAAGAATAGTGTTGTGTATACTGCAAGATAATACGGTGTTTCATATAGTACAATCTAATCTTCGTGTAGTGAATAATAGAATACATTAAAAATAATATATCTCATAAAATCTTGGGGTGTTACACCTAGACAAGCCGACATAATCCTGTGAAGACCCCCTGAAAACACATCCATGACTCATGGAAATTCCTAGAAACGTAACCCCCAATCTCAAGGATATTAAACATACACCTTGATCTCATGAAATCACAAGGACATGTACATATGAAAATATAAAATTCCTTCGAAATGTCCACATATCTCAAAAAGACCCCTTTAATTGGATGTATTCCAATAAAGGTATCATTGACCCGAGGGACTCATGATTTCTAAAAATCAGGTGACACCCTTATAGTGATCAATTATAGAGACTCATCAAGACAATTGGAAATAGTTCCCTTTTTTGAATCTAGCCTGGAACCCGCAAGAAATTTCTCACAAGATGAATAATAATTTAGAAATTGAGGCCTATAAATTCCCCACCCCAGAATGTAAAATGCAATACTATATATCCTGTCTTAGAGGATGAACTCTAAAAATTTCACTCCACCACTAGAGAGGATGTATATGAGTGGTTAAATTAATAACTAGAAATTCATCAATCAGGTAATTAAGTAGAGAATATTTAGAATAATCATCATCCATGAATAATGTAACATATTTTATAATTCATAGATCACACAAAGTTCCTCTGGTGGGAAAGAAGAATAAAACCGTGCATGTTTTCTAGATCATGCAAGACACATGATAAACAAGAATTGAATTATTCTAATTCCTTCGCAACATAAAATCTATAAAGAAGACTATAGTTGGGATATATGAACAAATAACATTATCACCAACCCTCATTCACATCATCTGAACAATCAAACACATGAAAAAACACAAGGATAGGTCACCCAGATCTTATGACCCACCATTAGCATGTCATTTAGCTTATAAGATATATTTGGGACATGTCAGGACATGCAAGCAGTCCCCCTAGGAATTACACATTAGTACCAAGAATCCTTCTGAGATAATATCCCAAGCATTATGATGTCCTTAAAATACATTGCTTGACACCTATAACGGTGTTTTCTCATGTTGGATATGTCTCACCAAATCATCTCGACATGTAATCCAAGACTTGTGACACCCTATGAGGTATGTCACACAGACTCATACGACACTCTCAGAGGATTTTTGATGTGACTTGCTTTTTGCTCCAGAAAAGTAATACAATACATGATACACCCTCTAAGACATGATAAATTTACTATCATGACACCTTCCATATGATTCTTCCAGATCATTCAATGACAATTGGGGGTGGTCTACTAGGCCATGCGACACCCTCAAGACAATCCAGATAGGTCATGCGATGACTTAGAAGACAAAATTTTTAGTTCAGGAAATGTCCTCTAGACATGTCACACCTCATATTGTGACAACCCTTAGATAGGATATCTAGAATATGGGGAAAACATCAGGAAGGATAACTCAATCATATTATTTTCTTAAGATATATCAGTCAGACACTCTCCAACATGTAAAGTAGGAACTCATGGAATATTAAGTGGAAAATTAATGAAAGATGAGGATGTAGTAAGGCTAGGTCACTTGGGAATCATATAAAATTATTAAAATAGTCTATTCATGGAATTTAATACATGATTAATAAGAAAACATTAGTTTTTTGTCCTAGTAACGAGAACTACAATGAATTAAATTCATTTAATATTTAGAATATGTAGGCAACCGCTTCAAGATTCATGCTCCAAATTAAATATCCCATGGGATGAATCAGAGATGAACCCCATATATAAGAATTATTATATGTATCCTTTATTTTTCACATTGATAATAGTTCATGCGGTCTTTGATAGATTCAATAGTAATATCATTTGCATCACTGAGACTCACTTACCATGGAAATGTTACAATGAAAGCCACGATGAGTGGAATTATATATTCTCCATTTAACAAATGAATGTACCTTGGGTCTAGTCGTAGGGGTGTGAGTGAACAATAAGAACTATGATTCATGAAATAACAAAGATACAAAGTATACCTTTATAAGGACCGAGCTCCAATAAACACCCTAATCTTTGTACATCCTTTTTGTGTATCTAACTTCTCAATCATCAGTATCCAATCATCCCTATCTAATCATCACTCTACAACATCCACAATTTGACTATGAAAACATATGAACTATGAAAACATTGGTTCTCTCTATAATTATAGTACACTAGATATCTCCTAGGAAATCAGACATGAATACACATTGTCAGGAGACACCAATATATGTCATATCAACACAATATTAAATATAATGGTTTCCATGAACTAAGTGGGTTTTGATTATTGAAATAACTGGGATATGTGGGATGCCTCATTATGGAATGATCCCCTTAACAGAATATAAATTTCCACCTACTATGGTTTCACTCTAAATGATTTGGTTATACAAATTTAGCACATAACTACACATTGCTATAAAATTATATAGAACATTAGATAAATATAGATGGATTAACAAAAGAGACTGAAATCCATTAAAAATGAAATATAATTTCCCCATGGTCATTTTTTGGGTAACTGGCCACATATTTGGATTAGAAAGAGATTCACGAACATGACATAAATCTATAAGAGAGTCCTGAAGTAGGAAATAATTTCCTTTCAAGAGGTTGTGATGAGACAAGCCATCAACAATCTCCACCAAAGAGAGTCCAAAATAGTTTTTGGGCCTAAAAAACTATATGACCACATGCCTTTTTAAAGTAAGTATGTACCCAAATACAGATGAATGAACCACTGGATGTTTTTATAATATATGAAGAAAATTGTAAACCTGATGCGAGCGATTCATCACGGAATGAAACCCCCTAAAATCAAACCATCTTGAATAATCCCTTCCATACCTCAAACATTGAAAAAAAAAATTGAACCTAATATGAATATCTTATATATCAAAACAATTGGTTTTTAATCCATAAAATAAATTCGAAACCTAGTGAAACATAATTAGAAACTCCCTAATAACAAAACGATTGTGTTATAATCTATTGGACCATTTCAACCCCATATGAAACAAAATTTGAGAACCTGATGTGAAAGTGTTTAATAGAAATACAAATGGATTATAATCCATTAGACAATTTAGAAATGTGGTGAATAAAAAATGGTGAATCTGATGTGAATATTTCACATTTAAAAATTATTGTGTTACAATATGTTGAACCATTTCATTTACTCTTGTATGAAAAAATAAAAATGGAATGATCGATGTGAATCTCCTGAATGACTGAATAATCATATATTGGGCCACATTTTTTTCACAACCTCTAAAAACAATGTATTAAGACCTTATGGATGATAAAAATGATGATCTATAACCTGATTTTTCATGAAATAAGACCATAATAATGTTGAAAAGTCAATGTCAGATGAATTGTTAGAATAGGATTATATAGATAATTGCATATCTGAATGAGTTCATTATGCATATGATATTTTACTAATTATTAAACATTATATTTCTTGTTTGTATGATTGGAGATATTGAAATCATCATGATTTGATACAATGTATTCATCATCTAGTGTTGTAACTCCTGAATAGTTTGTGGCGGCAACCCTCATAGGTCGTAATGAAACCACAACTTCTTGAAAACTCAAATGAATGGTGGAAAGGAAAATAATCCAATAGTATGACTAATATGGTTTGATCCCAACCATAAATGATTGCCATGAGTTTCTCTATGTACGATAGTCAGTGAGTATGCATTACCCATGGGAAGCTACTGTTAAGCTAGTAGTCCATGTTTCTTTGACAAACCAATTCAGGACATAGTTCCCAAAGCCTGACAAATATTGTATTCTACAACTGATGAGGGTTAATTAGGAATCCAAATATGGACCACTTTTAGTTTATGTGCAATTGAGGAGAGAATATTTCAACCAAAATTTCCAACACCATCCCGTAGATACCCATAGGTCACCTGCTAAGGGGACCTTCTGTCATGATTCCACCTATAACTCCCATTCACGAGGAAAATAATGATCATATGAGGAGTATAGTGTTGTATATCGATGAGATGGCTCATATAACGACCCCTATTGACGTCAAATTTCATCATACTATGGAAGGATCCAGCAATATTCATCATATTACTGCTCTCATGGAACTACTCTATGGGTATATTCACACATCATGAATGGGGAAGGTGCATATCCCATCCTAGGTGCCCAATGTAAATTGGCATATTCTTGTTGTGAAATGAGGAAAATAGTGGGCCCAAATTTCCACTTAAATCGAAGACATAATCTAGTGTATAATGGAGACTATGTCTGTGTAGGAATATATCCAAACACTCACATTTCTAAAACTACAATATATTTTTTCTATAACAAAAGAACACGAACAACATTTCCTATAACAATTGCATATATGGGACATGGAAATATATCTATCCAAGGAGATAGGGAACTCAACACTCTGATAATTGAAAATAAGAGGACGTACCATAGTAAGAACACATTAATTCTCCCACATAAGAGTATTATCAACATATTATGATTAAGGAAGAGGAATAAGACTGAGATCATAATTTTATTTCAACCGGGGGTCACTAGTTGAGTGTGGTGCATGCATTAGGATATGGTCACATGCATATCAAAAACGTTGTTCGGTATAATCCAAAGACCCAAGATTGGGCTCACATTACATTTCTAGAAAATACTAACAATGTGAGAGGGGAAAAATCCTTGGGATAGGATAATGTTCTTATTGTAGAGTCCCAACAATATAATACAAAGGCCAATGATCATCCATATATCCATATGTTGCTGAGAGATAATCATGTCAATATGGAACATTCCTCAGGAAATTATCACATTCTTTTCATTGAATATTCCTGTCATATTCTAGAATCTCAAAGAATCCATTTCCAAATTCTTACATCCTCTGATGAATGAAAATTCTGCATCAATACATGGTAATAAATGTGGAGGATAATATCCCTTATCCATTCCAGAGGTCCTTCAGTATATTATATGGGTGAATGCGAATTTAGACTGTGTATGCATCCCTTTTCTAGAAGAGGCACCATAGGTTAGAGGTCACATGCCTCATGGGAGGCTTATAATATTGGGATGAAAAACAAGAATCATATTGAATTTGTTTTGGATCATATCAAATTATAGTCTTGATGGTTTCTCCCTAGTTTTAATGGAATAAGACTCAGGACATGCTCATATTCCTGTCAATAATGATACATATCAAAAACATATTCCAAAAACTTTTCACAGGTGATAAAATACTACAAAAACATCATTTAATTACATATGTTATCCAAAAACGTTTATAAAATATGCACAAATCCATAAAAAAATTATAAAGTAACATCTTCCTGATGATAGTGTGCTGAAGGATCACATGGATTCATCTCCTAACATCCATCATTGACAACCTCCCTATGGTGATATCTCCCACGAACAATGAAATAATCCATTTTCCCAGAATTCTCTATATAGAGAGGTGTACTAATATTAGACATAATTGAATGGATAGATTCTTGGAAAATTGTGGTCAATGGTTTAAAATTCCCATTCAATTTCAAGATGCACTCATCTATTGTCTACATGAGACTATCAGATCCATCTTATATGGTCTGATAAGATTGAGGAATGTAAGTCGGATAAATATTAGTCTCACATAGAAATATGGAGATAATTAGCTGAGAAAAACATCCCCATAATGTTTTGGTCCATCGCCCCTGCTGTCTTTGAGATCCTAGATAATATAGAAAATGAGTGCATGACTTATCTATGAAGAAATATTTGGGCTACTCATCAGTGACTAGATGATCAATATCTCCCTTATCAGAGAAATGAGTCCCACCTTTAGAAAATAATGATACACTATTTTTATCTTGATGTATGTTATATATCAATGGAACAAGATCCAAAACTGGAAAAGTACAATGTAAATCTATAAAACACATGGCGCCATTGCAAAAAAAAAACTCCTCAAAAGATGATATCTGAATCCACGTCATAAATCAATATTTTATTATTGGAACAATTTGGAGCATTTCACTTTTTTCGCACCCATGGAACAACATAGAATAACATAATCAGCATCTAGTAATGTTATATCATCCATAGAAATTAGGTTACCAGGTAACATTCAGGATAGTTGGTCAATAAAACGTAATTCTCCTACATCAACGATACACAGTCATAAAAAATGGAGTAAGAGGATTGACAATATAACATCAAATTGGGTGACTCTATGTAATTATAACACATTTCAAACAAGGATATGAAGTTTCAATCATTTTCATATCTTCCTATAAATAATGGTTCTCATTATGGGAAACCTACACAACCAACTCCCACGGGATGACAACTACGCCACATTAAATAGGTACTAGTGGAAGCTTCAATAACATTGGTTGACAAGTTTCCCTGACCACCTAGGCTAGGAGAATATCTACCACAACCTCCACCTCTCATGCTATAAATTCATTGGATGATTCAGGGCATATCCTTGGAATCTATGAGTAAACCCCAAACCACTATGATAGGGGAATTTATATCTCAGTAAACCTCTTTAGACTCACTATCTTCAAAGAGAAACATTGAGATATCAGCATTGATTTTAAGTCCCACCCCACTGAGTCGGGAAAATTTATATCTTTATTTCATTCATGAGAATCATCAAATCCTAGACTAGAGCAATTAGATCCTCTAAAACAGGACCGATCAATGCCAATAAAATTCATGGATAGACCCCACCATATAAGGTTAGAGAATTTTGATAATCAATATCACAACATCAGGAATCATCCTTCTCTAGTAAATGGGAAAAAAATTAATGGTATGCATTCCACCAGATCCTCCCACTTCAAGACAAAACACTAGGGTCATGTCCCATTTAAAAATCATGACTAGAAACCCCCTTAAAGTTATTATTCATCGAATATGACTAATGAAACATATAAAAAAGGTTATTAGACCACACCAGGTTCACAATACGAAGCTTTTTCATTATGGACATGGTTTACAACACTTATCCTAAAAAAATAATCCAAAAATAATCATGTTACATTTAATGTAATGGAACAACCACTATTTCAAGATATGCCTCTATGAATGTCATCACATTCAATAAGGAAAACATTGTTTATCAAGGAAAAAATATAGAGGGCCGCAACATGGAAAATGTACAGTAGGAGGCAGTTGATTAGGATGGACCAACCAAAGCTATAAGCATTTAGAACCAGAGAATATTCCAAAATCTGGCACCACTGAATACCAATTTTACACCTCCATAGTGGAACACTACCAATGAAAATAGAAAATATACGACTACATCTCATTTTCCACCCATGTAAGAATAGGTTTTTCATTATGAGAGTATGATACATACTCTAATACATCTCAATAGGGAGATACTCATGGTAAAAAATTATACTAGGTATTCTCTTCGAGAAAAGAAAAATATTCTCCCTCCAATACCAGATCAATTAGAAATTGTGGTATCTAATCACCCGATTGGATCTGTATCTAGATAGAAATTATATATAAATGAGGATGTCTAAAATTATATCATCTTCCATAAATTGTGGCAAAAATCACCCATTCACTAGGGTTATTGTTTAATCTTATGAAGAATCGAGAATTACTGAGGGATGAAAGATGGGAAACCTCATCGACCCACACACACTCCCTTTGGATGGGAGGTGTCTTAGATTTTAGTTCCTAGATGTTTATTAACATAATTGAGTCCCATGATTCTTTAATGGAATTATTGTAAGATATATTTTCACTTGTGCACCCTAAAAGGAAGTCATATGCCGAATAGGGGTATGATTTCCCAACTCCACCCAACATCGATAACCATACATTCTATAATTTTGATGGTGTAGATGTCCCAGAAAAACATCTCATAAACTTATTATCCCAACATGGGATGATATTGGGTCCTCAAAATAAATATGAGTCATTAATGTGGACATGTTTTGTACAATCTCGGATAGGTCTAGCTTTTGTTTAGTACTACAGTCTTAGAGAAGGATCAATTCCAATATAGGATGGCCTTAGTGGTATATTCTTGTACCATTTTAGCTCCCCATTAAGTAAAATACTTATTTTATACTAGAATAACTATAAAAGAAATGATAATGATAGGGTTACTAATTTCATTGTGAGGTGGAATGGATTATCCACTACGCTAGGAATCCCTCTACTATAGGAGAAACAATTGGAACACAATGATTAATATATATTGGATGAGTTTCATACACCTATGATTCACATGATTAATCCTGGTGCATTCTATGATTTTACAAAAACAACATGATCTTTTGAATAATCCATCTAGAGAACCTGAAGAAAATATCAAACGATTCCCTCAACATATGGGAAAAGACAGGAAAATAAGTTTTTCAAAACATTCTATATAAACACATAAGTAGTTCCAATCTATGAACCTTAGCATGATCCAAACCTCTCACCACATTTTGTCGAATGGAGAACTCCGTAGAATCACCCTTGTCCAGAAGCACACAAAAATTATGATCACTCAGGATTTGAGGTATTGATGAAATATGTATACTATTTACAAAATAAACTAATTATATGATATTTTTTGGAATCCATTGACAATTTCCTACTCAAGATTCAAAATCCTAGGATTCCCAATGAGGTCAACCTTACTGAATGTCCTATCAATTTCCCATACCATAGAAGAATTTTTCTTAATACCCAGAACTGGTTCATCATTACAGACATCCTTATAGGTATTGTTCATTGTAGCCATGTGTCATTAGAAAATCCCTTGAGAAGGTTTATTGTATCATCATAGATCGATCAAAAAAAGAATATAGTTGTAATATAGTTTTAGCCTGGCAGGAAAAAATGGCCGTCTACTTGATGAATAGAAAAATTAATTATTGAGCTCTATCAACCTAAGAGAATAACTACAAAATTACATAGTAGCTCCTCCCACTGAGTCTGAAATGTCAACTGTTCCACCCTAGAGTTGGGTGGACCACTAGATTATGGACGAAATAGAAGAGGTAGAGTCATATTCATCTCTAAAGAATTCCCTAACCAGGGAAAACATCTTCCATTTAAAATATTCACCATATAAACCACCCCAACTAAAATATTACTCATTAGATGAATATCATGTCAATTTTCTCTAGATTTGATACACAAGGAAAACCTCTTCTCTGATGATGAATATGACCATAAATATGAATTTCCAACACATAACCAGGAAATAGGTGGCCTCATGTGGTGAATTCTAGTATACAAGGGATAACATTGACATTTTCTAAACCAATATTATTTCCATATAACAATAGAGAACATTTAAAAAACTAAGACTAAAGGTAATGTTCCCCAACAAGACCAAAAGAAGAAATGATTTGACTTAGAACCCTCTAATAGTCTCCCACAAGAAATTATCTTACATGGACACCTAGTGGGGGATTAGTCTGATCAACCCCAGAAATGGGAATGCTCGGAAAATCTTACACAACTTGAATACGATATTCATTAATCATCTATAGAAACATCAGTCCCATCAACCATTGATTCCTAATCATTTGATCCAAAACACCAACTGAAGAACCATATTATGAAGTGTTGACTTTTGGTATAGAAGTATGAAGTTTTGAAGTAGCATGTATTTTTTCTAGTGCAGTACTCAATCCTTGATACACTCCAAAATTCAAATGAACATATAGATGTACTTGTTGAAGCACTCTAGATCCCTTAAGAGTTTGATATTGTAGTTTCTACATCCTAGGACTATTTATTAGAGAAAATGTTCTGCAGATTTCATGTTGCCATCACATTCAACTATCCATATTAGGAAGACTTCATCCAACTGATTATCATAACCATGTATGTATTAGGAAATCATAATAATGTCCATGTATCAGTTTTATTATTGATAACGATTCTAGGATAAATCTATTCTTAGTTTAAACCATCCAACATTTTAGATATATTGATGTGTACCTATCTCCGACAAATCATACCTATGAAGCGTCTATTAAACTTGTGAAAATACATCACTGGAATATCAAAATTGATGTTTAGTTTGGTGATCATTCAATTGACATTGGGTTTATAGGCATCCAAAAAGTCACAAAATACAATTTTATTCTTTGAAGGATCTGACCCTATATCCACTCGGTGGTACCATGAATATTCCATCAGTGTATGAAGTACCCCATTATTAGAAATTTGAGAGTACTAAAAGCTGTAAATGATCCCGTAAATACAATAGGATTCACATTTTATAAAGTATATTTCTAAAAAAAGGGACACAAAGAACCAATAATGGATTCTGATATATCGGTTATAGCTCCCAATGGCATGGGGAACACCCATGTCAGTCCCTAGGGTATAAAAGATAATGACTATATACTCCCTGTAAATTAGCTTGAGGAAACGAATCTAATCCCAAATATTCATGACCCTACTATTCTCAGTAGCATCATAATAGATAGTTGGCTCCCAATAATCATTTTAATGACTCATATAACATTGTTATATAATGTCTCTTATCATATCTTCTGTCACATTGATAGTGAAGGAGAAGACCCTAGATTACTAGGATAAACTGAAAATGACTATATAAGCACTAAAAAGAAGGATGATACAGACGATAGCAGGAACAATCCCCCAACATTCAAGGAAGGTGTCTACACAATCATAGTTGATCATAGACAATTAAGTTTTAAAATAGAAGAAGGAACACATCCAACTACGAGGAGTGCCGCTCTGACCCTTGAAGAGCTAGAGATGAGCATCACATTCCTATTGTGGCACTAATATGTGTTCACATAGATATACACAAAAATTCCTAGGATGGATACAGATCTAGATAAACACTATCTTAGTCTACACCATGTACATGATTACTTCAAATATGAATCTTCGAGAATCCACCCCTCTCATGCCACCAATGTAGAGGTGGAAGTTGAAAATATTCTCAATGAATTTTTTTTTGTGACATGCTATTCCCAAGATCGATATCCAACATCATCACCATTATGAAAAATAATGAGAGGATTAGAGTATGCATAAACATATAGAGATTAATTGGAATTTCCTAATGTGTGATTTCCCATTATTGATCCAATACCTCTTGACCGATGAAAATTCTAGCATCCATACCCTATCCTTTATGGACGGGTAGTCAGGATACAAACAAATAAACGTGGCCCATAAAGATAAATAATCCACTGCCTTTATTGTACCCTAGGGGATGTTTTCCAATGAGGTTTTTATTTTTTGGATATGGAATGTGGGATCCCCATGTCAACGCACCTTGACTCATATCATTTTTCCATTTCTCGGAATCATAGAAGAATGTTATGTCAATGTAATGGTTTTTGAATCATGCTAGCAATTTGATGAATTCATAGACCATATGAAATCCATTGGCAAGATCAGACAACATATTAAGATGATGAATCCCCAGAAATACACATACGAGACAACATTAGGGACATTCCTCTAATTTTTGGTATGTCATCATGGCATTGAGGTTTACCTAGAGAATACTACTGCTATCTGGGTAGTTTTACCTCCCATAAAATTTCAATGAATTGAGGGGGGTCTATGTAATCCTCTTATATATTTTTCGATTCATATCCAACCTGGATTGAAAATATCTTCCCTTCACCAGGATGATAAATAAGGTAATCACTGATCAGTGGGATGATAACTATCACAAGGTCTTCAAATGCCTCAATAATGACTTACATCACCCACCAATACTTATCCTTCATGTGGAAGGAAGTATAATCATATTATATGTAGCCACCATGAACTGATAACTATGAACCCCTCTCACAATGAAATATGAATTAAGGGGTGATATCTATCTCCACTACCTCACCTAGACGATTTTAGGTGTCTAGAAAATATATTTTGATGTCAAGAAGAACTACCTTGAACTCAAATTTGTTGTAAAAAAGAGAATGCATTACCAGAAAGACCATGATGTCCATCAGATCTCCTATATCAATCATATCATGTTTATCCAATGTTGTCCTATAAAGAAGGGGTTTTTGGATCAATGGGATTTCATTCTTCAGTATGATGGGAATTATTTCACATCATTAAATTTGGTGAGTGGAAAATCCTTATATGATTCTTTTAAAACACATCCTTACCCATAAAATAAACTAGTGGACACTGAGCATCTCAATGAGAAATATTTCTATATTAATTAAACTCCTCACAGAATGTAGATATATTTTTATGGAACCTCATGATGTCCTATAATCAAATTAATGGAATTTGTTTTCTCAACCAGGTTGGTTTCAGGGTCATTTTTTCTTTCTTCGGACAAAGTAATTTTTCCCTAATCCTTTGTACATTCTGAAAGCTGCAAAAATAATGAGGAAAAACAAAAAATCCTAATAAATGGATTCAAAATATCCCTATATTATTCACATAGCCTACCATAATATCAATGGGGACTTTGAATTGGTGATAAAGAAGATAAATGGTTAATAGGTCATCTGCAAGAAATAACTATACCTTCTAAAGTTCCACATTAGGGGGATGATTAAAGAGTTACATTTTGATCCTACATTTTATTTTGTACCCTGATTATACAATATGCATGCTGACACACTGTGTAATGAATCCACCATACATAACAATATCAATTAGTGAGAATTAATCTTCCATATCACACATTTAAGGATGGTGCCTTCTATAATTGAATGCAAAATGGAAGAAATCAACCAGTTCAAAACCACCCAGAGTGTTATGAACCAATGAAAACCGATGAATGGATAGATCCCATATTATGTCTGTAAAATAATTCACCCAGAAGAACATGCCGGAAGGGAATATAATTGACATAATATAGAAAACATCATTCAGCAATAAGGTCCAAATGATCATAAATTACACTAAAAATGGGGAATCAATGAAATCCTCTGCTGTTTAATAGAAGGAGAGACCATCATAGTTATGTAATAAGTTCACGTGTGCTCTTGTAGCACCAATAAATCTCGGTCTAGGCCCTCCCACTAAATTAGTATGTTGTGATATTATTGGAAAATCATGATATAGATCTACATGGAAATCACCATGAAATTCCACACAATCCAGATATATGATAACATCATCCATAAACAACCATTAAAACTACATACAACTAATAATCCCTCACTATTATTCAATTGGGGGATGGATGTTGGGGGGAAATATCCCCTAGCCACAACTAATAAGTTCAGTACATTCATACAGATATTGAATTATTTTTCAAATGGGACAAGGAAATAACCTTCATGAAAATTGGGATTAATAATTTCCTAAATATTGTATATACGCAATTAATTACTAGGTTTTAGGTCCCTCGTAGAATATTTATTGAAAACAACACCCACTACTATTCTATAGAGTGGTAGAAACTCTACCAAGATTTCAATATAGAGTAAAATCACTAATATTGCTATCATGTAGATGAAAATATATAATTAGAGGACATAAATATCAATCAATTAAATATATACCAGAAGATTGTGAAAAACGATAATATGCTTTGGTTGTTCATAATTCTCTTTGAATTATGGTCGTATCATTCCACAATGCACGATTCCATGTAGTAACTAACTCACTCATTGGTGTATGGGAACGAGGAAATGTTTTATATAAGAGTTCAGAATTCATCACTCTAAATTTCAACTTTTGGAAAACTCTTATAAGATGACCATTAAAAAAGAATCTGGATAAATTTTAATTGGTTGATGAGGATCGACTGTGCACCCTAAAAACATGGTGGTCTATGAGAATCAAATTGTGTGGGACATTGATAAAAATTATAACCTTTGTTCATTCCTCCAATAAGAATTGGTGATGGCCTTCATAAAACTAATGATACCAAGAAATTATCCCATAAAACTAGAATTCTATTTGTAGGGGCCTTTTTCATTTAAACGGTTTGTCATGGAGGATAATATTCAATGGCCACTATGGGGGGAGAATGTGACACCATCAACCAATGTAAGGATAATAAAGAAAAAAATTCATATCATTCATCATATGGGAATCAACAACATATTTAGCCCCATTATTCATCCTGACCACATGATGAAACACTGGATCAAATTCTTCTTGACCACAAGATGGTAAACTATGAAATGTTTATCGAAGCCACATTATGTTAAACTAAATTATTATGTGAGATCTATGTATGGCTTGATTCTCATTTCCAATGAGATATGTACTAACACCCAAAACTCTTTACTTTGGCACGATCATATGATTAAATACCATTAACACAAGGTGATCTAATTTATTTACCGAATGACACTAAAATTCAAGGAAAATTTGTCAGACCGCATGAAATAACACAACATACAACTATAACATCCATGCTCCTTCACATCTAGTTATCCAGTGTCTTTAATGCATGATATTAAAACTTCACAGATCCATAAAAACCATCTTCATTCACTTCATGTAATCAAAATTATTACCATGTGATATTAAAATACACAGTTCATCAGGTATTATGTATTTTTTTTCATTTTCAGTGAGATATGTTGGAATTCCTCAATCTTATATCAAGGTCCATTAACTAAATGATATCCAATTACGTTGTCAATCTCATAAATTTATCTCCAATGTGAGAGGTGCACTTGATGTTCCTTGTTTTTCACATTGAGAATATCTCACATGGGATTATGAGTGTCGGTAGGGGAATAATTGCACAAAGAAATCATAACAAGTTTCGAAAATCCCATCTCAGTCCTGAATTCAATACCATAAAATAAATTCCATTAATCATTATTGAGTGATGTTTAACTGCATGGTAAATCAATAACTATGTATATCTTGATTCTCATTTTCATGAGTTACGTAGGGATTCCCATACTTCAATCCTTGGGCCCATCCTCAACATCACCACCTTTCCATGTCGGTCCAACTTCATCATTGTTGAACGATGCTATACATCACAGTTCTTTATGAACTACTTGTGGCTTGATTTTTTCATCATATGATACATAGTGATTCTTGGGTTCTCAATCTGTGGCCCATCTAATACAATTAATAGAAATAATTCCCACCTCTATGTATGGTTTAGACCTGCGTAGATTTTTTTCCCATTCAAGAACCATGTGTGACTTGATTCATATCGTCATAGGATACATAGTGATGCCTAAATTTCCAAAACTAGTCCTAGTGATGAAAATTAATATATTAATATCCCCTATTAACATATGGGTGAGACCTGTGTAGGGATCATTATTAATAACTATATATGTCTTGATTACCATTCTAATGGGAAATGTGATGAGGTTCTTAAATTTATTCATGGGCCCAGCTGTAGTACACCCATTTCACATCAAGAGATCAATATCCTCACCGCATGACATTAAACTGCATTGGCTTTCATAACTATGTATGTTTTTATTTTTAATATCATGATATCCATCTTGATACAAATAATTACACCCTTAGGCCCAACCCCAACATTTCTTTCTATTCAAAATGATTCCCACATTATTTATGAATGATGTTAAACTACATTGAAGTACATCATTACCGCATGTCGTTAAACTGTAAGTAAAAAGACATGGTCGCATGACATTTAAATTCAAAACAAATACTTTCTTACCACATGATAATAAATTTCAGAATAAATTTGTTTACCACATGAAATTAAACAACATTAAAAAACACCACAGAAACATGATGATAGACTATAAACACCATCAATTGTTATTCATTCCTTTTCCAAGGACAAAAGGAGACATACCTCAGTCAACTAGAGTATGGGTTTTTTCTACCATCTGTTAAAATAACCTCAATCAATATGCCACATTTCATTCCTTGGGTTCCTCAGAACACCATAAAACTTCAATATCCATGGAAATGATACCCATCCTTAAGGTAACATTTTATTGATTAATCATGTATGCCTATGGATCATGAATACATGTCAATGGACATCAACTAAATGCATATCTATGTATGTAGCGCATTTATATCCTTGTGATCCATTACATTTTCAAGGAAGAACTCAACAACTCAGTGTATTAGAACTACTCCCAGTTTGATTTTTCTATATCATTACTCCTGTCCCAAGATCCTTGATCCAGTATTTACATCATTTCCATATCCTACTCAGAAGTATGTTGAAATACTCTTTACCATGGGTATCCTAATTGGTCTTTTTTGTATCATCCCCTATATTAATTCCTTATTCCGTGTGAGTTTAAACATATGACACATTAGTGAAATATGTATGACCATAATCTTATGCATATGATGGTCCATATAAAAAGACGTTAATCTAATAGTGAAAGAGATAGAAAATACTACCGGTTAAAACCCCACAAAGGGTGTCATAAGTAGAAGTCATGTATTCACTCATTAAACACTCCATCTCTAGTGTTTAAAAAAATTTGGGCACAATTAATTCACTCTTAAATCATATAGAGACTACACTATGGCCATAGAAAAATCCAATCTATGCTTGTTGGACCACCTGCTATATGAGTAAATATTAGAAAGGATTTTACACGTCTCCTGACCATGTGAATATGTTCCCAATGATGGGACAAAACTATTTGGGTGCTCCAACCCTTATCGGATATAATATTTTCCACAAATCACACTTCGTGATTTGAGAAACTTAGGTCACTTTAACCCTTTCATGTACTATATAAAAGATATCTTGCTTCAAGGGACCCATTTTTTTACTATGCATGAATAAATATTGATCAATAATACGAACATATAGAAGTCAACCAAATGGATGACTTTGGATGAAAACCTTCCAATTTATGAAAAGCGTGAAAACATGGAGGTATCAATCAAAAAAAATTGTGTGTAAAAATTATTCCTGGCATGACTATCTCATATCATCCTCTTAGCCCAATCACATTCTACCATGACTTATAGTCTCTATACCAAACTATCCGAGTGGATTCAACATCCTCAACGTTACGTCCCACTGTTTTTTAAACATTCTAAAGGTCATAACACGAAAATCTAGTACATAAAAATTTATTTGTCACTCCTCGTGATTTGAAACTACATGGATCTGGGATTGAGATTTTCAATTAGATATAAAAATTTTGTACAGTTTCATAACCCTTCATGGATAGAATTTTGTATTTTTAAATTCATCATCAAGATGTTTGGAACTTCATAAATCTATCACATACCCTCCAAAGGAACTGATGATCATTTTTTCTAGACCATTATACAAACATATAAGGTCATTCAACCACCGACTAAATGAATAACCTCCTTTTCCAAAAGTATCTTCCATCCTTGTGGTCCATAAAAACACAACGACTAAACCTGGCATATTAAAATTTCATGTTACATACCGAGATTCGATTCCCCGTCTATTATTCACTACTCAAACTTTTGGATTATGAATTAAATCTCCCATACCCCAACTAGAAAGGTGGACATAGCTTCACTAGTATTACTCCCTAAAAATTATTTCCTTCATAAGTCTTCCATAGTCCATAGAAAATATAAATGGATTCATGGACCCTTTTAATGTCTATGAACACATGCCTATGTATCCTACATGATCTACTATGTTCGTCAGCCTGATGATTCACTCGGAAACAAGTGCATTTTGATCCTCATGAGAAATTTCAACACCACAGAAGTACCTAAATATCCATTGTGTATTACTTCATTACTGGAATTTTTACCATATCCCATGATCATATATTAGGATTGATATAAATGTCTTCAGTCTAATGCTATATTTTTTCCGAGAAAAATGATCATAAACTAATGTGATATCTGGTTGAGCTAAAATAACATAAACTAAAAAATATATCAGGTACGAGAAAAAATACATTTCACTAAAGCGATATCAGGTCGGAGATAAAAGTCCATAAAATAAATCCATATTATGTCCCAAAAAAGTATTTTTCATAAAGAAATATAATTTCTAATCTAGAAGACCCTAATATATAGTTATATCATTCCACACTAAATGACCCTAAACTCTACCATAACATCAATCTATCCGGAAAATGATTTTGATGAAAACTATATGGGCATAGATCATAAAATATTTTCATACAAAACCTATCATATTAGTAATAAGAAGAGTTTTAGCCCTACATGTGAGTGATTCTACCCAAATAATCATTCTGCAAATTAGTTGATCTGATGATAACTACAATAGATCATCCCTAGAGAGAATCTTGTTGGTTGGAATTCATGAGTACTTACAAAAAGGATTCCTTTATTATATAAATCTTCATACCCATACATTCATTTTCTATTGATTTTATCCAATGGATTGGTATCGTTGTAAATTCATATAATATCCTAACAATGAGATGATATTCATATCATAAATAAAAAAATTTGAACAACACAATGAAATTTCAGCAAACCTATTCATTTATAGTGTAAAAAAATAAGTATGAATCTCCACATTAAAGAGTCCCTCTGAGGTATTATAAAAATGGATGCATTACAGTTGTCATGCTAAGACAGATGTTGATTAGCTACACCAGTAATGTCTGCAAGAATCTAATGGAAAGCATCGATGGTATACTAGATTTCCGCTTTCTACGCCTCTTCCTCCTCTTCCCCATGATAGATAATCTGATCCATAGTAGTCAATTCATAGACCCTCTTCTGAGTAGTATCATGTGAGGATAATTATGATAAAATGTTAGACCTTAGACAATAGATGATATCCCCACAACTCTATATCTGTATATTCAAGGTATCTATATCAGAATTCAAAAAAGTTATCATTTGAAAACCCTACTCCAATGCTTTTGAAATATCCGTCATCTTTCTAAAATGGGGATACTTGTATAAAAGATACTAAAAATCCCTTTTAGGGATGATTATACAATACTCAGTCAAAATGATTTGCTTCATGATTTCATAGAAAGCCTTGCTGTTAAATCCCCCAGACCCTAGGTCATGAAATAACTAGTGAAGGCATTCCATGTCTTTAAAAAATCATTCCTCTAGGGTCTTAATTATCAAAGAAAGAATTTTTAGGTATACTATACTATGTTTTTCATTAGCCTCTATGACAGATAGAGTAGGAATGATAAGAGGATGACTAACTAGGTGAACCGCTGGAAAAACTATAGAAGAATCCACATATTACAATTTTTCACTAGTAGTTTTATCAATATTCTATGTTTGATGATTAATTTACTCATTAGAGTTTGTTTTTTCCTAAGAATAGGAATCACTTAATCAAGGTCACATTATTCCCATATATCCTAAATCATTGATCATCTTCATTTTCGCCTCTAATAATGATGTTAGGGAGGCACATGGTTTGTCCACAAGATGAGCCAACTTCTTTGTGACACCAAATGTGTAGGATTCTACCCATGAATATAAATTATTCTAACTAAGGATGTTAGGAGAATTAATATGAGGATGTATGGTCTTACCCTAAATATCATCAGGTAAAAACACTTTTTAATATTGCCAAATGACTCTGGGGAGATTATCCCCTCAAATGATAACAAATAGATGATTTGAGACTCATTAAATGCTTCTTAATTGATGAGTGAATCGATAAATGGAGTATTGTTTGGAAATAAATAGCTTGTCCACTCTAGAAGTGAGAAACCCATCCCATTAAAATATCATATAATATTGTTTATCATTGGATCTTCTTACATAATCAATAATCAGGCCATTGAGTATATGAAATAATGTAAAATCGTTGTTTTTAAATTGGATCAGCTCATATATAACTTTATAAGGGGTTAATGAAATAGAAATAACCCTAGATATAATCAATAGTTTGGGCAGGAATAGTGTAGTGTTGATCTTTGTGGTGTTTTAATATTCATAACAGTGAATGTGTTCCTCTATCAAGCCATATAGGATGTGGAAAAAACTGGTGATCCTATAAGGGTTATTACCTTTTTAGATATGGCCCATGAATTGGTAGAGGAATTCAAGGACTGGTGTAACATTGTTGATGTGTATTCCATCTACATTCCATGTTGCTATCATTAATGTGCAAACATATATCAATGATCATGCATCCCAATCTGAGAAAATCCATCAATTCAATAAAACGTGTCCATAAATCTTCGCACCCTCAATTCTAGAGAGATATCTTAATTCAATTAGTATCACCAAGATATATAATCACATTCAACCCATATAGACTAATACAATCCTATTCAATTAAGGACATAATAATAAGGGAAAAAATTATGACATGTAATATTTTGTTTTCTCCACTGGAGTGAAGAAATATTTTGATCCACTCCATCATGTAAATAATAAAACATGTTATCATCTCCTTCCCAATTTTCATTATCTTGGTAATATGATTCTACCTTTCCAAACAAGCCTTTGTAATGGATCATTGTAAACATCCATAGCGTAATTGAATTATTATACATATTATAGAGGGAGAATACCACCAAATTAGTATATATTCCATAGGCTTATTCCCACATCTCCTTGGGAAATATGGAATATTTTGCTTCTAGGGTACCAATATTTGATCATCTTCTAAGGAAGGATAGGCATGTGGTAAATGATGAGCTATGGAATTTATTCTGAAGAAAAAATATGAACTCTGTATAGCATATGAACATTCTTTATGAAGGATTCTCTAACAAAGAATAGTAATGCCCATTCACTAATGAAATCACTGCAATAATTGACATCTAGATTCAAACCCAATTCAACACCAGAATTATTCATACATGATGTAAATATAATCCAACAACTCTAAAAAATGTGTTGATGATAAAACTCAAAACCATGTAGACCTAAGGGGGGTTTTACATAATATAATATAGTACTAGAGACCATGCTTTTTTCAGTTGACCATTTTTAGAAGTTATCAGTTGGACATAGTACCGAAAAACCGTCATGTAATGAGATGACAAATTATAATCAGGAGTGGGGGGTTTAGGAGAATAATCTATCAAAACAAAACCCAAATATTGGAAGCCATTGGGACAAAGGATATTCCTAGTGTCCAAATGAAAATAACCTCTTAAAAATATCATTATTATTATAAAAAACAATATCAATTGTCATCTTTTTAATTCCTCAAAATCATGGACCTTTGATTGGGTGTAGTTGCAGAGGATTGTCGTGAACCAGAATACCTATAAAAATTATTAAGCATCAATTTATTGAAATATGATATAAAATTTTGTCAAAAAATATACATAAATGTTACGGAATCATCATTAACATCCCATGAAAGTGAAAGGTATTCACAAATAACATAAGGAATTTACGAATATCATAACCATCAATGGTATGACAGGTCGTAAAACCGTATAGGTCACCATGAAATTGCAGTACCCCATTGGAGACTTGCGGTTGCATGACATATACATGGTCATGTGAATTATATGATACTTAATTTATCATTTGATCAATTCATGTGATCTCGTGATGTTTTTATCATAGTAGCAGTCATCATATTCGGGGTTATAAAAGTCGCCAAAATATAGTTGGTAGTTGGGTCAAATAGGATATTAAGTAGAAGTTATCTTGCACAAAAAAAAATTTATCAAAGGACTAGGAATAGATCTCAGGATGAGGTCTGATGGAATGATCTTACGATAGTGATAAACGTCCAAGGTAAGGAAAGAGCACTCTGGAGAATTTGTAGATGTTGAAATAAATGGACCTCCATCCCCCAATAGATAATTATTTTTTCCAAATATCAAATGGTATATGGTAGAGCAAAAAAAATTTAGGACAATTGTTTGGGACACCACCAAAGACTCGAGCATGCACTTATATTTCTCAAAACTAATCAGTTCTCCTCGAAGACATTGCTCTTATGGGGGGGTGGGGATTTGTTGATGCTCTCCAAATGAGAATAAAAATGTTATCAAATAGATAAATACATGTTTATGGTTATTATATTCCACAAAATATAAAATCATGAAATAAGTGGCCATGTCTTGTTGATTGCATGAAAAATCAAATGAATCATGATCACAAGACCATTATATGGTCACATGAGGACTCTAATCACAACACATATCCTACAACAGATTTTGTTGAGTCCATTTCAATAGGTCGTCTAACTCTTGTGAAGGCACTATAGAATACCTATGGTCGTGCAATGGTATCATAAAAAGAACCACCAAGAAACACATTTATCTATCGATGAGTGCTTACAACCCATCAAAAAATTATTGGAAATTATATGAACAACTCCAAAAACCTAGAGGAACCATTAGTTATGAGGATCAATTGATACATCCCTTATGGTGAGGATAATTATCCTATATAACATCCAAGATAAATTTAAAGGCCCCCAATCCCTTGTGGAATTAAGAAAAAGCATAAATAAGGGAGGAGGATGGAGCTACTCACAATCGTAAAAAACCTATGATGCTCCCTTGGCAATCTACAAGTTGATATTCACCTTTGTGACATGCTGACCTCATATCACCAAAGCCCTTTTTATTTTCACATTCATCACAAAGATATCGTCAGTTATGTTTATGAAGCCAAATACTATCCCTATTAGAGATCTAATGACAAACAGATGGTTGTGTCGTTAAGATGCCCACACCCCTCTATAAGACCCATTTTGGTCATTGGACACATCATCATAAAATAACGAAATTTTCTTTAAAATTACTCATGTAATTGTTCATGACCCTAAACCATTGGAAAATAAAAAAATATAAATAAAATATTGGGGAGGTAGCAGAAATTGAAGTCATAAAAATCATACAAAGAACTAAGGATGTCAACATAAACTTCTCACAAGACTTGTCGACAAGATGTCGTGATACTGGGAAGGCCCCTTCATACACCATACATTACTCGTGTAATGTTAAAGAAAAGTCAGCTGAGATTTTATGAAGGCCTTTAAATAGAAATATATATCTCACAAAAGACCTGAGACATGCCTACAAAACATGATGGATTATTTTTGATATGTCTTCATAATTGAACCGATCATCATTTATGAAAATAATCCAATAAAGGGGATGTTTATGTAGGTAATCATGATCATTAAAAATTATGTGATGCCCTCCGAGAAATCCATGGAAGAGAATCATGATGATGTGTCGAATCAGATCTCTTCACCACTTATATCCATGATTCGTGCTAGATACACCACAATACCAAAGAAATATCAGTGTTTTGTGGCCTATTAAATGACCAATATATAATGAAAATTCACTATTACCTATCACAACTTAGAGGAAGAACTCAATAAATTTTCCCCCTATTCTATAGAGTATTTATCAGAGTATCTATTCTCATGTAAGGAAATTCTTTCATCATGTAATGTACAAAAAATGATGGAATAATCATCTATGATGAATAAAATCACTTGATATGATAATTCATAGATCATGTGAAGGACCACTTCCATGAAACATTAATATCTTCCCTCATGTCCACTAAATCTCATGACACCCAAGATAAACTATAATTGAATAAATCTAAGGCATAAAAAATATAAAACCTACAAATAAGACTAATGGTGGGACCCTTAAACAAAAAACGTGCATGCCAACCTTCATTCTCGTGTCATAAAACTTCCATGATACATAACATCACTTGGACAGGTCACCCATATCCTGTGACAATTTTTCTGCATGTAATTTGTCTTATATTAATTCATGAGGAACTTTGAGGATAGGTTGAACATTACCCATATTCATAAAAATGTTATCTTAAGAAGCCCCTAGAGCTATTTTCCCAATTATTGTGATGTCATTCAGATACACCACCTCACCCATATAATATTGTATTTTAATGCCAACCCAATCTCATAAAATCATCCATATGTGTCAGCCGAAACATGTGACTCCCTCCAAGATATGTTGTGATGACTCATGAGACACCCTATAATAAATTCATCTAATATTCGGAGTCTCCTCTGGGGTAGTTAGTCTAGACATGTGTTTCCCTCCTAGAAATGTAACATTGACTCTCGTGACACCTTCCATATGTGTCAGCCAGCTCTTGTGATGAAACCAAGGGCAAGTCAGATGGTTCATGCAACACCCTCTAGAAAATCATTATAGGTCATGCGCTGAATTCCATGAAAATATTTCTGGGTCTTTATATGAACTTTATACACGTAACCGTTGATAATGTGAAAACCAATAGATATGGTATGAAGGATATGTGAAATAATTTTATTAAGAAAACTACACCGTATTATTGTCTTTATACATTAATGGGATACACTCTTCAACATGTCAACCTCGCAATCCAATAATGTCATGCAGACAATAAACACATTATGAGAGATTAGGAAAGCTAAGTCACTAGGGAATCTCAGGACAAAATGATATTATAAATTCATGGTGTTTGAGGAATAAATAACTAGGAAACCTTAGTTTGTAATCCCCAGTATAGGGAACTATTATGACTCTGATTCCTTCCATATTCAGGATTCATATCCCTCCTCTTCATGGTTTGAACTCCATATTAAACATTAAAAGTGCTACAATAGAGCATAAGCCTCGTACACATATATAATTATACTGATTAGTTTTTATATCTTGTTTCTCATGTTGATAATATCTCTCATGGGATTATAAAGTTTCAATAGTCATATAATTTTCACCACAAATACTCACATACTAGGTCATTGTTAATATGTAATACTTGATAAGTGCAATGAAATATTTTCTTCTACACAAAGGAATCTACCTTGGGCCTTGTCCCCATAGAGTGAGTAAACTATGAGAACGCTAATTCCATCCATAACTAGGATATGTAGTATTAATCTCTATGAACTGAGATCAAATAAATACCCATTTCGATGAAAGTAATTTTTATTAAATTAACATTTCAACCATCAGGGCATAATCATCACCATGGGATGATCACTTTACATCATTTGCATGTGCACAATGAAAAGATATGAACTATGAAAACTCTGATTCTTCTAATAATAGAAATGCCTATAGCATCTCCTATGAACTGGGGAATGAAGACCTATTTTTTCATAACACCCATATATTTCCTCTCAGTACAATTTTAAACTACATAGGTTCAAAAAACTTCATGGATTTTATATCAAACAACAAATAAGATACCTTGGAGGCCTCATAAAATCTTAATACCTTTATTATTATATTAAAATACTTCTTATTTGGTGGCACATCAAAATTCATTGTTCTGTTGATTCAGTCTATAAGTACCCATTACATGAAAATAATGGAGAACCTGGGATACATACAGATGGATTCACTAATTCGACTCATGTCCTTTTCACATGAAAATTAATTACCCCATTGTCATTATAAGGGTAATTAGTCTCCTGTAATGATAATATAGGGATTAATTAACATATATTAAATAGATACGAGATCCTTATACTATGTAATAATTCACATGAAAAGGGTGCATTAAGCTAGGCCACCCATCATCCCAATGAATGAATGTCCTAATGAGTAGTTGGGATTCAAAACAAAGATGAATCCCTACCATTGGATAACAAGTATGTACCTAAATGTGGAGGAATGAACCATTTTATGTTTCTTGTATTTATGAATCAATTGGAATACCTCATGAAAGTGATTGAGAATGTCTTTGACCCTCCTACAATCAAACCAAAAGGCGCAATACCATCCACACCACTAACCTCGATGAAAAAGGAAATACTGATTTTATCATATTTGAAATATAAATAATGAGGTAAATATCATATATGTTTAGTTTATAAGTAATTATGTTAATAAATAAATTGTATTTTAGGAAATTAAATTCACCATTTATAGAGATGGTAGGTCGTATATACCCATGAACACAAGCTCTATTTTCTTATTGTGTCTAATGAATGAAATTTAAGTTATATATATATATATATATTATTTCAATATAATATTTATGTTATATATATGAAAAAAAAATTCAAACCTTCATTTATAAGTTCCATGCATTGTTGTAATGAATTACATTGTTTACCAAAAAACTGAAAGCATGATGGTGTGTATGATATAATTGCTATAGAATAAAAATAAAATTTTAAATATCATTTATATAATATAAAAAATATAAATACATAATTATTACCAACCATTAATGGTGGTAATATAAGAAATATTTACAAGGTGGTTGTCAGCCATACATACGATCAATGATTGTGTATCCCATTTGATAGAAGTGTTTATAGTTATAGGACATAACCATATCAAAACAACATATAATTATATTTAATATAATTATTTTATTATATAATAATTATATATAAATAATTTTATGTGTTTTAGTAAAAAATAAAACAATAGTTCTTGTTGATGAATTTTACTCTGCTTCGGGAAACTTCTTCTGGTTTACCCCAAAATACTTTCTCGGTTTGATTTTTATTCAGAAATAATATTGTAAGATGTGGGTAGGGGTGTTGGGATTTAATTTGGGTATGGTTTGGATAATCCAAAAGGATTTATTGGTGCATATAATTTCGTAGAGTGATGACCATTGTATAATTAAAGAGGAGTGGAATTATTGTATATACCAAAATATGAATACAATTTGGAGGCCTAATATACATCATGTTCACTCAATAATGATCTTTATTATATTAAAGTGGGTATAATGTATAAATATATTCATGAATTATTATTTTACATGCATAGGGTAATTTTTACACCATATAATCTAATTTTAACAATGAAGTTAACTCATTTTTACCTTAATCAATGTAAATGATTTTAATTACATTCACTATTCATTTTTGGTAAAAAAATTATTTTACCATATTATAAATCATAATTTATTTTTATTCCAAAAATGGATTCCATTTTAATCAATTAAAATAATATAATTGGATGAAATTAATTTAAAATTAATCTCTTATAGGGGATGATAAATCTTAGTATTAAAGTGAAAATGTTCAAAAGTATACTATGTTATTTTTACCCCAATTAAATATAAAAACTACTCCAAAGACTGAAATTCAATTTTTATAATTATAATTGATTTATTGTGACTTTTAAAAAAATTAAATATATAATTTACCATTATAAATTATTTATATGAAAGGTTACATTTCAATTAATATTCTGTATCTTTATCTATTCATCAGAAAATGAATTTTCTCACAAAATTACCAAACAAATATCCTAAAATAATATTGCATTATGATTTCAAAAAATATATTTTTTTTGATCTATAAAATTTATAAATGGGAAAAAACTATTTTTAAATCATATTTTATATTAAAAGGTGAACAATGTAACTTTAGAAAATGACATCTTTTATGGGTAATATTTGGATTTTTTTCCTTATCATATACCTCTCAAATCTATTGGTTAAAATTAATAAAAAAATTAATATGAAATATATATATTTAAATAATTTAATTCATTAAAAATTATTATTTTAATTTATTATAATAAAATTATATTGGTGCATGAAAAATAATTTTTTTATAAAAAATATCCCAATATATTCAATTGATTCAAATATTTATTTTTAAATAGTTGTTAACTAATTAATTGAACCATATATTTTCATATTCAAGTTCATAATATTTAAATCTAAAACTTTAAGGACTAACAAATGATCTTAATTTAAAATAATAATATTAATTGTATTATGTTACACTTGGTGTTTCATGTAATGCAAGAAATAAAAGAATGTAGTTGTTGTGCGTAAATGAAATGTAATTTGATGATTTATTCATTTCAAGATATATAATAAAATGAATTTTTCTAAATTATAAAATATATCATAATTAATTTGTATTTTATATTCCCTTTTACTCTTTTTGTTCGGTGTCTTACATTCTGTAAAATATAGTGATGTTATTTTATAATTTTGGGGCATTTTATTCTCCCCACCATAAATAAATTGCAGAAATGCAATATAAATGTGATCTCGGTAATAAACATATTTATATTGGAATGTTTATTATTCGCAAACCCACATTGTAAGTGGTTTAACTAAATATCACATTACATATAGATAATGTAATGTACAAAGGTCACATTGAATAATAAATAACTATATTCCCATGTATGAAAACATTATGGGAATGTAACGAAATGGACATATAGCGAATGAATAAATATTTTTAGATAATAATTGAGGCCATTGATCATATATAAGTGAATGATCAAAGGATTGTTGAGGGACTCAGTTACATAAATCTAATAGATATTAAATGGTCATTGGTATCTTCGGAAATGATGGTAATATGGAATAATTTTTATTTGAACAACCATTTTTTGATGTTGATGAATTATTTTACTATATTTGAATATATAGATATAAACATACATGATAAGTTTTTATTTCAAAATAAAATATTCAACTTTTAGTTGTGATTTAATCTCTTACTCTATGAGATGAATATCCATAAATAATATATTAATTCTAAACCACTAATATTTACTTTTAATGAACAGTAGGATCCATAAATGGGTGATCCATATTTTCATCATTCTATAAACAATTTCCATAAATAAATATAGTTAAAACCATAATCATTAGTCACAAAATTAATACCACTATTTAATAATTAATATTTAATCATCAAATTATATAAACAAAAACAATTTTATATTACCCTATAAATTCATAGAATAATGGTAGGAATGAAACCTATATCACCATGAGGTCTTGGTTTCTGGCCCCACCAGTTTTCTGGATGTGAATGGTTTCCAAAATGCTTGTGGGATGTCGAGTTTCAAAGCATTGTTCCTATAATATTCCAAAACAAATATGGACATCATTTAAATAAAATTAATCATTAAATATCTTTTTTACTCTATTTTTCATTAAAACAATATTATTCACAAATTCTTATAATCTGATTGGTAAATCAACCATAATGTTTTCCTATGAATTTACAATTGTATCTAAAGAATGAATATAATTATTCATCGAGTTATATTACATTAAATCATTTACAAAATTAAATGTGTTTATTTCTATAAATTGAATATAAAATATCATTAATATTGGTAGAATCCCATCACGTAATATATTAACATTTTTTAAAGTCATATATCTTATTTTGAATATTCAAATGATAAACCCTTGATGGTCTCGAGAACATTTAATTAAATACATGCGTGCATGTAAACATTAACACCATTGTACATTGAATTTTGATTTGTATTACCCAAATAATATTAGTGAATATTATTATAAATTTTAATTCTCGAAACACAAATACTCCAAATTTATTTCATAATTGTTTCTCCAATATTGTAGTGTTTAACCATAATATCATTTATAGTATCTCTTAATCAGGACACATTATCTTCAATATAAAAAAACTATGGTTTAAATAAGGCCATTAAATTTATGAATATATTAAATTGCTTTATAATTGTTTGTATGGAAAATTTGAATAATCCTATGAATATCCACTTTGAGTATCAAACCAAGTATATAATAATTCCCATTTTCGTATAATATGTTATGCTATAGTCAGGCTCAGTGTGTCATTTTAATTTTTATTACCCATAGTTACATCTGGTCCAGAACTACATATAGTTGTATTATCTTGAAATTGATGTATTTTCTAGGGGACCTAGATATAATCTACCATAAAAAAATATAGGATTCTTTTTCTATAATTTCCAAAAAATTATATTATAGGCTTATATTACTTAATATATATATTAATAAATAAACTTCCCAAGGATACTACAAAAAATTCTCTACTGCAAAATTTATTGACCTAACCACACTAAACTCGATGTTGGTTCTTGTTACAACTATGTTGGCATAATAAACAAGGAAATAACATCCCAAATGATATAATAATTTAGTAGTATTTGTAATCATGAAACATACATGAGTTCTGAATTAAAATTGAACACAAATATTACATCATATATTTTCAATAATAACATCATTCCATCTACAATAACCCTCAATATCAATCATAGTAATCGTCATGGAATCTTGGAGAAAGAAAAAATAATAATAGTGAGATATAATTCTTAGTAATGGTTATTTATAGTTTATGATATGAATAAATAAGGTTTAATCGATTAGTGAAGGAAAATAACTATAACATATTCAATTAAATTAATAACCACAACATAATATGGTATGAATTAGAGGTGATCAGATAATTCTATATAAATAATCACATGAGCATGAAATGAAACCATGTATGTTTAAACTAATATAATAATCATACGGAATATCAATAACATAATTCATACATATGGAATTCATAATTATGTATATGTAAAGAATAACCTCAAGGCTTCATACTATAATTCAAATACACTAAATGGTTCCTAACAAGAATCTAAAACTGTCAAGGATTCATGCCTGGAATCTAAAATATTTGTAAGAACTTGGAAACTACCATATATAGATTATTTCATGAATCATATTAATGTGTCTAGGGGGCTGAATTTTCTAGTCCCTAAACAATTTCTTGAATATTCAAGGTATTTATCAAACATCATATAATAAAATTAATTCATAAAACATGTTCCTAATCAAATATTAGTATCGTTAAAAGTATAATATTTTAATGAAATAAATTTCAAATTAATAATCATATGTATATATGATGTAGAGTTTTTTTAATAATAAAATCAATGGAAAATTATATAGATATTTGAATAAATATTAATGATTAATGATTATAGAAACATGAATAGAACATTTGGAGAATATAGACTTTGAGAATGATTCAAGGAAGTGAATTTCAAATATATCATTAGTAAAAAATAATAAATATCTATTTATATAAATAATAAGGATAGTATCAATACAAAGTATACACATTTGAGTATAAATAATGGTTTTCTTAGTTCATGACACGAAAAAAGTTATTTAGAAACATTCTTTAGGAAAATATCCTTTTCATTTTGATTTTTTTAAATCAATTTGCTTGAAAATAACTTTTAAAACTTTTTCTATATATATATTATATAGAAATTATACACAAGAATATTTTAATATAAATGAAACAAATAAAGAATATTACAAATTTTAAATAAATTAAGTTATGTAATACTTAACAGCATTGTAACGTTTAATTCAAATCCCCATAGAATAAATAAATCAAAATGAAAAATAAAATATCATGAATAATGAATCATTCAAGTTATTACTTTTCAATGAGAAGTATATGCACAATATAAATTTAATTATATTTATAACATTATTATATTCCTTATTGAAGTGAAATTCAGATTAAATCCCTTACCATACGCTACCTTTTTAATGAATTACCATTAATATCAAGTATAATGGGACTAAAAGACTTAATATCATATAATAGAACCATATTAATATTTATTGAATAATATATTCTCCTTTTATAACATCATCTTACTCATTTGTTAATAATCATTCATTATTATCAATATTTCTAATGTTAGTTTCCATGTTTTTTTGTATGTTTTAACATGTAATTTGTTGTTCCTCACATGGGAATCATGATTTTTTTTCATCTACATAATGTAAATAATGATATAAATATATTTTATATTAATAAAATATGTAGTCAGAGTGATCCATTAAATTTAGTGATAGAAAATTCAATGCACCATTCATGGAGAAGGAAGGTTGTACGTACAAATGAACGCTACATAAATTTTCATTTCATATTATAAAAAATAAAAGTAAATTATATATATATAATCAATAATTTTTAATTGTTTTATATATATAACACAAATGTTTATTAAATTATTCATTAATATATTATATATGACATTGAACGAATCAGATTGCTTCACGAAATGGTATACCTCTGTATACCCAAATTATGTTTTTGTATTCCATAAAAATGGAAATAATTATTATTTTTATTATTTTATAATTGAAGAAGAATAATAAAAACATTATATATCCTTAATATAGTATATAAAATATAAATACATCATAATTTACTCCTGTGAAATGTGGTAATAAAAAAATAGACGACATCAGTTCACAAGGTTGTAGTCCCCCTTACACCCGAACGATGATTGAGTATACCATTTGATGAAAGTGTGTTATTTTTTAGTACATAGAAATATCATAATAGAATCACAGTATTCTTATGATAATATGGTTGTTATTTAATAATGATATTGAAATATTTTAATGGGCTTGAGGAAGAAGTAAAGAATAAGTTCTTCTTGATGATCGTTTCCCCTTCTTTAGGCAACTCATTTTAGTTTATAACAAAATAATTCCTTGTTTTTGTTTATATAGAATAAAAATAATATATTACTATGGTGGGGTGTTAGTATTTAATCGAGGAATATTTTTATTTTAAAAATGTTATGATAGTTGTGTATAATTACGGACAGTGAATTCCCCTTTATAATTGAGGATGTGTTTCATTCTTGTAAATATAAGAAAAAAATTACAGGGAGGTATCACAAAAATTATTTTCATCGAATAACAATCCATGTTTGATCCAATTGGTGTTAAAAAATTTATTTTCATTTTTAAACCATATACTCTATGTTTAATCACTAAATCAACTTGTTTTTCATTAATTGTTGTAATAAATTTTAATCTTATTCACTAATCATTATGGATACAAATTATTTAACTATATTAGACATTATAAATTTTTTAATTCTAATTGGGGAATCCATTTTTTCAAATTCAAATCATTAATATAGAAGAAATAATTATAAAATTAACATTGCAAGTGTTAGGAGAATATGGGGAATTTAAGTGAAAATAGTCAAAATATTAACCTGTTTTTATAAAAAATTTCATTATATAAAGGTTTAACGTGACTAATATTAGATTAAAATATTTATGAAATATTTATTTTGACCTTAAAAAAATTATACTTATAAATTACTACTAAAGAATACGTAGATGACAAGTCAGTTCCAAATTATAATATTGTATTTTGCAATATTAATCAAAAAATAAATCTTCTACAAAAATATCAAAACATCACCCAAATTAATTTTGACATTCAAATATTGATATTTAATTCAATTTGGTCAACTAAATTTTATAAATTTCTCAAAACAGAGTTTCTAATCATTTTCACCATTAAAAGGTTGTAAAAATACATATAAAAGAATACTACATTTATATTTAAAATTGTAATTGTTAATAAAACATGCCTATAAAATATATTTTATGACTATTATATAAGTTGATTAAATATTTAATATTTCAATATTAATAATATAATTTATTAATTGTAAATAATTTTTTTCAGATAAAATTCCACTAGCTTATGATAAATAGTTTTCTATAAAAACATTCCCTTTTTATTAAATAAATTATTATATTAATTTATAATTTATTGGTAAATAATGAATGTAATAATATATTTTTATATGTAATTTAATACCACAAATTTAGTGATTATGATATAATTTGCATTAAAATTATAATATTAATTGTATTCAATTATAAATTTCTATGCGTGTATGAAAAGATATCATAGAAAGTCATTATTGCATGTATACCAATATTACTAAGTGTTGAATGCATTTAAATCTATGAAATTGATTGATTTTTTAAATAGTATATATATATATATATATTAAATTGTTGGGATTTTATTTTCATTCTACAATTTCTGTTTCATGTCATACATGATATTCAATAAGATATTACTCTTTTTCAATCACATAGAATTAAAATAATTGGTTATATATATAGTCATTTTTGTCTTACTAGAGATTCATGTTCTTTAGAGGATGTTAAGAATTATGTTATGGGGTATCTTTATAATATATAATGTATTAAGAGATATTTCATATATTTCATCATGTTATATTTAATAAATTTTTATTAGTATATAATTTATTTATTTTACCATATTTATGTAATTCATGGGGTTGGTAGGTCCATATCATTGTCATTCGTTAAAAGGAATTTGATTTAAGAGATACAGAAGATGTAAGATTTTTTAAAACTTAAATCCCCACATTGAGTTATACTGAATCAGCATGAATATATTTTTTCAATGATTTTTTCATAAACCCTAATAATTTATTTCATGTCCCCATTTATTTATATATAGGGAATTTGAATCTTTTGATCAATTATTCAACCTTAATGAATTTTATCCCTATAAAATGTGCATAATTGTTTGGAATAATTATCATCCAATTTAACAATTATGTTCATTCTGTGTCCATAATTTCATTTTAGACTAAACATGTATATATTATTTGGAAAACCCTATGTTTTATGTAATTTCTCCAATATATATATATATATATATATAATATCCACTTTCAAAAACAATGTTTTACTTTGAGTTTTTTCAAAATGTGATTTCAACAAGGGTATTTGAAAATATTAAAATGGGTTTTCATCCATTATTAATATTCTCTTATCAAACAAATAATAATATATTTTAATATTCATTATTTAATTTCCTTGATTTATTATATAGTAGTGTTTTTAAAATTATAGGCATTTTAAAAAATAACATGACCATTTTATTATGTTTTTCTTCAAGGCTCAATTACTGAATAATATTTTTAAAAGTGAATGATTCCATAATTACATTACCAAATTTTTTTCAATCCATTATGCCTTTATCAATGATTTATTATTCAAATTACTTCCCAATTTATAACTTTCACATTTCTTCTTTATGTAATATTTTAATATTAATACTTTTGGAATATGATCCTAAATTATTATTTCTATAAAAATAAGAAGGAATTTTTTTATAATCTTTTTAATGTTTCACTTAAATTTTAATTATAATCTCTATTTGGCTTCCGTACTATAGAGTAATTTTTCTTAAATATTTTCGAAAATAAATTATTAATAAATAATTTTATTTGATTGATTTTTTTCATATCAGCATATCTTAATATGAAAACACATGTTGATATATGATTTTGAAATGATATGAAACCAATTTTCATTCCATGGGTTCCTCATGTAGTCATACTATAATTTTTTTGGTGTAGAACATTTGTTTATATATTATCATTATGAAAAAAATTACATAAAAAACTACCTCAGATAGAATTCGTCTAACAAATCTCTGAGGATGTTTGGGACTAACAATGTCCTGGGATAATTTGTTTTTGATAACTCCATGAGAAGGGTTTGGTATTTGAACACCCTCCAATTAATTAGTCAATGATTTAAATATTTGAGATTATGAATCATGTAAATTATTTTATATTTAAAAATACATAATGTGTGCACATACATGGATTTTTGAATAATTTAATGGTTGGGGATTTAAGGAATTTTTTCACGAAACAAATGTTGGACATGGTCAAATATGTTGAAAAAAGGTGAAAAAAATGAGTTGATTATATCTTAATTGGTGGAAATGCATGGATTTTTTAAAAATATTATGAGTGATAAGGATAGGAATTTCTCACAATATGATATTTTTATGAACATATGTAATATTCCATTATTATAATTCATATATCATGATTATTTTCTCTTAATTTAGAACTCTTATTTTGTGAATTTTATTTAATTTCAATGTATGTGGAGTATTATCCTTCATTATATATAAATTTTATTATAGGATGTTAATTTAGATAAATAATTCAACCCAACTCATGTTTTCTCATATTATTTTTTTATAACCATTTCGTATAGGTTGATTTATTTTACCATAAAATAAATTTGAGAATACCTCTTTCTTATGTTTCACTTCCCCGATTATGATGATGAAAAGAACTAATGATATGTCATTTAAGGAGTCTACTATTGTTCGATTATGGGTAAATTATCATAATTCTAAGAAAATGTGTCTCTTAAGGAGAAGTTCATCAATGACACTGAACTATAGATTTTTATAAATGGTATTTTTTGAGATGAATTGTTCCAAATATGGATACAAAGTAAAAAATTAATGTTCAAATCAAATTTTATCAATTAAAAGTTTTGATGAAAATAGTTATTTTGTAAAAATATCTATAGAGTGCCTGTTTTTTGTTACATCGTTTTTATCAAAAAATGGTTTTATTTTTTTAGGATTACAGATGTTTTTTAAGTAATAATAAGAATGTTATTTTTGACGAACAATATAGATAAATGTATGGGATATTAATAAGAATAAGATAACATCATTATGTTTTAGTAAATTAGATACTCTTTGGTTTTCTAGAAATTAGATCCCTGTTTGGATATTGGAATGTGGATATGGTTGTGGTATGGATACTACATAGGGCAATCACCCTAGAAAAGGATATTTGATTAAAAACACAATATCCACTTTGGTGAATGGTGAGTGGAAATATAACTAATAATATTCATGACACACATTAAATATATTATTCGCTTAATCTAGATCACCTTGTAAACCACTATAAATGATTTTTTATGTTAAGGGATAGGATAAGGGATATGACATCTCTGAAACTAAATAAACAATGATTTAATTGAGAATGACTTAATTTAGACCGAATGATAATATAATAATTCACATGTGTATTATTTTTGATGTTGGATTTTCCTTTCAATCATTTTAATATATTTAACTTATAGTTATATTCATTCTTTTTTCCTGACTAACTACTTTTTGTATTATAATTATTCAGAGCTAAAATAAACCATGTTGATAATGGATATGAAGTATAGTGTTATAATTTACTTAACAAGAAACCAAATTTGAATGATGATTTTGTTGATAGTATTATGGTTACTATCTCGCAAATATCTGAATTTATAATTATCAACAAGATTCAATGATTGAATTTGAAGACATAAATGAATAAATGTGTGTTGTTTCATAGAAAATAAGGTGACAAATATGATGATTGAAATTATATAAAACATCATGAATTTTTAAAATGCAGGAAAAAGCTCCCATAGGATTCTTTTTAGAGTAATGATGAATGTTTTCAATTGTTGATGGATTGGATAATGACCAAATCATTTTAATGTACGGGAGAAGAATCCAATCAATAATATGACATTAAATTATAGCCAATAGGTAAAATTTCATGAGTATATGAATTATGAAAAAATAATTTCTAACCCAATGTCTAATGATTTTATTAAAAATCAGTATCCTAAAAAAAATAGGAACTACGTAAATCCTATTATATACATAATGATTAATGTAGATCATAGAAAATGGGGGTAAAATGTATTGTAACTATACACCCAATATTTTTGGATCTTCAGTTGAATTTTTGTTCTTACCACCCTAGAAGGATTGAGATAATTTCTAATAGAAGCAAATCAACGCACAATATATTTTATTTTAAATAGTAGAATAAAATATTATAATTTTATTTATTATTGAGGATTATAAAATATTCATCAAAAAGGATTATGGTCACACATTTAGATGATTATGATACGGTTTTATAAATATATTGGTTAAATCATGGTGGAATCCATAATAATCAATGAAAAATGGAAATAACATTTCATATTTCAAGCTAACTTCATATAATATAAAATTTAAATGAAGACAATGATCCCTATTCTGAAACTAATTCCATTTATTGGGTTATAATACACAATCTTGCGGGATGTTTGTCTCAAATTATTATATAAATACTCAACATCAAAATTGACATATTCTAAAGGTAAATCATATATTTCTTGTTCTTGTCTATGTCATGATAAAAAATATACATGAGACATATACATATCTAATATGACCTCTGTTATTATCGGATAATTAAAATTTTGGCGATGTTTTTTTATGAGGGAAAAATATATTTCATCAATATTTTGGAATAATTTTTTTAAAATTAATTCTATGTTTGGATCATGGTACATATGAGTCACCAAGATAACTCGAGATAAAAAATCATTATTAATAAGAAATGATATGAGTAGTAAAACCTTTATAAATTAAATATATTCTACTGAAGTAGAAAATAATTAAAAAATTTGACAAAGAACACTTAAGGATTTAAAATCGATCTTTTCAATAAATAATTTTTTCTTTATATATTAGAAATTCATTAATATGAAACGTTTATAAAAATTTAATTATGAACTTTTTAAATTTAAATTTATTTTTTATTCATTCTTTCTAAATTACATTAGAATGAACATTATTTTTTCAATATAAACTAATAATAGATGAATAGTTAAAATATTTTTTTAACTGAAAATATATAATTTATGATTATATCTAGATGAATGTATACATTAAAAACAATGATATTATTTTTCATGGTAAAATATTTAATTTATGAGTAAAAATATAAATTCAGAAAAATATATATGAATTTATAAAACCTATGATATACATTTTATTAACATAACTAATATTTTCAATTAAAATAATCTATTAATTTATTTTTACAATAATTATATATTAATTTTTATGTTTCATTTTTATCTATGTTTTAATGTCATATTGATTTCATTTTTTATATTAATAAAATTTATATAAAGGAAAAACATGACAATTTATTTTGATATAAAAACATGAGGCGCTAAACTAAACTTTATCCAAAAATGGGTTATCCCGTGTTACATGTGATGCTCTTAAAATTAATCTATAATAACATATTAATTTTATTTTAAAAAATGAATTTAATATTTTTAAATAATATTTAGAAATTATTTAATAATTATAATTTTATTTTGATGAATAAGTATAATTAATTTTGTAAAAACTAATAAAAGGGGAGAAATAAAACAATATGTAAAATGTGCAAAGAAATTAATAAAATTCTTAACATGTAAAAAACTATTTCTAATATAGTGGTTGGAATTGTAGGCCCACCTAACCATATCTTAAATAAATTATTCTATATTATTGAGCCTTATTAAGAAGGAATACATGTTCTCTCTTTATAGTCAATTGAAATATTAAAAAAACATTCATAGAACATAAAAAATTAGCCTCTAACCATTCCGTCAAGACCACTCCAATATTTTTTGATTACACATAAAATACTACACTTTTTCACTCTACAATAATAATATTTAAACTAATTTATAAAAAAATCAAAAAAATATAATGTATGACCCCAATTTATAATGATACCTTCATTGAAAATTCCAATCATCAATGTAATTATTATATTCTCCTATACTTCTTTCATTTTTCTCTTAATTTTCGTAATAAAAGTATATTTTTAAAATATAAACAAATAAGTATTACTTTTAATTACTATAATATCATAAAATATAATTGAATGACTTAATATTTTATTGATAATATCGATGTTCATATGATAATTATATTATTACTAATTAAATGACATTCATAACCATACTCTCCAATTATTTAAGTTATGTTGTTGTTGGTTTCAGGAAAACTATATTAATGACCAATGCGATAAATTAATTTCATGGATGATTATAAGAACATAATTAATAATAGTATATGATAATAATAATTTTGTAATTATTTTACCTTGGTATTTGGGTATTTAAACTAATATTAAAGTCAATAATTATGATTCCAATGTTTGTTCATAAAAAAGACTGAAACATGCTCTTATATGATTTACATTTCAATGATCATAAAATAAATATTTTATATAATGAATATATAATTTTATAAAAAATTAGTAGCCTTCAATTTTCTTATGTTGAATGGTATTGAAATGATTTCCTTTAGGATATGAACAACAGAAGACACTGTTATAATGAAACTAGTACAAAATTATAAATATTTGTCACACTATAGATTTAAAATAGATAACAACAAAAATTTATATATATTTTGAATAATTATAAAAAATTATTATATAGGTTTTCATATATAAATATTGTACATAAATTGGTGATTAAGATATGTTTATTTTCTATAAGGGATATCCGGGTTCTTTAGCTGAAGATAAATTAAATTATGGGTTCTTTGTAACATATTTAATATCCATATACATATTTCATATTGGGAACAATGATATTATTTATATGGTTTGATTAATACCTAATGTATATATTTAACAAATTAATGAAATTATTTTATTTTTTGGAGCCAAAATTTATTCATTCCTTAATTGGAAATCAATTCAAGATATATTAAGAAAATTATGTGTTTTTGTTAACTCAACTCCCATCATTGATGTGTAATGATTCATGTTTAACATATTTCATCCATGATTTATTCAATACAACCTATGATATTATTTCTTGATAAATTTTCTTTCGATTTTTTTATAATTAAACTTTTGATTCTAATGAATGTTCTCATTAAATATTCCCAATAAAATGTATATCATTGGTAATAGTAATTCTCATCATCTTTAATGACTGATTACCATACATGTATATATTTACATTTTTTACTAATGTATAATTTTATATTTTGAAACCCAATTTTATTTTCTCTTTGGTGACCTTCGTATTACCTTACACATATTTTGGAAAATATTTTTTCAACCTTTATTCAATATGAGTATTACATAAGTGTATGTCAAATTATTAAAAACATTTTCCATCATATTATAGAAAATTATTGTATTCTCTAATACGAATTAAAAATATATATCAAATATTCCTGTTCAAAAATATAGATCTAATGGTTATTTTTATGTGTAAAAATTTTAAAAATGTTATCACTTCCTCTTTAAAAATAGTTATATATTGTTCATGGATGAATTAATGATAATTATTATTATATGTAAAATATTTTAAAAAAAACATTTTTCTATGTTTGAAACCATTGTGTATTTTTCATGTTTCCATTATTTAAATTTATATCCAAATAAGTTTTGTTAATTTCATTAATTTCAATATATTCATATTTATCTTTTTGAAAATGACATACAACTTCTTATTTCTAGGACAAGTTAGAGTACTACATAGAAGGACTCTCTTATGACTAACTTCCTTTATCCACATTAAGAAATTATTTATCTTTAATAGTTTATTTTAATCACATTTAAATGAATTTTAAAAAAATCATATTTTGGGTCATTTATTTTTATATATATAGATTAAATTTGGATTTGATGTTTTTTGATACATTTTGGAAATTTCATAATACACATTTTATTTCCGAGGATCTTCATGTTATGATATTTGATTGATTTTTTTCATATATATGTATTATCATTATGGGATTCACTATGTTCAATAAATTCATTATATAATTTGGGTTTTATTAAATGGTAATGTGGTACATTTCTTATAAATCCCAATTATGATTTGGGTATGCAAAATCTAAATAATGATTTAGGTCAATGAAATCTCATTAATGCATTTTGTAATGTTTTACATATCATGTGATAATTAAGCATGTAGAATAGTTTATATTTTAATTAATATAAATTATGACATACATTGATTTTTTTACCACAGAAATGGTACAATACATTGATTTGACTAAAGGATGCCGATATAAATGCATGTATTTATTCACTAAGAAAAATGGTGCAGATATGTAGATTTATTTACAACCAACATGGTTGGTATACTTTTATTTTTTCATTTATTACAAATTTTTCAGGCATGGATTTGATGAAATTCATAAACGTTGGGAATAAATTGATTTTCCAAAAACATGATTTTTGGGGAATATTATGTATTCACACAAAATGATATTTTCATGTACCTATGTAATTATCCTTTTAAATAATTCAACTCTCATTGTTATTGTCCCTAGATTTTATACACATATTCAATTTTTTTTCATTAGAGTTTATATGGCCCTCTATCATTACTTATGGGCCTATATTTTTGGTCTATGTTATTTTAAGAAGTTATTTATACCTTGGTAATGATTTAATATAAAATTTTGTTATAAACCATAATCACATGTGGATATATTATCTGGTAATAATCATTTAATCTCACACATATATTATATTTCTATAACATACCATGGTTTTAAAAATAAGTTAAAATTAATGAAAATTTATTTTAAGCAGGTAGTTATAAAAATACATTATACACAACTTTGGGGCTTCTATGTGTTAAATTTTGTAAAATAGTCATCTATAATTAGGATCAGTAGCTTATTTGGAGTCTAATGGAAACAAATTTATTTTTAGTGAATATGAACATACCCTTATGAAAAATAATATGAATATTAATAAGACCATAATAAATAGAATGTTGTTTAATTATTTTATTTTAATAAGGCATTATGATATTAAAAAATTGATAAAATTTTTATGGTGTTAAAAAATGAGTTATAGATTTAAAATTTTTATTTATGAATAAATAATAGTTTCATATAAAAACTAAATAAATAATATTAAAAAATTATATTCCAATGATGGAGTTCATTTTTTAATTCTACATGTTGAAAGTGGTTAGATTTAATTTTTGAGATTTTTCAAAAAATAATGAATTTATGATGAATAGTAAAATACGATAAATTACGATAAATGCTAAATACATGTTTTACTACACTGTAGATGACATAAGGAAAATTAAATCCCAATTATGTAGACTTCACATGAATGTTTTTCTATTTTTTCTCACATGAATCAATACTATTCATAGTCTTGATAAAAAATATTAAAATAATGATTAAAATAATGTAAAATCACACCTCTCCTCTATTGTAAATATCACCCAAATTCCCCTCTTCCTATCATCTCATGACCCGACCCAACCCGGGCTCGAGCTGCAACTACCCAAAACCCGCCTCCATAGGCCAGGTGCTGGCGACCAGTGTCGAAGGAACAACAACTCTGGGAGGCCTTTGCCTAAGTACCTGTACACACACACACGCAGAACACTCAATGAAAAAGTGCAGAATAAAAGAAAAGAAAATCAATGTAAAGTGAAACTAATATATATATAACCCAAAAAGTGCATCGACCTCTATATAGTACAAGTAATGTGATAAAATGGAAAAAGGGGAAAAACACGCGCCCAACCAGAAAAGGTGTCACAACCCGGAAACATGTAAACAAAAAGAAACATCCAACGGGTCTCCCACCTAGAACCTGACTATGACCACCGCACGTGGTCCAAGCTCCCGAACTCTTGTGCTCCACTGAAGTCACGACCAATATGTATGTCGTCTGCAAGGGCACACCATGTGTGGGAAAATCCCAAGCAGGGCTATGTATAAAAAAACTCAGTAAGATACCCCAAAGACTCGAGGGAGCAACAAAGGAAGTACAGATGGGTGAGTATTAGACCGAACAGGGAATAATAAAGGAGTACAATATAGAGAGCAGTAAAGAGTCCTTCTCAACCCAACAAGAGGAATGAAGGTAGACTCGTCCAGACACAATGAGAAGGAAAGGGTGAGCAGATGAACTTCCCATCGAGTCATTGCTACCTATAGCAGGAGAGTAGACTCATCCAACCACGTGAAGCTAGACACGAAAATCACGTACCATACCCCGCGCGTCATCGCTTCTCCTGGAAGAAGAGTAACCTAAAACAAGTAGTGGGTACCAGAAACAAGGTATATACATAATTGTATGCTCAGAAAGAATCCCAAACAAGATCGTAAGGGGATCTCCATCCTGTAGCTCAGCCCAAGAAAGTGAGTATCCAAAGTTCCAGAAGAAAACTCCATCGATGCCCAGCATCCCGCACGTCTGCCCCGAACAGCAATCCAAGGGGCTCAATCACCACACCTCGACACTATCCGCTTTGGGCAACACTGACTTGCCCGTACGGATTTCGGTCGTGTCACAAGGATGCGTGTCGGTGGGGTAAAGCGCTCCTCATACTTGAGATTCTTGGGGGAACGTCAAAACACAATGCGCCACTGCCCCGTAGTCAAGAGGTCTTCTTGAAGTCAAAGCCTTCACAACGCTAACCCGAATAACCAAGGGTCCCGCTCCGGTAATGACAGAGGAAAGCCACAGGCTGGCCTAGTATAAAGGACTGAGCCTGGAATGCCAACAGATGACCCAATGCCCAGCCCTACTGGTGGGTAATTCATAATATGATATCGAGTGACCTACTGCCCAGCCCTGCTGGAGGGTAAACCATAATACATCATCAGGAGACCCACTGCCCAGCCCCGCTGGAGGGTAGACCTTAATACATCATCAGGAAACCCACTGACCAGCCCCGCTGGAGGGTATACCTGGAATATGTAGACAGGAAACCCACTGCCCAGCCTTGCTAGAGGGTAGACCCTAAGAGGTCGTCGGGTGACCAACTGCCCAGTCTCTGCTGGAGGGTAGACCCTAAGTGCGTCGGGTGACCCACTGCCTAGTTTCTACTGGAGGGTAGACCCTAGGAGTGTCGGTTGACCCACTTCCCAGTCTCTGCTGGAGGGTAGACCCTAAGAGCATTGGGTTACCCACTGCCCAGTCCCTGCTGGCGGGTAGACCCTAGAAGCCGATGAGTAACCCACTGCCCAGCCCCACTGGAGGGTAAAACTCAGAACTGCTCTGGCCATCTCCACTGGAGGGTACAACACTGGACAATCGAACACGGAGTGGGTATCACACAACCATCCAACTCCAGAACAACTCACCCAAAATAGGTTCAGCACCTACTCCATCATTGGGTATCACTAGCACCGCTACCGATAGATACATATTTAACGAAACCAGGGGAGACCACTCAACCCTGCTAGTCAAACAAATGAGCAAAAGGCCAGGGGAAAACTCAACCCTGCTCGTCAAACAAACGAGAACAGGGGGACCCTGTACATCATGAGTGGTCAAAGTACATAAATCAGAACCCGACACGCACGAGGGACCCACACAACGTGTGGCCCCATCTCAACCCCAACAAAGCGCACAAACGTTCTCAGGTACGAACCACCACATGTACCTCCATGCATTCCAGTATACTCCCAGAGTATACCACATTCTCAGCCCAGGGGCCATCGTGCCCATGGCACCCAACGTCAACGCAAAGGCGTGACCTAACATCTCCAACTATCCGCCTCAACGACTGGGGAACAAACAACAACATCTCTTTAGAAACCAACATCACTCTCCCAGGAGTGCATGCGATCACATGCCAAGGGTCCGCTATGAACATGGTAGAGGAACCTCCACCGTGGCACCTTCACATTTCCACATTTAATAAGATCACGTATGAGGATCCGCACAACCAAACAGATCGTACTATTGTAATCCTCATGGAAAACCACGCAAGATAGACTACTTACTCGCCTGAAACGGTCAACCGGTGAAAAAAAGGTACTATTCACCATAACCAACCCATGTCGGGCCCACCCAAAGATCTCGAAATTGAACAGATGGGGCACACCACTACAACCCCCTTGGAAAAACTCACGGGATTGGCTACTCAATCGCCCAAAATGGACACCCGGTGAAAAAGGTACTATTCACCGTAGACAAGTCAGGTGGGACCCACACCACGCCCCCGAAAAATGTTGGGCGAACTGCGCCATCGCAATGCTCTCGGAAAAGCACGTCAAATTGACTTCTTACTTGCGTGTAACGGGTATTCAGAGAAAAGATGCATTATGGTTTACCGCGCACGAGCGGTACAACGCGGGACGCACACCCCGGTCCTCAAGTGCTGCCCGCGGGTCGCACCGTTGCAATCCTCTTGAAAAAGTACACAAGATGGACTATTCATTGGTCCAAAACAGTTTCCCGGTGATAAAGATGGAAAAAAAACCATCGACGCCCAAACGAACCTCATGAGCCCCACACAATCGTGCAGAAGTAGAGTGGGCGGATTGCACCGTTGCAATCCCCTCGGAAAAACATCCAGAAACTACTGCTCGCACGGCCCGAACGGACGTCCGATGAAAAAGTCATGAAATGCTGCACACAACTCAAAAGACGGGCCATGGGGACCGCACCTCAACTGTGGCCTCAACGCCGGAAACCACCCTAGAAAACATCACCCCGGTGCCAGGGTCCCAATGCAACAGACGACACACAAAGCGGACGTCGGATGCGTCCGCGCCTCTCAAAACAAGATTCTCGGAAAAACGCTCGTCCACTTAAACACACGTCGTGCCTCCGAGGCCCCTCATTTTGGGAATTCAAAATTCCCATACAATCTCAAAAATTCCTCCCCAACGTCAGGTCCGCGCCGCCATAGACGGCATGCAAATCGGACATCCGTAGCGAATGTTACGGACGACGGAAATTTCAAAGGGGGAACCCCCTTCAGCCAGACCGACCCTGTCCGGCCGGTCCGCACACAACTGGCCCGCGGCTCGGCCGCGGGTCCGGTTCACTCCACCGCAGCCAACTGGCTGCAGCCCGCTATTAGCCGACCGGCCAGGATGTCCGGTCTCACTGCCCGCACGCGGAGACACGCAGTTCGCGGGTCTCTGTCCGCCGAGGTCGCGCCGCGACCCTCGGTCGATGTCCCCTGTTGACCGCCGCCTCGCCGAGGTGCTCCACCTAAGCCCCCTGAAGCGCGGCCTCTACCTCCCACCGTGACACCCAAAGACGCCAGCGGACACCTCCAGCACCCACTGCCGCTCGCCGTCGCCCCCTGCGCACGCCGCCGCTGCCGCCGCACAGGAGCTCCCCAGACCACCGCGCTGCCGCCGCAAAACCCTAAAACCCGCAAACATCGGTGGGTATTTGCGATCATCTCCGAACTCAGATTTTCGATACGAAAGAAGCGATGGGAATAACATAAAATTTAATACACATATACAGGAATTGTTCATTGATTAAACATCAAATCGACGCATAAAATTTAATTCAAAGGGCGGTTCAGAAAAGAAAATGCAACGAAACATCCTACCTCTTGGGCGATTCAAATAGCTTCACGGGGAGTCCGCCGCGGTGCCGCACCTTGCCGGAGCTGCTTTGCTAGAGCTGGAGGAGGAGAGGGAGGAGTACCTCCTTGCTGTTTTCCAGGTGAGGAAGATGAAGAGGGAGGGGTGAGTTTAGCATTTAAATAGAAAACACTTAACCACCCGCCCGTCGGTCCGAACCCGAACCCTCAGCAGGGTCGAGGTTATACCTCCACTAAGGTAAACACCACCTCACAAGAACAACGACTGTCTTGGAATTTTAATCCGAGACCCCATTCAAATGTTATTAAACATAGCACCAGAGGCCGCCAAATTACAAAAACGCCCATGGGGCCATTTTTCACTGACGGCCCGCGCCCACAACACTTATACCCCTCCTATGGTAAACGGCACGCTCCAAACTCAATGGTGCCCTAGGTTTCCCAATCAGAGCCATCGTTTAATAGATACTTTCATTTCCACGTGATACGAATAATGTAATTTATTAATTTATCCGTTTAACGTTCCGAAATAGAGAGAGGGGTCCAAACATCCCGCGCCGACAAGTTTTATGGCGTTCCTCGGGTAAACACCCCATTCTGAACCCATCCTTACACTCGGATCTCTGATCCAGATCACCGTTAGGGAGTTATCGGATTAATTTGGCGTTTGCAGTGTGATCGCATTGAAAATTTAATTTCGTCCACTCTGAGGCTCGGAATTGCACGCCGTCTGAAGGCGCTGCTCTGGAATATCATCAAGGATATTCCAGAGCATTTCACAGCAAAAACCGGGTTCTTACATCATTATCTCCTTCATGATTTTAGTCCCCGAAAAGAAAAATTAGGGAGAAACACATGGTACTAAGCCCACACATGGATTTACCATACCCAGTAGAACCCACGCACAGCTCTACGTCACTGCACACAGTCCAAAGGATTGATCCGTTCACGCGAGGTCAACCGTTATCGATGTCGTGAACCCACTCCAGACATTGGGGTTAGAGCAAGGTAGTAGGGAACCTCATCATCCCTCTGCATGGTCTCAAATGGTCCGAAGGACTTCAGGGGTAGCTCACCTCCGCGACCAAACCCTTACGTCGCATGTTGCGACTGGAATCACGGCCCGCACCTGGAACAAGGCCCAATGATTCCCTCCTTTAGAACACCCATATGGTGAAACACCCAAGGATATCTGGTCACAAAAGATTCCACAGTCAATTCCTATCAAACAAGACTCTCTTACATGCTCAAAAAGGAGGAGTTGACACCATCGAGCAGAGAAAAAGGTCCCACACTTTTTATCATACCAACACAGTGTTACACCCAACGCCCCACGTCACCCTAGTAACACATCAAACAAGGAGAAGGTACGAAAGAAGTTCACACAGAGAGTCTAACAATCCTACTGCAAAAAGGTAGAGGATCTGTAGAGTGTACCTCTTATCACCTCATGCTCTACAGGATAGTATACATCCAATGCTCATGGCTGTCTGTGGTCCCAACTGTGAGCTCCCAGAGCTTCACGTGGACCACCTAGTGGTGATGGAAAGGCCTCGTAATGTCGTCCTCCACTTACAGCTCCTCCTGCTCCTCTTCTTGCACCACCTCTCTGCGTACTACTCCGATCACGTCGTTGCCTCTACCGTGGTGGTGCACTTGCTACCACCTCAAAGCTTTCAGAAACTCAGGTCGGGCAGTCTCATGCCAAGTGACCTCGCCCATCACAAGCATAACATCGACACTCTCTGGGCTGCCTTGGTGCCCTTCGGTTCCACTGTGGTGTATGACCATGGCTCAAGATCCACTCACGGAAGGGCATCCTCGGCTGAGGCCCTATGCCTTTTTTCCATAGTGGTATATGACCACGTCTCAGAAACCGATATTGGAAAGGCCACCTGCATCGAGGTTCTATGATCCGGCGCCTGCTAGGTACGACAGATGTCTCAGTTCCGTCCCGCTCACAGCCACTACCAACCGCAAAATGTGACAAGAATCTCTCTCTCACCAATGCCTGCTCTAGCACCCCGGCATATGTGGAAAGGCCCAAGGTTACTATGATAGAATTGATCTCTCGGCGGAGACCCTACTCAAACTTCCGTGCTCGGATGTTGTCATCACGGACCTAGTCCGGGTAAAAGCGTGCATGATCTACAAAAATAGCCGCGTACTCGGCCACCGTCATCCCTCCCTGCTGAAACAATAGGAGCTTTTGAATCTGAACCGAGCACACGCAGGAGGGAAAAAACTCCTCACGGAACAACAACTGAAAGTCACCCCATGAAAGCGACGACTCGTCGAGAAACAGAGTCACCAGATTCAACCAATACCAAGCTGATCCTCAGAAAAGGCTGGCTGCCAAAGCCACTCTCTGATCTGTTGGCATTTGCACAAGCCTGAAGAGATTAACTACTATCTCTAGCCAAACCTCTACTGCCTGAGGGTCTGGCTCACCACTGAACCTCAGAAGTCTCTACCACTGGAACTCACAGAACATGCTCTACCTGCGCTCAAGCTCAGCCTGCTCTGCTGAAACTGCCAGCTGCTCAACAGGTGGGGGTGCTGCTACAGGCCCACCCAAAGAAAGGGGCTCGCATGATTGGTCCTTGACTGTGGCCTCGTAGCTCACATGGTTGTCTTCACGAACCAAAGGTCGTATCCTGGCTGGCTGACATCACGGAGACATCCTGAATATTATCAAGGAGTGTCGCGGTCAGATGAGCATAATGTATATACCAACAACAACGATGGGGAGATGACTCAAGAAGGATAGTCAAAGACTCAATCCTATGTGATGCACAAAAAAATTTTCCCTTCAACAAGTGTCTCAGCATGCCGAGTCGACAAGCGGGTAATCAAGGTCCTGGTGAATATATACGTCGGCCGCCGCACCATCACTGGACTCCCTGGCATGAGAGCCGCTCTCGAGACATGTTAACACAATTTCCCTAAATTCAAACCAATTCCTCTTTTAGGGATGTCTGCACAACGTCCCAAGGAACGAACCACCTATGATACCACTTTGTCACAACCCGACCCAACCCGTGCTCGATCCGCAACTACCCCAAGCTCGCCTCCATAGGCCAGGGGCTGGCGACTAGCGCCGAAGGCACACCAACTTGGGGAGGCCTTTGCCTAAGTACTTGTACCCACACACGCAGAACACTCAATGCAAAAGTGCAAAGTAAAAGAAAAGAAAAGCAATGTAAAGTGCAACTGCTATATATATAACCCACAAAGTGAATCGACCTATATACAATACAAGTAAAGTGCTAAAAAGGAAAAAGGGGAAAAACACGCTCCCAACCAGAAAAGGTGCACAACCCGGCAACAGGTAAACAAAAAGAAACAGCCGACAGGTCTCCCACCTAGAACCCGACTATGACCACCGCACGCAGTCCAAGCTCCTGAACTTTTGTGCTCCACTGATGTCACGACCAACCTGTCCGTCGTCTGAAAGGGCACACCAAGTGCAGGAAAAGCCCAAGCATGGGTGAGTATAAAAATACTCAGTAGGATACCCCGAAGGCTCGAAGGAGCAACAAAGGAGGTATAGATGGGTGATAGGTAGAGCGAACAGGGAATAGTAAAAGATTACAACAAAGAGGGATGTAAAGAGTCCAACTCAACCCAACAAGAGGAATGAAGGTAGAGTCGTCCAGACACAAGGAGATGGAAACGGTGATAAGATGAACTTCCTGTCGAGTCTTTGCTACCTATAGCATGAGAGTAGACTCATCCAACCATGAGAAGCTAGATACGGAAAGCACGTGGCATACCCCGCGTGTCTTCACCTCTCCTTGAAGAAGAGTAACCAAACCCAAGCAGTGGGTACCGGAAACAAGGTATATACATAACTGTATGCTCAACAAGAATCCCAAACAATATCGTAAGGGGATATCCATCTCGTAGCTCTGCCCAAGAAAGTGAGTAGCCAAAAGTCCTAGAAGAAAACTCCATCGGAGACCAGAATCCCGCACGTCTGCCCCGAACCACAAGCCAAGGGGCTCATTCACCGCACCTCGACCTTATCCGCTTTGGGCGGCACTGACTTGCCCGCACGGTTTTGGGTCGCGTCACAAGGACACGTCTCGATGGGGAAAGCGCTCCTCGTACTTGAGAGTCTTGGGGGAAGGTCAAACCACAACTCATCACTGCCACATAGTCGAGAGGTCTTCTCAATGTCAAAGCCTTCACAACCCTAACCTAAATAACCAAGGGTCCTGCTCTGGAAATCATGGAGGAAAGCCATAGGCTAGCCTAGTAAAATGGACTAAGCCTGGAATGACAACAGATGACCCACTTCCCAGCCCTGCTGGAGGGTAATTCATAATATGATATTTGGTGACCCATTGCCCAGCCCTACTGGAGGGTAATCCATAATAAATCATCAGGCGACCCACTGCCCAGACCCACTGGAGGGTAGACCTTAATACATCTTCAGGAGACCCACTGCCCAGCCCCGCTAGAGGGTAGACCTGGAATAAATTGACAGGTTCCCCAATGCCCATTCTCTGCTGGAGGGTAGACCCTAAGTGCGTCAGGTGACCCACTACCCAGTATCTACTGGAGGGTAGACCCCAAGAGGGTCGGGTGACCAACTGCCCAGTCTCTGCTAGAGGGTAGACCCTAAGAGCATCGGGTGACCCACTGCCCAGTCTCTGCTGGAGGTTAGACCCTAGAAGCCAATAGGTAAACCACTTCCCGGCCCCGCTGGAGGGTAAAACTCAGAACTGCTCTGGCCATCTCCACTTGAGTGTACAACACTGGGCAATCGAACACTGAGTGGGTATCACACAACCATCCAACTCTAGAATAACTCACCCAAAGGAGGTTCAGCACCTACTCCATCGCTGGGTGTCACTAGCACCGCTACCAGTCGATCCATCGAGAACGAAACCAGGGGGAGACCACTCAACCCTTTTGGTCAAACAAACGAGAACTGGGCCAGAGGAAAAACTCCACCCTGCTAGTCAAATAAATGAGCACAAGGGTACCCTCTACGTCACGAGAGATCAAAGTATGTAAAGCAGAACCCATCACGCATGTGGGACCCACACAATGTGTGGCCCCATCTCAACCCCAACCAAGCGCACAAACGTTCTCAGGTATGAACAACCACACGTACCTCCATGCATCCCCGTATACTCCCAGAGTATACCACATTCTCAGCCAAAGGGCCATCATGCACACAGCACCCAACGTCAACCTGAAGGCGTGACGTAACATCTCCAACATTCCACCTCAACGACTGGGGCACAACCAAACACATCTCTTCATCCACCAACATCACTCTCCCAGGAGTACACGCGATCACATGCCAAGGGTCCATTACGAACACGGTAGAGGAGCCGCCGTCGGGGCACCTTCACATTTCCACATTTAATAAGATTGCGTATGAGGCTCTACACAACCAAACGGATCGTACCGTTTTAATCTTCGCAGACAAACACGCGAGATAGACTACTTACTCACCTGAAACAGTCAACCGGTGAAAAAAAGGTACAATTCACTGTAACCAACCCGTGCGAGGCCCACACAAAATCCCGAAACTGAACAAATGGGGCACACCACTACGATCCCCTTGAAAAAACACATGGGATTAACTACTCAATCGCCCAAAATGGGCACCCGGTGAAAAATGTACTATTCACCGTAGCCAGGTCGGGTGGGTCCCACACCACGCCCCCGAAAAAGGTCGGTCGAACTGCGCCATCGCAATGCTCTCAGAAAAGCACGTCAAATTGACTGCTTACTTGCGTGGAACAGGTATCTGTAGAAAAGATTCATTCCAAATTACCACGCACAGGCGGTACCATGCGGGACCCGCACCACGGTCCCAAAGCGCTGGCAATGGGTTGTACCGTTGCAATCCTCTCGAAAAAGTACACAAGATGGACTATTCATTGGTCTAAAATGGTCGCCCAGTGACAAAGATGGAAAAAACATCGTCAACGCCCAAACGACCCTCATGGGCCTCGCACAATCATGCTGAATTAAAGCGGGCGGATTGCACCATTACAATCCCCTCGGAAAACCATCCAAAAACGACTGCTCGCACGCCCCGAACAGACGTCCGATGAAAAAGTTGTGAAATGCTACACGCAGCCCAAAAGACAGGCTGTGGGGACCGCACCTCAACATTGGCCTCAACGCCTGAAACCACCATGGAAAACTCTGCCCCGGTGCGAGGGTACCAACACAACTGATGGCACTCAAAGCGGACGTCAGATGCATCTGCACCGCTCAAAAAAAGATTCCTGAAATAATGCTCGTCCACTTAAAGACGCGTCGTGCCTCCGAGGCCCCTCGTTTCGGGAAATAAAAATTTCTGAAACCAACTCGAAAATTTAGTCTCGACGTCAGGTCCGCGCCTCCGTAGACGGCATGCAAAAGGGACATCTGTAGCGAAAGTTTTGATCGACGGAAATTCCAAAGGGGGAATCCCCCTTGGGCCGGACTGGCCCGGTCTGGCCGGTCCGCCCACAGCCGGCCCACGGCCTGGCCAAGGGTTCGGTTCACTCCGCCGTGACCCGCTGTCACCCGACCGACTAGTATGGCCGGTCTCGGTACCCGCACGCGGAGACCTGCAGTTCGTGGGTCTCTATTGGCCGAGGTCGCGCCGTGACCCCGGGTCGCCACCCCCTGGCGACTGCCGCCTCGCCGAGGCGCTCCGCCTGAGCCCCCTAAAGTGCGGTTTCCGCCTCACGCCGCGACACCTGTAGACACCCGCGAAGACCCCCCGCACCTGCTACCGCTCGCCGTCGCCCCTAGCGCCCGCTGCTGCTGCCGCCGCACCGGAGCTCCCCCGACCACCGCGCTGCCGTCGCAAAACCCTAAAACCCGCAAATTTTGACGGGTTTTTGCGATCATCTCTGAACTCGGATATTAGATCTGAAATAAGTGATGTGAAGAACATAAAATTTAATACGCATCTACAGGTGTTGTTCTACGATTAAAAATCAAATCGACGCATGAAATTGAATTCAAAGGGCGGTTCGTAAATGAAAATCCAACGAAACCTCCTACCTCTTGGGCGATGCACGGAGCTTCACGGGGAGTCTGCTGCTGCGCCGCGCCTTGCCGGAGCTGATTCTCCAGAGCTGGAGGAGTAGAGGGAGGAGTTCCTCCTTGCTTCTGTCCAGGTGAGGAAGAGGAAGAGGTAGAGGGTGAGTTAAGCGTTTAAATAGAAAACGCTTAACCACCCGCCCGTCGGTACGAACCCGAACCCTCAACATTGTCAAGGTTAAACCTCCACAAGGGTAAACACCAACTCTCGAGCACAACGGCGGTCTCAGAATTTTATTCCGAGACCACATTCAAAATTTATTAAACTTAGCACCCGAGGCCGCCAAATTACGAAAACGCCCCTGGGGGCATTTTTCACTGACGGCCCACGCCCGCAACACTTATACCCCTCATAGGGTAAACGACACACTCCAAACCTAACAGTGCCCTCAGTTTTCCAATCCGAGCAACCATTTAATAGATACATGCGTTTACACATTAAACGAATAAAGTAATTAAATAATTAATCCATTTAACCTTCCGAAAGAGAGCGAGGGGTCCAAACATCCCGCGCCGACATGTTTTTTGTCATTCATAGGGTAAACACCCCATTCCAGACCCATTCGTACAATCGGATCTCTGATCCGGATTACCGTTTAGGAGTTATCGCATTTCTTTGGCATTTCTAGTGTGAACACACTGAAAATTTAATTCCGGCCACTCCGATGCTCGGAATCGCACGCCGTCTGAAGGTGCTACTCTGGAATATCATCAAAAATATTCTAGAGTCTTTCATAGAAAAAACCGGGTTCTTACATATCACACCTCTCAAGCCCTGATCATTGTCTCTGATCAACCAAAATTCCATTCCAAAGGCTCTTCCCCACATCCGAGAGCATGTGATCTCACCAAAATTCCAAAACCAAAGGCCTTAAGGATGATCTCAAGGGAAAAATATCACCATGTAAGAATCATCTTCCTGTTTCATGTGTTTTCATTCCAATTCCATTTTTCCCATATACTCTCTTTCCATCCACTTATTTTGGAGGTATAAAATATATAAAATCTTATATATATTTTATTTTACATTATTCATGTAAAATTATCAGAATCTTCCTTCCTCTCCATTCTATCTTGTTCTAAAAATAAAAACATTGTACATGATGTGATGATTTAACAAAATTGTGCACGATTTGTTTTCAATATCCATTAAATCCTTAAAAGATGCTCATGAAACCCTTTTAATGGTTGAAACATAATTTAATGTGTATGTTTTATCATATTTTATATTCTATAATGAGATTCTATGCATGACATTAATTTAAATAATGAATCAAGTTCACAATTATCGATGAACTACCAAAAATGATCTTAACAAACATCATTACTGTTTTATCTGATGATCCATCATCGTAAATGATAAAAACTAATTTATTATATCATTATATATTCTATAAAAATTTATTACAATCTAATTCCACTTCTTAAATTTCTATTCTATACAATAAGAAAATCATATACAATGTTTCTATGTAAATCATGCAAATAATGCACACAAAACAATGGATGAAACAAAATAATAATAATTAATGGGTTAAAGAAGGTTATGAAATTATCATGTAAGGTATTATAATAATGAATATGTTTATTTAAGATATTAATAACAATCTTATAAATTATATAAGAGTTTTAAATGAGTTTTATGTAAGATGAACATGTGGTAAGGGAATTGAAAACCCGATTTCCATTTTTTGGGTTAACATTTTGCATCATTATTTATGTTGTATTAATATTTTTTTGGAGATAAATTTTTTCATATTATGTGGAATTCTATTTATATACATTATATATATATATATTATCCTCTCTGTTAAGTATCACTTAAATTATAAGAATTTTATAAGCGACTTTTCTTTTAAAAAACATCAATTAATATTCTGGTTTACAAAATTCCAAAGAAATGTTTTTATGAAATTATTCATATTCTATGATTGTTTTCTAGTTAATTGTAATATTTTATGATGAAGGGTGAGACCTATATATATCTCCAATTCCTTGGGTATGTGTATGTTGGAGGGTGGTCGTATTGTTTCTCCAAGTGCAACAGCAATGGTTACACACATTTAAGGTAGCCTTGAGGGTCACAAAATGTACGTTCACTATGAGGGTTACTAAATAAAACGTAGAAAATATGGTTACAATAATATGTAAAGTATTCCCCATGATAATTTTCGGGTTCTATTTATGTTCATTATTTTTTTGTTGAGTCTCATGTTTCTCAAGGTAAGTATATATGCGTGACAAGTTTTTTTGAAAATGAAAACATGAATTTATAAGTAATCATGAACTAATTTTTTCATTACTTTATTTTTTATCACTTACAGATATTTTTGTAATCATTCCTAGATTTTAAATTATTTTCACAGGTTATAAGAATATATAGGACAAAGAATGAATCCATGTTAAAAGTTATGATCATTTTTCAAAGAAAACATGCTTTATTTGAAAAGAATTATATTTTGGAATAAATGGTAAATATTTTTGTGGAATTTTCTCTATATTAATGTGGAATTTCATGTATGTATTATATCTCAAATAAATAAAACTATAAACATATAAATAATATAAATATTAAAAGAAATTATTTCATGACTAATTTTCACCATTATGCAATGTAATAAGGTCGGGTCCTTATAGTTGGGATCATAGGATAGTTTAGATAACTTTTGAGGTTAGGAAGATGTTAATAGAATATCATAGATGAATTTTTTTCATTATTGTAAATTTAAAATTATATATCATTTAAATATTACCATGTTGGTTTGATTATTATATTATTGATCAGAATGTTTTTCACAGAAGAAACATGAAAGGTGAATAGGAGAGACACCGAGAGAATGACATACTTTTGAATCAACATCCTGGAATAGTATCTATTTAGACCGATAAGTTTTTGACAATAATGGATAAGATAAATTATGAAATAAATTTTCATTGAATCCATGAATGATAACAACCAGAGGAACCACAATATAACACTCTGAGAATGGAAAATTTTATGAGACAACACCATACTCCATTCAATGGATATTCTGACCGAGTAGTAGTGGAATGATAGATTAAGGTCCCTGAAAATATATTTGATGTGATGGTATATTCAAATAATCAAACTAAATTCCCTTCCCTTTATCTTTTTAAAGGAAAATCTTATCAGTGGTTGTTGATGCTCCAAAATATCAATGATAAATTATAGATTGATGCCATGAGTAGGAGGAATTTAGAATAATTTTCCTTGAAAAATATATTCCTTAGGTGTTGTGACCTTGGATTAAAAATAATTTACTAGAATTGGAAAAAATATAAGGATAATAAATGGATGTATTTGATGGAAACTTCCCTTGAATGGAAATTTATGCACCACATATTATTCTACATCTTTATAGAAAAATTAATCGATTTAAATGGGATTAAATCTATGTTATTGAAGGGTATTGGCCTCCTATAAATTCAAAAGTTATGAGAATCATCTCTAATGTTCTGGGAGGTAAGAGATGGAGTTTTTTTATGATCACATGCACTTTTTACAACAAGTATAAGAGGAGGTATAGATGGAAATTTATGGATAAGAATCAACTAATGAATTCTAATTGTATGAAATTCCAGTTTACAGTTAGTTAAAAGTGAGGAAAAAGGAACCCTAGGGAATGCCTTATGAAAACTACAAAGTTATTTTGATGAGGGATTCTTGGAAATATGGAATGAGAGTATAATAAAAATATTCCTAAAACTAATCCTGATAGGAAAACTCAAAAGTGTTTGAAATGTGGAGATATTGGTCATTTTTAAAATACCTGCTCAAAGAGTGATCTGAATGATGAAAATAAGCCATTATATAATCAAAAAGTTGTAGTGATATTTTTTAAGACTACATAATCTGATATTGGGGTATCAAAGGATGTTATATCAGGTACATTGTTTTTTTACTCGGTCTTTTATAATGTTTTTTTGTTGATATAGGGTCTAGACATTCCTTTATTTCAAATGAATTTTCTGGTAAATTGGAAATATCACCTCATCAAATGAGACCAGAACATATTGTTAATTCACAAAGGGGAAATATTATAGAAAAAATGAATTATAAGAATATTTCTATTATGTCCTATGGAAAGACTTTATCTATAAATATTTTTTCCATTGAATAGTTTGGTGTAATTCTAGGAATTGATTGAGTTTCTATTCATCATACTAAGAATGATTTTTGATCTAAAGAAGTTATTTTTTAATGATTTTGAGATTGTATACAAGAATGTACCCTTAAAATTTATAATATATCAGGATGATAATAACTATTTAACGATGGGAATGAATGTTATCATGCTCATATTGTTCAAAAAGGGAACTGTCCAGATTATTGATGTGCCCGTTGTAAATGAATTCCTTGATTATTTTCCTAATGAGTTATCTCGTGTAATACCAAATCTTAAAGATTAATTCAATATAAAGTTGGTTCCTGATTGTAATAAAATTTCAAGACACCCATATCGAATGACATAAAGGGAACTTATTTAATTGAAAACATAGTGGAAGGATTTGTTTGATAAAGGATTCATTTGTCCTAGCACTTCACCATGGGGTGATTTATTTTTTTTAATTAAAAATAACGATAGTTCCATGATAATATGAATTGATTATAGACCAATAAATAAAATCACTATTAAAAACAAGTATCCATTAACTCACAGTGGTGACTTTTCTTATCAGGTCCAGGTAGCTTAGTATTTTTTCAAGATTGACGTGATATACAGATACCATTAGTTGAAGGTGAATAAGGATGAAATCCCAAAAAAATGTTTTTTGTCCTAGATATGGGAAATATGAGTTTTTCATTATGTCATTTGGTTTTATTAGTGCACATTATCTATTCTTGGATCTTATTAATAAACTATTTCATGAGTTATTGGATAAGATGGTAGTTCTGTTTATCAATGGACTTTTGGTTTTTTCTAAGAGTAAATAGAAGCATGAAAAACATTTAATGGTTTTTTATAAAAAATTAAAGGAAAAGAAACTGTATGAAAAAATCATAAATATTGATTTATAGTTGCAATAGATTTCTTTTCATGGGAATATTTAAAATAAGGATTTAATAACAAATGATCTTACCCAAGTAAAAGTGGTTTATAAATTTCAGAAACTGAAAAATGATACACAAATTCATAGTTTTACTATATTAATAGTTTATTACTAACAGTATGTTAAAAACAATTCATGGTTATCCATACTTCTAACTATTTAAATGAAAAAAGAGCTAAATTTATTTGGATAGAATAATGTGATGTTTTTTAAGTTAATGAATATGAGTTTGGTGAATGATCTAGTTTTGGGCATGCCTTCCCAAAATAGTGAGTATGTCATATGTAGTGTTTCATCATTGATGGGACATGATTGTGTTCAGATGAAGAATGATGAATTAACTACTTATGATTCAAGATAACTAATACCAAATGAGTTAAATTATCTCACACATAATTTGGAATTGGGTGTTTTGTTTTTTTTTTGGTTTGAAAATTTGGAGGATTCATTTATGCAAATCCAAATGTGAAATACATACTGACCACAAATTTCTGAAGTATATATTCACTCAAAATTAATAAAACATGAGATATAAAAGATGGCCTGAACTGATAAAAGATTATTATTGAATGATCTATTTCTATCTGAGAAATGTAAATAATGTGATGGATGCCTTGAGTCAAAAACATCATGAATCATTAAATTTCGTTCATTTAGAACATTATCCCTTGATTAATGATTTGATGAATTTTGGAACAGATGTTGTCGGTGCTAGAAATACCCCAGTTCTGTTTTATATTTTAGTTTATTTATCTTTATAAAAAACAATTTTTAAAATGCAGAAGGAAGACTGTGGGATATAGAAAAAGGAAGAATTGGTGAAAATGGTTATGTTTCCAGCATTTATCCTTGGTAAAGATTGTGTTTTAATATTTTATAAGAGGTTATGTTTCCCTTTTGATTCCTAATTGAAGAAATATTTTTTTGTGAAGCTCATTATTCTCAATTTTTAGTTCATCTTGGAAATAATATGTTTTACCGAGACATTCAAGAGTATTATTAGTGGGATAGAATCAAAAGATATATTGAATATTTTACAATGAAATGATTAACATGTTAAAATGTTAAAGAAGACCGATAGATACCGATGTTGATGCTTCATCATTTACAAGTGCTATAGTGGAAATGTGAGAATGTATCCATGGACATTGTTGTGGGACTACCTACGAATTCTTGGGGTAACAAGGTGATTTCCGTTATTATGTACCGGTTGAAAAAATATGAAAACTTTATTTATATTTGAGATATAATGTATTAAGATCAAATTTCAAGACTATACCTCAACGTGATTGTCATGTTACACAGATTTCCCCTTTCTATTGTATCTGACTGGTATCCCAGGTTCACTTTTATATTTTAGAAGGGCCATCTGAAGTCGTTGGGCATTTAATTAAGTTTTAGTACATCTTTTCATCACCAATAAAATTGGATGATAAAACAAATGATTCAGGCACTGAAGGATATTCTTTGATCTTGTTAAATGGACTACTAGATTTGTTCGGATAATATCTTTTCATTAGTTGAGTTTTTATATAAGAACAGTTTTCATTCCAGTATACAGATGGAACCTTTTGAGTCATTGTATAGGATGTAGTGTTGAACTCCATATTTATAAGATGATGTCGAGGAAATGAAGTTTATAGGAGTAGAAATAGTAAAGGAAGTGTCTGAGAAAGTGAAGATGATCTTGCGACACATGAGGATAGCTCAGAGCATACATTGATGTTATGCGAACAATAGTAAGAATTACTTTACTTTTGAGGTGGGTGATCATGTTTTTATTTGAATCAAACCATGGAAAAGTGTTGTGTGTTTTGGTTAAAAAGGAAATCTATGTCCATGGTTCATTAGACCTTATGAAATAATGGAGAATGTTGGACATGTCGCCTACTGAGTAGCTTTACCTCTGAGTTTATCTCTGGTATATAATGTTTTCCATGTTTCGATGTTGACAAATAATGTGCCGGATTAATCTCATCTTTTGACCCCCTATGTAATTCTACAAGAAGAGAACCTTTAATATGAAGATAAATAATTTCAGACACTTGATTTAAGTAAAAAATTATTGCAGAATAAGGTAGTCCACTAGGTAATGATTTTGTGGAGAAACCACATGGTTGAAGAATCAATATGAGAATATGATAATTCTATGTTGGAATGTTACCTTCAATTTTTTAATAAATAAATAAAATTACAAGTGTGTAATATCCAAAAGGTGTGGATAATGTAACACCCTAGGTTGTTAAAAATATATTCATTTTCAAAAAACTTTGTTTTATATAGATATTTATAATTATCCTTTAAACATAACTTTCCTAGTTTAGTGTTTCGAATATCCTAAAATGATCATCAACAATTTTGATCAATATGTTATTTGGAGTTTAATAGAACCAATGAGCTTTTTTTTCGAATAGAAACATTCCCTTATAAATAGTAATATGAATAGTAACATGAACATAATGAATAGTACACTATATTATTATTTTATTTTCTTAAGGATTTAAAAAAATGACAACTTGATTAATTCTTCATTGTGTTAAAAATGAGATATAGATTTGAAATTGTTTATTTTGAATAAATTAATATTTTACATAAAAATTATATTAAAAATATTTATAATTTTTTTAAAACCTGCAGTTTATTTTTGAATTATACACAACAAAAAATGGTTAGGGTGACTAATAGTGATTTTTTTAAATTATTGAATTTTTATTTATAGTGAAATACGATAAATGTTGAGAAATGATAAATGATTGTTTTACTGCATCGTAGGTAATGGAAGGCTGACATAAGGCCCCTTGTTTCGAACTCAAATTAATTTTTTACTATGTTGGGTCACCTGAATCTGGAATATTCATATTCTTGAGAAACAAAATTCATAAAATAATGATTAAAGTAATGAAATATCCCTCCTCTCCTTGACTAAAAATACCTCCCTCATTACCCTCTTCCTCTCACACCACTCAAGCCTTGAGAATTATCTAATTTCTATAAAATAATCTCCCAAACGATATCCCCCATTTCATATATCTTCTTGTCCAACCAAATGTCTAAAACTAGTGGTCTTACGGAAGATCTCAAGGGGAATAGATAAAGAGGTAGGAATCCTCTTCCTTTTTCCTCTCTTTTTCATTACAAATTCCTTATTCTCTTATAATCTTTTTCCATATAATTAACCAGGAGGTATAAAATATCTAGAATATTATATATAGTTTATGTAACCCTTTTCATGTAATGGATTTTTCATTTTCCTTCCTCTCCTCTACCTCTCATTCTAAAAATAAAAACATCGTCCATGATGTGCCGATTTTCCAAAATTGAGGATGAAGTATTTGCAATATCCATTACAACCTTAAAAGAAAAAAATAAAACCTCATTAAGGTGTTGAACCAAATTTTCTGTTTATGTTTTATCATAATTTTGTTTCTACAATGAACTTATATGAATGAAATTAAATTATTCAATTAAACAAGTTCATGATTATCATGGAAGCACCAGAAATGATTTAAACAAACATCATTATTTTTTTATCTAATGATCTATCCTCATTTATGGTAAATAAATTATTTATGGTGTAATTATATATTATTAGAACATTTGAAAAATATTTCATTCCACTTTGGAATTTATTTTCCTTACAACATAAAAATCAAATTCAACCAGGCCGTGTAAATCATGTAAAGAATTCACCCAAAACCATTGAAGGAAAAAAATACTAATAATTAAAGGGTGAATTTTTTTATTAAATGATCATATAAGGTTTTATAAAAATTAATAAGTTTCTATATGATATTAATAACAATCTTTTAACAATTATCCAAAAGGGTTAAATGAATTTAAAGTATGAAAATCCCGAAGTTAGGGAATTGATTATCTGATATCAATTCTTTGCTTTAACATTCTACATCAATATTTATGTTGTATTAAATTTATTTAGATTATTTTTATTTATATTATGTTTTCATATGTGTATGTACAGTTTATATACATTTGTAATCAAATGTATTAAGTTTCACGTTAATTATATGATTTTTTTAATGTACTTTTCTTTTAAAAACCACTTTTAAAATTCTGTTTTATGAAATTCCATAGTAATGTTTTTATGACATTATTCATGTTGAAGGATTCTATTACTATTTTCAAGAATTATGTATGATAATGGGTGGGACCTTTATCTCCCTCTAATTCATTGGTTATGTTTATGTTGTAGTTGGTCTGTATTGTTACTCAAAGTCAAACTGTGATGGTTACACAAATTGTAAGGTAGACATGATGGTTTCAAATTGTATTGTAGTTGTGAGGGTTAAAAATTATAATGTATCCAATAGGTTTACAAGATTATGTAATTAATTTACCAAGATAAATTTATGGTTCTCTTTCTTGTCATTATGTTTTGTGGGAATCTCGTGTTTCACTTAGTAAGTATATGTGGGTGATGAGTATGTTTGCTTTTGGAAACGAATTAATGCATTTATAAGTATTTGTTTTTTAGTTCTTTGAAACATGTGTTCTAGTTCAAAGATACACTATTTCTAGGTAGTTTCCATTATAATTATTTATGGAACCAGAAACATCCTGTAGTTCTTTATAAAAAGTGGACCTGCATTCCAAAGGCTGGTGTTTCTTATATCTGGACTATATGATGCATAAGAACAAGCATTGGTCGAGTGGATGGGGGGACATAATCATCAAACCCTTTTGGGGGGAATAATTATCTATTCCAAGAGTCTCATTGTTATTTAAAGATATTTTCATGAATCCTTATTAATTCACCATGTATATCAAATGTATCCCATTGAATTTACAATCACTTATTAAGATGTGTAAAATTTATAATTCTCTATATGATTTCATGGTTCTTCATTAATATAAATATCTGTATGTAATTGAGGTTTTACATCAATGGTATCCTCTAATATACTTATTAGATATTCCTTTATTCATCATTTTTAATGGTACTGGTTTTTAAGCCACTAAGTGGGGAACTCTGGAATTTTTTTGTCATCCAGGGTGACGAAGGTTTGGTTTTGATTTTGGGATCATGCTTATAAGATACTCTAACTACATATCCTTGTGTTAGGAATCAGAACTCTTGTAGTTTAATGACACTTAATAGGACACATCATACCTTTTATGGTCATGTTATAAGGACCTCTAAGAAAAAGATGATTGGTCAAAACATAGTGTGGGACTTATGCTAATGTAGCCCAAGGAACATGGAAATGATATGGTTTTCCAAGTAAGATCAGACCCTATTGGAAATACAGCTCAAGAAGAATATATTTTATTTGATATGTGGGGTTTGAATCTCAAGGAGTCTTCTTACATATCCCATATAAATGGGAATCAAAGCTCACATAGTTCAATATGTCTCATAAGAAAGTATGGTCCTTTGAGAGAGATGAGTCTGGGATGACATCCTGAAAAGGATTCCTTGAGGATTTGGGGATTATTTTGTGGCATATTCCTAATGAGGATTCCCATATTAAAGGAATTGGGATTTGATTCTTGAAGAGGATATCCAATTAGCTTGGGCCTTGAGACGACTTCCTAGGTATCTCGGTTATGGTGAGAATTAGAGTTCTTGTAGTTCCTTCTGATGGGTGTTTGGGAAGATGTTGTAACCATCATGTATCTCTAATCCCACATTAGTCTTGATTAGTGTGAGAAACTAGAATATGTAAGAGATAAAAAATGAAACTTCACACTTTTCCTCCTCCGCTGATGCAAGACGGCGTGTCGACCATGGAAGAGGGCGAGGCGACGAGCCATCCCTCGGTTCAATTTACAAAGGACAAGGGTGCACTGTAAATAGTAATGAATGAAGGTGAGGGCCTAACCCCATGAATGATTCCCTAAATTTGATCTTGGTAGGAAATGGGAAAAGGATGTGTGGACAGTTCCTTCCCTACTAGATACATGAGGTTCCGGGTCACCACTTTGAGAAAGGAGAAGCCAAGACCCAACACTCCTTCAAACTGGGAACTTCCCAACACTATATCTAGTAGAAAGGTCTATGTGACTGTGGATATAGAAACCCACATACAATCCATTAATCCTAACCCCATTGTGAAAAAATGTATTATACCTATAACTGCGGAAATACAAACCCAAATAAGAGGCATGTCGTTGTGCCTTTCTCAATGGTTTGATATGTCCATAGGTTTTGGTGGAAGTTTCAACTAAGTACCTTTTAGATATGGGATCCATGGAAGGAGACACCCTGTAATAAAAAAAGGGTACTTTAATTTGTCGCGTAGGTCCCTCGAGCAAGTATTCCATGTAGGTACCTTGTGTAGATGTACCGTGCAGGTATACCATGCAGGTATGGGGTGCATGTATACCGTGCAGGAATGAATGATGACTAAAGAATATTTTTTACATAGGAGAACCAAAACTATGTAAAATTTTTATAAACAATTTCAAAAGATTCTTATCCCATTTAATAATTCCTTCTCTCATAGTTTAGAGAGCTACCTGAGACAATTTCATCAATCTATGGGAAATAGCTATGCAATGGGAGCAAAAGAGACTCTCTTCAATTTTTTTCATTCCTGAAATGGGTAGCCATAGAGCTCTATTTATAGGGACAGCTGAGGCATGGTGGAATAAATGTTTTTCGCGAAGGTACGTCACATAGCTCCAGTGCACATGTACTCAGCCTAGGTGCACAAACATATTTCGTCACCCCAATCTTCCGCATAAGTTTTTCGCACAACGCCACCACGTAGTTCAGTCGCACATCTCTACTTCATAGGCCTCTGTAGCTCTTTAATCATGAATTTCATTGGGATAATTTGAATTTTTTCCATTAATATTTTTGGAACATTTACTTGTGATATGAAAAATCCATAGTTATATTCATATTATTTTTATTTTATTAAGTCGTATCTACAAAAACCCCCCATCAGGATTGGATCTGAAAAATAGAAATAGGTTCTACTCATGAGGTGAATTTTTGGGGATGAATACTTATAGATCAATTGATAAACAACGAAGGATATCTTCGTAGGTACCCCTCACAGATGTAATGTGTAGTTAATTTAAGTAGGTCTTCGATTTTCTATAGAGATATCTCTTCCTCTGCAATTTTCTTCACCTGTTCTATTTCGATTTTAATGGATTTTGTTCCCTAGTTCATTCGAACATACCCATCGCATTGTGCTCTCACGTAATTTCCTTGAAATTTTGTCAAGGGAAAATAATTTATGTGATGTAGCATAGATATGGGAGTTCGTCGATGGTGTTACGCTAGAGACCTTTCCGAGGGACCTACACGATGTACTTCATCGATTGACCTAAGCGATGGACCTCGTCGAAGGACCCACACAAACAGTGTCCTTTCCCAAATTTTTGATTTATCTCTTTTAAAGTTACAATCTATGAGTTGATGTTTTTTAATTCTTTTGTAGGAAATAATGAATCATTTAATGACCCATACTGATGATGCCAAGGCACGTCAAAATGAAATGATGAAGATCGTCGGGCCAGACTATTATGACATTGTTGAAAGTACTCTTCTAGATTTGTGGAAAGGTTTAATTCCATACCATCATGATTATCCCCCAATTCCTTACTTACCTTTTTTCAGGAATGGGCTTTTCCAAGACGCTTATCTTCCATCTGTTAAGATGATCTTTCCAAAGAATTTTTTTTCTTCGTTAATCTAACTGTAACTGCATGAATATTAGTGCAATGGGTTCCAGTACAAGAAGGAATAGTCCCTATTAGTTGTATCGTTCATCATAGTGGTTTCACTCAAGATATGAAGGATCTTGTTGTACATCCAAGACCACATTGCTATGATTATACTTTTTGGACTTCTTAAGTAGATCAATCTAATGGTTGGAAGGAAGAAAATCATCTTCATTCTAGAGGAGGTGTCAAACAAGATTGGATATCAACATTCTGGGGATGTCGGGCCTCTGTAGAATCCATTAAAGAGTTTGAGACGTTCATATCTATGAGGATTTTTGGATAGGGAAAACTTATATTTATAAAAATGATTTCATTCATAAATTACTGAGTTTTTGGATTCCATAAATGAATTCCTTTCATTTGACGCATAATGAATTTTGTATTAGTCTCTATGATATTTACCAAATAGCTGGGATTCCCATTGTTAGGGAAATGAATGATGGATTAATTCCACCTACTACAACATTAGAGGATGCTACTAGAACTCCATCACTGACCAATGGATTATTGATGATAGACAATAATTTACCAAAATACATGAAATATATACATTCTACAGTGTGGATGGATGCCATATTAGAACCGACAACAGTGAAATGTCCAACCTGTGGACGTCCTACGATTTGTCCTTCTACAGATAACTGGGGCAGGTAAGGCACATATTTGTCTACACTGGAAAGGGGTGACTATAAGAACTGTGGCTATAAAGTGAAACCCGGTATATATGCAAAATTATGCTTAAATTCCTTCCCTATTATGTGGTTAAGCATTTATTTTCTTCCAATTTGTGAATCCGGGGGTGGTGTAAGACCAGGGACATTTATCATTGTGTCTTTATTGGTATAAGGGGAGTATATTGGGTTAGAAACCCCTGTATTAGTATGGATTTACCATCTTTTCTTTATTTATTTATTGGGAAGTCACTATTTATAATTTCAGGGCCATTCCATGTTTTGTGGGGTTGTATTTGAGCACATTTTTCTTCATACTAAGCGTGGAATTAAATTAGAGTTCCCAATGGTTGACTCACACAATTTTTAACGAACATTTCTAGTATTTAGCCTTTATTCTTGAGACCTGATGTGGTGAAAAGTGAATTGAATGTGTCAAGAGAATTCAGCTTCATTCCTTTCTGTAACCCACCAATTAGAGCATTTATTGATGATGGTAAAGAAACAAATTATGAGTTGAGATCTTATCTGATGAAATTCAGGGATTGAATGTTATCAACAAGGATTAATGGTGAAGTTATCTGCGAGTCTTACATCCTTGATAGGACTTCTCATCAATTCAGATGCCTTCAACAATATAACACTTTTCCACCCACATGTGGCAGACAGGAGAAACAACCAATGGTAGCGCTACAATTATGAATCCTAATATCTTTAGAGGTATCTAAACTATCAATTACACTTCCTCCACCAGATTCATCGATTGGATTGGAAGCTGGGTATGCTAAATCATGGGCCTCTTCATAACCCCAATGGGAATTGACATAAGTAATATATCGACCGATGGATACAATGATAGTTACATGTGGAAATCCTAGTAAGAGTTCAAAGGCCATAGATGATACAGATGTTTTGGAGGTTTCAGAGCCCTCAAAATTACTTTACAAGAGGTATACTAGGAAGACCAGGGCTAGAGGATCAATACCTCCAATGCCAAGTCGGTCCAGTCATCACCATCAAACAGAGATTCCAATTATATCTGTTGAACTTTTTTAGGAATGGAGACCTAATGAAGTTCACCCATCAGTAGTCATTGAATCTCCTCCACATTCTACCATATCAAGATTAAATTATGTGCAGCCTTCCTTCATTTATCCTTGGGAGGGTGTAATTCACAATATAAGGTTTGCTTGGGCATTTCTCCATCATGGTATTTGAATAACAGATATTGGTGACAACAAGGCACCTTCTGATTGCAATCCAGACAATAACATTACTAAATTACATAAGTATATTAAAGAGATAGAGGCTTTTATATATGCAACTAATGAACAAATCCCAACCTCTAAATGAGTATCTCATATGCTAGACTTAGGAATCCATGAAGGGGTAATTATCAACTCTGAGGAGGATTGGGATAATTATGTTTATAATGAGAAACTATTTTCATTTTTATTTTCTATGAACACTTATTTACTATTTATCATCATTAATCTTGAAGAAAATGAATTTTGAAGCTTGAATGTAGAGAAGGAAGCTCCGGACCAATTCTCGATTCACCTAAGTATGGTCTTATAGGTTATCCTATTGACGCAACGAATGATCATCCCAGGTCACTAGAACATTCTCCAAGATCAAGAATCATGAGTGGGGTAATGGCGACAGATAATACCTAACCATTACCTCAATATTCTCCTGCTGAAAGGATATTTTAAGTCTCTCCACAGGCATTTGAACAATAACGCAAGGGAGCAATGAGATTGATCCGAAGTTTTCACCGAAGGAATAAGTATTTAAACTATTCTTAGGGAATATAATTTTCCCATTATACTATCATAACCTCATTTTATTTAGTTGTAGGATCTATGACTTTCTCTTATACCTAGGAATTATGAGATGATTCATTTAGGACAGAAAAAGAAACACCAGGGGAAACCCATGTTCATGTTGACAAAACTACAATTTCAGTAGATAAATCATCAAAAGATCCAATAATAGCTACCCCTAGCTCTACTGAGAGAATGGAAATCCATGGTAAGTGTAAATACATTCCTCAGATTCTTTTTTATGAGGATCTTGAAGTAATCAGAACTGATTTTCCTATTGCATCAGAAGAAAAAAATTATGACCCAAGGAAATATGAGACAAAGACTGATGTCCACCCACACATGGTAAAACCAGATGATGCTATAAAAAATGATGAGTCAATGGAACAGAATATCAATGGATCCAATTTAGGCCTCAACCAATAATTTTTTTTACATTAAATGGTAAGGATGGTATAAAATTCCAAGAATCATATATTGAAATAGTGAAATCCATTAATCCAAAAATTAATATTCCAGGCTCTGTCAAGGAATTTGGGGATTTTTAGGAAGAATTTCAATGAAATAATTCCTTATTAGTGCATTTTACACACATATCTATTATTTTTTATTTTATTATTTTTATCAAAACTTCACCTTATACATCTCAATCTGTAGAAAATGTCACAAAGGCTCTTTAGAAATGGGAAATACCACTATATACTTCTATTGGAGTTAGAAAATTACTTCTAGAGGATCCTCCATTAAGAGATTCTCTAGATCCATCGAATATTACAAGTGAGAAAACTCAAGGGAATGTCCCTTATCAAGAATCATATGCTCAAATCACTGAAGTTGAGAATATAGGAGATGAATCCAATCACGTAGTTGAATTATTATTGGGTAATTATAATCAACATTCGGAATCATATATTTTATTCAATTTTAAATTTATAATGAACATGATTTATAAATTAGGTTTGTCTTCTACTAGATCAGAAGGTGAATCATCTACTGTTCCAAGAGAAGTAGAACATGGATGCTCATTGAGTGACCTATTTCCAGAGAACATTTTACCTCACCTTAGTGACTCAGATTTAGATGCATAGATGCAATATGCTCTTTCCATGGCACATAAGAATATATGGAAGAATATCTAGAGCATAATTACTGAGAGGCCTTTAGATGTAATATAGTCCAATTTTGTCAAACTCCAACCATTATTTTTTGTATTGGGATTTTTTGGATTTAATTATCGACCAATCTATGATGCCATGAAAGAGGTCATTCTCTGGCAGGTGAAGGACATAAGTTGTGAAATTTTTTTGAAGAGACTAAATGACTTATCAATATTGAGGGCATTCAATATGATGTAGTTAAGGTAGAGGAAAATCATAAAAACAAATAAATTGAAATTAACCATGAAGTTAAAGACGCCATGAAGGAGTCATAATATCATCAACAACAACTGGATGTTGTTCATAACATACTTGAGCAGTTGAATCAAAAATTGGGAGAAACTCAATTATAGGGGATAACTGCCATTTCCAATGCTGAGAAATCACTTCATCAGGCAGAGGCAGTTGGAGTTGCTCAGCTGTCTCAACTTCCACATGTAGATGATAAAGCTTGTGAAGCAGTCCATCAAATTAAAAGTCATGATGATTATTTATTCTAAAGAATGATAGAGAGGCCCCAATTTGTGGACGGCCCATTGATTTTATATGAATAAAAAGTCTCTTGTATTCAATCATATATGTCTTCATTTCTATTTTGTATGATTGTAATATTGAAGGTAAATGATGATAATGACACATTTATGTAAGACAATCATTATTACAATGGTAAGAATGGAGTGCTCAAATTTTTCTAATATGTTGATGGCCCTAATAAGCATAATTTTATTGTTTCTACGGTTATATGGATAAACCCACAAATTTCATATCTTTTTAATGTTTTTTTATTTCTCAATATTACCTAAATTATAACAAAAGGAATGTTTAGTGAGATGGGACTCGACTTTTTTAGAGAGCCCTTCACGGGTTTTCAATCTAATAAGCACGAAGTCTTTTTTTGGGTAGTTTAGAGTAGTGCATGTTGGACAATAAAGGTCTAGTATTTCAGGTCAAATAGATTTGAACATAAAAATTGAAATTAGATCCCAATGAAGACAATGTGGCTACAAATTTCCCTTATATTCTTTAATTATTTCGAAGGGGAATCTTGAGTCATGATTTTTATGGTCACCAAATCTATAGTCAATATCAACATAAGGGGAGTCTTTTCCAATAATTAAATTACCATTATTTGACAAACCCATCATGGGGGCTGTGTTTCATTGAGACAACTGGGGAATACACAACATGTCCAAATAATGGCATCTTTTTATTGACTGTCATGTTATGTAGGCAACTAATGAAAGGCCACATAAGGGCACAAATTTCAGATTCTAAAAAAATAGCTCTTAGAAGTTTAACATTTTATTGCTGATAGATATGGGAAAATAAAATATGGGTGACTCAAGACAATAGTGGGTGGTTTTTTTCCATGGAATAGAATTTTAAGATTGAAAAGGGGCTATTTTAGAATGACATAAGTCATGAATAAGAAAACCATTTCTATAAAAAAATATTGTATCATTAATGGATTAAAATTTATCATAAATGGGAATGTATGATATCATATTTTGTAGTTATAAGTTATATAGTGATGAAATTGGTACTGTGCAGTTTTAAGTCATGCATTGAGGACATTGTGGGGCATTAATTTAATGTCTTTAGCTCAGACCAATGGTACAAAACTCTCCCAATTTCATGATAATTAGTTTTCAAATATACTATCATATGAAGGTATGAAGGTAAAATTGTAAACTGTGATTTGGGAATTTCTGTAACAGAGGAATGATATGGGAAAAAGGCAAAAATCATTAGAGGATGTCTTTTCCAAGAACTAAGATATCATTATTTGACAAACCTGTTATGGGGGTTATATTATGCAAGTCCAACTGGGGAATATGCTGCATAGGAAACTAGAGGCATCTTTTTACTGACAGTCCTGTTATGTAGGAAACTTATGCATGATCACCTAAGTGAACATGATGCATAGTTAGACAAAATAGCTCTTAGAAGTTTAAACTTTTATTGCTAAAAGCAGAAGAAATTATATGGAGATTCAAATTTTTTTAATAAGAGAGTTTGAATTTTGGAGAATGGTACCTGAATAAGGAAGGGGTATTTCCAACCAATTGTGTCTAATGAATTAAAGGAATAAGACTTTTACCATGGTCTGACCCAAACGTAAGAGGTATGGTGTTTGTAGTTTTAGGTCACACAATTTGGACCAGAAATGATAATAATATATAACATGTGGACAAGTTATTTCAAGGTTATTTCATATTACATTGATCACATGGTGAGGAAAATGCATAAACAATGGTCTTGAAAACTTTTAGATTGTGATAAAGATAATGGTACAAGTACACTTCAATGACTATTTTAAAATACAGATTCCTGTATATTGTCCTCAATGATTAAAGGGGACAAGGATACTATAACCAAGAACTGAGTAAGCATTATTTTAGAAACCCACTATCGAGGTTTTATTATACCGAGCCAACTAGGGAATGTGTTTCACAACTAAATAGTTACATCTTTTAATTGAAATTCCTATTATGTAGGCAACAAAGGCAAGGCCGCCTAAGGACACGTGATGCATAGTCGAGCAAAAGAGTTATCTGGTATTAAAAACACTATCACAAGAAACTGTAAGAAATATTATGATGATTTTAAAATATTCATGATTATGATTATGAAATATGGAAAGGATTTATGTTCAGTGCATATGAGAAATATTTGAACCAGTATTGTCCATGAGTTTTTTATCCATTACATAGATTTGAATCATATGTAAAATGGACACTTTCTTTGTTTCTTTTGAATTAATATTATGATGTATAGTTTAAAGTCTTTCAAATGAGGACTTCCCCCCCATAAATAATTAAAATACCTTACTTTTATAAAGAATCACCTTATCTGATTCGTAAGCTCACTTGAGCTATGCTCGGTATGAGAAAAAAGGATTATTATGGATCTTTTCAATAAAACAATGGTGACATAGATAATGAATTGGGTTTTCATATTTCTTTATTGTATAACGGAACACAGTAAGGATTAAAATGAACTGATATGAAATTAAAGCCATGGTGTAACTCAATTAAGGTATATAACCCAAGTTTCAGTATATGTATTGTTGGGGAAAGAATCAGGTCATACATTGTTTTTAAAACTTTCTCTTTGCAGATTTGAATCATAAAAAATAAATATGCGGGGGGGGGGGGGGTTATCATGGTTGGGCCCTTTATTGGATAACTAAGAATCTTTATTTATCATAAAATAGATAAGAATCAAGCCATATAGAGTTGTTTAAACAATCATTCCTCAAGATAATAGAGTTTGACAGGATGAATGGGGGATTTTTTACATGTTATGAGATAATAGAGAATCTTATGAAAAAAAGGTATAAGGGAGAAATCATATATCTTAAATAAACACTTTGTATAAATCTGATTCATATAAAGGAGGATAAAAGAAAATAAGAAGATCTGGTGGTTGTAGATGGGCCTAGAATTAGAGATTTACGCATCTCTACATATCACATTGAAAATGAGAATCAAGCCATATGTAGTTCTTGAAACATGGTATATATGCTTATCTGACTCAGACATAAGAAAGAGAGGGACTCATGTACTACTATGGAGTAGTGATGATATCAATGAAATTTTATTATGGAATATCCTAACATCAAGTAAAGAGAATGTTAGTTTTACAAATGATGTCATATAGTGCAATTTTATGCGATATGGATGATGATGCTACACATTTTAACTCCATGAAGAATAGACACTGATGGTCGTTATATAGTTTAATATCTTCTAACTAGGACATGGGGGAGGTTCAATTTAAAGTCTTGCGACAAGGAAATGGTACTATGAAGTTTAAATACATGCAGTGAGGATTATGGTACTATGCAGTTTAATGTTTTACAGTGAGGACTACGGTACTGTGCAGTTTAAAGTCCTGCAGTGAGGACTATGGTATTTTGTATTTTAATGTCTTGCCGAAAGGAATGTGGTAGTGTGAATTTTAAGGTCTTTTAGTGAGAAATGTTTATACAAAACTATACAAAGTATTTATTAAAAATCTCTCATTGGTTGGAGTTGTGATAATCTCTCCATCCATTGATATTAAGGAATAAGCTACATTTAAATAGACATGATGTATGGAATAAGGTCCTTCCCACTTTGGTTCAATTTTTGGAGGTTTATTTTCTTGTATCATTGGATTCCTAAGAACCAATACCAATTCTCCTTGAATGAATGAATGATGGTGAACATTCTTCTTAAAATCTATCTCTATTATCTTATGATATACTTCTAAATGATGCAAATTATTTAATATTTTCTCATCTAATATTTCTGACTCGTCAATCCATTTCTATGATCTTTCATCTTTATACAACTAATCAATGATTTCAAATCTAAGTGAAGGAAAATTTATTTCAATTTTAAAAACTAATTCAGTTCCATATTCTGATAAATATGGAGTTTCTTGGGTATTAGTATGGGTAGTTTTCCGGTAAGACCAGAAAGCATTCAAGAGTTTATCATTCCATGATTTATTATTTTATCCATAATCTTCTAGAAGTATAATTCATAGGGTATTTTTAAAGGCCTTCATCTGTCCATTGGCCACTACATGATAGCGAGATGAATGGTGGGACTTGATATTATGTTCCTGATATAACTTTTTTACATCATTATGATGAAAATATTTGTCCGATTTTCCATCAAAATAATATGACGGATGCCAAATCTAGTGATGATATTAGTTTTAAGAAAACTAACAATGATTTTGACTCTGACTTCTTTGAGAGGTATTTTCTCATCCCATTTATAGAAAAGTTTGTAGTTTTGAGAATATACATGAACTATTTAGTCGTGGCTAGAGGATAAGTCTCTACTACATCCATTACCCATGTGGAAAATGGCCAAGAGTATTTAGCTGTATGTAGAAACTCTAGGGTTTAATGAATAAAGCTGGAATACACAGGATATGGTTGAAATTTTTTAGTGAAATATGTACAATCCTGTGTCATTGAAGGCCACAAGTATCCATGCCTTCAGATCTGATCAGAGAGTCTGTGCCCAGATTTGTGTGCACCACAGGATTTGGAATGTACTTATTTCATCATAGATGTTGTCTCTTATCCATCAATAAATATGAAGATAATTCCATCAATGCCTCACTTATAAAATATATTTTGGTGGTTTGTACTATCATAAAGAGTGAAATTGGCTTCATAGTGCCAGATTTGTTCCTTCTCATCCCTATCTGGTGAAAGTACCCCATATTGAAAATATTCCATGATGGATGTTCTCCATCTAGTGGTACGGACATATGGTTCAGAAATAGGAAATATTTAATTAATTTCCCCCGTTCTGGTTTGAAAAACTGGTGAGAGCACACAACTATGGGTTATGCTAGTAACTGTCTCATCCCAATTTGTATATGACAAGGTTGTAGCTGGGTTATCCAGTAACTCTACATGGGCATTTGGGGATCGTGGGTCAAAATATAATTTCAGGTCAGAGGGAAATTTAGAAATTAACCCTATGACTTAATCACACAGAGTAATTAATTCTTCTTTTATGATAGAATATTCTCTATTAAATTTGTTTTATTACTAATTCAGAATCACCATTTACCTTTAAATGGTTCATTTTCACCTGAAGATACAATTCCAAACCTAGGATGAGAGTTCGATATTCTGCTTCATTTTTGGTCCCACCTTCAGATAATATGAAAGAATATGGAAATACTGCCTTTTCTAGGGAAATAAGGACAATTCCAAATCCAACCTTGTTGAGTTAGGGGTTTTCCATTCTCTTTCTAATTGGACTTCTGGAAGCACCATCAATATAAATTTCCCATATTTGGGAATTATCTTCAATAGAGAAGAGATATTCATTAGGAAGCTCATTATTAAATGATGTATCTTCTACATATAGATATTTAGTATGTATGACGGCCTGAGCTTGGCCTTTTATCGACTTTTGAGGTACAATATGGATATAAAATTGTTGAAAAATAACCGCCCACTATGCCATACATCGTGTAAGCATAGGACGGCTGCTGATAAATTTGAGGGGATTATTACGAGAAACCAATTGGACCTCATGATATTGCAGATAATGCCTCAATTTTTTATCTTCAAAGATTAATGACTGGTAAAACTTTTCAATACATGAATACTGAGTATCTGTATCAATCATTGTTTGAATGAGATAATAAAGGCTATTTTCATTCCCAACATCGTTCTTTTGGTTTAGGAAGGAATCTATTGATCACTCTAAAGAAGTCATATAGATAATATGTGATCTTCCTTCAACAGGTTGAATTAATACTAGTATAATCAAGCGATATTTCATATGGTTATTAAAAGCTTCTTGGAAATATTCACTGCATTGGTATGTGACTCCATTTTTCATTAATCTGGTGAAGGGTAAATACTTTCCTACAAAACTGGTGATAAAGGGCAGAATATAGGCCAAGTGTCCTTTGAGTTCTCTTAATTATTTAAAATTTCAAGGAGGTGACCTAACAAGGGTTGATTTTTTTTTCTCAAGATCAACATTGATACCATGATAGCATTCATAAAAGATAATGAATTTTTTTGGGGTTACCCTGAAAGCACATTTAATGGGGTTCATCATCCAACTGTGTTTCCGAAGTTTATAGAATATGGTATCCAAATCGGCCCAAGTTATTGGGGCGTTTTCTTGATTTGACTACCAAATCATCCACATAACATTCTATAAATTTCCATAAGAAGGGTTTTAATATATGGTTCATGTCACATTGGTATGTTTCACTTGCATTCTATTAGCCAAAGGGCATTACCCGATAGCAAAACACACCTTGAGGGGCTCTAAAGGATATAGATTCTTCATCATCTAGGGCCATATTAATTTGATTACACCACTAAGAGCCATACAAGATGGAAAGAGCTTCATAGCCAGCTGTTGCATCAAATAAAATTTATGTAATCTTGACTAGAAAATCATCTTTAGGACAATGCCGATTAATATCTTTGAAAAGAATGCACACTCTAATTTTCCCATTCAAAATTTTTACTGGGATAATAATGGCCAGCCATTTGGGATACTAACCATCCCTGACAATGATAGACTTAATATTCTTATCAACTTACACTTCAATTTTTGAGGCTTGAGTTGGGTGTGTTCTCCATACTGAATAATTAAATCCGTGATGTTCTTCTAGAAAACCCAAATGATTGGTGGCTACATCAGAATTCAGACCTGGAATTTCTGTATAATTCCATTAAAATATATCTCAATGTTTCTTTAGAATGGAATTATACACCTCTTGTTCATTATATGTCATGTCCACACTAATTAAAGTGGATTGTGGATCTTCATATTTTCCAAATTTTATTTCTCTGAGTTCATCCATGGTGGTATGGAAACATTCTTCAAATGCTGGAGGGGCATCCCTGAGATATTCTTATTCTTCATCATTATGTATTACCTCATCTATTTCCACTATCAATGTAGATGATGAGGAAATAATTATATTGTAAATATAGAAATCTGTATTTGAACGTTCTGAAAAAATGCCACCACATCTGACCCTACTGATGATGAAGGGTCTTCCTATGGTAATAAAGAGGGATTGATGGACTGAGAATCAACATCTTTCTCTTTATCTAGCTTTACCACTACATATTATACTCTAGATAATGAAGTATAGGCTTTTTTTAGTTCAGCAGATGAGATAAAGTCATCTCGAGTCAGGATTTCATCATTGCTTGGTGTATCAATAATTTATGCCATGTTATCAGGATCAGTTTCTGAAATTGACATTATAGAAGTTACATGAAAAGTCAGAATATTTGGTTTAACCCATTCAATTTTATTGATGGGTAACACATAATCTTCACTCAAATGTATGAATGGATTTTATAGGATCTCTTCTCATCCATTTGGAGCATTAAATCTTGTTATATCCATTGTCATGGGATTCATTCCTTTTGTGTGATGAAACTATGCCTCAATGTATTGAGATTCACATGTTTTGAACGGATCCTTGTAACCATACAATGGTCAAATTCGACCATCGAAATAGTATTTCATCAATTGATGGTATGATGAGGGTATGGATTCTTTTTGATGCAACCAAGGCCTTCCAAGAAGAATATTGAAGGCAACGTCCTAACGAAAAACCATGAAATCTAAATAAGACAGAAGATCTCCAAACGTAGTTCTGAGTATAATATCACATAGAGATTTTTGTCCATTCATGTCATGTCCTTGCTACATTAATGTGGAAGGGTATAAATCAGATTCAGTCAAACCTAGTCAACGAAGTATACGAAGATGAATGAGGATGACCCTGGAGCCACTATCAATGATGGCTCATCGGATAACTACATCATTTAACTAGCCAGAAAAATTCAAAGGTCTGATATGCCCATGTACAACATCATCTATATATTCATAAATAAATGATATGATTTCATGAAATTCTGTAGGATCATTCTCTATATGGTAAACCTCAGGAGAAACAACTTATGTTTCAAATTCTAGAGGTCATAACAAAGCCTCAATGAGTGCTTCTCAGATATCTATTGACAAATTCCAAGAATCCATAATTGATAACATGTTCGGTACTTGGGTAATGTTTTTCAAGACATGATATATTTGGTCTAAATGCTTGTGTTTCCTAGAATGGATATGTGTTTTTTCAGGTGCATTGGATGTTGATGTTTGTGATGTATTTGTACTCTGTGTCGGAGCAGCAGCTAGGAATACTATTGGATTTGGTAAATTAGACTAACTAGATCTATTCATTTTCTATAATGAATTTGGTGTGGCATCTTATCAGTCCTCGCATATAATTATGACATAACTGATCCTATCTTTCATGGATGAAATTCATTTGTTCCCATTGATCCCACTGAAGGTAACTTCCATGAGTTTCTACCACATATATGGTTTGAGTAAGAGTATAATTATAATGCTGATTTCTGGAATTACCACATCATCCCATGTATCCTTGACGTTGGCCCCTTCGTCTTGTTCCCCAATTAGGTACATGGAATTATGTCTCACTACAATCAGAATCACTTTTGGAATAAGGGTTTGTTAAATGGATAAAATTAATATAACAAAATAACGATTCTACAGGTAACAAATAGTCTTCTTGATAGGTTAATTCTAGTTGTACCATTCAGTGGGATGGTGCCAGTGCTTTTGAAACACATGGAATAAAATCTGCTATGTTCAAGGATAACTTTGGCCTTGACATGAGATCTTCTTCTTATGATAGCTCTTTGTCCTTGTGTTTACTTTTCTTCTTTGAGGAATGAAATTTTTATGAATATGTTTTTGATGTGGTAGGAGTTGTAGAAGACTTAATTGGTTGTTTCAAATATGTTTGTAAAATATAACGAGTCTGGTTGATATTTTTCTAGATCATCTAATCCTCATATTTTTTCACATTTTAACTTTTTTCCTCTTTCAATTCTCTCTCTTCCTCTATATTGGTAGTAGTAACACATGCTACTTGAGCTGATGAACATTTCAATTTCACTCGTCCAAAGTTTTCCATCTATTTCATATGGACTTTTAAAAAAATTACTCTTGAATGGGGTGTCCCAATATCTGATAAAAGGGACAATAATTCAAGCGATCTTTATCACCATTGTTATCTGGCTTCTTTGGCCATGGAAACTAAACAAAATTGTTTTTGATGGCTAGGATGATGTAGTTAGGAACTTGTGCATTCCTAAAAGAATAAACATTATTCATTAATTCTTCAAAATATTTCTGCCTTTGGTCTCATGGATCATCTTGAAGAGGTGTTTGTTGCTGTTGATGCTCAATATGTGGAGCCCTTCAGTATGATGAAATACTTGAAGTAGAAGTAGGTACATGTTCCTTCTTGAGTGTGACTTTATGAGCCTCTTCCTTTCTTATCCTCATTCCCAGATCTGATGGAATTACACAAGTTTTAGCCTTAGTTTCTTTAATAGAATATTCTATATGTTGAGATATTGAAGTAAGGTCTCGAAACCCTCCTATTTATTTTACAGGGTTCAATGGTGTGCATAATATGTCCGGTAGATTTCCCATAAAAATTGGAAGCAATTCCTCTTGATGGAGTTATAGGATTATGGAATATGTTAATCCTTACCATCGTGTAGTGAAATATGAAACTCTTTCATTCTCCCATTATTTACAATTATTATGATAAAAAACGATCATCTTTGGTAGTATCAAGCTAAAATGGAGAATAAATTTCTCACAGAGATCATCCCATCCAGTAATTAATTGATATTTTAAAACTTGTATACCAGAAAAAAGGTGTTCCTTATAATGACTGTACCAAACACCTATTCTTTACTGATTCTTGATTTTGAGAGGTTTCCATCATTGGATCACAATGAGAAACAAAATTTGAAAAGTATTATTATAGATCTCCTGAACTGTTAATGATTTGGATTGTGGAATTCAACAAATTTGGTGGGGGAGGAATTGAATCCTCCCAATCAAGGTAAGCTCTCATTTCCAGCTAAACCGGTGCATGACTTTCCTCCATAGCTTCCAATCGAGCTGTTTATCCCTAAATTGTGTTTATAAAATTGGGGGAACATCCGAATGAGCTAGAACCTGTGCAGGTATAGCAACTGGAGCTTAAGCTGGTACAACGACTAGTAAAACCTCTGATGGTGGTACTGATACCTACCTTGGTTGTAAACCCAATGGAGTGAATTCATTATTTGCATCTGTAGTTAATACAAATACTCTTTCCTGAGGAGATACTATAGTATTTTCATGTTGAGGACTTTCCTGAGGATACCGTCTAGCAGAATTTTTGTATCAATGTAACTCTGTGTTAAGTCTTTTCAACTCATTCATTTCCTCTTCTCAATATACAAATCTCTCTCCAAGAGAAATATATTGACCTTCTCCAATGGATAAGTGATATGAAATATGACTTTTTTCCATTCCCATTGTTAGATGCATTTCAGAGAGGGGGAAGTTTGTTATTTGAAGGCATGCCTTGATTTTCGGTAAGCCTCTTATTTCAGGAACGCATGCCTTATTTATTTTACTCGGTGTATAATATATTATGAACAAGAACATCATCTTCTGATTTACCTAATCTAGATTTATTTTCCAATGGAAATTCTGTATTGGTGTTAATAACATTCAATGACGCATTGTGCATTGATGTCATTATGTTAGTGTTTCTTATAAGTCATCTCCCTTTGTGTCTTTCTCAAGACATCTTTGTCCCATATAAATAATTCCCTGAAACTGTTTGGAAGACAATAACATGAAGGAAGTCCATGGATAGTTCCGTTGTACACATTTCTTGTGGCCTCTTCCCTAATTGGGATAAAACTGAATTTCGTTTAGAAGGGATTGCAGATGTGACAAATCCCCCATCCCCACAGGCTAGGGATGATCCTGTTCGTCTTCTTCAAATCATTGAACATTTTTAATGAATTTTATGGTTTCATTAAATGATCCCCTAGACAGGAAACCTGGGTTGATTCATGAACTTCTATTGCATAAATTTGTTCCACTGCTCTTCTGGTTTTTCTGATTTTGGTTCGGACATTAGCTGGGTGCATCATCAGAAAATCACAAAAAAACACATGTTTTAGAGGATTTCTATGCTATTGCAGAAATTTGCATCGTATGACTCTGGACATTCCTTAAATGGGATGCATGTTCAAGATTATCATATGATTTATGTAAAAGTTGATCAACCAATTCATTTCATTGGGATTGATTCTGATGAGCACTGGTTAAAACATATTCTTGAACGTATATTTGATTACATAAAAAACCTATTAATTGTGGCTAACTATAGGAAATACCATTTCATGAACCCACTTTTGGTATAATTTACTGAATTTAGACAATATAGAAATGAAATGCTCAATATTCACCCCATTCTATGATATGAACATTTGATGGGGAATCAGAAATTAACTGGCGTAGCCTCTATAGAGCACTGAGACATGTGCTCTGAAGATATCTCTACTATTTTTCAACCTTTGGATGTTATGAAACAGAGAGAGATGACAAGTCAATTTGGTTTTGTAATCCTTCTGTTACCATTACATGATTTTGATATTCATCATAGGGTAACACATTGGATTTAAAATAAAAATAGTTTTCCATATGTTGAGACGAATTCCATGAATGCAATCTTCTTTTATCAATTCAAGAATGTTATACTAAGAATTTTCCATATCCCAGAACATGACTGTGATTTCTTCTTTAGATAATTGTTTTTGTATGTTTAACGCATCATCTTCATATTTTACAAGCGGTTTATCCACTTTTTCTTACTAGAGTTGATGCTCTGTATTAAATGAAAAATGACCTAAAGGAGGTTCGGATAATGAAAGTTCCCTTAAGATGTCTTCTGGTTGAGAATGTGTTTCACTTGTAAATGACAAGGCATCTGACATGATATGCATTGTATTTTCAGGTTCCTCATGATAAGTGGGATTTCTCATCGTTACATTATCGATTATGAAATTATCTCGACAATGTGAAATACTAATGCAAAGAGTATTTTTGTAGATAATTCCATTATGAAGAGGACCACCATGATAGATTACAACATTGGATAAGTCTTCTTTCTCCATAGACTTATCGACACACTGAGGGTTCCTGTGGCTCTCATGAAGAGATAGCCTCTTTGGATTGACCAAATTTTCATGAAGCAAGCCTTCATGATGAAGTTTCCAACGAGGAACTTCAGAATTACAACAATCACTCCTATAATTTGGTAATGAAAGGATATGATCATGAGCAACAATAGACAAATTTCTGAGGGCTTCATGAACTCCAGCATTAAGTTGACCCACATCACATCTTAACTCTTGATTTTCCAAAAATGTTTGCAGAGAATTTTTCTTGGATGTTCTATTATACTTAGTTGGGGCCAATTTTAGGGAAAAGTGGTCATCAAGGGTAGGTATATGTGCCTTACTTGGAATGGTTACTAGAATGAACCTATTACCTCCAATTGGAAAGGGTGTCTGTTCCTGATCTTGTTGTCCATATGATATGGGGGAATATTCCCCACGGCCCTCCTGGACTGGAACATATGTATGTATCTGCATTGGGATGGCATTTCGATGTTACATCCCATGTGTGGAGATAGATTTTTGTGTATGTTAACATAATACTTCTGAAGTAGTTAATATATCATTGCACATTTCCAAAATATAGGGAGGGATTTGCGTCCTACCTTTCACCATTGATAGATTATGTTTGGTGAATTCAGAGGCCATAACAAGAATGTAGGTCAATTTTTTATCAGGAGAAGGTGTGTGTGGCTTATTTTTTCCTACTTTTTCTGTCAATGGGTATTGATAGTAGTAATGCATGGAGGAAGAGAGTTGGGACTTCCCCAAAATATTTCGTCGAAGCTTTCTGACTGACTTCTCCGGGTGGTACCAAATGAGACTGTTGGAAGGCTTGATGAACATTGGAAGGTGTATGTGCCTGCTGGATATTGTCCTTCAAGTATGGTTGACTGACTTCCTTCAATACAGGCAGATGAGACAGCTGACATAATTGGTGATTGTAAATATTTGTATGTTCCTGTTTACCAGTTCCCACCACATTAAATTGGAGAGCTTCTTTATATGAAGTTATAAAAGACTGTTGATTGGCTGATAACTTGTAAACATGTGTATGTGCATGTCCATAGTAATCCACTGAGTTTATATGGTGGGATTTCTGGGTTGAGGTCAGATGAGTCTACTAATCATCAAAATTAGAATGGATGGGTTTATTTTCCCCCTCATTGTTTGCCATCATGATAAATTGATGGACTTTACCAGTGGAGGAAGAGGTGATAACCATCACCCTATTGACTAGACGTTGTCCCTATTAGTTCATCTTACATTCTCGGGTCTAAGAGATCTGGGAAAAACATGTAGAGACAACACCCCTATCATGTTGGGGGTAAACATCCAAATTATTCTCGCAGTGATTGATGGTGGGATTCCTCATAATGGACTCCAGAATTCTTGAATTGAGTCATTGAGTGACATCTTGATCAACCTCTCTATAGTACGATAGTAATAGATTACTTCATTCTAAGGATAATAACCTAAAAAGGTCAGAGACAGTGGATGGAACTATTTTCTTCCTGATCATTGGTCGACGTTGGCCAGATGATCGAGGATTATAGTTGACCTGGAAGGCCTGTTGAGCATCCTCCAATGTCCGGATTATACCGTGCTAGAGATATTCCATTACCAGCACATTAGAGACCCTACATTGAAGAGGATGGGTTGGTGATGATATTCTTCCTGTAGATGGTGATCTAACCTGAGCAGTAGTCAGGAAGTTCACAGATGTTGTCATGGAGAAATACATTCTATGGATTGAAGGGAGTTTTGTTGAAAACTGAGTGCAAAAATAAGCTCTATTAAAACTGAAAATTTTTATATGGATACTTGCATGATTAATTTATTTGTCTGGACTTCAGTTATCAATTGATAAGGGCCTAACAGGTGGGTAACATTATTAACCTGGTTAAGGATTCACATCTAGTTCACCATTTTTTTCATAGTTCCTTGAAACATCTATTCTAGTTTTAAGATAAATTATTTCCAAGTGGTTTTCATTGGATTTATGTATGTAACTAGAAACATCCAAGAGTTATTTATCCAAAGGGGACCTACTTTCCAAAGCTAGGAGGTCATTAAGTTTGAAGTTCACGATAATTAAGAACGTTCAATGGTCGAGATGATGGGAGGTCAGACTCATCACACCCCTTTGGGTGGAATTATTGTCTATTCTGGGACTCTCTATTTTAATTTAAGATACTTTCATGAATCTTTATTAATTCACCATGTATATCATAACTAACCCTTGGAATTTATAATCACGTATTAACATGTGTAAATATTATAATTCTCAGTATGCATATGTGTTTCTTCATTAATTGAAATATCTATATGTACATTAGGATTTCCATAAATGGAATCCTCTAATATACTGATTAGATATTATTTAATTCATCGTTTGTGGAAATACTATTTTTTAAGCCACTCAGTGGCATACTCAAGAATTTTTTTTCATTCAGGGAGACAAAGGTTTGGTTTGGATTTTGGGATCATGCCCATTAGATAGGATACCTACCTATTCATGTGTATGGAATCAGAACCCTCATATTTAGGGGCCACAGAATAGGACACATCATAACTTTTAAGTTCATATGATAAATGCCCTTATGTGAAAGAAGCTTTGTGAAAACATAGTGTGAGACTTATGCTGATGCTTCCCAAGGAACATGGAAAAGATATCAGTTTCCATGTAATATCAGACTATGTTTGGAATACGGCTCATGGAGATCTGTGTTGATTTGATGTTTTGGGTTTGATCCTCAAGGGTGATTCCTACGTATACCATATATATGGGAATAAAATAAAACATAGTTTGATATGTCTCATAAAAGAGTATGGTCCTTTTATAGAGATTATGTAAGAACCCATCTTTTTCTATAAAAGGCATCGGAATATTCGTGATGTTATTCCGGAGAAGCACCTTCAAACGACATGCGATTCCGAGACCCGGTGTGGCCGGAATTAAATTTTCTATGTGGTGACACTGAGCATGAAAAATAAATAAGATAACATTTAAATGGTGCTTCAGATCCAAAATTTCAGTGTACGGATGGGTCCAAAATGGGGTGTTTACCCTAGGAATGAAATAAAACATGACGGCGCAGGACGTTTGGACCCATCGCTCGTTAATGGAACGTTAAACAGATAATTAAAATAATTAATTTATTCTTTTAATGGTTAAATTGATGGTTCTTTTAAACAGAAGCACGGATGGGAAAACGTAGGCCACCGTTGATTCTGGAGTGTGCTGTTTACCCAAGGAGGGGTGTAAATTTCATGGGTGCAAGCCTTCTAGGAAAAATGACGCCAGTGGCGTTTTCGTAATTTTGAGGCCTTAGACGTTGAATTTAATAACTTTTGAATGTGGACTCTGATTAAAATTTTGAGACTGGTGTTGTTCTCGAGAGGGGGTGTTTTCCCATGGGGAGGCTTAATCTCGACCCCGCCGGAAGATCAGGTTCGAGCCGACGGGCGGGTGGTTATGTGTGTTTTCTATTTAAACACTTAAACCCCCATCACCCTCTCCCCCTTGTTTTTCTTCCCTGGCATAGAGTGCACCCAATGAAGGGAGAAATCCATCCCCTCTGCCACCACTCTGACAAGGCGCGGTAGTCCAGCGGATCGTCGTGAAGCGTTGGGCTATGACCCTGCAGGTAGGATTTTTCAGTTTTTCCTTTTCATTTCTGAACTCTTCTTTCATGTTGAATTATTGCGTCCAATTTCTGTTTAATTTTCAAGAAAATCCCATGGTTTCGTAGTACATTTTCTGGGCTTCCCATCGCCTATTTCAGTTTAAAAATCCGATTCTCGAGGCATTCTCGGTTGTCCGGGAAAGTTCAGAAGTTTTTTTTGTGTTTTTCCATCAGTTTTGGGTTCTCCGGTGAGCTGGGACGGCGGTTCGGTGAGGGTGCAGGTGGTGGCGCGGACGGTGGTGACGTGCAGTGGTCCAGTGCCGGTGGCTACCAGCGATGCTCCAGGCAGGCAACAAGGGGCTCTTCCAGGTGACCTGGGTGGCGCGGAGTGGAAGGGTCGGCCGGCTGTGCCAACCAGTTGACGCTGAGGCCGAGGTCGCGGTCGGTTTAGAGGACCACGGTCCGCGCGGGTGAACCACGAGCTGTAGCAGCTCAGCTGGCTGAGCCGTGAACCGGACGGCTTGGTCCGGTCCAGGGGTTGTGGACCAGCCGGACCGGTCCAGTCCACCCCCACTTTCGTCCGATGACGCTTAAGCTAGCGTAACTCTTAATCCGGGTGTCAGATTCAAGTGTCGTCTATGGCGACACGATCCTTGGATCAAGCCAGAAATTTTGAGATGGTCTTAGGGATTTATAATTCTCTAGACGAGGGGTTAGTTGGAGTGACAATACGTTTAGTGGACGAGTGCTTTTCTCGGGGGTTTTTGTTTTGAGTGGCGCGGACACATCCGATGTTCGTTTTGAGCGCCGTCTGTTACATTGCGACCAAGGCGTTGAGACATAGTTTTCCATGGTGTTTTAGAGTGTTAAAACCGGATTTTAGGCGTGGGCCCCATGAACCGTCTTTTGAGATGTGAGCAGCGTTTAGAAACTTTTTCATCAGATGTTCATTTGGGGAATGTGAGCAGTCGTTTTTGCGTGTTTTTTCGAGAGAATTGCAATGGTGCAATCTACCCGCTTTAATTCTGCACGATCGTGTAGGCCCTTCAAGGGATATTTTGGGAGTTGGCGGTGATTTCCATCTTTATCATCGGGTGTTGGTTTTGGAAAAGTGAATAGTCCACCTTGTGTACTTTTTCTAGAGGATCGCAATGGTGTGATCTATTCGTTGTTCTTCGGGACTAGGGCGTGGGTCCCACGTAGAACTTCTCATGCACGGTATCACGAAATGAATATTTTTCTCCGAATATCCATTCCACTCAAGTGAGCAGTCCTTTTGATGTGTATTTCTGAGGAGATCACTATGGTGTGATGCACCCAAATGTTTCCAGGGCCAAGGCATGGGACCACGAGACGTCGATTGGGCGTAAGGCGGTGTTGGACGACTTTTCCGTCAGATATCCTCTTTAGGAGAGTAATTAGTCTATCTCGCATGTCATTTCGCAAGGATTACAACGGTGTAATCTATTCATGAAAGCAGAGCCTCTATCGTGATCTTATTAAATGTGGAAATATGAGGGGTTCTCTGGTGGTGGTTCACCTTGTTTTAATCAGAAGCGAACCCTTGGTGTGCGATCACGTGCACTCCTGTGTGAGTGAGTTAATGTTTGAAGAGATGTAGTTGGCCATGCCTGGGATGATGATGTGTCAACTTGGAGTTGTTACGTTTACACCCTTCGCGTTGACATTAGGTGTCATGTGCATGATAGCCTTTGGGCTAGAAACGTGGTATACTATGGGAGTATATGGGAACGCTTGGAGCTACATGTGGTTGTTTGTACTTGAGAACGTTTGTGCACATGGTTAGAGTTTACTTGGGGCCACACATAGTGTTGGCCCCATTTGTATGTTGTGTTCTTCTTTGCGTGCCCTTGACCTCTCGCGACGTAGAGGGTCCCCCTGTTCTTGTTTGTTTGATGAGCCGAGTTGAGTTTTCCCATGGTTCTGTTCTCGTTTTTTTTGACCAGCTGTGTTTAGTTTCCCATGGTTCTGTTCTCAATTGTTTTACCACTAGTGTTGAGTTTTTCTCTTGTTCTATTATTGATGGTTTGTATGGTAGAGTTGTTTCGTGTTCCCTAATAGAGTTCTTGTGGATTCGGTGTGACCAACACGTTAACCGGGAACCAATCCTATACCCAAGAGGTTGTTTCCAGTAGGTCTAGCCAGGAGGTTGTTTCCAGCAGGGCTGGCAAGGAGGTAGTTTCCAGTAGGGATGTCTAATGGGTACCATCCAGTAGAGGTGGCTAGTTGTACCATCCAGCAGGGATGGCTAGTTCGGTACCATCAAGCAGGGATGACCAGTGGGTTACCATCTAGTGGGGATGGCCAGTACAATGGTGTTCACTGAGCAGTACCATCCAGCAGGGATGGCCAGAGAAATTCCATGTTTTCTTCCTGCGGGGCTGGGAAGTGGTCCCTGATGCCGGGTTTACCATCAGCTGGGCTGGGAAGTGGTCCCCAATGCTAGGTTTACCTCCAGATGTCCTGGGGAGTGGTCCCTGATGACGGTTTCGAGCCTCCCTCTAGTGGAGTACACTTTTTCGGGATTCGGCTTTCGGACTCGTCAACAAATTATGCCGGGTCTCCCTCCAGGGGATTACCCATTTACGGGGCTGGGAAGTGTGGAACCCGTCGACTTTTTTCGGGTCTCCATCTAGTGGGAACCCATCGACTTCCATGGATTACCCTCCAGCGGGGCTTGGAAGGGGGTTACCTGTTGACATTGAGAAGACCTCTTGATTGAGGGGCAGTGACGAGGTGTGGTTTGATGTTCCCCCCATATCTCTCAAGTATTAGGGGCACTATCCCCACCGAGACTCACCCTTACGACGCGACCTAAAATTGTGTGGGTGAGTCAGTGCCGCCCAAAGAGGATAGTGTCAAGGTGGGGTGATTTGAACCCCTTGACTTTTAGTTTGGGTTAGATGGTTGGGATGCTTGGCATCGATGGTTTTTACTTCTAGGAATGTTGGCTACTCACTTTCATGGTCTGACCTACAATATGGAGATCACCTTATGTTCTTGTTCGGGTTCCTCGGTTGAGCATATGAATATGTATATAGCTTGTTCTAGTACCCAGTTATTGGGTTTTGTTTACTCTCTTTCTAGGAGAGGTGAAGACACATGGGGTATTCCAAATTATTTGTGTTTCAAGCTTCTCGTGGTTGGACGAGTCTACCATCCTTCTATAGGTAGAAAATACTCGATGAGAAGTTCATCTTCTCACTACTTCTAGCTCCTTGTTTTTGGATGAGTCTACTTCCATCCTCTTGTTGGGTTGAGCTGTTAATCTATTGTACTCTTTACTAAAATCTCTATTTTACTCCTTTAATATTCTCTGTTCGATCTACTGGTAACTCTTTGGTACCTCTTTTTTTCTCCCTCGAGCCAGCAGGGCATCCTAATGAGTATTTTTATACTCACCACTGCTTGGGCCTTGCTCGCACTTAGTGTGTCCTTATAGACGACAGACAGGTTGGTCGTGACTTCAGCAGAGCATAGGAGTTCGGGAGCATGTACCACGTGAGGTGGTCGTATTTGGGTTCCAGGTGTTGTACTCTCCCATGTTTTTACATTGGTTTAACTTTTTCCAGGTTGTGGCACTTTTCTAGTTGGGTGTGTGTTTTTCCCGTTTTCTTTTCAGTTTACCTTTAGTAGTATCTTTGTACTGTTTAGAGGTCGATTCACTTTTGTGGTTTATATATAGCAGTTGGTACATTACTTTTTATTTTACTCTGCACTATTTCATTGAGTGTGCTACATGTGTGTGTTCAGGTACATAGGCAAAGGCCTCCCCGAGTTATTTAACCTTCATCGCTGGTCGCTATCCCCTGGCCTATGGAGGTGGTCATGGGGTAGTTACGACTCGATATCAGGTAGGTTCGGGTTGTGACAAAGTGGTATCAAAGGTGGTTCGTTCCTTGTGACGTTGTTCAGATGTTCCTAAAAAGGAATTGGTTGAGATCTAGGGAAATAGAGTTAACATGTCATGAGAGCGGCTCTCAAGCCAGGGAGTCCAGTAATGGTGCGGCGGCTGACGTATCAATTCACCAAGACCATGATAACCCACTTTTCTGTTCGATATGCTGAGATAATCACTGCAGGGAAAATTGGTTTATGCATCACATAGGATTGAGTCTTGACTGTTCGTCTTGAGTCAACTCCCCATTGTTGTTACTATTATATACATATATGCTCATCTGATCACGGCACTCCTTGATAACATTCATCATGTCTCGGTGAAGACAGCTAGCTAGGATACCATCTTTCATTCATGGACATGACCCTGTGAGCAATGAGTCCACAGTCTAGGACCCATCATGCGAGTCCCTATCTCTAAGTTGTCTGGTAGCAGCACCCCCACCTGTTGAGCAGTAGACATCTTCAGCAGATTAGACTGAGCTTGAGTGCAGGTTGAGCCCGCACTGTGAGTTCCAGCGGCATAGACCACTGAGGTTATGTAGTGAGCCAGACCCTCAGGCAGTAGAGGTTTGGATGGAGATTGTGGTTCTCCATTTTAGGCTTGTGCAGATGCTGACATATATTATAGTGGATTTGGCCTCCAACCTTTTTTTGTGGAGCATCATTGCATTGGTGAAGTCTGGTGACTAAGTTTCTTGACAAGTCATCACTTTCGTGGGGAAACATTCAGTTGTTGTTCATGTGGAGTTTTTACCCTCCTGATTATGCTTTGTTCAGATTCAGGAGCACCTTCATTTTCATTAGGGGATGATGGTGTCCGAGTACTCGGCTAGTTTCGCAGACCATGAATGCGTTTACCAGGACTTGGTCCACGATGACAACTTCCAACAGCAGAAGGTCGATCATGGTCTCTGCAGTGAGATTCATGTTGTCATAGTAACCTTGGGCATTCCCACATATTCCAAGGTTCTAGAGCAAGCGCCAGTGATAGAGAGGTTCCTATCATGTTCTATAGTTGGTGGTTGTAGCAATCTCGATAGAGCCGAGATGTCTACCGTAGTGAGCAAGCGTCAGCTAATAGAAAATCAATGTAGGTGTCTTTTCGATAATCGTACATAGGGGCGTGGTCATACACCACAATAGCACCATAGGGCACCAGTGCATCCTGATGAGATTAAGTGTTATTCTTGCAATGGGGGAGGTCACCTGGCACAAGACTGCCCGATCAGGTGTGCTGAGAATATTGGGCAGGCATCAGTTGCACCACCGTAGTAGAGGCAATGCCATGTTCATGGTAGTGCCCAGAGAGGTGGTGCTAGCAGAGGAGAGGGAGGAGCTGGAAGTGGAGGACGACCTTACAAGGTCTTCCCATCATCACTAGGAATTCCATGTCAGCCTCCAGGAGCTGACAGAATGGATCACAGACAGCCGTGAGCTTTGGATGTTTACAATCGTGCAGAGCATGAGGTGATAAGAGGTACGCTCTACAATGCTTCTTCTCTTTTTCAAGTAGAATTATTAGACTATATGTGAAATTCTTTTTCTCTCTGCTCCTTATTTGAGTTGTCACTATGGTGGCGCGGGGTGTCACAATAACCTTGTGTTAGTAAGATAGAAGGTGTGAGACCATTTTATTCAGTCGATGGTGTCGGCTCCTTCGCATTCCGAGCATGTATGAGAATCTTGGTTGCGGGACATCGACTGTGAAATCATTCATAAAAAGATATCCTTGGGTGTTTCACCATATGGGTATCTGAAGGAGGGAATCACCGAGCTTTTTCCTAGGTCCAAACGGTTATTCCAGTCACGGCGTACACCGTAGGGGTATCGATGTGGAGTTATGCTACCCCCGAGGGCCTTCGAGCCGTTTGAGGCCATGCGAAGGTATGTCAAGGTTCCCTACCGCCTTGCCCTAATCCCAAAGGCTGGTTTGGGAGCATAGCGTCTCCCACGTGACTTACCCAAGAAGATGTGTGCATTCTCCGATGAACGTCATCAGCAAGGGCAGACCTCGCGTCGGCAGATCAAACCCTTTGGTCTTTGGGTGGTGACACAGGACTGTGTGAGAGTTCTTATGGGTACGGGAGATCCAGGTGTGGTATTAGTACCCTAATTTTTTCCTTAGTTTTTCTTTTTAGGGACAAATATATTGAAGTAGGGAATGATGTAAGAACCCAAATTTTGATAAAAAAGACATTGGAATATTCGTGATGTAATTCCAGAGCAGTGCCTTCAGAGGGCATGCGATCCCGTTCCCCGGTGTGGCCAGAACTAAATTTTCAGTGCATTCACACTCGGCATGCCAAATAAAGGGATAACTCGTTAACGGTACTTCAAATCCTAAATATGAGTGTACGGATGGGTCCGAAATGAGGATTTTACCGTACAAAATACATAAAATATGTCGGCGCGGGACATTTGGACCCCTCACCCGTTAACGGAACGTTAAACAAATAATTAAAATAATTAATTTATTCGTTTAATGGTTAAACTCAAGTATCTGCTAAAAGAAAGTTCAAATGGGAAAAATAAGGCATCATTGAGTCCGGAGCGTGCCGTTTACCTTAGGAGGGGTGTAACTTTCATGGGCGCTGGACTTTTGGAAAAATTGTCACCAGGGGCGTTTTTGTAATTTGGCGGTCTCGGACGTTAAGTTTAATAACTTTTTAACGGGGCCTCATTTTAAAATTTTGAGACCGCCGTTGTGCTCGGGAGGTGGTGTTTTCCCTAGGGGAGGGTTAATCTCGACCCCATCAGAAGTTCGGTTTCGGGCCGACTGGCAGGTGGTTAAGTGTGTTTTCTATTTAATCACTTAGCCCCCTCACCCTCTCCGCCTTGTTGTTCTTCCCAAGAGCAAGGAGCTCCCAACAAAGGGGTAACTGCAACCACTCCTCCACCTCTCCGGTGAGTCGTGGTAGTCCGGTGGATCATCGCGAAGCATCGTGATATGCCCCTACAGGTAGGAGTTTTTGGTTTTGTGTTTTCATTTCCTAACTATTATTTCATGTTGAATTATAGCGTCGAATTGCTGTTTAATTTCTGAGCAAGGCCCATTGTTGCATAGTCATATTTTGAGCTTCCCATCACAGATTTTGGTTTGAAAATCTGAGTCTTGAGGCATTCTTGGTTGTCCGCCGAAGGTCAATGGTTTTTCTGGTGTCTTTCCAGAGGTTTTGGGTTCTCCGGCGATCCAGGACGATGGTCAGGCGAGGGTCCAGGCGGAGGCGCGGGCAGTGCGGGCTAAGTTCGTGGCGGCATGCAGCGGTCCAGATTCGCCAGCCTCCGGCGGTGCTCCAGGAAGATGGCAGGGGGGGCTCCTCTGGGTGAACTGGGGGCGCGAAGCAGAAGGGTCGGCCGGCTGTGCTGGCCGGTTGACGCGTAGACTGGGGTCGCGGGGGGAGACCCCGCTCGAGAGACAGAGACCTACCTAATGTGGGTCTCCACGTGGAACATCGACCAGACTTGTGGCCGGTCAGTTTAGAGGACCGTGGTCCACGGCGACTCGGCCGTCTGAGCCGTGGGCCGGCTGGCTGGGGCTGGTCCAGGGGGTGTGGACTGGCCGGACTGGTTTGGTCCACCCCCACTTGCGTCTGATGACGCTTAAGCTGGTGTAACTCTTAATCCGGGTGTCAGATTCATGTTACCTCTTCGGTGACGCAATCCTTGGATTGAGGCAGACTTTTTTATGGTCTTAGGGATTTTTAATTCTAGAGACGAGGGGTTTGGTGGCGTGACAAGTCGTTAAGTGGAAGGACGCTTTTCTCGGGGGTTCTTGTTTTGATAGTCTCGGATACGTCCGATGTTTGTTTTGAGTGATGTTAGTGCCGTTGTGACCCTGGCGTTGAGACACAATTTTCTAGATTGGTTTTGAGTGTTGAAACCGGAGTTTACATGTGGGACCCATGGCCCGTCTTTCTAGCTACGAGCTGTGTTTAGCCACTTTCTAATCAGATTCCCATTCGAGGCATGCGAGTAGTCCTTTTTGGGTGTTTTTCTGTGGGAATTGAAATGGCACAATCCACCCTATTTAATTCTACATGATTGTGCGGGCCCCGCAAGTGACGTTTTGTGAGTTGGTGGTGATTTCTAGTTTTATTACCGGCTGTCTGTTTTGGACAAGAGAATATCCCATCTTGTGTAATTTTTCGAGAGGATCGCAATGGTGCAATCCATTCGTTGTTATTCGGGACCGGGGTGCGGGTCACACGTTGAACCTCTCATGCGCGGTTTGACGAAATTCATCTTTTTCTCCAGATATCTGTTCCACTCAAGTGAGCAGTCCTTTTGACGTGTCTTTCCGAGGTGATCTCAATGGTGCGATGCACCTGACTATTTTCAGGGCATAGGATCAGGACCATGGGACACCGTTCAGGAGTAAAGCGGTGTTGGATGACTTTTCCATCAGATATCCATTTGAGGTGAGTAAGTAGTCTATCTCGATTTTTTTCACGAGGATTACAACGGTGTAATCTATTCAGGCGAGCAGAGCCTCTTACATGATCTTATTAAATGTGGATATATGAAGGGTGCTCTAGTGGCGGTACATCTTGTTGTGTTCGGAAGCGAACCCTTGTTGTGAGATCACATGCACTCCCGTGTGAATGATGTAAATGTTTGAAGAGATGTAGTTGGTCGTGCCTAGGCCTATGAGGTGGAAAGTTGGTGTTTTTATGATTACGCCCTTCACATTGATGTTGGGTGTCGTGTACTCGATAGCCTTTGGGCTGAAAACATTGTATACTCTGGGAGTATATGAGAACTCTTGGAGGTACGTGTGGTTGTTTGTACCAGAGAATGTTTGTGCACTTGGTTGGAGTAGAATTGGGGACACACTCCATGTGGGTCCCATGTGTGTGTTGTGTTCTGCTTCTCATACCCTTGACCTCTCACGACATAGAGGGTCCCCCTGTTCTCGTTTGTTTGACTAGCTGGGTTGAGTTTTCCCATGTTTCTATTATTGTTAGTTTGACCAGTATGGTTGAGTGTTCCCCTGGTTCTGTTCTCGTTTTTTTAACCAGCAGTTTTGAGTTTTTCCCTGGTTCATTTCTCGATGGTTTGGCCGGCAGAGTTTATTCTTGTTCCCAAGTATAGTTCTTGTGGATTTGGTGTGACAACAATTTTCACGGGCACCGATCCCTTACCCAGGAGGTTGTTTCCTACAGGGCTGGCCAGGAGGTTGTTTCCAGCAGGGCTGGCCATGAGGTAGTTTCCAGTAGGGATGGCTAGAGGGGTACCATCCAGCAGAGGTGGCCAGTTGTACCATCTAGTAGGGATGGCCAGTGCGGTACCATCCAGTATGGATGGCCAGTGGGTTACCATCTTGCAGGGATGGCCAGTACAGCGGTGTTCACCGAGCAGTACCATCAGCAGGGATGGCCTGAGCGGTTTCGGGTTTAACTCTAGTGGGGCTGGGAATTGGTCCCCAATGTAGGGTTTACCTACAGCTGGGCTAGGACATGGTCCCCGATGTCGATTTTGAGCCTCCCTCCAGCGGAGTACCCTTTCTTATGACAGGGAATTAGGAATCGTCGATGACATTAGTCGGGTCTCCTTCCAGTGGATTACCCTTTTATGGGACTGGGCAGTGTGTCACCTATCGAATTTTTCCGGGCCTCCCTCTAGTGGGAAGCCATCGACTTCTAGGGATTACCCACTAATAGGGCTTGGAAGGGGGTCGCCTGTCGACTTTGGGAAGAACTCTCGACTGCGGGGCAATTACGAGGTGTGGTTTGACGTTCCCCCGGCTCTCTCAAGTATGAGGGGAACTTTCCCAACTGAGACACATCCTTGTCACGCGACCTAAAACCGTGAGGGTGTGTAAGGGACACCCAAAGCGGATAGTGTCAATGTGCGATGATTTGTGCCCCTTGACATGCAGTTTGGGGCAGACAGGTGGAATTCTAGAAATCAATGGTATTTACTTCTCGGACTGTTGGCCACTCACTTTCTTGTGATGAGATATGGGATGGACATCCCCTTATGATATTATTAAGGTTCCTTGATTGAACAAATTAATATGTATAATCTTTGTTCCAGTACCCACTTCATGGGTTTTGGTTACTCTCCTTCTAGGAGAGGGGAAGACGTGGGGGGTATGCCACATGATTTACATGTCTAGGTTCTCATGGTTAGACGTGTCTAATCTCCTGATATAGGTAGTGAATACTCATCAAGAAGTTCTTCTTCTCGCCGCTTCTATCTCCTTGTGTTTGGACGAGTCTAATTCCTTACACATGTTGGGTTGAGCTATTACTCAATTGTACTATTTACTACACTATTTGTTTACTCGTTTACTCTTCCATTTTTGATCTACTTCTCACTCTTCAGTACCTCTTTTGTTTCTCCCTCGAGCTTTCAGGGCATCCTACTGAGTATTTTTATACTCACCCCTTTGTCCGCACTTGGTGTGCCCTTGTAGATGACAGACAGGTTGGTCATGACTTTAGCGGAGCATAGGAGTTTGGGAGTTTGGACCACATGTGGTTGTTGTAGTCAGGTTCCAGGTGTGGGACTCTCCCAGGTATTTACTTCTGTTTACCTATTTCTATGTTGTGGCACTTTTCTAGTTGGGTGCATATTTTTCCCCTTTTCTTTTCTATTTACCTTTAGTACTCCCTTTGTAATGTATAGAGGTCCACTTTTGAGGTTTATATATAGAAGTTCTTACTTTAATTTTTCTTTTAATTTTCACTTTTTCATTGAGTGTGCTGTGTGTGTGTATAGGTACTTAGGAAAAGGCCTCCCCGAGTTGTTTAGCCTTTGGCACTGGTCGCTAGCCCCTAGCCTATGGAGGTGAGCTTAGGGTAGTTGCGGCTCGAGCCCGGGTAGGGTCAGGTCATGACAGATGAGTTTGGGCATACTTCTTAAAAAAATTACTTGATTATTTGGTTTTTAATTTGAGTATTATTCTTAAAGAGGATTCACAAATTAAATAAATTTTGATTGGGTTCTTGAGGAGGATGTCCAATGAGCTTGATCCTTGAGACGGCTTACTACATATCTGAGTTATAGTGGGAATCATAGTTCTCATATTTTTTTTCAATGAGTTTTTGTGAAAATTTTGTAACACTAACATACCTTTAAGACCAGATGAGTCATCCTCGGTGTGACATAGAAGAGAATGTGAAAGATTCATCAGTAACACTTCACAATTTTCCTCCTCCGCTGATGGAAGAGGCCCTATAGACCATGAAAGAGGGCAAGGCAGTGAGTCTTTCCTCTGTTCTATATACATTGTAAAAGGGTCTAATGTAAGGAGAAAAGGATGAAGGTGAGGGCCTTTCACAAGGATGGCTACCCTAAAATTGATCCTGGTAGGAAAGAAGAAAATTATATGTGAACATTAACTTCCTTACCATAGACCCGAGGTTCTAGGCCACCTCTTTGAGAAAAGAGAGGCCAAGACCCAACCCACATCCAAACCGATATCCTCCCAACAATGTTTCTGGGTGAAAGGTCCACGTGACTACGGATATGAAAGCCCATATAAATTCCATGAATCATATCCCCATTGTGAATTAAATGTTGGAATCCCAAGACTGCAGAAATAAAAACCCAAATATGAGACATGGTGATGTGCCTTTTTCAAAGGATTGATAAGTGAGGAGGATTGGGTCGAGGTTTCATCATAGTCCCTTTCAGATAAGGGAACCAAGGAAGTAGATATCCTACAATAAAAAAGGTTACATCAGTTGGTCACGTAGGTCCCTTGCACAAGTATCCTTCGTAGTTACCCCTCGTTGATGTACCGTGTAGGTATACCATGCAGGTATGGTGTGCAGTTAATCCACACAGGTACGAATGATGACTGAAAAATATGATTTACATAAGATAATAAAACTTGTGTAAAATTTGTAAATTGTATTTCAAAACATGCTTATACCATTTAATTATGTCTTCTCTCATAGTTTTGAGATCTACCTGAGACAATTTGAGCGATCTTTGTGAAAGAAATACGCAATGGGAGCTTTAGAGAGTCACTTCAATTTTTTATTCATTCCTAAAATGGGGAGCTCGAGGGTTCTATTTATAGGTACAGATGTGGCTTAGTCGAAGAAATGTTTCTCACGCAGGTACGCCATGCATCTCTAGTGCACATATAATCTGCGTAGATGAACAAACATATTCTTCCATGCCGCTCTACCACATAGGTTCGTCGCACATCCCCACCAAATAGATCAGTCACGTAGCTCCTCCGCGTAGGCCTATACAGCTAGTCCATCACGAATTTCATTAGGAGTATTCAAATTTTTTCTTTTGAACATTTGGAAACTTGTCTTAGGATAAGAAATATATGGAGTTCCCTTTAAAGTATTATTTTCTTCCTATGTGGTATCTACTATATTCATGGAATGATGTTTTCTTTTTATTTGTACCCCTTACTGATCTTTTGTTTCTGATCCCATGTTTTTGAATTATTTTCACATGTTATAAGGATGTGATGACAATAAAGGAATCCATGTTAAATTTTACGAATTTTTTTAAAATAAAACTTTTTTATTTGAAAACTATTATATTTGGGAAGAAATGGATACTGTTTTTATGGTGACTATTATATATGAATGTGGAAATTTTGGTATTTATTATATCCAAAATATCTAAAAATATGAACTATAAATGATCTTCAATGTAAATGGAAGTGAGTTATGGATTAAAATTAAAGATAATGTATTGTAAAATGGTCGGGTCCTTGTATTTTTCTTCCGTATATGATTTAGATGATTAGGAAATATAATAATTTTATAAGGGATAATATTGCGATTATAATATATAAAAATGGTCATTTATATCCTAAAATAAGTATCTTACACAATTGATACTCTAAAACTATAATCCTTCCACACATGGAATTGTGAGATTTTATTTATTTTGTTTTAATCTTTAACTTAGAGAAGTGGTTTAAAAATTTGTTTTATCTCACATTATATGAGTGATAGTGTTTTATGAAATTGTTTTAAGCACCAAACATATATGTATGGGACAAGGGAATACTAAATATTCTTGGAAAAAAATGATTGTGCCATAAATTATGAATAAAAATAATTTCATTAGTATATTTTGTGAACAAAAAAAATTCCCATGTTGATATTTTGAACGTAGGAAATTTATACACTTTTGTTGTGAATAAAAAATACTCATTCATCATATTGTTAATATGAAAACTTTTCATGCTATATATTATTTAAAAATGCCCATGTTTTATATCATGATGAAAAAAAATTCACATATTATATATTTTTAAGAGTAATAATCTAATTATCAAAATCATTATTAAATATGATATTAATGGTCAACAAATTCTTTATAGGGATCTAAAATAAAATAAAAGCCTCCATTATTTATTAAATAAAAAACTTCTCATAATGAAACACATGTATAATTATGAAAAAAATCATAGAACATCCATCATCATGACATAGCTAAATTATCCTGTTGGAATGAAATTATTTTCACAGAAAATCCCTAAAACATCATCAACATAACTGAAACTAAAAACGAATGATGGTGGTATTATAAGAAAAAATTGTCATAATTTACTTTTAATTATGATGGTAGAAATAAAAATATTGTATTATTTTATTAATAACCTTGAAAAATAATATTATATAACCCATTAAAAAATTTAATATATATATATATATATACATTTACATTTGAACTTAAAAAATATATCATTTCCTTTTAAAAAATTTAATAAATTAAAATCAGTTGACAATCCAATTGAAAATATTTAAAGGGATATTTGGAAAGAATTATTCTCAAAATGATGAAATAAATCATAAATTAGTTATTAGATAAGAGTTAAACATTTCTTATATAAAATAAAGATATGGATTCCCTGAAATAATTATTTAAGAAATTTGAAAGGAAGAAAATTTGTAAACATTTAAATAAATAAAATATTTATTCAATAATAGACCCTTGAATAAAATCATACATGTTTTTTGGGAATAAATATATTGTGGAAGATAATAAATATGATCATTAAATGAACTCATTTTGATATATTGAAATTCCATTTATTGAATACTAAACTATAATAAGAGGTAATAAAACATCCCTTCCAAAATTATAGTATATAATATGAATTCACTAGAGTAAACAAATTTCTGAATTTCAAAATAATAAAGGAATTAATTATTGTGAATAATGAACATGGAGGTGGATTTAATATATCTTTAATGGATATAGTTTTTTTCCTTTAATGTAATGAAATTTTACTATAATTAAACTAATTGATAATCAAACACTCATTTAAAATAATAAATCCCACTATAGTGAAAATTAAAAATACTAAATGGAAAAGGAAAATGATAAAATATATCATATAAGAATGATTATCATGGAATAATATTTTAACAGAAATAAATAATAGTAGATTTAACCAAAAACCATTTTATATATCAAAATTAACAATGTTAGAGAATTCTATAAATGGTTTTATTTAATAAAATTGAGAATCCTTAGAAACAAAAAGTAATATAAAACATAATGTAAAAAATTATCATAATACACCCACCATATAATATATAAATTCACAATGAACATCATAACTCAATGAATGAGAAGTGACATATCAAATACCCTTATGACTTCATTATCTTTTGAAATGAAAATCCACAACTTTTAAAATATATATTTATTTAGAAAATTACTTATATTTAATGAATAATTATGATAAAATAAATCCATGGACAATATATATGCCAAAATATTGTAAATATGTGATGAATATTAAAAAATAAAAGTTTATTATAATTGAAATGTAAAAACTCATACATTTAGTCTCACATATATTATTTTTCTCGAATGTCCTGAACAAAAAAACAATCATAATCACATTTTTGAGAACCTCTTTAATACCTATAACCTTTTGAAAAATTATCTTATAATTATTAATTTGAAATATATTAGTTATTAAAATTTTATTTTGATTAACAAAAGATTATTTCTTTAGTTGTGTTGTTCAGTTCTAGTTTTATAAATGTCGGATCAATTAATGTTTATTGGATCAAATTTCATCATCATAGGATCAATATAAGTACAATAATAGATATTTTATAATGATTTAATCTATTATAATTTCAATGTATATGTATTTTAGTTTTGAGATTTAATGATGCAGTTATAGATAATCTTGTTTGGATGATATATAAAGACAAAAATTTAGTACATTAATAATGAGTTATATGTAACTATAACCAACTAAAAAACTTTTTCAAATAAATTTATAATAACTGTATAATTTATAATTCCATTTTTACCAATGGTAGAATTTATAGAACTACTGAAGTAGGTTGTTAAATCTATATAAAACATGAAAAATATATAATATATGTGTGTGTATAGTTAAAAAATTTATACTATTGAAAAAATATAATTTTTATTAATGTAAAATTCTATTATATTTAGTCTTTTATTTTGGTTATTGTTCTTAAAAGATAATTAGTTAAAAAAATTATTTCCATGATGATAATGAAATATGTCACATAAGTGGAGATAGTAGTCCGCACAAATGTATGGTTGTCACATTTGGGTATTTTATTATGGTAAATTTTTTTTATATTCTATAAAAAGAAAATAATAAAAAAATATTCTTTATTAATAAATGTCCACTTTCAAAATCTTTCATTACAAGGTTATGAAAAATGGCCTATGTTTTTTCTAGAGGTAGAAGTCTTAAAATTACACAGGTGTCATTTTATTTTTTTATATTTTTTAGATGCTGGTATGAAATTGAAATTACATTAGAATAATAACACTTAATCATATTATTAACATTGCGGTTATCATCAAATCATCAATTGAGTGGTATAGAGGGTTCTCAAAAAGAAATTTTTTTATGAAAACATAGTTGAGGTCATTATATCTTTATATAGATGTTGTCTATTGGTTAAAACAATAAGGATCTTACTCATGGTATTTTGGAAAGAGAACTAGTATTCATGAAATAAGAGAGATTTCAGGATAGATTATAGTTTATCTTTAGTAGATAAAATCAATTATAACAAGTTTTTTAATTTATTGGAAATGAACTTCCTTCATACGTGAGCGAAATTATATTTTTCAAAATTATTATTATCTTATCAATGATGGAATCTGAGGATTCTATTGAAAATAGATCCATCATTTGAAAGTATTTATTTTTTGTTTGATAGGAGCTCTAAAAATCTATTACAATTCATCTGAAAACAATTTTGAAACATGTTTCATGTCTTTAACAACTATATATTAATATTTTACAATTTCGGGGTTTTACTATGGAATTGAGTTTTTACCGAATTTATTTAAATTTTATAAAAAAAAGGCATCCCCTCAAACAAAGTTTTTATTTTCAGAATATAATATTATACACATATAATCTAATCAAAATCAAAATATAGTTTTTTAAAAAAAATTGAAAATGTATATTTAAAACTAATCTAATGTTGAATAATTTATTCAATATTATGTTTTACTAAATTAAAAAAAATTCAAAAATTAATAGGTTATATAATATTTGTATATAAGTACAAACAATAAATGAAATTCAATTTATAAAATATTCAAATACAATTGATTACAATAAAATTACCCTACATTAATATAACAAACCATTGAAAACAACCCTTTCCCTATTTGAATCTTTATTAACATTAATCATAATACCATTTATTATAAGAGTAAAAATCAATATAAAAATATTATATAACAAAATAATATTTATTTCCAATATTAAAAAAAATTATATTTATTTTCATATTGTCTTAGAAACTAATTTTTATAACAAGGGGAAAAAATAATTTAAAAGAAAATATAATTTTTATTCTTAAACATTAGAAATAGGTTTTATAAATAAAATACTGTATTTATAAACAAATAATTATACCCCATAAAAAATTTTGTATAATTAAATGTTGTATTTTATTTTATGTAACACATAATTTATGAAGATTCAATAGACATTAAAGTATATTGAAAATGAAATTTTTATATTATTCATATAAAAATAATGTATTTTTAAAATATTAAAAAAAAATAAACATATGATAATTTGAATGTTTTGATTTAAAAGATGAATTTCATTTTTTAAAATTAATATTCTAACATTTCAATAAATATATCATTGAAATGAAATTTCAAAATATAAATAAAAATACGTTTATTGAAAAATTTCAAAAAAATATATATGTTTTTTATATTTTATTTCATACATATTTAAATTTTATTTATTGTTAATATATATTAGAATATTATATATTATTATAATAACAATTTCAAATTTTCTGATTTTACGATGGAATACATAAAAACTTTATTTGAGAATAAACAATAATTTTATATATTAAATCATAATATTTATCTATCATAAAAATATAAGTATTTTTAATTGTATTATAAATTTTTTTATAGTAAAATATTTATTAATCCAATAAGATTATTGATAATATTATTACTATATGTTTCAGTTCATTTAGGTTCAGTGTTCTGTGTAAAAAAACTTATCGATCAAGTTTGATCTATTTATATGAATGATGTATAATAAAATCCTAGGGTCTTACAGTTTCCCCTTATATAAATTAAATCCTCTAATGTTTAATAAATAATTTATAAAGAAATTTTTGAAATGTTTATATAATATCGATATAAAAAATGATTTAATTGATAATGATATACTTACCATACTCTCATTGTTATGATAAGGAAAAACCTATCCAAAACTGCCTTAATTTGTATTCTCAACCAATGTAACAATCCCAAAATCATATTCATGAACCTATTACTATCCAAATAATAAATAAATAACACATAATACACTGTATTATGTTGTTGTATGTTTACCGCTTACCCTCAAAGCGGTTCTTAAGAAAAAAACATATATTTAGAAAAAACTAGATCGATCTACCACTCATTCTATTTTAGCAGGTTTCCAATGGAAATTTTTTATTAGGTTGTATAACCAAACTCATCATTGAACATCAGTATATTTATATATTTTATAATTTTTCATAAATTGAATTTAAATTAATCAAATCATATATCTCTATAGTATTTATCCCGGTGTATAGTGCTTATCCCACTCATCATGTATATAGAGAATAATTTTTTTATTTTTTAATATAGAGTTCTCAGGGGATTTTCCCTAGGTGAATTTCTATCATAGAAGCAACCACATACTACTTACTAGTAGAGGATATCATTTCATGTGAAACAAAATATTCCAAATGTTACTAATATTAATTTGAGTTACCATATTCCATGATATATTTTTGTGGATTTTCACTATGGTTATTTAATACTAATCACCCAAAATAACTAAAGTAATACCCTAAAATAACAAAAACCTACTATAATATTAATTGAGGAAGTTATTACCTAAACATTGGGATCTGTTTAAAAAATCCTTTTCACATTGTTTAATACAATATAAGATGAACAAATATTTATTTTACATTGTTAACATATGTTTAAGAGTACTTTTTATAAATAAAAACATAATCACAATAAATCAGGGCTTCTGTATATGAGTATTGACCACATATGTATATAGTTTTACATTAATCAAGAAAATTTCCCAATAATTGAACCAAAAAGCCCCTCTTATAAAATTATAATATGATATACTCATCTTTATATTTTGATAAATAGATAACTAACAATGGTATGAGTTTAAATACTCAATAAGTGATAACATATAATTATATTTTCAAGGGTCAGATATCAGAATATGATAGAACACGATAATAATAGATATATTTTTTTATAAATAACATAAAATAATACAATTCTTCATTATATATTTTAAAAATTTCAAGTAATCAAAAGTATTAAAATATATATTCTTGGAAAATCTATGGAATCATATGATAAAAAATTTACCCACTCAGTATAATCATAGTAATATGAAATGGAAAATTATGTTTCCATTGAAACATTATTTTACAATGAACTTTAGGAAATGAATAGAAAATAATAATATTTTTTAATATATTTCAATTTATCCCACACATTACATAGTAAAAAAAATTCCATTAATTGTGTAGTAAACAAACAGATTTTCCATGACGGGAGTTGCGAGAAAAATGCACACACAATATTTTATGAAAAAAGATAAGGTCCATAATTAATATTGTAAAATATTATAATAAGTTTTATTTTGTGTAGAATAGTAATTGAAATTATTCCTACTATGAAAAAAAATAACCACTATATATGTTGTGAAAAAATAGTATATTGATAAAAAATATTATAAACAAAAAAATTACTACACTATATGTTGTGAATAAAATAAATTCACATGCTCAATATCTATATCACATGTGATAAAAACATTAAGAAATTAATGATAGGTATTTAACATACATATCCCATATTAGGGATATATCAGACCCAAACAATCTCATAATGAAATTTATACGTAATTCCTTCCAGAAGATCATGAAATAATCATCATTTTTAATAGTATAACTAATCTATGGGAGATAAATTATATTTATGGAAACATCCTTCAAAATTATCATCCTATGTATAATAACCAGCCTTAAACATTACATTGTCTTGTGTTAAGTCAAGAAATCACATTGAGTATCTTTTCAGGTTTAGTGTTTTAGATAATTATGACATAACTATTATATAAAAAAATTCATACAAGATGGATAAAACTGAAAAAATCCATTTCTTCTATAATATGAATCATTTAAAAAATAATTATGATTTTTTTTCTAGAAAATATTCTTCTTTCCTCCTTAATTTCTCATAACCATTCTGATATCCTATTGAAATCATGTAAATAACACATGATGAAGATAAAAAATATTAGTAAAGTATATAAAATAAGGAATAATACAATTATTCCATGAAAACTTTAAACCCAGGAAAATACTTTCAAAAAATCACCTATAAAACATATATTTTTTATCATAACTGGTTAAACAATATGATTAATGAAGAATGTTTTAGATATCATAAAACATAAAGGTTACTAGTGGAATTTATATCATATATACATTATATATTTCACATTAACATAGGTTGTAACCGTATGGGTTACATTTAGGATAACCATTACAATATATTCATTAAATATATTAAGAGGAACCTTAGTGTTTACCTCCATCCCATTAACTAATGAACTGGAGATATATCGTGGGCTCAATGATCCTCAGTTTATCATCCAACCACCCATTTACATAAACAATTCTCAATAACCATAACATAATCAAAACACATAAAACAAGGATAATAGAAAAATACCATTTCCACATTGCAATCACATGAAAAAATTAAAAATAATGATATAATATATCTTTTATAAAAATAATTTTTAATTTAGAAATTCAGGAAAAAGATATATGGAATTTATTTTTCATTTAAAAACAGTAAAGATAATAGTGGAATCTAAATATCTAATAATAGTTTTTATAGTGGAAAAAGTCGTTGTCGTTTCATATGTTAAAAAACATTATTTGTTTTCGTGGCATAAAAATAAATGTTTAAAAAATATTCCTTTTGAAAACTACTTAACTAAATTAAAATTCAAATGGTTTGATTAGACATCATATAAAATAAGGTGGGGTATAAGATCAAATTATGTCTCAATTAAAGGATATTGAAAAAAAGATCCTTACAAAGATCATAACATTATATTAACGAAAAATTCAATAATATAATTATGTGTGATAAATATCAGTACAACCAATATAAGGGGATATTAAATGTAAAACAACCATAAGTCATTCACACATGTTCTTGGAAAAATAAAACCAATGACATTGATATTTAACTCAATGAATGTAAATTGAGTTTATATTTCCCTAACTTTGAGTCAGACATGTCTTGAACAATTGTTATATTATTGAATAATAAACGTAGCAAATTAATACATCATTTAGAACATTTTTCATGTTATTGATTCCTTTTATATCACTTATTACCATGTTATGAAAATTAATGAATTACTTAAGTTCATATTAGACCTTTTGTGGATGTTCCTTACTTAAGTTAAAAAAGAACACAATTTTGACATCACTAGTCTATATGGTAATATGTACATCTTATATAATATAATATTAATGATACAATCTTCACTTTTATAAATTTATTATAGTTTTCAAATAAAAATATTTATTAAGGTAATGAAAAATGTGTGACATTGTATTCATGGAGACAATAGGTTGTACGTACAGATTAGTAACATTTTAATTTTTAATTAATCTATATGGAAACAATATAATTATTATATTATATTTCCATAATTACCATAATATTATTCATATCACAATAATAATTTAAATATAATTATAGACACTATAAAATATATGTGGTGAATAAAAATTATTCAATCGCTTTGTAGAGGTGATAGTTTACATGTACGCATGTACGAAAATATTTCTTTTATGTGAAATGATGGTAAGACCATAATTAAAAAATCATTGTATTAAAATGATAAATATTTCATTAATATCACATATGAATAATAATTCCACCATTATATCCAATCATGATAGATGTTAATAGATAATGAACAAAATCAGTTTGTGTTGGTGATAAATCACACGAATGCATGACTGATTAATTCTGTTCCTATTTGATGGAAGTAGAGCACAATTTATTGTATGGAATTAATTTAATAATATATAAATATATTTATTAGACTATATTTATTATTTAATAATTGATCAATAAGAATTAATGGATGTAGACAAAAAATCAAAATACAAACTATTAGCAAAATGATACCTCTTCTTCAGTTGATCAATATTGAAAACACATTAACACCTCTATGAAGGGTGTTCTTCTTAAAATAATTAATCAATTATGTGGGAAGATATTCTAATCAAGTTTTTGGTAGATATTTTTTTATCTAAATGGATTTAGATTTTGGATTATCAGGGAAGTGAGGTTACCTTTTTATAGGAGAGGGAATATGAATCAATTTAATCCCTTAAATTAATATATTAATATAAAGAAAATTTTTAATTAAAATATATCCAAATTGAGATATGTCAAAAATAGCAATATTATAGTTCTAAATACTATCATAAAATAATTTTATGTCATATAATTATTTTATTTTGAACATTATCTTTATGGTGTACACTAAAATACAATTTTTTAGTATTAATTATAGCAAGAACATTTTAATTATTAAGAGGCTATTAATTTTTCTTATATGTGGTCAAATTCCTATAATGGGACACTTAATGAAGTTCTATACCTTATCATATTCTCATTGTGATTTAAAAAATTTTGATTATTTTTTTATAATTTTATAAATTACCACTTTTATAAATCATTAATAATGTAATGTTTGACAATATTCCTTTTATTATATTTAAATAAAACATAAACATATATTTGACTCAAAACAAACCATTGAATAGTCTTATAAAATGTCATATTAAACTATAAAATTTTTGTATGAAATAAATTATGTTAAATCATATTAATTTTTGTATTTATAATATAATTTTTTATTATTTTATTAATAATGGAATCACTACATCATCATTGTGTCATAATTAGTATAAATTATATAAATCCTGAAAATTCTAAATAAAATTACATCATATAGGAATTATTTTTATATTTCTAATTATTATTTATAGTTTAAGATATCGTATATAAAACTCCATTTTAAAAAGAAATTGTAAAAAGATACATGTTAATAATATATTTTCATTTACATTAAATTAAAACTGAGAAGTGTTATAATCACACCCATGTAGCTTCCAATGGACAAATATCAGTTATTAGGGTTTTCATGGTTGTAAATATCTTATCAAATAATATTATGACATGTTTTAGGGTAGTTTTACATTATTATAATATTATGCTTACCCTTATTTGTCTAATTTACCATTTACCTATGCTAAATAAAAATAATTACTAAATATAGTTTTTTTTAATTTCCAAAAATAAATTCCACCTATTTACATAATATCGATTTTATAATTCCAAGTCTCTAATTAATTTTTTCCAATTAGAAATAAAAATGTCTAAGTAATTAATAAAATATTAACCCCTCATGATAGAACAAGAAACTGGGTTTTTAAAAAGTAAAAACCTTCAAAAGATTAACGTGTGTTTATATTGAATTTACTTGTGAAATTATTTCCAAATTAAAAAATAATATTAAACATTAAAATATTAATCTAATTATAGTTTAAATATAAATAAACTGATAGTCAAACAATATATATAATTAGATGAAAAATTAATTTTGAAATAATATGTAGTATTATTCACTATCATTAATATATTAATCTTATCCTAAAAATACCAAAATCTTAGCCTAATTAAAATTTGATTCCTATAATCCCAATAAGAAGTTTATTTTTTCAAATATTACATATAACTATTTCAAAAATAGATTTAAAATGGGTTCCCCATCAAAAGGCGGTAGAAAATTCCTTTTTTAATACTTCTTTAATGATTAAAATTTATTTTGTTCTAATATATAGACTATATAACAAATGATATGAATTTTAAACAACACATTTTTTACATTTAACTAAAATTATCTAAAAAGAGTGATATTTTTTTATAAACACAATTATTCACATTTAAATTGGTTTTCATAAAACACATCCATTATATTAAATTTGTTTTTATTTGAATTTTTAATAAAAAATTTAACAAATGAATCATTACATCAACTTGTCTGAACAATATTTTCATAATCTGGTTAATACTATTTATTAACGCCATTACAATGGCTAGTTTTCAATTTTCACATTTGAATAATAATATTTAGTAGTTCATTTATGTTCGATAAATCATATCATGTACAGTATTAGGTATAATTATTCTTTTAATAAAACATATGTTGTTAAATCGTACCACATGGAAATTAGGTCCATGAAATTGAAATTCAGGTTTGGTAACTAAGGTATGACATTTCAAAATATCCTTACTGAAAAACAAAATCATTAAAAGATTCAACAAAAAATCCACATTAAAATAATGAAAGGGAAGAACATAGGTCAACTGAGATGCCACGTACTAGGATTCCATGTAAGAAATCAAGGATGTAGAAGAAAATATAAATAAATTTTTTAATGTAAAATGATAGAAATTATTTTCATGAATAAAATTTACAATCACAAAGATATAATTTTTTAATATATTAAATAGTATTAGATTTCACAAGAGGAAAATTAAATAGATTTTTTAAGAGATTTTGAGGAATTCATTTACTTACTAAAATATTAACAAAATGAAACATTCATAATTGTTAAATAGAGTTTCATAATTTAATAAAATCCCACCACAAACTCATATTTTCCTCAAAATAATGAGAATTAATGTTGAATGATTTAAGCATTAAAATCAACTTTAATAGAATCACATAATCCAAAAAGGTAACTATCATATTGCCATTTCTTTAAACCTTAAACCTAACCAAAATGGTTAGTAAATTATATAATAATTTTATTAAAATAATACACATTACATAATGAAAACACACTTCATTCTAAAAAAATTGAGTGTAATACCTATATATAAACATATTCCATTCAGAAAATAACATTCATTAAAAGTACTCAAAATAATCCCATACAAACAAAGGATAAAACTAAAAAACATAGAATAATTTTATGACATATTATTCATCGATAAAAATTGACATTTATATCCAAAACACAATAATACATAACGTTTTACACCCAAACATAATTAACATAATCACATGGTCTCTAAGATAGGTTAATCATTTCTCTAAACAACAAAATATCATATAATTCCATAATTAATATAATAGATTATTTTTTAATATAACTCAAACATTAATCTTTAATATAAATCTCATATAACTATATTTACCTAAATCATATAATTTTCCCAAAAAAGTGAACATCTTTAAAAATTATATTTATCACTTAATCCCAAAATCTATTTCCAATACCATAGTTATCTATTCAATAAAATATATGTTTCTCATATCAATGCATTCTTAATCCATAAAACTAGTCAAATAAAAATAATGTGTATATCTAACTATGGACTTCACATAATCCATTCATAGTCAATAATGATTTGTTGCACTTCAGATGTGGGTTCAATTCCCACAGCCTTGTCTGATACGATGACTAGTCACACTGTCTTCTTATTGACCATTTTATTGAAAACTATATAATTATTATAATAATACAGAAATACATTAATGACCTCAAAAATAACTATAACATGTTTTAATTTCAATTTTTCTTTCATACCACACATTTTTCATCCCAAAATCTAATAATAAATAATTTCTTCAAAGGATAATTTCACAAAAAATACCACTAGTCACCATAATATTTAAGAACATAATTCCTATAAAGGGGTTTCTAATAAATTGAACATATGATAATCCATAAAATGAAAAACACATGATGTGATATCTAAATATTAGGAAAACATACTCAACTCCAAATTTCTATAAACCATCCTTTGAGACCATCTATAAGGATGCAACTTAAACATTACATAATATTGTGTTAAGGCAAGAATTTATGTTGAGGGTCGCTTTAGGTTTAATGTAATAGATAATTAGTCCATAACTATTACATAAAAACAAATACTTATATAAAGTGTATACAACTAAAATAATATCCATTTCATCAAAATTATAAAACCTTTTAAAATTACACTTGATATGTTTTCATGATAAAATTATTCTTGACATATTCAATTTTCTTACTCATACTTATACCTTCTGTAAATAATTTAAAAATCATGGGATGAGAATAGAAATCATTGTTATGAATATAAAATTCATAATAAAACTGTTAGTGTATGAATATTTTAATCCTATGAGAATATTTTCACAAAATAATACTTTTCCCCAATAAAATATAAACATTTTAAAATACCTCATTATGCCATAAAATACATGAAACCACCTGTAAACATAATCAATTTCCATGTACCATAACTTAATCATACCACATAAAACAAGCATAAAGGAAAAATAAAATTTTCACATTGCAATCAAAAGATATAATTTCATGATTCTAATTTAATCAATCCTTTATAGAAACAACCTTAATACAAATATAATTAAATGTTTATATATATTTTTTATTTTAAAACAATTCTGTCCTGTAGATGAATCCAAATATCAAGCAATGAGTGCGTCTATGGAAAAATACTTTTTCATCGTGTACATTAAAAAACATTCATTTTATTATTCAGTAAAAGTCATCATATAAAAAATATTTCTTTTGAAAATCATTGAATGAAATTAAAATTCATAAGTGTTTATTATATAGCTTATAAAATAAGGTGGTGTATAACATCAAAATATGCAACAATGAAAGGATATTGAGAAGATGTCATTTATAACGATCATATCATTAGATTGAGGATAAATAAATGATGGAATAATGTGTGAAAAATATAAATTCACCCAATATATTTTGATATTTAGTGTAAAATTATCATAGGTCATTCACACATATTCTTGGAAAGACAATAACAGTGAAATTGATATTTTACTCAATGAATGGAAATTGAGTTATGATTTCTCTTACCATTTGTTTGAATTGTCTCGTACAACCATTATATTCCTTAATATTAATCATAAATAAATTAAAACTTGTATTAATAGATTTTTCATGTTTATTATTCATTTTATATTACTAATTTATATGTTATATAAATTATATAACTATTTTAGTTCATATCAGACGTTTTGATGATATTCAATACATAACACAAAAAAGAACGTGGTTTTGATGTCAGTAGTCCATGTGGTCATATGTACATCATATAAATAATATTAATCATTATATAAAAATAATTTTTATACCTTAATCATAATTTTTAAATTAAACCATTAATTATGATTATAAAAAATGAACAACATTATTTTCATGTAGATGGTATGCCATATGTACGCATGAGAAATGTTTACATTTTTCAATGATCATTATAAAAATAATGTTATTATTATTTTTACCTTACAAAATGATAATAATATGATTAATATCGTAATAATCATTTAAATGTACTTATATATACCATAAAAATTATGTGGTGATTTAAAATGATTCATAGTACATAGTAGAGGTGATAGTTCACACGTACACACGAAATCTGTTTTTTATTTCCAAGTAATGTAAGAAAATAATTCAAATATTATTCTTTTAAAATTATAAGTATGTCATTAATATAAAATTGGAATATGAATTTCATCATTATAACCAAATCATTATAGACTATAATGGAAATTTAAATAAATTAGTTCATGGAGATTATAATTTAAACGTATGAACAAATGATTAATGTCATTCTTATTTAATTGGAATATAGATGGATATAGGGGATGATATTAACATAGTAAAATATAACTATATTGTGGATGATATTATTATTATTTAATCTTGGAATTATAATATTTAATGGAAGTTGAAGATGAAATAAAATAGAAACTCTTAAAAATAGATACCTATTCTTAGGTTGATCACATTTAAAGAACCTCATAACACCGCTAAGACAGGTGTTCATCCAAAAATACGACATCAACAATGTAGGATGGAATTAAAGAAAGAGATTTGGTGAGACAATGGATGATCCAAAATGATTTATAAGTGTGATTATTAGTTAATATAGGGTTTCTTTTTATAGAAGATGTAAGGGGAAACCATGGAAACTCTTAAATTATTAAAATTATATAAATTAATTTTTCAATTAAAATAGATAAAAATTGAGGTATGTCTACCACAAGATGATTATAGTAAAAAATTATTTAATCAAATAATTTTAAGATATTTATTTATTTTATTTTAATCATTGTTTTTTACCCTTAATTATTACCTTTTTATTATAGATGTGGTATCGGGATTTTAATTATTAAGAGGCTAATAATTTTACTTATATGGTGTAAATTTCTCAAAATTGGACACTTACTGAAATTTTAGATATTATAATGGTACATTTTGATTTTTAAATTTTTTTATAATTCATAAATAACATAATAAATTATTTTTTTTATAAAACATTAATTATGTAAATTTTTACACTATTTAATTTATTGATTTTAAATAAAATAAAAAAACTGTTAATATTGAAAAAAATTGAATAGAATTATAACATTTTATATTCAACTTGAAATTTTTTACGACATAAATTATGTCCAGTATAATTTATTTTATCATTTATAATATAATTTATTTGATTCTATGATTAATAAATAACTCACGACATCATCATTGGGTCATAATAAATATTTACTATTTTATATAAAAAAATTATAAAAAAATAACACAGTGGGTTAAATATTTTTATATTTATAATTTATATTCATATTCAGTGAAATAATTTATATAACCCCATATAAAAAAAATCTTTAGTAAGATAATACATGTTTATAACATATTTTCCTTTCTATTAAAATAAAAGTAATTAGTGTCATAATCACATAGAAATGGCTTCCAAAGGAAAAATGTTTCTAAAAATTGTCTTCATTATTATCCTTAGATTATTAATGAAATTTATATTAAAAGGATTTATGGTTGTTTTATATTATTATAATATTAGTTGTACCCTTATATACATTATTTACAATTTAACCTTTGTAAAAAATAATAATGGATGAAATTACTATTCATAATGTCAAAAAATAAAAAGAGACTATTTACATAATTTAAAATTTTCAATGTTGAATATTGAATCCGTTTTTTCAAATTCAAAACATTGAGGATTATATAATTAATTTAAAATTAATCTCTATTGTCAAAATAAGAATATAGGTTTTTAAAAAGTGAAAACTATCGAAAGATTGATGTTCGTTAATATATTATTCTAGTGAGAAATTACTCCCAATGAATTACATCATAATAAATGATAAAAATATAATTAAAATATACTATAAAAATAAATATATATTTAATTTAATACTATAAATAACATAGATGAAAAATTAGTTTTGAATTAAAATGTTGAATTTTTCATTATTCGTTAAAATATGAATTTTATCAAAAAAATAAAAAAATATCAACTAGATTAAATTTTCAAATCTCTATTCAAACAATTATGCTTAGTTTTATAAATAGAATTAATAAAATTTCAAAAACTAGATTTAAAATGGGTTCTCCATCAAAAGGCTGTAAATATGCCTTTTTTGAAAAATACTTCTTTTATGATTAAAATTGATTTTTTTCTTATATATTTTATTGAAAACATATAATATAAATTTAAAATAATTCATTGAGTTTATATTTCATTAACATAATCTAGAATGAGTGATATATTTTATAAACATAATTATTTTCAATTAAATATATTATCATAAAAACATATCTTTTATATTCACTTTGTATTTTTACATTTCTAATAAATTTGGTAACCAATGGATCATAAAAAAACATGTGTAAAATATTTTTTCATAATTCAGTTAACAAGGGAAATTCCTGCAATTCCAAGAGCTCAGTTATAATTGTTACATTTAAATAATAAAATTTAGTTCTTCATTTACTCTTGATGTGGCATATCATGTACGCTATTGAACATAGTTTTTATTTCTTAAAACCCGTGATGTTAGAAAAATACATTGAAATATATATGATTGATGGTTTAGAATAAACATACCAAATTTTTTATATATTTATCTTCATTATTTTTTGTAATTGGATATATTTTTTATTCTTCTATAAATCAAATTGAAAAACATTAATATATAAACCATGATGAAGTAAACAATTCAATTTTAGAATAAATTATATAGTTTAGAAATAAATAATAACATTTCCATTTACTTAAAAAAATTAAAAATCATGACAAAATACATTTTAAAACATTAAAATAAATAAACATACTTCAAAAGGAATATAAAAATAATGGAAATCGATAAAGTGTTTTTAGAAATCATAATTTCCATTTCGATAATATATTATAAAATTTAACTAATTTATATTTCATTCTAATAAATGTGAAGGGTTATCTCTTGAAAAAATTTAAATTTTGAATCCATAATTAATAATTTATAGAAAAATACATTATTGGTTTTTTCAATGGAAATGTGGAGTGGAAGACAAAACATTTGATCATAGATGTAAAACATTAGAATGTTTAAAAATACCAGTATAAGAAATACAAAACCAAAAAAAGGTAGTAATATATCCATTTCATGATTTTAAATTCCTAAACCGTCATGTGAGTAAACATATTTTTTTATTTAAAAATAATATATTAAAAACATATTTATTGTATTGAACATGTATGTTAATATAAAAATGTTTATACTGGATATTAGATGTTTTCGTAAAAATAATTATTTTATTGGAGGAAATTAATTAAGAAATGTATATTTATTTAAAAAATTTCACAAGAGAGAGAATAGAGAATATATTTTTATATAGGGAATAAAATGTTTAAAAAAAAATTTAGAACAGTTCTTGTGGAATAGTATTTTATCTTAATGAAACGAAATTTTATTAAAATATATACCTTACAAATAACATAAATCATAATGAAATAGAATGATAGAATGATTTTTTATGTTTTTTAATTATGAATCCCTAGAAAAAAACCATATCATACAATAAAATGGTTTAATTTACCCAATATATATGAAACATGTTCATGGAGAATAATCATAACTAAGGTAATGAAATTTGGGGAAACAAAAACCATCACAATTTCATAATCATAAAAATTAAAATAAATATAATATAAAAATGTATATTATATATAAATGTGTTATGTTTAAATAGAAATTCTGTTAAATAAATACAGGGATAATACATACTCCACAAAAAAGGAACCAGTTGTAATTAAACATTATATATAAATAGTGAAAAATTGAGATGAAAAATTCCTTACAATAAATCTTCTTAGATAACCATTAATTAATCATAGGCATAAAAATTAATCTAATTAATTAATTATTAGAGATTCATATTATCAACTAAATAATTTTCAGGTATTAATTTATAATTATTTATTATTGATAAAACATAGAACTGTATTTTATTTTCATTATATAATGTTACATGCATGGATTGGGTTTTTTGTCACGACCCATCCTCAGGAACTGAGCTGTGATTACCCCATGCCCGCCTTCAATAGGCCAGGGGATGGTGACTATCACCCAAGGAATAAATCCATAAGCTGGGAAGGAATTTCCTTTATAAAAGTAAACACACACAATAGATTACACAACTGGAAGAAAAACACTAATTAGAAACTTTATACAAAAGATTTGCTGGAAAGAAAAGTGGGCAAGAAATATAAGCTCAATATTAAAGTACAAGGAAATGAAAAAACAGGTACAACATAAAAGAAAAATAGTTGGGAGGTGTCTAGTATCTACTAGATCATCCACATCCGATCCTACCTGAAGGGTACATAAATATAGCCTCATCAGTGCTCCACGTCCTTCCGTCTCCTCCGGGTACCGACTCGTCATGAGGTCCACCTCCAGGTACCGTTCAGTCCTTGTACACTCTGCATCCGTCAGCACTGTCCGTCGTCTGCATCCAACACAATGAGGTGCGGGAAAATCTCGTGCCGGGGTGAGTATAAAGATACTCAGTAGGGAAATCGAGACCCTCATGGTCTCAGAAAATCCGACAAGGATAAATCACAAAGTAAAAAAAAACAGACAACCATAACTTTGGTATATGCCCATACATATACCAGTGTTATCTAGTAACCCATCTCAATCATGAGGAAAACACAAAGGTCATTGACTCAGCTCAAACCAGGATTTCAGTGAAGTATAGAAGTATAAATGATTAGTCGTGAAGGAAGATCATCATATTCTCTAAATAGGAACTACTTCTGACCATATGGAGTCTAACCCACATAGGATCGATAGGTACTAACTCCTACAATGACCCACACAGGATCTGAGCCACACATGATCGGTATGCGCTGACCCATAAAGGATCACTGAGCGCTGACCCACACAGGATCAATAGGTACTAACCCTCGCAATGACCCACACATGATTGTAACCACACAGGATCAGAATGTGCTGACCCACATAGGATCGTTGATCACTTACCCACATAGGATATGAACCACACAGGATCGGTATGTGCTGACCCACATAGGATCGCTGAGCACTGACCTCTATATGATCTGTCTCCAACTTACGTCTCACTCTCAGCCACTGGATTCCTCACACCTGATGCACTCGAGTTCTGTAGAATCTACCCTCAAGATATAGGTCATACCTCAACCACCACTAATCTCCACAATTTAGTAACTCAAAGGACAGCCATGCCTTATGGGTTCCAATGGGATAGATGGTTCTTCAATCGGATGCCCGGTCTTTGTGTTTTTGGCATTTCCCATCTACGGGCCCTATTGGTTTTATGGTTCAATCTAACCCGAACGTACTCCAAATGTGTCCAAACCACATGTGGGGTATGCCAATAGAACCATATAATTTTAATATTTCCATTGACGTGGGCGGCTTTCCAATTTGACTCCCATAGCATAAGATATGGTCAAAAAGGTGTAAACTGTACAAATGGGTCTGGGTCCAGTCCAACTAAGTCAGACCGACCTGACCCGACCCGGTCCATCGAAATGACTCGGCCCGACGGCCCATGGAAATGGCCCAGCCTGAGGGTAGCCCAGCCGTAGGTGGCCCGGCCGAGGCTAGATGGCTGGCCCGCATGGCTGGCTGGCAACGCATGGGGGGGGGGGGGGGTTACACCCACTTTATTCCAAAATAGTCGGAGCATGGCTCTGGCCTAGTAACAACGAAACCCAAAGGGTCCCGCCTACAGCAGTCACTGGAGGCCGGCCTGGTCGCAGCCTCTAGCTTCTCCACGTGACATGATGGTGCCGCTCTCATTGTCCGACTAGCATGGACATCTTGGTTGTGGAAACCTCTTCTTCTGGTATAGTGCAATGGCACCATGCCCCTCCGGCACCACCGTGACCCGCCTGACCATGGTTCGGTTCCCTGCATGGCTTGGCGATGTCCTGCCCTTATTACGACTCGGCGACCTTATGCCCACAGCTTTTTCACGGTCCGGCTCTATCATCAACATCAAGAAAAACCAAAGTGGAAGGTTTAGGGCATGTTCATGCAGTTTTATCGCACCTCATTATGGTGAAAACATTTGGAAAACAATAATCCTGAAATTTTAACGATGAAGAACGGAGGTTAATAATCATATATAAAATAACTCAAATTCCCCTTCCTCGATTTCCAATGATCATTGACGAAGTCGCGGAAATGAGGATGTTGTTTCATTAACGTCGGAAGAAGATGAGGAAGTTGACGTCATCATTTTATTCAAGGACGGTGGTGTTTCCTCTACTTGCCCAGTTGAAGAGGGAGAGAGAGATGTCTGTCGTTCTTCGTTGGAGAGGAGCATTCTTCATCAGGAGAATAAAGTTCTCCAAGGGTTCTCCAAAGCTCCACCGAAAATAAAGTTTCAACCAAAAAATGGGTAAATCTAACCCATTATTTAATTGTTGTCCAAAAGAATTCAAACGATTTAAAATTAATTAATTAATGTCATTGATTAATTTGTGATTTGGTACACTTATGAGGTAAGGTGGAATGTTACAATTAAATGACGAGAGGGTTTGTTTCATTAAACCATGGGATTTTTAAGGGTTTTATCCAACATAAATGGGGGGTTTAGGGGGTTTGAAGCTTGTGTGGGACCCACGTAATAATATCCTCTCAATGGAGGTTATGTGCGGGTGGTCCCCACCACTAACCTCCCCTTGGAGGTTTTAACTACCAAGAAGTAAAAATAAGTTAAATTTTATTTTTATTTAACATAATTAAAAACCCCCAAAATCTAACATCCGCTATCATTAGAACACAACGATGGTGAAGGTCTCACTAAGAAATCATTGATGATGTAAGTTCAACGGTGCCCTAAGATTTCAAATCCGAGCACCAGTTCAAAACATATAAAATCCCGTACGTACATTTACTGAAGGTATCCATACCAAACATTAGATATTGATTCCGGGACACCAGAAAATGGAATCAAGCACAATCAGAAACTGCAGACTCCTAAAATTCCCATGTATTTTAGAAAAAAAATTCCTCTAATATTCAGGTTCTTTACATTTTCCCAACCTAAGGGCTTTACGTCACTGGAAGATAAAACTTGATCTAAGGGAACAAATGAGGGTACTGATCATGCATCTGAGCATCCCGATCCCATGTTCTCTCCTCGAGGACCTCCTGCTTCAAACGAACACGCACTAGAGGTATCGACCGTCTATGTTGGACCCGCTCCTATCAATCCCCAATCTCCACTGGAAATGCCGTGAAAGTCGCACCATCATCGATTTCCATCTCTCTGTGGTTGATTTTGTGGGATAGGTCATGCACTTATCTCCTCGTCTGAGATACATAGAAGATGTTGTGCACACGGTGCAACAGAAGTAGAAGATCTAAGTGGTAATCCACTTCACCCACTCGATGAAAACCTGAAGAGGTCTAATGAACTATGTGGATAACTTGTCACCTTGTCCAAATCATTGTATTCCTCATCGAGGATATACCCATGGGAAGATGTGGTTGCCATCCTCTAACTCCAGTGGTCTCCTTCTGTCAGCACACGACTTCTGCCTGCTCCGTGAAGCCTTCATCCGCTCCTGGATGATCTACACCTTCTCCAGGGTAGCACATACCATCTCGTGTACCACTAGTGCTGAATCACCTGGGTGTGTCCAGCACAATGGTGATTTTCATGGTCGACCATACAACACCTCAAAAGGTTCCATACTGATAGTAGAGTGATAGCTGTTGTTGTGGGTGAACTCCACCAATGGTAATTGGTCCTCCCAATAGTGATCGAAGTCGTGGACACAAGCACGAAGCAATTCCTTGAGGGTCTGAATAGTCCGCTCGGTCTGTCCATCCGTCTGATGATGGAAGGCGGTGCTCAAGAGAAAATGGGTCCAGAATGCTTCCTGCAACCCCTTCCATAGATGGGAGTTAAAGCGTGTGGCATGGTCAGAGACAATAGAAGAAGTTACTCCATGTAAATGCACTATATCCTGCACATAGATGCATCCCATGCTCTCAACTGCTCACTGCTCTCTGATCTGTATGAAGTGGACCGACTTATTTAGTTGGCCAACAATCACCAAAATCGAGTCGTGACTCCTTGATGTACGTGGAAGACTTATCACGATGTATATGCATATCCCTTCCAATTTCCACTCTAGGACCTTTAAGGGAAGTACCAAGCTTTCTGGTACCTGGTGCTCCGCCTTCACGTGATGACAAGTGAGGCATCGTGAGACAAACTCTTCTATAGCCTTCTTCATACCTTAACACTAGTGCTGTCGTTGAAGGTCCTGGTACATCTTCTCCACTCCTGAATGTAATTCTAGAGGAGAAGTGTAGAACTCACTCAACACTTTCTCCTGAAGTGTTACTAGTACCATGGTATGTCCTCTAAAAAGGATAACGTGCACCCCACCTTCAGAAAATCCATCACGTGCCTGAAATGTGGAGATCTAAGAATGTTGGGTCTTGTAGTTAGTGTCCCCACACTTGACCTCCCTTACTCGCTGAAAAATTGAAGGAGTTACTGTTAGAGATAATAGATAGGTTCCTCCATCCCTATCAACAAAATATATCTTCAAGGCAACCAGCTACTCTGTCACCTCTCCTAGCAGCTGAATGCCTGATCTCTTTTTGAGAGCATCTACGACAACATTACCCAACCTAAAAGTATAGACATTCTAGGAGTAATTTTCATGGAGGAACTCAATCCATCACCATTTTCTGAGGTGTACGTCTATATGGGAGAAGATATACCTCGGACTCCTGTGATTAGAGTACGTGGTAAAAAGTTCTCCCATCAGATAGTGTTTTCACGTCTTCAAGATGAAAACCACTGCTGCTAACTCCAACTCATGGGTAGCGTAGTTTTGCTCGTGTTGTCTAAACATTCGAGAACCATACACGATCACAGCTCACTCCTCCATCAGGACACACCCAAGTATGGTCCCTGATACATCGCAGTAAACTACGTACCCTACTCCCTCCTCTGGAAGCCTCAAGATAGGGGAACTATTTAGCCTCTTTCTCAGCTCCTGAAAGAGTTTCTGGCATCTTTCTAACCACATGAAGGGTTTCCCCTTCTTCTTCAATGCTGTTAGTGGTGTTTCAACTATGAAGATGACTAGGATGAATCTCCAATAGTATCCAGCCATGCTCAGGAAACTCAGTACCTCTACCACTCTCCTGGGTGGCTACCAAGAATGTACCACCTCAATCATCGCTAGATCCACTACAACTCCCACCTTCATGATTACGTGTCCCATGAAGTGAAACTCTCAAATCCAAAACTAGCACTTATATAGATTACCATAATGGTGGTTCTCTTGGAGTGTGTCCAGCACTACCAAAAAATTGTAGGCATGCTCCTCCTCAGTAGCCGAGTATATCAGAATGTCGTCGATGAAGACTATGACAAAGAGATCAAGGTAACACTGGAAGATCATATTCATGAGACACATGAACACTTCTAGAGCATGTTTTACACCAAAGGGCATAACCAATAACTCATAGTGGCCGTACCGACACCTGAAGGCCGTCTTCTGCACATCCTTATCAACAACATTGTGCTGGTGATAGCTTGATCTGAGGTCTATCATTGAGAACCATCGATCTCCCTTGAGTTGATTAAAGAGGTCATCAATCCTCAGAAGATGGTACATGTTATTCACCGTCGCCTGGTTCAGGCGATGGTAGTCAACAAAAATCCTCAAGCACTCATCCGCCTTCTTGGTGAATAGAATCAGGGCTGCCCAGGGAGAAACACTGGGCTAGATGAATCCCTTCCCCTAAAAGTCCTCCAAATGTACCCACAACACATGAAGCTCAGCAGGAGCCATCTGATATGCTGGAGTAGATATCGGTCCCATCCTAGGGTATAGGTCAATGTAGAATTCCACCTCTATATGAGGAGAGAGTCTTAGAGGATCATTAAGGAAAAAATATACCTATGTGTCCACCACTATAAGATAATTAGGACTCTCCACATCAACTGCTCCGAGGGTAAGGCATGGAAACTGATGAGTGATCGGCTGCACCCTCCTCTGTGTGGCATGGTCAGAGACAATAGAAGAAGTTAATCCATGTAAATGCACTATCTCCTGCACATAGATGCATCCCATGATCTCAACTGATCACTGCTCTCTGATCTGTAAAAAGTGGACCGACTTATTTAGTTGGCCAACAATCACCAAAATCGAGTCGTGACTCCTTGATGTACATGGAAGACTTATCACGATGTATATGAATATCCCATACCATTTACACTCTAGGACCTCTAAGGGAAGTACCAAGCTTTCTGGTACCTGGTGCTTCGCCTTCACTTGATGACAAGTGAGGCATCGTGAGACATACTCTACTATAGCCTTCTTCATACCTTAACACCAGTGCTGTCGTCGAAGGTCCTGCTACATCTTCGCCACTCCTGGATTTACTTCTAGAGGAGGTGTTTGGAACTCACTCAACACTTTATCCTGAAGTTTTACTAGTACCATGGTATGTCCTCTAAAAAGGATAATGTGCACCCCACCTTCAGAAAATCCATCGCATGCCTGACATGTGGAGATCTAAGAACGTCAGGTCTTGGAGTCAGTGTCCCCACACAGGGCCTCCCTGACTCGCTAAAAATGTGTAGGAGTTACTGTTAGAGATTATAGATAGGTTCTTCCATTCCTATAAAAAAATATATCTTCAAGGCAACCAACTACTCAGTCACCTCTCCTAGCAGCTGAATGCCTGATCTTTTTCTGAGAGAATCTATGACAACATTCCCCAACCTAGGAGTATAGACATTCTAGGAGTAATTTTCATGTAGGAACTCAATCCATCACCATTTTCTGAGGTTTAGGTCCATATGGGATAATATATACCTCAGACTCTTGTGATCAGAGTACACGGTAAAATGTTCGCCCATCAGATAGTGTTTTCACATCTTCAAGAAGAAAACCACTACTGCTAAATCCAACTCATGGGTAGCGTAGTTCTTCCTGTGTTGTCTCAACATTCGAGAACCATACGTGAGCACAACTCGCTCCTCCATCAGGACACACCCAAATATGGTCCCTGATACATCGCGGTAAACTACGTACCATACTCCATCCTCTGGAAGCCTCAAGATAGGGGAACTATTTAGCCTCTTTCTCAGCTCCTGAAAGAGTTTCTGGCATCTTTCCGACCACATGAAGGGTTTCCCCTTCTTCATCAATGATGTTAGTGGTGTTGCAAATATGGAGACGTCTAGGACGAATCTCCAATAGTATCCATCCATGCTCAAGAAACCCAATACCTCTACAACTCACCTGGGTGGATCCCAAGAATGTACCACCTCAATCATCGCTAGATCGACTACATCTCCCACCTTCGAGATTACATGTCCCAAGAAGTGAACCTCTCAAATCAAAAGCTAGCACTTTGAGAGATTACCATAATGGTGGTTCTCTCGGAGTGTGTCCAGCACTACCAAAAAATTGTAGGCATGCTCCTCCTCAGTAGCCGAGTATATCAGAATGTCGTCGATGAAGACTATGACAAAGAGATCAAGGTAACACTGGAAGGTCATATTCATGAGACACATGAACACTTATAGATCATGTTTTACACCAAAGGGCATAACCAAGAACTCATAGTGGCCACACCGACACCTGAAGGCCGTCTTCTGTACATCCTCGTCAAGAACATTGAGTTGGTGATAGATTGATCTGAGGTCTATCTTTGAGAACCATCGAGCTCCCTCGAACTGATTAAAGTGGTCATCAATCCTCAGAAGATGGTACATGTTATTCACCGTCACCCGGTTCAGGCGACAGTAGTCGACACAAATCCTTAAGCTTTAGTCCGCCTTCTTGGTGAATAGAATCAGGGCTCCCCAGGGAGAATCACTGGGTTAGATGAATCCCTTCCCCTACAAGTCCTCCAAATGTACCCACAACACACGAAGATTGGCAGGAGCCATCTGATATGATGGAGTAGATATCGGTCCCATCCTGGGGTACAAGTCAATGTAGAAGTCCACCTCTCTATGAGGAGAGAGTCCTAGAACATCATTATTGAAAAAATATACATATGTGTCCACCACTACAAGATAAGTCGGACTCTCCACATCAACTGCTCCGAGGGTCTGGCAGGGAAACTGATGAGTGATCGGCTGCACCCTCCTCTGTGTAAGTCAGTGTTGTGCTGTAGAGGTTCCCTTCTCACCGGAGATGGTAAACCTAGTCCCATCTATGCGGACACACTGAAATATGCGTCTAATATAATAAATCTGAGCATGGACTATAGATAACCTGTCCATACCCAAGATGACATTGTTAGGCCTCGACACTGCTATGAGAAGATCCCATCCAAATCTCTCACCTCATAGTGTATGATCTCACTTTCGGCACCAGTGCGTGTTCGTTGAGTCTTATCCCGTAGGAGTCTCTAGCTGTAAGGATCGATCCAATGACTCCGTCAGAATCTCCGAACTCTGAACTATGGCAGCGGCTATGAAAGAGTGACTAGAACTAGTGTCTATAAGAACTGCAACTATGGTGGAGTAGACATAAATAGTACCTTGAATCATCTCATGAGCACCATGTTCGTATGCCTCAGCTTCTTGAGGGTGAGCTCTTCCCTATCCATTTTCTCCCTACAATCTGGGTGGACCTCCTGGTTGTGGTTGGGGAAACACCTTGAAAACTTCTTCCACCACAAGCTGCTCGACCAGCTCCTCTTCCCCGTCTGCCTGTGCCTGGCGGACTGCCTCAATAGAATATCCGCCTCTGCCTAGATGATCCCTCAACTAACTATTGGTCGTCTGTATGGTGGGTCGGATAGTCACGTGCCATGTGACCCTGGCCGCTGCATTAGTAACAATGTCTGCTCCTCGCATAGTCACTGCCACAGACAACAGATCCTGAGTCGTGGCATCGACCACCTATAGGTCGGGTACTCTTAGACCTCTGCGTCATCTGTCTACTACCAGCTACAGAAGACTCCATAGCAAATCTAATACTAGTTGGACTCGCAGCTAGAGACTGCTCAGCAGGTAAACTCTCTACTAGGAGGGATCTCTCCAACACTCTGGCCTACATCAGAATACTGAGGGAGATCATTGAGTCTATAATATCTCTCATGAGCCCTTGATCAAATGTCTGAGACCTTAAGAATGGGTCTCGTACCATTTTTGTGGAGTAGCGTGAGGAGTCCGTGAACCTCGCTGATTATTGTGCTACTGTCATGCTACCCTGTTATAGATGCAGTAACACGTGTATCTGCTCCACATGAAGGGTGGATGAAACAAACATCGCCTGGAATAGGCTCTCGATGTCTGCCCATAGAAGGGTCACCTCATCTTGCTCCTAGAGTATCCGGCTCCACCATCTCCCTGCTACTACCTGAAGGAGGCTGGTATCAAGAATCTCCATAATGTATGTTGGTCTCCCTACTAGCCTAATTACTCTCGCCATAACCACCATCCAATTCATAGCGCCTGTGGGTCCCTCTCTCGCCTGATCCTAGGTGGCCTATTGCACTGGAACTCATACAGCATGCTCAAGCGGCGTGCATCTTCTGCTGCTAGGGCTGGTGAAATAGGTAGCCCAATGAGAAGTGGTACTGCTGGTGCCTCCGCTGGTAATGGGCCCTGCACTGAGGCCTCATCGCTCGATTTGCTATCAGCACAAACAACTCTCAGGGCTCTAACTGGTCGTCTGCATGGAGGCATCTTAAAAGAAACTGGTGCGACATGGTTATAAGATTATACCCAGTGAGCTGATATGGTTGAGAGGACATAAGAAAATGTTTAAAGACATGCACGTAATCAATGTATTCATGCACTATGTTAGAAATCAGTAGTCAGGGTCCTTGTGTACGGATATGATGGCTATCGCACCAACACAGGACTCCCTCAAATGAATACCACACCTAATACCCTCAACAGTATTTCTTCATAGAAAAGGAATATCATATTCCTAAGTTTTGTGATATAACTGATCCCTCTGATACCAATTTGTCATTACCAGTCCTCGGTACCCATGATGTGGCAATCCAAATCCCCCCTCCCATAGGCCAGGGGCTGATGACTAGCACCCAAAGCATATATCCCTAAGATGGGAAGTCATTGACTTTATAAAAGTAAACAAACACAATAGAGTACACAACTGAAAGAAAACAATAAGTAGAAAATGTATACAAAAGATATGATGGAAAGAAAAAGGGGCCAAAAATAAAATCCCAACAGTAATGTATAAGGAAAAGGCAAAACAAGTACAACAAAAAATAAAAACATCTCGAAGATGTCTAGTGGCTTCTAAATCGTCCACCACGGATCGTACATGAAGGGTAGGTACAGATAGCCTCCTCAGTGCTCCATGTCTGTCCGTCTCCTCCGGATACCGAATCATTATGAGGTCCACCTCCGAGAACCGTCCAGTCCTCGTACACTCTGCCTCAGTCAGCATTGACCATATTCTACATCCAACACAATGAGGTGTGGAAAAATACCGTGCAGGGGTGAGTATAAAGATTCTCAGTAGGGACCCCGAGACCCTCAAGGTCTCACAAAATCTAACAAGGATAAACCACAAATTATGAAACAGCGAACAACCGTTACTTAGGTATATTCCCACAGATATTCCTATGTTATCTAGTAACCCATATTGAACATGAGGAAATCAAAAAGGTCATTGACTCAGCTCAATCCAAGAATTCAGTGAAGTATAAAAGTAAAGATGATTAGTCGTGAAGCTAGATTATCTAATTCTATCAAGAGGCACTACTTCTGACCATACAAAGCATGACCCACTCAGGATCGATAGGTACTGACCCATGCAATGACCCACAAAGGATCTTACCCACACATGATCGGTATGTGCTAACCCACACATGATCATTGAGCGCTGACCCATACAGGATTGATAGGTACTAACCCCCAAAATGACCCACACAGGATCTGAACCACACAGGATCAGTATGTGCTAACCCACACAGGATCACTAAGTGTTTACCCACATAGGATCTCACCCACACAGGGTCACTGAGCACCGGCCTCCGTATGATCTGTCTCCAACCTCTGCCTCACTGTTAGCCACTGGATTCCTCGCACCAGCGGTGCTCAAGTTCCGTAGAATCTTCCCTCGTGATATCAGTCCTACCTAGTCCACCACTAATCTCCACAAAGGAGTAACCTAATGAACTAACATGTCGTAAGGGTTCGAACACGACAGATGGTGTGTTAATCAGACAACCGGTTTGTGAGTTATTGGCATTTCCGTTCCAGGGGCACAGTTGGTTTTTTGGTTCAAACCATCCCAACCGTAATCCAACTCTATCCAAACCTCATGTTGTGTATTCCAATAGAACTGTATTGCTCTAATATTTCTATCTCTACATGCAGTTTATCAATCAGACTCTCATATCCTTAGGTATGGGTGAAATGATGTAAATGTTCCAAACGGGTCCATGTCTGGTCCGACCCCATCGGTCCGACCCTGTCTGTATAAAGGGCCCATCCTGAGGATGTCCCAGCTGTAATAGGCCCGATTGAGGAACGCCCAGCTGTGGGCAGCACGGCTGAAGGCAACCCTGCCAGAGGGAGGCCCGACCGAGGTCGGCGGGCTGGCCCGCGTGGCCGGTTGGCCATGTATGGGGGGGGGGGGGTTACACCCCCTGTCTTCTGAAATGGACGGTGCATGGCACTGGCCTGGTAACCACGGGACCTGAAGGGTCCCGCCTGTCACACGAACTGTCGGCCGGCTCAGCCGGACACCCACAGATCCTCCACTACGGTACGATTGTGCCATAGTTATGCTGGCCTACGTGGGGAATGAGGCGCCGCACCACCTCCGCCGCGGCCCGGCCTGGCCGTGGCCTCCAGCTTCTCCGTGCAGTGCGACAGTGCTGCGGTCATAGTCCGACCACCGCGGCCCTCCTGGCCGCAACCCCTCCTTTTTCTGGCATGGTGCGATGGCACCGTTCCCCTCCAGCACCACCGTGTCCTGCCTAGCTGCGGCTCGGTTCCCTGCATGGCACGACGGTGTCGTGCCCTTGTGGTGAACCGGCGGCCTTGCACCGCTGGCTTCTTCATGGTCCTCCTCCATCGGCAACAACAATAACAACCCAAGGGGGAGGTTCGAGCCGTGTTCGTGTTGTCTGAGCCCTCCACGTCATAGCAATAACATTTGGAATACCATAATCCAGGAATTTGAATGACGAAGAATAGAGGTTTATACTAATATATAAAATAACTCAAATCCCCCTAACCTGATTTCCAAAGATCATTGTCGAAGTCGCAGAAAGATGAACATCATTCTGTTGATGTCGGAAGAAGATGAAGAAGTTGATGTCATTGGCGTTCTTCAAGGATGGGGGTCTTTCCTCTTCTTGCCTCGGTTGAAGAGGGAGAGTGGGATGTCTGTCGTTCTTCATTTGAGAGGGGTGTTCATCATTGGGAGAATAATGTTTTCCAATGGTTCTCCAAAGCTCCACCAAAAAGAACACGCCAACCAAAATAATGGGTAAAGCTAACCAATTATTTAATTGTTGCCGAAAAGAATTCAAACGATTTCAAATTAATTAATTAATGCCATTAATTAATTTGTGGTTTGGCACACTTATAAGGGATGGTGGAAAGATCCAACTAAATGAAGAGATGGTTGACTTCATTAACTCATGGGATGTTTAAGGGTTTCATCCCACAAAAATGGGGTGTTTAGGGGGTTTGAAGCTTCTGTGGGCCCCACCTAATAATATCCTCCCAAGGGAGGTTATCTGTGGGTGGGTCCCACCACTAACCTCCCCTTGGACGTTTTAACTACTAGTTAATAAAAATAAGATAACTCATATTTTCATATAACATAATTTAAAACCCCCAAAATCTAACTTCCACTCTCGTTAAACGCAACTGCGGTGAAGTTCTTTTAAGAAATAAATGACGCTGTGAGTTCAGCTATGCCTTCAGATTTCAAATCTGAGCACTGGTTCAAAATTTATAAAATTATGTACATACGTTTACGGATCATACCTCAAAAAAACTTTTGAAATTGAATCCAAGCACACCGGGCCTCAGAATCAAGCATTGTCAGAAACTGCGGACTCGTAAAATTCCCATGCATTTAAGAAAAACAAATTCCCACAGAAATTCAGGGTCTTTACATTTTTTAGTACAAGATTCATAATGAAGATTTCATTTGATAATAAAAATTTCAATTGTCATCATTTTTATAAAATTATAGGTACTAGAATATACATATTTTGAATGATTTATAATGATCTATTTTCCTTTCATAAATATTTTAGTTATGATTCACGGCAATGAAGCTGGTGACATACTTATTTCATTAATTTTTAAATTAAAAAAAGATCATACCATAATTATTTGAAAATTATTTATACAACCATTATAGAACAAAAAGAAAATTTTTGATATTTTTTTAATAATAATATTATCTATGTTCCTTTATAATCCATGATATAAATTTTTATATCATTTTCCAAGTATGTGGTTAGTCAATCCCAAAAAAAGAAAATGAAATTATGTGGGTGACTATTGTTATGAAAATGATTCCTTTATAATAATATCATTAATATAAAATAATAGTAGTAATATTTTGATATATTTTAGTTGTTGAATGTAGTTATATATGATTTATATATATATAATAAAATAATGGAGAGAAAAATTAAATAAATCACTTTTGTGAAGGTAGTATTCCTCTCGTATTCACTTGTGAAACATTCATTTCTATAGAATATAATGGAATAATTAATTGGATTACATTTTAATAAAAATTATTTTTATTTAAATATCATATTTATTCATTATATTCCCCTTTTTATCCTTCCTTTTAATTTGATTTTGTAAAAATGTTCATGTCAATTATAGAGGTGGAAATATGTATGTTTCCTAAGGAACATTTTAAAATTTTGATTGGTTGGGAAGATGATAAAATTGGAATATGAAATTTGTATAGTAATTTTTCATAATACTTTTAATATTTTCCTTAGAACACATACCTAGATAGTTTTGTCTTGAGTGGGTAGATGAATAGAGAATTAAAAAAAGTGTTGATAATTTTACAACACCTTTTGGATGTTTTCCCTTGGGTTATTTCTTCATGCACTTAACCAAGTCCTTTTGGAAATAACATGAATTATTATATATGGGGAAAGTGTTTAATAGACATCTAGGAATGATTATTGTAAGATTTAATACATGATAATTAGTATATAAATGTGGTGTATGTGGCTTTAGGTTATAAATGAATAAAATGTCATTTTTACAGACACTCAATATATTATGAATGATGGTGTGAAATAAATAAAGTGTCAATTGATCTAATGGTTATAAATAATGAATTTTAGGGTTATATAAGGTTAAATAAGCCGCATCCATCCATTTTTATTGAAACAATTAATCATATATCAACTATTTTACTATAAGATATTTTAAAATTAAATTTTTTTCTACATTAGAAACTATGTATCTATATTTTAATTTATATTTTACTAAAATATTTGGTATCCCTTAATACTAAAAGTTTTTTTCATCACAGTTAGGAATAATATAATATTTTTCTATTTCTATAGAATATAATATCATATTTTAAATTGATACATTTAACATATAAAAAATATTTTGAACAAAATGAATAATTCAAATATTATGTTTCCTTATTTTTATAAAAAATTAACTAAAAATTAATTTAGAGAAAAAATATCTTAATAGCTATGTAAAAAATATTAAATTCATTATAAAATTTATATAAATTTAATTTACATCAAAAAATTATAAAAAAAATTAATAAAATATTTTTGTAGAAAATAACTCGTTCACCATTGTCAAGGTAATTAAATTTATTCATATTATTTGATGAACTAAATTTAACTTCACAAATAAAATGAAACTGTATATATAAAAATTTGAATCCATTTTTTAGATTTAATTTTTTAATGTGATTTAAAATAATTTTTAATATAAGTGAATAAATATTTTTTTTATAATTAAAATATTATTAATGATTCCAAAACATTAAACATGGGTCTGATAAATTCACAGATGTATTTTAAATGAATCATTTTACTCAGTAAATATATTCTCATTTAAATATAATATTTATATTATTTTAAGTAACACAAAATTCATGAAAATTTTATAAATAATATTTATATAGTATAAAGGTATTTTTTATTATTCACATGATTATTAATTAATTTTAAATAAAATTAAAAATTATCCGTTCTATAACTTTGATATGTGAAATTTAAAAATTATTTTAATTTTGTAAAATTAAAATATTAAAACAAATAACATTGTATTTTTTTTGAAAATTCAAAAAATAAATAAAAAACTTCACTTATTAAAATGTATAAGGTTAAACATTACATGTCCTAAACTTATTTCTATAGTAATTTTAATTTAAATAATCATTATATATGTTATATTATTATTTATTTTCAAAATGATAATTAAAAATTGGTGGAATTTATTAAATAATAACAGAAAATATTTTCTATAAAAGGAAAATACATTAAATTAGTTAATAAAATGGATTATAAATCATCTAAATGTAATAATTTAGATATAGTTAATTTCTTTTATATTAATATAGTTTTTATTATTCTAATAATTAAGTCGATAAAATTAATTTTATATGTTGTGGTATATTTTTGTTTACTTTTTCCTCAGAAACATGTTAGCAAACACATTAGAATTGTTTCAATGAAATACATATAATAAATTCATGGGTCATTAATGTTGTCCATGATAATCCTCTATATCATATTACTGGTATTAGTAATTATTTTATTTCTAATAATTCATTTAGTTCACTATATAAATCATAATCCAATGTATATAGTTTATCACGTTGATATTTCATTAAACAAATTATTTCAAATTAATTTAAATTATTTTACAGGTTGTTCTACATGTAATAAATAATTTATCTTGAATCACTATAAAATCCTTGTTTATCTTAATCAACATGAAACAATGAGTTCCTTTGATTACATTTTTTACAAATAATCCTGAGTCATACTAGACAAAAATATAATACTAATATTTTACAAAAAAAATAGTTATCGAATTTCTATTGGAATTGAGTGAATACATATGATTAATAATATAATGAAATTAATTTTAAATTTTTCTTATATATTCAATTAATTTAGATGCAATTAAATATAAATAAAATTAATGTCTAATTGGATATAAAGGATTTGTTTTTCCAGAATACTGTTTTTATGAGTTGAAAGGAATTTTATATTAATAAATTAAATTAATCACTGTTAGTGAAAATTAAAAATGAAATTTATCTGTAATAAAAAAATTTGGATTATATATTATCAGTTTTGTAGTCTTTCAGAATAATCAATACAATTTTATTGTTAAAAGTATGTTTATTTTGAAAAAACAGTTTTACGACTTTTTGTTGGAGAACCTATTTTAATCATTATTTATGAAACATATATAATTTTTTATGAAACAAGAAGATTAGTTTTTTTAATCAAAATATAAAATATTCTTAGGATAAATTTTTGGACTTTTTTAAACTGTTTAATTTTTTTACGCATAGTTAAAACACATTATTTTAATTGAAAATTAATTTTTTATGTAGTTTTTTGGTATATTTAAATTAAATTTAATTTTGGGATAAAAATATATTTAGTTTATTTATATATAAATACATCCAATTTTGTTTTATATATTTAGATTTAATATTGATATTAGATATATAACTTATGCAAAATTTTTAATCTTTTCTCTATAAATACTCACACTCTTACAGTGTGTATTTGATTAATTTTAAATTACTTTTAGCCACTAATGTGAATACAATTTTGAAAAAAATTAAATATGTGATTGTAATTAGTATTGAATTCTATTTCTAATAACATCGCCATAATTTTATGAAAAAAAAATATTATTAAAGGTAATTAAAATTAATTATAGTCATTATTGTAGAAACATTCTTACTTAATGATTAAACACATAATAGAAGGTGTATAAATGACCCAACACATATTAAAAAACACCTTTTAAGGAAATATTTAGAAAATTACTATCATAAAATCTATTTTTATGAGTTATTTGGATATTATTATATGAATATTATCTATATAATATTTCATTTAAGAAAAAGACAAAAGGAAACTTTCATGCCTTAAATGCTTCTAATGACTTGGAGTGGGGAATAATATTCATAAATTTAGATATAAATATTATTTTGGATTATAAATTAGTAATTTTTATCATAATAGTCAATATATAACTATTATTCATCATATAATAAAATTAAATGATTTAGAAAGTCTAATGAATTGATTACTTAGGTAATAATTTAATAAAATATATGATATCTTATCAAATGATATAAAATCAATTAAACTATTATATTATTTTAATGATATTTATGTGTTAATAAATATAAAATATGTTACATTAATGGGATATTTTTTTATAATTAACATATTAACCCTAAAATAGTCTTAACATTGTTATTATAGTTAGGATTAAAGTAGTGTTTTTGTGTAAGGGTTCCCCCTCATCCCTTTAAAGGGGGGTGTTCAAAAATCTATAAAAATGAAGTCCATCAGGCCATTCAGGAAAAGTAGTGTTTTTGTGTCTTACATTAGATTATATTAAAATTATTATCCAAAATATATTGAATTTTTATTTAATAAAGTAAATGAAATATTTTATAAACTTTGGGTCTAAATTTATAATAATTATCACATTATTTATAATTAATGGATGAATTACATATGTAGAAACCATGATATAGAAATGAATAACCGAAATGTAAAAAAAAAGGAATCCAAAAGTGTAAGTAACAATTAATAAAATTTTTTTTTTGTGTATTTGGAGAAAAATTAATTTTCCATTACTCAATTTGTTTTATTTGTTGAATCACATTATATATTCTATACCAAAAAATATTTTTTTCATTTTTTTTACAATAATGTAAATCCCCTATCATAATAAAAGGAAATTATCCTACCCACTTCATCCCACCTATCAAACCTGTTAGAACATCAAAATCCTACAACAATATTATTCAAAAATACCAACTCTCACACTATAGTCCTCATTTTGGGTGTTAATATAGAGACACATAATTAAAAATTTGTCACTCATTACAAAATTTAATAATTGACTTTAATTCACTTTGAGGATGTTTTCAGGTTTAGTGTTTTTCGATGTCAGTCCATAACTCGTACATAATAACATAAATATAACATGACAACACATCTACTGACAATTCATTTTTTCCTAAAAAAATATCATTAAAAATAAACATGGTATCAGTTCATGTTTAAAATGCATTAATTTTCCTTAATCACATCCTTGTTATATTCTTCTTAACATATTGTGAAAATGTTTTAAAAACATGATTCTTAAAAATCTCAGTAAGGGATACACAATGAAGGAAGACAATTAGACTTGGGATGAAATGATAACCGTGGATACTTTACAAAAAATAAATACTTGTCATGTTTATGAAGAAGAAAATATACTTCACAAATTATTATCTCATTGCATACCATTTTTGTAAACAAACGATTGCCACAAACCCATAGAACGAAACATATAACATAAAAATATTACATGGGAGAAAAAATATATAAATTTAATAACCATAAGTTATACATCCACACATATCACTATATGGAATATCTATATAGTGGACATCCATACCCAATGCATTGGAGGTTATAATGTATTGACTCGTCCTTAGTTTATCATGGAACCACACATCATTTGGTTTATCACGTAACCATCCATTTTTTTTATCATGAAACCACCCATCAAATGTCCAAGTACCATTTAATAATAATTACACTAAAATCAAGTATAAATGATAAATATTATTTCCATAATACGACCAAAATAGGTCATTTTATGTTATAGAAATATTTAACCCATTTCTGAAACCATTTAAAACATTTGATAAAGACAAGTATGAATCGAAATATCCTAAAACATATTAAAATTTTTGTAATAAATAATCATTTTAAAATATTCAGTTTCATATGATTATATGTTTAAAAACATTTTTCAATACACAGTCACAAAATAGAAGATTTTAGAAGAATATATCATTATATAATTTAAAACAATGTGTTAGATAAAGAGTCCCTTTGCACCTAGGAAACAGTTGAATAAAAATCATTTAATAGTAACATTAAAAGACATTAATTACCACAAAAATTTAGAAAAGCATGATATAATGGGACAAAATGTCTTTATATACACTTTATATGATAATAATGGTGCATAACATCAAGATATACCATAAAGAAAGGATATTGGGACAAAATCCATTTCCTTGAGTCTGACACGTCACATACATTTATTATGTTTTTGAATAACAAACATTACTTAATTTATAATATCTTTAGAATCTATATCAAGATTATTATTACTTTTATATCACTTTTTACTATGTTATAAAAAATACATAATTATTTAAGATCACATCATACATTTTGTTGATATTCGCTACATGAGTCAAAAATGAACATTTTTTTATTTAAATTTTACATGTAGTCAAAATTCCATAATCTATAGAATATTATTAATTATTTAAATAAAATATATTTCAAGTATATATTTATTTATCATGTATATAATATTTTGATAAAAGAAGTGAAATGCACATTTCATAGAGTTGGTAGGCAGAACGTATGCATGTATGCTACATTCATTTAATTATAATATTGATAGAATGAAAACAAAATAACACAGAGGTATATTTTAATTAAATTATAATATATTTGTTATATATTTTACCTAATATTATTAACTCCGTCCTTTATATGATCCTTGTGTGGAATAAACATGTCTTATCATTTTGAGGGGCTGTAGTCATATCTTTCTCAAATGAAATTATCGTATTTACACATAATTGAAAGAATAAAGGTTTGCTGTAAATAAAAATAAAATAAGAATGTAGATAATATAAAAATACTATATATAATATATAAATACAGTTTCATCATAATGTCCACCATGAGATGTGGTAGGAGAAAATTGAACAACCCCTTATTCGTGAGGCAGTAGTTCGACATATAATGAAATTGTAAGTTTTTATACATTATATAGAGTTGTGTGTTTGTTTAGTTCAATACTTATTAATAAAAACATAATAATATATTTGATATACTTTTGTTTTTATGTAATAATAGAATTAGTAGAGCATATGTAGTGGATATGTAAAATAAAGGAAACGAGGCGCTACAACTAAATCAGGTAACTCCTTTTGATTTGAGCCAAAAGGCATTCATGAATTTATTTATGGCAAAAATAAGACTTATAGGAGGATGTTAAGGATGTTGGAAGATTATTTGAGCATACATTTAATGATCCAAGGGTCATTATTGGTGTGATTAAGTTGGAAGAGGTTGTGGAATTTTATAAGATGGAGGAGGGGTGCTTTAAGAATGTCTTCAAAAATTATTTTATTTTGAATTGATTTTAGAATTATAATGCTTTAAATGTGATATATTTATAGGCTAATATGATGGTGGGTAGAAATATTCTAAAAAATCGGATTTATACCAGTTTATGGCACAAAACTAACCTTATTTTTCGCTTTAACCCTTAGTTAGGAACATTAACACTTTCCAGGTATTCGTGTATTTTCAAAATATATGGTTAAAATATTATCAATAAAATTACAATCAAACCAAAATTGGATAATTAATGAAATAATTAACATTATAATAGTAATTTAGTAGAATATTATATTTGTATGACTATTATATCATTTTATAAAATGGTTATTTTTTGAAATTCTCATTTTTGTCAATTTAGACACTATTTAGTAATCTTATTAATGTTATAAAAACATGATTCATTAAAAAATAAAGAACTATATCAAAAATAATATGTCATAGTAATACATTAAATTCGTTTATGGAATAAAAATAATTTATTTCATTTTTTTAATATTTATAATATCATTTATTTGAATATTTATTTAATAAGGTAATCATTCCATCATCACTGTGTCATGATTAAATTTATTTATATAATGAATAAAAATTATTAATAAATATTATGATGTATGATATCGCTTTATATTTCTAATGAATATAAATAAACTAAGATAAAAATTATATAACCCCACATTAAAAAAATATTATAAATGTACATGTTTGTTTTGTATTTCTCTTTACCTTAAATTAATTATTGTATCATGTCATTTTCACATCCATGTGGCTCTCAAATGCCAACATATCTGCATATGGATTGTTTTGGTATCCCATGACACATCCAATAAGATTAGAACATGTGTTTGGGTATTTTTTTGTTATAATATTGTGTTTGGATATATTTACCTAATTTACACATAAATTGTGGTAAAAAATAAATAATGAAGTTACTATTCATGAAGTCAAAAAATCATAGGTAACAATTCACACAATTTGTACCTACTGATTTCCAATATAGAATAAATCATTCCAAATTTAAAAAGAAATTATAATAATTAATTTAAAATTAATTCTAATTGTCAATACTAGAAAACGAGGTTTTAAGAAGTAAAAAATATAAAAAGATTGGCATGTGTTTATATCCAATTTAAATTGGAAATTACATCTAATCACCATCATGGGATTAAATGGTAAAAAATTATTCAAATTAAAATATAAATAAAATTAGTATTACAATCATACAATATAAACTTGTTATATGAAAATCCAATGTTCAATTAAAATGTAATATTTTTCAATATTCATTAAAATAAGTATTTTATAAGAGAAATACCAAAATTCCAACCAATGTAAATTTTTATGTCCCACTTCAAAATTAGAAAATTATATTGTCACATATAACATATGAAAGTGAATAAAGTATATTTAAAAATGGTTCTCCATAAAACGGTGCTAATACAAGCTTTTAAAAATATTAGAGATTTTTTGCATAAAAAAGGATTCATTCTCAATTTAATCCTCTAAAATTTATTGATTAAATTTAAAAACAATTAAAAAAATGTATAATAATATTTTAGTTATTTCTTTTCATTCCCTCTAATTGAACATATATGTGTTAACTACTTTTTAAAATAATAATAATTTTATTGTGTTATTTTTCGGCATAACTCAATGTTGTGTGTAACATATCATTTCAGAGAAACCCATTGTTGTTTATTGAGTACATTATTAGAAAAAAATATACCATTTATTGAAACATTTATATCATATTAATAAATATTAATAGAAATGAGGAATTATTATTCTATTAATACATAGGATGTTACTTGTAATACAAAAAAGGAATCCCATTGTTGCAATCCATAAAAGTGTTACCACAAAATAGTTGTCACATTTTTCAATGTGTATTTATTTTTTATTTCATTCCACACACATTTAGTTATCATTATTAAATGATTATAAATTAAACATATAATTATCAATATAATAAGATGTTGTTATTTTAATGGTTATACATACACTTACACACAATACTATCAAATGTGTGACATTCTTACCATTCAAGTGTATGGTGATTAAAGCCACGCAAAGTGGTGTCATTCGTTTCCCAATACAACCGCTCATGGATGGGAATAATGAAGAAATCACTATTTTTATATGATTTATATGATATTTATGTTCTCTTCATAATATCTAAATTTTTATATAACATATATATTAAGGATTTTTAGGTTTTAATATTATAATTACAATGTTTGTGGATTTGTGGAGCACCACCTATTATATGTGAGGTGAAACGTTCACACAATACAGAGAATTTTTTAAGGATGTTTTTAATTATACACAGGCTTAAAAGATAACATATAAATTACATTCAAGATAGTTTTTACCTTTAAATATATATAATTTATCATTTAATTTATTACCCTTTCACACATTGAAAAAGTGAAAATGTCGTTCATGGATTCGTGGACTACAACCTCCACGACATGATGTGATTACTTCAATGTAATATGAAATACCAATTTAAGAATATATTGTTAAATAATATGATATATATGATATAGTGATCAATATCTTATGATTAATTTCACTTACCTTCAATCTATAAGAATTATAATGTACTGTGGACATGAGTCATTCGTTCGTATGACCTACTATCTCCATGATTAGGATATTAGTAATTTAGTCTTAACTATATTTCATGAAATGTTAAAAATTTAAAATTTAGATATAAATATAATAATTATAAAATGATTATTCTCCTTTTGGGGTTTATATAGTTTTTTATTTTACCTTATTTGGCCAACCAAATTAGTATTTTTCACACATTCTGAATAGGGTGAAAACACTATATATAAATTTAACAGTTTAATTAACTGTATACATAATTATAATTAGTGAAATTTAACTAATAATAAGCATTAAACAGGATATAAAAAAAGTACATAATTCACAAAAAATATTATTTATAAATATAAATACACTCGTGACAAGTCACAATAATTATAATGGAGGCTTGACTCACTTTTACATTTCTAAGGGATACGTCAAAATAAAAAATTATTTATTTTGTGGGGAGAATATAGTTCCGTTTTGATATATTATATAATGAATTATTTAATTGTAAAAATATTTTAATGTTTCATTTGATTATCATTACATTTTGGGCCTCTGGTTCTGAGGTTACCATCGTTGTAAGGTGTTTCGACTCTATTTACATTCCATTGAGACATATTTCTTTGTTATGCACCATGTTTCTTTTATATGGTGTTTATAATAACCACGAATGTATATTATGATTATTATCCATTTGTTTATGTGTATTTAAATATCCTTTTTATGAACTATTTTTCATGGGGTTTATAGATTCGATGTTACTAAAGCTGTAATGGACTTTTGTTATAATTTTCCTTCATTGATACTATTGATAAGTAATTATCCTATATTTTTTATGGGGTGAATATAGTTTTAATTTAACATGTTAGATAATTAATCCACTTATAATAATGATATTATATTTTTTTATTTTTGTTATTAAATTAATGAGGACAATTGGTCAATTGTTTCCATGTGGTATGAGACAATTTATAATGTTTAGAGATTATATTCCTAAATAATGTTTTAATGTTTTTTAAGATGTATTTCCATTAATCAGCATCAAAAACCCTTGTTAGTACTTATACTATACTTCAGTTATTTCATAATGATGCCATTGAAATTAATTAATTTGATGGATTATGTTTATATCATATATGTTTTTATTTAATCAAATTATTTCTATGGGATATTCATGATCCAAAGAGGTTGTTATTTTACAAATTTATTTTCCATGGGTTAATCATGTTTCTAAGATATTGTTATTTTGACCATTTTTCAATGGTTAATCAATGTTATAAGTGATTTTTATTTAAACCATTTGTTCTGAAAGGGTTAATCTTGTCTCAAAAATATTGTTTTCAACCCATTTTTTATGGGTTAATCATGATTCATTGATATTTTTATTTAACCCAATTATTTTAATGGGTTACTCATGATTCAATGATATTTTAATTTTACCCATTTTTTCAATTTGATAATCATGTTTCAAATATATTTTTATATAACCCATTTATTTCCATACGTTATTCTTGTCTCAAAGATATTGTAATTTAAGCCATTTTATTTCAATAGGATATTCATGTTTCAAAGAGAGTCATAAAGAATCTTTTTCTTTCACATTGTTTAAACATGTTATAATGGGGTTATAGGTCACTATAGGAAATATAGGTTTCTACGACGAGAATTAATCCTGTGGAAAATTATTTGTTACTTGTGAGGGGATTTGGCCTCCCGTAGCAAAAGGATTGGCGCTGTTTGCATAGAAAACCACGGGAAGGTTATTAGCGACGGAAGGTATTCCCCCATCGCAAATAATGTGTCAGCCCGTGAGTATTTGAAACGGGACCCGTCGCAAATACCAGACAACAGTATATAGGTTTTTGCGACGCGATATTCTCCCATGGAAAATACTGTGTTGGCAGGAACCTTTTGCGACGGGACCAGACGCTAAAAATACTATTTGCGATGGGTAGCCCATCGCAAATAGTCTTTTCACAACTAATCTAACTTATATATAGCCCCATCTATTTTCTCAAGTCCCCCTCTCATTTCTTACTCTCTCTCTCTAATCACAATTTTCATTGAGAAAATTTGTGTGAGTTTTTTTTTTCACAAAAATTTAGTGAAGCCATGTACACCAATAGGAGATCAAGTTAATATGTATTTATATTTTCTTTAGTTTAGTATTTATTTCATATTTTAAATGTTAATTTTAATTATTTTTTATTATTTTTAATTAAATTAGATTTAAATTTTTTTGTTATCAATATTTATTTGTAATAATAAATTGAAATTATTATTATTAACTTTTAAGAATTAGTAATAAATAGTAACGAATAGTAATAATTAGTAATAAATGGGAATAATTAGTAATAAATAGTAATAATTATCAATAAATAGGAATGCATAGGAATAAATAGGAATAAATACGAATAAATTGGAATAAATATCAATAATTTGGAATAAATACCAATAATTAGGAATAAATAGCAATAATTTGAAATAACTAGCAATAAATAGGAATAAATAGAAATAAATAGGAATAATTAGTAATATATACAAATAATTGGTAATAAATAAGAATAATTAGCAAACAATAAGAATAATTAGTAATAAAAAGTAATAAATAGTAATAATTATCAATAAATATGAATAATTAGTAATAAATATGAATAATTAGTAATAAATATGAATAATTAGTAAAAAATAAGAATAATTACTAATAAATAAGAATATTTAGTAATAAATAGTAATAATTAGTAATAAATAGGAATAATTAATAAAAAATAAGAATAATTAAGAATAAATAGCAATAATTTGGAATAAAAAGAAATAATTAGGAAATAGAGAAATAAATGTCAATAAAAAGCAATAATTTGTAATAAATAGAAATAATTTGAAATACATTTCAATAATTATCAATAAATAGCAATAATTAGCTACAATTAGCTATAATGCTCAATAAATAGCAATAATCACCAATAATAAATAATAATTTGCAATAATTATCATTCAATAGAAATAATTAGCAATAATTATCATTAATTAGCCATAGTTAGCAATAATTAGCTATAATTTGTAATTAATAGCGATAATTAGAAATAAATAGAAATAAATAACAATAATTATTAATGGATATCAATGAATTGCAATAAATTTCAATAAATAACAATAAATATGAATAATTAGGAATAAAAAGAATAATTAGAAACAATTTTGGAATAAATAGAAATAATTTTGAATAAATAGTAATAATTAGAAATTAATAGCAATTATTAGTAATAAATAGAAATAATTAGTAATAATTAGAAATAATTAGTAATCAATAGGAATATTTAGTAATAAATAGGAATAATTAGTTAAAAATTGTAATAATTCCTAATAAATGGGAATAATTCCTAATAGATGTGAATAATTCTTAATAAATGGGATAAAATATTAATAATTCGCAATAAATAGTAATAATTCGCAATAAATATGAATAATTAGCAATAAATATGAATAATTTACAATAGTTAGGAAAATTTTGCTATCATTAGGAATAATTCGCAATAATTATAAATAAATTGATATAATAAGAAATAATTAGGAATAATTAGAAATAAATAGGAATAGTTAGAAATCATTAGCAATAAATAAGAATAATTAGCAATAAATAGGAACCATTAGCAATAATTATGAATAAATAGAAATAAATAAAAATAAATATCAATAATTAGAAATAAATTCGCAATAATTATGAATAATTTGCAATAATTAGAACTAAATATGAATATTTAGAAATAAATAAGAATAATTAGAAATTATTAGAAATAATTAGCAATAATTAAAAATAAATATAAATAATTAGAAATAAATAGTAATATTAAAAATAAATAGTAATAATTTGCAATAAATAGTAATAAATAGTAATAAATAGTTATAAATAGCAATAAATAGTAATAAATAGTAATAATTAGCAATATATTGTAATAATTAGAAATAAATAGAAATAATTAGAAATAAATTGAAATAATTAGCAATAAATAGCAATAATTAGCAATAAATCACAATAATTAGAAATAATTACGATTAATTAACAATAAATAGTAATAAATATGAAAAATTAGCAATAAATTGGAATAAATACCCATAAATAGGAATAATTTGGAATAATTTGGAATAATTAAGAATAATTAAGAATGATTAGGAATAATTAAGAATAATTAGCTATAATTAGCAATAATTGGTAATAATCAACAATAATTACCAATAATTAGTAATAATTAGCAATAATTAGAAATAATTAGGAATAATTTTTAATAAATATGAATAAATAGGAATACATAGGAATAAATTATAATAAATAAGAATAAATATAAATAAATAATCATAAATATCAATAATTAGCAATAATTAAGAATAATTAGCAATAATTTTCAATAAATAAGAATAAATATCAATAAATAGTAATAAATAAAAATAATTGGGAATAATTACGAAAGAATAGGAATAAATAAGAATAAATAAGAATAAATAAGAATAAATAGGAATAAATAAGAATAATTAGGATTAATTAGGAATAAATAGGAATAATTAGTAATAATTAGTAAAAATTAGTAAAAATTTATAAAAATTAGTAATAATTATTAATAATTAATAATATATTCGAAGAATTTAGAAAAATATCAATTGCAATAAATTGTAATAACATGTAATAACATGGCACAATTTCCAGTGGATTGACGACACTTCATTTGGTCGTTGACTCTTCACCTTTCAACTTTCACTAACCCAAATGATTATGAAAAGTATGCTTCTACGTATGCATATCCAATCGCATATGCATGAGTTTAAATTTACATTTGTAAGAACAAATTTTTCATAATGTTTTCAGGAGGTGATATTTATAAGAATATGATTCAATGTTGAAAAGGTGGTTGTTTTTTCCGATAGATCATTTACTTTCATCTTTCTCAAACTAAAATCACAATGAAGAATATGCTCGGAGGCACACTTATACATTCTCGTATGAATGAGAATGAATATTTGTACCTCTGAGAATATTCATCGTCGTGATTTCATTGTGATAGAGATGCAAGTAAATGAGATGTCAGACAAAAGAGTAGCGGTCAACCAACAAAAAACTGTTTCACCCAAAATTATTTGTAATTATTATGAATTAGTTGTAATTGTTTTTTTTCTTTTTCTGATGGTGTTTTTATAATTTCAAATTATTCAAAAATAGTGTTGATTTTATATTTCTTAAATAAAATATGGAACAACAAAAACAACATTAGTCATTGTTAGATGATCGTTCTTGGATAAATGAGTGTAGAAATACAAAATGGTTCTGGTTGAAATCTTGTATATATTGAGGGTGTTGAAGCTTAATTATCATTTTCATCATCAAAATGAGAATATATTATAGAATAAACAATTATGTGTCCTTGTAAAAAAAATCTGAGAACATTTAATACATTTGACATGTTGTAGGACATCTCTTGTGGTTTGTTTATAAACCAGAATATGATATTTGGTATCAACATGTTGAACATCGTTTTCAGAGAAGTTACTAAAATCATGATTTCGTATCCATCACAGATTCAATATTTAGTACATGATGTTGTAGGTCCATCTATTCAACAAACTAAAACACAATATGATATCGATTTAACTCCTGAGTTGGAAGCATCCTAATTTTATGAGTTGATGAGGTTTGTTGAGGATGCATTTTATCCTGGTTTCAAGATAAGAAAATTAGAACTGTTGCGAAATTTATTGTAATTAAATCAGATAAATCAATGTCAAACAACTATTTTGATTGGATATTTTCTTTGGTTGAAACACTGTTACCTAATGGAAATGTGTAGCCTGCAAATTAATATAAGAGCAAGATGTTGGTTCATAATCTGTGCCTTAGTTATCAGAAGATTCAAGCATGTGAAAATGATTAAATCTTATATTCTGGTAAAAATGAGTCATTGGATAGTTGCCCCACATGTGAACAATCGTGGAATAATGAAACCCAACCAGGGAAGTCTTGATGGATTCCTATAAAACATTTGACATATTTTCCCCTTACACCCAGGATGCTACATTTATTTATGTCTCAGAACATAGTGTCAATGATGTCATGGCACAAAAAAAATATTTCAACCAATAAAATCTTGAATCATCCATTTGAGGGTGATTCATGGAATCATTTTGACCATCTTCATCCGTATTTTTGTTTAAAATCCCAAAACCTACGACTCAATATTTCTACTAATGGTTTCTGTCCGCTTGGTTTTTATGGTTGTTGGTATTCATGTTGGCCAGTTTTTATAACTCCGTACAATTTACCTCCATGGATGTTAATGATGGAGCCCGATATCATTTTAACTTTATTAATGCCAATACATCCAAAAAAGAATATGGAATTTTATTTGAAACCCTTTATTGATGAGTTAAATTAATTCTAAGTAATGGTGTTAGTATTTATGAAGTTTCTAAGAAACAAAATTTCATAATAAAAGATGCATTGATATGGAGGATTAGTGACTTTCCAGCATATGGCATGTTATCTATCTTGCATACCCATGGTCTGAAATCAAGTCCTTACTTAGTGGAAGAAAAGAAAGCCTTTATACTCGTTAATGGAATTTTTTTTGATATTTTGACTGTCATCATAGATTTCTTCCAACCGATCATCCTTTCCGATAGAAAAAATCTCATTTCAGAAAATGCACAATTGAAAGGGATGGACCTCCAAAAATGATATCAAACACAGAGTTAAAATCAATTGCATTTTCATTACCTCCAATTAAATTTGGGCCAACAGTAAAGCAACAAAAATTTCATGGCTTTGCAAAAGAACATAATTGGATAAAATAGATCATTTTTGGGGTCTTCCATATTGGTTTGATATGTTGTTCCACCACATGTTGGATGTCATGCATATTGAAAAGAACTTTTTTGATAATTTATTTCATAGAGTTTTGGATACACTAGGAAAATACAAATATACTATTAAGGCATGATTACGTCTTGCCCAAATTTGTAGGTGAACACAACTTGAAATGTTTAAAAATATCAGATCACAAAGGTTATTGGTGTTAAAAGTAGCTTATACATTGTCCACATAGTGTTTCTTATTGTTCTGTCAGTGGGTTGCAGATTTGAGACTTGATGATGGTTTTGCTTCCAATTTGGGAAGATGTTTTAAGAATGGTCATATTACCAGATTAAAAGGACTTTCTTGTCATCTAATAATGGAAAGTGTTATACCGATTCAATTCAGAAGTTTTTTGAATTCTATTATTTGGGAATCAATAAAGAACATATCGCATTTTTTGAGACATTTGTGCAACGAAAACTGACTTCGATGTGCTAAGAAAAATGGCAGATGATGTTGCTGTAATTATATGTAAGCTGGAAAAAATATTTTGGTCATCTTTATTTGAATCAATGGAACATCCTATATTAAATTTTCTACATGAAGATAAATGTGGAGGTCCAATATGGTTTCGATGGATGTACCCTTTCAAAGGATGATTTCTGAAATTTAAGACGAAGGTATACAACAGAGCATCTGTTGAAGGCTCCATTTTTGAAGCTTATTTGAATGAGGAAATTTGATTTTTCCGCTCTCTCTGTTTTGAATATGAATATCCCTTAAAACACAACTTAATTGGATGGAATGAGGGAAATGTTAATGATGAAATGTAAAATCTATTATTAGTTTTTAATTATCCAAATCTTGGATTCGGTGGAGTTCAAGAACGATGGATTTCAGACGAAGAACATCACAGAGCTCATGCATATGTTCATCTCAACTGTATATAAATGAAATAATTTTTAGTGTGAGTGATTCTGTCACATATTCAATAATTTATGTTACTATTTGTATACTTATTTTATTTGTAGGTTATATGATAATCATATCATGATAAACCGTTCACTAATTACAGAAGCTGCTCATGAAGAACACAGACAAAAAAAATTCTCAATGGTTTCAAAAACTGGAAAAAAAAATTATTGGTTGTTTAATATCAATTCAGTTTAAAATTTATTATATTTATAATTATTTTACAAATTTTAGGTGTCTTAACATGCTAAAAAAATTTATAAGCGACTATGTATTTTCAGTAACCAACCATCCAAAATGGTCAAATCTTATAATGAAAATGTGGTGAATGTTTTTCGATTTCAAACATGTGCATATGGGGAATCAAGAAAAAGAACAATGGAGTTTGTTCGAGGGAATCGCATCATATAGAAACATAATTTGGCTTCTATTTCATTCTAGATGAAAATATTGAGTTGTGTTATCTAGGAGAAAATTACATGTATATGTTTAAATGACGGTGGTTGGATTTGGAGAGAGGCTTGCGTATTCAACCAACTCATGGAATCGTCGATATTAAATATAAAATTCTCTTTGAAGTAAATTTACCATTTTTACTGGCCCAACCGTCTCATTAAATTTATTATACAAAGTACTTTTCTACTTCAAGTGACCTGAGTGACTGGTGGAGCATAATATTAATGAAATATCGGAAAAACCAGTTAACTCAAATTTAATGTGGTTCTACTAAAGTGGAAGGAATTGAAAATTTTAAAGTGACTACCCAATATCTATCTTTTTCAAAAAGAGACGTCAATATTGATGATGACATCCCACAATTAAGGGCCGTTGATGATGAATATGTTAGTGATGTTATAAATGAATTTGAAATGATATGAGATGATGAAATAGATACTCATATGGATATTGATAATCTCGAGGAGGAATATGAAGACATTAATATTGTCAGATATAAATATTGTGATGAAGGTGAACATTGACTCAGTTAAATGATAGTTATAATCACAACTAATATATATATATATATAATAGTAACTTTCAACTATCTGTAAACAACAATAATTTTGTGTTATAGATGGAAGCTGATCTATATCGTGAGTTACAAGAGGCTAAGATACCTTTGGAAGAGGGGGATTTGGGATCATCTGACCCTTACCCTACTATCGGTTCAGGGGGTATGCGGAGGGGGCATGGTCTTGCATGGATAATGATTCCAGACCCTATCCCTGAGTGACGTCGACATCATGGATTTGATCCATGAACACATATGTATGGTAACCTGTATATTTTTGTTAGATTTCATTAATTTATTTATATATATACTAATTGATTGATTATTTAATCACTTTTCACAGTTTTTTTCAGGTAGTTATTAGACAGGGGAGCTCTATCTTGTACAATTATTTTTCTCAGCCAAGGATCACATGGGAACAGATTCCATTTGATGTGGAGCACGACATTTTCAGTCATTATCTAGTATGTAAAAAAATAATTTTTATTTTTAAATATATTTTATTAATAACATGATATTATAAATTATTTATAGGGTTTATGTATTCCATCAATGATAGCATGTGTGTCGCTAACTTCTTGGCATGGGAGGTGTCTATGAGTGACCGTTTCCCTCAATTATTGCACAATTTGAGAAGGGCAGCCATTAATAAAGCAGGAGTGACAGATTTGGATGAGTCATGTATGGACCAAAAATAAGATTACATTTCATATCACATTTGGGATGGATTTTTTTACACTGGTGGAGTGGTGGATTTCAGAGGAGGTCTTCACTGGGTTAGAAGAAATGAGGGAAACAAGAGGTGACACATCGAGCAAGTAGTTGTACATTCAGTACAAATAGAGTGCATTTGGATAGTATATTTTTTAAATATTTTATATTACATTTAATTTAACATTTTATTTTATATTTTTTATGTAGTCGAGCATCCCGATAATATGGAGTACGATGTTTATTAAAAGATGTACAATGATCTAGCCACTAGAGAGATTAGAGGTGATCATCAGCGTTATATTGTGGTTACTATTATTATTTTTAGTTTGGTAATGAACTGCATATAATATTTTCCGAATTTTAATTTCAAATTGGAATTTAAGAAGTCATATGGGGCTAGGACCTCTCAGACACAGGCTGGTGGTCAGGATGAGAAAACTGATCAGACCAGTGCCCACCATTTCAATGAGGCGGTATGGATGCAGGTGATTTAGTATGGATTTTAGAAGGAATGAGTTGTTGTAATTGGCTCTCATGTGACTCTTGGAACTTATTATGGTATTGCTGCGATGTCGACGTCCAGCTCAAGAGGAGATCGTGGAGAGGAATCATCTTCTACCTCACAGTATCAGGGGCAATTGTGAACATAGACTGATCTTATAGAGAGTTTGCAGAATCAGCATGAAGATATGTTTTGGTGGAAGCATCAGTATCATAATGAGGAGTTGTGTCTATGACAGCAGTAGTAGCAACAACAACATCATGAGCAGATAAAGTACATGTGCCACCTAACTCGTAATTTAGGGATGGAGTTTCCTCCACAATCTCTAAATGCTCCTCCACCTCCACCAAAAGACGACCCACTTAGTGATTTTTTATGCTGAAAACATTTGAATTCATGATTTGTTGTAATATGAAATATTTTCAGTTTCTATCTTTTATATTGGTGTGAATATTTCATAATTAAAATTTTTCTTAGTTTTAATATTTTATTATTTAATATTACTATTATATTTTATAATGTTTGTTTATTTAACTACTACTAATAATTATATTTTATATGTTTTTTATATTTCTTTGTGAATATTAAGAATTTTAATATTTTTTTTTATTTTAATAACGTTAATATTATTTTTTAATTAATCATAATTTTATTAAACAGTTTTTTTAGTATTATAATTTTTCATGTATGTTTATATTACAAATAATAATAATAATAATATTTTATGAATTATTTTTTTTATAATATTGAGATTTTTTATATATTTTTATATGTTTATTATATTAATTTTATTAATTTTATTTTTTTCTTTAATTATAATTTAATTAAAAAAAAATTTGGTTATTATTTAAAACGAGATCTTTTGCGACGAGATCCTGCCGCAAATAGCTTAAAAATATATATTTAAATATTATTTTCAATGTGCCCATCACAATAAGTTTATTTATATATAATGTATACAATAAAAAATTTATTTATATTGGGACCATTGCCAAAAAATATATTTTCCGACACTATTTTCTACAACGGGCTATTTTTGATTGAACCCCATCCATAATTTTTTTTTGCGACAGGAAGCTGTTGCAAATATCCCATTGCAAATAACACAAATTTCAGTACTGGGTGGGTCAAAAGAGTTTATGAAATATTTTATTATTGATTATATTTCTACGGTTCATGGAAATTTGACACGTGGTTACATGATAAACCAATGATTGGTGGTTCTGTGATAGACCAAGTATGGGTGGGTCCATAATATCTCCCTAATGCATTGGGTATCGAAGTCATCTATATGGATATTCCATTAGTATAAGTGGCATGTGTGTAAATCAACCACATGGAAATTCCATTTATAAGAGTAAAAGTTGTAAAAATGTCCCAATATACCATTATGAAATTATTTTTGGTATATATTGGTTTATAATGTTTCTAATTTTTGATAATATTATCACATGTCCTATGATTATTGATTCTGATGACTCTTATCTTTCCCAATATTACATATTTAGTGGTCTAGAAATTGATGGGTATGAGCTATATTATGATAATCTCATGCACTTTGAATATGACTTCATAACCATATGGACTCTTATTCTCAGTTGTGGCATTTAATTTTTAATTCTTATGCTTACCCTTACTAAGCATATGAGCTCAACCTGTTTATGTTTCTTTTCTCTTGGATTTAACGAATTATGATGAGAAATTTATTTATGTAATGTATTTAATAATATTGATTTTGATTGAATAATGATAATTATGAAATGTTGGGTATAAGAGGAGGTGACATTAATCTCTATAAACAATTTTTTTACAATTAAATGTTCATGTGGATTATATATATGTTAGTTTACCAAAATAATAAAAAACAATAAACTAAAAAGGTCATCCATAATGTTTGTGACCCATGTATTCTTGTTTGATGCTGTGTGTTTTGGATAAAAAAATTCAGCAATAATTATTGAAATTAATGGGAAAAATTTAATGTTTTGGATTTCAGAATAGGATCTGAGAGTGTGGGTTCTAGACTCATATAGTTGGTATCAACTGTCGGTTTAGATAACATTAGAGAATACGAGGTTTTCATAGGATTATATCAAAGGATTTTTTGATACCACCATATGTCTATAACTATATTTTTGATGACATGTTCAATTCGTTATACACCCTATTGAGGTTTTATGTGATGCAATCACAAAGTTGTTTTTGGATATTTTTATGGATATGGTATTTTCATAACCCATAGGATGAAAATGAAGAGTTCTTAGGGAGGAATTAGTTTTCATTTTGAATTAAAAAATGGAATAACCCATATAGTTAGTGACAACCCATCACATCCATCTTGGAGCTAAGGATTAAACCCATGACCGATGGATTATAACGGTTTTGTACACTACCACAATACTAAAATATGTACATGAAATTGTGATTTTTTTGGGGTAAAATTTATTTTTATTTGTAAAAAATAGAGTATGTTATACAATAAATAATGGATTATTTACCATGGGAAAATATATTATCAAACACTTTTAATATTTGTGTTTCAAACATAGTTATAAAATGATTAAGAATCATAAGGATATTTAATTATAGAAAAATATAGTAAAAAATTTTATTATTTCATTTTTAAATTATTGTATAATATTATTTTATATTAATATTGGTAATTATTATAAAATATGTTAAAAATTTATGTTTTGATTAATGTCAAATGAAATGTGGTGTATCTTGAATATCAACATTACAGTTATGTAGTATTCAAAAGTTTATGTTATTCCTCTGGGAGTTAAGAAATCATCTTGAATACCGATCATTTGGATAAAACAATGAAATTTTTGATGAACATATCTAAAGTATGGTATTCTACTCATTAAGTATGTGTAATTATTTATTTGGAAAGATGTTATGAAAATTAGTTAACACTAAGAGAATTATCTTTATAAAGTAATGTAAATCCGTGTACCTTCAATTCTGATGAACCATGGAAATTTTCAATGATCACATATTTATGTTTTTGTGGTATTAAATTTATATTTAACATATTTTTTTGATAAATTAAGTCAATTAATATGAATAATTATTTATTGATTTACTTTATTCCCACATATGTTATCCCTATAAGGAATCCTACTGATATGAATCATTCAGTGAAATATTTTTCCAACTCCCCACTTTAATGATGATTTTAATGCACCACTTTTATGATGTGGGATTCAATAAAGGAATTCTATAAATGTTAATCGTTTGATAAAAAATATATTTTGAGTGTGAAACACTTTTTATGTGGGGTAAGATGTAAATTCTTGAGATTTTATAAATTGAATTATTTCAAATTAATTTATATTAATTAATATATTATTTTCCATTATATACACAGTTTATCTTGAATTGAAATAAAATCCATTTTTATCATCCATTTCATGTTACATATATTATCTTTGATGACTTCTATTACACATAAGCTCGATTCTTACTAGATAATAATACACTATTAGTGTTATTAATTAAAATAATTATTATCATATTCATTTGGAATGGATAAAATGAATAAGATTAGCAGAATTTTGAAATAATAGTTTACATATTCATAAAAAATTTATTTATTTATTGACAATTAATAAGAAATGTAAATAAAGACCAACTGAATAAAAATGATTCATTTTTATAGAAAACTATTCTTATGACCCAAATATCACTTTACATTAATAAATTATTTTAATAACTACTATTAAAAGATATTAATAAAATTTATTGCTTATAAAATGTTTGTAAATTCATTTAAAAATATTGACTGGATTAATATAAGAATAAGTCCAATTATAATCTCAAAAGGATTTATATTTTGACGAGGTATTTTTTGTGCCTTTTTATGACAAACCAATATTAATTATATTTTTAAAAACTTCTATAAATTTTATATGAAAATTTAAATTTATTTTTTTAATGATTAATATAAAAATCTACATCTGGTAAATTTTTCATATTTTTATGAGTAGATTCATTTTTTGATTAATAGTGGAAGACAATGTATTTCAATATAGATCAGGTTTTTCATATAATTTATTTATATAGTTAAATTATAATATAATTTCATTTTATGGAATATTCATTTAAATTATACTTAAATAAATCCAATTTATTTAAAAATAATCAATCTCACATTGAAACTGGATATAAAAACGTTTCAAATTTTTATTCTTTTCTCCTCAAAAACCAACTATCGCACAACATCTATGAGATTTATTTTAAATTTATATTAGCCACATTTGTAATATAATGTTCAAAAAATGTATAAACATATTTTTAATCAGTATGATATTTTTTTTCTAGTAGTATCATATAGTTTTTATGACAATAATGGGGAGTGGATTTAATTAAAATTAATTAATGTTGTTATGGTAACGAAAAGATGACCTAATGACTTAACATTGAATATAAGGTGTATAAATTAACAAAACAATTTCAAAACCCATTTTCTGTAAATATTTAGATCGTATACAGCTTAGAAATTATATTTATGAGTTATTAAGATACAATTCCATTAAAGATACCTATATAATAACTTTTTTAATGGAAAATTAAAATTTTTCCATCGTTGCCTATAACATTTAAAAACCATTAGAGGGTGGATGAATCTATAGAAATTTGGTTATAAATATTATATTGGAATATAATTCACTAATTTTTATCATAAAAATTTATATTTAATTTTTATTATTGATATAATTGTAGTAAAATTGTATAAAACCTTAAAGGATGGATTATTTATTAAATAATAAACTAAAATAATTAATATTTTATTAAATTATTTAAAATAAAAAAATCATACATTCTAAAAAGTGATTTTTTATTTTGAATAAATATAAATCATGATATGTTAATGGGATAATTGATAATTTTTATTGAACATATTGACCCATAAATTGTAAAAACATTGATAATGCAGTTAGGACTGAAGTAGTGTTTTTTTGTGTTCTACATGAGTTTCTAATAAAATTAATATCCAAAACAAAAGGTATTTTTATTTTATAATATATATTTTATATTTTATATTTATGCGGTCTATATTTTATAATAATTCTAACTCTTATTTGTTATTAAATATTGAATTACAATGAATGGAAAAACATCAACCTAAATGAAAAACCTAAACAAAAAAATGAAACATAAAATAACAAAGAAAAAATATTAAAACGTTCTTTTTTATTTTTGTGCAGTGTGAGTTTGGGTAGAAAATAATTTCAATTTAATCCATTATTTTTTATTTTTTTAGCTCTTTATGTAAGGGAGACCTCTCAATTGTGTTTTTCTTTTTATGTTTAGAAGAATAACACTCCCCATATACTATAAATATGCACTCATCCATTCCACTTAATTACACTTATAAAAAAAAATTTCATAAAAATGACACAAATAAGATCTATTCGTCTCTAATGACGCATGAAATTACTCATTATTAGCATAAATTCATGCAATGTATCCCTTTACTACAATCCAAAATAAGTTTCCCGAAACAATATGTCACATTCTTCAACAAGTACATATGTTTTATTTTGTTCTCCACACATTCAAATTTTCTTTTCACGTTATTATATAATAACCTTATTGTCTTAAATTGTTTTATATTTCTTCTGTTATGGTTTCAACAAACACCTACACACACTTCGAACAAATGGGTTAGAAATAAACAATTCATATATACAAAGAACTACAACCTCACAAAAAGATGTTGTTCGTTTTTTTCTTTTATCACCTCTCATAGTTTTGAATTATGATGGAAACACATAACTCATATGATATATATGTTAAATTTGTTTTTTAATACTCGTTTAATTTTTATATAACACATTCTCTCTTCCTTTCAATTTTTAGAAAATACAAAATCATCATTTTTGGATATGGGAACTACCGCCTCTTCAAAGTGATGTGATACTGTCACACATTACATTTAATGTATTAATGATGATTTTAATCAAAAAAATGTTACATAAATAACATATAAATTAAAATAAATTCAATATTATTTTTTTTGAAAAATAATATTTCACTTTCATTATTACCCTTTCACATAGTGAAAATGTGATAATCTCATTCATAGGCATGCAGACTACCACCTCCTCAACACAAGGTGATTCCTTTTACATCACAAGAATTAAATATATATTTGTATATAATTAATTAATACACTATATATGATATAATTATAATTATCATAAAATAAATTATACTAACCTTCTTTCTATTAGGATCATTAAAAAATTGGAACATTAATAATGATTTTGTATAGCATACTCTCTCCATGATTGTGATATTTTTTCATTTATGAGAAAAATATTTAATGATTTGTTTTAAATACATAATTATTGTATGAATATCTAAATTATTTGATGATTATTATTCTGGTGATGTTTATATAATGACCTCTTTAACCTTTGTCAACCAACGAATGTCATTTTGACATTTATATAAATATGATCATAAAAATAGATGTAAATATAATTGTTTAAGTAATTGTACGAAACATTTTTCTATGTGGAATGAAAGAAACAATAAAATTTATTATTGTTATAAATCTTCTATATAATCAAAATATGTTTATTATTCAATAAAATTCATGGTATATTTCCATCTGGTTTACTCAATGTAATTATTTGTGGTTTACTTTGTGCATTTCATAGTTGTATTCCATTATGGTTTTGAGGTGTTCTACTGAGTATGGTTTTACTCACCCCTACAAAGACTTTTCCAACAAATTTCATGTCTTGTATAGATGATCAAATAATTGTTAGAGTACTAGGTGGTCTTGGACAAGGTGGTTCATCAAGAAACCAGACAGTCAAGGTGTCCTCTGACAGCATCAGATATTTGACCCTAAACCTACCCTTCAAGGAGGGAATTATGCAGATGAGTTTCATGAACGTGAACACTCACATTATAAAAATCATCTTTTGGTGGGATTGTATTGTTTCCCTTTTCACTTTCCATTATTCTACTTTCATACTCTATTCATGGTATCATAGGGGTATGCATTCCTTTTTAATTAGTATTTATACATTTCAGTATTTTGCGATTGGAGATGTGTGCGTGTGTACATGTAATTTGGAAAATTCCCCCAATTTCGTGGATATTCATACTCACTACTAGTTTCTATCCCATATCAAATTATAGGAGGTATTCTTCTATCCACAGAATGGTCCTTTCTATGTGGGGTCATGATATAGTGGTATCAAATGTGTTCTGTTCTACTTAAAGACCAATTGTTTGTGAGATTTGTTTGAATAAACAATGTTATCTATTTGGAGTTAGGGTTTTGGTACATGGAATCTAGTGTTGGTGGTGTGTTCGACATATCCATAACCCAAGACACATAATTCAACTTTTTTAATTAGTGCATGAAAACACTGGTTTTAGGGAAAAAAAATTATACATGAATCATACATGATTTGTGTGTATTTTCATATCCATCTTGAGTCATCTCACCAGGTATACATTATTCACTCTTGTTAAAAATTTTCTATTTCAGGATTCATAGATCCTGAGATCCTTTTATGATTATAATTTTGTGATCACAAGGATGATAATTTATGCAACGAGGTGTCAGTACATGATCATTTAAAGGAGATAACCCTTTTTTTAGGTTACCATTGATACCACCACCAATAAAGTAGTAGTTACTACCAGAACTGCCAGTTGAGGATGCACGCAAGTTGAGTGAATTGAAAATGTACTAAAGGGAGTGAACTCCCCTGTTTTTGGGTGGAGACAAACCCCCAGGTAGTTTATGATTGGTTGGAGGAATTTCATGTTTCTTCCACCTTATAATGAAATCATTTGACTAGATGACTGTCATAACTGTGAGTATTCTTTACAGCTTCGTAGGGAGATGGTGGACATTACGGAACCAAACAAAAGATGAGATGGTCGTATCTTGGGTAGAAATAGATCATCACTTCAAGGATGAGTTTTTTCTAACCATGTTACAAATAGTGAGTATATAAGATCTTTGACAGCTTCATGAAGGTAGTCAAATAGTGGAAGAGTACTCGGGATGATTTAGTGATCATTCATGCAACTCCACATATGTGATTCATGATCAATTCTTCAGGTCCTGAAACATTGATGAGGTCTTACCCAACGATATAATGGAATCAATGATATAACTTATCATTCATAAATATGTTGGGGTATTGGTTTGAGCTTTAATAGTGGAGACCTTTCTGGTGGAGGAGAAACTGGTAGTTGGAGCCACCTACTATCACCAAAGAAGCTATGTATTCTAGGATATGTATCAAAAAAAATCATAGTTTCCCATGTCGGTTAGTAACTTTAGAGGATTACCTCATGATTTAGGATCAGTGGTACATGGCTTGGAAGAGTGATTTAGCTGAAGGAAAAGTTGTGTTACTCATACAGCGGTCAAGGACATTTGAAATGAGAATGTCTAACCCATCGTATTGACAATAATGATACATTAAAAGGATGTCCAAGGAAGAAGATGAGGTACGATCATATTGATAAATTGGGTTAATGATGTTGTAGATAAATTGGAAGAGTAGTCTACGGTGGTAAGAGGATTGTCATATTTCCACCACCACCCCAAGGTGATTCACACTTGGATAAGGGAGCTCGCGGATAGGGACAAGATCAGCTGTAGAAAGTTATGGGTTATGACCCCAGTTATCCAGGAATGATTAAAGGCCAAAAAAAAATTCATATACCTTTTGTTTTTATAGACATAGGTTCGTGCAATTATTTTTCCCCACATACCTTAATTATAGAGTAAAAAATTCTAGTGGAACCAATTACTCAAATTCTACTCTTAGAGACTTCTACGGGAGTAGATTCATTTATCCCACACTGGTGTTGACAGAGTGACCATACTCTTCTAGTCGTGGGTTTCAGTTGGGATCTCTTAATAGCAGTGTTGAGGGATTACAATGTCATTCTCGGTATGGACTAGTTATTTATAGTCCATGCTCTAATTGAATGTTTTAGGACCAGAGTGTGGTGTCTCCATGATCATGGGACTAGTTTTTCCTTTTTCGATGAAAAGAAAATTCAAGATAAGTAGGATGGGATTACTCATTGTAGGGTTCACCTAGTAACCCATTAGATGGATGGATTTACCCACACTGTAGTGAATTACATAAGTCCTCAATTTGTTGCTATGGTGGAGGAATATGGGGACATTGTTCCTGATGATATTCTAGGATTAAGTCTCCTCTGATAGGTAGACTTATGCATTGATCAATACCCCATGAAAAAATCAATATCTACACCTATATATCAAATGGATCTTGCATAACATCATCTATTGATTGTGTATTTGGAGGACCTAGAGAAGAAGGGATTCATGAGACCTAGTGTTTGACCTTTGGTAGCCCTAGTTTTTATTACAAAGAACAAATATTAGAGCATGAGGTTCTGTTTGAAAATTACAAACCTAAACTAGGTGACCATTAAGAACATGAATCCACTATCAAATATTTATGACATCTTTGATCAGTTGAAAGGGGAATGGTGGTTCTCGAATATTGACCTTAGTTTTTGTTATCACCATCATTGAGTATTGGATGGGGATATACTATAGACTACTTTCATGTGTGGCTTCAGACACTACACATACATGGTGTTACCATTTGTAATGAATAATACCCCAGTTTTGTTCATGGGATTCTTGAATAGGATCTTCAAGCCTTATATACACTGGTTTCCGGTGGTCTTCATTGATGACATCCATGTTTACTCGGCATCTGAGGGGGACACACGATACACATGAGGATAGTCATGGACACAATCTAAGAGCACTAACGTTAATGGATGCTCTTGAAGGGTCTATTATTGATTTGGTAGGTCCCCATTATAGGAAATTTCATTTCCATGTCTAGAGTTGAAGTGGATCTGATGAAGATTGAGGTGGTGCTTGCATAATATCAGCCCAAGAGTGTTAATGAGGCATGGTGTTTCCATGGATTTCCTGGTAACTATTGATGATTTGTAACCAAAACTACTATATTAGAATCACCATTCACGTCTTTTACATGTTAGGGAAAATATTTCATATGGAGAAATAAGTTCCTGAAATTCATTTAGAAGATGTGGTAGTGGTTGATGAGGACTCCCATTTTGAGATTACTAGTGGAAGGAGTCGTGTATGTACTGTTCTACAATTCATTAGGGAACAGACTTGTTTTTATCTAGATTTAAGATAATTTGATGTTTTTATATGGTTGGTTCTAGTTGAGACAACATGAAAAGAACTACGCTACCTATAATCATGAGTTAGTAGTGGTAGCCTTTGTATTGATGATATGGAGAAACTAACTTATGTGTAACACACCAATATATTGGAAATAAATTTAATTTTGAATTCATGAATCACTGATTCTCTGAAAAACACAAATTTGTTATAACGTATCTAGTTAATATAATTTTACCTTTCCACTGATTTGAATTTCTAAAATATGAAAAACACTATTGCAATCCGTATGTTTTTTAGAGTCTCATATTCCCAACTAATTTTTTGTAAATTTTTACATACCCTTATGAATAGTACTGTTACCCTTGTGAATAGTGATATATCATTTTGAATAGTAACATTAAATATGATAGTATATTTATAGGATTTATGTGAACGTATGATGTAAATATATTTCAGAATAAGTATGTAAATGTTTTAAAAACTGTATTTTTCATTAAAATTATTATTTTAGTTTAAAATTAAATTTATAATATATAAAAAATTAATTTTGAAAAATGGACTTCATTTTTGGATTTCACATGTTAAAAAATGTTTAGGGTGATTTTTTGGAATTTTTTTAAAATACGTGAATTTTTTGTGATTATTAATATTAAAAAATTACAATATATGTTAAATAATTTATTTATTGAGTCATTTATGATGTTATGTTGATGTAAGATCTAATGTTTCGAATTCATATACACATATTTCTACTTTTTTTAATGTACTCATCACTATTTACTGTCCAATTGAAACATAATAAACTAATGACTAAAATATAATTCAATCATTCCTCCCCTCCATTATAAATACCACCTCTTCTACCCTCCCATATTCACTCATCTATATCTTTGTTCCATCTCCATGTTCTATTAAAATATCCTCCCAATATCCCCACTTATAAACATCATCCCTTGGTCACATAAAAATTATAAATCCTATACCCTTATGAGGCTCTTAATGAAGGTTAATTAAAGAGGTAGAATTCCTTTTTTTATTTTCTTTCATATTCTTGTTCCTTTGTTCACTTTTCAATCATAAAAACTCTTCAAAAATATGGTATGAAAACAACACTACCATAATTTTACAATAATTTGTTTTTGATAATGTTTTAATTAATCTTCGTCTCCCTTTCCCCCTCATTTATGAAAAAATTGAAACATTGTCCAAGAAGTGTGGATTTATCTCATTCAAGGTTAAAAATTATTGCATAAAGATTTAAATTATTGAAATCTAATTATGAATCCATTTTTATGGTTCATCCAAACTATTATATATAGATTTTATCTTATGGAATGTTATGGAATCCTTATACACTCTTAATGACTAAATAATAACACAAATCAATGTAATTGTGTGAAAACCCATCAAATTAATCCAAGAATTTATCATAAATGTTCTATATAAATATTCAACTTCACTCCAAATAAACAAATGAATTTTATTACCATGTAATATTCGTAATTTTCATTAATAATATATAAAATCAAATATTTACTTGACCTCTCATCTACAATAAAATACCATACTCTTTTATAAGTGAGCCTAACATGAATGTTATGAAAATGAGCACTCATGTACAATGAAATTGAATCACTTAACCTATCTAAAAGGCTATTTATGATCATAATTATGTCATAAAGAACTAAATAAATGTATAATGGTTTATAGAATTGTTTATTAATTAACCTAATATGGTTATTCATTCCATTAATATAAAGTGAAGAACACCATTAGATTTATGGTTTGGGATCCTCTCTCTCTCATATTCATTCAAGAATCCCCCTTATATTGTGTAGTTTTATTTTTAATTTCTAATGTCGGGGTTTGTTTTCAACAATCCCCCATATATAAATTATGATATATAAATGGCATGATACCCATTTACCTCTCATTAATCCCTCACAAGAATACCTGTTACAATTCTGAAATGATTATAAGAGGCATCTGCATTTCACTTACAATTTTGTGGGATATTCCTTATTCACAAATATTACATGTGTATGGTGTATGTATACTTTCCATTGATGTTTCATATCATTAATTGATTTATTATAATGATACTAAATGCATCATTTTATGAATATATATTATTTTTCATATGATTCAATTGATTTCAATCTCGTAATAATTTTCTACCCGAACCTCCATTTTCATTCGGGTATATCATATTCTAAATTCACCTTAAAGAAATATTTATTTATTCTTATTTAAACAGTATAAATTCTGTATTATTATTATAAATATTATTACCAATCATAATACTTATTTATTTTATGTACAGTTAAATTTTTTAAAAGAATCTATAAAAAATTCACATGAAATGCACGCTTAATTCAAGGAACACTCAGATTTTTACCTATATTCTTTTCACTATATAATCAATTTTATTCCATACATATCATTATAAAATCTCATATTTAATTATAAAAATTTATTTTAGATAATTAATGGTTATTTGAAAGAAAACATGCCTTTCCACATTAAAATCCCATTATTAATTTCCAAAAACTACACAAAATTGATTTAATTATAACGCATCTTTAAAAACTATTTTCAAATGATTTCTACTTAATATGAATTTTTTTCAAACTAAAATACAATTTCAAAAAACTTTGTTATTGTTTTCATGGATATACATGTTTACAATATGATTTCATGAAAAATTGAAATTATTTTCTAAAATAATTCTTCTTTCAAAAGTAAAAAACGATTTTTCACATCTCACTTTATCTTTTATGTGATATATTCCTTGTTCACGACTAATTTTTTTCTTTTTCTCTTTGTAATACCCTTTGTTATATCATTTCAATTGTCTTATTATTCACATTGTTTTAAAAGTGATTATTATTTGAAGGTTTCAAGGTGGAGTGGGACACATAGGAATGAGTAAGGACTATTTCATCATGGTTTTTTAAATTGTCTCATTTAAAAGTATCATCATCTATATCAACATCCATTGTGGAATATTGAACCTGATTCAGGTTTATCTTCTATGGTATCATCAACCATGTTTTATTAAATGTTTTATAATTAGTTTGATTGTGGATGTTATTTCTTGAAACCATTCAACATATTAATCCTAATGGTTAGTGTTCATGTTTAATGAATGGGGAATGTAATTTACATTTCCTATGATAGTATCAATATTAGTGTGTATGTTGTTTATGTGGATCCCTATTCATATGAATGATCCATTAGACATACTATGTGATTTGTTGGTTTCTCTATATCACCTCGATGTATCATTTGGTCTAATGAGACAAATATTTACATACATTGATGAGGACTTTCCCATTTTTATATATGGCTTTGGCTGAGGCCTTATTCATTTATATTTTTCCTAGCTGAGGCCTTGAATATATGTTTTATATTGTCTGCCATATGCATTTCCATCATTATGAAACTTGAAATTAATTTTCATGTGTTTATTCAAGTAGGATAATACCCATGTGTATATATTAATATGGAATTATTAATTTAGAACATATTCCATCCATAATGTGTCCATGTTCATTTTTAAGGCTTGTGTTTTTAGTAATTCTCCATGCCAAATGATTATGTTTACGACATCTTCCAGTATATTTCTTTCATTATTGATCATTTGATATCACACTTTTCATATGTTTTATCTTTTCATGTTACGATAATGGTTTTTCTATATATTAATTACATGGATAATCTAAGAGATTATGGGATTTTCTATTGATGTTATTATGTTGTTTTTTATTTTGAGATGTCATTTTGAACATTATAATGTATCTTATTTCCAAAACTACTAATATTACCGGTCCTTCAGGATATATCTTCCTTTTATATATGTCAATGTAATAATGTAATGCACCAATTCCGAGCTTCTGTATTGGGGGAGATACAGTTGGTAGTAAGTGATGTTTAGTAAAAACATGTAAACTAGATATAGAAAAAGTAGATTAGTGAACAAAACCCTAAGATATAAATTGGGGATATGAATACAAGGACATCCTATAATTTCATTAAGGATTATATTATGTGGTTTATCAAGTAAATACATCCCTTTATAGATATGAACTTGTAGAGGTGTCTCTAGAACATATGTATACATAGGTAAAACCAAAAAAAACTATATTATGATAGACTAGAATGAGAACTGAAGCATGAAAATGGGCCTTAATACACTAATAGTTTGACACTCCCAAGGGATATACTTTTTCAGAATCCTATGATTATTAAAAGCCATTATAAAGGATTTATACCCCCATAGAATCAAAAGTATATGGTTCTAGGATTTATGATGCATAAATTTATGATATGTTTTATACCTTGTTTATATATATATAGAGTTCATAAAATTATGAGCTAATATATTATATGGAATTGATTATAAATGGTTCCTTGAATAATGAATAATAACCTCACTAATAATAATGATGAAAATAGTAAGAAGGAATATCTATCTAATGGACTTAATCCATAGTTACAAAGGAATATTGTCTCCCAAGTATCATTATCATATAAATAAATAGTAGCGTTTATTAATAATGTAGTTAAAGTCTTTTCTGAGTCCTACATATTTGAAAGGAAATAAAAAGTAGAGGTCGGTAGAGAAAAATACTCATAAAGGGAATAAGGGAATGAAGGGTCTCCCCACATGTGAAAACTGTGGAATGAATAACCATGGAATATTATTGAAGGAAACGAGTGTTTGTAATATGTGTGGAGAAAAAGGACACCAATTTCAGGATTGTAATGCAATGAAAAAGGATTCCAATGTAAAATTTAGAAACTACATGTAGATGAGACACTATATGAATCATTGTCCCATGACTCAAAGGAATATTACCCAAATGATGTTACTGGATAATGATCATGTCATTATACTACCACATATTAAGATAAATGATTAATATGCCTGTTCAAGTATCTTGTAATTTTAATATTTTATCATCAATTTATTAGTTATAAGAATTATGGAATATATGAATATTTTTCATATATACATTTTTAAGTATTTGAGGTCTTATAGTTAATGGTACATAGGAAAATTAACTCACTAGAAGGTCAAAATTTGGGAAAATATATGGTCGAGGGATAGAGAACACTTATTATGTTCATAATACTGAGATGTCAGTTTCAGAACAGGGAAATTATGTATATGGATAATGTAATTTATATAGTACCAACGACTAAGGGAATGGTTCTAATGTATTTTATCTTGATCATTGGGAATGTAAATTAATTTATTAAATGGTTTATATTGATCATTGCATGAGGTTCTAGAGGTTAAGGACATAATATGATGCAACTTATACTTAGAGGTGATGTATATGTAGTTCAAGGACCAATAAAAGGATAAGGCCTTGTTTATTAAATATAAACGTATATTTATTCAATTATAGAGTGGAAAAATACCTCAACTCAATAGAAAATGTCATAAATATAGTTCTATTAACATAATCATTGATAACCATAATGAAATTTTTTATTATTTTAGATTATGGTTTTGTGGTAATCTACTATCATCTAAACCAATTTTCTATCACTATATATTCATAGTTTGATATTCTTCTATGCTAACTATTACAATTCCAATAAATGTAACTCCATTTGAAAGAATTAATTAATTAATTAATTAATTATAATAATAATAATTATTTGACCACCACTTTTCCCTTAACCTTATTAAGGAGGATATATTATTTTCTATATTTCGGATATCGGGTTTTCCCAAAAAAATCATGTAACAACCAGTAACATTCAAAGTGAAATATCACATTTCATGAATGAAATTTATATAAGGAGTTGATAATGTAACACCCCATGATTTTAAAAATATGTTTATTATTGATTTCATGAAACAATATGTCTCTAAAAACACCAATTTGTAGTAACCTATTCGGTAAACATAATTTTACCACTCCTATGATTTTAATTTCAAAAATAAGACTTACATTGTTATGATCTGTATGTTATTCAGAGTCTAATATGACCGAATTAATTGTTGGTTTATATTTACATACCCTTATGAATAGTAATGTCACCCTTATGAATAGTGACATACACTTTTGAATAGTAACCTCACTTATGATAGTATATATATAATATTTAGTGTGAATGTATGATATAAATATGTTTTGGAATGAGTAAATAAATCTTTTAAAAAAATGCATTTTTTAGTTAAAATATTATTTTAATTAAAAATTAAATTAATCATATATTGAAAATTATATTTGAAAAATGGACTTCAATTTTTTATTCTACATGTTAAAATTCGGTTTGTGTGAATTTTTATTATTTTTATGAAATACATGATTTTTAGGTGAATAGTAAAATATGACAATTAACAATAAATGCTAAAAAATAGATTTATTCATCAATTAATGATGTTCTACTGATGTAAGCACGAATGGGTCAAACTGTCATGCAAAATATTTATATTTTTGGTCCTGGAATCATAATTATTTATTGCCTTATTAAGATATAATATACTAATGATTAAAATATTATGAAAACCTTTCTCCCCACTACTATAACTACCACCTCTTCCACCCTTCTATCTTAACTCCTTTCAAGGCATGTTCCTTCTACAAATTTTTCCAAATTTTCATCCCATGCCCCCCCACACGACCATCAACACTTGGTTATATAAAAAGACTAAATAATATTATGTTAAGAGGCTCTCAAAAAAGTTTAAGTCAAGAGTTAGAATTCCTCGTTTATTTTCTTTTGTTTCCATGTTCATTTGATATTTTTTCTATCCTAAACTATCCAAATAAAAATGCTATTACAACTCCAATACAATACATGTATTGTTATTTAGATATTATAATGGGATAATTCATATTCATCTCTACATTACCCATCCTATTTTGATAAAAATTAAACGTCATCCGAGATGTGTAGATTTATCACATTCACCGATGATTGTGATTTCAATTTGATTTACATTCATCAATAATTTCTACGAAACCATTTTTAGGGTAGAACCATAATATTATATATTTATCTTATCTTATGTTTGATTCAGGAATCCTTATGAACTAGTGATGTAATATTATAATACAAAACAAGGTAATTGTGAGAAAAAAATCATGAATCAAATCCCATCGTCTATCATTAATGATTTATATAAAGATTCACCTTCACATAAAATAACCAAATGAGTTTTATAACCCTGTAATCTTATGAAATTTAATTAATAACATATAAAAACAATTCTGGTACTAAACTCATATAACTGCCCAAGCTTCCACGATATGCTTCTCTTGGAATAATTCTATAGTTTGGGTTGTACTGATCATCTTGTTCTAACACATCACGACCAATCAAACTAGCCATAATAAATATTAATACCCTCTTTTTGAAATTTTATAAACTTTTTTTTCAAAATTGACTTCATTTTTGGATTTGGAATAACAAAATTAGCTTAGAGTGAATTTTTGGTTTTTTTCTAAAAACATTCATTTTTTGATAATAGTGAAAAATAATGCATTATTGTTTAAATCCATCATTTTATTTAAATAAATATTTATTTTATTTAAATTTATTTTATGTCAAAATATATACATAGTATCTATATTTGTTCAATTTATTTCGTTGGGGTTATTTTATAATAAGATTATATGTATAAAACATTATTGAACTTTTTACTGTCTTTTACCCACATTAATGGCACATTTGCAAACATGCATAAAACATAATTTTAACGATAATTTGAATTTAATTTCAAAAATTCAAGAAAAACATTTGACATTAGTAATTAAAATGTGGTTCAATAGGATGAAAATAATTTTTGGTGAATAATGACATTTGAATTTTATTTACAACGATTAAAAGTAAAGAGTATAATTTAAGGTAAAAATGATATAATAATTACCATAACACATGTCCGAATTTTATTGGACAATTTAATTTTGATAAAAATCATCCATTGGAATAAAATATTTTCCTTTTGGTCTACTTGGACTACATTAGGAAATTTATTATTATTTTATTTAAAGAAGAGATAAAAGTTTTTAAATTAAATGTTTAATATATAAAAAATATTAATATAGGGTTATACATAAGATAAATTCAACTATAAATATTAATAAAAAATATACAAATAATTCTTAAATTATGGTATTTAATTTATATTTTTATACATTATAAAATTTAATTTATTTATGAATCAATGATGTTGTTGTTATTGCCTTATTTTTGAATGATTAAAATAATTGATAATATAAATATTAATATAATTTTACATTGTGACTTTTGAGGTATTCCAAGAATTTTCAATGTTAATATGACATTTTATGGTTGATTAAATATTTTGTTCTAAGTTATATTGTTGATATGACTTTCAAAAAAACCAAATACAAAATAGTTTCGAAATTGACACAAATGAGTTTTTAAAAAAAACACTATATTATTAATTGATAAAAAATTATTGAAAATATAAAGATCCGCCAAAAGTCTTAGATAAGGTTATATATTTCAATAATGAACCACTTGGGGTTATGTTTTGTAATTATAGTATGTTTAGGAACCATTTATTATAATAATACAAGAATATATGGTAAATGCTAATCTATTTATCTAATAGTTAATTTTAAAAGATATGGTTAATATGGTGACCTAAACCTATCTAAAAACTTTTGGTTCCATGTTTTTATACCCCTCCACACTTATCCAAGAAATAAATCTTTTTTATCCCTTATTAATCGAATATGAATTTATAATAATATAATATTTCAAGCGTTCCTAATGTGACCCTCACCTCTTTTATAAAATGGTACTTCCCCTTCTATCAAAATCACAACCCCATGTCATTTGGCTCATCCAATACTTGCTCAAATATCCTAAAAACTAACCTCAATTAAACCTAGAGTCCCTACATTGATTAGAATCCATCTTAAGGAGCCCTTTTTATCAAATTCAATGGAAACACAAGTAGAATAGGTAATAATTTCATCAGCTCTTTCAAAGTTATTTTCTTCTTCCACTTCCTATTTCATTTTTGTTACCATACAAAACTAATTAATTTCATACCTTATAAATTATGTGATGTTATTATAAAAATTCTACAACCATATTCATTATTTTATCCATCATATGAATGAAAAAGTCACCATATGTGCGTCTTTATGGCTTACCATCTCCACGTCGTAGTGTTTTCTGTTATTCAACACTTCATTATGTGGATGGGTATAATAATCAGAAAAATAGAGGTTAATAAAAAATATAACATGTTAATGATTCTTTATATATGAAATATCATCAAACAACATACAATTTCATCATCAATATAATGATATTGTCGCTCTAGTGTACGTATGGATTACCATCTCCAAGAAGGCGATAATATTCATTCCCTATAGTAACCATTCAAGAATAATTTTCATTTTATTAATAAAAATAATTTTTAGAAACCTAATATAATTTTGGATATGAATAAAAATCATCATATCCATTACAATCCTGAATTATGTAATAAAAAATATAAAGGTAAATGATTTAATTAACACCCGGCTCAATGATACTACTAAAATATCCTTATGAAAACAATATTAGAATATCATATATGATATAAAATTTATATATGTGGTTCATGAAAAATTAAAAAACTATTATTTAACTATTATATATGAGTTTAAAGTACCCTCAACGATGTAAAATCTCAAGGTATGGGTAAATTCTACAATCTCTTCATTATTCGAGGTTGTTTATACTTGTGTATCTACATGGAACTCTTTATCATCCACATATGTGTTTCATAAAAATTTATTTCAAAACATTTTTAATATTTCATATACTATGGTTTAATGAAATTTATACACTTTTATTATGTTTTATAAAATTCTTATAAAAGTATATCTCTATTATTTTCCAATCAAGTCCCTTTATGACCATTACGACAAAAATACGAAGAGAGTGTATTTGTAACTTATTTGGTGAGTACGACTATTTTTGGATGTTATAACATCTTTGAAACATTCCTTACAAGAATATTTGGATATTTTCAAAATAAATGTTTTCATTTATAATTATGTGATATTTATATGATTTCATAATATAATGATATATTTCTCTCAAAAAGTATTGATTTTAAATATTTCAACATTCATTGGTGAATTTTTCAGTTGTTTGAAGTTGATTTATTATAATAAAATCTTTCCTATTGTATTGATGGTTTTGGGATATGATTGACTTTGGATGTGTTACTTTTATAACATTCATGGTTTATGGTTAAATTAATAACACTTTCTATGCTTTTTTTAATATGAATGTTTATGTTATGTTTAGAACTTTTATATAATGAATTCATTAGACATAGTATGATATAGGTGGAGACCATTATAGATTTTCTATGAATCGGTATGTCTTGTGAGAAAAACTAGTGTCTCCCTACAACGAATTGAACATATCTTTTTTTTAATAATGGAACGAGGTCTAGACTAAGTGTTTATGATGTCTGACACTATGAATTCCATTATTATGAAATCATGTATTGATATAATATGAGATTATTCGACTAGTACAATATCCATGTGAATATGTAAATAGATTTATTTGACTTATATTTTCCTTCTTATGCTGGAGTTTATGTTTAAAAGGATTTTTTAGTCTTATACATTACCTTAAATGTGTATTTTTTATTTATGATAGTTTCTGATATATTGTTATCCTTACTGAGAATCTGATCTCACCCCTTTATTATGGTTTTTTTCAGGTTGTGAAGAATTATATTATGATTTACCAACAAGAATAGGCTAAGGGATATAAGTGGGTTCGAATGGAGACACAATGTTGTTATTTTTTCGATTTCATAGTGTAATTTTAAACATACTTATGTATCTAGTATGTCCAAGGATACTAAACTATTTGGACATTCGATACATTATCTATTGTGATCATGATAATGTAATGTACTAATCCACCATGTCTAGTTAACTATGGTCATGGAGTAAAATTTGGTATCAGAGGATGTTTTGTACAAACCCTGGAATCTATATTTTGAAAATATCAGATTAGAGATCATTACCCAATGATATACTTTGAGGATTAGTATAGAATAACTTCCTAGAATATTTTTAGTGTAGTGGTTCTTTGAATTTTCCAATCAATACATCCATGTCTGGATAAGTGCAGGTACAGGAAGCTCGAGCACAAATTTACCTACGAGTGAAAACTCGAACAAGGTGTTTTGGTTTTGACCTGGGATATCCTAGCATATAACAATGGGAATCGTTGCACTCTTGGTTACGAAACTCCTGTGGGATATGCTAAAGATAATTCAAATTTTCATTACAAATAATTAAGAAATATTTATAAGAAAATACTCATCAAATAATACATTTTTTATTTTGGATTATAGGAAAAACATTTCAATTTATGTTAGGATTTTTTTTAGTTTGAAATTATATATTGTGATTCATAAACTAATATACTATATGCTATTATTTAAAAATGGTGCCTAGTTGATGAAATGGAAACTGTATCAACACACATAATCCATGTAGTGATTTCCCTTATAATCATGATAATTACAGTGGAGTCAGTGATTCAACTGGTGCAGAACATCTTATAACCACACTAGGACAACACACTCAGGTTATGAATAAAAACCTCACCCGTATGAAGCACCCTAATCCACAAAACAGAGGATCAATGTTAGACTAATTCATGATAAAAAACTTCCAACATTCAATTTGACTACAAATCAATTTTTTGATGAGCAATGGATAAGTTCCATAGAAAAATATTTCAAGCTTTGGGGACTGGTGAACGAGAAATAGTTGTCATTAAATTTTATCACCTGATGAGAGATATAGAACAATGGTGTTCATTAATTCAAAACAAAAATGAGGATGATGAATTGTAAAATATATAATGGATGGAGTTTAATGTTCTTTTTATAGAGAAATAATTTCCTCGTGACCATTGAGCTGATATTTAAAGACGATTTATGAGTCTGAGGAAAAAAGAGGATGAGAACATCACAATGTATGAGGATAACATTTCAAGGGTACGAAGGCATGAAAAAAATTATATACATTACCCAAGGAGTAATATTGATCGATTCATTGATGGTTTAAAACCATTTCTCTATTGATAATTAGTCTCACAATCCTTCTCATCATACGAAGAAATTATCTCAAGTGCTATCAAGATAGAAAAGGAATTCCCTATGTCTTATGAATTTAAAAAAAAGAAGAAGACGAAGAGATCTGCTAAATGCATAGGAAATGGAAATAAGTGGAAGAAGGGTAAATTTGAATTCTCCCCCCACAGTAAATGTGGGATGAATCACACTGTTACGTGCCTAAAGGGAATGCATGTTTATTACATGTGTGGTGAAAAAGGCCACCAAGCTCTTGATTGCAACAGAAATAGGATATCAATGTTGAATGTTTCAATTATATATAAATTAGGCTTTAAAAAAATTAATGTCCTAAGCACCTAGGAAAAATATCTCTGAAAGGTCAATGGGACCAAGGACAAGCTTATGCGATCACTACTAGTGAGGATGAAGCTATGAATGACATGGTGGCTGGTAATTTAATGGTTTCATAAAATTTAGGAAATTCTTTTTTTGATTCTGTATCGTCTCATTGTTTCAAATCATCCCAGTTTTCTAAGAAAATATGATATTTACAATTTTATTTAACTAGGGAGTAGGAATTCAAAATCCCTAAGAAAAGTATCATTGTAACCATGTTTTTTGAATCACATCCCAATAGGGTGTATAAATATTCTTTATCTATTGATCTCATTTCCATAACAATGATTTAATTTGATTTAATCCTCAATATGGATTGTCTTTCAAACCATGATGTGATAATTTATTGTATGAAGAAGGAGTTTACAATTTTCAGTAATGATAAGGAGTACCTAATATTTGGAGAAGAAACATCACCATCTCATTATTATCTAGATCCAACCCCAGTTTCTCACCTAAATTAAATTATTGGATAGGAATATAGTGAAATAACTATGGTTTAGGAAAGGAATGTTCAAATAGAGGACATGCCTATTATGTTGTAATATGATTTGTGTTTCTAGATGATTTACATGAAAATCCACCATCATGAGAAATTGAGTATTCCATTGATCTAATTCATAGTTCAAGGCCTATATCTAAGACCCCATATAGAATGACAACTGTGGAATTAGAGTAAATAATGAAACAACTAGAGGAATTGAGTAATAATGGATTTATTCTCCCCGTTGTATCTCTATCGGAAGCCCCTTTTATTTATGTGAAAAAGAAAGATGGATCAATGAGGTTGTGTATTAACTATAGGGAGATCAATGCTATAACAATAGAGAGAATTTATCCCCTTCATCACATTGATGATTTATTCGATCATATTCTTGGAGATAAATACTTTTCAAAGATTTACCTTAGACATATATATCATCAGTTGAGTGTAAATAAGGATGATATTTTGAAGTCATCATTTTGGACCAGTTATGGGCATTATAAGTTTACAGAAATGCCTTTGGGACTGAATAATGCTCCCTCTGTTTTTGTGGATATAAATAATAGTGTCTTCAAGGAATATCATGATGACTTTGAAGTTTTATTTGTTGATAATATCTTGTTATAATTGAAAATATACTAAGATCATGAAAATAACATGTAAGTTATTCTAAAGACTTGTATAAGTAATGAATTATATGGGATGTTATCCATGTGTAAATTCTGGCTTCAAAAGATTTCTTTTCTTGTCCAAATTTCATGTATGGATATAATCTCTATTGATCCTTATAAGACAAGTCAAATACAAGAATTTACAACACCAATGATTATAATTTAGGTATAATGTTTTATTGGTTTAGAAGGATATTATCGATGTTTTTTCAATAATTTTTCTTAATTGGCTAACCAATTAACCAAGCTCACATGTAAAGGGGATAAATTAGATTGGAAAAAAGAGTGTGAAGAATGTTTTTATGAACTGCAGAGAATATTAGTCAATGATCTTATCTTTATTATACCATATGCATATGATGAGTTTATTATTTATAATGATACATCAAATAATGGAATTGGTTGTATCCTTATGAAGAATGATAAGGTTATATCCTATGCATCATAGAAGCTAAAAATCTGTGAATAAAACTATCCAACTCGTGACCTCGATTAAGCATCTGTAATCATTAATTTGACGATATGGAAGAACTGGCTCATTTGTGAAAAACGAGATATATATACTAATCACAAGTAAATGAAGTATATTTTTTCACCTAAAGAACTCAACATGACGCAAAGATGATGGATTGAACTATGAGACTATTATTATTGAACTATACACTACCACCCGAGGAAGGAAAATAAGGTGGAAGATGTTTGATTAGAACAGTTCGTGGAGTTTTGAAAAAGATAATAGTTTAAATGATCCTATGTTCATAGATCTAGTTAAGATGGATATGGGAATAATAATGGAAGGTGAAACCTCAATACTTTTCCGAATGGTTTCCAAACCATCTTTACTGGAAAGGATAAAAAGTTCTCAGACTGATGCTGAGGAGTTTCAAAAGATAAATATTGCTGTAAATGAGGGGAGATTGATTGAAATCGTATATGAAGAAGAAATTATGAAATATGGGAGGAGGATTTTTGTTCCTAATAAACCTAATCTACAAAGGGAATTGTTGGATGGTTCTCATAGCTCTAATTTCTATATTCACCCTGGTAGCACTAAGATGTATATAGATTTGTAGGAACACTTTTGGTTGGACCACATGCAGTGGGATATTACTGATTATGTGTCAAGATTTATAATTTTTCAACATGTAAAGGCTAGAAGACACCATCCTGGACGAGTCATGAAACTTCTTCCCATAACTGAGTGGAAATGGGATGATATTAATATGGAGATTGACATGGTACTATTAAAGAATCTTAGAAGTAATGATGCAATATGGTTCAATGTGATCGTCTTACCAAATCGGTACATTTTCATTCTATAAGATAAGATTTACAACTTGAACATTTAGAAAAATTATATATTAATGATGTTTTAAGACATCATGGAGCACCCCTATCGATTTTTTCTAATCATGATCCCCATTATACGTCAATATTATGGAAAAATATTCAGCGGGACCTAAATACTAAACTTCGTTTGAGCACTGCCTACCACCCTAAAACTAATGGACAATTAGAGCTGACTATTCAAACCATAGATGACCGGTTGAGATCTTGCTCACTTGACTTTCTTGGTATGTGGGATCAATATTTTACTCTGGTAGAATTTTCTAATAACAATAGCTACTATTCTAGTGTTAAGATGGCACCATCTGAAGTGTTATATGGAAGGAGATGTCTCACACCAACATACTAGGATGATGTTTGATAAAGAAAACTCATAGGCCTAGAACTTGTTGATGAAACAATGGAAATAGTGATGATTATCCAATCCCACATGAATGTAGCTCAAATTAGGAAAAATAGGTATGCTGATAACCAAAGGAATTATTTATAATTTCATGTATGAGAACATATTTTCATGAAGGTATCTCTAGGGAAGTGTGTTGTACTATTCAGTAAGAAGGGAAAATTATGTCCCAGGTACATCAATCCTTTCAAAATTCTCTAACTAATTAAATTTGTAGGTAACAGTTTGGAAATTTCAATAAGTGTCTTTATAGTTCACGATTTTATCCATGTATCATTGTTGGGAAAATACATGACTGACCTAATGCATGTACTCATCTATGAAAAAATAGAACCGAAACCAAATATGACTTATTGTGAATATCATGTCAAGATCCTTGATACTCGGGAACATGTATTGAGGAAATGGGCCACTTGTCTGGTAAAAGTTCTATGGAGAACCGTAAGATGGATGAGGCATTGTGGGAACCCGATGAACATATGATGAAGAACCAATAGAATATATTGGTGTAGTTATATTCTAAAATATTCGAGGACAATATTGTTTCAAGGAGGTAAGAATGTAACACCCCAAGCATCCATGGTACACATCTCTCTGAAAAATGCATTACCCTGCATTGTACATGACTTTGTTCTCTAACACACCATGACAAATCCGTCTAACTGTTATGAATAGTAATTCCCACATTTTAAAATTCTATACATTTTACGTTCCAAAATGGACTTCATTTTTGTATTCGGAATATCAAAAATAGCTTTAGGTGAATTTTTTTATCTTTCTAAAAATATTCAATTTTTTATGAATAGTGAAAAACACTGCATTATTTTTTGAAACATAAATGTTTTTGAAAAGAACATTTATTTATTTTAAATTTATTTTAAGTCAAAATAGAGACATAATACCTGTATTTGATAAATGTAATACATTGGAGAAATTTTATTATATGATTAGATGTATAAATGTTTTTTGATCTTTTTACCATCTTTTTCCCACATTCTAGGAATATTTGAAAAATTGCATAAAACATAATTTTACTAATTTTTCGAATTGAATATAAAATATCCTATAGAAACGTTTGACAATAGTATGTAAAATTTAATTCAATATAATTAAAATAATTTCTTGGGAATAGTGACTTCAAAATTTTATTTACCTCGGTTAAAAGTAAATAGGGTAATTTATGGTAAAAATGATATTATAATTATACTAAGATGAGAACTATTTCTATTGTATAAGTTTTTTTGACCACAATAAGCTTTAGTAATAAAATATGATCCTCTTGGTCTAATTGTACAAGATTAGGACATTTGATATATTTTTATTTAAGGAAGAGTTAAAAGTGATAAATTCAATGTTTAATAACTAAAACATTTTTAATATATGGTTATACAAATGATAAATTAAAATGTAAATATTAATTATAAATCTAAAAGGATATCATTCATAATGTTAATTAATTTATAATTTTTAGCCATTAAAAAGTTAAATTTATTTTTGACACAATTTTGATGTAGTAATTACCATATTTTTGAATGAATACAATAATTATTATTTTAAATATTAATGTAATTGTAAATTTAGATTCTTAATGTATTCCAAGAATTTTATATTTTAATATGACATGTTAGGGTTTATTAAATAAATTTTATTCTAAGTGATAGTGTTTTATTGACTTTCACAAAAACCAAATATAAACAGTGTCAAAATTGACATAAACGAGTTTTTTAAAAAATACAATATTATTAAAAATATAAGTATCAGAAAAATGACATAGATGAGGTTAGATATGTCAATAATTAACAACCTGGGGTTTTCTAGGCTTTTATTGTAATTTTAGTAACCATTTATTATAATAATACAAGAATATATGGTAAAAGTTAAACTATTTAACTAAGAGTTAAATATAAAATAAAAGGTTAATATGGTGACCTAAACCACTCTAAAACCTATTAGTTGAGTGGTTTTAGACGCATACCCACCTTATAGTAGAAATAAATCCTTTATGATCCATTATATACATAATATTATTGTATAATAAAATAATATTTTAATATTTTCCAAAAGTGACCTTCATCTCCCGTATAAAATGGTACTTACCCTTCTCTAAAAATCACACATCCAAAGCCATTTAGCTCAGCCAACCCTAGATCCAGTATCCTCATAAAAATTCTAATATAAAACTATATTCCTTTATTTAATCATATGCCAACCTATGGAGCCCTTTTGATCAAATCAAAAAGAAGCACCCGAAGAACAGATAATAATTTCATCATCTCTTTCAAAGTTCTTCTCTTCATCCACTTCATATTTCTTTGTGGTTTCTATACCAAAATAATATTTCCATTACCTTATAGATATTGTGATGTTATTATAAATTTTCTATAACCATATTCATTAATCTATTGATCTTATGAATTACAAAGTCACCATACGTGTCCATGTACAGGTTACCATATCCACATCGTGGTGTAGTCTGTTATTCAACCCTTCATTTTTTGTATTGGTATAATAATTATTATAATAATATAAATAGTAAATATAACATGTTAATGAATGTTTATATATGATATACCATCTAATTACATATGATTTCTCCATTAATAGAATGATATCACCACTCATTCACACCTACGGATTACCGTCTCCACGAACAAGATGAGATTCATTCCCCATCGTAACCGTTCAAGAATAATTATTATTTTATGATTAAAAATAATGTTTATGAACATAATGTATTTCTTTATATGTATCAAATACTTCATATCCATAAGAAACATGTCTTACATAACAAATCATATAATGTAAAAGAAATCAGTTAACACCCAGAACAATGATACTACTGAAATATCATTAACAATGAAATATTAGAAGATCATATATGATATCATATTTATCTATGTGGTTATTGTATGATATAATATCAATTATTTAACCATTATACAGGTGGATATAGTACACTCGACTGAGGAAAAGTTAATGTTAAGGGTTAATACTAAAATCTATTCATTATCCGATGTTTTTTATACGTGAGTATCTACTAGGACCTATTTATCATCCACATCTATGTTTCTTAAAAAATTATTTCATTTTTTTAATATTTCCTAAACTATGGGTTAATGTAATTTATACCACTTTTTAAAATTAATAAATTTTTTCTAATGGAATCTATGGGTCGTTTTCCAAACAAGGTGTGTTAGTCCTATTCAAAAAAATTATAGAATGAATTTTTTAAACATATACAACGATTTTGGATATTTTACACTATTATAACAACTTCGAAGCTTACCTTAGAAGATTATACAAATTTTTTTAAAATAAATCTATTCTTTTATAATTATGTTCCTTTTAAACGATTTCAAAATAGAAATATATATTTCTTTTAAATAGTTGTGATTTCATCTATGTCAACATCCTTTGATGGATTTTACACTTATTTCATGTTTATTTATGAAATTTAAATAATTCATATTATATTGAAGGTTTTTTGATATTTTTGATTATGGATGTGTTATTTTTATACCGTTTATGGTTTGTGGTCAAATTATTATCATTTTGTATGCTAGTTTTAATATGGATGTTTTTTTATGTTTCAAAATTTTCATATGAGGAATGCATTGAACATAGTAAGTGACTGGTGGAGCCTTATATAGCTCATCGATGCATCAGTAGGTCTCATTAGGCAACCTAGTGTCTTTGAAAAAGGCCTTGAGAAAGTCGTATTTTTAGTCCTAGAATGAGGCCATGAACATGTGTTTATGATTTCACGAATTATGTAATCCGTCATTATAAAATTAGATATTAATATTACATGTTATTATTCAACTAGTTTAATATCTATGTGAATAATGAAATAAAATTATTTGACTTATCATTACCATATTTTGTTGAATTTTATGTTTAAAAGGCTTTTGTTTTAGTCTTATACATTACCTTAAATGTTTATTATTATTTATGATAGATTCTGCTATATTTTTATCTTTACTTATCATCTGAGCTCAACCCATTCTTATGTTTTTTTCTTGGATTTCAATAAGTATATAACGACTAACCTAAAGGAACATGCTAAGCGATAAGATTTTTTTCAAAAGGGGACACTGTGATTTTTTCTATTTCATAATATAATGTAAAAATAATGTATGCATCTAGTACATAATCTTTCCTACATAATGAATATTCCACCCTATATTCCATTCATGGATGGTATTGTATCAAACAATCATAATAATTGAGTAACTCAAGAAATCTACTTTTCCTAGTGATGAGTTCTTTTAGTGGGAAAATGTATTTCATACTCTTATGTTATGTATATATCTCACATCATTCACCATAGAGAAAATGTCTCTATATTTTCAAAGAAATTAAAATGGTTTCTAACATCAGATCATGAGTTTTGTTATTTTTATCACTACTCTTCAACTGCTATGCTGCATAATAGAAAACATTGTCAATTTGCATAAGGACACAAACCCATCCATTTAATGATATGTCAATGTATATCACAAATCCATTATTTCCATATTGAGGAGACAAATTTGGAGCCCTGAACAATATTCTATTCAATTATTTAAATCATTCCATAAATTCCTTCATCTATAAAACCTTTACCCCTTTACATGTGAGTTTGGTTTGTGGGTTTACTAGTTGATTGAAACTCTGAATGAAACACTGATAGTATCATACTAATATAATAAAACTATGTACCTCAGTTATGTTTGTTTACATAGGTAATTCTTGGATTTCATTTTTCTTTATATGATCTACTAGGATTCCATCGTTAGTGACAATATAAACAAGAAAATAAACATAATGAAGCCAAAATTAACACGTGGTGAACATCCCATGTATTTCATTTCTTCTAATAATTTTCAGAATACTTTCCTGTTGATTATCATGGTATTCATTGATTTTGGAGTATACCCAGATTTCATCGATGAATACCACTATAAATTCATCAAGATTTTAATTTACAAACCTATTCAATAGATCCATGAAAAATGATGGTGCATTAGTTAGTTCAAAAGGCATTAATATAAACTGATAATGCACATAACAGGTTTGAAATTTTGTCATAGGATTATCTTCCTTCTTAACATGTAGCTAATGATATCTGTATTGAAGGTAAATCTTAAAAAAATATTGGGCTCCAGTAAGTTGATCAAATAACTAATGAACTCATGGAAACAAATACATTTTCTTTAATATAATAGCATTTACTTCCCTATAATAATCACATAACATCACGAATCCATCATTCTTCTTTACAAAGAGGATATATGATCCCCATGGAGAATCAATAGGTTGAATAATTCTTTTGACACTTAGTTACTCATGTTTATTCATTAGTTCCAATAATTCCAAAGTTTAAATTCTATAGGGAGTCTTTAATATATGCCTGAACCATGAATTAAATCAATAGAGAACTCCCTTCCCGCCCTAGAGGATGTACAGGTAAATCCTCTATTAATATGTCAATGGATTATTTCACTATATATACATCATTAATTTCAATATTTCAGTCATCATCCATATATATTTGGTTCTCTTCTTCTACAATAAATTGAATTCAGATGATCTTTTGGGGGAGGATATAGATAAGAATCATATGGTGAGGTTTCTTCTCTAAATATAAGAGATAATACACCATTCTAAAAAATGGATACTTTTTTGTCATTGAATAAATCATATAATCATTATTTCATTGCCATTACATACTCATAATTATATAAAATTCAGTCATTGGTATTATGATAAGAATAGAAACTAAATCATCTTTAGGTATCATGAGGGAGACTGACCGAAACATATTTTATACAATGATACATCCCCTGGGAGTTTTTACTAACAAATAATTTATTAAATCGAATTGGACATATCTGATTTTATCAGAAAACTAGGAATATATAAATGAATGTGATGATCGAAAATCAAATAATAAATTTGCTACGATTGAGGAAACAATTAATGTACATTCCACCACATTATCTAGTACTTCATCTTCCACAGTTGTAATCCCACAATCTTTCCCGTGATCTCAAGGCCTTTTCTGTGGAAATCTTCCTTAGTTGTTAGTACACTCATTTAGATAGTGTCCCATATCTCAACAATTTTATCATTGATCATCATAAAATTATTTCTTCTCCTTATTTTCATTAGATCGATAGTCATTTTTTTCAATATATATAGCAGAATCCCATTCCATTCAACCATTTCCCAAGACGAATAATTCTAAATTTCTCATATTAGGGGAACTGATTCATTCCCTTGTTTCTATTTAGTGTTTCACCTTTTCCATGGTTATTAGAGTACCACTTATTATATTGGTTTCCCTTGAAAAATTTTGATCTTGAAAATTTATTCTTTGTTTTTGTGGAACATAATAAAATTTCATCATATAAAGAAAATGATTGATAAGATAGTTCCATTAGAATATTTTCATTAAGTCCTTAAAATAAATGAGAAATATTGTCTTATGAGTTACGTACGTAATATATAGAAAACCTATATAGTCTTGTGATGTAATCCTCATACTCTACCATACTGTCTTCTTCCCTTTTCTTTGAGATAATGAATTTCCTCTTCATTTTGGTTCATTTCTCATGAGGGAAATATTTATCAAAAATAATTTCCTTAAATGTCCTCTATTCCATATCTTCAATTTATCCATCTCCATGGTAATTTTTATCAAGGACCACCATTGATCGACATCACTCTTGAGGCAATACACTTCCATCACTACCATTTCATTTACATTGCATTATAATGCCATAAATATCTTTTCAAGGAACATGACCCACTGCTCTGTTACCATTGGATTAGTATTACTACTAAAATATGGCAGTTTATGATTTATGGAACGATCCAAAAATTATGTCACATGGTTATTAGTCACAACATGAGTATGTTGTCTTAATATGGTTATAATCTGATTCGATTCATCTCTGACTATGGTGACATGATCCGTGGGGAAATCCATGTATTTTCTACAAGTATTGATTCCCCTTCATCAATTAGGCACTATTTCTAAATAATGGAATACACTATATTAGGTTATTAATCACAATTTATAATTTCAAATCGATATTTACATAGAATAATTGAAAATTTATAAATAGAAAACTTCATAAACATGGTTTCCCTATGTAAAAATTTACATTCATTCATTCATAATGGATTGTAAAGAAGAGGTGAATTATCCTAATCACACATCCAAAGAGAGTTAATACAAGAGTACATCAAGGTCCATTTTGTTGTACCAGGATAACCCAGGTCATGCCCAAAACTCCTTATTGGAGTTTTCACCCTTAGGTACATCTATTCCATAGCCACCACTACTTGTATGTATCCATACATAGATATATTTTATAAAAATACCCACATAATCTATTTATTACCATGATTCTAGGAGGTTCTTGTATGTTTATCATCAAAATATACCTTATGGATTTGTTTTGTTAACTATGTTATCTGAATCTTGTTCACACGGATTTTATTAAACTTCCTCTGATACCAACTGTAACCCAACTACCCTAGAATCCCAGAGTTGTTGCATTACTAATTACATTAACTTGTTTGAAAAGGAATAAAATAAAGAATAAACGACCATTTTATTATTTTAATGATACTAGAAAAAAACATGTATCTCATATTACATTTGTAACGGTAACAAAAAACAATACATTACAGAATATAACAATTTTCTTCCATGAAATATGAACAAATGATTTCCTCTTCATAAACTATGGAAGGAAAAAAATATAAGGGGTATGATCAAATGATAAATTAGAGATTAAAATAGGGGAATGATTATTCCAAAACTGAATCATAAAAAAATTATCATAGTCAATATAGAATAATGAATATATGAAAATCACATGCCATTAATAAACTGGGAATGAAACTGCATCTATAGATTTTCTCAGAGTGAAAACCTCATGGATAATAATAAATGAAAATGAATAAAGGTAATTATTAGTATTTGGATGTCATGTAACTAGAACATGATACCAATATTACATTTATATTGGTTATGTTTATGGGTAGAAACCCATCAGATATTTTAGAAACAAACTCAAAAGTTTCAACGCCAACTGATTGTCTTGTGAGACCGTTCAATGCATTTATGGTCTATAGCGGGCCCCACGCATCACATCAAGTACAATGAATTTTTTATACATAGATTTGATACTATTAAATATTCCATCATAATATATGTATCGATAAGATAATACAGAATAATCAATATTTCCATAGTTAAATTAACCTTCCAAATAAATACCCTATGTAGAATGATATATGACTTAATGAAAAAAATATTATCCATGACACAAGAAAATGGATATATAATTGAATTATAGCTTCAAATTAAAAATTATATCAAATGGGTAGTAGGTACACAATATAAGAATGATTAAGTGCACAATACCAAGTAAGTCTCTATGAGATGGAAATTGAGAAAAAGTCTCTTATCACGTTATAATCAATTGATCCATTTTCACACAAGTTAATAACCAAAAACGTAATCACAGTATTCCATGAATATAAATAGAATCATTGTAATATATCTCACATGGTTCTACACAATAAACCACATGTATTACATATGTGTTGATCAATGGAACTCTCATGGAAAAAAAGTGAGGTAAGAAACCCCTCACAAACATTTTGGCATGGTAACAAGTGTTCTAATGATGGATTAATTTGAGGTAAATGGGTATCCCATAATTTATATATTATAAGGGAATAACGGGGGGAGGTGAAAAAACATACCCCATCATTATGAATTAAAAAAAATGATACAACATAGGTGTGATTCCTGAATAAAAGTGAGAGAGAGGATCCCTTACCCTGTGCTCGAGTGTGTTAATAGATTGATCATAATAATCTGAATAATAAAATTTATATTAATTAATTAATAATTACATAAACTTATCTACATGTAATTAAATTATTATAATCATATTAGGTTTATTCATGTCTTATTCGATGGGTTTAATAGTTTTAATTTTACTGTTTTGGAAGCATTTTTTTCAATAGTTTTCATAATCAATTTAGTTGTATTTATGAATGGAAGTCTGTTTGATGTGTGGATAAACATCCCAAATTTATAATATATATTACTAGTGATATTAAATACATATAATTGACATTATTATTATTTTCGGTTATATACCATGAGGATGATTCATTATTCAAATGACAATTACAAACTCTTGGATCAACATTAAGGTTTTGTGTATAATGAACTTGTTTTGTATTATAATTTTATATTATGAATGTGTAAGGATTAAAGAACATTGGATAATGTAAAATAAATATATTATTATCTGGTTCAACCATTAAATAAGTTTCATGAGTAGACATTAAGTTATAAATAGAAATTGAAATCATGTCGTCCATTGTGTAATAAATTAACACATCTCAGACAGTATTTTCATCTTTAGTGTAAGTGGTGGGGTAAACGAGATATGATGATGAAATATTCTGTTAGAAGAATAAAATATCAGTCCATGTAAGGTACTAGAATTTTAATATCCTATTTATGTGGGGAAGTAGGGAGAGAACATCAAAATAATGGAACATGTAAAATGATTTGAATGAAAACAGAAGAGAGGTTCACCTCTTAGGTAATCAATATTTAGAATCTCCTTAAAGATTTAGTTTTTGGCCTTTTGGTGAGACTATAATGTCATGGACATGTGGGAAGTTCATAAGGTGATATTTGAGTAGAAGATAGAAAATTCCTAAAGCTTGAGTGGTGTGGCAGGAAGAGGGGGTGATGGGTGTTTTATATAGTAGAGGGGAGGAGGATTTGATTAATATTATAATCATTAATTTATTATTTATTCAAAATAAAAGAAATAGTGAGTATTACATTAACTTTAATAGTAATAAGTTCATTTCAGTTATATATTTGTGTGCTTACATTACTCATGACACTATGAATAGATAATTAAAATTATAATGTATTTATACAGTAATTTAATGTACATTCCTATTCACCAAAAATTCAAATATTTCATAAAATCCCAATAATTCACCCAAAAAATAGTTAGATGTGTGGAATTTAAAATTGAAATCAAATTTTCAAAAATAATTTTTGATATATTATATTTTAAATTTTTAATAAAAATATTAATTCATTTGAAAAATACAAATGCTTAAAATATTCAACTTATTTTTAAGGTGACTAAATTTTTTTTACACTTCCATGTGTATAGATACCATTCATAAGAGTCATATTACCAATCATAGGGATATGTTACTATTCATAATGGTATATAAATTTTCAAAAGAGGTAGTTACTATTAACTAAAAATTAATATGATTCTATCATACTCCAAATATAACCATGATGGAAACCATGTCTGGATGTTATTTGAAATTTTTAACATAGAAGAGGAAAATTTATTTTTAATGGCTATGTTATGAACATGTCTTAAATAACGAAGTGTTTTTTCAATGAAACTCAATGCTTTATGAAATATAGGCTATATATTCAATATAATTTATTTAATATAAACATACCATAAAAGGATCGGGTGTTATATATTTTAATTATAGAATGAATGTAATCTTCATGCTCAATCATTTATTAATTTATTTTAACATAATGTTTAATTACGAAACATTTAAGTTAACCATTTCGAATAAAATACTATAAAAAACAATTGAATTTATTTATATAACAATTATAACTAATACAAAAAATTTGAGGAATTTCCCTAAAATTCATCTAGGTATCTTGATAATTCATCATATAAAAATATTAATCCTTCTCCATGTCAACCCTTACATTCAATGACATTGATTGGATTCATTTAGAATCATTATTGACTATTTTTATATAACGTTAACTATACTAGTTTGAAAATTTAAGCTATTTAATGCACAAAAATAGTTCCCAAATCCCAAAATAATATTCTTAAATAATTTTCCTAAATAATTTTTGAAAAGTTTATAAAAATTTTATGTTTTTATTAATATATTTTAAAAAATATATATATATAAATTATATGAACTCCCAATCTATATAAAAAAATTAATATCCATTGAATAATGTTATGAAACTAAATAATCCATAGAATATGTGAATTAAAAAAGATATCTTGCTTAATTTAAAATTTATTATACTCAATGTATTCTCAAGAGAAAATGATATAATATACACATTTTATTAATGGTTGTATTATGTTTGTGAAATACAATTTATCAATATAGTAACTATGTTTACCCATTAAATTAAATATATAATTATTATATAATCATAACGATAATATCAACTTCTAACCTCATGTATATTTATATATATTTTAAAACATTTAATGACAACATATAACCATCTAATTATGATTTAAGGAATCATTTTGTCTCACAAAAGCATTAAAATATTGAAAAATATCCCAATATATTTTGAATGACCATGAATATTAACTATATGAAACTATTATTCCAAGATAATATTTTCTAAAATACATTTAAAAGATTAAGTGTAACATTATATGATTCAATATCTTATAGATTCACTTATCGAACAATTCCAAGACATGGTTACTCGGGAAGGAAATGTTGTAAAAAATTAATTTTCTATAGATCATTTATTAAATAATTGGACGTCCATAAGGTAATTTAATTATTTACAGGTCTTAGTTTTAACTTAAATTATGATTTTCCATCCATTTATTATTATGAATTTATATTTTGATGATGATAATTCCTAGATTCTATAACATTAGCTTCTATAATGTGTATATCGTGTTACATTAAACATTTTATAAGGAATTTTATTAATTTATATATTAATAGAATGATTATTCCATTAAAAATTTATCAAATCCATCAGTGATTTATGATCTACATATCACTAAGAAAATTAATCATATTTATCAAGAAAAAGGTTTCAGTTTTTTATGGATGACATCATAAAAATCATATCATATATATACTAATTCGATATTTTTGAGGAAAACTCATTATCAAAGATATTATATATATAATTATTTCTAAATTAATCTAGTATCTTAACCCATAATGTTTCCCAACCTATTGTAATCATATGAATGTGTAAAAATAAGAGTAACATAAGAATATCCAAAGGACACCACTCATTGGAAAAAAACCACCCACGGTAGATTTATCTATATCCTATTACATTGTTTCTTTTCATAATATATTAATGGGCCACCCATGTTTAGAATGATACAATATGATTGGATGATAAAGGTCCTCATAATTTACACATTTGAAGTAATCTAACACTTATTATTTGAATGGGATTCAATCTCACCATCTTATATAATGTTATTCCCTTTTATAAATAAATTATTATTGTTAATTATATTGTAATCCCATTCAATCCAAAAAAAATAAGTTCATAACATATTGACATAAAATGCTTTTCAATACACATGTTTATATTTCTGACACAACAAAATATTTTAATTTTACTCATACTTATAAAATTTATTTACATATATACATAAGATATATTAAATTTTATGAAATACAGTTAAATGAATTTTACAATCTCCTCATTATTAAACCCAGTGATAAATTATTAAATCCCCACTCTCCATTTTAGACAAGGCATAAGCCATAACTAATATTTGTAGTCTAGAACCAACCCCTTCATTCTGGTAATACACTACTCGAGAGAGTGTCAAATTCATTATTACTCGAAATCCTAATATTCATAATCCAAATTCAATAGTAAAATTAAATTTCATGATATCAATTACAAATAGAGGTCATGATAGATGAAATATTAATGTCATTATCATTTCATACCAACCATGTAATGAATAATCCTTCCATGTATTAAATTTATAATAAAATGTTTCTTCATACATTTTTTAAAAATATAAAAATTATATATATATGTACAATATAAATAATTTCTATTCAATAACTAATCAAATAATATATTTGTACCACATATAACTAATTTTTTATAATTATTTAATAAAATATTAATATGAAATATTTAATAATTGTATATTAAAATTTGTAATGTTATATAAATATTTATATAACTATTCATACATAGTTCAATTTGAACATTACAAAATCTATATTGTCTGTATTTTTTAAATATATTATATTATCATGAATTATAAAAAATTATATAATACATTTTCTATTATATAATCATTTAATATTATATAAATATAAATTATTTAACCATTATTTTACCCTTAATAAATTCAATTATACAACACATTTTCATGTATTTTAAATAATTAAAAAATTCTAATTCTTATAAATTTGAAAAATTAATTGGAATTAATAATGAACAATTTATAAAATAAATATATTAAACTTTTAAAATTTATCTTTATTTATATAATATATATCCACTATATAATTTTAACTTTTAATTCAAAATAAACAATAATATTTCAAGATCATAAGACATTCCATATTATTATTTTAAATTGTGTTATAAATTTTTAGATTTAATGTCTAGAATATTTTATAAGAAATTTCATTAAAATTTAAATAATTAACTTTAACTATTTTTAATTAATTACTTTTAAAAATTTTAATAAATTAAAATATTCCAAAAATATCTTCTTCATGATTTTTAAAAAATATAATCAACTGATCAATATTATGAAATGAAATTAAAAAATATAAGCATTTAATTTAACCGATACAAAATATAGGTGGTCAACATTTTGGTAAAAACTATTTCCTTTACACTAACACATTTACATATTCCTATATAGGGATAAACCTTACATGGACATATTGACATAATGTTAAAAACCAACAACCCTCTAATATACATTTATATGTATGGGTAACTCTTATTGACTCTTATGTAGGCCATTATACATAATCATATTTTGGGATGATTATTATATAGATTCCTCTCCATTAGGGTAAATTAGTGTGACCCTTTTAAAGATGGATCTATATATGGGTTATCCAAATTGTCCCTAAATAAATGGGATTCATTATCTATGTAATCCAAGATCACTCAAAATTATAATTATTCTATATAATTCATGATGAACCTTATTCATAACATTTATGTGTATGGGTACTCTGGGATGACCATAATTCAAAAATATTCTTTTTTAAGGAATTCAATTTTAAACTAAAAAACATGATAGTAAAAATTAATACATTTTTTTCTTCTAGATAAACAATTAATGGAATATTTCTAAAATATAATACATAACATTTCTTTGAAATGATTGTTGGGATTTATTAGCATCCAATAATAATTATTTGATGAAATAAAAATGATATAAAATCCCTTACCCAAATATATTATATATGAAATATAAGATAAAACAAAAAGGAATTAATATTGTGTGTATATAAATATATTTCTGTAGAGTATAACTTATAGAATCTAAAACATATATATTATTATCACATGGATTGATAATGATCAAATAGGGTTTACTAAAGGACATCCATACTCCATTGTGTCTCCTTGGGTCAAGAAATATCTTCCTATATTTTGATGGGTTCCCACATTCCTTTAGGATATCCTAGTTCCACTCATGTATATGGAAGAAAGTAAAAATAATAATTTAATGTTACAACGTGGTTTGTCCATGTGTCATGTGAGTGCACCCGCACAACCTTTAAATCATATGGTATTGGATTTTATAGAGCATATGGGGATTCTCCTTGATAATTCATGAATAAACTCATGTGTTACCAATAGATTATTTATTGAATTGGATGGTTTATATAATCATCATATTAATGAAAGTCCTATCACAAGTTTCAATTTATGAAAAACCCTATTAAATGGAAACCAAAATAGGGTGGTGAGATAGTTGTATATTACTACTATAATCACATATAACATGATAAAATATTACCTATAATAAATAAAAATACTATTTTTTATTATTTGAAACACATGTTATATATGTCAAATATATTTATTTTTCATTGGGGAATATTTCCTCACCATACAGTATATGAGTATCCATAATCAGTAATCATGCCTGATTCCCATAATTCATCCATCACCTAGTCATTCCATTTAAAAATAATGAGTATTATTCTCAAATATCTATCATAGGGGAAAAAATATTTCCCAGAACATACCATGACCATCAACCAGCCCTTAGAAACATTGAAATATATCATACCATTCATATCTTGTTGACCCAAATGTTAATATTATAATTCATTTTTTCTCTACATATTCATATTTTGTGTCATTCAAAACCCAATATAATAGGAATCATCTTCATTAAGATGACTTGATCATCTACATAAATCGTGACCATGATATCCTTACTCTGATCAAGATCCCACAAAATTTAAAAATATGAATAGATCCCTAACATTAAGTTAGATGGGATATTATATGTTATAAACAATTTGAAACCGTATTTTTCCACATTCTAGATACATTTTATAATTTTTTGTGACATAATTCCAAAAAATATCATGTATTTACACATAGGTTATACAAGACCAACAATATACTCATTGGATGAAAATTATATCAACTTATATAACTATTCTATTTTGTTTAATCATACTAAATAATTTAGTTACCCATAGTATCATCACCCATCCCATTAAAAATCATTTCCCCACTGAGAACACTCCCATCATTAACTCATAATTCATCTATTTTCATAGTTTAGTGCCTTGTATAAATTTTAACCATGAAATATTTTCATGTACTTTGATAGCTTATATATGACCATAAATATTAATACTTTGTAAATATCATCAATATCCAACAATAATAAAAACAGTATTAAATCAATGATCCTTAAAATATAGTCAGTTACCAATGTAGACTCATATAAAAAATGAATTAGATCTTATGTACTGTCTACCATGAATTTATTAGTGAAAAGTATCTGAAAAGCGTCACCCAAAAGTCCATTAATGTCACCCACTTATGTGCTCTTGATTTATAAGGACCCAAATATTTCAATCATTACAATTATACAATTTTAATGATAAAAACAAAATAATATTACAATTATTAATCTAAAAACATTGTATCGTGGGAGAATTTTGTTAATATATCATGAGTATGTAATAAAAATTAAACATTATTTTAAATAATCATTTAAAATTCATCTAAAATATATATTATTCTATTTATTATATATAACTAATTATGATCTATATCAATTAAATAGTGATAAAAAGGCCACATATTTTTTGTATTAGGAAAATCGAATGATTCATGAATCATAATTTTACATGCGAGAGAATAATAATCATCTTCATATGATGAGAAAAGGATAATCATAATAAGCATGATGGAATAATATAATGATACATAGAATGTATCCTATTAATTATTGTAAAAAACAATAACATTATGATAAAATCTCATAGGTATGTTGTGACCAAATAAATATTTATGTTCACACATAACATACATTACTAATCATAAATTAATAATTGGGAACAAAGATAGCATCTTGTTCGTGTATAATACTGCTCATCTCATGAGATATATGACATTTCCCAATGCATTGGAAGGCTTATATAATTATAATACCAACAATAATTTCAATAAAGTGTCCCAATAAATCATTCCACATAAAAATGAATCATGTAGTAATCACAGTGGTGAGATAATTCCAAAGAAAAATATTGGGATTCATAAGTGTGTTGAAATGAGAATTCCCATAAATAACATTTGTGATTCAAAAACTATTATGAAAAAAAATATTATGGGATATTAAATGTTTTTATATGGAATTATATTTCATCTTGTAATAAAGAAAAAATTTAACAGGAATCAATGAATTCTATTTGATGATAACTCCCTTTTGAAGAATCAATGTTGAGTTCTTGAATTCATCTCCATGATATAGAATAAAACATATACAGAGGAAATAATTGAAATAAGAATAAAAGATAAAAAATTAAAATATATGGGAATAATTCACATTTAATACTCATAGATGTAGGTGATAAAACAAAATTTACAAAGTTGGTATCAAGGATCCTCATTCCCTAGTTCTTAATTTATTTTATTACATTGACCACTGTAGTATAAAAAATTTGTTTTATTCAAATAAATAAGCGTTCTATTATAATCATTTGTGACATTATTTTTTAAAATTGATATTTTAAATTTATTTATTTATCGTTTTTATTAAGGGATTAATTTTTGGGATAGATATTATTTGTAAATAATCTATCTTTAATTAGGGCTCCATTATTTGACTTATTTTTAAGGATACCTTTTATTAAATTATTTCTAGAAAATTTTAATATATTAAAAAAACATAAATATTATATATTATACACTAAACATTTTTGATGGTTGTGATAAAAAAATGACAAAAAACATCCTCATAGGTGGATGAGACAGCTCATTAATGAGACTCATGAAATTTGAGGGAGAGGTATATATAATATATAAATATAGTGTAATGAATTTTTTGTTAATGATTAATATTAATAATTTTTTTTTAAATAAATATAAAATTACGTTGGTGATTAGGTGTGGAGTTGACTAGATTAATTTAATAATGTAATATTAGTGGTGTTATTAAAGAAAATGAAAAAATATTTCCTGATTAATGAAGTCAATCCTTTTTCTATGACCTTAAGGGATTGTGTTCTTGGTCTTCTCAGACTCAAGAACATAAATAAGGTTTATAATGCTCTTAAGTGAACTAAATGTGGTAGATATGTTTTTTTGAGAAGTGGATGGGAGATAGATTTCATTGTTAATTGATATGAGGTATTTCTACTTGATGAGAATGATATTTTATGGTTAAATATCAATAATATATATTTTCAAAGTTAAACCTATTATAGTGATATCAATTATATTATATTTTTTAATCACTTAAAATTATATTTTTTAAGTATTTTAAAACCATTATAAAATTAATTTAGTATTTTATACCAAATGAATGAAGAAAATTGAAAATCTATTACATTAATGGAATAATTTACAATTTAATAATTTGGGGAAAGAATTTGCTTGAAAATTGAATTTTACATTTTTAAGTAAATTAATTTTCTTAGTAAATTAGTTTTTCATCTATCAAATAACTTTATTTGTTTTTATTTCCTTATTCCATCATCATTATTTCATATAACCAATGTTATATTAAAATGTGTATTGGTATTTCTCACATAAAAATTGGTCTTTCGTAGAAAAATTTAAAAAATTAAAAATTAAAAATTTAAATATGAGTATTGTGATTATTATATTAAATAATATAAATTATTTCATTCCAATGTAATTTTTTATATTATCAAAAGATTTATGGACATTACAAAGTTCATTAATAAAAAATTTACAAAAAGAAAGAAATATTGTTTGAGTTTCTATTTTGAATACTAATATTTTGACATTATAATTTTTTTATTTCATAATTTTATTAATCGAAAATATTTTTTACATTTTATTAACAATTTTATATGTTATTTTTAAATTATAATTGTAAAATTAATATTCTTAAAGGATAATTTATTATTACAATTTTATTATTATTATTCTCATTGTTATATATATACTGGAAGTTCTATATCAGTTTTACATATATTATAAATACCTAATAATTTATCCATTCATCATTTTCTCCAATTCCTCTCAAAATATATTTTCATAATTTCAAAAATATAAATCATGTTAAAAATGTTTCTCTCCTATTCTATACAGTTTTTTACCTATTGTGATAATCATTATAAATAAAAATGGTCCATATTTACTAATTTTTTATTTTTTTTTATTTTTTAAGGTTATTTCACTATTGTAATACAACAAATATTAATGGGTATATTCTGTATCGATTATTCATATTTAATTATATAATATATTTGTTTTTTTTCCATTTTATATGTTTTATATTATAATACATTTTGATATGTGAAACTCATGTTTCATTAATAATAATTATACTTATATAAATGATTGAATTATTATAAGGATGTACCTACACATCCCACCCAAATTTTCATTTCTGTACAACATATATGTTCATCGCTTTACACTCCACCATAGTGGTGTCTTAATTCCAAATAAAATAATATTTTCTGACAACATACAGTACTCGGTTTCACTGGATCTCCTCTCCCTAGAATAAGTTAAGATGTTATGAGTAAAAATTCCATATAAAACACGTCATGGAAAACCCATTTCCATGATAAATTATCTGAATAATATATTAAAAAATCACTTAATGATTAACATAAAACCATTTCCCAAACACTTTTTGTTGTGTGGTTGACCACCCTACCTTGAAATATTTACACATGTCTCATGATCATTGCCTCACTTATGGGACATGTCTAGTTAATGCCTCAGTTGAACCACTTCACGCACTCCATGAAAATTGATTAATGTATTTGAGGTGGTATACTAATGATAATGAAATATAATATTCAAGCCATATATTATATATATATATAAAAACAAAATGTCATTCTATAACAATAAGTTCCACACATTATCCCAATAAAGTACCTTCCCACACCCTATTATCTTCTATCCAGCCTTGAATCCCCACATATCTATGAATGTTTTAGATACAACACAAACAATACACACATATATACACATATCTAATATGGAAAGGAAAATAATTTCTACATCAGATGAGATGCATTCGATCAAATATCATTATCGGAGGACACAATTTTTGTGGTTTTATAAAAATTTATCATTCAAAAATATTCAGAAATTAATATATCAGTCTAATTATATAACAGACATGTCGTGTGAGTCTTATGTTGTTATAATTATAATAGAGTACCACCTCTTACCACTTGTGTACAAGAATAAAAAAAGAAATTTTGAATAAAAATTACAATATATTCCTATATCAAATAACTCCATACTAATATCAAAAACCATAGCAAAATCACAATTCAACATGAATCATGGATGTCATCCTATACATATGCTACACATGAACTTAATATGACCTCAATCACATGTCACAAAAAAAATAATACTTCATATACTAAACCCCTGATAAAAATACCATTTGGATTCACACTACATAAACATGCTATGGAAAAAAGTACAATATGTTACATTGATCACCTAAATAAAACATGTGTTGGTAGTATAATTAACTCAAATGAGTCTCCTGATATTCAATAGTCTATGGAATTGAATTAAAGTTTAAATAATTTCAAAATTAAAAAAACACTAAAAACTAAATATAATCATGGAAAAAAATATATCTCAACCAAATAAAATGTTACATATTTCACATTAACATAAACTGTATTATTTTTATTTTAACTATATAAAATTATTCGAAAAAGTATATATAAATATTTTTGGTAGTGAGTGTCCAAATACCCCAACACAAAAATCCAATTAAATCTGACTACACATATACTACACTGGTAGCCACTAAGATCCAAATATTTGTCCTTCATCCATCCCTCTATCACTAATCATATTATATTTACATGACTCAGATGGGAAAATGAATGGTATGAGTATAAACACATTAGGAAACCACCAGTTGTGTTCCTATATAATATTATATCATATAATAGTGTATTAGAAGTGGAATTATTGGAAGGAAAACTAATTAACACAACAAAATCCATTTCATTATTGACCATACAGTAATGAGACATTATAAAAAATAGTTACATTTATAGTTGGATAATTCACCCGTGTCTCTCACACATTGAGTGAGAATGATTCCTTACCACTCACATTAATATCATCAAATGGGTAATCATTGTCACCATGGATATATGGTGAAAATGAAATCACTAGACTATATATAAAAATATATACTCCAAATTCCTAACTCAATATACTATATTTTTTCTACTAAAAGAAATAATCCAATTTGGCCAATCTCATCCCATTATCCCACCACTAACTTCACAAGTGGAGAATATCCCACTACCAATTAGTGATAATAATGGCTATATGTTACCATTAAAGAATATTTTATATTCCCCACAAATATTTATATTTAAAACCGTCATTATACATCAGTCATCTATAAATTATATCACTAATAATCCTTGTACTCAATACTACTTCATTTTCTGTAAAATATGAACACAAAACCACGATTGTATATGCCTTGTAATGAGAGTAAATAAATTGAAAAATATTGACACAACATAGATAAATAACCTAAATTTAAAAATGTGTAGTCTTCATATCCAACTACGTCTTCCCAATGAACCATGATACTATACTAGCTTACGAGATTGGAAATATCCTTATTTTAAGGAACCATACTAATACATATATCACAATAGCAATAACATTATAATGCATGACCACATTCCATGAAAATACGAATACAATATCATAGGATAAAAAACATATGTACATGTAATTACCCATTGAAATTGAAAAGAGACTGAACATAGGTATATCACATATATAATGGAATCCATGTTTTGTTCCATTGTTGGTCACACACACAACCCAACTAATGAAATCTAATAAAATTTTGTATAATTATCTATATATATAACATGAAAAATAATGACACAATAAATAGTATTATTCAAGATATTTATTTCAAATAGTGTACCCTGATAGTTCCTTAGTGGGATAATATTTTAAAACATGAAAAAATCCCTAAAACACTTGTTTCTTATAGAACTCATTGAAACGATAAAAAAAGAAGAAACATACATGAAAAAAGGAATAATCTCTTTTCTGGGATTTAAAATTAAAATGTAATAAATGGGGTGAATCTCTACCCATATAAAAGATAGATGGGAGAAAAGGGAGGTTAAACAATTCGTGTTCGAATGACGCCCCCTCAAGAAATACAATACTTAATAAAATAAAATAAACATTAAAAACCGAAAAAATCCCAACTAAACTCTGTTTGAACCCCATTACAATATTGTTGGTACTATATGTTCACAATCACACTATCAAGGCAGTAAAAACATTAGTATCCTCTTATCAGATCATGGTTTTGTGTTTTACTCATTTACGTATGCATCCCCAATGACATGTTTTGTATGATCCCAAAAAATATAGCGATACTTTCTTGTGAATTTTTTTTATATTAAATTTATATTGGGTAATTAAATTTTTACCAATTATATATGAAATATTGTGTTTGTCTTGGGCGTTTGGGGTATGAAATATTGTGATACTGGGTGGTCCAGTGCATGTCTCGTGGTTGGCACATGGTTATTTTATCATGAAATGGGGAATAAAAAATCGTATAACCTTGTATTGGGGTATTTCTCATAGTTATCACAATTTATGTAAAACCTTTCAAGTATCCACATGTAGCCAATTGACATAGACCCTCTAAGATAGACGCTAGTGCATGGTTGGTGCGTTGTTTAGAAAACTGAGTGGCCAAAATCTTTTCCCTATTAAAAAGTGAAAATTTACCTTTTCAACTCTCAAAAATGTATGTTACACAATATATTAATTCTTAATTTTTCCTTTTACAACATTTGTGATGATCAAAACCCCCAAATATTCACAAGGATTTATCTCCATCAATTCAACTGCCTTTAGTAAGTCCCTTATTGAGGATCAAATCTATGGGAAAGTCTAGAACTCTTCATTCTTCTCTTTTATAGATTTAGGATTGTAGATATATTATTATTTTTCTGAATCCGTAAAACCTTATTTTTCTAATAGATTTTTTTGTTGGGGATTCAATATTTCATGAATCAAAATATAGGTCTACAGTTAGGTGATCGATCATCGTCAGATTTTTGGAATGTGCCCTACAAGTTAAAATATTTTGTCTTGTAGTTGATTTGTGCATGTGTGGCTCAGTTTCTTTGTTCTTTTATTTTTTGAATTTGATGGATTTGGTAGTCTCTATAAAAATTGGTCGCTAAATTCTGATATGAACCCCTCAATATCCCCATGGGATGCATTTTGGATTATTTGATGTATTTAGTGCCACCCAATGGGTGCACTAACATTCCTGAACATGGAAACTTGTCTGGTTAATTATAGAAATAACTATTGATAATGTAGATCCGATGTTGAAATTTTTGAGGGGATGGTTGAGTTAAAAAGCGAGTATTGTTATTTATGACTATACCTTGATAATGGAAAATGGGATTTTTTGTCTTCATATGGATGGTTTGGGTTAAATAATGTTATTGTAAAAAATGGATTACGAATTTTACTTGAATTTCATAAGATAATCGATTCATATAAAATGGTGAACATTTTAAATGGAAATTTATTGTTAAATTAGGAATGTGTTAAATGGGTTAATACATTGTAATTAATGATTATGTTAAATGAGAAAATATATGGAACATTTCTATTATGAATATGGGTTATGTTATGAAAATTTGGAACCACTTAAATGATATATGAAATGGACTATGTAAATATGCAACTAGGTTAATGCTTGATATTTATTCACATGTTAAATGATTATGAAAATTTAATGTCATGTTTATTGTTTTTTATATGTATTGTGACAGGGTATGTATGGTAAATTGATAAATAATCATGTGTACATGGATTTGTAATTGTGAGTTATTAGATAAACAAACACATGACCATGTTTCAGTTTAGATTGAGGATCTAAACAACACCCCATAATGCACTGGTTAGGGATGGGGGAGGATGCTCTACTATGTAATGGGTAAATTTCACGAGACAACACTTACAGAGGCATCAAGGTATGTGTGATTTATTTGTTTAAAAATTTAGTATCTTTATTGGGGAATAGAACAATGCATATCCCATTATGCATGATAACTGGTTTCCTTGGACAATTATTTAAGTGATGAAAATTCATAACCTGTGGAACATCTGATGTAATTGAAAATAGTAATGAAGAAGGTATATTGATGCAAATGATAAAAATGATAGAAAATGGTTAAAGTAAATAATATTAGATAATGCAATCCATGTTATATTTTATTATCATTTAGTTTATGTACTATTCACATGAACTATTAGCTGAGAGTGGATATTTCCATGAAACTTGTTTTGATGGACTACTGAGTAGTACTAAAACCCTTCTCGGTTTTCCATTAGATACCAGAGAAGATTTCGTGGTTGCATTCCTGGACAATGAAATGGACCATTTTCTAGAGGGTTAACATGGGCTTGGGTGGTGCACAGATGAAGTTCTGTACATTGAATCATATCAATTTTGGGGATTCTATTATTTTTCATCATATTGGCGTTTTCATTACTTTTTAACTACTAGCATGCCACTCGATATTTATTATTTGGTTGTTGTTTATACCATGTAGGGGAATGATTTAGTAATTCATCTTTCTAGAATATTGTTTATTTTTTACATTATTTCATCTGTTATCTATTATAGATTACACTAGAAAAGATGTTATATTCTCCCCACGTGATTTAGTAGACCCACCTTTCTAATTAGAAATCTCTGGAATATAGGGAGAAATTTTTGAGGTCAAGTGTTGACTCAGAACAGGGAAACGGCTAATGGATTCTATATTGGGGGAAAACATGTTTTCCAAAAATTCATTAACAAGCCCCCACCCACTACCCAAAAACCACAAGACTACGTAATTACACATTTTATCCCAAGTCTAATACCCAAATTACCTCACATGAATATCCAGTCCGTCAAAATGATAAATATATGGTCATTTATAATTATAAGGGTTTATTATTTAAACTTATGAACAAACCTCGGATTAGGATATATATATTATTTAATATAATTTATTAATATTAATTTACTAAAAGTGAAATAGTTAAATGTGGGGTTTTATGGAAGATAAATAGAATTATCTTAATACACATTTTAAATATTTTCTAATATTTTTTATATTTAATATATTGTCTATGAATTTAAAATTTTATGTTCTTTTTTTATTAAATTAAAATTAAACCTATTATAATGATTTTATAGATATAAATATAATATTTTTTTCCTTATAATTTTTTTTATAAATTGTACGTATCATGTTGGGTTTTAAATGAAATTAAAATTACAATATATAATTCTATTTTTAGCTTTCTGTTATTTAATGAAAATATTCAAATTTTATGTCTAATAATATTAGAAAATATTTATCCCATAGAAGACAAAATAAATTGTTTATATATTAACAATAAAGTGGTAGAAATTTTAAAATTTCACCTTTAATTGAAAATTATTCCATCAAGTTAATAGTGTTCACACTAACACCATTTTATTAAACATTTAACAATAATGGAAATGAACATATACGAGTGAGGTAGCCAACGAAATGATACATTATTTCATCAAACATTATAATGATAAATAACCATTATGAAGAAATTTCACGACCCGTCCCCCAGGGCATGTCTCGTGACAACCCCAAGGCCGCCATGCACAAGCTAGGGGCTGGCGACTAGCACCAAAGGAATAAAACCCTAAACTGGCAAGGCAATTACCTTTATATACAGAACACACACAATTGAGTATGCAACTGGAAGTAAAACAGTAAGTAAAACTGCATAAAAAGAGAGTGTTGTAAAGTAAAAGGGTCTGAAAATACAATCCCAATAGTAAAGTACAGAAAATGGAAAGGGACAAATATCTGTAGATATAAAGAGCATCTCATGTATCGTCCTCCGGGGTTCCTACCTGAAGGGTAGTTAAAAATGGCCACCTCAGCACTCCACGTCCATCAGACTCCTCTGTGTACAGACTCATTGTAAGGTCTACCACCATGTACCGACCAGTATTGGCGCTCCCTGCCTCCGTCATCACAGTTGGTCATCTTCATCAAAAATAACGAGGTGTGGGCATAGCCATTGCAGGGGTGAGTATAACGATACTCATTAGGAGCCCCGAGACCCTCAAGGTCTCACAATATCCAAAAAATATAATCACAATGTAAAGAAACCAACAGATAACCATTACTTAGGTATATGCACATACATATATATATATATATATGTTATCTAGTAACCCATATAATTCATGATGAAAATAGTAATTTCATTAACACAACTCAATAACAAGATTTTTTTCTAGGGGTAGTATTAAGAAACAACCACAGTCACACTGTCGGAACCTCAGCTAATAGTGTATTATTCCTCTATCGAGTACAGTGGGCCTACCACGTCACATAAAGGCGCTTCCCACATTCCTGGACTTTATTGCTACTCCTCTTGTTGAGTACCATGGGTCTGCAGCATCACACAGAGGTGCTCCCCACTGTGGGTCTACTTCGATCACACAGAGGCTCTCCCCCACGTTGCCGGCTAAGGTACTCCGCCTATCGAGTACCGTGGGACTGACGTGTCACACAGAGGCTCTCCCCACTGTGGGCTTACCACGCTCAAACAAAGGCGCTTCCCACTGGGCTATTTGAAACACTCAGAGTCGAAAGGATAATAGTTGTCAGGTCCCAGCGAGCTTCTAGGACTCCGAACACTGCATGCTTGTCTCCAAGAGGATTCGATCAATGAGATACTGGTTGTAACTTCATCATTAATTATGTCCCGTGTAGATGTATCTCAAAGGTCCACCTCGTCATAGTGATATCAACGCAACATATGACACTCTATTCAGACTCCCGATCTGTGAGTTATTGGCATTTCCTTTCCAGGGGCCCGATTGGTTTTTAGGTTCAAACCAACCTGTCCGTACTCCAACTGTGTCCAAATATCAAGTGGAGTATGCCAATAGAATAATCACACCCTAAGATTTCAGTCACCACATGCGGTTCGTCCATCAGACACTTGTTGCCCACGATATGAGAAAATAGGTGTAAACAGGTCAAAGCGAGTTTGGGTCTGGTCCGACCCAGTCGGATGACCCGGTCCGACCTGATTCGCGGGTCTCACATGGTCCGAGGGGGTGGCCCGACCCGAGTAGTCAGCCCGACCCAAGTGTGCAGCCCGACCCAAGGCAGCCATGCTTGACGGGGCATCTCTGCCCGATGGCGGCCCGACCCGAGGGTCCGGCCTAACCTCAAGGTGGGTTGGAGGCCTGGTTGGCCCGACTACTCAATCGACCTAGCGACCTGGCGGCCTGGAAGGGGTCTCCCGTAGCCGCGGCTAGAGGGGGAAAGCCACATTCCTCTTGTCTCCCCATTGGATTTTTTCGTTTGGGTGTGAGCCCAATGCGGTGCCCGGTGGCATTGGTCTAGCACATGCGGGACCAGACCGTGTCCCACTCCTCCCGGATGGCCGAGCATCCAGCCACTCCACCTTCTCTATCGCGACCCACCCTGGACGCAGTTCCCCAGCTCCGCGTGGCGCGAGGGCGCCGCACCTCCTCTGTCACAGCCCAACCTAGTGGAGGCATCCAGCTCCTCCGCATGGCATGATGGTTCCATGTGCCTCTGTCGTGGCCCAACATGGTCGCGGCTCTCCTACCACATAGCACGATGGTGTCGCTCCCTCATGGCGACCCAGCGGCCTTGCACCACTTGTTTCTTCTTGGCCGGTTCATCGCCGGTCACGTTGCTCCACCCCCATCGTCATCAAATAAGGATAATCAAAGGGGTATGGTTGGGTCATGTGAGTGTGGTCTGAGACCACCTCGTTATGGTGTTATCATTAGTTTCTCAAAACATATATTGAATGATGATGACTGGAAATAAATTCAACTCAAATCCCCTTACCTCATATGATGATGATCGTTGAAGAAGTCACTGAAAGGCGGTGTTGATTCATCTTTGGCTATATTCATCATGATTTGGAAACATAATCTTACACGTCAGAAAATGAATAGGTTATCCATTGTTATCAAATGAGCTCCTAGAGGTGACGATGTCAAATATTGTGTTCTTCAGATTTTTCATTGGAGAGTTCCCCAAGAGCTCCTCCTCATCTTAATTCTCCTAGAAAAAATAAAGAAGAATGGAAACTAAATAATAGTTTGAAATGACTTCTATTATTTATTTGAACCAATATTCAAAAAGTGGTTCTTAAGGAATTGAGAAAAACTTTTAATTTATGAGGGTGGAGGCTCAATTAATTTGTGAGGGAAGGTGAAGAGTTCTCATACCACATAAATGGGGAGGGGGTTTAAGGGGGTTTAAGGGGGTTTAAATCCTGTGTGGGCCCCACCAATAATATCCTCCAAAGGGAGGTTATGTGAAGGTGGGACCCAATACTATATCCTATCATGGGAGGATATGGTGTGGTGTCTCCCACCAATAACCTCATCATAGAGGTTTTAACCACCACGAAATAAAAATAGGTTACACTTATTTTTATTTAATTTATTAAAAATCCAAAATCTAACATCCATTCTCGTTAGAACAGAACTTAGGTGAAGGTCTCACTCAGAAATCACTGACACTACGAGTTCAACAATGCCGTCAGATTTAAATTCTGAGCACTTGTTCTAAAGAAACAAAATACTGATCTTATGTTTACCGAACATACCTGAACGAAACATTAGAAATTTATTCCAAGCACAACGGGCCTCTGAATCAAGCCTCGTAAATTTTGGCGGACTCGGAAAAAACCCATGAATTTAAGAATAAAAATTTCACAGAATTTCCTGGTCTTTACATTATCCCCATATCAGGGATTTATGCCCCCATCAGCTACAACTAAAACTAAGGGAACAAATGAGGGTACTGAGCATGCATCTGATCCTCCCACTCCCATGTGATCTCCTGGAAGTTCGCGTGGTTTCAGCGAACGCGAACTAGTGGTATCGACCATCCATACAGGTCCTGCTCCTGTCGATCCTCAATATCCACTGGAACCTATGTGAATTTCTCACTGTTATTTATTTCTAGCTCCCCATGGTCCAAGATGTGGGAAGGGTCATGTACGTATCTCTTCAGCTGAGATACATGGAAGATGTCATGCACCCGATTCAACTGAGGTGGAAGAGCCGGGCGATAATCCTCCTCGCCCAATCTGCGGAGGACCAGGAAAGGTCCTATGATTCGCGGAGACAACTTTACACCTCGACGAAATCTTCGTAGACCTCGTCGTGGTGAGACCTTTAGGACGATGTGGTCTCCATATACGATCTCTAGAGGTATCCACCTTCTGCCAGCATACGAATTTTGACTGCTCTGTGCAGTCTTCATCCACTCCTAGATGATCTATGCCTTCTCTGTGGTAGCACATACAATCTATGGACCTACTAGTGCTGACTCCCCTGGGACTTTCTAGCACAATGGTGATCTGCAAGGTCGACCATACAAGGCCACAATAGGTTCCATACCGATGGTGGAGTGATAGATATTGTTTTAGGAAAACTCCACCAACGGTAAGTGATCCTCCCAACGGCGACCGAAGTCAAGAACACATTCACAAAGAATTTCCTTGAGGTTCTGAATGGTCCGCTCAGTCTGACCATAAGTCTGAGGATGCAAGGTAGTTCTCAAGCGAAGCTGTGTCCCGAAATCCTCTTGCAACTCCTTCCATAGTTAGGATGTTACCCATGCGTCGCATTTGGAGACAATAGTAGAAGGTACTCCATGTAAACGCACAATCTCTTACACATAGAGGTGTCCTGATCTCTCTTCTGATCCCTTATCTCTAATTGGTAGGAAGTGGGCCGACTTGGTGAGTCAGTCAACAATCAACAATATCAAATCATGACTCCTGGATATACGTGGAATACCCGTCATGTAGTCCATGTATATCTCATCCCACATCCACTCTGGGACCTCTAAGGGTTGTACTAAACCTACTGGTACCTAGTGCTCCGCCTTAAATTTATGACAAGTGAGTCATCATGAAACAATATCTGCTACTGCCTTTATCATACCTGGCCACCAGTGCGGTCGTCGAAGGACCTAATACATCTTCGCCACTCCTAGATGTTCTACTATAGGGGAAGTATATAAATCATTCAAAAACTCCTCCTAAAGTGAAACTGGTACCATAGTACATCCTTTTAATAGGATGACGTGATCCCTACCATCAGAAAATCCATCAGGTGCATGCCCTATGGATATTTGAGCACACTGTGCCTCACAGTCAGCGTCCACATGATGTGCCTCCTTGACTTGCTGAAGTAGTCGAGGAGTGATTATAAGAGACTATAGATAGGCTGATCCCTCCCTATCCATAAAAGATATATGCAAGGTAGCCATCGGCTCTGTAGCCTCTCCTCTCAGCGGAATACCAATCCTTCTATTCAGCGCATCTACAATAACGTTCCCCTTCCCAGGATTATAGACTATCTCAAAGTCATATTACTAGAGGAAATCAAGACAAAACCACTGTCTCAGGTTCAAGTACATGTTGGAGAAGATACTCCTGAGACTCTTTTGTTCAGAGTACATGGAAATGTGTTCTCCCATTAGATAGTGAGACCAAATATTCAAGGCCATGACCACTACTGCTAACTCCAGGTCATGGTTAACAATGTTCTGCTCGTGCTATCTCAGCTTCTGAGAACCGTATGTGATCACTACTCTCTCCTGCATCAGGACACACCCATGTCTGGTCCCTGATTTGTCACAGTAAACTACATACCCTACGCCCTCTTCTGGAAGTCTCAAAATTGGGGGCACTAGTTAGCCTCTACCTCAGCTCTTGACGGCTCTGCTGGCATATCCCCAACCATGCGAAGGGTTTCCCCTTCTTCTTCAAGGATGATAGTGGTGCTGCAACTCTGGAGATGACTGGAATGAATATCTGGTATTAAACAGCCAAGATTATGAAACTTCTTACCACTGTCACACTCTTGGGTGGATCCCCAAAAAGTACCACCTCAATCTTCGCTGGATCTACAACGACTCCAGCCTCCAAGATCACATGTCCCAAGAAGTGAACCTCTCGAATCCAAAACTGACACTTTGACAGATTACCATAAAGCTGATGCTCTCAGAGTGTGTCTAACACTACCTGCAAATGGTAGCATGCTCCTCCTCAGTAGTCGAGTAGATCAGAATGTCATCGATGAAGACTATGACAAAGTGATCTAGGTATGGCTTGAAGATCCTGTTCATTAGACACATGAACACTTATGGAGTGTTTGTTATGACAAAGGCCATAACCATGAACTCGTAGTGGTAATACAGACATCTGAAGGCCATCTTCTACACATAATCATCTCGAACTCTAAGATGGTGATAGCCTGACCTGAGGTCTATATTTGAGAACCATTGAGCTCCTTTGAGCAAATAAAAGAGGTCGTCAATCATCGGGAGATGGTAGTTATTCTTTACAGTCACCTGGTTCAGGTGACAATATTTGACACAGTGACTCACACTCTCATCCTTCTTCTTGGCGAACAGAATCGGGGTTGCCCAGGGAGAAACAATGAGCCGACTGAATCCATTCCCATACAAGTCATCCAGCTGAACCCACAGATCACAATGCTCAGCAGGAGCCATCCGATATGCTGGAGTTGATATTGGTGTCGTCTAGGGGTACAGTTCATTATAGAAGTCGACCTTACTGCAAGTAGGAAGTCCAGGAACATCGCCGGGAAAACATATGTGTACTGGTCCACCACTACATGATAAGTCAGAATATCCACATAAACTTCTCTGAGGGTAAGGCAACCCAACCGGTGAGTGATCAGTTATACCCTCCTATGAGTAATTTGGTATCCGCTGAAAAGGCTCCCTTTTCATCGGTGAAGGTGAACCTGGTCCCATCCATGTGGACACACCACAATGTTCGACTAATACAGTAAATATGAGCATGAACTGTAGATAAACAATCCATAACCATGATGACAGTGTATGGCCACGACGCTACTACAAGGAGATCCCAACCGAGGATCTCGCCTCCTAGAGTAAGACCACACTGCTGGAAACAGTTTGTAATCGTCGAGTCTGCTACCGTAGGAGTCTATAGCCGTAAAGAACGAGCCTACGACTCCATCTGAATTTCTGAGCTCCGAACAAGGGAAGTGGCTAAGAATGAGTGACTCACACCTGTGTCTATAAGAACTGTAGCCAAGGTGGAGTAGACACAGAAGTACCATGAATCATCTCCAGTGCGCCGTGGTCGTATGATTTAGCTACCTGAAGATGAGCTCTCCCCTGTCGACCTGCTCCCTGAGGTCAGGGTGGACCTCCTGGTGTTGGTGGTGGTAACACCTCATAACGTCGACCACCACCAGCCGCACGACCAGCTCCTCTTCCACGTCCTCCATGATCAATCCTTTTACTCTGTATGGGAGGTCCCTCAACTATTTTATGATCATGTAAACTATGGGTCGGATAGTCACGAGCCATGTGACCCTGCCTGCCGCATGAGTAACACTGCATTCTCTTACTAGGTTATTCAATGCCTTAGGTGCCCCACACAACATATCCCTAGTCCTGCGGTCGTCCACCTATGGGTCTGGTCCTCTTGGACCTCTGTGTCATATGTCCACTACTAGCTGCAGAAGACTCTGCTGCATGTTGACTAGTAGTGGGTCTCACTGTTGGAGACTGCTCAACAAGGAAACTCTCTACTAGGAGGGATCTTTCTAAATCCCCTACCTATGTCGCGATGCTGAGGGAGATCTTCAATGCCCTGATCTCTATCTTGAGCCTTTGCTAGAAGTTCTGATCCCAGAATAATGGATCTTTCACCGTATCTTTGGAGTAGCGAGAGAGGTCAGTGAACATCACTGAGAATTGTGCTACTATCATGTTGCCCTATTGCAGATGATGTATCTCCTGTATCAGCACCGCACGAAGGGTGGCTGGTACAAACTCTGCTTGGAATAGGATCTCAAAGTTGTCCTATAGATGTGTCGCCTCGTTGTTGACCTAGACTATCAGGGTTCACCATCTTCCCGGTGCTTCATGGAGAAGACTCGTAGCAAGAATCACCATGTATTCCTCTGGTGTCCCTACTAGCCTGAAAACTCTCACCACAACTTCCAGCTAATCCTCAGTTGCTTGTGGGTTCGTCTCTCCTGGGAACATAGGTGTCATCTAGTGATGGAACTCATGAAATGTGCTCAAGTGGTGTGCATCATCTGCTGCTGGGGCTGGTGGCACCGGTGGCCAAACGGGAAGTGGTACCACTTGTGACTCTACTGGTAAAGGGCGCTACACTAAGGCCTCATCGCTCGGTGGATCGTCAGTGCGTATGACTCTCGGGGATCTAACAGGTTGTCCGTGGTGAGGCAACCCAAAAGCAACAAATGTGACACAGTCAAAATATTATACCTGATGAGCTGACTGGTTTGAGCTGACTTAATGAAAATGTTTGAAAACACAAACACAATCAATGTTTTCATGCATTGAGTTGAAAATCAGTAATCATGGTCCAGGTGTATAGATACGTCATCCGCCACACCAACACTGGACTCCTTGAATAGAAAACCTAACTTAGTACCCTTAACACTACTGCTTCACCAAAAAGAAAGATTAGAGTCCTATGTTTTGTGGTATAACCGACTCCTCTGATACCAATGGGTCGTGACCCATCCCCCGGGGCCCGTATCATGGATACCTAAGCCCGGCTTCCATAGGCCAGGGGCTGGCGACTAGCACTAAAGGTGTAAATCTCTAAACTTGGAAGGAATTTCCTTTATAAACTGAACACACACAACATAGTATGAAAATGGAAATAAAACACTATGTAAAACTAAACAGAAAAGAGAGTTCTATAATTTAAAAGGGGCCGGAAATACAAGCCCAACAGTAAAGTACAGAAAATGGAAAGGGAAAATATGTTGTAGTGATAAAGGGAAAATCCGTGATCGTCCTCTGGGATTCCTACCTTAAGGGTTGGTACATATGGCCACCACAACACTCCACGTCTGATAGACTCTTCGGTGTAACGACTCGTCGTAAGGTCTACCTCTGGGTACTGACCAGTCTTGGCGCTTTTGGCCACCGTCAGCGTTGTCTGTCGTCAACATCCAACACAACGAGGTGTGGGCATATCCCGTGCAGGGGATAGTATAATGATACTCACTAGGGACCCCGAGACCCCCAAGGTCTAACAATATCCAACAAGGATAACCACAAAGTAAAAAAAAACCAACGGATAACCATTACTTAGGTATATAACAATACATATACCTATGTTATCTAGTTACCGATCTCATTCATGAGGAAAAAACTAATTTCATTGACTCATATCAAAACCAGGATTTTATTCTTGGGGGTATTATCAAGAAAAAACCCCAGTCACACTGTCGGAACCTCAACTAGTAGTGTACTCATCCTCTATCGAGTATAGTGGGCATGCCAATTCACACAGAAGAACTTACCACTTTCCTAGACTACCGTGGTACTCTTCATGTCGAGTACAGTGGGTATACTATGACACATAGAGGCGCTCCCCACTGCTGGTCTGTCACACTCACACAGAGGTGCTCCCCCTTGTAGCTTGGAAAGGTACTCCTCAGGTCGAGTACTGTGGGTCTGCCACATCACACAGAGGCTTTCACCACTGTGGACCTGTCGTGCTCACACAGAGGCACTTCCCACTGGGCTAGTCAAAACACACTGAGTGGAAAGGTCAGCAGTCGTCAGGGCTCTGCCAGCTACTAGGTCTCCAAACTCTGCATGCTCGTCTCCGGGAGAATCTGCTTCATGAGCTACTGGTCAATACTTAATCTTTCAAAATTTCCCATGTATATGTATCTCAATGGTCTGCCTCGTCATAAAAATATCAACGCAACAGAAGACGCTTTTATCAGATGACCGGTTTGTGAGTTATTGGCACTTCCATTCTAGGGGCCCAGTTGATTTTTAGGTTCAGACCAACCATATGTATTCCAACTGTGTCAAAATCTCAAGTGGAGTATGCCAATAGAACTGTCATGCTCTATGATTTCCATCGTCGCATGCGGTTCGTCGATCAGTCACCCATAGCCTAAGATATGTATGAATAGGTGTAAATAGATCAAAGCGGGTCTGGGATTAGTCCGGTCCAGTCGGCCCGACCCTGTCCGAGGGGGCGGCCCGATCCGAGCGGTCGGCCCGACCTTAGTGTGCATACCAGCCCGATGGCAGTCTGACCTGAGGGGGAGGCCTGGCACGATGGCAGACCGACCCGAGGGGGCGGCCCGATGGCCCGGTTGGCCCGGCGGCCTAGCCGGGGTCCGCCTTAGCTGCGACTAGGGGGGAAGCCGCACACCCCTGGCTCCCAAACAGATCTTTCATTCGGGTGTGAGCTAAACCGGTTCCAGGTTGCACCGGTCTAGAACACGTGAGACCCGATGGGGTCCCACTCCTCTCGGCTGGCCGAGAGGCCATCCGCTATACCTACTCCACCTTGGCCCGCACTGGCTGCGACTCCCCTAATCCACGTAGTGTGATGGAACCATGCCTCCTCTACCGCAGACCGACCTCACCGTGGCCTCTAGCTCCTCCGTGTGGTGCAACGACACCACACCACCTTCTTCACGGCCCGGAATGGTCGCGACCCCCATCTTCCCTCCGTGTGGCATGATGGCACCGCGTGCCTCTATTGCGGCGCGGTATGTCCAGAACTCTCCTTCTACATGGCACGATGGTGTCCCGCTCTCTTGGAGACCCGGCGGCCTTGCACCGCCAGTTTCTTCGTGGCCGGTCCGTCACTGGTCGCATTGCTCCACCTTCGTCGTCATCAAACATGGATAATCAAAGGGGGAAGCTTGGGCATTGTTCATGCGGTCTGATCCCTCTTCATTATGGTGTTATCATTCGGTTCTCAAACCATATATTTAAAGACGAAGAAAATAAATAAAATCAACTCAAATCACCCTACTTAGAATGATAATTATCGTTAAAGAAGTCGCATAAAGGTGGCATCGATTTTTCATTCGCCACGTTCTTCACGCTCTATCAACTAAAGCCCGCACGTCTGAAAAAAGAGGTCCTCCATTTTTTATGGATGAGCGCCTGGAGGTGACGAAGTCGAAAATGGCATTCTTCACATTATTTGTTGGAGAGTTCCCCAAGAGCTCCTCCTCTCATTAATTCTCCCAACAAAAAGAAAGAAGCATGCCAACCAAATAATAGAGGGAAATGAAGTCTATTATTTTTTGGGACCAGAATTCAAAAATTTGTGGTTACCTAAATGACACAACTCATTTAATTAATGAGGGTGGATGCTAAATTAATTTTTGGGGGAAGGTGAAGATTTTTTATCCCACATAAATGGGGGGGGGGGGGGTTAAGGGGGGTTATAGCCCATGACCACACCACCATGAATATCCTCCCAAGGGAGGTTATGTGCAGTGGGCCACAACACCATAACCTCTCATGGGAGTTTATGGTGTGGTGGCCCCCACCACTAACCTCATCTTAGAGGTTTTAACCACCATGAAATAAAAATAAGTTACACTTATTTTTATTTAACTTATTAGAAATCTAAAATCTAACTTCCATTCTCATTAGAATGCAACTGCAGTGAAGGTCTTACTAAAAAATCACTGAACCAACAGGTTCAACGGTGCCCTCAGATTTCTATTCCGAGCACAGGTTCAAAAGATACAAAATCCTGCTCGTACGTTTACTGGACGTACATGAACAAAACTAGGGAAATTTATTCCAGGGACACCGGACCTTTGAATCACGTACTGTAAATTTTTGCGGACTTGTAAAAATCCCATGAATTTATGATAAAATATTTCATGGAATTTCTGGGCCTTTACAAGAAGAAAGGACATTTATGTAAAATAATGGTCCATGTAGATTTTATACAGACTATACACATATTATTATATACTATTACTAAAACAATTTTCTAAATCAGTAATATAATTGATATTGAAAACCCAATGGAGGATTTCATGAAGAATATGATGAGTAATGGAAGATAATATATCAAAATACTAGCTATTAAAAAGGAGGAAGAAAATGATATTTTCTCATATAGATTAATAACTATATTAAAAATTTCCATGTGTTGTGATCCTTTATATTCCATGAGGATTAATAATACAATAAATAGTTAGGTAAGAAAATTCATGAAAGTATTTTATGATTTGAAAACCTAGAACATTTACTAGTTTAAATTTCTATATTTATAATATAAAATCATTTCTTCTCCCATTTGGGTTCTCATATTCATGTACAATTAACTATGACCCTATATCAAATCAAAAATTTGTATATTACATTTTCATTATTTATGTCCTTTTATTTTATATAAAAATTGACATCCATTAGATTGATATTGAATTTATATAGTTTAAATGTAATGAAATATGATATTAATTAATTTATACTAGGAAAATTTAAACCTTGGATAAAGAAAAATATAATTTGTGATCCAAATAAAAATTTAATAAAAATATAACAAACCTTTTAAAAAATTATGGACTATATTTTCCAATCCAAAAAAAAGAAACAATTGAATTCAAAAAACTCGACATCATAATAAATCATATCCCGAATGTTTCAAAAGAATTGATATAAATTCATATCGTAAACTATAGAAATTCATATTGCCTAGGATTATTCAATGAGCCAGTAGTGAAGACCACTTCATGCAGCACACATTCCAGTATGATCAATCTTATAAAGAGAGACACTATTTCAAAAATATATTACCTCAAAAAGAAAAAAAGAAAAATATATCTAGATAAGTTGTGAAACATTTCACTACACAACATGCTTTAGTAGAAATGTAATCTACAATTTAATAATAACAATATTATTCAATTTAATACATTTCATGCACATTAAATTATATGGATGGAAAAAATTTATTAGTAGTAAATAATACCATAAAAAATTAAATATACAAAACCCCCTAGAAGATCAAATATAACATATCCAAGAATTGTTATTTAAATACTATCTTAAAAAATAGAACCATGTAACATTGAATACTAAGTCACATAAAAATTGAAGGCATGATATTTACATGATAAAAACCTAGTCAAAACAAATAAAATCAACCTAGAATTTTAAAATACACCATTTCCAACCAGATTCATTAACATTAAACTGTAATAAAAATTAAATTCAAAATTTGGATATTTTTAATCTTTTTATACCATATGATCCCATCAATAATGATGAGTATGAAAACTAATTAATCTACTGACATTTTTTTTAAAGGGGGAACCATGTTCCTCAATTTTTTGAAATCCTCGTTGATATTAAATAGAAGCTCATTTGAACAGTTTATTTTCTATAGTATCTCCACTATAGACAAATTGGGAAACTATTCCTATAACACTAGAGGATGATGAGAGAATTTTATTTTTCAAATAAGAATTATATTTGAGGGAAGGATATTTATTTGGTTTCATGGAGTAAAAACCACTCACATCCAAAATATTATTTTTACCCTAGGTGGAATTTGATTGATTATTTTTTCTTCACATATTTATTAAAAATATAAAACATTTGTCTATATTATCACCACTTCTATTAGGGTAATCAATTTTATCTAATTGGGAGTAAATTTTTTATTAAAACCACTAATTTTATCATTTGTTAATTTATAATGATAATGATACTAATTGTTATAGGTATACACCTCATTTTCTTCATTCTATAGAAGAATGTATTGATATCCCATTCTATATAGTTTAACATTAATATCTATAGAAATATAAACCTAAGGGAATGACACATTAAATTTTCCATAATCTCCCATACAATTTCCTTTCTCATATAAGATTACTTTCTATCCAATTTCATTATAATGAACTTACCTGATATTCTTTTTTTGAAACCATGTAGTCTTTATATAATAAGATTTATCATGTCCATGCATATAAAAAATGAACACCTACAAGTGAATTTATTTTGAGACATGTGAATCGAATTGAAAACAATTTTACAAATATTAGAAAAAGAATAAATTTTCTCATGCACCATGTTGAAGATAAATTTTTCATCAAAATTTGATAACACATTCTAATTAATATGGGTCGATGAAAAACAATCATGTAATAATTTATATGTATGTAGTCTAAATATATATCTACTAATCACTAAATCCATTCATTTTGTGTTCTAATAGATGAAGAAAAATCCCTTTAATATTATAGGAATCTATTAAATCCAACTAAGTACATATAAATTCTACTATAATAGAGAAAAATAACCCCTTTCTAAAAAGTTCTTAACAAATAGATAACATTCTTGAATGAGTATAATTCCTTGATTTAACTAAATTTATCCAAAACACCATGTTTTCCACTTCCAATAAGTATATATAATAAAAATATGAATGATTATTTTCCCAATCGATCTAACATTATAGTTAAAAAATAACCTCGGGATTGTGATTATCCTTTATAAATAATAAAACATCCTTTTCCTAGAACCCTTCATAATTAAAAACAATGAAATAATTTATTTATTGATTCCTTATTTCATTGAGAAATAACATATCAGGTCACAATTTTTCTGATATTCCATTTCATAAATTTTTTGTGGATTAAAGTCATCATTCAAAAATAAAAATGATATTTCATCATTCAACATGTTTAACCCATTGAGTGCATCCCATACGAATGGAACATCATGAACATAAAATTATTCCAAGATATCACACATACCTATCATCCTAATAGCTAATGATTTTTAGGGTTTCAGTCACCATTGGGACTTCCATCTAGTGGAAACCACACCATCCATCTCAATCAGGTTAATTTATATTTTTTTAATTCCCTGATATTAATTTAGTATTTGGTTTCTCAAAATTACATTGATTAAACTTGTTCTATATTTTATGTAATTGTATGTGTAATTCCCCAGTACATTACAATATTTTTTATATTAAATATATTCAATGATTTTATTAGATTTCACCATATAAAAACAAAAAATAAAATGATTCGTGGAAAACAATATATATTTTATAGTGAAATTTAAAATAATAATACATCGACCATTAAATAAAAGTGTTTTACCCAACTAATATTTCTTGAATTCATAGGATAAATAATAAATATGTTTTATTATTTTAATGATTAATCATTCTATAATAACTTGTTTTTGTATTTTTGTATATGTTTTACTTATAAAATATATTGGAAAAAATTAAAAAATTATTATATATATCCAAATATATTAACCATTGTTTAATTATTAAATGATTTTTAAAAAGACATAAATCACATTCAAACAATATTTATTCAATTTAAATAATTATTATTTATATTTTATATTTTTATTGTTAATATATATATATATATATTAGAAATAAAATTCTGTTAAATTAAATTTGTTTTTACTTTATAATGTAATAATTATCTTAGTATTATTTTTTAGATGTTTTCGAAGAGGTTGAATTTTGTGGTGAATATTGAATAATGTGATTTTGTAAAAACTATGACTTTTTTGACATTTTTAAAACACAATAATGATTTAAATTAATAAAAAACTAATCATACTATAATTTATTTTTATAAATTAAAATAATTAATTTTTAAATATCATAGTGAATTTATAGATCCCATTTCAATCAATTTGTACCCATGAGTAATATTTTACATTAAAAACTAGTTTTGGTCTTTTTCATTAATCTATTTATACCCAAGGTGTAATTTAGTTTTGTATTGTATTGATAGAAAATTATCCCAATTTTTTATAAGCTTAATCAAATTGATCTCATTTAAATAAAAAACATTCAAAAAATTTATAATAAATATATATATATATATATATGAAAAAAATATATTTTCTATAATTATGGTTTTGGAGAGTTATATAAGATAATATATAATTAATTTCTATCACCTATTGATTTATTTTTATAAATAAGATAGATTATTTTTAATAAATGGGTCGAAATTATTTATTAATGAACAAATTATTTTTATTAAATATAGTTATTTTACTTGGATACAAATTAGTTAACATGGTAAGAAATAAAAATGTTAAAACGTAGAAAATATATAAGTATAAAACATAAAAACATGATAAGGACATGGGTAATATTTTTTGAATGAATTTTATTCCTAAAACATCCCACTATAAATTATTTTTAATTATTAGATCCCTTTGAATTTTTAATAGTAACTTTACATTTTATATATTATAAAAATGAGACTAACATCCCTTATAAAAGGAGAAATTTCCACCCACTTCTCTTCAAACCTCACGATAATGTGATATGATCCGAATATTCCAAAATAAATCCCCAACACTATTATACAAAACCTAATTATTTTTACCTTCTCAAAATGCCACCTAACAATGAATTTACTAATTTTTCAATGGATCTCTCCCACATAGAAAGGTAAGGTATTAACTACTATTTTCAAAGAATTTTCCATTATTTTTATCAAATGTCCCCAAAATACTATTATATAGATTAATTAATTATAAAACTATACTTAAAAATGTTATTAAATATTATTTTATTATTATAATATCAATATAATTTCTTCTTGCAAAATTAGTTGAAAAACGACGATGTCCTTATACATAAGTGTAGTCTACAACTAGATATTTCATAATTATAACATGCTTAATATTTCATGACTGAAAAAATGGAATGTTTTAAAATTATAACTAAAGAAAAATATGATATTTACATTATTATTCTGATTCGAAAATTGTATAAAATTCCCTCATTTCACTTGGTCTATGGAAAATTAACTATTTTAAGGTGGGTACGATAAGACTACCACCACCATGAAATAAATTTATTTTATTTGTCTCTATATTATTTTTTAATTAATTTACCCATATCATTATGTAATTCACTACCTTTAAATAACCTAAATAATAAAAATATTCTTTTTTAATTATCATATTATTTCAATGATATCATGTTTTTACCAATAATCCCCCATATATTATTTGATATTCTTTATTTAGGTTAGTTTATGATCTTAAATGCACAACACATAAAATTTATATAATCAGTAACTTTAAAAATGAAAAAATATGGTTATTGGAAAATAACCAGTATCAATTTGTACTTTATATAATTTTAATTCTAATATTAGACATAGTATTAAGATACCACCATTCATTCATTAAAATTACCAAAAATGATTGTTGATAAATTTATCATCAAGAATAATAAGTAAATGAAATATGAAATGAAATTATAACATTATAATTCATTATAAAAAATATTTATTAACCTATAATGATATTTTAATGGTGAAATTTTAACCCATAATTAATATTCTACATCTCTATTGTGAGAGTAGTAAAAACAAAAAATTGAACCCAATAACACATGAAAATGAAAATAAATTATAACTTACAACATGTTTTATAATATCTTCTTATAAATGAATTCTAAAAAAGTTTATTAGTATTAAAAAGGTCTTAAAAATAATAATTACTTTTGTAATCTTTTTATATATGAAGTTTAATCATTACAATGGAATTCTTGATTTTATTTATGGGGTTCGAAATATCAATTTTGATTTATTGAGATATGATTAACATTTTCACATACATAACATATTTTAAAGGTTATTTTAATTTAATTTAAATCATTTTATTGATATGGGGGTTTCCCATGCATTTTGTAGAAAATGGTGAGTTTTAAATATATGTGACAAACCGTGAGCCCATTCGGAGATTTACAAACAAATTTTGGTTCACTAATAACTTTTTCGTTTTTCCAATTTTTCACCCATTCCACTTCACAATTGGCCTCCCCTAACCTATTAAGTCTATAATATCCATTTTTACCCCTCAGTAACTCATTAATATTATGGATTTTTAGTGATTTATTTAGGAATTAGGCCAACCCGTAAACCCATTTCCTTTTTAATTTTATTAATTAATTAATATCATATTAATATTTTACTCTATATATTTGATTATACCACTAACTAAAAGCCAACAAACCTAGGTGCACCCCCATGATTGTGTCTCCCAAAGTGGATTTCATGATCATATTGGATTACAGAGAGATTTTATAAGATTTATTAAAACATATATATTTGAGAAGGTAATTTGTTTTATCCATCATTCGTATAATTTTCACTATATTTTCCACATTTTCCCCACATGACCTCATAAGCCTATTTTGATCCTCTCTATCTGTTTTGGTTTCTTGGAGATTCATATATTGTTTGAGATGGGGTGATTCCTTCATGATCTCTCAACTAAGTTTGTTTCCTCCCTTCAATATCTGAATTTCTTATGGTTTCATCCTTTTTCATAGATTTTATTCCATTTATTCTTGAAGTTACTAATGTACATTATGTATATACTAGAGACAAGGGTTTTATCATGGGTTTCATGGTCTAATATTCTACTTTTATGTTGTATTTATCATTCTTGGGGTGTGGTGGTGGTGCAATAACACTTTCACACAAGCATTTGAGGGGTTGGACACTTTTGGTAGGTGGTTTCATGTATAAGAACTACTAGATGAGTTATCCATGATTTATTTATTTTTTTATAATAATATTTCTTCATTTTTCATTCTTCAAAAATTGGTTTTGGTGGCATCATTCAAGCAATTGATTTTTAAGTGCCAATTTCAATTGAAAATTGGTGGTTCACATGTCCATTTAATTTTATACCAATTGGAGATGTTTTAGTAGTATTATTATGATTTTACTAAAGTGTTTTAGTACTTCCAATTATATTTGAGGGTTATATTGGTGTTTAATTGGTTTTCAAAGAGGGATTCTAAATAGATTTCATGGGCAATGTATGGTTGTATACCGTGAAGCTGTTTTATGAAAACATTTCATTGTTTATTGAGTTGTGTAAATGGTGAAAAGCTTGTGTAGATACTATTTCAATTGTGTATGACCAAAAAATGGGTTTTTTGTTCAAATAGATTTTGGAAACCTATGTAATTTTTTGATCACAAGGGGAGGTACCTTGGTATCTAGGTGTGTAGATGTGAATTACAACTGTTGTGATCCAGAGAAGTTGTCTCCCTATTTAACAATGTAAGATTGAAATTTAAAACACTAAAAAAATCTATTTATTATTATTGGGGACCACTAGTTTATGGGTATATTCCATACTGCTTTCTTGTTCATAGGATGAGATATTACTATGGTTACATTACACTGCGATATGAGGTACATGGGGCCCGAAACTAACTAGTGCCTATGGGTGTTCCCAAGATTGGTGATCTTTTACACTTATATTTATATTTTTAATATGGTATATTTGGTTGGAAAAAGTATTCTCTTATATATTTTATTGAAATTTGATCACGCTTTCTAATTTCACTTTGAAAATTGTTTATCATTAAAAGTTCTATTCTTTTGATAACATTACCACCACATCATGTTAAAAAAACTATAGTTATTCTTATCATTTATTTCATAATATATGGAATATATTAGTTTTATCCTATAGGAATTATGCTCACAACCTATTCAAACTTCTTGGGTGTATGTAGACTTGATCATGTTTGATGCGGGTAAAGGGAAGGACTTGGGTGATGACAGTTTGTGTTGCTAGTTTCATCTATTGGTGTGGTGTTGTTGAGATAGCTTGTGGGTGATATCCCATTTTCAACTAGAGTCCATTGGGTTATTTTAATGATACTATTATTTAACTATGTACCTCTTTTTTCTTGATTAAACCTATGTCTTCGGCTCTATATTTTATGTAAGGTTTGTTTGGCATAAATATTCAGATTTAGTTTGTTGATTATTTTTAATCATATTAAATGAATCTAAACTGAAGCAAATTGTTCAGAAACCACAATAAATAATACCTAGGAACTTGTGCCATCCTATGGGGATAGAAAACACCCATCAGGGTATTCCATGGGCTATATTTTGTTCCAGATATTATGGTGACCAGATTCAGTTCATGAATTTTTTTTATTAGAGGATGTTAATGTATTTAGATTATATTATTATTTTTGGGATCTGTCAAGATGGACAAGAGATATGATTTCTGGGGCTTGGAGATATGGTCTTTAGTTGGGTGCATGGCCTGCACCTCTTGTGGAATACATTGAGTCCCCATGGGACATTGGAATTTTTTGTTCAACATTACATCCAGGTGAGACGTTTGGGCTGCAGACTACATGTGGAAATCAGGTGGGGTGGAGTTGTTGTTATTTTATTTTTTGATTTATTTGGATTATTTATATATGATGTTATTGATTGAATTTTTCAAAACTATTATACTGATTTTTTGTCTTGTGGCTATGCCCTTTTGTAGCAATAATCATAATCGGAGAGCTCATAGGAACCTATAGGTGGAAGCTAGAGAGAGTTCTCCCTGAACCCATTATTAGAAGTTGGGGTAATCTTTATTCTAGGATATTCAGGATCTAGGAAAATGAGAGACTCCTGAACCTACACGTGCTCTTGTTAGAGTATAGAAATATAGTCCTAGGAAGGACAATTCCCATGATTTCCTAATTAACAAGACTCCTACATTCTAAGGTATCATAGAACCCCTGGATATAGATGAGTGGCTCAAGAATAACGAATTTATGTTTGAGTTCTTGGACACACCTTAGGCGATCATTGGGAAAATGTGTCTCTTTCATATTTTAGGGTCAAAGAGGTAGGTTGTTCGAATCGGTGTTTGAAGCTTGTAATCACAGGAAGATGAGATAGAGGGACTTGAAGGTCATCTTCAAGGACCAGTAATGCCCAAAAGATTGGGCCTATGATCGATCTAGAGCATTTATGGAACTTGTTCAGAGGGATCATTTAATGATGGTGAATGTCAACCGTTTGGATGACTTAGTCCGATATTGTCTAGAAATGGTCTTTAATGAGCATATGAAGGCCCAGAAGTTCGAGAGGGGTATACGGGAAGATATCTATTCCCATGTATTCATTTTCAATCAGAAAACATATGCAGATGATGTTTTATGGGAATTTATAGTTGAGATAGACTACATGGGTAGGGCTTGTTTTCTTGGATGATATCAGGTTTGGGTAGTGGAAGCTCTTCTAAGAAGAAAATAAAGCAGATTGATTAGTGATATAAGGGGCATGGAAGCTCAATCCCACCTTCCCAGCGGTTTTCTTCAGTGGCTTGTGATTCATGTTCTGTCGTGTGCAATCAGTGTGGGAGGCCTGGGCACATCCGACCTACATGAAATTTTCCTCCAAATCATTCTTATCAGTGTGGTGGGTTGGTACACCAGCAATGCTTTTCTAGGATGGCACGTCCAATCCAATGTGGGGCTAGATCAGTAGCTTCCAAGGGAGTTCCATCTTAGTCAGAACCATAGAGGGTAGGGGGATCTCGGTTTGGTGGATATGGTGGTCGAGTTGGATCATCTATTGGGTAGCGCCAGTTTAGGGCAGAGCCACATGTGATGGGCCTTCCTCAGGAAGATACTAGGCATCTTTATAGGCACCAACGACATCAGATGTGATACATCAACTATTTGATGTACCGTTTTCATTTCATATTTTTTTACTACTTCTCATTTTGATACTAGTTCCTCTATTTCATTCATCTCTTCTCATTTTGTGAAAACACAAAATTTTCGAAATGATCTTTTGCCTTTTTTGAATGAGTTGGAGATGCCACATGGAATGAAGAAGAAGGAGGGTATCATGTGCCCATTGTGTGCACTATATATGTCAGGGGTTATGATTGATTGGGACATCTTGGTATTAGATATGGATTAATTCGACATTATACAGGGCATGGATTGGTTGGTACACTTTCAATCACTCATATACTACTAGTGATGAAGGCTCAGTTTCAGGGCACCAAATGGGAGTCGTTAAGTTTTTTCTTGGGGATTGTGACCCTCAGTCAGGTTGTGCAGGACCTACACTACTGGTGATAAGGAATGATATCTTCTAGTAACCATCACCGACGCTAGAGGATGATGGTTTTTCTTCAAAATCTAGACTACCTAGTGTAGTGGATGAGTTTTTGGTTGTATTCCTAGATGATTTTTTCAGGCTTACCTCCGGTGTAGGTTGTGGTGATCTAAAATGACTTGGAATTGTGAACACATCGAATAGCACATCCTTTGTATCATATGGAACCCACCAATATGAGGTAATTAAAGATACAATTGGATGATTTAGTGTCCAAATGATTCATTCACCCAAGCCTCTCTCCTTGGATGCTCATGTTTTGTTTCCAAAGAAGGGAGACAGATCCCTCCAGTTTTGTATTGATTACTAGATGATGAAAAAGTTAACCATCAAGATAAAATAACCATTTTTCTGAATCGATGAATTGTTTGATCAGTTGAAGGGGTCATTTGGTTTTATAAAATAAACTTCTGTTTAGGTTACCACCAATTTAGAGAAAAAGGTGTAGTTATTCTGATGACATCCTCCCAAATATGGTACACCACTTTGAGTTATTGTTCATGCCCGTTTGATTAAATATTCATAAATTGGTCATTATGGAACTCATTAATATATTGTTCAACCAGTATCTCGACTCATTAGTTGTGGAATTCATGGAAAAAATCCGGATTTACTAATGACCCAAGGAGGAACATGAGCATCATTTACATATCATATTATCCACATTGCAAGATCATTTCCTGTATACACAGTTGTGCAAGTGGACTTTCAAGATCAGTGATGTTATTATTCTTGGGCATGCGATCTCAGAGTAGGGGGTTTCAGTGGACCCTGAAAAGATCATTACGGTTATGTCATGGGAGCAGCCAAAGAACTAGTTTGAGATCAAGAGTTTCCTCATCCTTGTTGGTTACAACATGCAAATTATTCGTGATTTCTCAAGACATACATTACCCATGACCATGATAACCAAAAAAAGGGTGAATTTTTAATGGGGTCCATATGTCTGGAATCCATCGAAGAGATAATTTAATTTATGACTACTACCCCAGTGAGGATCATTATAGAATCTAGAAATGTCTATGTGGTGTATTGTGATGCTATAGGTGTGGGTATGAGGTGATTTCTTGTACATGATGATCATGTGATGGTGTCTGGATGCCACCAATGGTGACCACATGAAAAATAATTACCTAATCCCTAACATGGTTCTATCAACTATAATGTATTAATTGAATTATTGGAATCACAAATTCTTTGTGGAGAAGTTTTTTGTCTACTCTGATCACAATATCTTGGCCTACTTCTTCTCATTGAAATATCTCAATCTGATATAGGGGCACTAGAACAATTACATGTAGGGGTTCTACATTGACAATTTCTATACCCCAGGAAAGTGAGATGTGGTGGAAGATGCTTTGAATAGAAAAGTACCTGAGAAATCCTTGAGGAAGTCTAGTGCTGAGTGGAATCTGATTAGACTCCTTAGTGAGATGCATGTGGATTCCATGGAGTATAGTAGAGGTGTGTTTTTGGACAGAATTCATTTAACTCCTTCTCTATTAGAGTTGATTCAAATATAAAATCATAGTGATGATCATTTTTAGTGGTCAAGGATATTTCATCATGGTGGGGTGACGTCTTCTGATTGGTCATCGTCTCGCAAGGGCATCTTGTGCTTCAAGGGAAATTCAACAGTTTCATCATCTCTACAGAAGTTGATGATGTAGGATATCCACTCATCTCGTAGGGAATTCCATCTGGGTGCCACTAAGATATATTATGATGTGGTATAATTTTTCTGGTTCCCAGTTTTGTGACGATGCATAGAAAACTTCGTGTTGATATGTTACCCAAGTAATTAGGTGAAATATGAGCTTCAAGGGCCCTCCAGTTATCTCTATCCAGTTTCTATTCCAACCTGTAAGAGGGATGATTTCTTCATCGACTTCATTTTTGGATCAAATCATACACCATAGGGAAATAATTCTATTTGGGTGGTGATTTATCATCTGACTAAATCATCCCACGTCATTCTGATCAAAGATACTGCTAATGTGGATGAGATGGGCTATTTGTATCTTCATGATGTGGAAAGGCTTCATGATGTGCCATCAATATTTGTCTCAAATAGAGAACCCCGTCTCACTTATTGGATTTTGGAAGGCCTTCAGATTTACATGAGGTCACAGATTAAGATGATCACACCTTACCATCCTCAAACATATGGTCAAATAGAGTGAGAAAATCATATCCTAGAGGACATGCATTGTACATGTGTTTTGTAATTTGGAGGTTTATGGGATATCCATTTGGTATTGGTTGATTTTTTATATAATAATAGTTACCAATCCTCGAATCGAATGGATTCTTTTTAGGTGCTGAATGGTCGGCCTTGTCAGTCTCCCCTATGCTAGGAAGAGGAAGGTGACACTTCACTATAAGGGTTACACCTTGTATAAGAGAAATATGAGAAGGCCGTGTTGATCACGATTCACTTGTTGAAAACTCATAGCTATCATAATTCTTATGTTGGCAAGTGGTGTTTAGACCATGAATATTTGGTGGGTGATAGGGTATTATTGATAGTGGCCCCTCGAATGGGCCATCATCGATTGGGAAAGCAAGGGAAGATGACGATATGATATATTTGTACTTTTGAGATCAACGAGCATATTGGTATAGTGGCATACAGTTTTTCCTTGACTTCATAGTTGACTACCATTCAAGATGTCTTCCACGTATAATATTTGAAAAAGTATATCCCAGATTCATCCAATGTGCTGAATTGGGAAGAACTAGAGATAAAGCCTAATTTGTCTATTTTTGAGCAGTCAGTGTGAATAGTTTATTCCCATGAAAAGGTGATATGGGGAATTTTTATTTCACTAGTTCAGATTCTAGTGTAGTATAAGAATGATACACATTAGGCAAGGGAGTAAAATCCATGGGTTGAGGAAGAGTTCTCATTATTGTTTTCTAATCAAGCTTCAGGTTGACATTCTATCATGGAATGTCATTCATAGTGAGAGAATTGACACATACATGAGTTATTTTAAAGAAAACTTTCCTTTTCATTCCATTATTTAATTATTATGAGTGTTTCCCTACATTTATGGATGAAATGGTGAGTTTTGAATATTTGGGCCAAACTCTAAGCCCAATTCTTGATTTAAAAAAATTCTTCAATTACCCCATTTATTTTCCTGATTTTTCACCAATTCCACTTCCCACATGGCCTCCCATGACTTATTAAAACAACCATAGCCATTAGGACCCATTAAGAACACATAATAAATTTGTATTTGGGTGATTTATTTAGTCATTTGGCCAACCCGTAAGCACATTTGCTATTTTAAAATAGTATTAGTAATGAATTAATAAAATATTCAGTTTTTTCTCATTTTTGGTGATTCCATCTCTCACTCAAATAAAAAATACCAAATTTCCCCCCATCATGTTCTTTTCTACCTATTTTATCTCATTTGATTCACGTCTTAGGGAGATATTTCTCAGGGTTTGTCAAATCATTCAGATTTGAGAAAGTAATTTGATTCATCCATAAATTATTCAATATTCATTCTATTCCCCATTTCCATCCCCACATGACCTCCTCATCCCCATTCAATCATCTATATCATTTTTGGGTCTTGAAGATTCATATTTTTTTGTATATGGGGAGACTTCTTTATAATCTCTCATGTAAGTGGTTTTCCATCCATCATTCTCCAATTTTCTTATGGTTTCTTACATTTGACTTTGGTTTATTAAATATATTAAAGATGTTCTTATTTTCCATAAAGTAGTTCTTTGAACCTAGTGTTTGATCACGGGTTTCAATGTCTTATATTGTGGGTTTATGTTAGATCTAAATTCCTTCTGGTGCGACACTGGTGAGGTTCCACTTTCGCACAAGGATTTTAGGGTTTTGAAACATGTGGTCGGTTGTTCCTTATGTAAGCACAACTAGAGAAGTTATCCTTTATTTATTTCTATTTTATCATAAAAATACTTCATTTATCTATCTGTGAGTTTTTTTGTATTCAATTTTTAAGGAAATTTATTTTTAGGGCCATTTTTCATTGAAAATGGGTGATTTACATGTCCATTCAATGTTATACCAATTGGGGATGTTTTATAACTCATTTAATGGTTTTATTAAAATATTTATGTGCATAAAAATCTATTTTGTGGTATTATTAGTTTAAATTGGTTTTCAAATAGTTATTCTAAATAGATTTCGTGTGAAATTTTAGGAAATATATCATATAACTGTTTTATGAAAATATTTCACTTTTTATTGAGTCGTGTAAATGGAAAAAAAACATGTAGCTATTATTTTGATATTTTATAACCAGAAATGGGGTTTTAATTGGAGAATTTACTTTGGGAACTTTTGTAAATTATTTGATCGAAAGGATGGAACCCAGTTATCTAGGTGGTCTGATGTGTACAAGTACGCTAGTGATCCAGAGAGGTTTTATACATGATTCATTCAATAAGATGTACATTGATAATAGTAAAAAATTTATATTTATTATGATTGGGTAAAAATTGTTTTTTTTATATTATATACTATTTTCACATGCTTGGGAACATATATTACTATCGTTACATTACAACGAGATATGTGGTACATGGGGCCTGAAAGTAACAAGTGCCTAAAGGTGTTACCAAGATTGGTTCTCATTAACTAATTGTTATTTATCTTACTAATTTTGTGATTTTGGTTGGAAAATGATGTATCACACATGTTTGATTTAAATTTTTTCACTCTTTGAAATTTCCCTTTGGAAGTTGTTTACCATTAAAAGTTACATTCTTTAGAAAATATTTCCACCACTTCTTGTTTCACAAAACTGGAATTATTTTTATCATCTACTGCTTACCATATGGAATTTCATGGTGGAATCCTATTGTTATTAGGATCACACCTTCCATAAAGCCATTTTGAGTATGTATACTTCATCAGGTTTGATACATGTAAAGGCAAGGCCTTGGGTGATGGCGGTTTGGGTTTCTTGTTTCTTCCCTTGGTGTGGTGTTGTGGAGACGACTTGTGGGTGATAAAACCGTACCATATGGAGTCTTTTAGGCTGTTTAGTAACTAAGGTTTTGTATTTTTCTAACTCATGTTTCCTGATTAGTCTTATATCTGTTGTTTTTTAATTTATATAAGGCATGTTTGGCCTAAATTTTCAGATTTGATTTGTTGATTGTTTTTGTTATTATTAAATGAATCTAAACTCAGGAAAATTGTTTCCAAAACATAATACATAATACCCAGGCACTTATTATAGATCATGGAGATTGGTAACGCCCTTCAGGTCTTGCTTTGGGCCAGTTTTGGTGTCAGAAATGATGACTACTAGATTTTATTTGTGACACAGATTCAATAATTGTTTCAATTTTTTGGTATATATATTTTCCATTTATTTAATTTATAATAATTTAAAAATAAATGTAATGGATTTAATCATATAACCATTTCCTCCATTCAAGGGTTTTCATTTCGCAAATAATGAAATTCTAATGATTCTTTTGTCTTAATTTTCAAATCAAGGATATATGATTATTTTTTCACACCAGGTTTTTTTAATTTTATATTAACTGAAACATATAATAGATATATGATATATATAATCCACTTCATAATATTTTAATCTTTATTTCACGATCTATCTCTATTAATTTTTTGGTTCATTCCTTAGTGAAGCTATATTACAATTTTATTACTCAAATATCCATTCCTGAGTTATAATTACTCTTCAAGAACTGCATTCTTTTTTCCTTTATTTTATAAAATCATGGAATTTATTAAATGTTACATTAAATTGCCTACTATTTTAAAATTAATTTTCAATTAAATTACTTTTTATATGATGAATTTCATTCAAAAAACTGATATCATTATAAAGACTATGTTCAATATTATTTAATGAAAATTTCTCATTCATATCTACATTTTCTCTTATATATTTAGAAATATGATTATGATTAATCTGACATAACATACACATTATTCATTTCATAAATATTAAAAGGATTTATTGGTGTAATATATTATAAACTGAGTTTTATTAATTATCATTTAACATATTAATTATTTATTCCATTATCATTATTATTATTATCAAAAAATCCACATTTTCATGGGAAAACCTGAATTATTTTTCAAGGAATCATTAGTCACGGTAAATTTTAATATAAATTTTTTTCAAATGTTACAACATCACCATTTATAAATTTAACCATATATTAATTATTTAAAATGTTAAAAAATCATAAATTTTATTTAAAAATATATGGTTTATTTTCATATTTATCTCAAAAAGGATATATTTCCTCAGAAACTACTTTTTACGGACTACTATATAAAACACATTTTATGATTTTTAAGGATTAAACTACATAATATCCTTTTTTATTTTTTACTTCCTTTTGTACCACTATCAATAAATTTGATTTTTCTTCACAAGACATTCCTCTATGATCACTAAATTTTGTCTTCTATTGATTTTAGGGTGTTCACATAGATCCAATACAACAATTGATTTGTTAATTTATTGAATATACTATAAACATTACATATATATAATGAAAATACTATATAACTAATCATTAAAGATGATTGGTATTTTCTTATAATGTCACTAAAATAACATTTAATACCAATTTATTATATATGATATTCTCATGATTTTGATAGAAATATGGTAAATTTTTATACGTGATTCAATTTTAGAATTATATGAAAAAAATTATTTCTTTTTCACATTAGGATATGTTGAATGATTGATTTAAATTTCACCCATATATATGGATGATTGCTGGGTGGTGTCATTTATCTCCCTCTAATAATTGGGTTACAAGGTTAGATATCTTGATACATGTATAAATGGGTGATGTTAAGTCTTCCCACTATGTTTATGTGTATGTAGTGACTCATGAATGAGAGGGTGTGAGTATTTACTCAACAGGTGACGATAACATATGCATATTTTTGTTCCACTGAAATTTATGATTTTATATTTCAAGTTATATTTAAATTTACAAGTTAGATGATTATGATTCATCCTCATCGATAATTTTTTACAATCACATTATTATGAACTCCTCATACATGGTATAAAAAGGTTCATTTGAGATTATAAATTCTTAGACCAATATATATAGAGAACAAATCTTATTTTATGTTATCTTTGAAATGATATTTCTCTATTGTTCATTTTACACATATTCTTATTATATAACTCTTGATGAGATGTTGATAATTTTTCCATTAATGATCATTCAGTATCACCCCTTTATTTTGTATCATCTTCCATAGTAAATTGTATACATGTCTATATTTAAAAGATGCATTATATAGGGAATATTTATGGGAGATGTTAAAGATAAAAAGTTTTATATATTATAGGAAAAATATCCTTTTTGGACCAAATTCATGAGATCTAATATTGAAAGACATTAATAATTTTTTATTCGGATTGTGTGTTTATTTATGGGATATAATATTTCTCAGTTAGAAATGATGTAATATAAAGGTATGTTTTTCTTGTGTCATTACACATTGTGTTAATGATACTATTTAATGAAATGATTTTTATCAATAGAAATTAATGTGTGGGGATACTCTACCATATTTTTTATTAGTGGATTGAGTTAATTTGATTATTTTTCTTAGGTGTGGGGTCAATATAACAGAACAATATTAAAACCTTATAGATAAATCTAATGGATAATATAGATTATATGATAACATCATCAAATTTGGTTGTGTATTGAGTATGTTTATTTCATTAAATTACTTCCTCAATTGGTTAATAGAATGTTAATGTGTATGTCATATATATTCCCTTAATGGGAATATCCTGAAAAAATTATGGTCTTTTATAAATTGGATTTTTACTTGAGCATGATGTGCATACCTAATAATGATTACATTGTTATACACTCCTATGGGATTTGTAGTAGTAAATTAATAATAAATTCAAAAATCAATTTGAGGACTATAATGGAGTTTTATTATGTAATATATACTTCACGATCATGGATTAAATAAAAGTAATATGACCCTTGATAACAAAGTTTAGAAGGATTTACTTATTGACTAGTTGAATTATATCATAGTTGAACCGAATGTATCATGTGTTAAAATGAAGTATTCGATGGACAAGGAACCTTTGTATTTAGTTCTCATATTCATTTGACTATTTACTATAATTTTTTTCAATATTATCATAACCATTTATTGTTTATTATATAATTCTAAATTGGATTAACAATATGAATCTATAAATAGTATTTCCCAAGAAATTTACATAATCGAATAACAAACCATTTTTTATATATTTGTTGGAAATAAAATATATTGTAAATATGAGGCTATAATGAAAGAAATTATACATCTATATATAATATAGGATATTAAGATTGATATCTCTCTAGAAATTATATCTTTATTAATTTTTATCAATTACATACTATTAACCATTTATACCTACAAATAATAATTAGATGTGGGAGAATGAAAATTATTAATGGTGGTAATTTAACACAATAATTTTTTAAAATATAAATATTCCCATTAAAGAAATATAATTTTTTAAACGGATTTATCCCAAGGAAACAAGGAAATAAAATGAGTAATTAAATAATAGAAAAATATTATTAATAAAAATAATGTGACTGAAAAAACCTCATGTAAATAAAAATATATTGCCCAAATATAATCATTTACATTAAGAATATTAATAATGAATTTGATTTAACATTAAAAACAACTTTTATTTCTATAACAAATATTTTAAAAAAACATTTTATACATTATCCTAAAAATTTAAATTTAATAATTTAAAAATAATATTATCTGGGAACTAACAAACTAATATTATTTATAATATAAAAATATATGTAGTAACACTAACTCATAAAAAAACATTTTCAATAAAAAATTCGTTATATTTTAGTCATCATTTTTAAAAACTAAACATATAAATATTTTAATTTTAATTTTTAGAGAATTTATTCATTTTTCTATTTTTAAATATTTCTATATATATTTCCAAAGAAATCTTCTGAGAGGATGGAAATTTCTGAGGCCCAGTGTGCCTAGAATTAATTTTATTGAAATATAAATTATATTTAATATTTTGCGAACATAGTTACTCAAATAAAATGGTATTAGTCTTAAAAAAAAGTTGAATTTAGATAAATGAGACAAAAGATGATTCTAGAAATCATAGTTTACTCAATAGGTGACCTCAAATAGGACTTCATGGGTCGTTCATAAATCTCTACCATTGGCGTTATATTAAACATATTAATTTATTTATTATATTATTTCATTCATTCATTTTTACCAAAACTAAAATGTTTATAATTGGAATACCATAAAAAATTCTCTAATTATGGCCACATATTCCCTTGAAGAATTATAGATATCCTCCTTCCTTCTTCATTGGCGAATCTCTATATATGAAGAAAAAACACAAGATCAGCGTAGATCAAAACACGGTTAATGGAATGTCATTTTTCCATCATTGTTGAGCATTTTAATCCATAATAAATGATCCGATATCTTGGTAAGAAACATCAAATTTTCTATTACACCATTATTTTTTAAATTGGATTAGATAATCGATCTCTTTTATTGATGTACGCCAATTGTGGCCTATGAATGTTCCTAAGTAATAGATTCAATTAATTTATTCTATTGTTTTCTAACCCTTAGAATCACCATTATGTAATGATCGAAAATAATGATTTTCAAATGATGGTTAAACAAATATTCTTCTATTTTTCAACTTCAATTTCATTGCATTATTCACCGGTAGGATGCCACGATCCTGTTTCGAAAATTCCTAGTGGTACCTAGCCTGATTGTGTCACCGGAGTCACAAGGTATTCACGTGCGAGGGGAACAATGAAAAAATGAGTGTTAATGGGGATATGATGTGGTTTGTGGTTAATATTTTTGATGAATTAAGGTTATATCATTGAATACATAAAAATCACTAGCATTCATAGTACGATGTGATGTGATCGAGGCTTAAATATTTTGAGTTTTCATCCACCAAAAGGATGAAATCAGAAAGCCAATGAAAGATTCTAAAATAATTACATGATATAGGGCCAAAATATATAGTTAAGACTATATATGAGGAATATAAATCTAATCATAGAATCTAGGGAATACAATACTATCCACCTTTCACAAGGATGATCACATGATATGTATCTCTTTTAGTTGGGAGGCTAGGGTTTTGAAATTCCATATGAATGGAATGGTGTGTATCCCTCCTATTCATCGTGTACCTCATCCCTAAGTGGAAAAGTTGTGTGATGAGTCAGAGGACAAGGAATATGTGTGGGGGTAGATGACCTAATCACATGGAAAAACCCCCATGTCAATCCACACACCATGTACCATGTACAAAGATATGTTTGGCATATACAAACACATCTATAGGGACACATCCTGGACCCTATTAGCATTGACATGTTGTGTAGTCCACTTGTATGGAATGTACTTTTACCTGTATTTTGATCCATGATCCTTCAAGAAAGAGGAAATGTGTTGGATGGGGAAAACACTTTGTGTGGGTCCCCTCAAATTCCATGTAAATATTGGTCCCTTTTTAATAAACATCAATATTTCATATCTCCTTGATTTGAACAAATATATTTACAAAGGAGTAGACTATATGGAGTATATTTGATTTGAAAAAAAACATAATAGTTCCCTAAGTGATAGTTTTTATATATTATTTGAAATATTTCAGGCAGGGAGATTATTGAAAAAATTCCCAATAGTTGTAGGGAAAAGATGGAATCCCCATAGGCTTCATGTAGAGTGGATATCCCAATCAATATGGATGTGGGTTATCTATAACTACATTCAGAGTGGAACTATATTGATGTGATAGGGTGATACACACTTATGACTACTGTGTAACCCCCCTGGGGTACTAGATCACGGGGCTTCCTATTTTGAGTGGAACCCCCATTTTGGATAGGGCATGAATCCAAGATGATGTATGTGGAACCCACCTGTCACTCCAGGGTATGGATCCTGGAACAATCGAGTGGAACCTCGATATACCATGGTTTGATTCCTCTACATACTAAGTGGAATCCCCTTATCAATATAAGTGGAGAATCCTTATTACAACAAAGTGGTCCCCATTAACGTGCTAGGGAATGACACCTAGACTTCATGTTTGTTCCTAGTTTATTTTTTCCTTCAACGATGTGGCATGTTTTGACTCACATGATTACTTATATGAAGAAGCATGAGATGATGGTCATCAATGTTCAAATTTTAGAACTCTTGTCTATTATTATCTATAATTTGAGTTTTCAAATTGATATCCCTATACAATATTGTTTGGTCTTCTTCGATTGAGCACACACACACACACATATATATTATTCTATATCCATACCATTAGATATGTATAATCTATTTCCATGATAGGTTATGAGGTGTGGGGTATGCCACATTATTTCTACGCTTATCTTCCCATGATAACATGAGTCTGCTCTCTTACTATAGGTGGGGAAGACTCAATGTGTAGTTCATCTAGTCACCATGTCGAGAACATTTGTTTTTGGATGAGTGTAATCTTTTCGTATGTCTTGGTTTTTGTTGAACTATTATATTTGAGTATACATTTCATCTAGTATCCCTTTAATCGTATTTTATATCAAATATCTACCCCTCATGCTTTCTCGGATTCCTATTGTCTATGTATATACTCACACCTAAAATGGACTTTACCACATGTGTCCTGTCTTATATTGAATAAGGATTGGTCTATGGTGAATTTAGGTAACCATAAGGATACCTGGAACTCTTTACCATGTGTGGTGGTCGTAGATTGGGATTTATGAGTTAAGAAATCTAAGTAGTTTAAATTTCTAGTTTTTTTTTCATTTTGGGACATACATCGGTTTTGACATGTATTCCCCCATATAATTTACAGTTTTCTCTACCATAAATGTGTACATCGTTGAAGTTTTGATGTCATGGTTTACATTCCTATTATTGGAATATTTTTCTCTTTCCTTCATCAGTTATGCATTAAGACAAACAATTTTTGTGTACAAGTACCTATGAAAAGGCATCCCCATGATAGATATTCCTTTGGTTATGGTCGTCATGAACTAGCCTATGGGGGTGGGATTGGTGTAGTTGTGGATTGAGACTTGGTTTCAATTAGGTCATGAAAAATTGGTATTCGAGAATCATATTCCATAGGTAAACATTCATATCAGTCCTCTGATAAGGATTTGGACGATATTAGGGAAACCCTGTCAAATTGTCTCAATTACACATCTCCTTCCTATGAACTAAATGATAGTTTGTGCATTTGACATTTCCATTCAACAAGACCTCAACTACCTTCTTGTTGACATGGCATATCGAGACATTGGTTGCTGGGATTTATTGTAAACAAATATTAAAATATTTTGTTTTTTGACAATCCTAATTTATTTATCCCCCCATTATTTTCATATATATATATACATATGTATATATGTATGTATGTATATATTTTCATCGTACATTTTTAAATAGTGATAAATATCAAGATTCCACCATGACGAAATCTATCCCGGATACTAGCTCTAGATCATGATGAAAATCTGATGACTACTGAGGCTTTATATTTTGTTCATCTAATGAGTTGTATCCTCCTAATGGGAAGGTAGATACTCCCCCACCTATAGAGTAGTAGATAACCTGATCAGAGAAATATGTGAATGGACTAAACATAGTACACTCTGTGAGTTCCACTGATAGAGGATGATAGGTATCCATGGTGAGCTAGATCCTTAGATATCAGAGGACTATATAGAGTTGGTGATCGGTATCTTCTTGCCAGTTCGAACCCAAATGGATCATGTGGTTTCATAAGAAGCTATAAATTTCAGGAAGGATTTGTGAACTAGTGGAGCCTTATTATTAACATTCATGATGATTCAACACTCCCATGGACCAACTTCTAATAGATATTCCATGAGGAGTACAACCACTTCTGTTCACCCTCCGTCTAGATTCATGACCTTTTCAGCTTTAGAAGGTTTGTATGAGAGTATTTTATTACACAAAAATCATCATATAAAAAACATAGTTCTAACATGATATGATCATTGACATATACATCCAATAATGGATGTTTAAACAGGTAATATGCAAAGGTAATAGAGAGAGAGTGGTACCCTTGTGCGTCACAACTTATTACAGGGTGCTGGTGTGGTCAATATGGACAGTGTGTTTTCTATTAGAGGGAATCCAATCATATATAGATAGTTTTGGTCACCATAGAGTGGAGTCTTCTACTATAGAAAGAAGAAACCAGGTTTCAGGATCTCATCACAAGAGAACTACACATGATTAGTCTCTTTCATGTTGTCATAGGATACATAGAGTACTACGGAAGCTCAGTGAAGGGAAGTGCATCACTCCTGACAAGATGAGTCACATGGCCTAAAAATTCATTACTAGACATGTTAATCATAGTTGGATGTTAGCTGACAGAACTCTATATAATAGTTAGTGTTGTGATTAGGTATCTCCCAGGCGAGGGTTGGGGGTCCTAGGGAGGCCAAGATAGCAGAAAAGCAGGAGGAGAAATGTGTGGTGTATGAAACGATGAGATAATTTCATCACCACCACACAGAAACACATCTTGAACTTATAGAGATTGTTATTGGGGTAATGGATAGATTTGTCCATTATAGGTTTATGAAAACATAGGGTACAAGATGATAAATGGAATTATTTGTGTGTTTTTACTCATTATTTAGTATTAGTGGTCAAATATTCTATTCATTCCATCATCCCTATAGTCTACATGTTTGATTTAAATGTCCTAGTTGAGGTACATGCACAACATATTCATCATGCGGTTACAATATGGAACACTACTTTGAATCCTTAATCTTATTATAGTGCATGTTATCCCTTGGAAGAGAGTGGTTCATGTGGGACCTTTTGGTCATCACGATGGACCCAAATGGTTTCATATTTGGAATGGAATTAATTTCTGTGCTATGATCCCAGATGTTTTTTTGTCATTGACCTTTCACATTCCTATGCATAGATGGGACAATATTCAACATTATAGGTTGTATAGATCTCACAATGGGTTGAGTGGGTTCTGCGAGTAGGATGCTACATCCCATCACTAATTAGATGGTGAGTGTAGAATTTGTTGAAAAATTATATTTAGGCATATAAGTTCTTTAAATTGTGGATGATTAAATGGAAATGTTCCATGATGATGTTATATGACTACCTACGAAGTGGGAGATGGATTTTTCCATTTACTAGCATCACAGTACCACTGTGATATCTTCTAGGGAATATTGAATGCCCATTTTCAAGATGTGGGTGATCTAGTTATAGTTGTAGGACATTCAAGATAATTGATTTATCAAACTCATGGAGTCCCATTATGTATCACCATTCTTTTTCATTAAAATAGTGTATGAGATCTTGTAGCTTTGAATAAATTAACACTATAAGAACTAGTCCATGATAAATAAAATATATCCCTTTATAAGTATTATCTAACTATTTTACTAGTCTTGATGTGAATAATAGTCCTTGTAGATTAAATTGGGTCTAGAATCCCCCAGTTGTGGGTTTGTGAGGCTGATATTGTAAATATGGAATTCATATGTCTCTAAAAACAAAATGAATTCCTCATGATTCCCTTTGGTGTAACAAATTCCCGCACTATGATTATGAATTTGGTAAACTAGGTTTTCCTACCATACATTGACTAGTATTTTGTAATCATAATTCATGATATACTCACCTAATAACTATCATAGGAAGAATATGTAGAGAATATGAGTATAGATCTATATTTCATTCAAGACAACCAGATTTATGGGTATATCTTATACTACTTGATCTAGATTCATGAAGTTTATTTCCTAAGGCATGTAATTTTTAATAATGGTATAGTCATTGAAGTATTAAATATCGATGAATTGGTTTCATGGGATCCAAATAATTGTATGTCAGATCTGTGGAGTTATCTATGATAGGATGGGTACTATATAAGGTCTTTAGTAGACTTCTCAAGAATTAGAATACATTTGACCACCCTGACATCGAAAGTAATGAATTTCAGTGGGTTGAGCAGTGTTTGGGGGCCTTTGAGCAGTTTTGACATTTTATTAAGAGTTCTCGAATGTTGACACTACCAGAGGGAGGTTTAGAGTTAATAGTGTATTGTTATTCCTGTATATATGGACTTCTTACCTTGGTTTTGTAGTGGCAGATAGTTACCAAATTCCTGAAATGGATGTTGAGTGCACATAAGAAGAACACCATGAATTGTAACCATGAACATGGAGTGGAAGTCCTCACCCAGACGATGTTGATGCACTAAAGAGGCTTGAACCCGAGACAACTGTATTGGTTGGAGTTTATATAGTAAAATGAATTTTATAGAGTGTATACTACATAGAAGGAAAATATGGTAGAATATTTCATCGATAGTCTTTTCCATACTAGCTTTGCATATATGGCTATTGGAGAAGTTGGATTCCTTGTATCTGACCCCATCAGAGTTGGAGGGTAAGTATTTTCAGTTGTCTGTAGTGTTGAATACATCACATCATGAGTGTGTGAGAGAGTCCTAGCTAATGTACAAAAACTACATGGTATAATGTGACATGAAATCCATAGGTGACTCACCAGATGTATATTTTTAAGTAGAGAATCATTTCACCCTTTTTTCTGGGACATATGATAGTCTCTGTATTGATGCAGGATCAGGTGATATATAAGTTCCACATATCTCACCTACTTGTACATCCCAATATGGGGAATATATATTTATATAGTCCTTAAATGGTAGTTTTTGTGGCCTTTTATGAGACTGAGTGTAACTAAGTTCATCTATTATTCCCTCAATTTTCAGTATGTCAAGAATGAGCATAATGTTCATAAATGTTTATTGTAGACCCATTACAACATAGAGTGGAAGTGGGATGAAATACCCAGAGAAAGTGTAATATCAATTCAACACAAAGAGGAGGGTCAGGATTCCATCTGGGTGAAATTTTATTGACCCATGGAATCGGTACACTTCCTTGCTATTAGGGAGTAGAGTTTTGTGCATATTTTGATGTTTTTTTACATAAAATGACTCCATTTCCTTCATGGGGTACCCTATATGATTGTATCTGATCATGATGGGTGGATTATGTCAGGATTTCGGTTAGGTCCTGAAGAATAATTTAGGATCCAAATGAGGATGAGTACATCCTCTCACCCCTAGATTGATGTGCTGACCGAGGAAACTATACAGGAGTTGTAGGATATGATGAGGTCTTGTTTTTTCAACTTCAGTTAGTGATAGGAGAATAAATTGACCCTTTTATAGTTAGCATTCAAAAATAGATATAACTCATCCATTGTAATTAAACCATTTTAGGTCCTTTACTAGAGACCAAACTTGTCAACATAGTTATAGACAATGATTATTGAGACATCTCATGTTGGCCCAAATATGGTGTATGCGAGGATGGAGAAATCCCAGGTCATATATAAGAAGATATGGACATACCAGTTAAAGAATAAATATTATGAATATATTTACAATAGACTCTTCTATTTTAATTAGAGAGACCATGTTTCCCAAGAATCTATCCATGATGAGGATTATAGAGGTTTGGCTGGTGATGAATGTTATCCTTAAAAATCATAATGATGTTCATGATCATGTTATTGATTGGAGAGGATTCATACTACCTCTCCCTAACCCCACTGTAATGCCCTGAACCTAGTTACCCACAGTCAGTGAATTTTTACATAACATTGGCATGATCACAAGGATTTAAATTATGAAATACCGATAAGTATAATATACTAGGATAAACCAGATACTTACACTAGATTTACATTACATTATGAAATAGAAAAAAAAATGTGTCCCCAATAAACACACTCATATACCATAGAATATCCATCAAAGTCAATCATAATATATTTCATCACATACTGAGAAAAGTATATTATAATAAAGGGGTGATCTCAGATGATCAGTATGGAAAACAATACAATAGAGACATTTATAAATAAGCATAAACATTGAATGAAATCTATAAGACTAAAAAAATCCTTTTAAAATAAAACATTATCATAATATGGAAAAGATAAATCAAATAATTTCATTTACCTTTTCACATGTACATTCTATTAGTCAAATAATCACATGTAATATTAATAGCTATTTTCATAATGATGCAATGCATAATTTCGAACATCATAAAAATATAGTCAAGGCCCCGTGCCAATACTTCAAATAATATTTTGACATGAACATGTTCTGATACACTAGTTTGTCTCCTTATACCAATTTATGCATATAAGAGATATATCAGGCTCCACCAGTCACATACAATGTCTAATGCATTCCTCATATGAAATGGTTGAAACATAACATAAACATTCATATAAAAACTAACAAACTTATTATTAATAATTTAACCATAAACCACGAATTGTATAAAAATAAAACATCCATAGTCAAACATATCACAAAACATTCAATACAATATGGAATATTTTATCATAATATATAAACTTCAAACATGTGTAAAATTAATCAAAAGATGTTAACATATATGAAATGAAAACTACTTTAGAGATATATCTCTTTCTATTTGGAAATCATTTAAATGTCACATAATTATAAAAGAAGATATTTATTTAGAAAATATTATTATATTCTCTTAATGGATGATTTGAAGGTAGTATAAGAGTTTAAAATAGTAGCACACTCTATATACGTTAAGAAACATTCTTACCTTAATTCATAAAAAAGGTTATAAAGTACCATGTTTGGAAAACGACAGAAATATTACATTCAAAAAATTATATAAAAATTAAATCAAGGGTTTAAATACACTCAATAAATAATAATGGAAATTGTAAGAATGTGTTTAAATACATTTTTAAGAAACATCGATGTGGATGATAACGAAGTCCCGGTAGATACTTACGTTGAAACAACCTTGTAAAAATAATGAAATTACAAAATTATCCTCTACCTTGAACTTTTACTTTGTAGAGGGTACATTAACCTCCAGTATAATAGTTACATAATTGTTATTAAATTATAGAATAACAACATACATAAATATGTTATCATATATGATATTGTTATATTTCATTGTTAATGATATTTCAGTAGTATCATTGTTTCGGGTGTCAACTGTTTCCTTTTCCTATATATTTTTAGTTTTGTAAGTCATGTTTGTTATGGATAGGATGTATTTGATTCATATCTAAAATGCTATTATGTTAATAATAAGTACTTTTAATTGTAAAATGATAATTAATTTTTAATGGTTACATTGTGGAATGACTCTCATTGTGTTCGGGGAGACGGTAATCTGTGCGTACGCATGAGTGACAATATCATTCTATTGATAGTGAAATAGTATGTAATTGGAAGGTATATCATATGTATAAAATAAATAACATGTTATATTTATTATTTACATCAATTATACTCATTGTTATACACTTAATAATAATGAAGTGTGGAATAATAAACTACACCACGACGTGGATATGGTAAGCTATACGTAAGCACATATGGGTATTTTTTCATTCATAAGATGGATATAATAATGAATAAGGTTGTAACATATTTATAATAAAATCAAAGTATGTATAAGGTATCATATTTATTATTTTGGTATGGAAACAACCATGGAATATGAAGTGGAAGAAGAATGGAACTTTGAAAGAGGTGATGAAATTATTACATGTTCTCCGGATTCTTCCTTTTGATTTGATCCAAAGGGCTCCATAGGTTGCTTAATGACTAATGTAAGGCCTCTTGGTTGATGTTAGATTTGTTTGGAGGATATTTGAGTAGATTGTGGACTAGAAAAAGGGAATTGGATGTGTGATATTAAATTAAGGGGATGTACTCTTTTATAAGAAAGGCGAGGGTCACTTTAAGAAAAGCATGAAATATTAATTTATTATACAATAATATTCGGGTTATAATTTCCCAATAAGCATATATTTCGAGGCAATGATGGGGTTGGGATGGAAATATCTCAACCAACAGGCTTTAGATTGGTTTACGTCACTATATTAACTATATCTTTTTGATTTAATTCATATTTAAATATTTTATCTTTTACAATGTATTGTTGTATAATTATACTAAATGTTTAATAAACTAATTATAAGAAGACAAGATACCCCCAAGTGGTTCATTATTGTAATATCTATCCTTATCTACGTCCTTGGCTGAAAAATATATTTTTAGAAATATTATATTTATTTATAATATAAGATTGGATTTAAAAACTAATTTATGTCAATGTTGACTCTATTTGATATTTTGTTTTTGTGATAGTCATAAAAACATTATCACTTCGAATAATAATTATTAAGTCATATCTAACATGTCATATTAACCTATAAAATTATTGTAATGAAAGGAGAAGTCTAAATTTACATTTATTTGGATATTATAATATCCATTATTTTAATCATTCATTAATAATGTAATTACTACATCATCATTGTGTCATAAATAAATTTAATAATTAAATGTTTAATTTTTTTAAAAAACATAAAATTATATAGGATTGATTCTTATATTTAAAATGAATTTTTAATAGTCAAAGAGATCAATTATATGACACCACATAATGATGTCATTAATAATAGTCAAAAGGTCATCTTATTTTTGTCTTTACTTTACATTAATTAATATAAAATGCCATTATCAAACCAAAGTGGCTCCATGGGGTCCCAAAATAGACCCAAGGATGCCCATGTTTAGACATGTATCTTCCAATAGGGTTAGGACATGTTTTGTGGTAATTTTATATTATTATAATATTATTTTCATTATTATTTACATGATTTACCCATTAACCATGGAAATTAAAATATTTAGTGAAGTAACTATTTGTAATGTCTACATATAAAAATTATCTACTTTCAAAATTTGGACCTCTTGATTCCAAATAAGGAATCCATTTTTTTAAATTCAAAACATATAATATTTAGAAATTAATTTAAAAGTAATTAATGTTTTCAAAACTAGTTAGGATGTTTTTAAGAAGTAAAAACTATCAACATATTGACACATGATTTTGTAAAATTTAAAGGAAAAATTTCATCCAATCACCTAAATTATATAAAATGATGAAAATAAAATCTATTGATACTGTAAAATGACAAAAACGTACAGTTTATCAGTATAAATTATTTCGATTTAAAAAAGTTTTTTTTAATTAATAATTTTTATTTGTCACTGTACATCTAATTATGAATGTTATCATAAAAGTACCAAAAATTCACCGTATAATAATTTTTATATTATGAATCAAAAAATAATGTTAAATTTTAAAAATAAAATTTATAAAATTATAAAAAGTGTGTATTACTTTTCATAACTACTTTTTAAATGGCTAGTTCGATAGGTTACAGTGTGCTTGAACTCGATTTGCGAACATCTTACACTATTGTATTATTTAACGAGAAATGTACCGTGGAAGCTTGGGATAATACACCCACAGTTGGGGTGGGTGAATTATGTCCTCCATGTGTCGTACCTGATCATATATGTTTCTGAAACCATGAATGAAATTGACTGGTGTGAGCATGATATCGATGATGGACAGATCATCATAGGGATCAATATGCCAATATAGGATTGGTAGGAGTGAACTATATGTGGACAAAAAATCAACTTGGTTCATGTGATGTGGTAGAATGGGATGTAAAAGAGAGTTTCTTGGAGTTGGGGAGATAGATGTGGACTCTGTATATTGGGTTATTTGGTTAGTTTTTCATTTTGAGGATGAAAATCAAGATGGATGGGAAAATTTGGTGACTTTTTTCCATTTAATAAATTGAAATATTTCTATATATATTTCTAGACCTGTGAAGTGAGATGATATAAGGACTTATCTTGAAAACATTAAATAATATTGAATTAAATGAATAATTCACATTTAGGGTCTTTTCAGGTTTAGTGATTTAGAGAATTCGTCCATAACTATTAAATCTCAAAAGTTACATCATAGACACTTCTACTCAGTTTCCATTTTTTAATAAAATAAAAACAGTTGAAAAAAGAGTCATGTGAAGTTCCATGTTTTAGATAGAATGACTTTCCATGATCCCATCCTTGACCATAATCCAATTTATGTCCTGTGAAAAGCATTTAAAAAACATGGGATGAGCATAAAAAGATCAGTAAGGAATACAAAAAGAAGGAAACTATTATTTTTTTCAAAACAACATGTAATCCATGAATACCTAATCATATATAATTAATTTCACCTATATGATGTAGTAAATACTCTTCACTAAATAAAATATCATTTCATTCCCTTTTATAACCAAAATATCACCATAAAACCCATATAAAGAACACATAACATATAAAGGTGACTTGGAACATAAACACACTTAAATGATATAACCATACGGTCGACTTCGACACAAGTCACTAAATGGAATAGCCATACAGCCAAATTCCATTCCCAATGCATTGGAGGTTATAACATAATCACATGTCCTGGATTATCATGGCACCACCCATCATTTGGTTTACCACGTAACCACCCGTCAAATGTCCAAGTACCATTATAAAACAATAACACATACAAAAAATATAAAGGAACGAAAAAATTTCCATATTTAAATGACAATATATCACATAAATATATTGAAAAAAATACATTATCAAAACCATTTTCAATACCAAAATACTTAATAGGGTATTTGGTAATTATTTTTCCTTTTAAAAACATTACGGCTTGTTAAGGAAGCCATAGATCTTGTAATACTCGCGGTAGCAGAAAGGTCATCGTCACAACATACATTAAAAGAAAAATTCCTTTTTGATGTTTAGTAATACTCCTCGTAGTAATATATTCCCATTGAATGAAATAAAATGTCCATGGTTTTTATACAGCGTATAAAAGAAGGTCTTGTATTAATAAAAATATGCCTCAATGAAAGGATACTGAGATGAAGTCCTCTACCTCGTGTCTGACTTGACTTGATCATTCTTTAATATCTTGAATAATAAACTAGAGTTAATTTATACATGATTAAGAACCTTTTTCAATTTCATTATTCCTTTTATATTATTTATTTCCATGTTATGAACATTATGTAATCATTTAAGTTAATAACGATTGTTTTGTCGATATTTGGTACATGAGTCAAAAATAAAATTCCTATAATTACAAGTTTTTCATGTGGTAAAATATCCACTATGTCCTGAATTATATTCATGATGTAGATATAATATATATCATATATATCCAGAATAACATGAATTTATATGATTACATAACATTTAGTGATAAGAAATGAAATGCACCGTTCATGGAGATGGTAAGCCGTACATACGCATTAACGCTATTTTCATTTCTATTTCTCATTTAATGGAATGAAAAAATTATGATATAGAGGTACATTATAATTGTAGTATAATATCATATATAATATTATTAACTCCATCCTTTATACATCCCACATATGGAATTTACGATTCAAATCTCCTTTATGGGTCAGTAGTATGCACTTCCTAAAATGAAATTATCGCGTTTCTCCATTAATGAAACCATAAAGGCAATCCATTAATGAAAAATACAGAAGAATAATGAAACCATAAACATAATATATATCATATATAAATATAGTGGCTTCTTAATGGCCACCATGGGAGGCGGTAGGTGATATTTGAACAATAATCGTTTCGTGAGGCAATATTTCACCATCCATAGAAACATTATATTATTCACCCATTAGATTGAGGTGTGTGTAAGTGTAGCTCAAATACTTCACATAACATAATCATAGTATATTATAGATACTAGTATTTTTACAAAATAAAGGAATAAAATTAGTTTGGGGGTTGGAGATTCAATATAAAACAAAAGATCATAAGAGAAGATGTTACCTTTAAGTAGGGAAACTCCCCTTGGTTTGAACCAAAAGGGTATCATGAAGTGATTTATTCCTAAGGTAAGTCTTTTATGATGAAGAGAGGGATATTGAGAGCATATTTTAGTAGAGTTTGGACGAAAAAAATGGCATGAGATGTGTGTCAAATGGGTAGGTTGTGGGGGCTTTTTATAAGGTAGAGGAGGGGCTCTATTAGAAAGCTTGAAATTATTATTTTATTATATAATGCTTTTCGGTTTCTAAAGGTCCCGAAATCATTAAAGTAGAAGATAAGTTGCCCCATGTTATAAATAAAATCATCCAATAAGAATTAGGCAATTTTTGGATATTATTTTAATCATTATATTATTATTTATTTAAATCATTCTTTAATGACGTAAACACTACATCATCATTGTGTCATAAATAATGTTTTTTATTTGATGTATAAAAATTATAGAAATATTATGATGATGTAGTTAATTTTTTTATCTTTCTAATGAATATTAATAGTAAACAATATAACTTATATAACCCCATTTAAAAACCGTTTTAGTAAAATAAAACATGTTTGTGACATTGTTATTTTATTTTAAATAAAAAGGTTTTAATGTCATTATCTAACCCAAGTTGGTCCATGGGGTACCAAAATTGAAAAATAGTTTTTCATGGCCATCCATGACTCATCCAATAATTTTAGGACATGTGTAAAGGTAATTTCATATTATTATAACCTTATTTTTACCTTTAATTACAATAATTACCATTCATCGCGGTTAATAAAACATAAAAGTTACTATTCACCAAAAATTATTTTCATCCCATTGAACCATATATTACATACTAATGATAACCATGTATGTAGGATTTATGAAATACAATTCACAGAAGTGGTAAAATTTTATTTAAATGAAAAATCAGTTTTTTTAACTAACACTTAGTCGTTTCACTATTCACTGAAAATTGAAGTTTTTTAGAAAAATTCCAAAAATTCACCCAAAGCTATATTTGATATTCTGAAATAAAAAATTATTTATATTTTACAATTTTGAAAACATATAAGTTTCAGTAATGAATTTTATAATTAATTTTTGTTGACAAAACAAATAGCTTGTTTTTAAGAAACAATATCTATCAAAAGATTGACACTTATTGAAGTCCATTTTCAAAGTAAAATTAATTACAATGACAACAATTGGATTAAATGGTAAAAATATATTTCAATTAAACATTAAACCAATCAAAAATATCATCTAATCATCTAATTAAATTATATTGAAATGTTATTTTGAATTAAAATACAACATTTTTGACTATTCATTAAAAAATGAACTATATTGGAAAAATAACAAAAACATACAGAAATTAAATTTTGATGTCCTGATTCTAAAGTAGAATTTTATTCAGTCTAATAGAAATTATAAGAGTGAAAAAATATATATTTAAAGAGGGTTCTCCATCAAAAGGTGATAAATCAACCTTTTAGGGGATATTAGAGTATTCATTCTTAAAATTAGATTCATTTGCATTTTAGGACTCTAAAATTTATTGGATAAATGTAAAAACATTTAAGAAACAGATATAATCATATTTTAGTTATTTATATTCATTCCTGCCAATACAACAACTATGTGTTAACTACCATTTAAAATAATAATATTATATTATTAGTGGGAAATATAAGATTTCAAAGAAATCTGTTGTTGCGTATCAGGTACGACATCGAACACAACAACCCCATTAAAGAAATTTAATATTTAATTCAAAAATATTAATAAATATAAAAATGTATTATTATTTATTTACCTTTGATGTTACATCCTTCCCCCCTTTTGGAAATTGTGTCCTTGCAATTTTATTCATATATAAATTAGATGGGGTTATTTATCCATCATAGCATTTTAAGATTCCCTATATGCCTCTTAAAACATATGGTTTTTCCAAAAAACATTCACCTGATGAATTACCTTATTCTGTAACACTTGCTCTCTATGGTTAAGAATCTGAACAGGTAGTTCCTCATAAGAGAGATTCTCCTCCAACTAAACTACGTCTGGGCTCAAAACATGAGATGGATCTGGAATATACGTTCTCAACATTGATACATGAAAAACATTTTGTAACTGGGACAAACGTGGAGGTAATTCCTCTCTGTATGCAACTAATCCAACTTTATCCAGTATTTTATAAGGTCCAATGAAACTTGGACTCAAATTTCCTTTCTTTCCAAAACGCATCACACTTTTCAATGGAGAAAATTTGAGAAAAACATGATCACCTACCTCAAAAGAATGATCCTTCCTCCTGTTATCCGCACAACCATTATGTAGACTCTGTGTTGTTCTCATGTGATTCTGAATCAACTGATCTTTTTCTACCCTCTCTTTTACCAATTCTGGTCCCATCAGCTTCCCTTCTACTACTTCATCTAAAAAAGCTGTAGTTTGACACAGTTTACCATATAATTCCTCATACGGAGCCATCTGTATACTTGAATAAAAACTGTTATTATAAGAAAATCTAACCAAAGGAAGATGTTGTACCCAACGTCCCTGGTAATCCATCGTGCACGCACGTAACATATCCTCCAGGATTTGAATTATTTGTGCTGACTCCCCATCTGATTGCGGATGAAAAGCTGTAATAAAATTTATTTCAGTACCCAACGACTTCTGAAGGCCTTTCCAAAAGTTTTAAGTAAACCTGTGATCATGATCAGATACAATAGAGAGGGAACCTCCATGTAAATTTACCATCTCATTAACATACAACCTAGAAAGTTGATCTAGATATAATGTATCTCAAATAGGATGTAAATAGGTAGATATAGTCAATCGATGAACAATAACCCAGATTTCATTATTACCTCAAGATGTCTTTGGTAATCCCATAACGAAGTCCATGGGTATATTTTCCCATTTCCACTCTAGAACCGGTAGAAGTGAAGAATCCCTTTTGGAAACTTCCGCTCTTCTTTAGCCTGCTGAAAAGTCAAACACTTCATAGAAAAATTAGTAATATCTCTTTTCATTCCATCCCACCAGTAATACTCCCATAGATTTATGTACATCTTAGTACCGCCAGGATGAACTGAAAACGAGGAACTATAAGCCTAACATAACAACTTATTCTTTAACTGTCAATCACATGTCACACATAATCTCTTCCCAAACCTCGAAACACAGTCAATATCAATGTTAAATTCAGGAAACATACCCTTCTGAACCATCTATTCCTTTTTATGCAACTCACTGCCTTTCTTCTGTTCTTTCTTAATTATGTCTGATAGAGATGATCTCACTGAAACCTGAATCAAAACAGATAAACATCCTGCACCAACAACTTCTATGCCAAAGTTCATAAAATAAAAAACCAAATGATCTCATTACAAACATAGAATCGTTAATGAAGCATGACTTTTTCGACTCAAAGCATTAGAAACTTTATTTTATTTTCCTGGATGGTAATGAATTGTACAATCGTAAACCTTGATTAATTATATCTGTATCCTCTATATCATTTTCAATTCCTTCTATGTGAATATATAATTTAAACTTTTGTGACTGGAATATATTTCACACTTTACTCCATACAAATGATGCCTATAAATTTTTAATGAAAAAACAACAACAGCTAATTCCAAATCATGTATAGGGTAATTTAACTCAAGATTTTTCATCTGACAAGAAGCATAAGAAATTACCTGATCATTCTACATAAGGACACAACCAAGTCCTTTCAACATAGAATCATTGTAGATAAAACACTCACCATTTCTGGAAGGCAGTTCCAAGACTAGAGCATTTACCAATATAATTTTCAAATCTGAAAAATAATAATCTCATTATTTTGTCCAAATGAGCTTAACACCATTTCGAGTTAATATAGTCATTAGACTAGATAATCATGAAAACTTTTCAACAAACCCCCGGTAATAACCTTCCAAACGAAGAAAAATATAGATCTCAGTTATATTTGTGGGTCTTGGCCATTCTTCAACAACTTTTGTTTTAGCAGGATCAGCAGTTATGCCATTTTTTGAAACAATGTGACCAAGGAAAGAAATTTGTTGTAACCAAAACTCACAGTTGCTGAATTTCACATAGAGTTTTTTTTCATTTTAGGTTATCATGATAAACCTTAAATGACTATCATGATCCTATTTACATTTGGAAAAAACTAAAAATCATCAATGAACACAACCCGAAACATATCCAAGAACTCATGATAATTTATATTCATTAGATCCATGAATACAGCAGGTGTAGTGGTTAACCCAAAAGGCATAACTATAAATTCATAATGGCCATATCTAGTATGAAACACAGTATTTGAAATGTCTGATTCTTTTACTTTCAACTGATGGTACCTAGAACTCATGCCAATCTTTGAAAAATACTGAGCTCTCTGTAGCTGATCAAACAAATCATCGATATGTGGAAAAAGATACTTGTTCTTAATAGTTATGTTATTCAATGCTCTATGATCAATGAAAAGTCTCATTGAACCATATTTTTTTAACAAATATGATAGTGGAACCCTATGGTGATGTACTTGGTCGAATGAAACCATTATCCAATAACTTATGTAATTGCTTATTTAAATCTAAATGTTCATCTTTAGCCATTCAATAAGGGGGTTTTGAAATTTGCTTAGAATTAGAAACTAAGTTAATAGTAAATGAAAATTCCGGATCATGTATGACACCAGGAAACTCATCAGGAAAAACATCATGATACTCATTTACCACAGGCACATCATAAATTTTAACAGTTCATTTTTTTCGACAATATGTGCAAGGTAACATTCATTTCCATATTTTACTAGTTTCTCAACATCCTTATATGTTATCAAAAGTAACGGTTCATTCTTGTATACAAAATGAAAATCTTTTTGAAAAAAAAACTCTTTATCTCTATAGTAAATCTTATCATGATAAACAGAAAGCCAATCCATGCCCAAAATATCATCAAACACTACTATAGGCATAACAATAAGGTTTTCTGGTAGATTCTTTCCGCATACAAGGATATGTAGGTTCTTATAATTTATTTTTTAAAACGTTTAATTTGGGTGTTTTTGCCATAAGTTCATGATTCATATCATGAGATGGAATTCCCAATTTACTAGAAAACTTTTGAGAAATGAATGAAAGTGTAGACCCTGAATCAAACAACACATTGTCATAATCTGAACAAACATACAGGGTACCTAATAATACTTCATTCGAGGGCCCATCATCTACTGAAGTAGTTGCAAAAGATTTTACCACCCCTTTCTTCTTATAGTCTGGCTGATTTTCCTCAGTTGAGATCATCGTTAGATACTCATATGTATTATGACCCATTTCATTACACTTAAAACATCTTACTGCTAGATTTCCATTGCCTTCTTGACCAACTTACTTACAGTTACGAGCAATATGACCAGACTTACCACACTGAAAGCACTTTCCGGACTTTGATAAACATTCTCCAGAATGCATTTTACCACATTTCTCAAGGGATGGATATTTTGTTTTCTTACCACCATGCTTCTTGGATGAATTATTTCCCTTTTCCTGCAAATTAGACACCTTATTCTCTTCTTTTTCAAATAACATCTGGTCATCTGCAAACTCCATTTCCACCTTATCTGCACATCGAAAAAGTTTTTCATAACATCTGAACTGACGAGAAGATAAAGGCCTTCGATACATTAGCGTTAACCTTGAGTAAAAATGGTTTATTTTTCTATCAATATCTCGTATGAAATTTGGAGCATACATTGCAAGTTGAGTGAACTTTGCTTCATAAGAAGCCACTGATTCATACTCCTTCTTCAATTCTAGGAATGGTTTTCCCATCCTAAGATGAACCACCTTAAGAAAATATTTCTCAAGTAACATACCATTGAATTCATCCCATTCAAGATCATCGGTCTCCGCACTATCCCTGATATTTTTCACCGTCAACCACCACTGATCAGCTTCACCTTCCATGAAGAAAATAGTGAGACACCCCTTTTGATGTTCTGAACACCCCATGACATCAAAAATCGTTTCCAGTGATTTAATCCACCCTTCTTCTAGCACATGGTCAGATGATCCTCTGAATGATGGGGGATGTTGCCTCATAAAATTCTCCACTAATGACATGTTCCTCTGTGGTTGATCTGGCTAATCTCGTGTATGGATACCGCCACCATTTATAGACTGATTCAACTGTTCCATCACTGAAACAAATAGTTCAGTTCTGATTCCGACCATCTTAGTTTGCTGATTTTGAAGGTTGTTTTCCTCTTAATGTCGTCCCAATATAGCTTACCTTTTTCCTCTGCAGAAAAAAATTATGAACACATAAATATCTTAAACGAAGAAACATGGAAATCATTAAATGCTGTATGATTTCAATCATACCATAAATTAATTTATAGACATGAATTTAACAATATTCTAACTCATAAAGTTTTCTAAACCGACCTCTGATACCAACTATAAGGACCCTAAAATAAAACATTACATAATATTGAATTAAATGAATAATTCACATTGAGGATCATTTAAGGTTTAGAGATTTATAGAATTAGGGCATAAATATTACATCTGAAAATTTACAAAGTAGACACTTATACTCAGTTTACTTTTTTTCATAAAATAAAGACTCTTGAGAAAACGAGTCACGTCCAGGTCCAAGTTTTAGACAGCATGACTTTTCGTGATCCCATCCTTGACCCTATTCCACTTTATGTCTAGTGAAAAACATTTCAAAAACTTGGGATGAGCATAAAAAGATCAGTAAGGAATACAAAAAGAAGGAAACTATTCGTTTTTCAAAACAACATGTAATCCATGAATACCTAATCATAAGTATTGAATTTCTTCTATATGATGTAGTAAATACTCTTCACTAAATAAAATATCATTTCTTCCCCTTTTGTAACCAAAATATCACCATAAAACTCATATGAAGAACACATAACATATAAAGGTAATGTGGAACATAAGCATACTTAAATGCAATAACCATACGGTAGACTTCCACACATGTCACTAAATGGAATAGCCATATGACCGACTTCTATTCCCAATGCATTGGAGGTTATAACATAACCACCCATCCTGGTTTATCACGTCACCACCTGTCATTTGGTTTATCATGTAACCACTTTTCAAATGTTCAAGTACCATTATACAATAATAACACATACAACAAATATAAAGGATAGAAAACATTTCGAAATTTCAATCACAATATATCACTTAAATATATTGAGATAACAAATCCATTAACAAAACCATTTTTAATACCAAAGTACATAATAGAATATATGGTATTTATTTTTCCTTTTAAAAACATTAGGACTTGTTAAGCAAGCCAAAGATCAAGTAATACTCGCAGCGGTAGAAAGTTCATTGTCACTGCGTATGTTAATAGAAACATTCCTTTTTATATATTAGTAAATTGCTTCATATAAAAATATTACCTTTGAATAAAATGAAAAGTCAATGGAGTTTATTCAACATATAAAATAATGTCTTCTATTAAAACAAAATATGCCTCAATGATTGTAACACCCTGAGATTTTATGAGATATATTATTTTTAATGTCTTATATTATACACTACACCAGGATTAGATTGTACTATACGCAACATCGTATTATCTTGCAGTATACGCAACACTATTCTTGGTTCGTGTTACACACAATTTCATGTTTGTTTCGTGGAAATTATTTTACGCAACAATACGTTTAGATTTTTTTTTATGTTATATGCAACACCAAATAGAGCATTCACTACACGCAGCCCTAACTTGGCCTGCATTACACACAATCAAGACCTTCCTCGATAGTATGTGTAGTACGCAATACCGAGTTTCACTAAACAATATATTATTAAAATATTATTATGAACTAACCGTTATGAATAATAATACCCATTTTATTAAATTTTATAATTTTTATCTTTCAAAATGGACATTAATTTTGGATTCATAATATAGAAATTTGCCTAGGGTGAATTTTTGGTATTTTTCTGAAAACATTCAATTTTCGATGAATGGTGAAAACACTGGGTTACTATTTAAAAACCAACTATTTATTTAAATAATTATTTATTTTATTTTAATTTATGTTAGGTCAAAATTGATACATAATACCTATATATCTTCAATGTAATTCATTGGATTCATTTTATAATAATATTAGATATATAAAATGTTTATTGAATTTTCACCGTCTTTTACCCACCTCCTAGGAGAATTTGGAAATTGACATAAAACATAATTTTACCTCTTCTGTGAGTGGAATTTTGAAAATCCAAGAGATATGTTTAATATCAAGGACTAAAATGTGGTTTAATGGTATGAAAATAATTTTTGGGGAATAATAACTTTTTTACTTTTATTTACCATGGTTAAAAGTAAATAGGGTAATTAAAGGTTAAAATGATATTATTATTACCCTAAAACATGTCCTATATCTAATGGATATGTGTTATTCGACCAAAAAAACCTTAGGAATAATATATGGCCATTTAGGTCCACATGGATTAGATTAGGACATTTATTGTTAATTTATTTAAAGAAGGGTTAAAATAGTTAAAATCAATGTTTAATAACTAAATCAGTTTAAATATAGGGTTATACATAAGATAAATTCGACTATAAATATTAATTATATAGCTAAAACTATTTCTTAAATAATGGTAATTTAGTTATAATTATTAGACATTAAATAAATTATGTTATTTATGACACAATGATGATGCAGAAATTATCTTATTAATGAAATATTAACATAATTGATGTTATAAATACCCAAATAAATGTAATTTGAGACTTTTTATGAATTCCAATGATTTTTAGGTCACTATTACATGTTATTATTGGTTTAATTAACCTTTTTCTAACTAATCATGCTGTTATGATTTTCACAAAAATCAATTACCAGATAGTGTCAAAATTGACATAAAATAGTTTTTAAAACAAATATTATATTATTATGTGTTATTTTATGCCTAAAAATCTACGGTTTGGCCAAATTACTTCGATAAGGTTATATATATATATTAATAATTAACCACTTGGGGTTATTCTGGATTGTTATAGAATGATTATTAACCTTATAGTGTAACAAAACATGAAGACAAAGTAAAAGTAAAATTAGTTAAGTTAAAGTCAAATCTAAATGATATGGTTAAAATAGTAACCTACACTTGTCCAAATTATATTTGATGAAGGGATTTCGACCCATACCCACATTAGCATCGAAATAAAAAGATTTTGACATATTAAAAACCGATTATGACTTTATAATAATATAATATTTTTAGTTTTTCAAAGGTTCCCCTCTTCTCCCTTATAAAAGTGAACCTCCTCCCTCTCATCCTCACACCACTTTGAGCCATCAATCTCGACAAAACCCTGTCAAATTCACTTCTCCACTTCCCTAGAAACATCCTAGATGTCCTGGTCTTCTTCAAAGACCAATCCTAGTGACCTAAGAGGAGGTTAAGTAGAGGCGTGTCAAAGAAGAGGTAATATCCATTACCGATCCTTTACAATTTCTTTATTCTTAAACTTCTTATTCATTATTTGTTTAATTATAAAGTAATAACATCAGTATTAAATATATAATGATATGTAATTATAAATTTAAAACAACCATATTTCACCTTCTATCCATCATACGGAAAACTAAATCACCACGCGTGCGTTCGTAAGGAATACCGTCTTCACACCGTGGTGTAATCTGTTTTCGACCACCACCTTACTTGGATGGGTATAATGGTGTAAATAAATAACAATATATTATTATTGTAAATTTATATTGATTCTTAAATATTATACATACACTTCAATACAATTTCACGATCATGGGAATGGTATCATCGCTCATGCGTACATACGGACTACCATCTCCACGACGCGATGAGATTCATTCTCCAAGTTAACCATTCATGAATGATTATAAAGTATATATAATAAGTAATCATGAAATATATTACATAATAATGATACTGGATTTATGTGTGTGTTTATATATATATATATATGTATGCAATCTACTTAATTCAATTCAATTCAATAAGGAAATGAAAATAGCGTTCATGCGTACGTATGGCCTACCGTCTCCAAGAACGGTCTATTCCATACATTTATCTATCTATCATATATATATGTATATGATGAATATATATTATATATATAAATCATGTTTCACATTATGTAATTAGGTAAAGAAGGATATAAGTAATAATATCAAGAACAACAAGTCGGAACACGTACAATAAATGAAACGATTTTAACCAAATAGCAGCTTTTAAATCAAATTTATAAAAGAATGGGTAATATAAAGCCATATATGATATCATAAAAATGAATATGATTCTTTAATAAGTCAATATAACTATTTAAATCACTAAACATGAGGTCCGGATACATACAAATCATATTAGACATAAGGTAAGGGAAAATCACCCAATCTCCATTTTTATCCGAGATTGTTTATACATCAGAATTTATTGGGGAATATTTGTCATCGACATCCATGTTTCCTCAATATGTAATATTTTTTATATCCTCCTACAATTCGTTAAATCCAATTTTACCATTCAGTGATTTTTTTGTAAAAGATAAGAAAGGAATCTTTTGTCATTTTTCGTATGAGGTACTTTTGACTTTTTCGGCCAAAGTACGAGAAGACTGTTTTTTTAACTTATATGGCATGAATGGATTTTATGAATTCATACAAAAATATTTCCATGAATATTCCTTTACAAGTTCTCATATTTATTTTTAATCAAATTATTTTAGTTTGAAATATTATGACATGTTAAGAAAGGAAAAATGTTTTTGAAATAGAATGGATTTTTTCCACAAGAATGAAGATCAAGTGTTTTATCAAAATTATTTTCAATCTAAGATAATATAGAGTTATGTTTCTATCCATATTTTTACATTCATTTGATTATGTTGTGAGGGAATTATTTTTATGATGTACTTTTATCTTATATGGATTATGTAATGATGGCATGATGGTTATGAATCCCATTTTTATTACATGGGTTATGCTATGATGTATGATTTATGATCAAGTGGCACACATAATAATGGTTTATTATGATATGGTTGGGACCTATATCTAACTCCATATCATTGGGTAATGATTTATATCTCATGAGATAGACATGGCTAGAATGGTAAGTTAATCTAGTTCTGTTTTATAGGACGGAAATGAGGAGTGAACTCGATTCAGAAAGGGACTTTGTACACTAAGATGGTCTTGGAAGAAATGCCTTGGCAACTATTGAAATCATAACATTTTATTAATGGTTTCCACAATTACATGTTTTATTCTCATGCTATTTTATTAGTATTAATGTTTTCTTTATGATCTATGCCTTACTCACTACCTTGTTTTTTGTCATTGCTCAATATTTTGATGATTAAACATTATGTTCTTGTTTTTATGTTCAAATGTATATAGTTTTTTTTATTTTCCCGATGCTTACCCTTGCTGAGAATTTGAGCTCACCCTTTTAATTTTTTCATTTCCCCAGGATACAATGAATGGTTTAGGTAAAAATAGGCGAAGATCTTTATGGAATATGTTGAAGATCATTCACAAAGATTAGAAGATTATATTCCGAGTTTCCAAAGACACTAAACTATTATGGTCCTTTGGTGTCTGTTTTTGTTATGTATTAAGTATTCCACAAAATAAATGTAATTTCTATGTACATCAGGATTTGGGTCTCTACAGTTGGTATCAGAGAAAATGATTAGTTAAAAATTGGAAACTAGGATGTGAAAACTTTAGTGAGATCCCTATAGATATTTAAACGGTATGTATAGGGATGTCCTTAAGGTTAAGTATAAGTATAGGTTATAGTCCTAGAATTATGGTAATAATATTATAATTTAACCTATGTTGTTAGATATTGAAGGTAACCCCCCATGATTATTATTTCAGCCTCTCACACTATTCTTTTTGGGTTTTAGAAAATGGCTAGAAATGGGAAGATTCACGATAATGGAGGATATGATGGACAATGGAATGACATTATTCCTAAGAAACCAAATAAAATTGGATATGGAGGTCCACATATCATTATTATGCCTAATCAGTAATGTCATAATATGATCAATAATCTCAACTTTTAAATGTTTCTCGACTCATATAATAAGAGAAAGATGGAGTTTCATGATGATCATAGAGGAAAGAAAGTTCAATTTCTCTCATGTAAATGATGTGGGAAGAGGCATCAAGGAGAATGCTTTAAAGAAACTGGAAGAAGCTTTGGGTGCGGAAAATAAGGACACAAATCCAGTAAGTGAAAAGGAAATGGTTCAGTTAACACCATGGAAAAGGAAAATGGTATTTCTACGACATCAACAATGATTAGATGTTTTAAATGTGGAATGTATTGGCATTATGCAAACCAATTCCCTAAGGAAAAATCTAATGAAGAGAATCAACATGGTCATATGGGTAGTATTTATGTGGATGATGATGAGGAGACTACAGATGATATATGAGATGAAATAAGAGTTGAAGCTTGGTCAATGGTTTAAGAAGGTAGTGGAATGATTATATGTTTATTAAGAGTTCTGTTGTATAGTTAATTTAATTGTATTATGGAATAAAGAATCATCTAAGTATTGTTACACTGTTTTTGAAAGTATATGATGAATGGTACTGTTAACCATGAAATGTTATTCAAATACTTTTGGAAGGTAGATTCTATGTGCATAATGAATGGATAAGGAGATTATAAGATTTTTGATAGTATTAATGATCTCATTACTAGTATAAAGACAAAGTGATACCATTGTTTGAGTATATAGAATTTTTGGGATTTTGGTATGTGGAACGAGTTAACTTTTGACAACATTCATGTTTTCACTAAGAGTCTATGTAATTCATGTTTGAAAAGAATACATTATTAAGGTATTCACATGTTTGGAATGTGACCAACAATATATATCTTTTAATATATGGAGGATAAATGAAGGTATTCAAATGCTCGGTAGATGAAATTTATAGTAATATTTTTATTTATACTATAAGATTGGACAAAGGTATTTTGGATAAGCCGAACTATTGGAATGTATTATGTTGGAAATAAGTTAGTATTGATTAAGGATATAATTTTTTCGATATTATTTTTGGAATGTTATAATAGTATTGTTTTAGAAAAAGGAAAACCTGCAGAACGGGAGACAACCCATCGCGTCGGATAAGGTTGTGGGAATTGAACCCACAAAAGAAGTGTGACATGCCTTTATTACCTACAAGTAGCCTATAGGAAGTGTCTGGCTAGTAGAAACTATTTTTATTTTATTATGTGGTATGATAGATGACGTATAAGTCCATTTATGGAACGATATATAGTAGATGGACTAGTGTATATAACTATTGCTAACCTTTTGTTTGAGATAGATGGAATGACCCATCATTCTATCACATGATCTGCAAACACTTCACGAATGAAAAATTCATCTTCATTTATTTAAGAGATGAAGTGGAAATTGTTCAAGGAACGAACAACGGTGGGATTATATCGAAATAAATTATGTATTTCATCTAATTAAAATTCTTCAACTTTAGTGAAATGATCTTGAAAACCAAAATTGTTATCCTAGTGTCCTTATATCCGACGAATCAGATAGTACATTTAATCATCACAAATTTATGGCTTCGTGATTGTTGGCTTTTTCATAGCCATGTTCTCAACCACTCTCCCTCAAGAACATGATGGTTATATTTTTATTTCATATCCATATTTTTAACTATGTTATCCTCTGTGGAAAACCAGTGTTTAGTTAATTTGGGTAACTATTATGTTTCATATATTAGTTTTTAAAGATAAGTTTTGATATAACTTTTTACAATGTTGGTTTTTATGAAAGAAACTATAAAGTTGTAAACCATTTATAACCTCGACAAATTTCAAGGGCGAAATTCATTTTAAGGGGGGTAGAATGTAACACACCAAGATTTTATGTGATATATTATTTTTAATGTCTTATATTATACACTACACCAAGATTATCTTGTACTATATTCAACACCTTATTATCTTGCAGTATACGAAACACTATTCTTGGTCTGTGTTACACATAATTTCAAGATCGTTTTGTGGAAATTATTTTACGCAACATTAAGTATATATTTTGTTTATTGTTTGAATGAAAGAAGTTTTTATTATGTTATATGCAACAAAAAACAGTGCTTTCACTACAAGCAGCCCTGACTTGGCTTGCATTACACGCAATCAAGACCTTCCTCTATAGCGTGTGTAGTACGCAATACCGAGTTTCACTAAACAAGATATTATTATAATATTATTTTGAACAAGCCGTTATGAATAGAAATACACAATTTTTGAAGATTTATAAATTTTATCATTCCAAATGGACATCATTTTTAAATTAGATATATCAAAATTATGCTAGGATGAATTTCTGTTATTTTTCTGAAAACATTCAATTTTTTATGAATAGTGAAAACACTGGGTTACTATTTAAAAGTCGACTTTTTATTTAAATAAATATTTATATTCTTTAAATTTATTTTAGGTCAAAATTGATACATAATACCTATATAAGTTCAATGTAATTCATTGGAGTAATTTTATAATAATTTTAGTTATATAAAAAATTTATTGAACTTTTCACCGTCTTTTACCCACCTCTTAGGAGAATTTGGAAATTCACATAAAACATAATTTTACTGCTTCTGTGAGTGGAATTTTGAAAATCCGAAAGAAATGGATAATATCAAGGACTAAAATTTGGTTCAATGAGATGAAAATAATTTTTGGTGAATAGTAACTTTTTACTTTTATTTACCACGGTTAAATGTAAATAGGGTAATTAAGGGTAAAATGATATTATTATTACCCTAACTCATGTCCTAATTATATTGGATCTATATAATTAGACCAAAAACAACCTTAGGAATAATATATGACCATTTAGGCCAACTTGGATTAGATTAGGACATTAATTATTAATTTATTTAAAGAAGGGTTAAAATAGTTAAAATCAAAGTTTAATAACTAAATGATTTTCAATATATGGTTATACATAAGATAAATTCGACTATAAAATTTCATTATAAAGCTAAAAATATTTCCTACATAATGGTAATTTAGTTATAATTTTTAGACATGAAATAAATTATGTTATTTATGACAAAATGATGATGCATTAATTACCTTATTAATGAAATAATAACAGAATTGATGTTATATATACCCAAATAAATGTAATTTGAGACTTTTTATGAATTAAAATGACTTTATTGGTTAATATCACATGTTAGTATTGATTTAATTAACTTTTTTCGAACTAATCATGTATTTATGATTTTCACAAAAATCAATTACCAAATAGTGTCAAAATTGACATAAAATAGTTTTTAAAACAAATATTTTATTATTAATTGAAATATTATTCCTAAAAATATAAGGATCAGAAAAATGACTTAGATAAGGTTATATATATTATTAATGAACCCCTTGGGGTTCGTTTGGACTGTTATAGTCAGTTTATTAACATTATAGTGTAAATAAACAAGAAGACAAGGTAAAAGTAAAATTATTTAACTTAAAGTTAAATCTAAATGATAAGGTTAAAATACCAACCTAATCATTTTCAAATTCAATTGGATGAGACGATTAAGACCCATCCCCACCTTATATTCTAAATAAATCAATTTGGAGCTATTAAAAAATGAATATGACTCTATAATAAAATAATATGTTTAGTTTTTCCAAAGGTTCCCCTCACCCCCTTTATAAAAGGGAACCTCCTTCCTCTCCTCCTCACACCACATTGAGCCATCAAGATCGGACAAAACCTGCCATATTCTATTCTATACTTCCCTAGATACATCCTATAGGTCCTGATATTCTTCAAATACCAACCCTACTACCCTATAAGGAGGATAAGAAGAGGCGCGTCAAAGAAGAGGTAATATCCATTACCGATCCTTTCCAATTTCTTTCTTTTTAAACTTCTTCTTCTTTTGTTGTTTCATTATAAAGTAATAACATAACTATTAAATATATACTAATCTGTTATTATAAATATGAAACAAAAATATTACACCTTCTGTCCATCCTATGAAAAATGAAATCACCCCGCATGCGTACGTATGAAATACCATCTCCACATTGTGGTTTAATATGTTTTCGACCACCAACATACTTGGATGAGTATAATTGTGTAAATAAATAAATAAATATTATTATTTTAAAGTTATATTTATTTTGAAATATTATACATACACTTAAATACAATTACACGATCATGGGAATGGTATCATCGCTCGGGCGTATGTACGGACAATCGTCTCCACGATGCGATGAGATTCATTCTCCATGTTAACCATTCATGAATGATTATAAAGTATATATAATAATTAATCATGAAATACATGAAATAATAATGATAATGGATTTATGTATATATATATATATGTATTTCATCTACTTAATTCCATTCAATTCAATAAGGAAACGGAAACAACGTTCATATGTACGTACGGCATACCGTCTCCATGAACGGTGTATTTCATTCCATTTATCTATCTATCATATATATATATATATATATATGTTGAAAATATATTATATATATAAATCATGTTTTACATTTTGGAATTATGTAACGTAGGGTATAAGTAATAATATCAAGAACAAAAAGTCGAAACACGTACAATAAATGAAACGATTTTACCCAAATCGCTACTTTTACATCGAATTTATGAAATTATGGGTAATATAACGTCAAATATGATATCATAAAAAAGAATATGATTCTGTAATAAGTCAATAACATTATTTGAATCACTATACAGGGGGTCCAGATACATACGAAGCATATTAGACTTATGGTAAGGGAAAATATCGCAATCTCTATTTTTATCCTAGATTGTTTATACATTAGAATTTACTGGGGAATATTTATCCTCCACATCCATATTTCCTCAATATTTAATATTATTTATATCATCCTAAAATTTTTTAAATTTAATTTTACCCTTCGGTTTGTTTTTTGTAAAAGATATGAATGGAATCTATTGTCGTTTTTTGTACGAGGTACTTTTTGACTTTTTCTTCCAAAGTACGTGAAGAATGTTTTTTTAACTTATATGGCATGAATGGATTTTATGATTTAATAAAAAAATATTTCCATGATGCTTCCTGTACAAGTTTTCAAGTTTATATTTAATCAATTTCTTATAGTTTAAAATTTTATTACATGTTAAGAAAGGAAAAATGATTTTGAAGTAGAAAAGATATTTTCCTCAACAATGAAGTTCAAGTGTTTTATCAATATTATTTTCCACCTAAGATAATATAGAGTTCTGTTTCTATCCCAATTTTTACATTGTTTAAATTATGTTATGATTGAATTATTTTTATGATTTCCTTTTATTCTATATTTATTATGTAATGATGGCATGATGTTTCTGAATCCCATTTTTATTACATGGGTTATGCTATGATGTATGATTTAGGATCATGTGAAACACAAAATAATGGTTTCATTATGAGATAGGTGGGACCTATATCTCCGTAAAATGTATTGGGTAAAGATTTGTATATCATGAGATAGACATGGATGGAATGGTAAGTTAATCCAGTTTAGTGTTGCAGGACTGAAATGAGGAGTGAACTCGATTCAGAAAGGGACTTTGTCCACTAAGATGGTCTTGGCAGCAATGCCTTGGCTACTATGGAAATCATAACATGTGCTTAATGGTTTCCAAAATTACATGTTTTATTCTCATTCTATTTTATCTGGATCAATTTTTTTATGATCTATGCCTTATGCACTACGTTGTTTTATGTAATTGATCAAGATTTTGATGTTTAAACATTATGTTCTGGTTTTTATGTACAAATTTATCTGGTTTGTTTTATTTTCTACATTCATATGTTTAATGAGAATTTGAGATCACCCTTTTTATGTTTTCTTTTCCCCAGGATATAAAGAAAGGTTTTAGGGAAAAAAGGGGAAGATCTTTATGGGAGATGTTGATGATATTTCACAAAGATTAGAAGATTATATTATGACATTCCCAAGACACTAAACTATTATGGTCTTTTGGTATTTTTTTGTTATGTATTAAGTATTTATCAAAAGTAGTGTAATGTCCATGTACTCCAGGCTTTGGGTCTCTACAATTATAGGAGACTGAGACGAAGTCCCATACCTCAGGTCCGACATTACTCGATCGTTCATTAATCTACTGAATAATAAATTAGAGTTAATTTCTACTTTCTTAAAAACCTATTTCAAGTTCATTATTCCTTTAATATCATTTATTACCATGTTATGAACATTATGTAATCATTTATGTTAATAACGATCGTTTTGTCGATATTTGGTAGTTGAGTCAAAAATAAACATCTTATAATTACAAGTTGTTCATGTGATAAAATATCCACTATCTACAGAATTATATTCATGTTTTAGATATCATATATATAATACATATCCAGTATATAAATTCATTTATAATATTAAATAACTTTTAGAGATAAAAAATGAAATGCACTGTTCATGGAGACGGTAAGCCGGACGTACGCATGAACGCTACTTTCATTTCTATTTCGCATTTAAGGGAATGAAAACCTTATGAAATAGAGGTGCATTATAATTCCAGTAGAATATCATATATAATATTATTAACTCCATTATTTAAAAGTCCCACATATGGCATTAACGATTCAAATCACTTTGAGGAGGTGGTAGTCCGCACTTCCAAAAATGAAATTATCGCGTTTATACATTATGGAAACCATAAAGGTATAAAATAAATGAAAAATACAGAAGAATAATGAAAAAATAAACATAATATATATTATATATAAATATAGTGACATATTAATGGCCTCCATGAGAGGCGGTAGGAGATATTTTAACAATCGTCGTTTCGTGAGGTAGTAGTTCGTCGTCCATAGAAAAAATATGTTCTTCACCCATTAGATGGAAATGTGTGTAATTTTAGCCCGAATACTTATAATAACAGAATCATAGTATATTTTAAATTTTGGTTTTGTTACAAAATAGAGGAATAAATAGTGTTTATGGTGTTGGAGAAGCAAAATAAAACAATAGAACATAAGATAAGACGTTACATTTAAATCGGGAAACTCCCATTGGTTTGAACCAATATGGTTTTTTGAGGGGCGTTCTGTATATGGTAAGGATTCTATGATTAATAGAGGGATATGGAGAAATTATTTAAGTAGATTTTTTAGGATAAAAGGGCTTGATATTTCTTTCAAATGGGTGGGATGTGGGGTCTTTTTATAAGGGAGAGGAGGGGGTCTTTTGGAAAGCTTGAAAATATTATTTTATTATATAATGATTTTCAGTTTATAAAGGTAAAAAAAATCATTAAAGTACAAGATAAGGTGTCCCATATTAGAAATAAAATCATCCAATAAGAATTTGACAAGTGCTGGATATTATTTTAAACTTTATCTTCATATTTATTTAAATCATTCATTAATGACATAAACACTGCATCATCATTGTGTCATAAAGAATATTATTTATTTGATGTCTAAAAATTATAAATAAACTAACATAATGTAAGAAATATTTTTATATTTCTAATTTATATTTATAGTCAAAATTATAACTTATACAACCCCATGTATGAATTTTTTTAGAAAAATAATTCATGTTTGTGACATTTTTATTTTTACTTTAAATAAAAAGGTTTTAATGTCATTATCTTACCCAAGTGGTTCCATGGAGTCCCAAAATTTATCCATGCTTAATAATGGTCTTAAAAAACTCATAAAATAAGGGTATTCATGTGTAAAGGTAATTTCATATTATTATTACATGATTTTTACCATTATTTACACTAATTACATTTAATTGTGGTTAACAAAACTTAAGAGTTACTATTAAAAAAATTATTTTCATCTCAGCGAACCAAATTTTACTTACTAATGAAAACAATGTATGATTAATTTTTCAAATTCAATTCACAGAAGTGGTAAAATTTTATTTAAATGAAAAATCAATTTTATTTATGTAACACTTAGTGGTTTCACTATTCACCAAAAATTGAAGTTTTTCAGAAAAATAACAAAAATTCAAAGTAAGCTATATTTGTTATTCAGAAATAAATAATTAAGTCAATTTAAAAAAATTCATAAAATATAATTTTCATTAATCAATTTTATAATTAATTCTAGTTGTCAAAACGAATCGCGTGTTTTTATGAAACAATATCTATCAAAAGATTGACACTTGTTTAAATCAAATTTCAAAGTAAAATTAATTTCAATGACCATCGTTGGATTAAATGGTAAAAATATATTATAATTAAATGTTAAAACAATTAAAAATATAATATAACCCTCTAAATAAATTACATTACAAGGTGCTTCTGAATTACGATACAACATTATCACTATTCATTAAAAATGAACTTTATTGGGAAAATGACAAAAACATACACAAAATAAATTTTGATGTCCCGATTCTATAGAAGAATTTTATTTGGTCCAATAGAACATATATGAGTAAAAAATTCTATATTTAATGAGGTTTCTCCATCAAAAGGCGATAAATCGACCTTTTATTGAATATTAAAGTATTCATTCTAAAAATTGGATTAATTCGCATTTAAAGCCTCTAAAATTAATTGGATAGATGTAAAAACATTTAACAAACATATATAATCATATCTTAGTAATTTCTATTAATTCCTGCCAATAAAATGACTACATGTTAACAACCATTTAAAATAATATTATTATATTATAAGTGTGCAACGTAAGATTTCAAAGAAATTCGTTGTTGTGTATCAAGTACGCCATCAAAAATAGAAACCCCATTAAAGAAAAATTAATATTTAATTCACAAATATTAATAAATATGAAAATGTCGTATTCTTTATTTAACTGGGATGTTACAGATGATATGGGATTCTGAAGAATGGTGTTCCCACAAATAATTTTATAAAAATATTAAAGGTATTTAATATTGCACATGTGTGGTTTAAAAATAAAAATGTTATTACTCTTAAAAGTTAGATCTAATCAGAAATTGGAGACCACATTTGAGTGTGAAATTCATTGTTTACTTCGGTGCGACCAATAATAGGTGTCTATAGGGTGATCAGATAACTCACATGTTAACAGTATGTTTTATGGAATAATTAAGTTATTAAATTAAATAATTAACTCATTTCCAAAAAAATCTATAAATGAATAATATAATCTATAAGCTTATGGGTTTTTTAAATAAAAACAGTAGGATAATTACAGATCTCATCCTTCCTCTTTTAGTGTAGATTCTACTAGGATGATGATCAAACGGATGATCGGAGAAGATTGAAGCGCAGTGGATGCAACAAAGTCCTTCAATCATTGTATATCACACTCCTATACAAAATATTATACAATTTTTAGGTCATAGTTATAAATTATTTGTTTATTACCTTGTTTATTAAATTGAATCAGCATATTGATCACCTCTAACGATCTGCGGTAATTATCACCTATGAATTCACCTACAAACTGAAAAAATTTACTTATTCATTTTTTATAACCATATAAATCAATATTTTTTATAATTGGATAATATATATTGTCCAAATATTGTTAACCCTTTTTATTATAATTTTATAACTCAATTTATTTGTGATCTTTACAAAAAGGACCACAAGAGCTTTGTTCGACATCATCGGGTTGTACTGTTCCTGAGAAGGCCAGTAATATCTAAATTGATTAACATGAGAGGAATGGGATGATGAAATGAGAATATAATTGGATATATTTTCTGATGTGTTTTATCATTTTTATGGCGAACAATAAACTCATTGAAGAGAGAAGGACCATTGTGTGAGTGGTCTATTGCAATAGTAGTAAGGATTTGAAAATTTGTGGTTCTGTCCTGAAAAGGGTTTGAAGCCACTCAATGATGGTAGATCCCATAATCTCAGCCACATATACAGTAGAAACTGAAGATGAAGACTATATTTGAGGCACGAAAATCAGATCTATGAACCTGGACAGAATTATAAATATACACCATGTATATGGATGAAAACACATCATATATCTCATTGAGTGTGACAGATATGGTATAAGAAATATACAATGATGGATCAAAGTGATTCCCCCCAAAAAAACATATATCTCATCCCTGGGTGGATGATCTATGTGATGAGTCATACGAGATAGAGTCTGTGTGGGATTACATAACAAGAGTACATTGGGAAACACCCTTATAAATCCACATGTCATGATAAAAGTACACACACATGCCTTTGTACATGATCACAAATATAAGGATATGAGATGGTACTTATTGTCTTGGAAATACCATGTAGTTCTCCTGCACGACATGTACTATTACATGTCTTGGGAACTATGTATCTCATGGAACATGACCAGGTCTTAGAGTGGACCATATTTTCTTTGGGTCCCCTAACACGCCGGGTACATCTTGGTTTCTTTTTAGGAGACATAATGGTTTTATATATCCTTAATAGTAACTCATATATTTTCTCATGAATATTCTATTCTGTGTGGGGTTATAAATATAATGAAATGGTGGCCTCAGTTTTGGCAGTAATGATACAATTTAAAATGTTATATGCATTAAAAATTTTGAGACAATGCCAATATATGATAATGATTGGGAAAGATCACCGATGGCTTTCTATAGAGTGGATCCCCACATCAATATGGGTGTGGGTCCTCCCAAACTACCTTTTGAGTGCAACCATCTTATGAAAATGGGTGTGGGTCATCAATAAGTATTTTGGACCCCCCCAATTATACTAGGGCATGTGTCCTCTATTTCTAAGGGGAAGCCCTTATAATATATCATACATGTATTCGATGATCAAAGATGAACCCCTTGTAACACTAGGGATCAGTTCATCGAACTATAGTGTGGACCCCCCCTCATCATGGTCATAGGTACTCATCCTATTAAGTATAACGCCCATATAATCATAGTTCATGGTTCCACATAACACCAGAGTGCAACACCACTAATGTAATAGGGTGTGGGTCCTCTAAATTGAGTTTATGGACAATTAACTATGCGTTACAATTACAATTAGTTTCTTTTATATAAATGGTTAATTAAGAGATGATGCAAGAGATCATGGGCCTCATTGATGTAAATTTCGAGCTGTTGGATACTATTATTTCTGTGATGTGATTTGATATGGATATCCCCTTAGTCTCTCTTTTGGTATTATTTTACAATATAGATATATACATCCATTTCTTTCAATAAAATTTGATTTTTTCCTACATTTCCATGAGAGGCAACGATATGTGAGATATGAAATTTTATTTCCATGTTTAGCTTGTCATGGTTTGATGAGTCCTCCCAAGTGCTATTAGTGTCAAATAATCGACCTCCAGTTTGTCTACATACTTTTTTTATCCCCTCGTGATTGGTCAATGTTAATATAACTATCCTTGTCTCTCTCTTAGTTTGGGTGAGATGTTATATTTGACTATTCCTTACAACTACTATTTTTTTATTTCTATTTTATCTTTTACTACTCCCCTTTCATTTTTAAGCGTGTATTACTGGGTATGTATATACTCACCCATGTATTGGATTTTCTCACATATGTTTTGTCTTATACAGATGAATTATAGTTCTATAGTGACTTAGGAAAATATTAGGGATACTGGTTACATTTGATTGTGTATGGTGGTTGAATCTTGGGATTCATGAGCTGGGCTCTTTTAGTGGTTTACAATTCTAGTTTTTTAGGTTGGTACATATTACGAGTTTGACCTATATTTTTCCCCTTCCCAGTTCAGATTGCACTATCGTATTCATTAACACCCTTGAGGTTATTCATTAATGGTTATAATTCTAGTTGTTTGCATCTTTTACTATTTCTGTATGCACTTCTATATCAATACAACATTGGGTATTCCAACTGGTACATAAGAAAAGGCCTCACCATGTTCGATATACCTTCTGTGTTGGTCGCCACCCCATCACCATTGGAGGTGGGATTGTGTAGTTATGGCTCGATCATTATTCTGATTCAAGTCTAGAATTATTTTTATTAGATTACAATAATTTTTCAAATTATAAATTCAAAATAATATCAGGATGATTTTTTCATAATTTTTGGTAATGTTTAAATTTTTTGAGTGAAATGTAACGAATAAAAATTTTAAAAATACTATCACATAAATGTTATTTTAATAACATATTAATGACCTAAAAGTATATTAAATAAATTGATAAAAATACTTATGTTTGATGAAAAATATATCATTTAATACGTAAATGATTAATTTATAATGTTTTGTTCATTTTCAATACATAAGTAATATTTTACATTATTAAATAAATATTTTGAGACTCCTACAATAAATTATAAACCCAAAAAGTGGACATAGATTTGATATTTATTTCAAATCCAAAGAACTGTTATCTCGTTAAAATAATATTTTCATAGAAATAAAAAACATTTAATATTTTATGTTAATGATAATTATAATCATAAAGAATACACTTATTTAAAAAATGGGTTTTACATGTTATCTGTGATAATATTAAAATTAATTTCTATACCCTCGTTAGTTATATTTGTAATAATTGACTCCAATTTTGGAATAATTATTTCCAAATTCCATAATAATTTTCACATTAATTTTATGCATTAAATTTAATTTACTTAGTTAATAAATAGTTACGAAAGAAAAGAACAAAAATAAAAAAATTGAAAAAAATACATGTGTAAAAGAATTAAAAAATTTGGTAATTATGTTTTTATTGAATTATTGAACATTTAACTTCCATATTAAATTATTTTTCTTAATTAGATATGTTTGACCTTTGTATAGTTTCTTAACCATTTATAAATTTTAAATAATGAACAACTCTCCCTTATAAAAGGATTTATCATGACCCCTATTCTCTCCATACACCAAGCCTCTAGTATTTGATTTAAATAATCCATTAAATATTCTAATACTATATTTTACTTTCTATATTTTTAATTATCACAAAAATACCCCCTCTCAAATCAGTAATTCATTTTTCATATATGCTCATCCAAAGAGTAAGGTAATATTTTCAATTACTAATTTCTCTTTTGTTTTTCCATTACATAATTGTACTACCACATTAAAAAATAATTTAAAAATGAAAGATTGATAAAATAATAATATTTATTATTATTGAAAACTGTTATAATTTGATAATATCAATTTTCATCCTTCCTCTAAAACAATTAGAAAATAGAAGGATTCCTCGATAAGTACATGCAGACTACTGCCTCTCTGAAAGGCATGCTTGATAATATTCACATACATACATAGATGTTTTTAAACTATATTTAAAAGTGATATATATATATATAATTTCATATATATTATTATATTATAAACCATTTTATTTAATCCCATTATTTTAGTATAAACTGATTTGTTTCCCATGCATATAGCGGGATTCCACCTCCTTGAAAGTGACATAATATTTCCACTATATTTATTCCTTATTTATTGAAATATATTATAAAAGGAATCACCAAAATAATATACCTAAAAATATCTATATTATTTTTTAATAATGATATCAGGATAATAGAATCACTTTTGCAACCAAACTCACCAATGTATTCTAGAATATTTTTATTTGTGGTAGTTTAACCACATATATGATCTATTATATTATTTCTATCATGGTTATCTATGTATATTGTAATATAAGAGGGTTTTTGGAAAATAATATGTAAAAAATTAATTTTCAATTTTTTTCAATTGTAGTGTTGATATCTAACATGTTATTAAGACACAATTCCTCAATAATAAAAATTTAGCTAACTAGATTGTCACCAGTATCATTATTATGAATTGTCACTATATTAAATATGAAATTAAATTACAAAAATATAAATAATTATTATATATTGATAATTATACATATAATTATTTTGAAATTATATAAAATGAATATATATAGAAGAGTATACACTTCTGTTTTGAAGTTATTAATGAACAAACATTCCAACATAAAAGAAATTTATGATCAAAATATAATATAAATTACTAATATGGTCTAAATAAATGATTATAACATAATCTTATACAAGGATATAGATTATAATATATTTATAAAATTGGTTATTGAAATTTTTATTTCTTATATATGAGTTTATATTTATTTTTCAGAATTCATGACAAAATGTAATGGTTTTTTCTAAAAATTGTTTCTTCATTGAGATATGATATTTATTCACCAATTTATTCCCATTTGATTGTGTATATAATTTATATGTATTTAATTTATCATAATTTTACTTTAAATATAATATATTTAAAAATTTATATGATTTTTTAAATTTAATGTTGTAACGACCCAACCACATTTACCCATATCCAGTGCATTTTTTCATAACATTGGGATGATTACAGGGGATCAAATCCCGAAAGTCCTATTAGATTAGTAAACTTGGAAGTATGATATACATACAAATGTTTTTTTAATACATTATAAAATGAAAAAACACAACAACATTATATCCTTCGACGAAATTCATTTCCCTTAGAATATCCCTACATGTCAGTCATAATATACTTTTTATATCCTCGAAAAATTAAAACATAGAAATGGGTGAGCTCAGAAGCTCATTAAGGATAACCATATAGCATAAAATTTAACAAATAAACAATAACATTTAATTAAATTTATAAAACTAAAACATAATCCTTTTAAGCATACAATTCAACATCATATGGAAAATATAAATCAAATAAATAAATTTACTTATTCACATGGATATTCTTTTAGTTGAATAATCACATGCAATTTAAGTAGCCAATTTCATAAGGATGCAATTTATAATGTTCGACACTGTAACAATATAGTCAAGCCCTCGTGCCATGAATACAAATAAAATTTTCTCAAGGCATTTTTCCAAGACACCAGTTTTTCTCATGAGACCTACCGATGAATTGAGGAGCTATATGGGGAACTACCAGTCACTTACAAAGTCCAATGTATTCTTTATTTTAAAAGGTATAAATATTACAGAATAATTCATAATAAAAATTGCATATGAAAAGTTAATAAGTTAACCATAAACCATAAATGGTATAAAAATAACACATCCACAGTCAAACATTTCACAAAACCAACAATACAGTATGATTGATTTTTATAATAAAAAATCATGTTTAAACAAATATAAAATCTAATAAAGTGCATTGACATAGATGAAATCAAAAATATTTGAAAGGAATATTTCATTCTATTTTGAAATCATTGAAATGTCATGTAATTATAAAAGAAAACATTTATTTAGAATATATTTTTATAATAAGGTAAGGTAAGCTTCAAAGGTGTAATAATGGTGGAGAGTAATTGCACCCACCTTATAAGTTAAAGAAAAAATTCTTACCTTAATTTGTCAAAAAGTCCCTAATGTACCTCATTTGGAAAACAAGGAAAATATTTCTTTAAAACCATTTTATAAAAAGAAAAAAAATTGTATAAATGACATTAATCCATAGTGTAGTAAATATTAAAAACATATTGAAATTCATTTTTTTGAAACCTTTATGTGGATGATAAAGAGGTCCAAGTATATACTTAGTAAAAACAATCTTGGATAATAAAGAGATTGTGAAATTAACCCTTCCCTTGTTCTTTTCCTTGGTCAAGGTACGTTAACCTCATATATAAAATTTGACTAATTTTTAATTAATTATACAAGAACCACATACATAAATCTGATATCATATATTATATTCCAATATTTCTTTGTTAATAATATATTAGTAGTATCTTTATTTCGGGTGTTAACTAAATCGTTTTCCTATATATGGTTTGTTATCTAAGTATTTTATGTTATGGATATGATGTATTTGATTCATATCAAGAATAATATTATGTTCTTAAAATTTGTTTTTAATAATAAAATGAAAATTATTCTTGAATGGTTGTGATGAGTAATGAATCTCATTGCGTTCGTGAAGATGGTAATCCGTATGTACACAAAACTCTACTTCCATTTTATTTTTTTTATTTTAAATGGAACGAATACCATATGATACAGAAGTATATTATTATTAAAGTATAATATACTATATTATATGTGTTACATAAGTTCATGAACATCATTCATTATATGTTCCATGTATTGTATGAAAGTCTCATGTCACATTGAGGCGACGATAGTCCGCACATTCTCAAGTGAAATTATCATATATACAACATAAATAGAGTACATGTATGATAAAAAATATAATTAGATAATATTATAGATAAACTAAATATCATAAATATCATATATAATTACAGTTCCATCATAATTTCCACCATAAGAGGTGGTATTAGAAGATTGAACAATCATCATTTCGTGAGGCGGTAGTTCACCGTCTATTGAAAGATTCCGTTCTATACCCATTAAGTGGAGGTGTGTATAATTTTAGTTCAAATACATATCATTACATCAAAATAGTACACATTGGATACTAGTGTTGTAATAAAAAAAGGAATAATGAGAGTGTAGGGGTTTGGATAAGTAAAAGAAAAGAAAAGAGCTTAAGTGGTGATGTTACCGTTAAATCAGGTAACACCCTTTAGATTGAAATAAAATGAATTATTTATGTTCTTTCTACCAAATGTAAGGATTTTAAGAGGAATATATGTATGTAGGTTATTAATTGGGAAGATGTTGGATGAGCCAAGGTGCATGAGAGGTGTGATAAATTGTTTAGAGGTGAGCTCTTTTATAAGTTGGAGGATGGGATTTTTAAGAATGTTTGAAAATATTATTTTATTATAATTTTAATTTCAGTAAATAAAAATCCTAAACACATTAAATTCAATTATAAGATGACCCATTTTAGAAAAAAATAATCTAATAATAATTAGACAGGATTTGGATATTGTTTTAATTTTTATAATCTCATTTTTTCAAATCATTCTTTAATGAGGTAAACACTGCATCATTTTTGTTTCATAAATAATTTTATTTATATGATGTCTAATTTTTTTAAAAAAGTACCATGTTTTAGGAAGTATGAATATATTTAAAGTGATTATTCATAGTCAAAATGATAAATTATATAACCCCATGTAAAAATTATTTCACTAAAAGATATTTGTTTTGTTAAAGTGTCTTTACTTTAAATTAATTAATATAAAGTGCCATTTTCACCGTCAAGTTTCTCCCTGGGTTCCCATAATCATCCCAGATATTCCCATGGTTGTACATGTATCAAAAAAAAGTAATAAGAAACGTGTTAGGTCAATTTAATATTATTATTGTAATCTTTTTTACCCTTATTTACCATATTTACCCTTTAACCATAGTAAATAAAATTTTTTCTGAAGTAAAATTTCCTAATGTCTAAAAATAAAAGTTACCTAGTTACATAATTAGGACCTCATGATTCCAAATATGGAATTAATTTTACCAAATTCAAAATACATAAGTGGAAAAAATTAATTTAAAATTAATTCTTGTGGTTAAGAAATCCGTGTTTTTAAGAATTAATATGTATGAAAAGAATGACAGTTCTTTATGTCCAGTTTAAAATTGAAATTACATCCAATTACCTAAATTATATTAAATGATAAAAATGTAATCTTTTGATTCTTTAAGAAAAGTAAAATGTATAATTTAACAATATAAATTATTTCAATTTAAAAAGTTTTTCATAATTAAAATTTAGTATTTTTCACTATTCATAAAAAATTTAAGGTTTTCATATGAGTACCAAAAATTAGAAATAAGATAATTTTGATATTCTGAATCAAAAAATGAATTCTATTTTGAAAAAGTATTTATTAAATTTTAAAACATTGTATCACTATTATTAACTTCTAGTTTGATTGGTGGTGGTGTGGTAGAATATTGAAGTTGCATAGAGCGCAAGCTATTGCATTATTCAATGGGAAACGTACCCTGGACGATTGGGGTGTCACATTCTTCTCCCCCATAAAATAATTTCATCCTCTATATTTTTAGAATACTACTACATAAAAGGATTTTATGGGTTATTCATCATAAGTTCTTCATGTTCCCATGTTTCCTCTTCCGAATTATGATTTTCCATAGAACTTTCACCAGATGAGTAGTCCAGTTTCTTAAAAATTGTTCAGTGGTATCATGATTTATGATTGGATATTCACAATAATATTGATAGGGTTACAATTCTATTTCATCATAGGTGAGTATATGCATAGGGTAAGGCATGTATTTTCTCAATAGGGAAACGTTGAGCACATCATGAACATTTGAGATACTTGGAGACTTTTCCAAAAGATAAGCTACAACTCCAAATCATTCAAGAATTTGAAAGGTCCAATGTACTTGGGACTTAATTAATCTTTCTTATAGAATATTATGACAATATTCCATGGAGATACCTTAAAAAACATGATCTCCTACCATAAATTCCAAATCAATCTTGTAGTTATTTTCATAGATATTATTCTTACATAGAGATGCTTTGATGTGGGTTTGGATAACCTTTACCTTATTCATTGTTTCCTCAACATGTTCTTGTCCAAGAAGTTTTCTTTCACCAACATCATCCCCAAAAGATGGTGTGTAACATATCTTCCCAAATAACTCTTCATAATGTGCCATCTGAATACATGAATTGAAACTATTGTTATAAGAAAATTCTACCCGAGGTAAATATTAATCCCACATACATTGAATGTTATGTGAGAAACATCTCTACATTTATTCCAATGTTTGAATAATATGTTCTGATTTTCCATCAGTTTGAGGGTGGTAGGAAGTGCTCAAACAAAGTTCAGTATCCAACTCATTTTTAATGACTTTTCCACAATCTTGATGTAAAATGGGGATCAAGGCCAGAAACAATCGATAGGGGTACTCCCTGAAGTCTTACAACATTATTAATATACATTCTTTCCAGACATTCAAGTGGTAAATCTTCTATTACAGATAGAATTTGAGATGATATGATAATATGATCATCAGTGAACAATATTGAATCATTCTTTCTAGGAGTCTTTGGTAGCTCCAGGATAATGTCCATCATAATATAATCCCATTTCCACATAGGTATGGGAAGATGTTGCATGACTTCTCTAGGATGCTTACTTATAGCTTTCACATGTTGAAAACACATCCATCATGAAACATAATCAACAATCTATCTCTTCTTGTTGTGCCACCAAAATTACTCCTTCAAATATCTATACACCATAGTGCTACCAGGGTGTATAGAAAAATTGGTGTTATTATCATATTCCAAAAATTCCATTTTTTGTTCAGGTATGTATGGAAAAAAAGTCTCTTCCCAAATTTCATAATCCCATATTCATATAAAAAGTTGATTAATCTCCCATCATTCACCACATTAATTTTCTTTAGAAATTCCTCATCATTAGTCTGAGAACTTTTCTCTTTTCTAATAAAGATTGTTTATCCACAATTTGAAAAAGTATTGATGTTTCACCTTCAATGATTATTCCAAAATAAATCTTTTCTAGATCCATGAACATAGGACCTCTTTCAACATCAATCTTATTAAAATATCTATTATCCTTTCTACTCAAAGCATCTTACATCTTATTTGCCTTCCCTGGGTGGTAGTGTATGGCGAAATAATAATCCTAGAGTTGTTTGAGCCATCTCGTTTGCCTCATGTTGAGTTCTTTTTGAGAGAATATATACTTCAAACTCATGTGATCAGTATAAATCTCACATTTTTTACCATAGAGATAGTGTCTCCTTGTCTTTAGAGTAATGATTACAGATTCTAACTCAATATCACGAGATGTATAGTTTTTTCCAAGAATATTTAGCTGTTGTGATGCATAGGCAATAACCCTATCATTTTTCATAAGGACACCACCATGTCATTTCTTTGAAGCATCATGATAAATAACAAACCTATCATTCCACGATGGCAGAGAAAATATAGAAACATTTACTAATATTCTCTTCATTTCCTCAATTCATTATTCAAACTCTATTTTCAAAACAAATTTTACCCCTTTACATGTGATCTTGGTTAATTGGTTAGCCAATCAGGAAAAATTTTGGACGAAACACTGATAATATCCTACTAAACCAATAAAACTATGTACCTTAGTTATACATGTCGGTTCTAGGCATTCTTGTATTTCTCTTATCATAGAATGATAAACAGAGACTCTTTCCATAGAGAAAATATGACAATGATAAAAAATCCCTATTTCCAATATTCACAGTTACTGAACATCCCATATAATTTATTTTTTCTAAGAGTATTTAGAGTAGTGTGCATGTAATTTTCAATATTTTTATAGCATTAAGAATATACAAATATGTCATCAATAAAAACCACTATAATGTCATCATGATATTCCTTGAAAATAGTATTCATTTTATCCATGATGTCAAAGGGTGCATTAGTCAGTCCAGAAGGCATTACTGTAAACTCATAATGCATGTACTTAGATCAAAATGTTGGATTTGTAATGTCTTCCTTCATCACACATAATTGAGGATATCCATATCAATGTTTAATCTTTGAAAAATATTGATCTACATGATTTTAATCTATTAAATCATCAATGCGAGGTAGGGGATACTTTTTACTTATTGTTATAGCAGTAATCTCTCTATAGTCGATGAACAACCTCATAGAACCATAATTATTTATAACAAGAAGAACAGGGGAACAATATGGAGATATACTATAGAGAATAAATACTTTATTACCCAACTCTTTTATTTTTTTATTTTTCTCCACTAATTTTACAGGGCCATTCTATAAGTGGCCATTGATATTGTCCTTCAACCTAAAATTTAATGAATCGAAAACTCAATTTATCATTTTGAATGTTGTGTAGGTAAATCCTCTTAAAATAAATCCACATATTTTTTCACAATAGGATCATCCACTATTTGAACATTATTTTCCTCACCCATAGTAATTTCATTATCTACCACCACAGTAATTGAATGTTGTTGAGTTACTGGGGGTGGATCTAGATAAGAATTAGGATGGGACATTTCTAATCTAAAGATAAGGTATTCCATACCATCATTGAAATTGTAACCACTTTCTTCTTACAATAAATTATTTCATCATAGTCCAAAATCCAATTCATACTGAAGATTATATCAAATTCATTCATGTTTATGATGATTACATCAATGGATAAATAACATTTATATTCCATAATGGAGACTTCATCAGAAAACATTGTTTCAATGATACTTTCCTTAGTAGTTTTGACTGATAACTCATTTGTTACATAAAATTTTAAATATATTATTTTCATAACAAACTATGAAGATATGAAACAATGTGATGATCCAAATTCAATTGAATTATTGGCTAAACTGAAGGAAATATTTAAACATCCTACCACCACATTTTTCAATGCTTCAACCTCTACAGTAGTGATCTTATAAGCTAGAAATTTCTCCTTTTCCTTTTCTGAGGTTAGTTTCCAGGACAATTAGGAAATTTATCTTCAAAATTAACCATTTCATTAAAAATGTATCATTTAACACTAGCAACCTATTTTTCCCTTAAAATCATGAGCTTTTTGACCTTTTTCACCACACATGTAACAAACTCCAATTACCTTAAAAAAGTACCAGGGCGTTTCATCATATATTTAACACCATATGGATATTAAACTCATCCATTCTTCCCCTTATTTCCATTTCCAGAGTGTTCAACAGATCTCCTCCTCTGATTATTTGCGTTAAAGTAGAAAGGCATAAATAATTCTATTTCTTTCTTGATTGCACATGAGACAATATCATCGTACGATAAGAAGGATTTTGAGACTAATTATTGGCATAGAAATGGTTTTAACCCATCAAAAAATAAATAAATCTTACTCCTTTGGTTACATATACAATCTGATGCATTGCTTGCTATCCTTGTAATGTTAGTCACATAATATGTGATATTCTCATCCTCTTTTTGCCTCAAACTCAGAAATTGTCTTTCCAAATCTCCTCGATGGTCATGAGGAAAGTATTTTTCAAAGAAAATTTCTATAAAATTCCTCCATTACATATTTTATAATTCTCTATATTATTTTGTGTTTTGAAATAATGTAAACCATTGATCTGTATCTACCATGAGGTGATAAACTAAGATGATAACTTTTTCCCTTTTGAGGCTCCCCAAATCATGAAATATATTATCTAAAGAACTTATCCATTTCTCAGATAGAAATTAATTTGTAGTAACATTAAATAGTGGTGTTTTTTCCTCATGAATCGGTCTAATAATGATCCTCCACATTGTCAATCAGGGTTATATATATGGGTAAGATTTTTATTCATAACCTAAGTGATTTTTCCTAGTATGGTGATTAGATGATAATCATCAATTGAATCACCAGCTCCACAATAATTATATTGAGTAAGAGGAAAATACCTATATGAATTACATTAGTTGATACGGTTTCATTCCTTCAACTAGGAAAAATTTCTATACAATGGAATGTACTATATTATTTTACGAATTGCTATACATAATTCAAAACCTTTAAAAAACTTAACATAAATTGAAAAGTTTATGGATATAATCCATAATAATGAAAATGTTTTTTTTGAGGAGTTATATACACATTAATCCATCATAATGGGTTGTAATGATAAAGTGAATTATCCAATGAATATACCTCCGTTGTGTCGTAACCAAGAGTGCAGCAAGACCCATTGTCATGTATCAAGACACCTCAAGTCAAGCCCGAAACTCCTTGTTGTACTTTTCACTACTAGTTACATATATGATAGAGTCACCTCTATCTACTAATATCCAAAAAGGATTGTATTTCATGGAAAATACAAAAAATATCTACATTACAAAAATTCTAGGAAGGTCTTTTATTCTAATATTCATATTATATCTTATTGTAATATGCTATAATGCGATCTAATCTAAATGTAGTTTCCAAGGTTTGTACTAAACTCTCTCTTATACCAACTATAATGCCCCAGCCCCAATTACCTAGAGATTGTGCATTATTACATAACATTTCCATGATCCCAAGTGATCCAATCCTAAAATACGGATCAGTTTTTTATCCTTGGAATTTAAAGATACATACTTATGTTTTACATTACATTATAAAATAAAAAACAACAAAAAAATGTCTCCATTGAACACATTCATATCCCATATACTATTCCTACAGGCCATTCATAATATACATCTTCACATACTGGAAAAAATTAAACATATAAAGGGGTGAGATCAGATGCTTAGTAAGGACAACAATATAGTATAAACATTCACTAATAAGAATAAACATTTAAAGTTATGTATAAATCTAAAAGATAAGCCATTTATTTTGAAAATTCATAATAATATAGAAAATATTAATCAAATAATTCCATTTTCTTATTAACTTGGTTATTCTACTAGTTGAATAATCACATGAAATATCAACAGGCAATCTCATTTGGATGTAATGCATAATTCCGGACATCATAACCACATATTCTAGTCCTCATGGAAGGAATACAAATAATATTTTTTCAAGGATTGTGGCCAAAAACTATTTTGTCTCATGAGTCCTATAGATGCAATGATGATTTATATCAGGCTCTACTCGTCACTAACTATGTCCAATTCATTCCTCATATGAAAATGATGAAACATAACATAAAGATTCCAATTAAAAACAGCATATGAAATGTTAATATGTTAAAAATAAACCATGAGTTGTATAAAAATGAAACATCCACAGTAAAACATATTAAAAAACCTTCAATACAATATGGATGATTTTTATCATAAAAAATCAACATCAAAAAACTATAAAATCTTTTAAAGGATGTTGTAGAGTGAATTCAAAATTATTTGAGAGGAATTTCTCTTTCTATTTTGAAATCATTTAAAAGTCATGTAATTCTGAAAAAACATTTATTTTACAAATATTTTTATAATCTTGTAAGGTAATATTCAAAGGTGTTATAATGGTAGAGAATAATCGATCCTACCGTATAAGTTAAAGAAATCATTCTTACCTTAATTTTTTGAAAATGTAATAAAGTACCTTGTTTGGAAAATGATAGGTAGATTCAATTCAAACCTATTTAAAAAATAAAAAAAAGGTTATAAAAGACATTAACACATAATATAGTAATTAGTAAAATGTTTTGAAATACATTTTTAATAAACACATATGTGGAAGAAAAAGTGTTCCCAGTATATACTAATGTAAAATCACCTCAGATAATAAAGAGAATTTTTAAAGTAAAAATTACCTTATACATTTCCTTGGTCGAGGGTAAGTTAATCTCATGTATAATAGTTAAATAATTTTTATTAAATTATAAAATAACTTCATATATAAATATGATATCATTTATGATCTTGTAATATTTCTTTGTTAATATTATTTTATTAGTATAATAGTTTGGGGCGTTAACTGATTAATTTTCCTTTATATGTTTTGTTACGTAATCCATGTTTGTTATGGATAGGATGTAATTTATTCATATCCAAAATGATATTAGGTTCTGGAACATTTTTATTAATAATCAAATTAAAATTAATCATTAATGGTCATGATGGGGAATGAATCTCATCACATTCATGGAGATGGTAATCCCTACGTACGCACGAACGCTACTTCCATTTAATTTTTCTTATTTTAAAACGAATGAAGTCCAAATAATACATAGGTATAAAAATATTACAGTATAATATACCTTTTTATATACATTATGTAACTTCATTAAAACCATACTTTATAGGTTCCATGTATGGTATGAACGATTCATATCAGATTGAGTGGGTGGTAGTCCACAATTTCTCAAATGAAATTATCTTATATATACAACATGAAATAAATAAAGGTTCAATATAAAAAAGTAAAATAAGAAGATTATAGGTAAAATAAATTTCATATAATATATATATATAGTTCCATCGTAATGGCCATAAAAAGAGGTGGTAGTAGAATATTGAACAATCATTGTTTCGTGAGGCAGTAGTCTTCCGTCCACAAAAACATTATTTTCTATACCAATTAGATGGAGGTGTGTTTAAGTGTAGTTAAAATAATTAAGATAAAAACAACCTAGTATAATTAGGATACTGGTTTTGTTATAAAATAATGGATTAAATTGATTTTATGGGTTTGGAAAAGTAAAATAAAATAAAAGAACTTAAGAGGAGATGTTTATTTAAAATCGGGTAACTCTCTTTGGCTTGAACCAAAAGGATTCCTTGAATTTTATTTTGCCTAAGGTAATGCTTCTAATAGAATGAGTGGGATTTATGGAGATTAATTGGTCACAGTTTGGATGATCCAAGGGGCTTTAGAGGTGTGAAAAATTGGTTAAATGTGAGGGCTTTTTATAAGGGGGAGGAGGGTCTCTTGAGGGATGTTTGAATTTTTTTTATTATATAATTATTTTCGGTTTCTAAATATCCATAAATAATTAAAGTTGATGATAAAATGGAATATTTTCTAAATAATATCATCTAATAAGAATTTTATAGGTTTGAGATTTTGTTTTAATTTTTATAATCACATTAGTTAAATCATTTTTGAAAGTGGTAAACCCATCATCATTATTGTATCATAAATAATTACATTTAATGGATGTATAAAAAATAAAAAAAACATGATGTAGGAAATAATTTTAGCTTTAATATAAATATTAATAGTAAAAAGGTAACTTATATAACCCCTTGTAAAAATTATTTTACTAAATGATATATTTTTATGTCGTTTTGTCTTTACTTGAAATTAATTAATATAATGTGTCATCAATACTCTCAAGTGGTTCCATGGGGTCCCTTAATAGACTCATAGATTCCCAAGGCCAGACATATATCATCCAATAAGAATATAAAACTTGTTGTGGTAATTTAATATTGATAGAATAAAACTTTTTACCCTTATTAACTAGTTTTACCCTTTAACCATAGTAAAAAAATATTTACTAAAGTAAATATTCATAATGTTAAAAAAATATAAGTTTCATATTTACACAATTTGGACATAATAATTCTAAATATGGAATAAATTTTTTCTTATTTCAAACATAAAAGTTCCATAAATTAATTTAATATTAATTCATGTTTTCCAAAACAAAAAATGCTTTTTTATGAAATAATAACTACCAAAAAATTGGAACGTGTTTATATCCTGTTTAAAAGTGAAATTACATCCATTGACCTAAAATAAATTAAATGATAAAATTTAAATCTTATGATTCTTTAAAACCACTCAATTGTGTAATTTATTACTAAAAATTATTTTGATTAAAAACGCTTTTTTAATTAATATTTAGTATTTTTCACTGTTCATCAAAAATTGAACATTTTCAGAAGTGTACCAAATATTCACCCCAAGATAATTTTGATATTCCGAATCCAAAAATAAAGTCACCATGTTTTTCAATAAAAATTATAAAATTACAAAAAGCGGGTATTAATATTCATAATGGCTAGTTTGATCGGTCTCGGTGTGTTAGAATCTCAAAGTTGCATAAATCAGAAGCTATCTCTTTAATCAAAAGGAAAAGTACCATGGAATCATGGGGTATTACACATTTGATTTCAACATCATATATATTGACTATGTTATGGTTTTGTTTTTATCAATTTTCAAATCCATGAAACATGTTTGATATTGTGCACCATGGTTTCAATTAGTGTGTATTCCATACACTATTTAGTCATACACATTTAATATCCTCCAATTCAGGATATTTTAATTTTCATTTCATTATCACTGTCATTTATAATTTTGATTATTATGTTAAAATATTCATAAAATAGTTTTATAACTAAAATATAATTTAATGTGTTATAATACCTATAATGACCTTCATTCTATTGTGTTTGGTGTCGTTGACAAGATGATTGAATTTCATCGAAATTATTCTTCATCATTGGAGTCAAATAATGAATATATATAATCTGTTTACCTTAAATATTTTCATTCATTAGATGAATATAATTGTTAATGAAAATTTTTAACCCATTTAATAATTAATTTTTTGTATTGTGAATATTTTCCTCTTCCATCTAATTTTGTCATTTAAAATAGAACACCCAATTATTTATTATCACATATGACATTTTTATTCTTATATTCCACTTTTAACATAGTTGTTTTGTTAATCCTTTTTTACAATGGGGGTTTCAAAAAAAATTAAATTATTGAAATGGTTTTCCAGAGATAGTTTTATGTTTTATCATCCACTCAACATTTCCATGGGAAAACAATTTTTATTCTATGTGATACATTGTGTATAATTTATTTTAGAAGAGTTGGTTTTAAAAGTATTAAATTATCCATTTAGAATATAACCTATCACTACTTCTAAAAAAATGATAAAACCTATTTTTATGAAAATTAATTTATGATATCTCATTTATTTACTTCCTTATATTAAATGTATTACTTCAGTTGTAAATACGTTCCATGAGTTATCCTATAAACAATTTTTCTACTTTTATGGATATTATATTTAAGGATGTGCATTGTTTATTTAATCCATAAAAATCATCAACTATGTATGAATATTAGTTTTATTATAATAAATTGTCTTTATAAAGACTTTATTTATCTATACATTGATTTATGGGTATCCCCCTAGAATTAAAACATCAATTGATTCATGAAATTATTATCTATCCCATATATTATATATATATGTTTTAAAACCCATATTACTCATCATTTTAATTCAGAGCTATTTACATGAAATCATATTATATATCGTAATATATAAATTTATTTTCCATGGAATTTTCTTGTTATTGATTAAAGTATTCATGATTTTTTATGTGGTTCTAATTTAAAATTATATGTATCCTATTTTATTTCTTGGGTTCTTTATAGAATGACGAAGGATTGATTCCATGTGGTAAGCATATGTGTGGAAGATTATAAATTGGGTTCCTATATCATACTTAAATAAATTTTTTATAAATTTATGTTATAAAGTGATGTATATATATGTGTAATTAGGTTTTTCCACCAAGAATGGATGGGAGTAGAAACCCGCAATGTCTTGGGAGAGAATTGTTAATACGCAAAGTTGAAGACACAATTTGTTTATATGTGTTCCAATGTTATTTTTAATGATATGTTTCATGTGATAATTATATTTCTATTCAATATAACTATGATTATGCTAAATAGATCGGGTATATTATATAATTATTCTATAATCTTTTAAATGATATATATTTTTTCATTAAAGATTACACTTCCTTCCATAATTATATGTGGATAACTCATAATGTTCCATTTTGTTTTTAATATTTTATTTTTCCATTGGTCATGTTTTCTTGTATGATTATGAAGTAACCCCAGAATACATGTCACTAAGAATTCCATTATGGATGGTTTGAGATATCACATTTATTTTTTTTATTTTCAATATTAACATAAATATATATATATATATATATATATATAAGTATTTTTTATTTAGATATGTTTTTTGGGATATTTTGAAGACATGAAAAAAACAAATATTACTATAGTAAAATAATGGCCATTTTATGGAATAACAAGACAACTAGACTCAAAATACACTAATCCATATATTAATATGGTTTTTTATTTTTTTTTATAATGCAATGCTTAAAATAATATAATGAACCTACCCATATCAACCAGACATGTCAAATTATCTGTCTCTCCTCAATCCCTAAAGTGAACCTCCATTGATTCTAGAGGCTTTCAAATTGAACAAATAGTACACAAAATACAATGGGGAGAATATTACCTCCTATAAATGAAAAATATAAGTATTAATATCCCATTCAAACAAAAGAATATATATTAGGGTATTTTTTATAAATAATTAGAAACAACAAAATACAATAATAAAATATAATGTTTCATTAAACCATATTGACTATCAAGAATGATAAATATAAACTAATCACCCTCTAGACGAATCAAACATATATGATGTAAATTTAATAAAAACAGATCTTATTAAAAATGTATACTGGCCTCATATCTACTCACTAAAATGTTTGAACAACACCTGCTCCCTTAAAAGACACCACATGAATAGTCCTTCTTGATCACACAACACTATCCTTTAACTCGATCCATTGTGGAGCCTATTATAAACATGATAAAATAATTAACATATTTATGCACACCAAGGTGAATGTACAAGATGTGAGAAATAAATTTCAATAGAACATCCATACTAGTTAAGAAATAATATTATAGAGTAAAAAGATCATGCACACGTGATATAGTCAACATAGTCGTCAACTAATAATAGCCAGAATAAAATAAATAATTAAGAGTATAAAATAATATAAAAAAACTAAAAATAACACCAATTATCTGTTTTGAATCAATAGGTCAATATAACCCCTTGTTTTTCAATGGTAGAGGATTTATATCACACATCATACCAGTCCAAAAGACAGAACACAACTTCCATATCTATATTAGGGAAACAACACGCCAATCCTGAGGATATTCATGATTTCTGGACCCTATTTTACAAAAAATATTCATAAAAAAATATAACGTGGAACTATAATGTTATCCAGGACTCCAATAGAACAATTTGGAATATGGGAATGTACTTAACTGAAATATAGAGAACCTATACCAGAAAAGATAGATATGTATAACTGGTTGGCTCTATAAAATATAATTTTTGAGAAAGGAAAATCTCATAACCTAGGACTATCAAATAAGAAGGAAATGAGGACACCAAAAATCTCTATATGTATGAATTTTGAATCCAAGGGGAGGGTTTTAGTTCTCTGGATCATCCGTTAAATCCATATTCTAGTATAAATATAACAAGAAAATGTATGTGACAAAAGAATTTATTTAATATAAAATATAACTATATCCTTATATTAACCATCCAAATCCATGTCATGATATTAATATTCCTCAATAAAAAAATATCATATTCCAAATTAATGTATCATGTATCTCTCAAACCCATTACCTTTATTATCAAAACATAAACATATACCATTTTACAGTCAAAAAATATAATGGCTACCGTGATCCCATAAAAATATAAAACAATTGCTACACGATGCATGAATTTGTTTTTAGGTTATAAGGGGAATAAAAATTATTTAATGTATATCATGTACAAACTCCACTAAAGTGAGAAATTTTCATGTGCCTCCATTGGTTCCCTACACCACGTCTATCTGAAAGAGTTGGACATTCCTCATACATGATTGATCAAATAATTAGTTGGAATCAAACAAAAAAATGATAGTTAACACACTAAGAGAGTAATCCTTAACAGTTTAAAGACCATCATTTTATTCCTATGTTAAATATTAATCACAAGAAAATACTATCATGGAAAAATCTCAAAATGGTCCTAAATGGTAATCCACTGAAGCATGATAAATATAATTCCCACAAAGGAATCCTAATGTAGCACTAAGGACACAAGGGATTTTAAACGTATATATATGACCTTATATATATTAGGAAAACAAAAAAGGGACTCCATAGAACAAGATAACCTTTTGTGAGGAGGTTGAATAAATAATTCCTCAAATAGAATCCCCACTAGAAAACCTATTGCCAATTACTATTTTTCTTTAGAGGGAATCCATAATTGCTACATATGAATTGTCTAATCTTCTCATTAACAGATTTAATATATAACTGGCACCCATTTGTGTAATCCCATAAAATATATTTCATTAATTTAGATAAAAAAGCATAAAATCATAAACCTCAAGAAAGAATTTTATATTATCGACTACTAAATACCGAAAACACATGGAATAATAGAGTCATCAAAGTCATATTTGAGTACCGTATTCATGAATTTTAACAACAACTAAAATAGATAACATTGGATTACTCAATACATGTTCATATAGAATTTCATATATATTACTTGACCCTTGCATCTGAAATACTAATCCATAGGAGGATTATAAAATAGAAACTATATCAATACCAATCACAAATACTAATCCATTATTGAACATTATCCAAGTTAAATCTAAATTATGCAAGGATTCAGCCATCATGATCTATGTAGGAAAATTATATTAATATACTTATAATAGATCCAATACTAACACCAGAGGCAAAAAATGAGAAAAATTAATAGATGTGTAGTACGTAGTGTGCACCTATTGTTCAAAGATTACACCAAAAATCATCATTTCATATAGTTTACCACTAAAAAACTCAACGTCAATTTTATAAATTATAAGGCATGTCTTACCCCAATATATTGTGTCTCCCAACAAGGTTTGAATCTACTTACACATCCTCGTACCCCATACACGATGTAATAATAAATCATACATTTCCACAAGAATTGTACAATAAATATAATCTTATTTCTTACCATACACTACCATTCTCCCCAACATAGAGTGCCTTGAAATTATCAAAGATACACCTTGATTAATAACACATTTAATTTATTAACAAATCAACCACATTTAATCCCTTCATCAACATCATCCCTAACATGATGAACAGAAAACATGTATTTTCTAATGAACCCCCAGTGTAAATATTTTTCCAGAATAAAAAACTATTGAAATAATATGAAACTCTATTTCCCCCAATAATCAATAGGTCAGACATCAATGGGTCCTATTTATAATTAAAATTTATTTAAATACATTAAACCATGATTATATGATTTTTAGAGAATTAAATAAATATATAGCCAAAATATAGGCATAAAAATATATTTTTTTACCCGAATACATACTTCACAATAGCCATTGGTTGATCTGGTGTTAGAATATCACCATTGTGGGAATTCCTTTTATCCCTAACTCTCTCTCTCACCCTATCACTATATATATATCTCTATTTACCTCTATTATATAATAAAAAAATTTATTTCCCATAGGCTGGAACAATATATGAAAAAATAAAGGGGATTAAATATCGTAAATTAAGAGAGAATAAAGTAATGAAGACAAATAAGATGAAAAATAAAATGTCATGAACCAATTAATATACCCAACACATGATAAGTTTTTATTCCAACCCTAGAAAAAAATTATGTCTTGGCTCGGAAGTCATAATCACAATACAATTAACCAAAAATAACAATTTCCCCATTCAAGTTAACATAAATAATTACTATTTAATTAAGTATATTTTAGATATTCTATTAATATTTTAATGGGCTGTTATTCGAACAATATCCTATATTAGGATAAAAAATTTAATCCATGTCGAATATATTGGTTATAAAAATTATAATATCATACTGCCGGAATATTAACATATTTTCCTTTAGAAAAACGTGGTAATAAAAAACCAAAAAAATATGGATTTATTATAACCCATAATGAGGGTCATTAGAAAACACCCACAGTAGTGCTTAAAACCCATACAGATCCCTAGTATTCAATAATCCTTCAATACTCACCATAATAATTTTTCCACCCACATTATCTCAACTATCCACTAACTATTGTCATTAGTCCCCCAACTCTTCCAAAACAAGAGACATTCAAACATGACTCGTATGATACTCCATACCATAACAGTATCTTCATCTAACCTCGATTCTAAGACACAGAACTCCCTACCACATGATCCAAAACCATTAGAACAAATATAATTAATATGGCCAATTTATAACTCTATAGAACTTAAAATAAATATACATCATTCTTCTATAGCATACTACATGTAAAGTAATCTTGTATTGTAAACAAACAAGTCAATAATAGAATTATATGATCCAATGAAATGTGTTTCCCTCCCCATATTATCGATTTATTTGTTAGTTTAAAATTCCTATTGGGGGTTCATTTCCATTGAAAAGTTAAAATAATAAATTCAGTGGAATAATTTTAATAAAAATTTGATTTCATTGTGATGAAGATATAATATCAAAAAATAATATAATATAAATATAATGATAATTATGAGTGTATTAATAGATTAATGTAGAGGTATTTAATTTAGGAAATTAATGTATAGTTAAATTATATTATATATTGATTAATAAAAAATAGAGAGAAAATAACTTTTAATAATAGAGTTGTAATGTAGCTTAGTGCTAGCCACTACTGTCCTACCCTTTTGTTAGTGGGTTATATATTGGATAATTGAATTTAACATATGTTAATAAATACATAATACCTTAATTATATATTTAAGTATCAAGAAACAATGTAATAATTATGTCAATGGTAGTAAGAACCTACCTTCAATAATTTGGGATAGCTTTATAAGGAATCCCATTATAAAAGGTAGGATAGTAGTGAATGGTTGAATTGAAATAAAAACCATAAAATTTTATCCCATTTCAATCAAGGAGGATTTATTGAATTTAGAGTTGACATAAAAAGTAAATATTATATGATATCATTTGTTATTGATAATTGGGAATTGAATATTTAAGGGAGTGATTAGATATTGGGAATATGTTTTTTGAGATACATCATAAATTCATTGATAGAATAGTTGTAGATATTTAAGGACACTAAACAACACTATTTATAGCCTATAATATTATAAATAACACCAATATAAATTATGAACTATATAAGACCAATTATAATTGCTGATGTGGAGAGTATTTTTAAATATAGACTAGCATATATTATTCATATTGGGTAGTTTGCTGATACCACCAGATAACCTGTAGGCATGAATGAATTCATCTAGCACAACCTTCATCCAAAACCTTCTTATACCTCTATCAATGAATGTTTAGTGGACTCATATATTATATAGGTTCTATTGAATTCTTTTCCTACTATATAGTAACTCAACACTGCTTAGCCCTTGATTCATAATACATTGGGAACATCACAATAACATATTATTATCATTCCCATCATTTAATCTATACATTAATCCACCATATATTGTTTTACAAAAAAATATCATAATTTAAAAATATATTTATTTCATCATTAAATACTTTAATTAAAAAAGTAGGGAAACTATATGTATTCAAAATAGAAATAAAAATCAGTAAAAATTAATTTTCAGATTCAAAATTGAGTGTTTATGATCATGAGAACAACATTTTATATACATAGTGATATAACAATATTTCACTTTTTTATGTTCACAATTGTGTATTAGAAAATGAAAAATCATGTCTAATCATGTTTGAAACTTTATTTCAACATAATTCATTATAATTGATATAAATATATTCATCATGTTAATTATTTTATATAAATTATATTCCATATTATCAATAGATAAATATGACAATATTTACGAAAAAACATCTCCCCATAAATAATTAAACTCATCACCCCATTTAAGATTTTTTTTTTCTAAAAATAACAATTATCAATCAGTCATTGTGATTATAAAAAAAGGAAGGAAAATGAAAACAAATAAATATCAATAATTTAATATTATATAGAGTAACACAATATATACATGATATAATATCTTCCCTTTAATGATTATCATAATTTAAAAAAATAACAAATATGGAATTAAATAATAAAATATAGATTATAGATATAACATAAGAGTATTTAAAAAATAAAATGTTTATTCAATGAATCATTATGAAAAAAAATTAAAAATAAGTTGGTTAGGTGAATATTTTGGACATAAAAATTTTAATATTTTAAAAAACCAAATATGTTAAAAAAAATTATAGAAATAAAATTAATAATTAAAAAGATGAATGATCAACACACATGAATAAAAATCGTATAAAATAGTGATATAATAGATCATCAATTGATCTTTAATAAGAAGAAATTACAATTTAAATCATAAAAAATCGTATCCTCAACATGATAAAAGTTGATGTACAAATATCTCATTAAAGGTACAAAGCTGGGGTCCCACTATATTGGAGATTTAAAAAAATCATTAAATATGAAATAATAATAGAAAAACAATTTCAGGAGTCGATTTTCCAAATTTATTGTGATTTGGCCCTATGATAGATCAAGGATTTCTAGTTGTGTATTCCTGAAATATATCAAAAATTTATCATTATTGAATATATATTTGTATTAATAAGTTTAGGGAATAAAGATTTTGAACCTCAATGTCATTTAAAAAATGAATGTCTATAAGCTATATAAAATGAATGATGAATAGATTTTTTTAATGACCTATCAAATTTTCAATCACATTAATATACACAATTTAATGGTTTTCATTATTTTATAAAAATCATTTTGTAAAGGTTTCATATTCTGGATAATTTGAAATAATTCAAAAACCATGGTCATGATAGGGTTTTTCATGATTTTGAAATCCCTGAATAATATCTATATATTGATCGGCATGAATGAATTAATATATCTTATTTTTGAGATAAATTATTTGATATTCGAAAATCTGAAAATAAAATATATTTTTAATTTCAAATTGGTTCACCATTTTCTTCAAGAAAAATATTTATATCATAAAACATATTTTAAATTACTTTAATAAGACATTTGAAATTCATTATATATTCCTCAAATATAGTTTTGAGTTCATTATAAAAACACTTACATTAATCTTGTTTGTTATAATAGGATAACAAAGAGGATGAATATGTGGAATATGAGGAATAAGAGTTGTTTTTAATTGGATAAATAACCTCATCACCAACAAGGATATTTTATAGGCAGCATTTAGGATGTGGGTACCTTGAGGAGGTTGAGTTAAGTGATTCATTATAAGAACTAAATATTAAATATTAATATATTTCTAATCAATAATTTGTATTTTCAAAACTATTTTTATAGAGGACATATTATAGTATAATTTTCTGACATCATGTCTATGATTTAACTAAATTAGGGCCCCATGTATATTCACCATAATACCTCAAGCTCACCAACCCATATGCCAGAGGCTATTTACTATTAGAGTAGGCATATAGTCTGTTAGTATAGAGGCAAATCCCTATATTAGATTATGAAAATAGTGTAATGAACTAAACATAATACATATATAAAAATAACCATAGTATATAAGTGGTAAATATAAAAAACGTTCTAATATATTAAATGTTTTAAAACCAAGAACATCAGTGTCATACATACAACACATATCTCCCTCCTGGATGATCGAATATTCATGAATAAAATGTACTAAATACCTATAGGTCTTAGGTAATATAACTAAGATGCCCAAATTAACATTCTTCCAAACACTGTTGAGATTCTCCAGCATGATCAAAAAATATCCATCATCCTAGCTCCACTAGTTCATGCAATTCTTGGACTCATACCAATCCATCACATATATGTTCTCTACATAAATGTAGAAATATGTTAGGAACATACATTGAGGAGATTATATATGAGTTGAGAAATAAATATTAGTAACATAATATTAATATGAACCAATAATATTTTATCATAAGGTAATGTTCATTCAATATTATTTTCTATGATGATTTATAACTAAATAACATAATATTTGTAAAACTACAATCAATAATTGGGTATATGAGTCTTTTTGATGATAACTTCTTCATAAAACACTAGAATTACTCTATGTACTTTTCTTTATTTATATAAAACTAAGAACCGGGTTACATAAAAAATAATCCATGGATAATGAAAATAAAAATTTTAATAATCATTTCCATTATAGAGATATTAATTCAATAATGGGATGAATATATACTTTCCATAAATTTTTAGAAAATGTTGTAATGGTCCCTCTACCATGACGCTAAAGAGTATCTTTGTAATTTCTCAAGGAGATCTTCATCAATCAATAATTGTATCTTATTAAATAATATAAGGGGAATTATTTTCACATCGTAATAACATTTATGGAACACCATGTCAACCAATATAAAAAACCATGGAATATAAGGAATATTGTTTTCAATCATAACCATGGAATGTGATTTCTACTGATCTAAAACATAATTGTGGAATAAATTGTCCAACAATTTCAGTAAATGTAGATTATACCCATGTCAATCATCAAAAAATTAATACTCATAATCCGGATCCCATATGTATGTCTATGAATCCGGTTAAACAATTTATCTGATAAAATGGATCATGATCCAGAATCAATGATGTAACAGTATGAATCCCTATTATGTAACACATTGTGTTAGGATTATCATCCCAGAATAATGAAGAACCATTGTAAATCGTAACTATATCCTGATTACCAATATAAAATTATAAATTGTAAGGGTTGTCAAATGCCTAAAAGAATCATAGGGAGAACGAAAACCTGTTTTTATTTTTTGAAATTTTTATTTATAAGGTGAAACAAGATTCTATCTATTCCTGAAATCAAAAAGCACTATCATAGGGTTGTAATTTCATTAGAAAACACACAAGGATCCCCTGGTTCAATACACAAGATAGATATCCCACTTGGAATTCACTAGGTATACATATAAATGAAGGAATCCTAGTTCAGATCCTCTTTGTCAGAATTTAAGAAAAACAATCTCATTTGAGATCTCTGGAAATGAATGAATGTGGACTAATAAAACATGGGATATTTTGAAAGACTAATACGAGGGGGAATCCTACTTGGTATCCATGAATAATGACTATAAATGGAGACAACTAACATATGATCCTTAGAAATAGAATTCAAGTAGAAGCATCATTCACAAGATACTCATAAAGATTATGATGATGAATCAAACATGGTTTCATCTATGTAAGATTACAAATGAGGGGATCCTATAAGGATCCCTTGTAAGAAAATATTATGGCAGTAATACAACATGGTAACCTCAATGTATGAACTGAGAACTTGGGTATACACTTCCCATAACCCACTCTATAACCTCTCACAACCTCATGGAACAAATGGTGTGCACATCACATGTGAGATAACTTTAATAGAAATTCCATATAAGTGTCGTCATGGGGTGATGGTTAATTACCCATCTCATATTACCGTCTCAATCTTGGTTGGTTTGAAGACACAAAAAATAAACCTCATCATGTTTTTCCTCAGTCCAGCTAACAAGGTATTATCTATAGATACATTAATTGAATTCCTTGGTGAAACCATTACATGTACAATATCGATTTCATATGACCTTTGGGTGGGTCTCATAAAAGGTCCCACTATTAGGACATAACATAATCAATTTTCTACCGAAATAACCTCACAACTATCATGAATTCCCCAAAACGTCTCTTAACATATAAAAAATTATTATAGGGGTTCCACTGTCATGATATATGTGTACAATTACTCAACATAATCTAATATTTTGTTTCGTTTGACTTTGTGTACCCAATTATAGGTACCATCATGGGCACCTCAAAACGAATATTAATATATCGTATCTTATCAATTCAATTCTAATGGAACATAACTCATATGGTTTCTTGTTGTATAATATATGTGGACTGGTTCCTTCTATATGGGATGTTAGGAAACGTACATAGAGATATGTTAGAGTACTACTACATGGAATGTACATGCATGTACATGAAATGTACTCCCATAAAGTAATATTTTATAAATAGAAGATTTAATAGTGTGTCTTCTTGAACTACATGTCGTGAGATCGGGACATCCTAACAGTTAAACTCCACGATCATCCAAAAACACTATTATTTTAGGATTATGCATAGATGGAAACACAAGGGTTACATAGATTTATTATAGGGTATTTATACTATAGAATTGTAAATCTTTTAGTATTTATATAGGAAACGTAAAAACATAAAACATTTCAGATGAATCTTTTAATACATATCCCTGATACACATTCTATAAATACTTCACAAAGATCTGACTCCTCATGAGAACTACAACGATACCTCCCTTATTCTCCAATATATTTAACCCTCAATCATTATTTCATGTTCATGTTATGGAATATACCACTTCTGGAAGATGTGATAATCAAAGAGGTGGAGACGAAATTAAAATTGTAACAAATGAAAAGGGGACCAACCCTAGTACCTAAAAATATTAATTTCATAATCTTGGAAACCCACCAATTAATGACTCAATATATGATATTTAATCTCAATCATAAACACTTTAAAAACATATTTACATGTTAAGAAATATGAATAAATTAATATTTAATTACTTAATTTTTATATTTTAATTACACCAATAAATTTCAAATAGATCATATTTCAACTAAAAACATGTACTTTTGTAAAAACCATATTCAATGACATATAGAGTGTTTTGATAAATTTTCAATTGTAATATTCTTTTGCAAAAAAAATCCATTTTACTCATCAGGAGAATTCTAAAGTAAAAAAATAATAATTTTTTAATAAATTTACATCCCATAATTACATTATCCATTATTGAGGATCCAAAGAATTGAATAACAACTGACAAGGGGTGTTGAATGAAGTGTTATCTTTTTATAAGATTCATATCTTTTAAAAACATAACCCCTAAAACATTTAATGATTTATTTCATTATCAAATTTTATTAAATACTCTTTCATTTAAAAGTATTAAATAATTTATAAAAAAGACTTATATGGTTCAGTCTTTGCCTGAAAACCTACATCATATCCATACCACTCATATGGTCCTATAGAATACAATTCTATGAAGAATTTAATACAAAATTTTCCAAATCCCACTATACCCCTTAAATCTCTTAATATGAAATATTATACAAATTTTTTTCAGTTTAAAATGTTTATTTATATATCATTTTTGACAAATAAGAAAATAATGGGTTTTTTGAAACTGCTCCACAATTTCGTAGTCTGAATCCTCTATCTAAAATGGATAAATCTGATTTATCATCCCATTGATTCCGAATCATATTTTCTCAATACATTGAGTCCTTGTATGATTCTCACAATTCGATGAGTCTAGATATGATTCTCTCAATATGTTGGACTCAATACTATTAGAATGGATTTATTCTCATAATATTACGAGTCTAGATGTTATTCTCTAAATATTATAGAATCAATACAATGAGTCTAGATCTAATTATCTTAATCTGATGAGTATGAATCCAATTCTTTCAATATAATGGAATCAATAAAAAGAACCCATTATCAATCCAAAAAAATTGAAAATCAATTATGTTTTCTATATGATATACCTCAATCTGGTAAAAACACTCAGTGGTCTGATCCTCCACCCAAGATCTTTAGTTAGCAATGACAATCACATTATTTTGTCAGTGATCATTATGTTCTTATTGTTTAAAAATTCCACAAAATTATATTATCATAGTAAGAATTTAAAGAAGAATCATAAAAAAAGTGAGACACTTGAAATATCTTCACGTTTCCTCAAATTTCGAAAACATTGAAAATATCCAGCATTTAAAACATCAAATTTTACTTCTTTAAAACTTCTTATATTACTAAAATATTTATTAAAAGTTGAATTTAATGTTTTAAAATTTCTAGTCTTTCAAGATATTCTATAATTTTCACTTCTAGTCATCTTCGTAATGAGCTCAATATGATTTATGTTCTTTTCTCAATGATTCTTATTTCATTTTATTTCTTAGTGAATCTGATTTCAATTTCATTTTTAGTGAATTTGAATAATTATTATTTAACAATAATTATGATTTTTATTTATTTCTATGTGAATCAGATTGAATTATCATTATGATGGATTTTCCATTGTTTTGGAATTCTAATTACAATGGATATCCCATGACGATTTAATTAAAATTATTATATAATCTCCAAAATATAGCTTAGAAATTATACAAACCTCTCCAAAATTTCATCAATATATTTTATAATGGTCGATTTCATGATTTTTGGGAAAATTGAGATCATAAAACCATCATCTGAATTTAGATATATGGTTTTATAACTTTTGAACCTTTAAATTCACAATATTCTTTCAAAACACTTATTAAATAATATTACTTCTTCACTGAGAAATTTAATTCTTATTAACTCAGAAACATAAATATTTTTATGATTATGGAAAATAAAAATTCCAAAAAACAAAAAATTCATCCACTAATTCTTTAGATTGATAATCTGATTCAGATGTTGATGGATGTAATGATATGAATCTGATGGACATAAGTCTAGTTCAATTAGTATAGAAAATTAATATTTATTATAAATAAAAAATATTTCCACCTTTATCATTGGATTAAAACAATTATAAGAGTACATCATTCTAAAATACATTGATTCTGATCAATCAATATTATGATGGATATGGGTCTGATTCCTAAAAAATGAAAATATTCTTATTCAAAAATGTTAGTTGTCAACAAAGAAGAAAATTTTTTTACCAAAATTTATCAAAAAGCATCCACAATATCTCCATTTGGATTAGTTTACCACACTTGTTAAAAACCATTCGATAACTCATAATTTTTAACAACACAAATTTTATAAATTTTTACTATTTTTTACTTTTATAAAAAGAGATCATTTCTCAAAATTGTTTCATGACAACACACTACCAGATCATTTAATCTTTTTTATGGAATTACATACCTTGGTAAGAAGAAAATATTGTTTCCATGTGATGATACAATACGACAATTATCTTTTATTTTATCACTTTTCCATTTCTCTCATCCATTGTATAATAATCAAAATTTTAGATTCATTTAAAAATGATTAGTAAAATAATAATCATTTTACAAAATTGAATGTTGTAAAATTCACTCATTATTTGTTAATATAAATCAAATCATTGTGGGGGTGCTTACTTTTATGATTTTTGAGGCATGGTTGGAGGCTGACAATGATGTTGCAGACTTAATTCAAAATACCATTACATTGCCATTGATTTTGCAACGAAATCAAAAAACTGTTACATTGTTAAAATGTATTCGATAAAAACAACTCCTACAAAAACATTCTCTTTTATAATGTGGTAGATTATATCAATGTGTATTGACCTTGAGTAATGAATTTTTTTAAAAAGATCATCTAAACTCAGACTACAAAAATTTAACTTTAATGGTATATATACATTTACATTCATATCATCTTGTCGAAGCTTCATCTACAATATTCGAGTGTGAGTTTTTGTAGCTGCAACATATTTAGATTCAGTTGATCTAAAATATAATATCAATTATTTTTTACTATGATAACTCCCACTAAATTAACCCCAAAAAATGTTCCTCATATGGTTTATTTTCTATCATTAAAATCTCCAGCACAATGAGCATTAATATATCCATGAAAAAGTTTCTCACTGTTTCTTTTTTATAACAAAATATTTGTACTTATTCCTTAGAAAAATAAAAAAATTAGTTTTTTCATTCATCATTTGTGATTCTTTGGGATTAATTTGATTCCAATCCGAAAAATTCACAACCTAAAAAATATAATTCCTTGACGATATAATGTAAATATAATAGATTATCATATTCTAAAAGTCTTTTTGATTCACATTGTTTTCAGATTAATCCTTACAAAAATTTGTGCTCACTGAAATAGGAGTCTAATTTTATTGGTAATATTCCATCCTGAACATATTTAAAAATTTCTTGTTATAAAATTCATGAAATATGAAAGTATTTATCGTTTTCTAGAAAATGTAAGCCAATAAATAATGTTAATTATACAATTGCAGACATTTAAAAATTATTTTACATTTCCTTGGTATTTGATTTACAAACATATTCCCCATACCCATAAAAAATATGTCATACTCATAAACAATTAAAATTAGACTTCTGAGGTAAACATCTTTCTCATTTATGTTTCTATCAAATTTTCTGTCAGAAGATTTAAACAATATCAATCAATATTAATGTTTATAATACCAAGAACACGGTTCCTATTTCAGGACATAAAAATCATTCATCAATTTATATGCATTTATTTCATTCTCATCTTGTAGAAAACCTTATTTTATTTGATGTAATATTATTCATATATCTCACCATTTAATAATGTTTACTTTACATTCATATGATAAATGTTTTAATTATGATGTGTATCCACTACAAGAAACATTTCAATAGTTTATAGCCTTTAAATTTGTGAGAGGGTTTAATTAAAATCCATAAAATCCACTTATTAATATCTTTTAGATATTTCTCTCTCTTTATTGCATTAATCATTTCTATGCTCATTCAATAAATTTATATAAAACTACTAGGTTTAGATAATATTTTTATTTTCATTCCCTGAAAAAAGTACCCCTGTTTCATTCTAATAAATCTGATCCAAATCTACATTCATATTATACTATGATTAATTATGTAGAAAAACATATAGAACTGATTTCAATTCAATGTTTTAGATTAGTGATGTATGAATATTTAATATCAAGTATCACTTTCTCTTAACTGGATCCTTGTAATATTGAATAATGATTTCAAATTCATCAAGTTATTGTATGGTTGGAAATTTCAATAATTCTATAATCGCTAGATTTTCCTTATCACAAAACTCATCTTAATCTATATAAGGATGTTTATAATTAATATCACTATTGATAGAAATATCTAGATTATCTTCTTCATTATTATGAAAACCATATAATAAAACCATTTATTTTCAAATTCATTCACATAATTTTATCCCACCAATATTTTCAAAAAATTGTTCTAACATTTTTAACTTCATCCATTTGGTGAACCCATAAAATCTCATTCCTCATCTTTCCCATCATACATTATGATATCTAGATTCTTTTTCTTTAAACATGGGATATAAAAATCATTGAAGTATTTCAATGATGTTTTTTGTTATTCCATATTTCATAAGGATTCATGTTGGTTTATAATCTCAATAAACATATATTTTGAACCTCTACAATAGTAATAATAGTTTCTCTCCCATTAAACATTGATGGTTTGTATTCTACTAACATACATCGCCACTTTTACACCAAACATATATTATTTATCTCTACTACTCAATTTCATTATTGATTATAGGGAGATATATACCTATTGTTTATACCATGGCTTCTAAAATAAGTTTCAGAAGTAGTTTTTGTGATATTTGTACCATTATATGTACTGATCTCTATTATAGAAATACATATTTCTTTATCAACATATTTTTTTTGATGAATATAAACATTTATATAACCTATAAATTGTGCTTCATAAAAATTATGTTTCTCAAAAGAGTGAAGTCATCAAGGAAAGTGATAAATCATAAGAATCGTTTTGTGGATTGATATATCATCATCCCATAAGAAATGAAATGAATAATAACAATTGGTATTGAATATTGAAGCATGACTCTTTTATTAATTTTTTAGACAACATCCCCTTATGAAATGTATCAAAATAATATTATTCTCTTGTATTCAATTTTTATGGTTTTGAATAGCATGAGCTTTAGAAATTTTGATCATGCATTTCTATAGAAAGTTATCAATTATTCAGTTCCACAAATAGTTTTCATCTTCATCACACAAGTAACATAATTTATTGAATTCTCTTATTTATAATATATTCTCATGGGTTATTTCTCCCTTTGAAATAAAATTTCCATCTTTCGCATTTTTTATGATACAACAATATTTTATAAAAACAACTTATTTTCCATCATCAAAATGTTGACATACACTATATATGTTATTATTTATCCCATAAACAATAAATCTTCTTTGGATTTAAACTTTTCTACATCAATATCAGTGGTTTTGTTTCCACAGATTTTCCAGGAACAATAATTATTAATGATAAATTATCTATGATCATGAATTTAAAAATGATTCATTATATTTATGTAAACATTACTATGTGATGAAAATCCACTATCAAGTATCCATGGTTTGTTTTCTAAATTACACTCAATGTTATCTCAACCACAAATTATCTTTCCTCATCATTTTTCATTTCATCTTCTCTTTATTTTGCATCATAAGGAATTTTTTCATAATGAACTGTCAGATATCATTGATCATGATTACTAGAATGTTCATATATTCTCAAAACATCTTCACAACATTCAAATTGATATTTATTTGGAACGTTTATAAAATATTCATATTCACATTTTCAACATTCTATAAGTGATGAAAGATACATATTGTACATTCAAAATTTCATCCACTTTTCTCAAACCTTTTTTCAAGTGGAGTTATGGTATTCCTAAAATTATAGTATTTGTCCCAATAAATTACACAACACTAGTAATACACATCAAATTTTGATATTTTTTAAATAATTTTCTTTCGATTAGGCAATATTGTTGAGGATGGTAACTTCTTTCAGCTATTTCATACACGGGACGTGGACCATCTTTTCTTTTTGTGACTACTATAATTTTAAAGAAATGTGGGTTGGATCACATAATTTTTTTACCAAATAATTTTATATAAATTTTATAGTACCTAAAATGATAAAAGATTCAGATGAAACATTAATTTGGTTAGGAGAATATTTCTAATGATACTCATATTTATCTATCTCGACAGCATTATAAGTCTCATCGTTTACTTTCAAATCACTATTAATGTTTTCATTAATATTCCTCAAGGTAATTTCATACTTAATAAGTATTTATTGAAACATGTTAAATTATTATTCCTTATATTACATCTTCTTACTAGGATTTTCTTTCATCTTTCCCAGTTCAGTAATTTTCAGTTTATAACATAAAATCCCCATCATATATTAGTCATCTTACTTGATGAAAACATTGATTTTATAAAATTTTCATAATAATATTTATTCATTACTTTTAGTATTTAATTGAGAGTCTTTTTTCATGACATGAAACAAAACTTGTTGTTTGGATGATAATATAAATAATATTCATCACCACCAACTTCAATTTCTGAGGTATATTTTTTTTCTCAACCTTTGCAATAAAGATTCTGAAATTTTTTGAACATTCAATATTTAGAATAACAGTTTTCATTTTATTCAGATTCAATTTTGATACTCAACATACTTATTTTGATACCATTAAAATTCTTCTTTTATTTGATAGATAGGTTTTCACCTATATATATTTTTTCCATCTCTTTCATCAAGTTGTTTCATCAGAATCATATCTATATTCCCCAATATATTTCTTTGAGAAATTCTTCGAAAAGTCTGTAATTCCAAAACACTCATAACATTTGAGAGAATTTTTACCTCCACAAACTCTTCTTCTTCTTTTATAATTCATGGATATAGGAGACATGATTTTTTCATTAACATCATCATCATCTTTATCATTAATCTCACTATTATCATCTTATTCATTATCATGGATTTTCAACATTCAAAAAGATTTAAAATCCATTTATCTTTGAATATTAATTTTTAACATTGTTGATTTCCTCATTCCTTATGAAACATTAAATTTAGGCTGTTCATCAAGAGATATATCTTCTGTGTATTATAATGAAGAAATTTTAGAATCAAACATGTCCAAAAAGTTTCTCATAAGATTCATCAAATTTAAGAAACATATGGGATATCCTTGAATCCTCTAATGCTGCAAAGAGTATCACATAATCTGGTGAAGTATGCATCAATTTTTTCATCATTTTTAATTCTGATGTCTTGATATGTACTATGCCATATTATTATTTTTTTATCCTTAAAATTAATTTTAACATTGAAAACAAAATCTAGTTTACCCACGTGGTTTTTGAAGTATGGATAACAATAATTTTTTGATAAAAATATTCAAATAAGGATATAATAATATCATTTCTAACATTTCCATAAAAATTTATATTTCTCTTGTCGGCCAAGATCATTGGGAAATATTTCTATGTTGGTGGAAAATCAATAGTAGCAGTATCAACATATTTTAGGCTAAGAGCTAGTAGACACTGAATCATCCTATTTTATCATCCATAATATTTTATTCAATCTATTGTAGGAATTAAAATACTATTGATAGAATTGATGTTATCCATGATAAGGATTAATCAAGGTGATTAGTGCTCTAATAAAAATTAATGTTCTAAAGGATTGGATAACATTTGAGAAGGGAGAGTAGACATAGTTGTTCAATTTTTATATGATTTAAAACATTTCTAAACATAACCCCCTAAAGTTGTTAATAATTAGTTCTTTTTCAACATTTAATAAATACTCATTCATGAAACGGTAACAAAAAAATAATTCACTCTTGATTTACAATGTTGTAATTCGAGAGAAAACATAAATCTTTGTCATAAACACACACTTGGGTGTATATAATTCCTATATTATAATGAAGTGAGTAAAACATGTGAGAACTCTAGTTAGAAACCATCTATACAAAATATGAAATATTATAAAGACTTTTATATGTTTTCAATGTTTTCTTATAAAACAATTGATCCATGTGAAGAATAATTAAATTGTGGAAAATGTTATACATTTCCTTAGTCTGAATCATTATTCTGATTTATATGGTTCTAATTGTCTCAATCTAATGAGTTTGGATCCGATTTCACCAATACAATGACTCGGGATATGATTCCCTCAATATGATGAGTCTGGATCTGATTTTCTCAAAAGGAATGATGAAATACAATGATTCTATATTTCATTATCCTAATAGGATGAGTCTAGAACATATTATCTCAATATTATGGACTCAATATGATGAGTCTAGATATAATTCCCTTAATATGATGAGTCTGGATATAAATCTATCTACATAATGGACTCAATATGATAACCCCATTATCAATAGAAAAAAAATGTTTCTCTCAAATCCCTAATAAGATTTACCTCAATTAGAATGACTTAATATGATTGACTTAATTTGATCTTATTAATACATTATTTCTCAATATAGAAATAAAAAATTCCACAATAAGAACCTACTGATGAGATATCAATTTGGATATTACATAAAATTAATTTCATCAATTCTATGACTTTTTTCCTTGAATAATAATTCCTCACAAAATGAATCATTTGAGAATGTATTTAGAGGAGATGCTAAAAACAAAAGAATGAAACATGAGAACTTTTCCATCTTCCTTAAAATTTAAAAACAATGAAAATATTTCATAGAAAAAATTTCAACATAGATTTTTTGAAACATCCCAAGATGAATATGAGATTTATGAAACATTTGTTTTATTTTTTACCTCCTAAATGTGCCATAATGCTTTATAAATTTCAATTTTGAGCCTTCATCACAATTTGGTCAATGTGATTTCTAATACTCTTTTCCTGAATCTGATTTTTATTTTTGTATCTATGAATTTGATTTCTATGAATTTTATTTTGTAAAGGAATTTAATTTTTATTTGTTATGGAATATGACTGAATTCCAATTATTAATGAATTCCCATTAAAATGGAATTCCCATTATAATGGATATCCCATTATGATGGAATTTTATATTATGATAGAATCCCTATATTTCAAATTTGATGTTATTCAATAATATCAACCATTTCTTCACAAGATTTTATCGTGAATTGTTTCATGACATGTGAGAAAAAATAGACCAGAAAAGCATCACCTGACATTTTTTATAAATTAAGAGACCTTTAAATCTCTTGAATTCACAATATTGTTTTAGAGCCATTTAGAAATTATATGACTTCCTAACTCAATGAAATAATTATTTGTTACTCATAAAATTATTTATTTCCCTGATTACAAAAAAATAAAAAAAACATCCAAAAATCAACAACATATTCGTCAAATTATTTTTCATCAGATAATATGAATTTAATTATGATGGATCTAATGATTAAAATATGGTAGACATATTTTTGATTAGATGAATCTAGAAAAAAGAAACTATTTAAAAGGAAAATGTTTCTTCCCCTATATCTTTGGATGAGAAATTTCAGAAAATTTGTTATTTATAAAAATATATGAGTTTAATGAATCTTAATTTTAAAAGATATGGGTCTGATTCAAGAAAAAAAATTATTATATAAAAAGTTTAGTTGTCAAAAAATTCAAAAGCATTGATAAATAATTTGTCACAATGGTTGTTCAATTCGAAATATGTCCCTTTCATTTCATAAATTGAAAGTTAATTTTATGGTTTAATTTGATATTATTTTTTGAGAGGAATTTATGTATTTATCTATTTTATTTAATTTTTTATTCTCTTTTTCAAGTGTTAAATATCGTATTTATTTCTAGATGAATATTTATAATCAATTTATTATATAGAAGCTTTTATTTTGGAATTATTTTCTTACTACCCATATTTTCCTTCTTATTTATTGACAGTTTATATAAATTTCATAAAGCATGGGGAATTATTTTATTTATGTCGAAATTTTTTTATATCTTTTTCTTATTATATGGTAATTTATTTGGATTCTAAAGAGCTATATAAAACTATTCTAACAATATTTACTAATTTTTTCATAGATAAACATCATCAATAGGCTTTAATCTGTTGAAAATGTATGTAAAACAAATAATCAAATTAGTAATAAATCATTTTTAATCATGGAAAATCATAATAATTCTTATAGAAGCATTTACAATCAATTTTATTTATCATTATTCATGACCTCATGTGAATCATTAATTAGATTCATGATTTCATGGTAATTTTTTTATATATATATGTGATTAAATTCCTTTTAAGAAAACCTACATTAGAGAGAGATAATGGATTTTATATTCAATGTAATTGTAATAATATCTTGAGGAGTGTATTTTTCCTCTCATTTAATTATAAGATTTTAGAGTTCTATAATAATTCATTAAATAGGATAACCTATGAAACAAGGATATGTTAAAATTTTATTTTTCATATAAGAGTAATTTGAACCACTAAATAAAAGAGAAATTTCAAAATTAGTTTTCTTGTTCATATTGAAAAATTTAATCATGTTTGAATAGATTACAATTCATAAATTATTATTTTATTAATTTGTAAAAATTATTTTGAAATAATAGTATTTTTTAGAAAAAACAATATATCCTTTGGTACCATTTATTGGTCAGAATGAGAAGGCATGTGGGGAGTGAAGTGGTTTTTAAATTTTACAACAATTTTTTTGTGAAACACAAAATATAACATTATTTTTATATACATAAATAAAAAAGTGATAAATTTTATTCATATTATAATATTAATATCAACTTAATAAAGGGTGTAATCCCAATAGAATTTCGAAGTATATAATTTATTCACATTATGAATATCAATATCAGATGATAGAACGTGAAAATAAGACTGAAAAAAACATTATTTGATAAAAGAGTGGTAAATTTATCATCGTGATCTAATACATCTCCTCCAATTATGTGAGAGGCTATTATATTCTTTGATTTATTTTTTTTGGAAATCATGAAACCATTCAACTCTCACATTATGGTGGAATTAAAAAGAAATCAATCACCCCTTACTTCAATGGTAGAATGAACCCAACTCCCATTATTTATAATAATTGATGATATTTAACATTTGTAGAAGGTAGGATTAGAAGATAAATATTTTCATCGAGTAAAACCATTTCAATTACATTATATTATCTTTAAATGATGACTAATACAATTTTGAAGAAATAGATGGGGAAAAATGTCATAAGTGTAACTTAGTTTGATAGTTGAGAATTGCCTCTATGAAAGAGGTCTTCGAGACTGGGAATGATTTTCTAGAGATATATCACAGAACCATGAAGAAAATTTTTGTATATATATCAAGCCACCAATAACGACTATTAATTTCATAAAATTGGTTAATTAAGCTTATTTAATTTTACTAATTCATTAAGAACTATCTAAGACTGATTAATAATGGAATGGTCCATGTGAAATTAAAATTTAGAAATTATTATTCACCCCTACTGGAATGATTCTCAAGGCCTCCAACTAGCTGGTAGAAATGATGGAATTCACAAATATCTGCCTCCTTGCACCATCTTACCAGTGCTCCTATACCGACCAACATATAGAATCATTCATAATGGATGTGTACTGACTTCATCGACATATGGTTCTAGCTACACACTATCAAGTCAGTGATTCCTGGAACATTGAGACTATGTTAATTGAATACAATATTTATTTTAACCCTTAACAAAATAATTGAATATTTATTCAATCGTGGCATCCCATACAATGAATAATAAACATGTTCATTAATTATTATTTGAAAAAATCAAGATTTGTTTTTAGTAAACATCATATTACATTAATTAGAAACAAAAATTACATAAAAAAGAATTTGATTCAAATGTGTGAGCTTCTCAACATAAAACTTCATTATGATAAAGAGATATATAGAAAAATATTTTCTTAGATCAATAATAATGCTAGGAACTCCACCAATCCAACACTTCTACACAACATGGGTATCATAAGAAATAGAATAACTCATAGTAGACACACACGAGGATCTAAAAACCTATCCATTACCAACATTTCTCTATGAAAAACCCATTTGTATTTTACTTTACATGAAAATAAATTATCAATAAAACCAACATCACCCACTACTCATCTCCTCTAGAATTATTTATTCCATATGAACTTCATAGAGGATCTATTACATCGGAATTCCTAGTAGTTCTCACACTCATAATAACTAAACCTTAATAAACCTATTATAATAAACCAAAAATAGTGAATATTCCCATAATGCATGTGATTTTTAAAGAAATATATTAACATTGAAACTGCTATTAAAAAATCACCACTTATCCCACTATTCATGTTCAACAATATGTCTACCATAAAATTGGAATAATTCAAATCAATTAATGTCTAATAGTGTTCTCACCCCACCACAAAAATTATAATCTCATACAAATTAGATTCAGGAAACCTAATGGCTAATTACCATAGAGAAAATAGCCCTTGAAATAACCCATTAATTCAATGAAATGAAATCACCACTAAAGTACCCATAGATAGTAGGCACATAGGACATACATCAAGACCCAATAGATAACTTGTAATGAGAAAAAAATCCCTCCAATGAAACACAATCCACTGATATTAGGGGAAATATAAATATTTGGGAATATAATGAAAAAAATACTGAGGTGTTCATGCCTACACCTCGCAACAAAATATAGTTTTGGGAATTACAATTTTTGAATTGTCCCATAATAGACTCTATGCAATACATGATAAAGGGATAACATAACCATCACCCAATAATGTATATCCATCATGTCCACATACCCTATCATTAGATGAAAAAATTAACACGCATATTTTTTGAGTATAATTCCACCATAGATCTATATGTGACAAAAAAATATAGTTCACTGTAGAAATTTTAAACCACTAAGGCTTCATTATTAGTGAAATCGCAAAAAATGGTCATCTGTCATGTGAATTGAATATTCATAGAATGATGAATTAAAATTATACACATTCCATTATTCTAAGAGGAAAAAAAATAATAAAGCCTAAATCTATATGTTATAGTTCATCAATACAGGTTAAATCACACTACCATAAAAAAGTAAAATTTACTTATCATCTCATTACCAATATAAATATAAGAAATATTAGAACTATTTCTTTGGTACTACAATATGGAATCCCTCACAAGAATTGAATGAACGCAAGAAAAACTATCCCCCAACTTCCAAAAATCATATATCGATACAAAAATATATATAATTCTGTATCAAACTATATCTGGATAACATGACATGTCATTTTACCTAGATCATTATAAGGAATCATGAACACTTCCTCATACAAAATTGGTTTCCAAAAATCTATGATGGCCTGAAAGATATAAAGGTAAAATGATTGCATCATTTTGGTGTACAATTAAAGTGGAAGTGGCCAAAACATCCAACAGGATAAATTTTAATGTACTTATATAAATTAATCTAAATTTTTTGATAATTAAATATACTGTGGAATAATGTAATATATAATATCAATGATTATAAATAGAAGTCGATCACTAACTTGGTTGATCACTATCATGTTCAGTAAGTTATTGAAAATAAAATAAAACCATATCGTTATATATTATGAGCCAACATCATACCTATCCAATGAAGATGAATGTTATTGTTCCTTGATCCAAATAATACAAATTATTAGTCCCATTTAGTCATGAAACACAAGGCCTCTTCTCAATCCACAATGATAATTGTGTTCCAATTGAAATGATACATATAATATACACACATACACCCCAAGGTTCATGTACATAAGTTGAGATATAAATCATTGGGTGTCACCTCGAATGGTGAAATTATAGACTATTATCATAATTTGTTCCTAAAAATGTGATATACCCATCCTAGATAGAAATTAATAATTTATGGCATACAATATAATGAAATGTGGGTTAAATAGAAATAAAATCATAAAATAGTTTATAATGGGATCTGGTCAGACCCCCAAGGTAGATATATTCCTACTCAATCCCACGATAATCATTTACAGCATGTGTATCACATTGAAAAATGACACAAGTCTCTTCCTACATATCAACACTGTGGATTTAAGACTTACATCCCAAGGATAGTCATGAATGAAAGATCGTACGAGATAAACATAGTCATCTAATGTTATAATAGAAAACTCATGACTGGTCATGGAATCTAGTGGAAGTGTCTAGATAGGTGAGAGTAACTGTTCTTACACTAAATGAAATAATCCAAAAATCATATTCCTATAGGGACAATTTTCTAAATGAAATTAAAAACATGAGAAATGTATAAACTTATACCTAGGTACATAAAATCTATTAAACAAATCCAACCAATACAAGAGAGAAATAGTTAATTCTCAAGGATAATTCATGATACAAAAATATCCCAATTGCTCCATCCCAAAATAATTTCCTATCCCTAAATACACCATGAATCCTAAAATAAATTAAAAAAATAAAGGGTTAATCCAATATTGACCCAATAATCATTCAAATAAATTATTTAAAAATTACATAACATAGTAATAAAAAGACATTGATTCCAAATTTCATGAATACTTTAGAAAATAAATATGTTCTATCTCTTTCAGCATCTAATTATAAGAGAAACCCCAATATATCTAATGTTTAGAATGTACTAATCCCATTCTAGGTCAACCAAATTGTGGGGCTCTTACAGTCCCCTATGTCACATCCACATCATACCACAAGACATCAGTTATTGGAAATTGTAAATGTTGAATCATATCCAATCCCAGCCATTAATGTTTTGTATATCAAAACAGAATGAAAATAGGGAGAGATAGATATTGAGTAAGACAAATTATGAGGGTCTCCACTATTTCATAAAATTCATTGGATACTCCACAATTGTAAAATATCTCAAGGAGTCTATCAATAGTCATCCACTACTATAGTATGAATAATGTTACCCCATGTAAATCCAAAAGCATCACCACAACCAAGAGGGGTTTAGAAAGAATCATTATGACCATAATTATAACATGCCGGAAAATAAGGGGCTCATCCACTAAAAGTGAACCGAAGGATAAATCCCATACAATGAATTCCCCATCCAACCATATCTGTATAAAAACCATTCTAAATTATTATTTCATACCTAAGGGAATTATTAGTAGGTACCTCCATATCAATATCAATATCTCATCATTGTAACCTATACATACCTGAAACCCCTTAGGGTTAAGAAAACCAAAATGACACCACAGAACCTATCTTTAAACATCATATCATAAACGTTTTTTAGTAATATAAATCATAGACCACTCAACCCCCAATAAATTTATGTTCAAAAAGACTAATATAGGATGTATTTGCATCTAATAATTAGGAAATATCCAAATGGACCTCAAATATATCTTTATAGTGTTCAATATTAGGATATGTTCACAAATACGTGACCAGTCTGGTTGGTCACATTGCCACTGGTGTGCCTCTCAGTATATAGAGGTTTCGAGCAATCAATGAGGGTCTATTATGGTAAGGTGGAGATACTATACCCTAGATATTATAGAATAGAATACGTGTATAATAATTTAATAAATATTAAGAATTGATGACAATGAATAAGTGTACCAGAACTAGTGAAAATTAAAAATATTACATGTAAAAGGGATATTAGGAAAGTTTATATAAAAACACAGGAAATGTCTTTATACTATAAAAATATCTAATAAATGGGATAAAAGTTGGATAATATAAACTAAATTATATACCAAAGAATAATGTTTCAAAATATATCTCTAGTATATTAATGAGAATAATCTCCATTCTCAACTTACGAACTCAATCAGAGCATGGGAAATCAAATTTTCATTGAAGGATGATTTCCCTTGTCCCTAAGATTATCCAGGATATCTTCTTGGGTACCAATACATGAATAGGTTTTTAGTAGAACTAAAAAGACCACCACTAATAGTGTTTAAATATATCCACTCCTTTAGTATAAAATTAAATAGTTTTTATATAGAATAATAAAAGTATTAAATATTATACATAATACCCAAGCTGGTAGGCCTCCTATGGGCTACACTTCCATTGAAAAATACCTCATAGTAAATTGGAATGACTCAAAATGGTATTGATAAATGATTTAATATTAATTAAATTATTCAGACCCATGGATTTTTTCCATGATGTACCCTATTGATCATATTAATATAATTTATCAATATATTTAATGGAAATAATTGTTTATATATAAAATTGAACATGGAAACCTTGTATGAAATGAATTGACCAAATCTCAGAAGGTTCTTTGACATGGAATATGATTCATCGCCTTAATTGATTTGAATCATGAGATCATATAATGTGTTCTAAATTGAAAACCTATGTATCCCTCCAAGGACAATATGAACCAATCACTATAACACCATGAAATTCTAAGATAAGGACAACATATTTGATTGCATCTATGAAACACAACCCCAAGAATATAAATAAATATAACATCCTGAGTAATTATAATATATTTACTATTAAAATTAAATTAAATATATAATGTAACTTGAAATTCTAGAAACACATAGTTATCTTATTTTAAACTCAATAGTTACTTTCTTTGATATCCATCATTACATACAACATCCAAATTTATTGAATAATATTTATAATATTATTTAAAAAGAAAAAAAATCACATATACTTTAAAATGTGTTTATAGATATGATTAAAAAAATTAAAAAAATATATGTTACAAAATATATAAAATTAAATCATTGGTTACTAATTTATTATAAATGAAATTAAAAACAAAAATAATATAATGTAACATTTTTTTGAAAACTATTTTTACACACGCAAATATCTTTTTTTGAATAAATTAAAATAATTACTCTTAATGAATGATATTAATGAAATTTATATACTATATAATATATTTTTATATTTATCATATAATTATTATTATCATTAGATACGAACAAATCCAATTATACACATGAAGGTTGATTTTTATAAATATCATTTTGTGGCCTTTTAATGGATATATAGTTTTAATACTAAATTATGATAAATTTATAAATTTTATATGAATAAATGAAATTATTTTTTTGAAATAATAATTTCCAAAAAAATCTTTAGTTAATTGTTTTCGAAAATTTTCTTTTTTATGAATCCAGAAAAATACTGATTTTTATTGAAAACTGAATTTTCATCTAACTAATTTATTATTTTAATTATATTTTAAATTTTTTTCAATGTCATATAATTTTAATTTTAACTATAATAATACAATTTATATCATTTTAAAATTTTCTATATGTAATATATTTAAAATACATATTAAACGGTTGAAAATTTTTACATTAAAAACCATATTCCTCATCATGTATACGAGATAAATTTTAAATTTAATTCTTCCAATTATGTGAATTATATGTTAAAAAATGGAATAAATATTTGGAATAATTTTATTTTATATTATTTTTATGTTCATAATAGTTTTTATCAAAAAAATAGTGATATAAAATAAATTTAATTCAGTGATGGTCATAGAAATGAGTTTACATAGTTGATAAACTATAATCTTAAGGGGATAGCTGGACTTGAAATTTTTCCAAAACCAATTTTTTGGAAATATTTCTACCATATACCCTCATGGAAAAACATTTATTATTATTTTTTGTACATTATGTAAGGGATACCTCGCAATATTTTTATTATTTTTATATTTAAAAGAACTCCAATCCTCCTCAATTATAAATGGGAATTCACTCTATCCCAATATACACACATCTCAATTAGATTTTATCATCCATAACCTATCCAAATTAACTAAAAAAATCCCTCCCTGCATCATAAAATATTTTTTATGCAAATAAAGTAAACCAATGAAGGCTTTTATTATAAAAAAAGTGTTCTGAAGAAGTTGTAATGTTAATCAACTAGTAAATTTTTATTTTTTCCCCAAACCAAATAATTTATTTTTGTGACATTATTATATAATATAATAAAAACATTAAATAATTATTTATTTTGTAATGATTAGGTTATGGATTAAAAAATCACATACATTAAATAAATCAAATACAGAATCGTTAGTTGTATGTACGGTGGACTGCCGCCTCACGAACTGGTGTCATTCATTCTTCCATTAACACATTTAATTATTGTTAATATTGATGTATTTATTGTTTCTATATGAAATATATCGTATTTATATTTTTATTATGATAATATAATTATACAATGACAAAATACAACCAGATTTATATTTCATTGAAATATGATAATGTCGTTCGTGTGTATAGAGGACTACGTCTCGTGACGCAATGTCATTCATTCTCACATTAAATTGAAAATATTAAAAAATAATTTATTCAAAATACATGATATATAATAATTCAATATTAAAATATATGGATAATATACATATCTATATCACATATTTTTATTTCTATTAATATTAAAAGGAAATGGAAGCAGCGTTCATGTACATGTACAACCTAGTGTCTCTATAATCATTGCATTAAATTTCATACAATAAATTTGAAGGACTACTATAAAAAATATATAAAAAATATATATGTTATTTAAAATAATTATTTAAATTATTGAGATGATAAAATCGTTATTGACATAAAAGGAATCAAAAAACAACTCAAAACATACTAGAAAAACATGGAAAATAACTCCCGAAATTGTGAAAATAATGAATTTATATTAATAAATAGGTTATAATATGTTATAAATGGATAATTTATGAAATAATAACAATGGGTTTTAAAATGTTTTTAACATTTTTAAAACCATTGTACATGATGTGTAACATCTTCATACTATTCTGATAGGTATGCCTTAAACATTGTTATGGTGTTTCCTTTTAATTGACTTTGTATAGTTCGTATTGAATTTAAGATGATTATTGAAATGTTGAAGTCAATGATTTGTTGGAATCTTGTATGAACCTGTCTTTTTTAATAGGTTGGAAGAGTTTTAAAAGTCATGTAACTGGGTCACACTTCATGTAACATGTTTGTACATCATGTAATTGTTCAATGTATATACTTTGAATGGTTCATTATGTGATGGGTACCAGACGTGATAATTTTTTAAATGTAATGAGTGAATAAATGATATGTTTTTAATTCTAGGTAAATCATTTTTAGTGGTTATTGAATTTAACTATTTCCAGGCATGTGTGGTGATTACAGGTCATGGTTTACTTCAATTATGGTTTTCATTAAATCTGTGATGCTTGTATATTTCTTTTGGGATCCTATATAGTTTCTACTCCCTCAACACAAAGCCTTACCCCATTGATCGTGGAGAACTGTATCCATTCATGATCCTATCCTTTAGCGTTCTATCATCACATTTCTTATAGTGTCATTTCTGGGAAATCATTCTCTCTTTTCCATCATATTTATCTCTTTATCCCCATTTTTTATAGATCATATTTGAATTGATTGATCTATACTTATTGATGTTGTATATCATATCTAAGTTGTGTTTTAAGGTCTTTTATACCTTTATTACCATTGACATGTGACCTTTTGAGTGTTGGGTATTGTGAAAAAGGTAGTTGATTCCATCCCATAAAGCCAATTTAATTGACCGTGAATTTCTTAATTTATGTCAATTATTGAATTAAATCGAATTTCTCAAAAATTAATTCAATTGATTTATTAAAATAAAATTCTAATGAATTAGACACTTTTAAATTTTTATAGCATGAAAATTGGGTGAACTGATAATTTCATTGAATTGAGGCTTGTTAATAGAAGTTGGTTGATATAAATTTTGGATTTGATGGAAATAATTTCAATTAAATTTGTTAATTTAATTTTGGTAAAGAATTTGTGAAAATTGATGGAATTGGATTAGAATTGATTTAAAACATATGAAAATGTTTTAAGAAATAATTTATAGAATACCAGTGGTTTTATCTTATTTAAAGTGTCATGATTTTGAAAAAAAACTTGTTTGAGTATTAAATTGAAAATTTGAATTTTAAATAAGGAGTCAGATTTAATTGTATTTTATGTTGTCTAAAAATAAATTTTATATCATTGTATGTGTAAGATCACATGCATGCCTTATGTAGTAGGTGAGTTATATGGACCCACATAACAATATTTCAAAATTCTAACACATATATGTAACTAGTCACATTCATAGTAGGATAGTGATGAGTCCCCCTTGGCCAGTGTTAGAAGTATGTGTTTATAAACATTATGACATTATCTCATAGAGAGTGTGGAGTCCAATATCCTGAAAGTTTTGTACCTATTTGGAAGATAACTATATCACTCTTGTTATTTATTTTTTGGATATAAATCTATGCTAATATTGTTAAATTACATTACATGACTACTAAATTCTCCTAATTTTTTTTAATTAACTATTTTACAAAAGACATTATTTTTGAAATAATACATCACATTAAAGAAGTTTCTTAAACTATTTTCCATCATTGAACTCTATATCAAGATATTTTTAATATGATTTAAATATATATACCTATTTATATTTATAATAGAAACTATTAATATGGTTAATCAACTATTTCAATCTATTTTGGAATCTATTGGGAGATGCCAACAGGGTCTTTATCCCGTGCCCTACTTGTTCCATCTGTTGTTTTGAAATTATATCCTTCCATGTTTCAGCATGGGGGAATGATTCCATGGTGGAGGATCCAACTAACCCACAGAGGACATGGTGAGTTTTTTCCATGGGGACTAGAGTTGTGTGTGCCTATTTTGGTAAATCAGTTATAGTACATTTGGATTCTTTATGTGTTTTTGACCTTTAGAACATTACTCCCATTGGAGTTTATTATTTTACTTATATTTTGTTTTTTCTTTTAAACATGCACTGTTTGTGAAAAAATAATTCCAACTAGCATGTTCTATCATGCCAGGTGTAATTCGTCAACCCATTGGGATCAAGAATAATCTTTGTGCAATGTTAGGGCCATCTTGGTTATTAGGTTACCAGGGTACCTGGGTAGGTTCATGAAAAGGTTGTATCATAGATTGAGGTAGCTTCTGTCATGAACTATAAATGCATTTGTGAAATTTTATTGGGACATGGGAGGTAGTAGTGATTGAGTGCCAAGCCATCTCTCATCGCTATGAACATTAAATCACCAGGGGTTGTTAGGGTATATGATCTTGTAGGTTAGTTCTATTATTTTCAATATATTTATTTGGATATAGTGAAATCTAAATCATTGTTGTTCTATATATTGCAAATAATTTCTATTGATACTCTTCATGAATTTTAATATTTTTTCTTCCTTGTTTTCTAATGATGTAGTGTAGCATCGTTCCTTTATGAATATGTGAGAATCTCCTAGTGGTGATATGATTTCCTTCAAGGTAAAATGAAAGAATGATGATTATTATGGCAGTTTTTGATGTTTTTGTTCTTACTTACCACCAAAAGTGTCAGGAGGAAGTCAATTTATTTTCTAATAGTGTGATAATCCATAAAATTCTATGAGGGTTTTCACTATGTTACCAAATAACTAGAGCTACTGAAAATGTTTAAGGAAATTACATAGATTTTTAAATAAATTTTGTACTCCTTATATTGGAACATGATCATTAGGTTCTACTAATACTATAGGGTAATCCAATTCATCATGTATAACATAGTTTCACCCATATTATTCTAGAAAAAAGTTATTTCAGACAATGAGAGAGTCTCTAGATGATGAAAAATTGGGTCTAATGTCTGTGAAGGGTAACATTACTATAGCTTATTCATTAGTGGCTACTCTTTTTTATTCTGATACATCTCAGTCATTTATTTCCACCTTTATATTTAAACTGATTAATATTCATATAGATTTTTTTTAACTTATTCAATGTATATTACTACACCCATTTATATTTAGTGAGAGTAGGGTCTTCATATTCTTACATGGGTTTTCTATCTACCAAATGTCTATTTTGATTGGACGTTTTTGGTGTGTGATATAGAATATCAGAACATCATTTTCAGAATGGAATGGACCATTTCCAATAAATACTAGACTGGATGTTTTCTTCAACGATACTACATCACCACACTAAGTGTTCTGTCTATTGTCATTCAAGGATATTGGGAACCTTGATTGAGCAGAGCCAGACCTTCTTTTCCATAGAATTGGAGAGTAGTATTTGTGTTTTCATTTGTTCTATTGTGGGATTCTTTGAGTTGTGATCTCCCTCCAATTTTCACTGTGTTCCTCAATGTGTTTCCTTATGATTTATCTAATCTTCCACAGGAGATGGAGGATAAGTTTTCAGTTTAATTAATTAATGATAGTTAACAAATTTTTATCCCCTCTTACAATAATTCAATAGATAAACAAAAATAGTCGATGTCCAAGTTGAATGATCCTCTTGAGAAATGCTTTATACACCCGATTGTTTCTCCTTCAGCGGTGGTGGTTCTCTTGACTAAGAATGTTTATGATCCTCTTAAATTGTGTGTTAATTACCAAGAGGTCAATTGAGATATGGAGAAAAGCATGTATCATTTATGATGGATTTATGATCTATCTGATCTGTTTAATGTAGAGAAGTTGTTTTCAATGTTCTTCATTTGATTTTGTTTTCGTTAAATGGTGTTAAAAGAGTATGATATTTAGAAATCCGCCTTTTGGACTATGAATGGAAATGATCAATAAATCAACATTTTCTTTGGACAAAAATCCTCATGTAGTATTCATGGATTTTATGAAGAAGATATTCCATGACTATCTAGATACATTTGGGGTTTTCATGGTGGATAAAATACTTATTTAATCCATATTCGAGGAGGATCACTTGCATCATCAAGGAATACTTATGAGTCTTCTGAGAAATCACAAACATTATTCCTTGTATTCAAAACGTTATGTCTATATTTTTGAATTGAATGTATTAGTGAATGTGATAATGGATCAGTAAATATTAGCTGAACCAAGAAGGTTATAACTATTATAACAATGGAGTAGTAACAATGTGTCTTTGATATTTCAATCTTCTTGGGATGAGTTTGATAATATCACATGTTCGTGAATGGATTCTCAATTTTGTGTTCTCTAATGACTTCACTATCTCAAATGGGGAAGAAGATTTCATGGAATTATTGATATTAGAAATATTTTGGTGGTTTAAATAAAAATTTTACTATTTCACTAGTGATAACTCTTCTAGTGGCCGATCTAGGCTATGTGGTCTTTCGTGATACATCCAGTTTTGGATTTGGAAGCCATCTTATATAGGTCGATCATGTTTTTTATTATGGATATTATCATCTTAAATAATTTGAGAAGAATTATCCTACCCATGAACTTCAACATGTAGTTATGATACATACACCTAAGAGTTGACAGAATTACATTTATAGTGAATGGTTTACCACGTGTTCATACCAATAGATATTGAGTTAAATCTTCTCTAAAAAAGATTTTAATCTTCTCCAAAGGTGTTTGGTGGAATACCTCTAGCCCATTTTATTATAAATCACTTATACCCTGAGTTATAGAATTTTTTTCTAATGTGTTGTGTAGGACGAATCAAACCAATAAAGCAAATTAATCTTCATAAGAGTGGAAGTTTATGTCTCTCTTTTCTCAATTTCTTATTTGAGTTAATCAATCGGGGGATACAGATTCTTTAGTTAGCATTAAATTATATACCACTATTATCCAGATGATTCTTCAAGACCAAAAACATTATGATAAATTCGGCAGTGACTAATAATCTCTTTATGGTGGGGAATTGTCTCCTAATGGCATCTCTCTAATAAGGGTGTTCTATTCTATAAGGTTTGATTCATTGTGAAGTTTATGGAAAGGAATGAAGTAATGGGGATTTTTATAATTCCTAGTGGATAGCGCACCTCAGAGCCACAATGAAATTCTATTATTTGTGGTAGAAGTTCTGGTTTCCATGTATGATATGGGAAATTTCGATGTTTGTCTCTCATTTCTATACATTACAGCAAGTTATGTATAAGCACCTGAAATCATCATGTTTTCTTCATCCACATCCAATCCATATATGTGTGTGGCATGATATCTCTATGAATATTGTGGTTCAGATACGATAAGACTAGTGAAGTAATAATGGGATACGGTTTGTGATCAACCTACTGGAAATTTTTTCTCACTTCATACCCATTCGCGATACATGAAATGACGTTGAGTTGGGGAATCTATACATGAATTAGATTGTTTTCTTATAGAGACTTATATATAATATAGTCTATGATATAGTTCTTGAATTCGATTCACTAATTTGTATACGACTTCAAGGGGAACTGCAATATCCAGTCAATTTTGGCTTGTCCTACAATAAACAGTGTGATGGATAGATAGAGAAGCTATAATGATTCTTAAGGATATGGTATGTGCCATTTTTACTACTTTGGGGTGGCATGGGATGATTATATGGGAGCTTTCTGAGTTTTCTTATAATAGTTGTTACCAGTTGCTGATCAAAATGGATCATTTTGAGGCCTTGAATGGGGGTCCTTGTAAAAATATGTTGTATAGGTTCGATATTGTTGTATGTTCTTTTATTGGACCATGTTTGGTGTAAGAAAAAGAAAAACAATATTATGTTTTTTAATTGAGGAATGTTAACATCACTGTGCTGATGCATGACTTATGCTGATTATCACTAGAGATTGTTGGAGTTATCAATATTTTCTAGAATGTTTCTCCCAGTTTTCGTCATCAATGTCTTGGGAGGCATGGTATTCTTGGTCCTCATTTAGTTGGATCGTATGAGGTTTTTGAGTTGGTGGGGAAAATTTCATAAGGTTTAGCACATCCACTGTAGCTCACATTGATGCATATTATGTTTTATGAATCATTGCTAATAATTTATCATTTATATACATATCAGGATTTGTGATTGAATAATATTTATATTGAAAATGAATTATCATTGACTGAGGCATATGTTAGGATGGTAGATTCTGATACAGAGGTGCTTTTTTAGAGGATGATACCATTTTTTTGTGTGCTATGTCAACATGATCCTAATAATCATGATATGTGGGAATGTGAGTCACTAATAAGAGAGAAAGGGACCTATATATTTTTCATAGAGGCTTCATTATAGGCTTTGTGGGGATATAAATATTATTAGTTGGGTTGGTTGTAAAATCACATTGATGTTATGAAAGTTATGCCTTAAACATTATCATGGTTTTTTTATTTCCCACACTAGCTAAATTAGAGAATGAAATTGGGAACACACATATAATTGTGAATTTTTAGATTTTTTGTAATCGAACCTATAACCTCCCTTCTTGATAGGCTATTGGGGGGTTGCACAACATGTGATGAGGTAAAAAGTCCTATAATTGTTTTAGATATATACCTTGAAGGGTTCACATAATGAATGGAACACTATGTGATGAGTTATTACATATAGGTAGTTAAGTAAATATCTATTTTAATTATGGATAATCATTTTCATTATTTTTGGTGATGCCTTTTTTAGTGGATACTGAAATTGATTTATTTCTTAAGTGTATTGGGATTATAAATCATTAAATACCCCAAATATAGTTTTTAATTAAATAGAGCGACTATTATATTCCTTTTTGGATGCTCTACAACTTCTTCTCCCTCAACCCATAGTCTTTTTGAGATAATATTGGAGATATCCAACTCTTCTTGATCCTCTTCTTAGGTATTTCGTCATTATTTCTCTTATGGTGTGTTTACTATGAATGTGTTATCTCTGGTCCCTCATAATTATGTCTTTATGTTCATTTGGAGTTGGATGTTGCATCTCTATACTAATGTATATATTCTATTTGGTGGAGGATCGAATCTCTAGGTTGTTTTTCAAGGTCTTCAAGGCATTCCTTCTTATTGATGTGTGTCATTTTGATGGTTGATTTTCAGGGAAAAGGTAGGTGATTATACCATATAAGGCTAAATTTATTATCCTTGAATTGATTGATTTATTTAAATTGTTGATTTAAATAAAACAGATCATACATTCTTTAAATTGATTTATTAATACCCATTTCTAGTGACTTCAGAGATTTGAAATTGGTGTGTCATGAAAATAAAAGAAAACCACCCTATTCCATTTAATTAGGACTTCATTATGGAAATTCATCGATTTAAATTGTGTATTTTAGGGAAATAATTATTCTAAATTTTTTATTTTGATTGTGGAAATGTTCTTGTGAATATTTATGGAATTGGTTTTGAATTGATTTTATGCTTGTCAAATAAGAATTATTTTTTTGATAGATACCCATTGGTTTATCTAGTTTAAAGCATATTTTTTTATTATAAATATATTTGTTTTAAATGGAAAACTCTCAATTGAAATGTTGAATGGGATTTAATTTAATTATAATATTTCCTAAACTAAATTTCCTATCATTTATTGGGTAAGACCACATGAAATACTTATGTAGTTGGTTTGTTATTTGGAAAGACTCTTTGATTTTACAATGGTATAAAAAATATATTTTGAAAATAAATCCTTGGTTGGATGATGATTAATTTCCATTTTCAATTTGCAGAGTGACACAAGTATACATATTCTTATAGGATCACTTAGATAGTTGGTAGTTCTAAAAAATGAAACATCCATCCCTATTTGCTAGATGACAATTTTTCTCACTTGTTTTTTTATCTGAGTCATAATTATATGAAAATTTTATAAAACGGTTGTACTTGCCTATAGAATTTAAATAAACCATTTTATGTATCTATTTTACTTAATCAATTGTTTTTAGAAATGTTTAACAACTTGTAAGACTTTTCTAGATGTATTTTCCATAATAAAACTATATAGCATGATTTGTTTAAATTTTCATTAAAATTCCAAACATGTTTATTTTTAAAACAAAAATAATTCCATTATTTACAATATTATTGGAATATATTATAGAATCTCTTGTGAGACCAACGGGGATGTTTAGAACACACTGTATATGTTCCTTTGGGTGTTTTTAGACTATTTCTTTCCATTTTTTGAGAAGGGGGAATGAATCACTTGGATGGTAATCTAGTTGTTGAACTGTGGATGTGGTGAGTTGTGTCCCTGGGGACCTGGTTTGTGTTTCTATATTTTGGTACATTGACATTAGTAAACTTGGTTTGTTGTTTCCTTGTTTATATCAGGTAAATTACTCCCATTAGATTTTCTTTCGTTATGATTACAATTTATTTTTCTTTTCATGCATTATTAGTGGAAAAATCATTCCAACATGCATGTAGTATGATTCCACATGAAATTTGAAATGCCTGGATCGATTGTGATCACTGAGAGGGGAGGGGTGAATCAGTGATAACTTTTTATTTTTATGAATTGTTCCCTTTGGATTATCAATTCAACCTCTGCAGCTGGTTAAAGCCTAGATCTACTCTTTTAGTGGTGCAGTAATAATGAGAGCACAGAACACAGAGATTTACAAGGTTCGGTACAAAGACCTACTCCTTGCCGTGTTGGTTACACCCCCCAACACGGATTCTTCACTATGCCAAAAGATGATTACACAGTAATTGGTTACCCCCCCCCCCCAATTACAAGTTGGTTAACCCCCCCAACTCCACAGCATCATCTTCATCATGGCTTCACTTCACTTCTTCAAAGGTGTTGTTCAAAACTTCAAGTAGCTTCAACAGTCTTCAAAAGATCTTGTTGGTCTTGCTCACCAAAAACTCAATCACTTAGAATGATTAGTTCTTTTGTGTTCACACACATAAGTGTGTACTCCTCTTCTTCTCAAAGTTGATCTTCTTCACTTGTGCACACATGCACTACTCATTCTTTTAGTGCACACACTTGACTTGTCCTTCTTCTTCAATATATAAACACACACAAAGTGTGGTCTTCACTTGATGCACACACTTGGGTTCACCTTTATTTTCACACACACACTAAGTATGCACTCTCCTTCAATTGGAACACACCCACTGTCCGTAGGTGGTTTTCTTTGTTTGCACAAGGCTACAGCCTTCCTCTTCTTTTTGCACACGAAGGCACAAAGGCCTCAGCCTCCTCTTGCTCACACCTGTATACCAACACAAATGAAGGCGCGCAAGGTCCTGGTTGAGCCGCGGGCAACTTCTTCTTCAACAGATGCACAAGGTATGAGGCGCGGCCTCTCTTCCTCAACACTGCCGCGCAAGGCTCAAGCCACATGGGCCGCGCAAGCCACGGGTGCAAGGCACCGCAGGCACGCAGGTGCAAACCGTGCAAGGGGGCACGGTGCACAGAGGGGGTGCGCAAGGTCGCGCTACCCTTCCTCCTTCCTGTCGCGCAAAGGATAGCGCGCAGGGGGCTCCTTCGGGCCTCAAGTGGCACCGAGAACAACAGCCGCGCAAGTGGGATGCGCGGGGCTTCAACTTCGCGAGGCAGAGCTCTCACGGGACTCGGATTTTCAACAGGGTTTCAGCAACAAGCACCGAGGTCTCGGCCTCTCTTTATATAGGCAAAGGAGAGGCGGTTCATCCGCGTGATAAATCTCAAAATCCCGAGATCTTCGGATCTTTAAAAACTTTCCAAGTTTTTGCGTTTTCCTTCACTGTTTCACGCGGGCTTCATCTCTTTTACTTTTCTCCTCGTGCATGCGATTTATAACGCATGCACGGCCTCTGTTTAACCTCAATCCATGCAAAACACGAACACCCTGTTGCCTTGGCAACTTCGTTTGCCTCGGACTCGACCGAAATTTTCAATACATTGCATGCATGCCTATTTTCTTGCATGATTAGGTTCAGGTGGTCCAGACGAGTCCAATGGTGTCTTCGGATTCGGAAATGGTGGCCGGGAGCTCAAGAACTATGCTCGGGGAGCCACTGGTTCAGCGGAGGACGTCGGGTGGCACGGGGTGTCCTCGACTCGAGCTCGAGGAAGAAGATAAGCCGGGAGCCGTCGGATCAGATGTTCAACGGCCTGGATCAAATCATCTCGCCGCGGATTAGATGAGCGGCTCGGATCTGGCGCGCGATCAATCGTGCGGCCAGGATCGCTTCCGCGGGAAAAATCCGCGTCCCACATCGAAACCTCTCGCGGTTTATCCGCGCTTTATCAATATGCCGCTGCCATACAATGCTCAGTTGAATCCTCTCCCCCCACGGTGTCGCCCCGCACCGTGTTCTCCCTGCGGGCGCGCTCTGCGCCCACTCTGGTCCTCGCGGGCGCGCTTCAAGCGCCCACTATGCTCCCTGTGCTCCTCCTGGCGTGCCCCAGGCGCTCATGCAGGGGTGTCCTTGGGTGCGCCCTGCTGCCCTGGCTCGCCCCACGGGGTTCCCCCGGGCGTGGTGCCCTAGTGCCCATGCCTTGGGGTTGAACCCCCCAAGGTGCCTTGGCTGGCCAATTTTTTGGCAAAGGGACAGAATAGGACATTGTGAAATACAAAGTTCTTCTCCATATAAAACATGCCAAATGCCAAGTGCCACTTCAAGCCTTCTTCCTCATTTATCCTTCTTCCTTTCTTCTTCTTCATTTTGAAATTCCTCCATTATCTTCAACATGTATTCATCACTTATGAATGGAATTTCAAACGGTTTCTTCTTAATCTTCTTCATCTCCTCTTCCATATGTGTTCAATACTTAGGAGGGACTTATTGAAGGTTTTTCATCTTGAACCGAACTCCTGAATCAAATAACTTCTTCAATTCTCTTTGTTGATTTAATCAGAGATCAAATTGGAACTACTTCAAATTCTCATGCACTAAGTGATAGTGCATGGACTTTATTAATCCACTTCATCCACTTAGAAGTTGTGGATGGATCTCTTCAACTCCTCATGCATTGTCAGTACAATGCATGGTCTTCTAATCATGTTGTGACTTTGTATCCAGTTGATACAAGTTCTATGAACTTAAAGAACAGCTCCACAATCGTCAGATGTAATGCTTCTGTAATCAACAATCTTCAAGATGTACTTCATCAGATGGCACACCATGACATGTTATTGACAACAAATGCAATTACTTCACTTGGGCACAACAATCTCCCCCTTTGTATTTGGTTGTCAATACTCCGAAGCACACTGATAGAATGTCGTGTGCCTTGTGCCTGATGATTTCTCCCCCTTATTGGCAAACAAATGCAAAGGGATGAATGAAAGCCGTACTCATAGTATAGAGCTTCTGGAACCTGCACATCTCCAACTACCAATGCTCCCCCTCAGGGGATGCACTCATCTCCTTCAATTCCCTGCATGTAAGTACAAGAATACAAAAAAAAATTTAGGGAATCAGGAGGGACCTTCTTCTTCCTCAAGTGAGAGTAGAAGGCTGAACATGATGTTTCAGCCTCAACTCAACAAATCTTTCCGTAGGCATAGCTTTGGTGAAAATGTCTTCCACTTGATCTTGAGTAGGAATGTAGTCTAGCTTGATGTCTCCACTGGTGACCCTTTCTTTGATGAAATGATATTTTATATCAATGTGCTTGGATCTGGAGTGTTGGATAGGATTTTTAGACAACCCAATTGCACTTTGATTATCACATAAGATCCTCAATGGTTTTTCAGCTTTAATCCTCAAATCTGATAGCTGCACCTGCATCCAAATCATTTGAGTACATGCATGTGTAGCGGCCACATACTCTGCTTCAGCTGTGCTCAATGTTACAGAATTTTGTTTCTTGCTGTACCAGCTAACACATCCTTCTCCCAGAAAGAAGGTTCCACCAGATGTGGATCTTCTATCAGTGCAATCACCAGCCCAATCAGCATCTGTGAATCCCAACAACTGTATGTTTGCACTGTGTTTGTATAAGAGTCCATAGTTGAGGGTTCATTTAACATATCTCAGGATTCTTTTGGCTGCAGTTAAATGAGATTCTTTTGGGTCACTTTGGAATCTGGCACACAAAGTCACTGCATATGCTATATCTGGCCTTGAAGCCGTGAGATAAAGTAGACTGCCAATAATTCTTCTGAACTCTTTCTGATCAACATTGTTGCCTTCTTCATCCTTGCATAGCTTGGTTCTGACAGAAATGGGTGTGGAGACTTCCTTTGAACTTTCCATTCCAAACCTTTTCACTAAGTCCCTTGCGTACTTTTCTTGTGAAAGAAATATGGAGTTTTGTCTTTGTTCCACCTGAAATCCTAGAAAATATGTCATTTGACCAAGCATTGACATTTCAAAAGTTCTTTTCATCTGCTCAGCAAATTCTTCACATAGTCCTTCCTTGTTACTAGCAAAAATGATATCATCCACATAGATAATGACTATGAGGGTACCATTGGCCATTTCTCTGACATAGAGGTTACTGTCAACTGTTCCTTTGACAAATTTCATGTCTTTAAGACAACCATCCAATTTTGAGTACCAGGCTCTAGGGGCCTGCTTCAATCCATACAAGGCTTTTCTCAATCTGCACACCATACTACCATCTTTGTCCAGCAGAAATCCCTCTGGTTGTTCAATATACACCTCTTCTTCAAGATCTCCATTCAGAAATGCAGATTTTACATCCATCTGATAGACCTTGTACTGCATGTGTGCTGCAACTGCTAAGAACATTCTGATAGTTTCCAGTCTTGCAACTGGTGCAAAGGTTTCCTCAAATTCGATTCCTTCCATTTGTGAATATCCTTTGCATACAAGTCTGGCCTTGTTTCTGGAAACTTCTCCCTTTTCATTGAGTTTGTTTCTAAACACCCACTTTTTCCCAATAACATTTTTATTTTTGGGCCTTGGCACAAGATCCCAAGTGGAGTTCTTTTCAATTTGATTGAGTTCCTCATGCATAGCTTGTATCCATTCCTCATGTACAACTGCTTCAGCCACTGTGTGAGGTTCAACTTGAGAAACCAGTGCAGTCTGATCTTCCAATCTCAATCTTCTTCTAGTTCTTACTAAGGACTGTAGGTCTCCAAGGACATTTTCTGTGTCAACATGCTTCTTCAATTTGTTGTATCTTCTTCTTCCATTTTCATTTCCTTCATCTTCATCACTGGTATATTCAGAGTTGATCTCACCAGCAGTTGGTGTTGGCTCAGGTAATTCTGCATTCTTCTGTTCCAAGGCTGTGTCATTCTTTGAGTCATCATCATCCACAGTGTGTGGTTTGGTGTTGTTTTCAATTATTATGACATCACTGCAGTCAATCATTTTATTCAACCTCTTATTCCAGCATCTGTAGCCTTTTCCATTAGGTAGGTAACCCATAAAGATTCCTTCTTCACCTTTTTCTTCAAACTTTCCCAGATTGATGTTTTTAATCTTGATGATGCAGGGACTGCCAAAGACTTTGAAATATTTAACAGTTGGTTTTCTGTTAAACCACATTTCATAGGCTGTCGTTTGTGTTTCTGGTCTCAGGAGACATCTGTTCTGTATGTGTATAGCAGTGCATACTGCTTCTCTCCAGAAAAACTTAGAGATATCATGCTCAGCTAACATAGTCCTCCCCATTTCAACTATGCTTCGATTCTTTCGTTCAGCCACTCCATTCTGTTGTGGAGTATATGGTGTACTATATTGATGTTTGATTCCATGCTTGACCAGATAGCTTTCAAAGACATCACCGGTATATTCTTTTCCGTTGTCTGATCTTACTTTCTTGATGCAGAGCTCCAGTTCCTTCTCAGCCTGCCTTCTGAAAGTCTTGAACATCGTGATTGCCTCTGACTTGTGTTTCATGAACATGACATTGGTCATCCGAGTGAAATCATCAGTGAAGGTTATAAAATAGAAATCTCCTTTTGTAGACTTCTGTCTCATTGGTCCACATATGTCTGTATGGATGAGTTCAAGAGGTCTAGTAGACATGATATCAACTCCTTTTTGTGACCTATGGGTCAGTTTTCCCTTCTGACATGTGTCGCAGACTTCATCTCTTTCTCTCTTTAATTTGGGTAGATCTCGTATAACATTGTACTTCAGAATTTTACTCATACTTCTTTGACAAAGATGGCCAAGTCTTCTATGCCAGAGGTTGTTTTCATCTTTAGAGCTAAGAAAACAAGAATTGATGGGATCACCAATTTGAAATATATTTCCAGTAGTTCTTCTTCCTTGAGTGATGATTTTTCCATCCTTTGAGCTCTTGATGATGCATGAGTCTTTCTGAAACAACACCTCATGTCCATCATCACATAATTGACTTACACTCAGTAGGTTGTGCTTTAATCCTTCAACAAACAACACATCATTGGATTTTAGATTTGTTGTTGCAATCATAGCCTTTCCAACTTTCTTGATTTTCAGAGAACGATCATTTCCAAACACCACGGTTCCTCCCTCATGACTTTCAAGGTTGCTTAGAATTTTTGTATCACCAGTCATGTGGGATGAGCATCCACTATCAAGAATCCATGACTTGGTTTTACTGCTGGCTTTTAGAGCCACTTCAGCAAAGCATGTGATTTCATCATTGGTTTCTTGAATGCCTTTCCCTTTCATGTCTTTGACTTTTTGTTTAGGAAGAGTTGTCATACATTTATCAGCTCTATGACCTTGTTGGTCACATCTTCCACAAGCTTCACTCAGGCAGTCAAATGTGTTCTGAGTTGGTGGTTTTGATGCTTTCTGCAAAACACTCTGGGTGTCAGGATGTCTCCCCCTTGACTCATGCCTCATGTTTGGACGAGACATGTTATACCAGCATGCATAGGCCTTATGTCCAAACACACCACAACACCAGCAGTAGCCTCTGAACCTTGACCTTCTTTGTTGATAAGAGTCATGTTGTAATTTTTTGTCCAAGATTTGAGTAGTCCTCCCTGGGGATTTCCTTTCTTCCATTGAAGATGATTTTACACAGATTGGTTCATGCCATGTTTGTCTCAATTTTATCTTTGAACCTGCATTGTTAGAAATAACAGATGTATTTTGACATTTACTCAGTGGTAAATTGACCTGCCTCTGAGCACCAGCATAAGATGATTCTGCCTTGACCTCAACAGCCTTGTTGAAGTCTTCTCTCATCTTTGTCAAGCTATTCTGTGCTTCAATCCACTTGGAATGTGTCAGTGATTGTTCTTCTTCTTTGAAGTGAAGTTTCTCCTCAAGATCTTTTTCTATCTTGTCCAGCTCAGCTACCTTCAGTTTGTGTCTCTTGATTTCATCAATGTACATTGTCTCTTTCTTCATACATTCTTCCAACTCCTCAGTCATCCTTTTGGTTTCCTTTTGTAACAATCTCTTCTCTTTCTTGAGTCCAGTGTTCTGTTCAAGGCAAGCCACTAATTCATCTTTCAATATGTATTCAAACTCTGTTCGTTCACTTTCATCATCTTCACTGCTGCAGGTATCAAACCCTTTTTCTACATGAGCCATAAAATTCGTTTCTTCTTCTGATTGACTGGCTGAAGTAGAGTCTGATTCTTCCTCTTTGCTTACATAGCTTCTTCTTTCACCTGGAACGACCCTTTTCTTTCTTACACCTGATTTGTTTCCTTCTCTTGGGTATCTACTCCATTTCTTCTTTTGTGACTTCTCATCTTCGACTTCTGGAGCACTATATCTCTTCTTGGGGCAGTTTACAGCAAAGTGTCCAATGTTATTGCAATTGAAACATCTCGATGGTGATTTCCCTTTTCCCCTGAATTTAGTTTTTCCAAACCTTTTAGAAAAAAGAGAAATAAACGTGTTGAGATCTTCATCCTTTTCTTCATTGTCAGTATCACTTGATTCTAGGACTTCGTCATCTTTTATCTTGAGTTGTCTCATGGCCTCAAAAGCCATCTCATCCTTGATCTTCTTCTTGAATACTGGGATCTTCCTCATTTCATATGCAATGAGAATGTTGTGTAGTTCATCAAGAGAGAGATCATCTCTGTCCTCTAATGCTGAGACTTTGGGGTCAACCTGTCAGGAAAATTTCTCATAAGTTTTTTAACAATAGTGGAGTCCTCCAACTTTTCTCCAAAGCCCCGAATGTTACTGACAATTTCATTGACTCTTGTGAAATAATCATCAATATTTTCTTCTTCTCCCATCTTGACATCTTCAAACATGCTTCTCCAAATCTGTAATTTGGCTTCCTTGACTTTCATGTTTCCTTCATAACTACTTTCCAATTTGTCCCAAATTTCTTTAGCATTCTTGAGTCCCATGACTTTTGTGTATACCTTTTCTGAGAGTGACATAAGAATGGCATTTTGAGCTTTACCATCAACTTCCATATTTCTTTTCTCATCGAGTGTCATAGCAGCTTCATTAGCAAGAGGAGGGAATCCAAATAAGGCTGCATTTCTAACTTCAAGGCCAAGAGATAGAAGGTAGGGTAACATCCGATTCTTCCAGCTGTGGTAATTCTTTCCATCGAATGTAGGAACGCCCCTACTATTAACAGAATTCAGATTGTCCATCTTCTCAGAAGTAGATCCTTACAGAGGTAACCCCCTCTGATACCACTTGAAATGCCTGGATCGGTTGTGATCACTGAGAGGGGAGGGGTGAATCAGTGATAACTTTTTCTTTTTATGAATTGTTCCCTTTGGATTATCAATTCAACCTCTGCAGCTGGTTAAAGCCTAGATCTACTCTTTTAGTGGTGCAGTAATAATGAGAGCACAGAACACAGAGATTTACAAGGTTCGGTACAAAGACCTACTCCTTGCCATGTTGGTTACACCCCCCAACACGGATTCTTCACTATGCCAAAAGATGATTACACAGTAATTGGTTACCCCCCCCCCAATTACAAGTTGGTTAACCCCCCCAACTCTACAGCATCATCTTCATCATGGATTCACTTCACTTCTTCAAAGGTGTTGTTCAAAACTTCAAGTAGCTTCAACAGTCTTCAAAAGATCTTGTTGGTCTTGCTCACCAAAAACTCAATCACTTAAAATGATTAGTTCTTTTGTGTTCACACACATAAGTGTGTACTCCTCTTCTTCTCAAAGTTGATCTTCTTCACTTGTGCACACATGCACTACTCATTCTTTTAGTGCACACACTTGACTTGTCCTTCTTCTTCAATATATAAACACACACAAAGTGTGGTCTTCACTTGATGCACACACTTGGGTTCACCTTTATTTGCACACACACACTAAGTATGCACTCTCCTTCAATTGGCACACACCCACTGTCCGTAGGTGGTTTTCTTTGTTTGCACAAGGCTACGGCCTTCCTCTTCTTTTTGCACACGAAGGCACAAAGGCCTCAGCCTCCTCTTGCTCACACCTGTATACCAACACAAATGAAGGCGCGCAAGGTCCTGGTTGAGCCGCGGGCAACTTCTTCTTCAACAGATGCACAAGGTATGAGGCGCGGCCTCTCTTCCTCAACACTGCCGCGCAAGGCTCAAGCCACAAGGGCCGCGCAAGCCACGGGTGCAAGGCACCGCGGGCACGCAGGTGCAAACCGTGCAAGGGGGCACGGTGCACAGAGGGGGTGCGCAAGGTCGCGCTACCCTTCCTCCTTCCTGTCGCGCAAAGGATAGCGCGCAGGGGGCTCCTTCGGGCCTCAAGTGGCACCGAGAACAACAGCCGCGCAAGTGGGATGCGCGGGGCTTCAACTTCGCGAGGCAGAGCTCTCACGGGACTCGGATTTTCAACAGGGTTTCAGCAACAAGCACCGAGGTCTCGGCCTCTCTTTATATAGGCAAAGGAGAGGCGGTTCATCCGTGTGATAAATCTCAAAATCCCGAGATCTTCGGATCTTTAAAAACTTTCCAAGTTTTTGCGTTTTCCTTCACTGTTTCACGCGGGCTTCATCTCTTTTACTTTTCTCCTCGTGCATGCGATTTATAACGCATGCACGGCCTCTGTTTAACCTCAATCCATGCAAAACACGAACACCCTGTTGCCTTGGCAACTTCGTTTGCCTCGGCCTCGACCGAAATTTTCAATACATTGCATGCATGCCTATTTTCTTGCATGATTAGGTTCAGGTGGTCCAGACGAGTCCAATGGTGTCTTCGGATTCGGAAATGGTGGCCGGGAGCTCAAGAACTATGCTCGGGGAGCCACTGGTTCAGCGGAGGACGTCGGGTGGCACAGGGTGTCCTCGGCTCGAGCTCGAGGAAGAAGATAAGCCGGGAGCCGTCGGATCAGATGTTCAACGGCCTGGATCAAATCATCTTGCCGCGGATTAGATGAGCGGCTCGGATCTGGCGCGCGATCAATCGTGCGGCCAGGATCGCTTCCGCGGGAAAAATCCGCGTCCCACATCGAAACCTCTCGCGGTTTATCCGCGCTTTATCAATATGCCGCTGCCATCCAATGCTCAGTTGAATCCTCTCCCCCCACGGTGCCGCCCCACACCGTGTTCTCCCTGCGGGCGCGCTCTGCGCCCACTCTGGTCCTCGCGGGCGCGCTTCAAGCGCCCACTATGCTCCCTGCGCTCCTCCTGGCGTGCCCCAGGCGCTCATGCAGGGGTGTCCTTGGGTGCGCCCTGCTGCCCTGGCTCGCCCCACGGGGTTCCCCCGGGCGTGGTGCCCTAGTGCCCATGCCTTGGGGTTGAACCCCCCAAGGTGCCTTGGCTGGCCAATTTTTTGGCAAAGGGACATAATAGGACTTTGTGAAATACAAAGTTCTTCTCCATATAAAACATGCCAAATGCCAAGTGCCACTTCAAGCCTTCTTCCTCATTTATCCTTCTTCCTTTCTTCTTCTTCATTTTGAAATTCCTCCATTATCTTCAACATGTATTCATCACTTATGAATGGAATTTCAAACGGTTTCTTCTTAATCTTCTTCATCTCCTCTTCCATATGTGTTCAATACTTAGGAGGGACTTCTTGAAGGTTTTTCATCTTCAACCGAACTCCTGAATCAAATAACTTCTTCAATTCTCTTTGTTGATTTAATCAGAGATCAAATTGGAACTACTTCAAATTCTCATGCACTAAGTGATAGTGCATGGACTTTATTAATCCACTTCATCCACTTAGAAGTTGTGGATGGATCTCTTCAACTCCTCATGCATTGTCAGTATAATGCATGGTCTTCTAATCATGTTGTGACTTTGTATCCAGTTGATACAAGTTCTATGAACTTAAAGAACAGCTCCACAATCGTCAGATGTAATGCTTCTGTAATCAACAATCTTCAAGATGTACTTCATCAGATGGCACACCATGACAAGTTATTGACAACAAATGCAATTACTTCACTTGGGCACAACAAAATTTACCAACTTGGGGGAAATGGGAATGCCCTTTGAGATTTGTTCGTTACATCTTTGTTACCAGGTTATTAGGACACCCATGTTGGATCATCATAGGAGGTTAATGGTTGGTCAAAAAAGTATTGTGAGGTATGATATTCCATCTCTATTTAATTTCATTGATGCATATTAAATTTCAATACACAATGTTTTTTTATATGGAGTTTATTCTAACCACGTGAAATGTAATATCACAAATAACTAGTTATTCATGTTATTTTCTGTTATAATATAAATTATTTAATCTATGATTATAGTTATTAAAGGTTGCCAAGTTGAAAAACATTTAATAACTCATTTTCATTTTCATTGGATATATCCCCCAGTCATCATATTTGTCATTATATTTTATGCAGGTAATCTATTTTACTATATATTGTTTTATTTAATCTGTTTTATGTGGATTTTTATTTGATAAATCTAATAAATAAATTTATTTATTCTAACATTGAGGTAATGATCATTTTAAGTGTTTATTTCATAATGTCACTCTAATCAATACTATAAATGATATAATTTCGACAAAAGGAAATTATTTGAGAGTATTTTAATAAAATATTTAATTTTATTATCCTCTGGTTATTTTGGATCTTTTCTATTTGATAGTGTAATTTTTTCACACTATGGTACATAAAATGTTTTTGAACATATTTTTAAAAAATCAGTTTTAATTTATCTCTTTGTTCAGAAGTATTTTTTATTCAATTCCATTTTTTCTAAAAAAATTCTTGAAACAATTTTTTATCATTTAATCATTATTTATCAAAGAAATGTTGATCATTTTTTTCTTTTACAAGTATTTTCAGAGGAATATTTTTTTCACATTCAAAACAAAGCATATTTTATCTTTTTTACCATTAAAATGGAATGTTCTTTACTAAATATATGATATTACCCAATAACATGACCATAATATATTGGAAGCATCCACTGAATTTTTGTGGGGATCATTTTAATATAATTTTTTAATGTGATATTAAATGAAATGAACATTCTAGTGAAAATCATATTGAAAATTATATTTTCCAATAGAATGTTTTTAAAGATATTTTCTATATCATTATCCATATAAAACATTATTCATACCTAAATTGGTATATATCTTATTAATACCATCATTATTATTCCTCTGAACAGATTATTATTATTTTAACCATGTATGGTATTGAGATTTACATACTTGATCCAACTTCGTAGTACTTAACATCTCCTTGAGTTATTCACCATCCATTTACCATTAAACACTATATTTTCTCTAAATATTAACATTTATAACTAATTATATGAATATTTCCTACACAAAATACAATATATTAATGATATTTTATTTTTTGGGGAAATATTGATAAAATAATATCATTTTATAAATTCTTATATTATATTGTAAGGAATAATTTTCATTATTTATATATATTATTTGATATATAAAGAATTTTCTAGGCATGTACTGATTGGTGGGGATAGAAATTTATATATCCCCTTGATACATCAACATGTATCAAGATTCAAATCATTTACCAAAATTTAATTGGTTTCTAATATTAGTTTCAAACTATCTGGTGGAGATATCTTGATAATAGAGGTTTTCATGCTATTGAGATATGATGTCCAATAATAAAAAATTTCATACATTGATAATTTATCTAATATTTGTATCCATTATTACATTTATTTTACATTATCTAAAGATTCATTTCATTTATTTCACTATTTACTAAATATAATCTGTTAAAATTATTAATCTATAAATATTTAATAATCATTATATAGAAATTTATGTGGCATCTGCATTCAATTATCTACCTTTCCATGTTGATGATGATTATTGATTCATGATCACTTCTACGGTACATCACCCATAAATGTAATTAGATATCACCATTAATTGTTTTCTTTTCCATAGGATATGAATAATATATCATTGAATGAATTTAAAGGATCCAATATACTCTCTTTTTTATGTGTTATTTTTTTTATTTTATTTCCCAATATATTATGGTTAACAAATATAAAATAGAAATCTCCAATAATATTAATTTTTTCCCTTTTAGATTATAAATTTGTATCTATCCCAATTTAATATATATATATATATATGTCATGGACATAGAGCTAGTGGGGTTAGACACACTATATTTGGAATTAGATCCATGTTTGTATAATCCCTGGAGACTATATTTATGAAAATATAGATTAGGTAAAATAATCCTGTCATATAATTTGATGATGTCTATCAAAGATCATCCAAATGAAACAATTCTTATAATTACTGGATAATCTATATAAAACTTTTCCAAATTATGTTATGTATTTTACTAGTTTTTTGAATATAAATTTTGTCTCATAGTGATATGATCAATTCTAGGGAATATAATCATTTATAAAAGAATCTTAGCAGTAATAATGAGAACATTTCAAATTTAAAATTTCCAAATAATAAGAATGATCATTTATTTTATGGGATTAATACAATATTTGGAAGGGAACTAGTCTCTCTAATGTTTTAAATATATGTGAATATTTCATAATGTGTCAAAAATATAAGGAAAGAGATTTTTAAGTGTCATTTATTTTGATAGAAGACAAAAATAAAAGGACAACTACGAAAAGGATAGACAAATGGAAGAAGAGAAATAAATATTTTCTCAGATGTGACAATTGTGGAATGAAATTCCCTGGTACTTGAGTAAAAGGATTTTTAGAATTCAACAAGTGTGTATATTAAAGCCATTTTAGTTATAAAAATAATATAAAATAAATATTTTCACAAGTAAAATGTTCCATCTTTAGAGATCTGGTGTACTTTGAAAACGAATTCCCAAATCATAAAGGGAGTATTCCTCAAATAAATATAATGGATCCCATTCTTGCTTATGTAATTTCCATAGACGAAGATGATTGATTAATTTTTTTTGGTTTGTAACCAGGAATATTGATATTTTAGTGTTTTTCGAGGACATTATTTTTATACGAATTATGAAATATATAAGAACATACCCTAAAAAGTATTTTCATGAAAAATTTAAAAGTATATGATAAATAATATTAGTAAAAAAGAATGAATATTGAGTGGTAATTTGATCATGTTAGAAAACATAGCATATTGGTCAATTAAAATGCTCATGATATTGAGATAATTATTCTTTGACAAAGAGATGACTGATATAGATAATGTACATTTGACATTATTCTTTCCCTAAAAACTATTTAATTATTTTTTGATAATGTTTTATATTCAATCATTAATAGAGTCAATAAATTTTTATTTATTTTAGGTATATATAAAATGTCCATTGTTTTATTTGATGAATAAGGAAGAATACAATTTTCATTATGTTTTTATGGAAATTCATGTTATTATAATGATTTATAAGAATACATAATGAAGGTATTCACATGATTGGTATGTGATGATTAAAAAAATACAATATATTGAATGATGATAGATGAAAATATCATTATGATAATTTACTGAACATATTTCTAACAAGTTTGAACATATTTTTTTGTAATCATTAACAATTTATGAAATGGTTTATGTTGAACTTTGGTTGAGGTTTTAGAGAATAATGTATTTTAACACTATATGATTAAAATATGTTAGGATATAAAGAAAAAATATTTATAGTCACAATCCAATGGTAAAATTATACTCATAAAATAGAAATTTAATATGAATGTATATTTTCTTATATAAATATTTATTAAAAAATTCATCGTCTTTAGGAAAATGGCTTTGATACAAAATTGTGTCCTATTATATTATATATTTTTAAATAAAATGGTCCTATAGATCTTCACATATTTATGGCTTTGATGTCCTAAAATTTCCCTTTATCATTCACTAAATGTATTTATTTACACTTGTCCTCCAGTTCAATTCCATCAATTCCACTATTTTTCTCCTACCCACAAACCAAGTTATATGTTATTCAATTTTCAATTTGTAATTTTGATTCCCTTTTATCAAAGGTCTATTCAATTAACCCTTTTATAATGTTTGTTTTAAAAAAAATTATTTACAAATTCAAAACCAATGATTATAGAGATCAAGTATAATATGTGAGGAGCCAATTTATTGATGTTTGGACAAAAATAACACCCAAAAATTATAAAATAAGGGAATTGTATTTGAATGAGTGTATGATATAAAGAACCATGTGAAGAATGTAATTTAAAATCCTAATAAATTACAGTATAGTTAATATTTCAATATAAATCAATCAATGATATACCTTTCAATGAAAGGAACATAGAGTTAGATTTTGTTAAAGAAACAATGACATTCTTCGATAGGTTTATTTACACATAATATTTATTCTTAATTAATACAATTAATATTAATATTTAAAATTAAAATTCTACCAAATCCATTAAAATGGTTCTTATTTTGAATAAATAACTATATTATTAAAATATTTGGGTTACCCAAATTTAAAATTAATTCACATGTTACCAATTAATTATAATTGAAATAAAACCCAATATAATATTAGGGAATTGTTTTAAGAGAATATATTATTATGCACCCAACAGAATGTTATTCTAAAAAAATGAATTAATTAAAATTATTGAATGATATTTATGAAATTTTTATACCACATAAATTATATTTAGATTCTTCCAATATGTTTTATAATAATAATGATAAAAAAATCTAATTTTATAGATTAAAAAGTGGAATTTTTTAAAGGCATTATTTCTTTTTAATTGAATGATTATTTTAAAAAGAAATTTTGAAAAAATTTTAAAATTTATTTTACAAAATATATTCATTTTTGGAAATAAAATTTAAAAATTATCTTATGTAAAATTTTTGGTATGTTTCTGTGAAGTTCACATTTATAACGAATAGTGAAATATAATGAATTTTAATTGAAAACTGAATTTTTTATAACTAATTTAAAATTTACAATTATATTTGTATTTTATATATTGGAATCATATTTCATTCATAAATAAAATGATCTAATTTATATCATTGGAACCATTTGATATTTATTTTTTCATAAAAAGACATAGTAAACTTTTGAACATTTTCATTATTAAAACAATCATTCTCGTCGAATCTGTTAGATTAATATTAAATTAATCTATACCGCTTATTTTAATGAAATATCAAAAAATGAATTAAAAAATAAAATACTAATAATTTATATTATGTAGTGAGTTAAACTTATTTTTTGAACAAAAATATTACCGAAAGAAATTAAAATTAATTGCAACAATTAATGTAAACATTAGTTTTCTTTGTGGTTAAATTTTAATCATATGGTAAAAAATGAGCTAGAAATTTCTCAAAACTCATTTTATGTTCATATATAGACCATATATTGTAAATTTATTAAATATTTAATTATCATATGATTAATATTTAATGGAGACCTCCCAATAGTGTTATCAATGTTGTATTTACAAGGTTGACACTCCTCCTCAAATATACATGGGAATTCAATCTATCCCATAATACAACCTAATAAATCCAATAGTATCATCTTAAACTGTCCCTAAATAAAATAATAATTACATGCCAACTATCTATAATTTTTGTATAATGAAATAAAAACAAGGAAGGATTTTTGTATAAACCAAAATAATTTACTAAAAGGGGAGGTAATGCTCATCAATGAGAACCTTTTTCCATTCCACCCTCAAAACCCCTCCATTTTTTTCAGATAATTAATTGAAAATAATATCTATATATTTAATATAATAATATGTTTTTATGATAATTTTGAAACCTATAACTACCCTTGTTTTCATCAAATGGGATACACAATCATCATTTGTATATAAGGAAGACAACGACCTCGTGCACCAATCTCATTTGTGTTTCCATTACACAATTCATGGATGTGAAAAATGATAGATTTATATATTATATATGATATACATGATATCTATAATAATATTATTATTTTATAATTATTATGTCAGACACAACTTCATGCTTTTAATTTTTTCAGAATACGATAACGTCATTCGTGTGCACAACGGACTACCGCCTCACAATGTCATGTTATTCATTAAAATGTAAATTGTAATGAATTATAAAAGGGTTTAATAAACATATGAGATATTAATATAACATAAATATGGTAATGTAATTATATTATACATATAAATATCCAATAATTTTCTTTTATTTAATAAGACAGTGAAATGGAAGTAAAATTTATGTGGACGTACAACTTACCATCTCAATGAAATGTTAATTACATTTCATATAATTTTTTTTAGAAGTTACCAGAAATAAATATTCAAAAAATATATAAGATATTTATCTCATTATTTTAATTTATTAGATGATAAAATAATGATTTAAATAAGAAGAAAAAATATAACAATTCAGAACATACTGGGAAAACCAAGAAATTTGCACCCAAAATAGTGATGATAATAAATTATTATTAACAAAAAATGTGATAATATTTTATAAAAGGATACAATATTATATAATACATTTTAATATGGTTCTGTATATATTTTTTAATGTTTTTCAAACAATTATATATTAGGATAAACTATGTTCAAAATAATGGACTGCGAGTTGAGGGAATTCATCTCAGTTTCATTTCATCAGGCAATATTGTATTTATAAGAACATAGTTTCATTTTTATAGTGTATATAAATCCCCTTTCATTTTGAATATAATGAATAAATCATTATTAAATTCATTTTATGTTTCAATTGTTATTATATCATCATATGGGGATTTACATTAAAGGCTACCAAATGGTAATGTATTTAACTACTCAATTATGTTTCATTAGGTTATATCACTCCATTGTTGTCATTGACATTATATGATTATGTGGTTAATTAATTTCACTATAATTTGATTTAATTACAATTAATTTATTTTTATTTACATTTGTTATTTATAATCAATTCATTATTAATTCTCACGTAGATGTTATGTCCAATTAAGGTTTCATTTCATAATCTCATTTTAATCAACATTTTACATCCTTCAATTTAAATTAATGGTAATTATTTTATTATAGTTTAATAAACCCTTTAATTTTATTAAAATATATTTATTCATGAAATTTCAAAATTTTTATAATATTTAATTACAATTTTCTATATAAGAGGTTTTGTAATATAAATTTAAGAACAACCTGCTTTATTTCTTTCTTCAATAAATATTTTATCTTCATCAAAATGAATAGTTTAAAAAAATTATTTAACATGTTATTAATATTTAAACTAGTATTTATTAATTATTTAGAAAAACAATTCATTTAGGAATTTTTACAATTTTATACCCTTTTCTCTTTTCAAAGTAGTCACTTTTTAAACTTTTCAACATGATAATTGAATTTTCATTACAGTTTGTACTAGAATAACCACCAACATGACCATAATTTATTTAAATATTCCTCTGTATATTAATTGGAGTATTTTTGAATAATATTATTTTTAGAAGTTATTTTATATAAAAATTAAATTTTTTTGTAATTAAATGATAATTTTACTCAAGAATATTTTTAATGTGTTTTTTGTTTTATTAATGAAAATCCCCATATTCATAAATAAATGGATATATAAGATATTGATAAATTACTTATTGTTACATTGTATGTATTTTGGTTATTTTTCCCAGTTATATTATTTAAATTCACTTCCTTAAATAATTTTTTATGTCATTAAGTTCCCCTTTAGTTATTCACTTTCTAGTGACCATTGAAAATTAAACTCCCCATAAATATTCACATTACTTTTGGGGGATATAATTATTTCCAAAATTGTCATAAATTTTTAAATAAAATAATTACCTAAAATGAAATTTTATTAATTAGGGAAATATTGATATGTGAATATATTTTAATCAGTAATGATATTTGATGATAATATACATTGTTTATCAATTGAATTGATTATAAATTATAATAAAAATTCTTTGTAAATGATGGGATAGATGGGGCCTCCAATTTATATATCCCTATGATGAATCAATTGGTCACATGAGAAAACGTTATTGGATGAATTAAATAGTTTTATAACTATATTTTTCATTAGTCCCACGAATATATTCTAATATGAGAGTTTTTTAGGTTCCATAGACTTGATGAATAAAAATTAAGCATTTGTTAATTTGAAAATTTCGTTATAATTATTATCAATGAGATTTTTTCATTGAAATTATATATAGATTAATTCCATTCCTCAACTAATTGATTAAATTGAAAGTGTTTGATTTATTAATATTTATATATTGATCTATTTTTTCTAGATATTTATATATCATGTGTGGAAAATTACATATGGTTCCTTGTTGATTATAAATATTCATTCATGATATCCTCTTCTATACATAACCATTACTAATCATTTTAGATCACCCTTATTTTTTTCCTTTCCCCATGTTATGAAGGATAAATCATTCAATTTGTTTCAAGGATACTGCTTATGTTTTATATGTATTATGATTTGTTTTCAATTACCAATGTAATATAGGGACCATGTATGTAATCTATTTATCAAAAACTACTAAAATGTTTAGTACTTTGGTATTTGAATCATTAATCTAATCAAATTTACAAAAGTATGGCATCAATACTAGGTTTTTATGGGTGGGTCATTATAATTATTCGATAATCCCATCCATGTAAGTTATCATGGGAGCCTTGGGGACACCTAGGGAATGGGTCAATGACACTACATTTATATTCCATCCTTGGAATTCCATGTGGGGAACCCATGTCTCAGTCATGAAAAAATATTATCCATTTCCTCTGAACCCTCCTTAGAATTCCATATATAGAACCCATGTGTATCTCATAGAATAAGATAATTCAATTTTCATTGTGATCATATCAAATGAATTATATTGTGGAACCCATTTTTCACCCATGTCATAATTTATTTCTATTTATAATTCATTATAATTATGTAATCCCAACGAGTCTTTCCAAGATATTCTTATTCAGAACCCTAATATCACCTCGTACATTGCATATACATGGCTCGTGTATCTTTATCCCACCCACACCATTTATCAATTTACATATTTCATTTTATTCATTTTATTTACAGTGGATATCCCTTGATAAGGAAATTAAAAAAAGGGAATTGTCTAAATGATATTGATTATATTTTTCATATTTTTTTTTGATTCTATTTTCATAAATTTTTTCAAATTATAAAATCCCAAATATAGGGTTCAAGAAACACCACATGAATGGTTAATTGATTAGATATGTTGAATTTGATCACAAAAAAAAAATTAAACATCACACCAAAGGGGTGGATATAATATGATATTCTCAACAATCATAGGTGTTAATCCAAATCATGGGATAAGTAGATCTTGAGACATTCATTTAATATCATAGAAAATCATTTTATGAATTGAATCATGGAATATTCAGAATGAGGAAACAGTAGATTATATATAAACAACCATAATTTTATGGAAAACATCCAATTGCCTACCTTAAGTGGGTAGTAGAGTTCTCATCTTTTATCACGCATTAAATCATACTATAATAGATTAAATTGGTTAAATGGATGAATTCATTGAAATTTTTGAATATCAACTCTCATGGATTTATCAATCGATACAATAATATAAACCAAAAGTATATGGAAATGAAATAAATTACATATGGAGACTAAACTAATGAGATGATCTATAAATGATTAATATATCTTATGAATAATTTAAATCAATTCATAGAAGTGTGAATAGAGATATCCAGTGTGAGGGAGGTTTTCTTTTCCTGAAGATGAAAAGTAAAAAGGATATAAATATTAATTTGAATAGGGGAATATAGGAATTTTAATCAAATTTAAGGGTCACATGATTTCACCCCACTGATTTTTATCCCATGTGGCATATATCATCCACAATATTCTACAAGGTACAAACCGTTATAGTGTTTTTGAATGTTTAGAAAAATCATTCACACACCATTCATATAACCTCTATAGAAATTTTACCCCAATATTTAGGGACAATCATCCCCATCACATAGTTATAGAAACCATTTTCCACCTTTTTATAGTCTAAAAATTACTACAAACCATTTTTTGAACATGTGCCTCAAAATGATTTCCGAAAAAATATTCTTCAAGTATATAATAATTATAGGTCACATATAAAAAACATTCCCATTATTACACACTTAAATATAATACATTACCTAAACATTCAATTAATACAACTATGATTATTGAGATGTATAGTGTCTTAGGAAATTTTTAAGATTACATGACTTCTTAAGACTTAAAAAATAAACAGCTTTATTGAAAACATATTTTATATGACCAAAACATTTTTTCATACATATTATTTCATGGGAAAACCTAAGAATGTGTATAAGAAAAGGGTGAGATATAAATCCTAGTAAGGTGGTATATAATTCATAACATGAAGAATACAATACATGTTAGACAATAGGAATATCAATGGAGAAAAATAGAAACACGAACATAAAGACATTATATAACTTGATTATCATAACATGGAAACGTGGAATCAACGTTTAATATGATATTAGAAGCATAAAAGGCTCATTGCACATGGAGCATGATTAAACCCTCATTTCACTTGAATTATCATGAGTAAAACTTAATTTAACTTGAGATATCATTATACTAATATTGACCCAATGCATGAGAGCACAATCACGACACACCCTTCTTAATCCATTGATTTCATGCATAAGTGTGCCAAATAGATAATAGAACATGGATTAATGAGAAATCATAATTTATTCGATGAATAATAGATGCGTAATACATAAATTTATGTCCTCAACAATTATGTACATGATTATAATGTTGAATAACGATGAAAGAAAATGGGTATGAAATTCACGTACATGATCATTTTGGCATGTTAATTATGGTGTAAGTTCATCGTCATAACAATGTCATAAAATAGATTGATTATAGAGAAAGGGGTATGTCATTATTTTTACATTAAATTTACAGTAATGGGATTATGGAACAAAATACCACATCATATGTAATTTAATTTATATTCATAATATAAAATAATTCTTGAATGTAAATGAGGAGAGGGAAATTCATTGAAAATTCTAGCATGGTAATAGGTGTACATGAAAAAACAAATAAGATAGAAATAGGTATATCATTATTAAAACATAATTAAAGATTAAATGTGGAGATTAAAAATAATTCCCAATTTTTTTATTGAATATAAAAGTGTATAACATCATTAATAATACGAGACAAAAATGAGAAAGGATAACATCCCTTGCTAAGAAGTGTGACCCCAAATTCTTGGGATAGGATTGAGAGTGGATTAATGGTAGCTTGGGGAACCTTGTGAGGATTATAGATAGATTATGGAAGATTAGGGACATGATACAAGGGTATTTAGTGAATAGAAGGTAGAGAATGAGTCTGTTTATATAGGAAAAGTGAGGGAATTATTTATTATTTAGGTTTTAGACACCACACATTAAAATAAACAAAACCAAAAACCAACCCATGATTTTTGACCTAGGTTCATTCCAAATGGGAGTGGAAAAATTTATTTTATAAGGACATTTTATGACCATATTAAAATATTATTCTTACTTGTGTGGAGATGAGTCACACTCTCAAGGAAATCATTTTAAAATGTTAAAATATTTTTTAAGTCATGGAGGGTCTACTAAGGGACCATAAAGATAATCAAACAAATATAAAATCGCATTTTTTGAAAGTAAAAATATATATTTTCCGAACATAACTTTTATAGTATTTTATTACATCACTATTAGATAATTATGATGTCTGAGAACACACAATATATTTAATTGGTATTAAATTTTCACCCAAAATTTGACCATCTCAGAAAATTATGAGAAATACACCTTTGGATAATTTCAAAATTTTGATTCAAAAAATAATATTCATTTAATATAATTTTTTTATTAATATGTGAATTTTTACTTTTAAAGTAAAAACAGATATTTATCAAAAATTCATGGGTTTTGACAAAAAGAGCATTCAAACCGTAAAAAAAATTACAATTTTATACTTGAGAATTATAGGATCATTAATATATAATAAAAATTAATTTAGTAATAATATTTAATCAAAATATTATTTAATTCAAAAAACCAATTATTCATTTAAATATATTTTGTAATTGAATATTAACTAAAAATACAATTTGTGCTTTAATGTTTTTTCTAAGTAACAATAATAATATTAATGTATAAATTTATTCTATAAAAAAATAATACACATAATCATATTTTTAGGGTCTTCTTACATAACCCATTATAAAACATACATTAGGCGTAATGGTAAGGTGTACGATGGTGACTGACTCTTGGGGAGTCTCCGATAACATCGCTCGTGTGGTAATCTCTATTAACATCCAATTATCATGTAGGCATTTCTATTCAAGTGTAACATGGTGATGCTCAGCTTGGTATTGGACAAGGAAAAATCCTAGTGACACTACCTCCTTTTGGATCTATGACAAATGGGCATCATATAGAGAAATTATACTATATGAGTCCATAGCTTCCTTTTTCTATGTAAATTGGACTTGTTAAAGCCCTATATGTATAAAAATCATGTGGTCACTGTTCAATGACTGTATTAGAATTGGAAATAATTATTCAGGGTAGTTTGAAATCAATAAACATAAATCAAGGAAGTGAATATTTTATATAACCATTTTACATAATAACACATTTATTTAGATCAAGGTGAATTTTCATTAATAAATGTTTGGTTGGTTTCAATCTCCCCCCTTAATAAATTTTTCAGTAAATTTCCTTTTCCCAAACTAAAAAGGATTAGGGTATCTTTGATTAATCTCTTTCTCTTATTCCCACATTTCTTCATAAAAACATTGGTTTCTCCACAACACCTTGATAGAGGGAATTGTCTTACTTCGTATTTATTTTTGTCCATGATCTAATATATTCACGGGATTCTCACCATATGAGAGGACAATCAACATTTTTAGAACCTCTGGATTAAGTAAATGTGATGGTTACGGTCTGTAAATGCTCAAGCGTGATACATGGAATACAATAGGTACTTCAGAAAGGTTTGGATGGAGTACCAATCAATTGGCCACTACTCCCATGAGATCACGGATCTCAAAAGGGCTGATGTACTATGGAATAAGACTTACCTTCTTCCCAACTCTCATAACTAACCTCCATGTTGATATGCATGGGACCATGTATCTAACATCAAAATCTAGGTCTTTTCGACAATTATCAGCACATATCTTTTTTCAAATCATATTAGCCTTAATTTGATGCTGCATGGTCATAAAAATATCCACCTTTTCATCAACCATTTTAGGACACAATTGTTTTCCCTCCCCAAATTCATTCTAGTATGATGGTGCTCTGCACCTCTTCCCATATAGGGATTCAAAAGGAGCCATTTGGATGCTTGAGTGGAAAATGTTATTGTAAATGAACTCAACCATAGGATGATGTGGATAGCATCCTCCTTTGAAGTCCATTGAGTATTCTATAAACATAAACTCAGGTGTTTGGATGGTTCTCATAGTTTAGCCACCAGTTTGAGAATGATAAGACATAATATAGTTCATATCAGTATTCTAAGCATGTTGAAGACTTTCTAGAACATAGAGGTGAATCTTGGATCATGATTGGATACAATAGATTGTGCTTTTCTATATATCCTTACCACATCATTGATATATATCCAAACTAGTTGATATAATGAGAAATATTATCGAATTTTAATGAAGTGTTCAGTCATTGTATAACGTTCCACAGAACCCAGATAGTATTGTTTCCTTTTCAAGTATTCAGAAGTCTGAGGAAAATTTCCTTGGTGATGTTCTCCCATTTTTACATTGGTATGAGTAATTGTTTCTTCATCTCTTAGACTTATGCCTCTCATCCTTCACTTCTTGACATTCAAGGAATTATGATGTATAATCAGTGATCCCATTATTCATGTTAGTCCAACAATAATTATCTCAAAGATATTGATACCTCTTTGTGTTTCCTGGGTGAATAGAACAATTTGAACTATGTGCATCATCCAAAAGATCTTTCTTTATCACTAGATTTTATGGAACACAAAGTCTGGTCCAAGATCTCAAAGTTTCGTCATCATTAACTTTGAACTCTGAGGATTTACCTTTTCTGATAGGTTCCACATTCATTTGAATTCCAACATCATCCTTTTGACCATTATTTAACATTTCTTAAAGAGATGTTTGGACAATAATTTTTGAAAGGATTGATGATACTTCCTTCTTTATGATTCCCATGTCAATATTCATCTAAACTAATAAAATTGGAACCTTTTAAATTCTATTCTATGGTATAATTACTATGCCCTTTATAATTAGAGAATCTTTCACCTTTTTCACTTTCCTAGAGTTTTAATGGATTTAGCAGTCATAATCCTTGATCAGATCTAACAATATTCATTGGCACATATTCAACTCTTTATGTGTGAATATATACATAAAGATTTTGTGATCCGAGTATATTTCACACTTCACCCAAAAGAGGTAATGTAACCAAATTTTTAATGCCAAGATTACTGCATCCTACTCCAGATCATGTGTTGGATATTTTTAATCATGATCCTTCAATTGCCTTGAAGCATAGTCAATGAATTTTTTATTTCGAATCAACACACAACACATTCCCTTCTTTTAAGCATCACAAAATACCACAAATTATTCTCCACTTGTGGTTAGTGTGAGTATGGGTTATGTGATAAGTCTCCTTTTCAACTCCTTGATTCTCTCTTCACATTCATCATTCCATGAAAACATTAATCCCAGCATAGTTTTCTTGGTAAAAGGGTTGAACAGAAGTGATAAATTTCTCATAAATCGGTGATAATATCTAGCTAACCAGTGGATGATATGAATATGTGTCACTGATGTTGGCCTCGACCATCCCGCTATAGAAGATGTCATGGTGGGATCCACATATATACCATTGCTTGTGATTATATGACCCAATAATGAGACCTACTTCAACAAAAATTCACACTTTCTCTACTTTTAATAGAGCTTCTCATTGTGCAAGTTTTCTAGTATTGTGCTTAGATGTTCCTCAGGATTCTCCTTGGTTTGGAAGTATAATAGAATATCGTCTATATACAATACCAAAAATTTGTTGAGGTAATCTCTAAATACACTATCCATCAATTCCATGATGATTTCTAGATCATTGGTTTGTCTAAATGGAATTTTTATGAATTCAAAGTGCCGGTATCTCATACCAAAAGTAGTTTTGGGGATATCCTCCTTCTTCATCCTTAATTGGTAATTTCAAGACCGCAAATATGCATTGGATAAGTACTGTAATCCATGTATCCGATCGAACAAGTCATCAAATTGGGGATGAGGATACTTGTTCTTTATCATAATTTTGTTGAGCTCGTGAAAATCAATGAAAAGGTGAACTGAACGATCTTTCTTCTTGATGAAGAGTACTGGTGCACCCCAGGGTAAGGCACCTGGGTTTATAAACCCTTCATCCTAATTCTCATGTATTTTTTTCTTCAACTAATCAAGCTCCACAATAACAATTCTATATGGATTATTTTATATTGGAAACACCCATTGTATAAGATAAATTGATAATTCAACATCTCTTTTTAAAGGAATACCCCAAAATTTTTCTGGAAATACTTCTGCGAATTTCCACACAATAGGCGTGTCATCAAGAATGGTAGCTTATATAGACTCGATCACATGATCTAGATACACGTGCTCATAGGGCAGTAATAACAACCCTTCAGATGCTGATACTAAAGAAGATTCATCCTCCTCCTTGAAATTTTACAAAATCTATGGTAAATTCTCTATATGGATAGTGATTTCCCTTTCACAACAATTTATGACGGATCTATATAAGGATATCCAATCCATGTGAATAAATGAATCAAGTTCCACCAATGGTAGTATAGAGAGGTTCACTGTGAAGTTAAATCCATAAATTATGACATGGGAGGATTTATATTCTTGTGATGCAATGATTCACCATTTTTTGTTCTCAGTGACATCCTTAATTCTAGGATTTTTGGTGATGTTGGGATTATTCTACTAATCTTTTGGGATATTAATGAATGCATAGACCCAGAATAAAAAAGTATATTCTCTATTCATAAATTAATAACCAATGAATCTATAACCACTTCTTTGTCAGGTTCACATATATAGTAGTGATGGTGAAACCTCACCATTTCTTCCTTGGATATTGTTGGTGACATTGAAAAGCCTTGGATTAGGGCTCTTGTTTTCAAGGTACCCGGGTTCTTTGTAGTTGATTAAATGAACAATTTATTGATTGTCGAACAACATGTTCTTCTTCTCTTTCACAATAGTGGGTTTTTTCATGTGATCATTTAATAACTATGTTGCAATCTTTTCCACACTTAAATCATTTCCTCATCACCTTCATGCAATTAATGTGGTGCTACTTTCTTAACCATTGGCTAGTGGGGTGCTTGAATTTCATAGAACCTTTAGATTTATCCATCAAACAACAAGAATTAAATTCCACCTTATGCTTATTATTCCAATGATAAACTTGAGTTTCTCCGATCTCAATTTTGACTTAGAGGGAATATCATACAATTTCACAATTTCTCTCAATGTCACAGATTTCTAGGAAAATCTGTATTCTATGTTTTATACCACAAGAGAAGTGGTCAACCATGCATTCAAGGGTAACGACAAAGATGAAGGAATATCATTCAATACTCATGAAGTATTCCTCATATTCTCTCATGGATTCTTCGACTTTTTTCATGGTGAAATGAAGTACCACCTTATTTAATGTAGAATAGTGAGAGAAAATATTTACCAAACATGGTTTTTGAAAACCTGTTCATTCCAATGCCTCAATATCCTTCTAAGTATTTTTATTTTTTATCAATGTCCACCATTAATCAGCTTCACCATCAATATGATATGAAACAAGAAGTGCCTTATCTTGTTCATAACATTGACAGATAGAGATGATCTTCTCAATAGACTAAATAAATTTTTCAGCTATTGAGGGATTAGATAACCAATTAAAAGTAGTATTAATTTTTCTCATGAATCTCTTGATTGTGTCTTGTTCATTTATAGGGGGTTGAATGTTTTTACTGACCCATGTTTCTATTCAAAACATCAGTTAACTGGGAGAGAATCATGTCAGTGATTGTGATTCCCACTCACATCGGATATGGCATCTCATTAAAACCATCATCACATTGATCTTCACATAGGTTGTTATCTTGTGTTCTCCTATTACCGGTCATTGCTAGAAATTAAAGGAATGTTAGGGGTAAAACATAATTGGGAATCCAATTACAAAAAAGGATAACTTATAAATTACATTTTTTCCATATCTCTTCCCTATTATCCATGATATTCATCCAAAAATATATTGTTATCATAATTTTTTTAATTCCCTTAATAATGGTTCATACTAAGATTTTGAATTTACCAAATCATATCCAACAAGAGTGTCATAACCAAGAGTGTAGCAAGGTACATTTTCATTCACCTGTTCCCATTAGAGTCACACTCAAAACGGTGATTTTGGGTTTACCACTAGATACATATGTGTTAGAGCCACCTCTACCAAATAGTATCCATACAAGGATTTATTTTCTTGATAAAACACATACCCAATACTCACCAATATTTTGGGATGTCTATATTATACTTCAACTTATCCATATAAATTTTACAATGTTTTTCTAATACTAATACCAGAAATAACTAAACCAATCATCTGTTACCTACTCTAAGAAATTATCTCATTATTATACAGCTAAACATAATTCATTACATAATAATTCACATAAGTCAAAACAGAGGATTTTTAGGTGTAGTTTCTTGTGAAATTAGGAACATTTCATTAAAACATAGGTCATAAAAAAGAACTTCATTAAAATATTTCTTTTACATGACCACCACATTACATCATAAATACAATTTCATGGGATAACCTAAGGATATGTACAAGAAAATGGTGAGATATATATAACAATAAGGGAGTACGAAATGAATAACGTGATGAATACAATACATGTTTTATAATAGGAATACCATTAGAGCATTTGACAAACATGAACACAAAGGAATGACATAACATGATTATCATAACATGTAAATCAGGCATCATCAATTAACATGATATTAGAATGATCCAAGGCTTATTGGACATGGAACATGATTAAATACACATTGAACTTGAATTAGCAGGATGAAACCCTCATTTAACATTTTGTGTCATGATACTAATATTTACCCAATGCATTGGAGTGATAAAAGTAAACACCCTTCTTAATCATTTAATTTCATGCATAAGTGTGCAACATTGATCATAAAACATGGATTCCATAACCATTATAATTTTATTTCATGAATAAGAGATGTGGAATACATAAATGTATGTAATCAATAAACAGGTAAATGTGAATAATGATTAATACCCTTGATAGAGAAATGAGTATGGTATTCACTTACATGATGATTTTGACATTGACATATTGGTGTAACTTCAGGAGCATAACAACGTCAAATATAAATTTTAAAGTGGGTTCATGAGAGGGAAAGGGTTATAACATAATTTATACATTAAATTGAAAGTAATGGGGTCATGGAACATTATATCCCAAACTATGTAACGAAATTTAGATTCATAATATAAAATAATTTTCTTGAAAGTAAATGAGAATAGATAAATTCATTACTGAATATCAGTATGGTAACAGGTGTACATGGGAGGAATTACATAGAGATAAAGGGTAATCTCATCATCAAAACATAAATAGGGCATTATGAGGGCGGTGCTAACTCATAACCCAAAATTTCTAACCTATAATAAAATGGTATAATAACATAAATAAATTGAGACAAAACTGATAAATGATAAAATCCTTTATATGGAAATTTGATCCCAAACGCATGGTAGAGGCTTTAGGGGGGCTTAATTGGATATTGGGGCACCTTGTAAGGATTATAGAGAGATTATGGAAGAGTAGGGATGTTAGGAAATGGTTTTTATGGAATATAATTGGGATCTTGTGTTGGTTTATATATGAAAATAGAGGGAATTTATTATTATCTGGTTTTTGTACACCACAAATCAATCAAATAAAACCACAATAAAAACCATAGGTTATCCTAGGTTTTTTCTAATGTAAAGTGAAAAATAATATTTTATAAGTCAATTGGACAAATTTTTTAAAATATTTAGATTTTAAATGTCGAGGTGAGTCACACTCTCAAGGAAATCGTTTTAAAATGATAAAATGTGTTATATGTCTTGGATGGTCCAATAGGGCACCATTAAATTGATCAAACAAATATAAAATCACATTACATTACTGATAAAAGATATATTTCAAGAAAATACATTTTATTGTATTTTATTACATTACTATTGGGGCATTAGGATGTCATACAACACATTATATATTTAAACCGAATTTAATGTTTTCCCAAAAATTTAGCTGTGTCATGAAATTAAAAAAATCACTAATATATAATTTTGATGTCCTGATTCCAATAATAAATTTCATTTTATTTAAATAATTTTATAAATATTTTAATTTTTTCTTTAGAAAAATATATATTTATAAAAAATTCATGGGTTTTGAAAAAAACTATGCTCAAACTTTATTAAAAATTTCAATTGTATCCGTAATATTTATACAATCATTTATATATAATAAAAATTAATTTAGTATTAATATTTTATTAAAAAATATTTCATTATGAAATCCATTAATTCATCAAAATTTATTTCCCAATTGAATATTGACAAAATATACGCTTTGTTCTTTATAAACTATTTACATATTAACAATAATAAAATGGATGTAAATTATTTATTCAATAAAAAATAATGAACATAATCATAATGCTATGGTCTTATTACATAAACCCTTATAACACCTGCATAAGACCCAAGGGTATGGTTTGTGGTGGTGATAGACTATTGGGAAGGCTCATATAACATCGTGCAGGTGATAATCTCTATTGACTTCCTCTTCTCCCGTAGGCGGTTCTGTTCAAGTTGAACATGTTGAATCTCGGCTTAGGCTTTGTCAATAGTAAAACCTAGTGATTCTACCTCCTTTATGAGTTCCAAAAAATGGGCATTGTGTGGGGAATTTCTACTGGATGATTCCATTGCTTCCTTTGACCGAGTAAATTAGATATATTAAATCCATATATTTATACTAATCATGCAGTCACTACTCAACAGCTATATATGAAATGGTAACAATTATTAATGTTATTTTGAAATAAAAAAACATAAAACTAAATATGTACATATTTTATGAAACAATTTTATATTATAATACATTTAATTAGGTCATGATGAATTTCTATAAATTAATTTTTGTGTCATTAAATAGAAAAAACTGTTCTATACTCTTACATGTATTAGTATAGATAAAAGAAATGGTTCAAAAATTATCTTAAAGGATATTTTCTTCATATAAAAAATTGGGAAACTAAAATATACCCTCATTAAAATAACTCATGATTGAGTTTCCATTATGAGGGTGGTACAACATCATCAAAGAATAAATCTGGGCCCTGAGCATGAATATTATCCTTCTTCACCTTGGTATGATCTTGTACATGGTCATACTTCTATTTCACTCTAGCTAATGTAACATACCTTTTATATATAAACTTATTCTATGATAAAAAATAAATATAGGATACTACTCAAATGAAGCATTAACATATTAATCAAATTCATTCATATGGAGTAAAAGAAATGGGTTTGATGATTATTTTTTAAATGAGAGACTTAAAAAGGTAATGAATTTCCACCTATATTGAATTTATTTCAATATAACAATCCAATGTTCTGACTTTATCCAAAACAAAAAAATACTATAAAAATAGTTAATAACTATTTTTACCTTATAAGGTTCCACGGACCTTGTCTACTCAAAAAATATAAGTTGAAATGATCCATGAACATGATATATAAAGGTTGTTGATAGGGAACAATATGATACCTCTTCCAATGGAATCCTACCATCATTTTATTCTAGATAATATATACCAACTATAGTGTATTTTATACTGCATGTGGTCCTTGAAGAGTTGTCATCCCTACCTCTAACATGCACAAGGTTTAATGACACTACATACCTTATAGGGCCTCCTACGGATACATCTATATGTTCACATTAAATATGTTATTATATTTAAATTCAATATGACCAAAGTGGTTCCCCCATTATCTTCCAGAATCATTTACACTTTCTCAGAGTTTGTTCACCTACACTCAAATCTTATTATTATGTTTTCCATTGCTATGTGGGTGATATGTTCTTCTGATATTTACCTATAAACCAAGTCCCATAAAAACCCCCTTCCAAATCTATGATATGAATCGAGTTTACCTTGATGGCACATAGAACACTTTGATGTCCTATGATCTCCCAAACATATATAATCTCATGATATTCCATATAAAAGGTCTCTCGTATAGGTAAAAAGTGTCTAACCTCTATCATCATGTCAATGATTACCCATATTGTGCCACTTATCAAAGGTGATCTCAGAAAACCGATCATGAAATCCATTGGGACATCAACACATTTCAACATATGAATGTGAAATTGATTAAAATCCTTATTGGTTACTGATGCCCTTTCATTAAATATGAATAGTGGAACATAGAGTTACTAAACCGATTATCTCTAATTTTATAATGGCCATTATTAGTGGGGAATAATTAAGGGTATATCATGATAGGTTTTGGGGAATATATCATTGTAAAAGATAAGATATTCTATTATAAATTTATATTAGATATATGTATGAACCCATACATGTCAATGAATGTGGAATGCCTCATCCTTGTCAAAACATAACCAAGTGATGGGTCCTCACCAATAAAACACATATATTACCAAGCATTGGGAATGAAAAAGATTCCATATTTATAATATATCTATAAGAGAATAGGAAACTACAAAATATATAAGAATATGATTATTGTTATTCGCTTGGATGTCAATATGAATTTCAAAAAATTGATACATTTTCATTTATAGGATACTAATATCCATAAAATCATTCATCTTATTCTTCTGGATAAAAATTTCAACCATGACACTATTATTAATAAAAATATGTGATATATAAAAATAAAGTGATTTATAATATTCATCCCCAATCAAAATCTAATATTTAAATTCTGCAATGTAAAGTTTTATTCAAGGATTATGTGGTTTGTGTACACCAAAAATCACTCTCTATGATTTAAATGCCTAAAAACACAAGACATAAACCCAACCCCTTTCTTGAGATTATGTGTTCTATACTTCCTTTCATGCGTTATCAACTGGAGAGACCCATTCACCATGAATCATTATCCCTAATTCATAATGGATATGACTATGATGCTTGATGTAACATAGTAAATCATACATCATTCTATAGTCTCTTGTGGTATTCTAGTCAGAGAATAAGCTAGCCACCATTTCAAATCATTAAAGGATATATCAAACAAATTAGATCATATAAAATATACACCTATCATTGTGAAGCCTATAAGGTATGTTTCAAGACACGTTTAATTATCTATAACGTTTATGTATTAACCATACAACCCAAGAAACTTAAAATACTTAAGTAATTCAAGTAATAAACAAAGAAACGTTACTTCTAACATTACATGGGTCCACAGATACCACTAAATCTAATATTATATGACCGCAGAAGTAAACATTAAACATCAAAATGTATAATTCGATGAAATTAGCATACCTATTTTTCATTCTTAGTATAATAAAAATTATATCATGATGTTTTTCATGATCATATTGATTAAGTAAGTACACCAATATTTAATCCATGATGACTATAATGAAATAATCCAGATACTAGTGGAAAAAAGATTCCTTAGATTCATAATAATGTTTTTAAAATTCATTAGACTTAACTTCATTACCAAAAACATGGACAATACATATCTAATAGGGACAATAGTACACAGTATATATGATTATGTAACCCGCACATGATGATCAGATGACCTCAAAATAATGTTCAACAAGAACCTTGCTTCTCGATGCTACTAGAAGATGTCATATGTGATAGGTAAAGGATGAAAATTCCTCATTGTGTTATGACTAAATTTATATTAATCATTAAACAACATAAGGAATCTATCCACCTTTTTGGCAGAAATCATGGGTGAACTCCAAGGTGATATATGGGGTCATATAAAACCATTAGCCTCCAAATCCGTTAAATGCCTCTTAGGATCCATTAACTCGGTAGTATCTATATATAATAAAGGAATGGATAATGGTGATTCTATTAGACCTAACGTAATATTAATTTAAACCACTCTCTAAAGAGGTTTTCAATAAAAATAATCTCATAACACATCCCTACTACAATCCACCATTGGAGCAAAATCATTACATCATGTTACCTTATCTGTAATATAATATATACAAATATGTGCTATCACTCGACCTAGAACATGATGCATGCATCAAGATCGAAATTCATGTACTGTCCATTCACCATTATGAATATATTTAACAATATATGATGATAAAAAAGACACCCTTTAGAGATATCAATCTATATGTGCATGGTAAGAAACAAACAATTCCATATTGAGAGATATTTCAAAACCATTCATCTCAAGGATGATTAGCTACTAGAAAAAACAACAATCACATACCTAATGCGGTAATTAATTGTATTATTTTACACTTTCAGTCCATATTTTGAGTGATGTTGCATGTTTCAATACCCCAATTAAATAGTGAATCATAGGCATAGTTTTCTATAATTCCAATAAATAGAATTTATTGAGAAGATTTTGTGTGAAAAAACACAATAATGTAGGGGATATTAAAAGCATACATCGAACTGTATAAGGATAAACACATCACATCCTAGGTATTAGTTGTACATTATATATTGGTCACAAAATAAGTCCCTATGATAAAACGTTAATACCCTAGGTGTGTCTGCTATGTTGAAATAATGTGTCAGATTTTTGGATCTCTAGAACACGACCACCTCATTGGGATGAACTTATGTTAATACTCTAGATCCATGTCCATATAGGAACTACCAACCCCAACTGAACATGGATATAGTTAAAGAAATTTCTAATTGAACACTACTAGAATGGTTTTAAAACATTTCTGAGGATGACCATTCAGGATTCAAGATTAATAATCAGTTGTATTCAAAATACAGTGCGGCTTTGTGTGGTCTAACCTAGCAAATTAGTGGAATACTATCATCCCACCAAGGTACACACTCTATCTATATCTTCCTCATTGATAAATATCGATGCGACACATCAAACCATTGGATAATGTACTTATTAGACTTTGTGTTGATCCTCTATATCCCACACCTCCAGCCTCTTTCAAGTTACAGTCAGAGATGACTACCAAGTTCACTATCCAAGAAATGATATTTGACTAAACAAAAGTCACATGTTATCATATTTCATACTTTACCACATCCTCAAACCACCTTGATTTGGATATCTCATCACTATGTAGATTCATTGTGGAGGACCAAATATATATAATATGAGTGGAGTAGTCCATACCTGACAATGTTCGTTACTCTATATAAATAAATGGTATGGATCTTTCTCCCCATAATTTATCAAGATATAAATATTTTGAGAATTTAGTCATGATATCCCTCCAGAAAATATATCGATGATGATATACAATGGTATTAACATCCCACTATCAATTAATAGAATCATGATTCATTTACATAGTGATATTTACTCTCTTATCAATAGGTTTCTCTGTATCTTGAATCATAGATATATTATCCTCCAAAAATAACTCAGCAGAATGGGGACTACCATCCCAAAAAAATAAATAAGGGAACAATTGATGGAACATTATAGTCAACTCACCCATAGAAGTTCTAGGTTTTATAGATCCATGTATAGACAATACGAGTCATAATAAGACTTCTCAATACTGATAATCAGTTACTATATTATGAATAAAATCTTGTACTATATGTGTAACAACACATGAGAATACTTTTGGAAAAATTATTGAAATCTCTTTAGAATTCTTTTTGAAACTCAATTATTTCATGTCTTTGAACAATCATGGTATAATATCACTACAATTCCAAGCACATACCCCATGTCATATTTTGATAGTAGAATATATTACATATTCAATAAAAATAAATGTATAAGGTAATTTTATATATTATTTCTATCCCATAAAAATACTCTGGAATATAGTTCTAGGTCATATATAAGATCCTAATGGTTATGGTAGACACTATTTTCCATGCACTACTGAGGTTGGGATAGGTTCAACGTCTCATATATCACCTCAAGTGTTTTGATATATAGTGTTTCAATTAAATGTTATAGTGGAAAACAACCATTTTATTGAAATTTTCTTCCTCGTATAATAGAAACTATATCATTAAATATTTTAAACAATTGTTAATTTAATATATATATATATATATATTAGGGTCTATTTACATGTGTTAAAATTCCCAATTTATAAATTCATAATCTGTATTTGTTATAATTTGTAGGACATCTCACTTCAAACAAACCATTCATAATATATCTTATGATGTAATAAATCTAGAAATTATCACTCAATTAGATGTATTCTAATTCCCAAATTATTGAATTATTATCATTATAAATTAAAATTGGAATCCATATAATCACAACTACAAAACATTTATGCTCTTATATCAATGGTTTCATACGTCAGAGATATAATAATTTTTTACTGATGAATCTTCCACCAATATGTATGGGAAACAAAATTTTAGTTCAATCAAGACACATATATTAACCAATTAATAATCCATTACATTTATGAAACATTATAAAAATTTTAAATACATCTATCATAGAAAAATAATATGATTCATACAATTCACTCAAAATTATATTCCTGGCATTCAATTTGTATGAAATAGAAATCATAAATTTCCCATAATGATACATGGGATAATACTATTATGCCTTACTAGTATATTGGTGAATTATAATCCATAATAATTATAATATAAAAAAATAATGTGTCACACAACTTTGAAATCAATTCATCTCTAATATTTACATTCTAAAACATCAATTACTATTTACGAAAATTTGGTATTTATATATATTTGGGTTAACTAATACCATGAAAAGGATCCTTAAAATATTACAAGACATTTCTTATATCCAATTTACCAACTCAAATAATTCAATAGTAGATAAAAAAGTCTCTCACAGCCCATGTAAAATCCAAATCCATGTTCATATGTATGTTACTAGTTAGGTTTCCCACATGGACACAAGTACACCTCCACTTAGTCCCAATGTTTCATACTAATAGTGAGTATCTATGATTGTATGGTTTGGAGACTATACCCTCATGATCATAGTGGAGAAAAATGGTATAAAGTATGAATAAATAGTTGAAAAAAAATAAAAGGAAGAAGATTAATTGAAAAAACATCCTAGATAAATAAATATAATAAATGGAATAAAAACAAGGATCATATAGAAAATAACGACATCACTATATTCTATAAAAATGAACAATTAAAAGGATACAGAGTAGCATATTTCTAAAAAAAAGAAAAATTGGAAAAAAATATAATGATGTATATATAATATCATGATGACCATAACATTAATCCCAAGAACAAACACTCATTCCTAATATATACAATCATATATCAATTGAAGGCTTCTTTCCCTTATGTACACATTCATCCACAATTTTAGTTTAAGTACAAACTAGTGACATGAAAAGGGTGTGTGTAGATCTCAGTAATCCACCACCAGTGGTTTCTAATAATATCACATCCATGAGGGTATAATGAAACATTTTTAAGGTAGATTAAGAAAAAATTTAAATGAAATACATAAACTCGATGCTAATATCGGCCACTCATGTCTTACCCTTCAAATTATACTTACTTTGGACGAATCCATAATGCTTAGGGATTTTTATGATTTATGATTTAATTTGTACGATTGGATTAGGACCCAATGATCATATCTATGTCTTCCCTAGATTGTCAAATAAAAATAAGGGGTTATTAAATCACATGAAATTTTATGTTTATATAAGAAAGGGAACAGTGACTTTATGTGTGTAATGAATTTAATGAATCAATGTATGTTCTTTAACTTTACAATTCATTCTTGAATTGACTAATACATATCCTAAGCTCATCAAAATAATTCCACATAGGTAAAAAATGTATTACCCCATTTTTTAATATCCCATATTAATATGATTGCATTCATAGAATTCATCATGGGAGGCCACATATCTTCAATCATTTGTTTTAATGGAACTTCCCTCTAATACCATATGTGGAATTCCATGTCTGTAATTTCATGTTCCTATCATTACATCATATAATTTATTTCCCTCTGAACCCATCCTTGGAATTCTACATAGAGAACCCAATTATCCATTAGTGAATAATATAATTCTAGTCATAAATTTATCCATCCCATGTAGTTATATATAATAATCCTTTTTTCAACACTGAAGTAATATAACTCCATTTACAATTCATATAAATTCTTTATGTTTGATTTTTATATCCAAGGAGTTTTGAGTCTGACCCCTAGTACCTCACATGACAAATTATTTTGAATTTCTATATTTAGTAGTCCACCAATACCATTTATCAATTTAATTATTTCATTTAAACCAAGAAATTTATAAAATCTCTCAGATAATGAAATAAGAACGGACATAATGACCCATGTTTTATTAAATATATCAATTTTAATTTTAATTTAATATTAATTTATTAATTTTGTTTAAGGTTAAATATTATTTTTTACAGCGATGGTATTAATATATACATATATATATATATAAATATAACTATCCTAATATCTTTTTGTGTGTATAAATAATATTAATAATAACAAATATTTATTTTAATACATATATGTATATTTTTATACTCAATGAATATTTAATTTAAATATAATGCTTTATAGTGATTATATTCAATAATGTTTTTAGTTGTATATTAAATACAAATGAAATATAATATCATTAAAAATATAAAATTTTAAAACATTAAAATTAATTATTTAAATGAAAATCTTATAAACTGTTTATACTAAATGTTTTTCTATTTTTCAAGAAATAATAATATACATTTATGTTTATATAAAACAAAATCGTTGACGTTAATGCAATTTATTTTGTAATAAAAAAATATTTATTAATTATAAAATTAATATAATGAATTTGTTAAAGATATAATTACACAAATAGTCTCACTTAAGGAAAATATTATATATGACATGTATTTTAAACAACATATTACTTTATAAATTTTATAAATATTTTAATTAACCCTAACAAAATATATTGGATTATATAATGAATATTTTTATTTTTATAATGAAAATCTTCAATGATAATGTGATAATTATATTATTATTTTATGTGAAAAAATATATAGTTTTAATAACAAACATACATATACACACATATATATATGGGTATTTGTTATCAATAATGCATAGAAATATATGAATAAATGAAATTAAATTTAAAAGATAAAACTATAATTAATCTTTCTAAAGGGGAATAAGTGTTTTTTTGGGTCGTTTATTTCTATCAAAATTGACAGACTCTTCCCCCACCCATGTCGTCATTATCCAAAACTAATGGAGCTAGGACCTTCGATCATAGCCATAGATCTCTAATAATTCTCCTGGCTGATGTTTATATATGGTCATATATCATACGATGTGTTTCATTTCAGAATTTTGTGACTCGGAGATCGTTGTGTGCAAAGGAATCCAACACCCAGCCATCGGTTGTTCGACCTGAAACTTGCACTAGTGTCCCATTATGGCCTCAAGTTTCATCTTTATTATGGATTCATTTTCATGTGAATCATTATCGGTGAAGGTGAGTAATATTTATGGGTTTCAGATGACTCATCAGTATTTAGGGTCTTTATTAATGGTGATTTTATGAATTATATGTATACAAATTCTGATCTAATTATGTAAATATTTTAAGGTTATGTAATGAATTTTTCTGGGTATGAAATCTCACTATTCACAGTGATTTTTAATTTTTTATGGGTTTTTGTGTGTTCTCTTTTTATATATATTAACTTATAGTATTGAATGAAGGAATAATGGAGAGTTATTTCTCAAATCTTCCTAATTTATTTTAGTTCATCCTTAAATGTTTTTACATTTTGTTGTTGTCACCTATGACTGAGGAGGAGTTTCTACTTTGATTCACACTGTAAGGGGATACTAATATTTATTAAAAAAATTGTTCTTGTACATACAAATCATTTCCATGTTTATCAATAGTATTTAACATATCTTATTTTATAATTCATTTCCCTTTTCCATGGTAGATTTTAAATCTTCTTCAAAGTATGAGAAATTTTATTTCAATACAATTGATCTAGAATTTTGGAATTGTTTCCATCATATTAGAAGTATATATCCCACCATGGTTTATAATTCATTTAACTTTTGAAAATATTGCATGGAATGGTATTTATTTTGTGAAATATGTTAAATAATTATATTAAATACATGTATTTTATGATAATTGGTCTTTGTAAATTTTTTGGTAATTATTATCTGATTATTGAAATCAGTTTATTATGACAATGAAGAGATAAATGATTTTTTGTTGATTTCGTATTTTTCAAACATTTACAACGAAATGGATTTATATAAAATCATTTTATGTAATGTAAAATTGGATTTTTTATGAAAAACATTATTAGAAAAATCATGCATTTTTCATATTTTATTATTTTAAGACAATTTTTTATTTTATATATACTATTTTTTAATTAATGGACGTTTAAATAAATCATTTTATATAATTGGGGATGCAAGAGGAAAAATTTTATATCTTTGCTTAAAATTTTAAACAATATGCCAATTTGATATCATTATATTCAAAAATATTTTAATATATCAGTAATTTATTTATAACATTATTTTTTCTTATTATATATATGTCATTGTGATCCTTTTATATTCTTCCCTAATGATCCATGTTATGTTTTAGATATATAAATTTCTTTGGTTTGTGAGACTTTTTTTTTCTAAAAACATATATTGAAAATTTATAGAACAATAGTTGGACACTTATAAATATGAACGTTTATATTATATTTTCAAAATAATATTATTTTGATATTAATGTTTTTAATATACATATGTGTGTGTGTGTGTGTGTGTGTTTATGTCTGTATCAAGGAATGTTTAAAATCACTACTAGATGAAGTTCTTTATTTAAGAAAATTAAATTAATGCTTCTTGAATTTTAAATTTCTCTCTATGACCGGAAGAGAGGTTATCAAGATAATATTTTCCAAAAAAACTGGGTTTATTTATATACTAAACAAATATATATATATATATATATATATATATATATATATATATCTGTGTGTGTGTGTGTATCATTTTATATGAATGATTTATAATTGATACATTTGTACACACATGTATATATATATATATATTCATGAGTGTATATGTATATATTTTAATTATGATGTTTATATATGTAAATATGTGAATTAATGTCTTTATGTAATTTTATGAAAAAAATTTACGGTTATTTTCAATAGATGTATATATTCAAGAGTGTGCAATAATGGTTTATTCAAACACCAATGATTATATAAATAAATGTGTATACATGAATCTTTAAGCAAAAATGATTAAAAACATGAAAATGTAAGAATAATTATGAATTTTAAAGGGAGAATACTTCTATTAAAATATTTATGTAATTTAAGTGGGTCATATTTTGAAATCGTTTTCATAGATCATAGTGCCTATAATGAGTAAGATGATGCAATTTATATCTCAAAAAGTCACACTTAGATGAATGATAATGAATTTTTTATGAAGATTGAGACCTGATAGTTCTCTAATTAATTAGGTAATGTGTTAATTTCATGAAATATTTTGTATGGTGTGCGAGAGGTTTATCCCAAGAACATCACGGTGCATAGTGGTTTTATCCCATGCACATCACAGTGGCAGGTTGGCATATACCAATCACATCACAATGTGAAATAATATTATCCCGATAAATTATGGAATTAGAGAGTGATAATAATATTTCATGGGACTATGTACACCTTGTTTCATGATTGAACTAAGAACTTGTGCTATGATCCAATTTTTTCTTTAAAATTTATTATGAATTATTATAAGATAATCATGTAAAATTTATATATCTTTAAAATAGTTCGATTTGTATTTTTTAAATATTTTTTAAATTTAAATCCTTTTCCACTAAGATGTTTAAATTATTTATGATGATTTTATATGCATGCATGTAATGAATTTTTTGTTTCATGCATAACTTTTTGAATTGAAAAACTCATTTTCCCTTTTGGTTTCAAAAACCACTTACTGAGCTTTTTTCACTCACCCTATGTTTTCAAATATATTTTCATAGGGATTATGGAAAAGTAGAAGTGAGGTAGTGGTTGAGGTTCTGCTACGGTGTTTAAAACTTGTAATGAATAGTTTTTAGTCTTCTATTTTATAGGTTGCAATATAAGGATTATACATCGTATCCGAACTATCTAAAATTCTTTTCCATTGCAATCTTGGGTTGTGTAAGAAATAAATAAATTATTTTTAAAAAAAATAAAAATGTAACCGATTTTCAATATTGTTATATTTTGTATCATAGCTGAGGTACAAATATCATTAGTGGTTAGGATACAGAGAATCTCATTGAAAAATTAATGGCCATCAATTAATTTTCTAGGAGTCTACATTAAAGGAATATCAGTCTCTCCAAATTTTCCAAATTATTAACATTGTAGTTCAGAATTGGTATATATGATGTGATAAGATTGTAAGGACACAATTCTTTTAAAGGGGTAGAATTTAATGACTCCAGTTTTAGTAAATATAGTATTTTCACTTTAAAAATAATATTAACTTATTTGATTAGTTCAAGGATAAATATTAGTTTAAATAGTTATAAGATTCATATATATATATAACTATATTAATATCATTTTTTGGGAATAAATATAAATAATAATAACAAAATTTTATTTATTACAAATATGTATATTTTTAAACACAATGAATATTTTATATAAATCTAAAGATTTATGTTGATAATATTCAATAATGTATTTAGATATATTTTAAATACAAAAGTATCATAATTTCATTGGCATAATTTCTAAATTTAAAATATTAATATTTATTATTATAAAGAAAATCATATAATGTTTTTATACTAATTTATTTTTTTTTTGTTTTTCAAGAAATATAAATATACATATATGTCTATATAAAACATAATAAATGAAATTAATGATATTTATTTTGTAATAAAAAATAATTTATTCATTATAAATTTTTTATAATGAATTAGTTATAGATAAAGTTACTTTAATTGTATTACTTAAGAAGAAGATAATATATGACATGTATTTCTAATAACACATTACATTATGAATTTTATAAATATTTGAATTATCCCTAATAAAATACATTATATTATATGATGAATAATATTATTTTTATAATTATTATATATAATAAAAATGTGTTTACGTATACTATTATTATATATGAAAAAATTCGTGTTTTTCAAAATTGATATTCATATATATTTATATATATAATTATTTATTAACAATAACATATATAAATATATGAATATATGAAATAAAAATTAAAAGATAAAACTATAATTAATTTATCAAATGGAGAATATGGGTTTTTTCTCAGGTACCTTATTTTGGTCGAAATCGATGGACTCTTCCCCCCACCCACGTCATCGTTATCCTCAATTGATGGATATGGGACCCTCAATTGTGATTAGAAATCTCAAATTAGATTCTCCACTGATGTTGGTAGAGGTTCATTTATATGAAACATGTTTCATTTTATAATTAGGTCACCTAATGATGGATTTGTGTGAGGGAAGCTGATGCCCCACTAATGGTCAGTCAACCTAAAACTCATGATGATGACCTGAGATAACCTCACGTGATGTCATTCTTGTGAAATTATCCTCATTTGAATCCCTTTTGGCGATGGTGAGTCAGAATTCTTGGTTACAAATGAATCAATGGTATTTGGGGACTTTCTTAATCATTATTTTAGGGTTTCCCTGTGTACAGGTTCTGATCGAATTGGGTTTATATTTTTTTTGGTAATGTAATGAATTTATTCGGGTAGAAAATATCTCCTTTCACACTAATGTCTCATTTTCATTGGGGGTTTTGGGTGTTTGATTATATATATATATGAACCTGTAGTGTTGAATGAAATCCATAGTGAGGTGAATTTCTTGAATCTTCCCACTAATGTTTAGTTCATCGTCATATTTTTATTACTATTCTTCATTCTCATTTAAGATAGAAGAAGATTTACTACTTTGATTCTCACTGTAAGGGGTTTCTATGATTTTTATAAAATTTGATCTTGTATGTAGAAATGTTTTTCACATTTATCACCATTATTTATCCCATCATGTTGTGAGATTAATTTTTGTCTTTCTTGGTAGTGTTGAAATCTCCCTCACAGTAATAGAAATTTTATTTCAACAAAATTTTTCTTATAATTTTAGATTTGTTCAAAATTACTAGTCGTATATTTCAATCCATGATTTTCAATTCATTTCTCTGTTGTGATCCCTACAAGGATAAATATGTTATTTTGTGAAATATATTAATGTATTATATGAAATACATGTAATTTATTCCAATTGGTTTTTGTTTTTTTTTTGCAGTACTTATTACCTCATTGTTTAAAATATTTTTATTGGATAGTTAACAGTTCTATCAATATTTTCTGAAATCATTAGTTTTCAAAAAAATTTACGAAGTGGATTTATTTGGAATAATTATCTATAAAATGAAGTGTTTATTTTGTAAAAAATTATATAAAACAACTCACAGGATTTATACATTTATATTTATTTTGTCCCTGTTTTATTTTAGTCTAATACTAATGTCTAATTCATTGGTGTTTAAATAATTCATATTATGTTTTTGGAGTAGCATGGGAATTATTTATCTAGATGATTAAAATATATAAATCATATGTGAATTGGATATCTTTATATTGAAACTTCTTTTAATATATCATTAGTGTATTTATAATAGTATTTTTATTGTTTTCATGATGGAAAGGTGGTCCTTTTATATTCTGTCATAATTTTCTGTGTTATGATTTAGAAATATAAATTCATTTCGTTCTCAAGACATATATTTCTTATAAATTATTTGGAATAATTAATGAAAAACAGTTAGACTCCTATAAATACGAGCATTTTTAATATATATTTAGAATTATATGGTTGGATATTAATTTTTTTTAATTTGAATATATATAAATAAATCTTTTTGTGTGTGTCAGATTATGTTTATATCAAGGAATATTTTAAATCATAAATGGTCATAGTTCTCTCTTTATAAAAATTAAATTTATGTTTCCTGAATTTTAAATTATTCCTTAATATTTCATGTGAGGTTACCGAGTTATTTTTTTTTATTAAAAAGTGGATATAATAAACTAAGAAACATATATATATATATATATATATATATATATATCCTTTCATATGAATGAATTTAAATTGATGCATGCATACACACAAATATATATGATCACACATGAGTATGTATATATATTACTAATAATGTTTATATATATAAATATATAAATGATGGTCACTATTTCATTTTATGAAAATTGTTTCTAGTTATTTTTAATCGATGTATATATGCACGAGTTGAAAATCATTGTTTATTCACACAATAATGTCTATTTAAATAAATGTACATTCATGTAAATTTAGGAAACATTATTATATAAATATACAGTAAATTATAACTCTGAAATTAAAAAATAAAATACATCTCTTAGTATAATTATGTAATTTAAGTGGGTCAATTTATGAAATTTTTTTAAAAGATCATGGTCCTTCTATTAGAAAAAATGAAAGATGTAATTCAAAAAAGTACCACATAGATGAATGAGAGTGATATTTATATAATGGTAGCACTCTGATAGTGCAATGATGCATTGGGTAAAGTGTCAATATCATGATATGTCTTGTATGGTGTCTGGGATGTTTATCCCATGGACATCACCACACATAGAAGGTATATCCCATGCACATCATGGTCCATAGGAGGATTATGCGAAGAAAATCACCACACATAAGAGGTTCATCCAAAGAACGTTAAATAATTAAGAAGTGATCTTAATCCATCATGGGACTATGTCCACCATGTCTCGGGAGTGAACTTAGAATTTGTGCTATTATCGAATGTGCAGTTGAAAATTAATTATTAATTCATATAATATTTTCTTTTAAAATTGTTGTTTTATTATGATTGATCAATTTATATTTTCCAATTTGTTATTGTAAATTGAAAATCATTTTCACAAAGATGTTTCTTTTTTTTCATGTTTCCTTATGTATGAATTTATTGAATTTTTTCGTTTCAATATTTTCTTTTTGAATTAAAAAACACTTTTTTTCATTTTTTTGAAAACCCCTTACTGAGTATTTGTCACTCGCCATATGTTTTTAATTAACTTTTCTCTGGGATTTTGGATATGTAGAAGTGTGATAGTGGTCATGGTCTCGCTAAGGTGTTTAATCATTTTAATAAATAGTTTTCATTCTTATCATTTATAAGTTATTGAATAAGGATTCTCCAATTAATTCAAACTTTATAAAATTTATAACATTGTGATATCATGCTATGTTATATATAAATGAATTACGTTTTGTTGTTAAAAAATGTAACTGATTTTCTGGGTTGTTACAATGAAGGACATGGAACATAGTGCATGGAAACTCCATTGCCTACTTCATATAACATAATTCATGTGGAATTTTTCAATTATAATATATAAAATACAAGGGGAAGGGAACAAATTGTAGAATTTTAATTAGTTACAAAAGCTAAATATGAAAACGTACCATATTAAATAACCCATAAAATTGGTGGTTCTAATTTTCGATTTTTGACCACCAATGGAGTTAACAGGAATTGTGGGTCTTATAGGTAGACTACGATAAATTTAATATAAGAGGAAATAATTTTAGGAAGAAATTCATTGAAATCCCAGCATACGATACCATTGAAAAATATATAAACAACCAACCTTTTTCAATAAATAATTATGCCACCTATATTATAAAATTAGTGTACTCCTAATTCTTTATCGACCATTATCATGGATTAAAAAACAAGAAAATTTTAAAATTATATTAATGGATTGAAAATAGTCATATTATCTAACAATAATTTAGTATTAAATGAGGAATGATAAGAAAAACATTAAGGAAAATCTAATAATTGATTACTATGATGGATCAAATGAGATGAATAGTTAGTGATTTAGACATCAGAAGAAGATGATTGATCAATACATATTAGAGGGGTTGGAGATGTCCAACATGAAGAAGGTCTAATATTAATTTTGAATAAAATCAAAAGTGGGAATATGGTTAAAATAAATGTAGGAATAATGAGAATTTCAATATCTTAATGGGTATCATGTTTTGGAAGAACTAATCATCCAAATATTTTTCCACTAATATCCAAATGGAAACCCATTTTCATGGTTTGAGAAAAATTATAAAAATGGAGTTACCATAGTGTAAATATTCTCTGATACTGACCTACACTACTTTTCATTGGCATTAATACCCTTTTTCACATTCATTGAAAACATCTTCCCCTTAATTAGGATTACACAGTTGAGCCACACGGTTACTATGAACCATGTTCCAATGATGTGACTCTATCAATATTCCTACAAAATGGAGATCTTGGCATTGAAAATTCCCTAAACTCTCCTAAACCCTAACGTAGATCATAAGAACATACATATAGGGAATATCAATAGTTAAATCCATTAATTAGAAGATACATACCCCATAAAAAATTGATTCTACACAAAGAATATTATATAATTACCCATCACCAATCCCACAATTGTATCTCGAGCCTCAATTATGATAACCCAAAAAATAGAAGGATTTTGAAACTAATTCTTTAGGAAAATATCAGAGAAAAAATCCCATTTTTAAATCACTATTCAAATATCATATAAATGTTGAATGGTTTAATGCAACATGATCCATATGGGAAACACCCATTATGTAATACTACTAGTTTCAAATATAAATTCATTAATTGAAAATAAGGAACACATGTTAAAGGGGGATTCAAATGGTGTACACCTTGTTTATATTAGGCCTACCCCCAAGCATTAAACTATGTCATTTACCTTGGTTTAACCTAGCAATACTTTCTAAAGTGCACAGTGTGTACCACCCCTATATAGTGTGTCTCCAACATTTCGTTCCAATCAATAATTTTAACGACACACCAAATTTCATTAATAAATTTATTTTTTATTAATATTCAACAATTATAATTTATATAGTAATATTAATTATAAGAATATAATGTTTGTTTTGAATCAGGAAATATATGTGTTTATTATTATTAATTAATTTCCAAATATTATATGGATTTTATTAAAGTAAATAATTATAAAATATAAGATTTTTAGTTTGATAAAATGAAAAAAAATTATACATTTACATATAAATGTTATTTTTTTCGATGTTATTTTTTTCTGAAAATATTTATTTTTTAGAGAAAAGTAAAAAATAATAATTTTCATTACAAAAATATCATTTATTTTCACTAAATAAATTAATTTTATAGTCCCGTTAATTCTTAAATACCATTAATTATACATTATATATAAATGTTATAATTAATTAAATAGTAATTACAATTATATAATATTTTTGTATCAGTTCATTAGTGGGCTTGAAAACACATTTTTCTAAAAACAATTTCTTGTTTCATTTTTCATTTTAATAAAAAATTATTTTCTATGAAATATATAAATTGATTTATATAGTATTAAAATATTATTATTTATTAATAAATCCATATTTCGTCAATATTTTCCATTTTTATTGAATTTTTATCATTTTATATACTTTCCCCTTAGATTTGGTAAATAAAGTAGTTAATTTAAAATTTAACAGCATAAGTCATATTATATATCCAAAACACTTGTATTTATTTTATTTGATATTTTTTTTCATTTCCCTCATAGGCATGAAAATGATTGTTTTTATTACTTATTTCTATTGATACTTCCCTCAATATATTTTTAAAATAAGGATAAAACAAAATGTCAGTCTCACTGATTAGAAATACCTAATTCATTTTCATATAGTTAAAAAGTGGTAATGATAAATTATAAAGGGTGATTATAAATATAATTGATTTATTTATCATGTTATTTTATTGAATTTTAATGAAGAAATAATTAACCAAAATTTTTATGCAGTGCCGATATAGGACATTGTCACGAAGTAGAAAAATAACATAAATTATTTTTCAAAAATTTAAAAGTAATATATTTATATGAGATATCTTTTATAAATAATTATATAGATTATATAACATGTTAGTGATTCATTAGGGGTTTAAATTAAAATTTTACAATGGTCGTGATGAATTTATATAAAATCCTTCCAAAATTGACACTAATGATATTTTATAAAAAACAATATATTATTAAATTATTTAAAATTTATAAAGATATTATATTTGAATATGTGAAAATAATATGGTTTAAATGGTCACACAAGGTCAATTTATGATCTATTTGTTATTTTTTTAAAATTTTTATGGGAAATTAATTTATATTAATTTAATATTTTATGAAATTCATGTTCTGATCCTCTCCACAATTATATGAAGGACATATTGTCATCTGTTTATAAAAACTTTTGTTCACAATATTTCATCTAGTTCATTTACAATACTGAAAAAAACCTTCAACCCCCACATCATAAAAGTCACAGTGTCACCCATACTCCAAACCTATATGGATTAATTTGAAGGATAAAGAGGTTATTTTTTGGTGAGGGTATAAATCCAAGACAACTTATCTCATGCTTATTTCATCATCAAAGAAATTTAATATTATATTAACCTGATGAAAGAAAAACAATAAAACATTTTATATAAATACAGTTTTTAATGATTATTGTAAAACCTATTTTAATCAACTTTTTCATTCTATTGGATTTTAATGCATCACTAGTTTGTATGAGTGGATTATCATCTCCATGAAGTGATGAGTCTCATTTTCCATCACCACTACTCATGGTTAGTGATAAATTTGGATTTATCACACATGCAAAGGCATATGTATATATATATAAATATATATGATATTCATGACATTTATATCATTCTAGAAAGATATTATATAAACTAATATTTTTTTACCTTTCCATCCTTTGGAAAATAATAAGGTCATTCATATGAATTGTTGGATTATTTGAACATACATAAAATTTTTATTATTCTACAAAAATGATGATTATGATATTATTGTTATTTTATAGATGATGTAATAATTTACACTTTGACCATATTCTACCAATTGAACTCATCATTGACACACGATAAAGATATAATCAAGACATACATCTTGAAGTTAAATGATTTTCATAATTTAATATATAATTGTGGCATATAATATAAACGGAATAATTAACATATAAAAGTTTATTCACGAATTAAAAAAAAATTATTTATTTTGGATAATATATAAAATGTGTGATCAGTATGAGTCAACGTAAGGGAAACATTATCATATTATATTATTTTAAATTTCATATCTATTTATATTCAAAATATTTTCCATCCATATGTTTTTTATTAATATTAATTTTCTTGTGTATTTTTTAAAATAATATATAAACACTTCTTAAATCAGTAATAAATTCCTGAGAAATGATATCAAGGAGAATATTTTTTACTTAATTTATATGAAAATTATATGACTTTATTTACAAAGGGAAATGTATGTTAATTATTGGAGACATTGTGTGTACCACAATTATAGATACAAACACCATTACATTATATTTGTATTACATTAATATCATCCATGTCTTTACCAATGAGAAACACTTCTACCCTTTGATTTGGGTATTTTATTTTTCTAAATGTGATTTAGAATGAATCTAAATTTTTTTATCTTAATTGTTTTAAACATGGGATAAAAATATTTTTTCACGTGTTTTAATATTAAAATGATTTATTAGTAGTATATATGAATTATATGTGATGAAGGGTAATCCTGATATAGATAATAAAATCAGTGAGATGGATATAGTTTATTTTTTGTTTGAACCAAATAAAAGAAATGTGAATGGTGTTATCTTTAGATCTTATATGAATTTTGGTCCCAATATAGATCTCTTATGAATTTGGATACTATCCACTTATTTTATGGAAGGAGATAGGGATTAATCTAGGAAGATTTATAAAATTTATTTTATTGGGATTTAGTTTTTGTCCGTGGATTTTCATATAATACATTACGTATCCTAATATTATTTTAATTTGATTTATTTTGTTTCAAATGTTTTCCAAGAGAGAAATGTGATCGTTTTAGGTAGGGTGTTTTATTTCATTTTCGAAAATTTCTCTTAGATTAAGGGAAATTTTGTATAGTTTTCATGTTTTTCTCTATATAAATTTATTTCTTACTTTTATTTTATTTTTTATTACTATTAATTTTCAAATTATTTACCATAAGTCATAAGGAAGACAATAATAGTAAATAATTTAAGGATTCTATATTTAGAAGTGAAATTTAAAATAGAATAATTATTTTTATAATGAACATATTCTATGGGAAAATGGTTATTATTTGATGTTTTCACATTATACATCTTTTGAAAAAAAATTCTACTCTAAGAAAAAATGTAATTTTAATAAATAAGTGATCTAATATTTTAGATGTCTACCTTATTTCAATTTATATATTTTCGATATGATTTATTCATTATCCCATATTATTATAAGTGTTTATAATAAAATTATTTGAAAATATTAAATATTGGTATTTTTATATGGATAGGTCTTGCCTTCTTATTCATGGATGTGATATTGAAACATTTTTAATAGATTTTTATTATGTCTGAGAGAAAATTGTGAGGATGATATTTCTAAAACAGGGGATGAATTTAACAATTCTAGTGTTTTTAATATTCAATCAACTTTAAATCTTTAAAATAAATATAAATTTTATTTTATAATATCATATTGATTATAATAATATTTGATAATTTTTAGTAAAAAGAAAATATTTTTATTTCAATCCAAACATGGTTTTCATACATTATATAGAAATATTTAATTATATATTATATATATTTTTTAATTTGATTTTTTATAATTGAAGTAATTTTTAAAATTTGTATATCAAAATTTTCACTGGGTGAAATTTTAGGATTTATTTGAACATATTTATTTTATATTGAACTGGGAAATACACCAAATCGCGAAAAGAACAATTTATATTCATTAAATAATGTACTTTAAAACGAAATTATAATAAAATAATGATAAAATAATTATATGACAATTAATCTAATTAATTCAATATGAGTCATCATTATAAATTACATTCATATATGTTCATTTTTGGAATAAAAGCACTTTTTTCAAACAAAAACTATTTTATGTTATCTTTTTCATTTTAATACTAAATAAAAATTATACTCTACAAGAAATCAATTAAAAAATTTCTTTCGTATTTTTAATCTCATAGAATAATGTTTTGAAAAGGTACAATTTATTTTTTATCATTATAAATAGTTCCAATTGAAAATATCTATCACATTAGAAATGATAAATCAAATATTTAAGATAAAGACATTTTTAAGGACTAAAAATAACTATAATTATTTATATTAATCAATTATGTTTATCTCTTTCGACCATAATAAAATATAATTCAATGTTATATGAATTTTGAGCAATATTTCATCGAATATAACACATATTTTTTATGTAAACAATAATTCAAAATGACACTCTCTAGCATTAAAAATTATCATATATGTTCACAGAGAGATAGAAATAAGTCCAAAACAAATACAAAATTTACTTTAATTATAATTAAATTCTTTTATAATGGAAACATATATTTAATATCATGTTATGATATGATTACCTTAAATTATTATGCAATGTGGGGATTTTTCTTATCTAATTAATATAAAAGTAATGTAAATGATTTAAAATTTATATTATAGTGTTTGGGTGACTAATAATGTCCCATGATGTTAATTGAAAATATTATCATATTATATATATTTTAATGGATTATATTAAAATTAAATTTTTACCTTTATGTAATTAAATCCATATTAATTTAATATCATTTAAATTTATCTTCATGATATTTTATAAGAATGAATATTTTATAAAATGATTTATAGTCCCTAAATATCAATTTCATTGGAAATGTGGATGTTATATTGCTTAAAATATAAAAAATTGCCAATTTTTGGGTTAATTATTCTTTTATTGTAACTTTTATGTCATTTAAAGAGTGATACACAATATTATTACAGAAATCCTCTAAATAGAAAATATGTGTTAAAACATTTTTATTAGGATGAAAATAGTAGAAATGGTTTTCAAATTTTTTTCATTAGAGGATTAGGTATAGTAAATATCCTATATCTAAATTATATCAATTTTGAGTATATTTTCTAAGAAAATTAATTTAAATATATTTAATACATTAAGTCAATCCAATAGTTCCCTTCCCTCACATATAAAAGGAAACCACCTAAAATACCATCCTCAAATTTTTAGAACATTATTTCTTATAATACATAGAAATAAACCTTCCCTTCATACATACATATTTTAATGTTTTATTATTTTATGTATAATACCAACATTATAGTACATAACTCATAATGTAAATTTGGATTTACAATTAATATGTATAGTATTAGACAATGTTTTATAATTTTTTCTATCACAACCCAAATGATAAAGGGTTAATGGAATAAATGATATAACTCGTGTAAACAAGGTTCACCTTCCTTTTCAAGAGCCTACATGATTAGAACTCCATAGTTTTTCTTGCTCGGCCTTGAGTAGTGACTAGGATGGGTGACCTTATGGAAAGTTTCTCAGGGTGTGTGTGAGTGAGGAAAAAGCACACTGAAAAAAAAATGTGTTGGCATGTGGGGACAGTCATTAGTCATACGACCCGTTCAGGCAACTGATGGGCGGGGCCTAGTTGTCACATTTGGTATCATAGGTGGTACCCAGCCTTAAGTGCGGTGCACTACCTAGGTTGAGATATAGGTCCCAAAAAGAGGATGTTGTGATCCAAAGAGGGTAAATTTAACACCCCAAATGATAAAGGGTTAAATGAATAAATGATATGACACATTTCAACAAAGTTCGCCTTTCGTTTCCGGAGCCTACCTGATTAGAACTCCACAGTTATGCGTGCATGTCCTTGGGTAGTGATCATGATTGGTGACCATCTAGGATGTTTCTTATGGTGTGTGGGAGTGAGGACCAAGCACACTGGAAAGGAAATGGTTTGTCTTAATGGGATAATCATTAGTCATATGAACCATTCAGGCAACTGGTTGGCATGGCCTAGTTGTCACATTTTTCACATCTCGTCCCTTGGTGCCCATGTTGTGACAACCCCATGCCTGCTTTCCATAGGCTAGGGGCTGGTGACTAGCACCAAAGGCGTAATTCCCTAAAAATGGTAATGCATTGACTTTATAAATTATAAACACACACAATAGAGCACACAGCTAGATACAAAACACTAAGAAAACAGTATAATGAAAAGTGAGTGCTGAAAGTAAAGGGGATGTAATAAAAGCCCATCAAAAAAGAACAAGTACAACTAAAAATAAGTATAACAAACGAAGGGCAAAACAACCGCTGAGTCGTCCTTCGGGATTACTACATTTTGGGTAGGTACATATAGCCTCCTCAGTACTCCACTTTGGTTAGTCTCCTCTGTGTACCAACTCGTCGTAAGGTCAAACTCTCGGTACCGTCTAGTCCTGCTAGTCTCTACCTCCATTAGCAATGTTTGTCGTCTTCATGCAATGCAACAAGTCGCGGGCATAGACCACAACGAGGAAGTTGTGGTCTAAATGTGGGGGGTGAATGTAACACCCCAAATGATAAAGGGTTAAATGAGTAAATAATATGACATGTGTCAACAAGGTGCACCTTCATTTTCATGAGCCTACATGATTAGAACTCCACATTTACGAATGATTGTATTGGAGTAGTGATTAGGATGGATGAACTTCTGGGATCTTTCCTAGGATGTGTGTGATTGATGAAAAAGAACATTTAAAGGATATGTGTTGGCCTGTGGGGACAATCATTAGTCATATGACCTGATCCAGAAACTAGTGAGTGGGGTGTAGATGTCACATTTCTCATGATGCGGCCATCGAGGCCCATGTCGTGACTACCCAAAGCCCACCTTCCGTAGGCTAGGTGCTGGAAAATAGCACCCAAGGCGTAATTAGCTTAAACTGGGAAGACATTGCCTTTATAAAGTGTAAAGAAACACAATAGAGCACAAATCTGTATAAAAACACTAAGAAAACTGTATAACGAAAAGAGAGTGCTAAAAGTAAAGGGGCCAAAATACAAGACCAAAGGAAAGTACAAGTACAACTGAAAAACATGTAAAACATAATAAAGGTAAAACAGTAGCTGAGTCGTCATCCGAGATTCCTACATGAAGGGTAGGAACAAATAGCCTCCATAGAACTACACGTTCGTCAGTATCATTTGTGTACCGACTCATCTTATGGTCTACCTCTGGGTACCATCAAATCCTCCTAGTCTCAGCCTCAAAAGGAGTTGTCTGTTGTCTACTTCCAAAACAACGATGTGTGAGAATAGCCCGTGCAGGGGTGAGTACAACGACACTCAATAGGGACTCCATGACTATAAAGGCCTCAGAAAATCCAACAAGGATAAATCCCAAGTTATAAAATCAACAGATATCCCCACTTCAGTATATTCCCATACATATACCTATGTTATCAAGTAATCCATGACTATCATGAGGTAAACAAGAATTTTAATGACTCATATCAAACCAAGATTTCAATCCAGGGGTAATGTCAAGTAACATCCCCAGTCACATTCTCGAAACCTGAAATACTGGAGAACTCCTCCTCTATCAAGTATAGTGGGCCTCCCATGACACCAAGGAACTTCTCACTAACCTTGTACCGCTGAGGTACTCCTACTATCAAGTAGCATGGGTCTGCTGCATCACCAAGGCAATCCCCATCATGGGTTTGTTGTTTTACCTAGTCACTCCTCCTTGTAGCCTACTTAGGTACACCTCTTGTCAGGTACTGTGGGTCTGTCGTGACACCAAGGTGCTCCCCACTTTGTGTCTTCCACGACACCATGGTGATCCTCGCTGGGCTAGTAGAGTCACTCCGATTCAAAACAGTCAGCAATAGTCAGGTCTCACCCAGATAGTAGGTCTTCGCACTACGCATGCTCGTCTCTTGGAGGTTCCTCACCATGAGCTACTAGTCGACATTCCAACTATCATGAAGTTCCATGAAGAAGTATCTCAAAGGACCTCCACGTCATAGGGTTCTCGATACAATAGACGGCGTGTCAATCAGACACTCGGTCTGTCAGTTATTGGCCTTTTAGTCCCAAGGGCCCGGTTGGACTCATGCACGATCCAACCTGACAGTATCTTTACCTTACCCCAAACTCTAGTGGGGTATACTCAAAGGTACTGTCACTCTCAAAGAATACCAGCGCCACTCACAGTTCTTCAAATGGACGTTCAATGTCAATGATATGGCCAAAGAACGTAAAGGGTCGGTAGTGGACCCGGTTCGACCAACCCGGCCCGACACCGTCCGGGCCGACCCGGTCTGGGTTGACCCGGTTAGACCTATTAGGTTGGGCCTAACCCATTGGGCGGGCCAGCCTATTAGATTCAGCTTGGACCGCTATGCCCATCCTAGCAGGCCACGTAGGCAGTACGGCCTGAGCATGGGGTTGAATTAGCCTGGAGCACCGCGATGGTGTGGCCTAGTGCAGCCCGGTCCAGAGGGCGGGCCAAGCTGTTTTGGCTAGGTTTCCACGAGGGGCTATGTAGGAATTCACGAGAGGCTGGTGTGGTTAGGGCGCCAGTTCAGTCGTGTGGCCGACGCAGCCCGGGAGTCCGGGAGCTGGGAGGCAACTCAAGAGGGAGCCGGACAGGACGTAGGGTGGCCAGTTGGGGAACGGGCATGTCGAAGGGTGGCCGGGTGGCCGCCGAGAAGGCCATTAGGTTGTCGTGTGGTGTCCTGGCAGGCCGGCTCGACACTGTTTGTGCCAACGTGGGCCGGCGGGGTTTCAGCCAGGGTGCACAAAATTCCGATGGAGGACGAAAGCTGGGCGGCGTGGGGAAGCAGCTCGGCTTAGCGAGTGGTGCTGCCGGTGGGGGCTTGGACGAGACCCGTTCGGCTGGAGGTGGTTCAGGATGCCGCGGGGGTGGTGTGGGTCACAGAGGTCGCGGGTAGGGTTCTCTTTTCATCACCGCCTTCATCGCCTCATCGTTTCTTCACCGTGCCAAAGGACATCACAAAAGCGTTCGATGGTGGGTGTCAGACCATGTTACATTGGACCACACCCTCCGCGTTTAGGGTGATATAAATTAGTACTTCAAGGTAGTATAACGATGAACAACAACTCTTCCCCAAAAAGAATAATATCCTCGTTCTTCATTTTGGAAGAAAAGAAGAACATTGAACTTAAAAGAAAACAACCCCTACCTATGTTCATCATTCGTCGATGGAGTCACAGGGAATAAGACAATGTTGTCTCCATTCGTCGCATCCTCCGCACACTTCCAATACCGAGATGCGTCGGATAATTGACGATAATGTGGAGTGTAGGTCGGTTTGAGACATCCCACGTCGGTAGGATCTGAGCAAGGAACTCGATGTGGCTCCTCACCGGCATTCTTCATTCGTCATTCAATGTAGGGATCTTTTATCTCTTCTCCCAAGAACCACCAAATGAACAATGAAAACCAAAATAATAATATATTGTGATATCATATTAACTCATCGGAACAATATTCAAATTGGAAGAATTAATTTAATTGTCTCCACCTAATTAATGTGGAGGATTTGGAACTATTAAATTTGGGGAGTTGGGACCAATAAAGGTGGGGTGGTGGCACCATAAATGGTAGAGGAGGTCAAGGGGATCCCCCTCATTAATGAGGGGAGTTGAGAGATTTTCCTCTCCTTCTATTAATATGTGTGGGGTGGTCCCCACCCCTATTATTAAAATTGGGAGGTTATGTGGTCTCGGGTGGTCCCCACCACATTAACCCCACATGGGAGGTTGAGGCGTGGTGGTCCCCACCACCATAACCTCTAATGGGAGGTTATGGACTAGTGGTTCCCACTTACAACCTCCAAAAATAGGTTATAGATCTAGTGGAACCCAACTCCAAACACCCACATGGCGGCTTAATTAAAAATAAAGTGAATCTCACTTTATTTTATTATTTTCCATGAGAACCCAAAAACTATCTTTTATTCTCGACCCACTCCCATTGAAGTGAAAGTCTCCATAAGAAAAAACTAGTGTCTTGAGTTCAATGGTGTCCTTTGGATTTCAATTTTGAGCACCAGTTCAGAAGTTATAAAAACTCGTTCGTACGTTTTTTGAACGTACCCGAACAAAACATCCGAAAATGATTCAAGGCACACCGGGCCTCAGAATCATGCGCTGTCAATTTTTGCAGTCTCATAAAATTCGCATGTATTTAAGAAAAAAAATTCCATGGAATTTCTCTGTCTTTAAATTCTCCCCACCTTTGGGATTTACATCTCTGTAATCTACAACTCAAGCTAATATAACAAGTGGGGTGTTGAGAACACATCTGAGCCTGTCACTCCTATGTTCTCTTCTAGAGGTTCTCGTGCTGCGAGCGAACGCGCACGAGAGGTATCGACCGTACACATAGGACCTGCTCATGTCGATCCTAAATTTCCATAAGAACATCTATGAAAGTCTCCCCATCGTCGACATCCATATCTCCATGTTCGATGATGTGAGAAGGGTCATTCACTTATCTCCTCAATTGAGATATGTGGAAGACTTCGTTCACTCGATGTAATTGGGATGGAAGAGATAAGTAGTGATCCACCTTGAAAAATCTAATGAGGACATATAAAGATCCAATGAAACTCAGAGAGAACTTTCCGCCTAGGCCAAATCTTCGTAGACCACATCAAGGTGAGACCCGTAGAAAGATGTTGTCGCCATCCTCGATCTCCAGAGGTCTCCATCTCCTGTTAGTATACAACTTTTTTTTGCTCTGTGCAGTCTTTATCCACTCATAGATGATCATCACCTTCTTTGTGGTGGGTCGTACCATCTCTAGTCCCACTGGTGCTGATTCCCCAGGGTCTGTCCAGTATAAGGTTGATCTGCAAGATCACCTGTATAACTTCTCAAAAGTTGTTATCCCTATGGTGGAGTGATAGTTGTTGTTGTATAAAAACTCCCCCAAATGTAAGTGATCTTCCAAGTTGTGACTGTAGTCGAGTACACCAGCACGCAACATGTTCTAGAGGGTATGAATGGTCCACTAGGTCTGACCATTTGTCTGATGATGGAAGGTGATTATTAGAAGAAGTTGCGTCCCAAAAGCCTCCTTCAAACCCTTCCATAGCTGGGAAGTAAATTATGCATCATGATGAGAAACTATTGTCGAGGGTACTAAATTTATCTACACAATATCTTACACATAGAGGCATCCCAAGATCTCTACTAAGCCCTGCTCTCTGATCAATAGTAAGTGGGAAGACATGGTGAGTCGGTCAGTAATCACCTAAATCGAGTTGTGACCCCTGGATGTACAAGGAAGTCCTATAAAAAATTCCATGGATATCCCATCCCACTTCCACTCTGAGACTACTAGCACATGTACGAAGCCTACTGGTACCTGCTGCTCTACCTTCACATGATGACAAGTGAGGCACCGAGAGACAAACAATGCAAATACTTTCTTCATTCCTGGCCACCAGTGCTGTCTTCGGAGATCCTGGTACATATTCGCCACTCCTAGATATATCGCTAGAGGGTATGGGTGGAACGACCTCAACACTTCCCCCGGAAGTGAAAACGGTACCATTGTACATCATTTGAAAATGATGATGTGCTCCCCACCTTCATAAAATCCATCATGATCCTTCCCTATGGATATCTGAGCACGTCATGTCTCGTTGTATGCGTCCCCATGTTGTGCCTCTCGGGTAAACGAAGAAGTGGGGGAGTGACTGTATGAGATTGTAGAAAGGTTTCTCCGTCTCTATCCACAAAGAATATCTGTAATTCAACCAACTACTCTGTCGTGTAACCAAGAAGATGTATAACAGTTCTCCTAATGAGTGCATCTGCTACAACGTTCCCCTTTCTAGGATTATAGACTCTCTCGAAGTCATATTCCTTGAAGAACTTAAGCCATCACCGTGATCTTAGGTTCAATTAATTATTAGAGAAGATATAACTTAGACTCTTGTGATCAGAGTACATGGTAAAATTCTCGACCAACTGATTGTGTCACCACATCATCAAAGAGAAGATCACTACTGAATACTCTAGGTCATGGGTAGCATTGTTCTTCTCATGTTATCTGAACTATTGAGAAACATATGCTATCACTACTCGCTCCTACACTAGGACACAACCGAGTTCGGTCCATGATGCATCGTAGTAGACAACGTACCCAACAACTTCCTCTAGAAGACTTAAGATGGGGGCACTAGTCAACCGCTTCTATAGCTCCTAAAACCTCTTCGAGCATCTCTCTGACCACACGAAGGGTTTCCCCTTCTTCGTCCAAGCTGTTAGTGGTGTTGCAACTCTAGAAAAGTCTGAAACGAATATTCGGTAGTAACAATCCAATCCCAGAAAACATCATACCTCTGTCACACTCCTCGGTGGCTCCCAAGAAAGTACCACCTCAAACATTGCTGGATCCACTACAACTATAGACTTTGAGATGATGTGTCCAAAAAAGTGAACCTCTCAGATCCAAAACTGGCATTTTGAGAGATTACCTTAAATCAAGTGTTATTGAAGTGTGTCCAATACTATATACAAATGGTAGGAATGATCATCCTCAGTAGTCGAGTAGATCAGAATATCATCGATGAAGACTATGACAAAGCGATCGAGGTAAGGCTAGAAAATCCTATTCATGAGTCTCATTAACACCACTGGAGAGTTGGTTACGCCAAAAGGCATAACCAAGAACTCATAGTGGTCATACCGACACCTAAAGGCCATATTCTGTACATCCTCATCTCGAACTATGAGTTGGAGATAACCTAATATGACGTCTATCTTCGAGAACCGCCATGCTATGTTCAGCTGATCAATGGGGGCCTCAATCCTCTGTAGTGGGTACTTTTTCTTCACGGTCACCCAGTTTAGGCGATGGTAGTCGACACAAAGCCTCAATCTCCCTTCTGCATTCTTAGTGAACATAATTAGGGCTGTCTAGGGAGAACCACTGGGACAGATGAATCCCTTCCCTTGCTTGTCCTCTAGTTGTACCCGAAAATCAAGAAGCTCCATGGGAGCCATCCTATTCACTGGTGAGATGACCTGGTTGAGCATACATAAAGAGATATTTTTAAAACAAACACACAATCAGTTTTTTCATGCACTGAGTCAGAAATCAGTAGGAGGGGTTATGGTGTATGGATATGTCGGCCGCTACACTAACACTGGACACACTGAACTGAAAACCACACTCAGTACCCTTAACATAATTGCTTCACAGAAAATATCAGAGTCCTACGTTCTGTGGAAGAACTGAATCCTATGATTCCAAATTTTAATGACTCGTCCCAGGTGGCCTGTGTCGTGACTACCCCAAGCCTACCTTCCATAGGCGAGGGGTTGGTGACTAGAACCAAAGGCTTAATTTCCTAAAACTGGGAATTCATTTCCTTTATAAAGTGTAAACACACAAAAAATAGCACATAGACGGATATGAAACACTAAGAAAATTGTATAACGAAAAAAGTGTACTAAAATTAATGGGGATGAAATAGAATCCCAACTGGAAAGTACAAGTATAACCAGAATACATGTACAACAATAGGAAGGTAAAAATACTGATGAGTTGTCCGCCGTGATTCCTTCTTGAAGGGTAGGTACAGATAGCCTCCTCAATACTCCATGTTTTTTAGTCCCTTTATAACACCGACTCATCGTAAGGTCCAACTCTATGTACTATCCTGTTCTTCTAGTCTCAACCTCAGTCAGCACTTTCTATCATCTGCATCCAACATAACGAGGTGTGGGCATAGACCATGTAGGGGTGAGTATAACGATACTCAGTAGGGACCCCGAGAAACTCAAGGTCTCTGTTGACGCTCCTTTCGTCACAGAATCTAAAAATCGAAAAAGGGAATATCTGAGCTCAAAGTGATTCATCCTTTGAAGAAAACATCAAAAATCGACAAAGGCATGAACAAAGGATCAGCAGAAACTCCACCGCGCAATTTATATCACTGCCGCGCAAGTACACTTGCACGACGCTCTTGGTCGCGCAAGTGACTTGTGCGACCTAAGTGGTAACCGCCCAGGGTCTTCTTTTGCCTATAAATAGACCCTGTGGGCCCCCCATTCGAGAGGATCTTTTTCCAGAAACTCGGATTGAAGCTCCCGATGCCCAAGTCTCTTCTCAAAGCTTCCGGAACACTTCTAAGGTAATTTCTTACTTAGAACGGAAGATCTAAAGAGAAGAAGGAAGGCCTAAGTGTTGAAACTTATCAACACTTGCGCGCCGACTTATTTCCTTCAATATAACTTGCGCGTCCCTTTTCTGGACGAACCTCAAGAGGATTATAAAGTGATTAAAAGGAGTCGCTCAAGTATTCTAATACTGGTTGAAAATCGCGCAAGTACACCACATGTCGCGCAGGTACACTTGTGTGACCAATACTTGCGCGCCGCCGCAATACTTGCGCGCCTTTCAATACTTGCGCGCCCCTACCTTTTTGGGTGCCTATCATGCCCTTTTTACCCCTCTTAAGCCATTACACCTTTCCTTTTCAAGATTCAGTCTTCAAGACACTCTTCAAAGCCATTTATGGCATGATTTCTTGATTTGACTTCCTTATCTGAAAGGAATTCTGTGGAATATCTCTCAAAACCTAGTGATTTAAATATCCTTATGTCACTAAATATGGAGAGTTCATTCATTCAACCTCATCCTTTAAGATGAGAGAATCCTTAACTTGGGTCTCCTTTTTTAGGAATAATCCCCAGTTATAAATCTTTTAATATGGGCATCTTCCTCAGGAGTAAGCCCCAAATTCTTAAAGTCCCCAAAATTGGGCATCCTCTTCAGGAGTAAGCCCCTATCTCAAGTATTGGGCATCCTCCTCAGGAGTAAGCCCCAAACCTTAATTCCTTAAACTTGGGCATCCTCCTCAGGAGTAAGCCCCAATCATAATCCTTTAACTTGGGCATCCTCCTCAGGAGTAAGCCCCAATCTCAACTATGGGCATCCTTCTTAGGAGTAAGCCCGAACCTCAAATATGGGCATCCTCCTCAGGAGTAAGCCCCAAAACCTTAATCCCTAACCTGGGTCTCCTTTTCAGGAATAAGACTCAGTCATAATCTTGGGCTTCCTTTTCAGGAGTAATCCCCAAGTCCCCTAACCTGGGCCTCCTTTTTAGGAGTAAGTCCCAGTCATAATCTTGGGTTTCCTTTTTAGGAGTAAACCCCAAGCCTCCTTAAATTTCTCTTAACCAGTCCTAATTTACCCTTGATTTGGGTTTCCTTTTCATGAGTAAATCCAAATCATAAGTCCCCTCCTAACTTGGGCATCCTCCTTAGGAGCATGCCCCATGATTAGAGTATTCAAATCTCCATAAAGTACATATACCTTTATGAACCATGTTCCTGGATTTTCTCCCTAAAAGTAAATCCTAAACCTTCATCTATCTGGGCAGTCATACATACATAAGCCCCAAAAAAATTATTATGATTGCATATTTCATGGCACAATTGTCTAATTTTTACCAATACCTCTTGTTTCTCACACCGAGCATGACTCACGTGAGATTAGAGTGTAAAAGTAATTATGACATTCTTCTTTGAGCCATCAATCATAAACAACATACTCCATTACTCTAACTACGTGGGTTCTGATTCCTTTTTCAAAACAAAGGATACGTAGGTAGCCCATTTTTTGGGTTCGATCCCAACTTTGAAATCATCCCTGTCATTCTGAATGATGATAAACTTCAAGTTCCCCACTGAGTGGCTTTAAAACCAGCCTAGTCATCATAATGACCATGAGACTTTTATATAAATGTTTTGAAGGATACCATTGACCAAGAATCTCTAAACAGATATAGATGATTCTCTATTGATGAAGAACCTCGAATACATATAAAAGATTCTCTAAATTTCTTGCATATTTAATCATTGATTGTTAAATCTAAAGGAATGCACATTTTATACTTGGTAATGTAATAAGGATTCACGAACATAACTTAAATCTATAAAGAGAGTCCCGGAGTAGACAATAATTCGCCTCAAAAAGGTGTGATGAGTCCGACCTCCCATCCTCTTGACCAATGCAAATTCCTATGCCACATCAGTCCACAAGCTAATGAGCGCCTACCTTTGGAATGTAGGTCAAAACGAATGTGGAATCATTGGATGTTTCCGGTTCTACGAACAAACCCGCTAGAAACCGATTGGAACGTTTGAATCTCAAATCAACGAGGTCATCCCCGAAATCCGTGAGGAAACAAAAATGGTGAACCCGACGTGAATCCTTAACCATGTTAAAGTGATGTTCTTCTTATTTGTTAGGCCCCTTGGGCCAACAAATCAATCATTGACATGTGCTCATCCAAAAGATGCAGTGGCCGAATTCATCTTGATTTTGATTTTTATATGGAATATGCACTCTTTTCTCAAGATCTTCTGCAAAATGGCTTTCCTAAAATTCACCCCTATGAATACTGCTGCTGTGAACACCTCTACTGTGAGGTCTGCTTCTGTGAAAACCAATTCTGATACTCCTGCTGGAATGTCGTCCGCTCTGAGGATGACATCACCAACTCAGCGTCTTCAATGCTGGGTTTCTAATGCACTGGTTAAGGAGTACCGTCGAAACGGTACTATCCCAACCCTGGAGGCCGCTCGTCAAGCCCTATAAGTTAACAACTCTACCTGGTCATCCGAACAATGGCGGCCAACAATCAAGAAGCAGGCGGTAGTGACTACCGTCTCCAACCATTTCGGGTCATTATCCCCGGAACGCAATTTCCATTCACTCCCTTACTCTGAGGAAGTGAATGAGAAGGTCCCACAGGAACTTAATTAAAAAAGACAGGAGTCCTTCTCAAGGTCTCCCATCAACAATCGCCGCCAGACTCGTGCGGTAGTGCGCCCTCAACATGATGAGGGTACCGACTCCAGGCATTCAGCTCAGGTTCCTCGAACCCGAGCAGGCAAGATGAACCGCCAGAGACGGAATCCGGTGAACAATGGGCAGGTTGTCATCCCTTCCATCTCCGGAGAAGTCCAACAACCTAACTTGGTGGCAAACAACGAGCAGGCACAATCACCTGTCCGTTTTAATTCCGCTGTCCAGCAGACTCGTCTGGCAGCATCACGCCAATCCCGCCAAGCAATCCCGTCGGAGTACCATAGGCAGGAACATGCACCTGCTTATACATCACCAATTAGTCAGCAGGCTCATCTGACTACATATGATGGATCTCGTCAACCGCGTTTGGTGAAGTGTAATCAGTAGGCACATACACCTGCTAATACTAATCAAGACTACCAACAGTCTCGCTTGGTAGCACAAGGAGAAGTCAGTCAGAAAGCCCCGACGACAAACATGAGGTAGACTCAACTCTCTGCCTCCACACTTGAGTACTGTCAGGATTCACTGACAGGAAAAGGAGGACAGGAGCAGGCACATACACCTACTCCAAGCCCGGAATGGACGTATATCCCCGTTCTGGCGGCTGATGTCACCAAACATATTTTGTCTATGGTGAAAGAGCAGAAGAAAATTTCTGCTCATATTCTGGATGCTTGCCAGGATATCATAATAGCTTCAGCATCATCTCAGGGACAGACACATAAATCTATCCCTAGTAGTGGAGTGACACATCAACGATTCACTCCGGAACAGTCACACACATCTGTTCCAGTCCAAGAGGGTTATGGGGAATACTCCCCCATATCATACGGACAACCAAGTCAGGCCCATACACCTGATTTGAGTGGAGATCGTCAGCCTAACCTGACCATCTTTCCTGATCAGGCACATACACCTGCTCAGAGTAACCACTTTCGTCAACAAGTGGTTTCTAAAGCGAGTAAGAAGGCATCTAAGAAAAATATCCGCCCAGCACAGTCAGGAGATCAAAGGCCAATCTGCAACAAGGCCTTACTCGATGCTGGAGTTCTTGAATCCCTCAGACATTCATCTGTCGGAATTCAAGATTCTACTCCCTCAGTTCCTAATAACGAGAACATTAATTTTGAAGGTCTTCAACAGACACTTCCTCGTGAAGGCTTGCTTCATGAACGTTCGGTCAATCTTGAAGTTTCTTCTTCATATGAGAGCCACAGGTACCCTCTGTGTGGTCAGAAGACCAAGGATAAAGAGATTTTATCTTTTGCTGTAACCCATCATGACGGTCCTGCTCATGGTGATTAACTTCACTGTGAAAGTCCTCTCCGCAGTAGTGATTCACGTTGTCTCGAAAATTCTTCAGAAGGCAATGTAGTGACGAAAAAGCCCTCTTATCTCGAGGAACTTGCAAACGTAAAGCCAGTCATGTCTGATGCTTTACTATCGGCAGGTGAAACTCTTTCTCCATCAGAGGATAGTCTGGGGTTCAAGTTATTCTCTGAACCATCCCCAGGTCATTCATCTTCCATCATAAATAGTGATCTCTCTACCAATCTTGTTGAATCCGATGAAACAACAAGAAAACACCAACTCTGATCAAAACAGGTAGAAGAATCTTCATTTAATGACAAAGAGAAAATGATGAACATGAGGAAAAAACTGACAAAACGTGAAGTACCAGTCATGTTTTGGCCTTTGGATGACTCCCAGTACAACATTCAAAAGATGTTGACGGATGATGGAATCCATGATATTCATCTCAACATATGGAAGACTTTTTGTCAATTGAAGAAGAAAGTATTATCTTACGGTGATTATGAAAATCATATGAAGATAATAGAAGGGTTACAACGCCAGATTGATTTGACATCTCTATCAGTCTCTCGGTATCCGAAGGCTAAAAAGCAACAAAGAACCCTTCAACGTTCATGCCTTGGCACACTAAGAAAATTGCGTCAGTTAATTACCAATGCTCCATCTGATGTTCATATCAGAGGATGGGGTGTTCACGGAGCACTACATTTCACAGTGCTTTCCAGTAAGCAAAGCCCGCCGAAATTGGTCTCATGCAATGTTATTGCCCATGGTCGGCCACAGTCAATGAGCTTTGTTCATAATCAAAAGCATGCTCAAGAACCGGCTTCAACTAGTTCCTCTCAAAATCAAGTATATAGAGAACAAGTTGTTGAATTTCTCATACATCAAGCAGACGAGAATATTGCACAAGCCTCTCGTCTGGAGCAAACACGTCATAAAATGACAGAAGTTTCGGAAATCATCCAACGGTCTGTTGAACCAGGTGATAAAAGTGGATACAGGTTAATGCATCCAACTAATTTCCGAACTAAGATTCGCAAGATCAAGAGAGATTTTAAGAAGATCTCAGACATAGCATGTCAGGAGACACCCCAGCTTGTCCGACTGGGGGCTTCTCTAACCCAACCCTCATAGTCAACAAATGGGATTCGAGGAGTTGAGCAGAAGCAGCATGAACATCCCCAGTCCACCGGACTGGGGACTTTCTCAAATCCTCAATCCCTCCCTCAGAGAAAGTCAGTATTCTCTCGATTAGGGAATAAGCCTCAAGAGGAACGAAGATCCAAGCTATCAGGAGATTCTCTCCATGTGACGGTTCTCCAAGAAGTTCCTGAGGGATCAAGTCAACGAAATTCCATGTCTCATCATGGACATGGAAGAAGACAATATCACAGAAATGCTGATAGAAAGGATTCCATGAAATATGCATCCATTAATGTCATCAATGTCGTTGCTATTTATTCAGCAGATGAGGCTCAATCAGAGGGATCAGACGAAGAGGTTCCTGCTCAAGAAGTTGCGCACACAGACCTAAATGAAGAAGGTGTGCGCACACGTAATTAAAGGCTTACCAAAAATCTGAGTATTCCTTCAAGTAACCCACTTCCCCCTCTCCGAAAAGGATCCAATAAGGGGAAAGGAAAGAATCAGGTTACTTATCACCCTTCCTCTGAAGGAGGTCAATCGCTCTCATTAGAGCAAAGTTTTGCACAACATGAGGAAGAAATGAAAGAATTAAGAAGGTTGAATGCAGAACTACTTCAGAGTAGTCTTATTCTTAAGAATGCTGAAGTCCGACAGCCGAAGGAATTTGTTGTAACTACTGAGATGGATCAGGAATATCCTCCTTTATCATTATACCCTCAAAGGTCTAATCCTACGGGTCAAATGCAACAACAGTTGGCAGCACTACCATCAGTTACAGCACCAACCACCACGTCTGTCCAGGCTCTATTCATTGCACCTACCCAAAACCAAGTTCAACATGATGTTGCTCAAAAGTTAATAACTACTATTGAGTCATTAATAGCTCGGTTAGAAACTATGGAAGGGAAATGGGTGCAAGTTCAACCTGAAAAGAATGTTTACCCTGAATGGGTAGATTCAATTTCTCCTCCATCCAGTTTTCGAAACCCTGTTTTCCCTACTTTCAATGGATCAGGAGACCCTGGACAACATCTAACGCATTAGGTGTCTTGTTGTGATCCTATGATGGGAACTCCAGAGTAGCAAGAAGCAGTGAAACTCAGATGCTTCGTGCGAACCATGCAAGGACCAGCTTTTGTCTGGTATACAAGCTTGCAATCCCGGTCAGTCATCGGATGGGAGGATCCTCGTCAAAAATTCCTTCTTCAGTTTAGCTCAACATTGCAAAAAACGACAGTTTTCAATCTTACAAACTGCAAGAAAATAGAGAATGAAAGAGTCTCTGATTTCATTTCTCGTTGGAAGGGATTAACGTATTCCCTGAGTTTAGCACTCCCTCAGGAGGAACTGTTGCTAATCTGTGTGGCAAATTTGCGTGAAGAATTACGCACGCCATTGATCCCTGTGAAATACACAGGAGGGTTTCGAGACCTTACTTCAATCACTCAACAGATTGAAGATTGCCTTATACAGGCTAAGGTTAAATCTCGTATAATTCCATCAGCTCCAGGAAGGAGAATGGGTAAAGCGGAAACTGCTACAGTTATGCTTAAACAAGCACCTGTACCTATTTCTACTTCAAAACCTTCATCTTCTCGAAGGGCTACACCTCCTGAACGCCAACAAACAAAAGCTGTTTCGTCCAAATGATCAAAAATATCAACGACGAAAACAATTTGAGGATATGAAGAGTAAAACATACTCTTTCCGAAGTGAGCAAGTTCCTGGTTACTTCATTTCAGCTCTAGAAAATAATTTGGTTCAATTACTAGTGCCCAAGAGGCCAAACAAGGAAGGAGATGAAGACTGTCCCAATTATTGTCCCTTTCATAAAATGTTGGGGCATCCCATCTAGGAGTTTTTTGTCTTTAAAGACCTCCTGCAAATGATGTTTGACTTAGGACTAGTCAAATTTAAGGGTTCTTCAGCTCATGTAGTGTGTATTACTGTTACAGATCCAGAGGAAGGAGGTGAGTGGCAGGAAGTCAAAAGAAAAACTGTGAAAAAATATGATGATTGGATGGTTAGAAAGACAATCAATCAGACCCATTCCATTTTGCAAACACAATGGAAGAAGCCAATTGCATCTCCTAAAAAAGCTGCAGTAAAGCCTCCATCAAAAGAAAAATCCTCAAAAGGGCAGCGCAATTCAAAGAAGAATGAGGAATCAGGAGAAGATGAGTATGTATCAAATCCTAAATTGTCTTTGACTCTTGCAGATTTCATGCCATCTACTTCAAAGCCACGAGAAACATCCCACCAAACGGCACATCCTAAACAGGCTAACCAGGCAGAGTCTTTATCAGACGAAGAGTTAATCTTTGGTTCTGTTAATATGATTCAATTAACAGATCCATATTCCAGTCTTGATGAGCCTAAATTCCCTGTATCAAATAAGGGAATCCGAGGAGGTTCTAGAGGTTTAGGATACAGGGGAAGACGTGGATCTTTCCAAAGCCACTACTCTAATTTTACCCCTACTAGCACTGTATATGCAGCAGAAACTCGTGATAGAGCCATTCAGCGAGCTCAAAAAGAACAAGCAAGTTATTCTGCCAATGGCCAATTCAGTTTTGGCACAGTTATTTTGGAAGACCGATTAAAGGTTCCATCTTATTTATATCAGCATGTAAATGGATCTAATCAGTCTAATCTTCTAAAACCAAGGATGTTGCCAACTTCAATACAAGATGCATCAGCTTCCAAAGCATCTTCTTCCAAGGTACCTGCTAAACCACATATTCCTATTGGGAAACGCGGACCTCTAGATCAAAAGTATGATATATTGAAACACTTGGCCCATGTACCAGCCAAGTTATCAATTTTGGATGCTTTGAATCTGTCAAAAGATCTTCGGTAAGCACACATCGAAGCTTTGTCAAGTCCTCAAGAGTTTGATGCTGAAATTGCTGCAGCTGAAATCTATCACATAGAGAATAATCTTGCAGAATGCCATGCAGTGATATCTTTTACTGATAAAGTTGAATATTATGTTGTGCATGGGCACATAAAACCTTTGTACTTATCTGGCAAAGTCAATGGTGTAGATGTTTGAAGAGCTTTCATTGACAATGGTTCTGGAGTCAACCTCATGCCCATTCGTACACTTCGTCGATTGGGCCTCACGGAATCTGATTTATCTCCTTCTACCATGATGTTACAAGGATATGATAAAAATGAACAAGAACCACTGGGAGAAGTTACACTCAAAACTCATTTTGGAGATCTTGTATCCAATTCGGATTTCATGATTGTTGATCAAGACTCAGCTTTCAATATCTTGCTTGGAAGACCCTGGCTACATCAGTATGCAGCTATTCCTTCATCATACCATCAATGTCTCAAATACTGTTTCGATGGTCAAGTTGGAACATTTTATGGTGATAAGGCCCCGTTCAAGACATGTGAATATCAATACATCGAGGCGGAATTTTATCACATGAAGGGAAGAGAAAAATCTACAATGAAGGAAATTACTAAAGTTAATGCTCCATATGGTTTGGAGAAAATTCCAATAAATCCATTTTCACATATGATTACAGATTATGTGTTACCTATCAGTCAAATTGACAAAATAGGACCAAATCAAAATACTCTTATGGAAATATCCATAATGTCAATTACGGCGATCGAGCCAGACAACATGGGAGAAATTGGTAACCTACCAAGCAGTGATGAAAGAATAAGTGGTGATGAAGTCCAATAAATCTATACATCGCTAATCAGATAGAAGAAGTTATAGCAACACCAGAGGTGAATAATGATGTCGATTCTCAATCCATCATCTCCTCTTTATTTCCCAAAGAAGACCCTTTATCATCAATAGGGTCGGAAATGGAAGCTTCTTCTTCAAAATGTCAAAATTTTGACATCTCTTATGATCATGAGAATTTCGTTTTTTCATCTACTTTGAAAGTAGAAACAGAAGAAATAACACATGATGAAGAGGAAGAGGAAGATCTTAGAGATGCTCCTCCAGCATTGGAAGAGGGTATCTCTACCACTGTGGATGATCTCAGAGAAGTAAATCTGGGTACAGAGAAAGATCCACGCCCCACTTTAATTAGTGCGGCCATGACCCTTGAAGAGCAAGAGATGTATATTTCTTTTCTAAATCAAAATAAAGATATTTTTGCTTGGATTTATACAGAAATGCTTGGGATTGATCGTGATGTTTCTACTCATCATTTGGGTTTTCCAAAAGAACATTGAGGTTTTAAGCAAGCCGCGAGAAGAACACACCCAACCTATGCTTCCAAAATTGAAGCTGAAGTGGATAAGCTGATCAAAGCCAACTTCGTCAGAGAAGTTCAATATCCCAAGTGGTTGGCTAATATTGTCCCTGTAAAGAAGAAGAATGGACAAATTAGGGTTTGCATCGATTTCAGAGATGTTAATCGGTATTGTCCTAAAGATGATTTCCCGGTTCCGATTACAGAACTCTTAATTGATGCGACGGATGGATATGAATTACTTTCTTTCATGGATTGATATTCCGGATATAATCAGATCCGAATGGCCCCAGAAGATGAGGAATATACAGCCTTCAGAGCACCTCATGGTGTGTTTTGTTACCGGGTGATGCCCTTTGGTTTAAAGAATGCAGGTGAAACATATCAACGCGCCATGCATCGTATCTTCAAACCTCTTTTAGGGAAGTTTGTTGAATTCTATGTAGATGATTTGGTGGTTAAATCCAAACAACGTTCTAATCACTTGGCTGATTTGGAATTCATACTCCACAAGCTTCGACAACATAATTTAAAGATGAACCCCTTAAAATGTGCTTTTGGGGTAACCTCAGGAAAATTCCTTGGCTTTGTTGTACACCATCGTGGTATTGAAGTTGATCTTCAGAAGACCAAATCAATCCTTGGTATGTCACCTCCTCAGAATTTGAAAGAATTAAGAGGACTTCAAGGACACTTAGCCTATATTCGGCGTTTCATCGCTAATTTGGCAGGCAAAGGTTTACCCTTTACCAAATTATTGAAGAAAGGAGTCACTTACCAGTGGACTAAAGAATGTCAAGAAGCATTTGATGTTCTCAAGAAATACCTCTTGAGTCCACCAGTACTCATGCCACCTGTTGAGGGTAGACCACTTATCCTCTATGTGACAGCTTTAGAGCGATCATTGGGTTCCTTTCTCGCTCAAAAGAATGATGCTGGGAATGAAAATAGTCTCTACTATCTCAGTAGAACTATTCTTGAAGCAGAAACCCGGTATTCAAGTATTGAAAAGTGCTGCCTAGCATTAAACTTTCCAGTTCATAAACTGAGACACTACCTGCAACATCATGAGGTCCAATTGGTATCTCATAATAATCCGCTCAAATTCATCCTTAGTCGTCCAATGCAAAGAGGATGTCTGTCAAGGTGGGCGGTTATTCTACAGCAGTTCGACATTCAGTATGTGTCTCAAAAGGCAATTAAGGTCCATGCTCTGGCTGATTTCCTGGCTGAACATCCTTTAGTGGAAGACACGTATTCAGATATCGAACTCCCTGATGCGGACATTTTCACTATTCAAGAGAGTCCTCAAACATGGGAAATGTATTTTGATGGTGCTTCTAGAAGTCCAACATGGAAGAAAATGGAATATCCTAAATTCAAAAAAGTTGGTTTAGGAATTGTGCTCATTTCTCCAGATAAGGAAGTGTTACCTTATTCCTTTTTGTTGTGGGAAGGTGGTACCAATAATGAAGCTGAATACCAATCTCTCATTACAGGCTTGGAATTAGCGATTCAAGCACAAGTGAATCACTTAAAGGTGAAAGGTGATTCAGACCTGGTAATCAAACAAGTCAATGGGGATTATGCCATCAGAAAAGAAGAATTAATCCCTTTGTATGATTACGTCAGAGAGTTAATGTCGGAATTCCCTTCAGAACCAACATTTTCTTATGTCCCAAGATCACAAAATGCTCAAGCAGATGCACTGGCTAATATAGCCACAACTTTAACAGATCCAAATCGGGACGAGACAACCATCTGTATTGCCCACCATCGTGCAATTTCACCTTATGTTCAACTCAGAACAGAGGAAATTAATGAAATTAGTCCCATTCCTGAACTGTATGGTCATACTACAGGATGGATGTCACATATCAGGGAATACCTTCAAAATGGAACACTTCCACCTGATAGAGCCGAGAAAAACAAATTCGGCAACGTGTGGTCAATTTTACTCTTTATGATAGCCCAAACCACCTCGATAAAATTCTCTATAAACGTGGTTTTGATGGAGTTATCTTCAGATGTATTGATGGTGAAGAGACAATGGCTGTTATAAAAGAAGTGCATGCAGGAGTCTGTGGTGCCCACCAGTCTGGACATAGACTGTCTGATCAAATTCGAAGGCTTGGATACTTTTGGCCTTCAATGATAAAAGATTGTTTTAATTTTACAATGAAGTGTCATTCATGAAACGTATATGCCAACTTCATTCATAAACCTCCAGAGTTGCTTCATACAGCAAAAAACTCATGGCCATTTTCCACATGGGGAATGGATGTGGTGGGACCTTACCCTTCATCTACGGCCAAGCAGTTTAAGTACATTCTTACTGCTACTGATTTCTTTTCCAAATGGGCAGAGGCAGTACCTCTCAATGAAGTCAGTTCTAAATGCATTGTTATCTTCATCAAGTCTAACATCATTACTAGATTTGGTGTCCCTCATACCATATTGACAGACAACGGCACCAACTTCTGTCCTTCTGAGGTAAAGAAATTGTATCATGAATACAACATTTAGTCCAACCATTCATCTCGATATCATGCAGTGGCTAATGGCCAGATAGAAGCCTTCAACAAGACTCTTTCAAATATACTGTAAAAGATGGTGGATAAAGATAAGAGGTAATGGCCTGATAAAATCTTTCATGCATTATGGGCTTATCGGACTACCACTCGTAATGCAACGCGGTCAACTCCATATTCATTGGTATATGGAATAGAAGTAGTCTTGCCAATTGAAGTTCAATTTCCCTCACTCAGAATAGCCATTTGTGATCAGTTATCTACAGATGAGCAATCCAAAAAGCGGTTGAATGAATTGGAACAGTTAGATGAGAAAAGATTGTGCACTTTGCACCACTTGGAAATCTATCAGAATCGAATAGCACGAGCTTTTAACAAAAAAAGTTCTTCTTCGTTCATTCATTCAGGGAGAATTGGTATTGGTTCTCAGAGCACCAATGATACCAGGAAAGAAGCCTCCCAAGCTTGAACCAAAATGGGAAGGACCTTATTCAATACATAAGGTCTACTCCAATGGAGCGTATTCTCTAATCTCAATTGATGGAGAACACATTACGACTCCAACTAATGCCAGATTTCTGAAGAAGTATTTTGTATAAACACAAAATATTGTTCCCAGATCCAAAACAATCACATTGGTTCATGATATTGTCCTACATGACACTAAATTGTATTATGTCCTATCTACATGACATTAAACTGTACAGAAGTTCCTTATTTGTCCGAGATGACATTAAACTATATTGTGTCCTAGCAACATGACATTAAATTGTGTGGCACTTCCATCGTCCATCATGACGATAAACTGTAACAAGTCCCCAGAACTGATATCCTCGTATTGGTCACCTTAGTCCTAGCTACATGACTTTAAACTGTACAACACCAGTTCGTCCTTGCTATATGACGTTAAACTATACAGCAATGGTCCAGTATGACTTTAAACTGCAACTTCGTCCCACACGACATTAAACAGTGAAAAAGTTCCCTAAACCGTCCAGCATGACCTTAAACTGCATCATCCCTGGTCCATGTATATAACCATAAACTATTTGCAAATCCCTTATGTCCAGCAAGACGTTAAACTGTGACGTCCTAACTACATGACGATAAACTGTATAAAAGTCCCTTACGTTCGGAAAGAAGTTAAACTATATAATCTCAAAGGTCCGGTATGACATTAAACTGCACCATTCACGGTCTATGCATATGACCTTAAACTATTCGCACTTTCGTCCGACATGACGTTAAAATGGTACACTCTATTGTCCTTACTGCATGACAATAAACTACACAATCCCCCTTTTCTCCAATATGACGTTAAACTATATTGTCCCCATCGTCCTAACTACATGACGCTAAACTGTACAGAAAGTCCTTGATATGTGCTACATGACATTAAACTGTTATTTTGTCCCTGCTACGTGACACTAAACTGTGCAGCACCAATAGTCCTAACTGCAAGACTTTAAACTACATAGTCCCTTTTTTATGTCCTACATGACATTAAACTGTGCATCGTTAAGGTTGTTATTACATCTTGTTTCTCACACCGAGTATGACTCACGTGAGCTTAGAGAGAACATCAACCATAATACTCCCTTTGGGCCACTAACCATGTGTATGTCCCAACAACATTTTTTATTAGATCATTGCCCCCAAGAACAACTTGATCATTAATTCATTCTTCAATTGAACTACACAAACTTTGATCCTTGCCCTCCAGGCTGGGTATGTAGGCAACCTCCCATGGTTCAAGCACAAAAACAATCTCTTCACATCGGTTCACCACCATCTCATATGATGTTGATTCGTGAAACCACCCCTGGAATCAATATCTTTACATTGATTCACTTTCGCCCTTGTTATAAGACGTTAAACTATACAACACATTTGTCCGGTACGACAATAAACTACAATATTCTTTGATTTCCTCATTTGAGAAGGAACCAATATTGACATTGATTTTTTTTCAATCATGTTTCATTTCAAAAGACTACATACATACATGGTAATGCCTAAACTTTTTATCTTAGGTTAAACCATCATTGCACTAAAGTCTCCTTTCACCCTTCACATGTATGAACCAAATTCGTACAAAGGGTAGTTCTAGAACTATGTGGGCTTGATTCCCATCCTTATGGGAAACATAGGAACGTTCGAGTATCCCTCGAATCCATCCCCAAGTCCTTTGGGCCTAACCCCAAATTTCACTTTCAGTCCCTTGGCTGAAAAGTCCTCATGAAAACACACACCGTGTATTAATTATTATGGTCCGAATTCTATGACCCTAAACTAAGATCACTCATACTTTCGTCCTGCACGACATTAAACTACATTTCAAGAACTACGTATGGATTGATTCTCATTCTTATGAGATACGTAGTGAAGTCCAAAATTTCAATCCAGGACCCAGCCACAACATGATTATGGTTATCATTGACCTATGTATCTCTATATACATTGGACAATACCCATCTTTATGCGTTATAATCCTAACCTTAAATATTTTCAGATCTTCATAACCGTTTTCATGACTTCTAGTCAAAAAAATGTCAAACTTCTGAGAATTATTTTGTCTGACTATGCAGCACGTTCCCATAGGTGGCCTTGCATAAACAGTCCACATAACAGACTTGTTAGCCGAAAGATACTATTTATTTGACCATGCAGCCAATTCCCTTAGGTGGCCCTTCATATTTCAACCCCCTAACGGGTTTGTTAAATAATGGTAACTTCATTCTTGGGAAGAATTCCTCTTTTGTCCTTATTTGTCTTAAACAATAGTATGTAGGGATCAAAAAAATATCCATCCTTAACATATTTGTCCCATATCCTTTTTCATGATCTGAAAGTATTCAAGTCTATGGTTTATTCTTCTTCCCTACGTTTGGGTCAGACCATCGTAGGAGTGATATTCATCCAGTTCTTCGATATTCTTGTTCGAAAAATATCTTCTCCATATTCAAGTACGTCTTTTCCATACAACAAACTCTATACTTTAGAAAATTTGAATCTCCATAAACTTTCACTGGCTTTTAGCACTAGGAAAGTAAATTTCTGGGAGTTATTTTGCCTGACTATGCAGCATGTGCCCATAGGTGGCCTTGCATAAACAGTCCACATAACAGACTTGTCAGCCGAAAGATGCTATTTATTTGACCATGCAGCCAATGCCCATAGGTGGCCCTGCATATTTCAACCCCAAACGGGTTTTGTTAAATAATAGTAACTTTATTCTTGGAAACTACTTCTTCTAATTCCTTTTATCTCTTTTTCATATCATTCCTCGGATTCAAATATTCTTAAGCCATAGTTTACATATTTTCTCTCATACATGAGCATGGAAAAATGTTTTTAGATAAATTGTCAAGGAATTGAATCAATTTTAATCCATTTCGGTCAAATCTATTTCGACCTTAAACATTAGCCCCTTTATGTCCGGCATGCATGACTTTAAACTGCCCACAAAAGACAAAGGAACTCTGAATAAAAGTCAAGTTCCAGCTCACTAAATATACATTTTTGTATGATTTAGGTAATATTGAGCAATTAAAAAGTTCAAAGTTTGTAGTATTATTTGTAATAATCCTAGTAAAAATCAAACTATGCTTACTAGGCCCATTGGCTTAAGTAAATTTGAAGCAGGTAGTGAATGAATGCAGGTACAAATGATTGAAAAGAATGTGTTTTTCATTGATACACAAGAGTTAGAAGGACATCCACAGATTGGAGTCTCTTCTCTTTTTCTATAATTACAAGAGGCTTTCAACATAACACTTCATTTGATTTACGGCATCCCGAGCTTCAACAGTAACCACTTGGAATTCATTCATTAAACTGGATACAATAAGAGATGCAGTGATACCAGCTCTTCATGGAACAATTGTAAAAGGATGTTCTTGAGTGCGGTTTGAGAAATTTTCTGCTAATCAAACAGTGACTCTGTTTCTGTCCAAGAGACTTGGAAGATGGATACATGGATTTGAGAATGGAGCATTGGAAGTAAAGATCCATTTGGAGAGAGTACTCTTTTCAGATATTACTCTAATACCATGCTGGTCTTTTCTCCACCAACCATTAGTGGAAAACATTTCAGCCCATGGGTTTTCCATTTTCATATCTGCAAGGAGATGATATGGAGGAAGAATTTGAAAGTTCACACCATTGTTGTTGCTCTTAATGCACAACATAACCAGAATTGAGGAGTAGCAGTGCAGCCGCATCTCAGATGTATAATTGTCTGCATTTGGAACATTGACTCCTTGCAGATAACCATGACCACAAAAAGGCAGATGGATGATCTGTGGAAAATTAGGACGATATTTCTTCAAGTACTTAGCCAAATCTGAGAGAGTGTTGTTGCAGATATTATGGTAATCATGGCCAATGATTTTCATCATGTCATCAATCCGCTTGCTAGCCAGTTCATCAGCCATTCCAATTCCCTTGGGAACCACTGAATCGGCACAAAAGATGAATAAACTAACTCTTAAATAGGTTTATTTTTCATAAAATTTGTGAAAGAAATTTGAAAAATGGATAAGGCATTAAGTCGCGCAAGTCTAAACAAAGACGCGCAAGTATTCATGTGTCGCGCTAGTTTTTGACGCGCAAGTATAAACCGTGCAAGTACAGATACCTTTACAGTAGCGCGACATCATGTAAAACACTAGAAAAAAACCGAGCAACTTGCGCGGCGAGGAATACTTGCGCGGAGAGAGCTCGAAGGTATGAAGTCCAGAAATCCGGATACTTGTACGGAGGTGAGGCCATGTATTTATAGGCCAGGAAGCCTATCTGCGCGCCGTACCCAGAGCACTTAAGGCCTGCGCGACACAAACTTTCATGCCACCTTCAGTGCATTGAAGACTTGCACGCCACCCTTTTCCTTTGGATGGATTCGATTTCCTCAGAGTCAAATCCTCATTTCTATCTAGATCCAACTCTGAGGGGGGACTTTTGTTGATGATCCTTTCGTCACAGAATCTAAAAATCGGAAAAGGGAATATCTGAGCTCAATGTGATTCATCCTTTGAAGAAAACATCAAAAATCGACAAAGGCATGAACAAAGGATCAACAGCAACTCCACCGCACAAGTTATATCACTTCCGCGCAAGTACACTTGGGCGAAGCTCTTGGTCGCGCAAGTGACTTGCGCGACCTAAGTGGTAACCGCCTGGTAACCGCCCGAGGTCTTCTTTTGCCTATAAATAGACCCTGTGGGCCCCCCATTCGAGAAGATCTTTTTCCAGAAACTCAGATTGAATCTCCTGACACCCAAGTCTCTTCTCAAAGCTTCCGGAACACTTCTAAGGTAATTTCTTACTTAGAACAGAAGATCTAAAGAGAAGAAGGAAGGCCTAAGTGTTGAAACTTATCAACACTTCTGCGCCGACTTATTTCCTTCAATATAACTTGTGCGTCCCTTTTCTGGAAGAACCTCAAGAGGATTCTAAAGTGATTAAAAGGAGTCGTTCAATTATTCTAATACTGGTTGAAAATCACGCAAGTACCCCACATGTCGCGCAGGTATACATGCGCGACCAATACTTGCGCGCCGCCGCAATAATTGCACGCCTTTCAAGACTTGCGCGCCCCCTACCTTTTTGGGTGCCTATCTTGCCCTTTTTACCCCTCTTAAGCCATTACACCTTTCCTTTTCAAGATTCAGTCTTCAAGACACTCTTAAAATCCATTTATGGCATGATTTCTTGATTTGACTTCCTTATCTGAAAGGAATTCTGTGGAATATCTCTCAAAACCTAGTGATTTAAATATCCTTATGTCACTAAATATGAAGATTTCATTCATTCAATCTCATCCTTTAAGATGAGATAATACTTAACTTGGGTCTCCTTTTTTAGGAATAATCCCAAGTTATAAATCCTTTAATATGGGCATCATCCTCAGGAGTAAGCCCCAAATTCTTAAAGTTCCCAAACTTGGGCATCCTCTTCAGGAGTAAGCCCCAATCTCAAGTACTGGGCATCCTCCTCAAGAGTAAGCCCCAAACCTTAATTCCTTAAACTTGGGCATCCTCCTCAAGAGTAAGCCCCAAACCTTAATTCCTTATACTTGGGCATCCTCTTCAAGAGTAAGCCCCAATCATAATCCTTTAACTTGGCCATCCTCCTTAGGAGTAACCCCCAATCTCAACTATGGGCATCCTTCTTTGGAGTAAGACCCAACCTCAAATATGGGCATCCCCCTCAGGAGTAATCCCTAAAACCTTAATCCCTAACCTGGGTCTCCTTTTCAGGAATAAGACTCAGCCATAATCTTGAGCTTCCTTTTCAGGATTAAGCCCCAAGTCCCCTAACCTGGGCCTCCTTTTTAGGATTAAGTCCCAGTCATAATCTTGGGTTTCCTTTTCAGGAGTAAACCCCAAGCCCCCTTAAATTTCTCTTAACAAGTCCTAATTTACCCTTGATTTGGGTTTCCTTTTCATGAGTAAAACCCAATCATAAGTCCCCTCCTAACATGGGCATCCTCCTTAGGAGCAAGCCCCAAGATTAGAGTATTCAAATCTCCATAAAGCACATATACCTTTATGAACCCTGTTCCTGGATTTTCTCCCTAAAAGTAAATCCTAAACCTTCATCTATCTGAGCAGTCATACATACATAAGCCCCAAACAAATTCTTATGATTGCATCTTTCATGGCACAATTGTCTAATTTTTACCAATACCTCTTGTTTCTCAAACCGAGCTTGACTCACGTGATCTTAGAGTGTAAAAGAAATTATGACATTCTTCTTTGAGCCATCAATCATAAACATCATACTCTATTACTCGAACTACGTGGGTTCTGATTCCTTTTCCAAAACAAAGGATATGTAGGTAGCCCATTTTTTGGGATCGATCCCAACTTTGAAATAATCCCTGTCCTTCTGAATGACGATAAACTTCAAGTGCCCCACTGAGTGGCTTTAAAACCAGCATGGTCATCATAATGACCAAGAGACTTTTATATAAATGTTTTGAAGGATACCATTGACCAAGAATCTCTAAACAGATATAGATGATTCTCTATTGATGAAGAACCTCGAATATATATAAAAGATTCTCTAAATTTCTTGCATATTTAATCATTAATTGTTAAAACTAAAGGAAATCACATTTTATACTTGTTAATGTAATAAGGATTCACAAACATAACTTAAATCTATAAAAAGAGTCCCGGAGTAGACAATAATTCCCCTCAAAAAGGTGTGATGAGTCTGACCTCCCATCCTCTCGACCAATGCAAATTCCTAAGCCTCATTAGTCCACAAGCTAATGAGCGCCTACCTTTGGAAAGTAGGTCCAAACGGATGTGGAATCATTGGATGTTTACGGTTCTACGAACAAACCCGCTAGAAACCGATCGGAACGTTTGAATCTCAAATCAACGAGGTCATCCCCGAAATCCGTGAGGAAACAGTCTCACAAAATCCAAAAAATATAAATCAAAAGGTATAAAATCTATATATAACACCACTTAGGTATATTCCCATACATATATCTATGTTATCAAGTAATCCATCACAATCATGAGGTAAACACAACAGTTACTGACTCAACTCAATCCATGATTTTATTCAATGGTTAGTATCAAGTAACATCCCCAGTCACATTCTCGAAACCTAGGTTGTTGGAGAACTCCTACTATATCGAGTATAGTGGGCCTACCGTGACACCAAGGTGCTTCCCACTAACAATTGACTGCTGAGGTGCTCCTCCTGTTGGGTACCGTGGGTCTGTTGCATCACCAAGGCACTCCCCACCATGTTTCCGCCACATAACCAAGGCTCTCCCCCTCATAACCTCCTGAGGTACATCTCCTATCGAGTACTGTGAGTATTCCATGACATGAAGGAACTACCCACTTTGGGTTAGCCGTGACTCCATGGCGCTGCCCGCTAGGCTAGTAGAGTCACTCCGAGTCAAAACAGTCTGTAGTCGTCAGGTCGCAGCCAGCTACATGGTCTCTGCACTACGCACGCTCATCTCTGTGAGGATCTGCTCCACGTTCTATTTGTCGATACTCCAAATATCACAATGTACCACAAATAAGTACCTCACAGGACCACAATATCATAGGGGTATCAATACAACAGATGTCACGTCATTCGAATGCTCAGTATGTGAGTTATTATCCTTTTAGTCCCAGGGTCCGAGCTGGATTCATGCATGATCCTACCTGACTGTATCTCAATATTACACCGAACATTAGTGGGGAATGCTAAAAGGGATTGTTGTGCTCCATGAATAACAACGCCACTGACAGTTTGTCAAATGGTCGTCAGGTGCCAATGTTATGTCCAAATAATGTAAAGGTTCAGTACTAGACCTGGGTTCGGTCAGACCCAGTCGGACCGACTTGGTCTGACTCAGTCTTGGCCGACCTTGTTTGGGTTGACCCGGTCAGACTTGTTGGGTCTTGCTTGACCCATTAGGTGTAAAATCCTGTTAGGTTCTGCATATCCCACTGGGCCCAGCCCAGCAGGATGCGTGGGCGATAAAGCCCAGGCTCGGGGCCAATTCGGCCCAGAGTGTCGGGAGGGAGCGGCCCGGCGCGGCTCGGTATGGAGGGCGTGGTCGGGACGGTTTGACTAAGGGGTCGTGAGGGGTTACATGGGCCGGATCGAGAGGCCTGCGTGGCCAGGGTGCCGGTTCGGCCATGTGGTCGGCGCGACTCAGGAGGTCGGGCGGTCGTGAGCAGGGAGGCAGCTCTGGAGGTAGCCGAGCAGGCCGACTGGCAGTCGGGTGGTAGGTGGGCAGGCATGTGGGCGTCCAGGCAGGCCTTCAGGATGCCGAGCAGGCCGGTGGGGAGCCTTAAAGTGGCTGGGCAAGCCAGTGCGGTGTGGTTCGGGCAGGCGCATTCTGGTGGAGTTTTTTCCTGGGCGTGCGGGAGGTCGGTGGCGGCCGAGAGAGAGGTGCTGTGAGCTAGCGTGGGCAGTGGCGGGACTCAGAAAGTGGTGTGGTTGGCGGGGGCTCATCCGAAGTCGGTTCTTCTGGAGGCAATGCAGGATGCTTCAAGGGGCGGTGCGGGTCATGAAGGTCACAGGTATCACTACCTTGTCGTCCCCTACTTCTTCTCCTTGTCGTTTCATCACTATGCCAAAGGACATCAGAAAAGAGTTCGATGGTGGGTTTCAGGCCATGTTAGTTTGGCCCACAACCTCTGCATTTGGGGTGATTTCAATTGCTTTATCATGGTAGGATAATGATGAACAGCTACTCACCCTCAAAAGTAAACATATCCTTGTTCGTGGATTTTAAAGAAAAGAAGAACATGGAATTTAAAAGAAAACAACTCCTACCTTTGTTCGTCATTCGTCGATAGAGTTGCGGGAACGAAGACTATGTTGTTGTTGTTCATCGCATCTGCTGCATAATTCTAATCTCGAGATGCATAGCCTCATTGACAAAGACGCGAAGGGTAGGTCGGTTGGAGATATACCAAGTCTGTAGGATCCAAAGAAGGAAGTCGAAGTCACTCCTCTCTGGAATTCTTCGTTCTTAATTGGGATATTTTCTCTCTTCTCCCATGTTCCACCGAATGAGAAATGCCAACAAAAATAATAATATATTGTTATATCCTATTAATTTATTAGCACAATATTCATATTCTATGAATTAATTTAATTGGATCCACCAAATTAATGTGGAGGATTTGGCACCATTAAATTGGGGGAGTTGGCACCAATAAAGGCGGTGGTGGTGGAACCACAAATGGTAGATGAGGTCAAGCGACTCCCCCAAAATAATGAGGGGAGTTAAGAGATTTTCCTCTCCTCCCATTAATAAGTATTGTGTGATCCCCACCCCTACTATTCAAATTGGGAGGTTATTTGGCCTCGGGTTGTCCCCACCACATTAACCCCACACGTGAGCTTGAGGCGTGGTGGTCCCCACCACCATACCCTCTCATGGGAGGTTGTGGCTTGCTGGTCCCCGCTTCTATCCTCCACAAAGAGGTCATTGATCAAGTGGAACCCACTTCAAAACACCCAAAAGGAGGCTCAAATAAAAATAAAGTGAAGCACACTTTAATTATTATTTTCCATGAAAACCCAAAAACTAACTTTTATTCTCGACCCACTGAGGTCGAAGTGAAAGTCTCTTTAAGCGAAAACCAGTGCTATGAGTTCAATGGTGTCCTTAGATTTCAATTACGAGCACCTGTTAAAAAGTTATAAAAACCCACTTGTACGTCTAATGAATGTACCCAAAAATAACTTACGAAATTGATTCTGGGCATACCGGGTCTCAGAATAATGTGACGTCAATTTTTGCAGACTCTTAAAATTCCCATGAATTTATGAAACAAAATTCCACAGAATTGACAGGTTATTAAAATTTCTTCATCATCATTTTTAAAATATAATAAACCATTATAAAATAATAAAATTATTATAATTAATATTCATATGTTATATAATTTAAACGGTGTTATCTACATTCATAAACACTTTCAAACAAATGGAAATGAAGATTGAATTCATGCTTATGGTGGACTACCACCTCAAGAATAGATGTAATTCATTTTCTATCACCATAAATGATTGTTGGTAATAGTAATGGAATTAATTTAAATTTATATTATTCATGATATAAATATCATTCTCCAAGCATTTTATATTTTCTATGTTTAAACCATTACATCCATTAAATAAATAATAACATCGTTCAATTCTACGTGTGGATAGCCACCTCTATGAAGCGAGGTTCTTTTTTGTGAACATTGTTTCACTAGTATGAAATATATAAACAATTTAAAGATAAAAAGATATATTTATAATATAATATCTTATCTAGAATTGTAAAATAAGAGTTACCCACTTCAACTAATGTTCATTGAAAAATAGAAATATAATTAATGTATACATAATATACCATTTCAATGATTATAAAATAATTTTTTTCCCATAATAATCAAAAGCATTTTATTCTGAACTTATATGTAAATGATAATTATTTCTTGTTTTTTATTCTATAGATTATTGAATAATGAACCATTTGAATATAGTCTAAATATAATTGTTTTTAATAAAATTATGAACATAACATAATCTAAACAGTAGGTCTGTAAATAATAGATTAATTAACTAAATATGTTATAAAAAATTGAAATACATGGACCTAAGATAAGGTATTAGTTCAATAAAATATTATTAGGAAATAAAATAATTCATGTATGTTTTTATACTGGTTTTAGTGGACTTAATTTTAATTTCATGAATCGATGTTATGGATTTTATCCCAATTCCCCTTAATTGATTCATGTTTTAAATACAAACACCTCCTTTCGTAATATATTGTATATTCATATCCTTTTATTGGTTTTTAAATGATTGGTTATTGTATCCTGTTATTTTAAATTTAAATTCAAATTTTAACATCTTGGGGATTTTAAATAAATTTTCAAATGTGGTATGGTGTTCCTATACATAATTCACATTCATTAGGTAATACTTTTATATAATTTACAATATTAAGCCATGATTATGAGTTCAATGACCTCATATTGTATAATATTCTATTAATATTATTTTTTTCTTGATTTAATATTTTTTTTAAAATCACATCATTTATAAATTTTAAAATTGTTTATTTAATCATTGTAAACAATATTGATGTCGATATTATTTCATTGAAACATGTATAAAATTATGATCTTTTTTCATTTAGTAAACCTTTTATGATGCATATTAAGATATTATACGAGGAATTATTATTTTACCATGATATTAATTATTATAATTATGTTATGTCATTCATGATATATTATATCAAATTTTAAAGAATTTATATTGGTTTTTATGGTCTCAAATTCATTTTATTAAGCATAATTCTTATTATGAAAACTATTATATCTTCTATAGTGTATGTACATACCAATGAATGTTTTTTCACATCATATTAAATATTAATTAAGATTTTTTACATTATAATTTTATGTTACATCATTCAATTAAATTTTCATTGAATAAATATCTATGTTGGAACAGTTTCTCATCACATAATTCATTCTTTGAAATGTGTTTTAATTAATACATTGGTATTAATTTACATGTTGTATATTATGAATCATGATAGATAATATAATGAATATTTTTATACTCATTATGTTTAACATTCCATAATATACTGAAACATTGTAATGGATTTTGGATTTAAATGAGATCAAATGGTGTTTCTTTAATAATGTAGAATTAATCTTTTTAAACACATATAACTAAAATCTTCAACAATGTTTTTTATTATATTCCATGATTGTTAATTTCTAAAATTAAGTGATTTCACAAATGTTTTTTTGTATTCATAAATGAATTTTAATTTAATAGGTTTTACAAATTAAAATTTTAATTATTTTCAACTTGGGTCACTTTTTTGTTTGTTTTAAAAAAGGATCTTAATAATGTATAATTTGAATTATTATGAGGTAAATATGTTTTACCAAAATATTTACCATTCATTGATATGAATATTTATTTATATGTGTACATGTTTATTTCCAAACAATATCATATTCACAGTTTCATCTAATTTTTTAGTTTTAATAATCTCAAAAGAACATTGTATTATCACGAGTTCATAGAGAAAATTAAATCATCCTTTAATACAATTTACAACAATATAAAAATACATTAATTATTCATATGCTTCATTAGTATTATCATCTTATTATACATTCTATATTATTTCTATAGATAGCTTCTGGTGATTTTTTTAACTTTATTTTTTGGAACCTCGTTCTTTTTTATGGGTATATCGAGTTATAAGGTATTAAAACAGTTGTTACAAGTTTGATAATCAATATGAAAGATTCAATGTGAAATATTCATTCTCGGTTTAAGGGAAATGTATGTAATAATTGGTTATAACAATACATATTATGATAATGTTGACCCAAATACCACATATATGATCGGTGAGCTTGATATAGCTCATTAACCCTTTATATAATATACCATATAATTAATTTCAAGAGGGAGGGAGTTAACATGAGAGGTTTTTCTAATGGATTTATCCTCATTCAATTATTTTTAAAATGATTTTTCATGGATTATGAATATACTGTTCCAAGATACCAACATTTTTTATTTATTCTAGATATAATTTTGTAATATATTTATTGTTCATAATTTTCACCACATGTATCATGGTTATTGATTTATATTACTCATTCCATTATTAAATTATTAAGAAATGTCACATGTTTAATGGTCTAAATATTGATGTGTAAGTGTTTTTTTAATTTTCCCGTGAAGGATAGTTATTTCATCTTACACTAATTCCCATATTTTTTCACTGATGAAATTCAATTGATAATGTTCATGTTTACCCTTATCAATATTATGAACTCAAAATTATGTTGTTTCCATTTTACCTGTTTGTGAATATTGAATTTAAATAAATTTTGTCAAAATTAATTCATTTTATGAAATGATAATGTCAGAGGACAAAGAAATAATGTGGACTAATAAATGATGGGTATAGTGGAAAAACTTTTCAGGTAAATACATGATTAATATTTTCAATATTATTTAAAATTAACTTCAACTTTATGCCTAAAATAGATTTGAGTATATAATTTATCCAATATTGACATTGTTGTGTCATGTCATGGATGGTTAAATTTAGGTAACATTTTATTATCTCATGTTTATAAATTTAAATCTTTTACTTCAAGAAAAACATTATTGTAGTGAATTTTCATAACTATTATAATTATTACAACCCCCAGTCAACACTCCGTAATCTATTGAGAAAACCAAAATTCTTATATTTTTGGACATGATAACAAGAATTTTGACCCAATTATATCTATCAATAACATATAACACAAAATTAAAATGTTGGAACATATATATATGGAAATATATATTAATTTTATATTTTTAAATAATTTTTAAAAACACTTTTAAAGAGTACCCTTTTACATAGTATTGATTTACACATTAAAAAAATCCTTTTTAATGTCATCTTTACTTCATTCATGGTAACTTGAATATCTAGAAGTCAAGAATTATTACCTTTCTGAATCATTCATAATCTATTTGAAAAATAATTTGATACACATGTATGAGGTATAAATTCTCAATATATGATATTATATTAAAAAAAATTACTCGAGTAAAAAACATGAAAACACATAAAATGTTAATATTTATAATACATCCATAAAAGATAATTAATAAAACATACCCACATGAAAAAAACACATTTTCAAGAATAAAACACCATAAAAATAATATTATTAAAATCAAATCTATTTTAGGAAACATATATCATTATAATAATAATGTGTATATGAAATAAATGGAGCTTAATTAAATTCATCGTAGAAACCTCCCCGATTAACTCCATTCTTCTGGTCTTTGAAAAAAATGAACATTACCAAATGTATTAGATAACAATATCAAGAACACCTATCTGATAATATGCATTATAATAAACTATCATATTTGTTTGAATGGGATCACCATTAATATAACATGTATTATTCTCACAAATCATATTACTTATACTAGACATACCCATTATATAAGCTGTATTTTTCTCACTCTTCATATATGTTATATTTATCCTATCCATTACACTATATATATCTATAAAACTAGTTAGATATGTTTGATTGGTCTCAAATTCAATCATTTCGAATATTCAATTACCTTATCATGAATAAATCATTACTTTCATTCACTTTTTCATCACAAAAGACTTGAAATTAAATTTTGAACCAATAGGAAAAACACAATAAGATATTAAAAAACCCTTTCCATCCAAATGACTATTTTCAAATCATAATTACTTGTTAATAATACGAGGATAATTGTACATTGAACAAATCATGGAATCCAATCGGGGAAGAGAAACATAAAATACAAGTTTTGATAGTGGTAATATTTATTTTTGTTTTATGTGATAATGATAATATTATTTTTTTCTAACTATAATGTGATAAAAACCAATTTTTATAAAATAAATAAAAAGTCTACATTTGAAAACAAAAAATTATTAAATTAAAATTTGTTATAAAAGTTCATTTATATTTCATTTATTTCTATTGAAATACTTAAATAAAATTATTCTAATAATACATACATGGATAAACATTATTTAAATAGTAATATCTATAACATTAAAATGTGGTTTTATGTTAATGTATCTATTACCTTAAGTGTCACTCGTCACGTACATTATTTTTATTTCCCTATAATTAAAATTTTCAAATATATTGTTACATAGGTTATATTTGTTTTATTCTGTTATAATTTTACCTTTTCTATCATTTATGACCATGATTTATATATGTACATCATAAGTTATGTATATATTGGATATTTTCATACAAATTGGTAAATAATACCAAAAAAAAGGGTAAAATTATTTTGGGAAATGTGGTATTTAATAAATCATAAAAGGGAAAATAATCATAACAAAATTATCATTTATATTTATTACGTATAATTTAAAAAATCCATAAATAATCGGTATATAAATTGAATCATGTTATAATAATGAAGATGGTATGTAATATATAAGCATGTGTAATATTTGAATTTATCAAATAAAATTAGGAAAATAAGATATATATAATTTATTCTTTAAAAAATTATATTTTAGTAATTAATATGATATATTTGCATTAAAAATATATTATAAATATCCCTGAGATGTGGTGAAAGAAATCAATGCACGACCCCTCATGGATTCAGTTGTACATATGTAAAATAAATCTTGATATCATTCCCCATTTGATTTAATGTATATTAAAAAATGTTTTAAATTATTGATAATTAAATTATGAATATCTTGTACACTTGTTTTATTATATCATGGTAGTTTAAATTGTTTTAAGATATGTGTAACAAGAAACAAAAATAAAACAATCTGTTAAAATCTATGCCTCTTTATCAAATAAACATCTATATATTAAGACAATAACCCTCTACAGTTTGGATTATTAACAAAATATAATCATATTAATATCAAGATTCATTTTAATATTGGAATTTTTCATGTATTTAATGAGATAGAGTTCTGTATATGTGTGAGGATTATTGAAGGGGAGGATCCCTTTTATATGTGATATTAGGGCCACTCTTGAAATTTCCTACAGTATTAAATTATTATATATTTATATTTATTGATAGATAATAAAAAAATATATTTTATAATTTATTCTATGTATGATCTTAAATCATCTAATAAAATAGAATTCATACATGTTTAGTTGATTTTTTCACCCTTACATCTATGTTTTATAACTACCTTAACTAATGTGTTGGTTACAACAACAACAATGATATTAAACATTATGAGTCATGAAATTCTCAATAAAAATGTAAAGCAACCCAAAAATAGTCCTCTATGTTATTTTCAACCATATTACATTCACATGGATTAAGATACATTTTTATGACTTTCAAATCATATAATAAATAATAATAAAATATCAGTAACGTTATATTGGGAATTATAAATTTAATTTTACAATTATGTTATTAAGATAAAAATGTATTTTTAATATAGATATTTAAAATATCTAAAATTATATATATATATATATATATAATTATTGGAAAACAAAAAATCAGAAAAACCAAATTAATTTTATAATTTTTAATTTCTTTAAGTTGATTTTTTACCTCCTTTATAGGAACTATGTCAATATTGCATTAGAATTTTAGATAATTATATCAAAAATTAAAATAGAAATTAAATATTTATCATAATATTAATTTATTTTAGTATAATAGAAAATTTATATTCATTAATTTTTAATATTTATTCACATCTATTACATGAAAATTTATTTAATAAGTTGTTTTTCCTTTTCTAGTATTACACAATCATTGATCAAGAATTTACAGATTACACTTATTATATACATCAAAAAATCATATAAATATATAAAAATTATATGTAATTATTAATTAATAATATATATTTTTATAAATTTCTTTTTAATCTCAATTATTATCTTTTGGATAAAAAAGTAGACATATCAAGTGCTACACATGCACTACGAAAGCACTGAAAATGATATTCATTTATATCATCAATTAAACTAAAATTTAGATTCTTTGAATTAATTTTTATTATATTTTTATTATATTATAATATATTATTTATTCCATAAATTTATTAATATTTTATGGCATATTTATTTATATATAATGTCATAAAATATATAATTTTTCGTAAAAACTTTTTTATTATTCACCAGAAAAATAACTTCTTTGTAGAAATAAGAAAAATAAAAAATAAGGTAAATATGAATTTATTTATTAAGGAATTAATTATATTTCATCATATTCAATTCATATATATCATTGAAATTAATTTTAATATAAATTCATAAAATGGAATGAAAATATTGTTTTTTGAAAAAAAGTATTTTTATGCACAAAAATTACTTCATAACAACATTACATTTATTGATGAATAAAATCTGATTAATATTGTTATATATAATTAAATAATTGTTATTCTTCAATTATATGAATTTCAATTAATATTGGTACATTTTAATATAAAAAATGAAAGTTACACATAAAATTATACATTTCAATACTCACTAAAAAACAATCATTTAAAAAAATATAAAAAAATCACTTTAGGTATAATTTTATATTATTTTTTCAAATTTAATATTATTTTAATATAATATAATTTCATAAAATTTATGAAATTAAATATAATATTTTATCCCATAATGTGATAAAAATGATTTTCAAAGTTAGAGAATTTTTATAACCATATAGTTTCTTTAGTGAAATTTTATTACTCATTTCCTAAAAATGAATCTATTCTATTTTATTATGTATAAAAATATATATATATAATTCATAGATTTATAATGAGTTTTTTAAAAAACATATTAAATTATTTGTTATAATGGTCATATAATATTACATGGTTTATTTATGCATAGTGTTTCAATTATTTTTTTCTTCCAAACATTACCACCTTCTAAAATACTAGGATATTGTATTCCAAAACCTATTATAAATTAAAACCAATGAATATAAAATTTGACTAGTAATCAAGGGGTTTACATTTTAAAACAACACTATATAATATTAAATAGGAAATGAGAGTTAATATAACTTCTTTTTAATAGGAGTTAAATGGAAATATGAATGTTTTATTGAATATCACAAAAAATAATTCCAAAATAACAGATAATATTTTGAAGTGAAAAATGGGATTCTTGAGAAAAATTAATTTCAAAATTAAATTGTATGGTGGTTGATAAAATTTATCATAATAAATTGAGTGATCCCCATAAATTTGATCAACACAAAAAAATAAATCATTATGGTCTGAAAACAACCACTGAATCAAATAAAATGATGATAATTGGATACCAATTTTGTTTCAGGATAATTTTATACGTGTTTAGGAATTATTTTTCTGTTTAATCTATAAAAATAAGGAACTATACATTTTTTATTTTCCATTAATCCCTAAAGACATTATGATACTATGGTTTTGTGTTTCAAAAGTATTCCACAATCATATCGTCTTTAACAACCAAAAATGAATAATCATTATGATTTCTATTATTCATGAATAACAAAAATATACTTATAGAATAATAGTGGATCCAAAAAATGATAAAATATTTTCATTAAATCAATATAAATTAAAAAAATCTATAATGGTCAGAATAATATAATATAAACTTAAAATGAATAAACCATTTTATAAAAAAAATAAGAAACTAGAATAAAAAAATAAAAATTAAAACCATATGTTTAATTTTAATTAGTAGATAAATAAACAACCTTAAAATTCATCAAACTATTACTAACAATGTTTAAAAATACAAATGATATTTATTATCTGAAATAGTATTTAGAAAAAAAATTCAATTATCTCTAAACAACATTAATCAATCATATTTTAATATATAAAAAATCATTATATCAAAAGTATATAATCTCTAAAATATGATAATTATTTCCACAATCCACTAAAATAACCATAAAAAATAATATAAACATATAAAAGATAATTCAACCATTATTGATCAAATAAAATTTCAATGTTTCCAAAAAGAACTAATACATTCATGAATTATATAAACCCCAAAAAACAATGATCTTCATTAAAAATAACATTAATGAAATAGTAAAATATCACTTTTTAATCCCATATGAATATATATTATAAATTAAATATTCCCAACACATAATATCAATTTTATTCAGATTAACTATAATTAAATAAAAAATAATGATCCTCTTATACCAAAATATTTTGATGACATTTAAAATTATATACATAAAATATATTATAATAATTCTCCAAATATTTTTTTTCATAAAATTAATACAAGACACAAAAGTTTTAATTAACAAAAATTACTCCCAATAAAACTGTAGTCTTATTAGACTCCCATCAATTCAATCTTCAAGTGAGTTTTATATTCTGTTGAACATATGATAATATTAAAAATTAAAAACCCTAGATCTTATCCATAAATATTAAATAATACTCAAGTGAAAACATCTTAATATCTAAATCTATTTAGACCCTAGTATATTATAAACTATAACATCACTTATCTGACACTCCATAATCCAATTAAAAAAAATATAATCATTCAATTTCATTCTTCTATACTAGTAAACATTGCCAAATTTTAGCTATCCAAAACATAAAAATAAGTCTTCAATAATTCATCACTTACCTAAAAGGTAACATTTATGTTCAGTTTTTTATTTATTTTGAAAAAAATATATTTTACTGATAAAACATATATAATGTAACCATATTCCCAAAAAATAAGGTCTTTAGAAAGACATTTTTTTTCAAAGATTTTTCCATAGTTTTTTTACTCAAAATTTATTATATATTATAATCATAACCAATCCATGATTTTTTTTTCAAATATTGGGATGATAAAAAATAATCTCACCAAGGCATATAAAATTCAATTATATCTCAATGTAATAAAAAACACGAAAATCCCTAAACATTTTATTATTATCATTACATTCACTGAGAATATAAAATAAAACATACCCATATTAATAAACATTTTTTCATAATGTTACTAAAATTAAAATCTTAAAAATTAGAGAAAATATATCTAGTAAGGATATATCATTTTAATCATGACCCAATTTGAAAATAACTATTACAAAATAAAATCATAACGGGAATCCTTCCGGGTTTACTCCCACATTCATTCTATTTTAGAAAAGTAACAATACCAAATTAATTAGAGATTTCTGTCAAGAGAACCCATATTATATACTGTATCATTATCTCCCATAATATATGTGATATTATTTACATGTTATATAAATTTCTTCATGCTCACTCATCCTATAATTATATTCATTTTACCCATTAAACAATATGTACCATGCCAACCCCTCATAAATTCTATTTTAGTCTCACCTATCATTCTCTATAATGATAAATTTCTATATCACGAATAAAATAATCTATTTTAGAAATTTTCAAAATAAAACCCTACAATGGATTTGATTAACATCATATTCATAACTATTTCAGTTATTAAAATACTCATATCAATTTAAAATAGAATTTTTTTCAAAAAATACCAATAAAAATGGGATGAGGATTTTCATTGAAAAAATATGTATTCTTATAATGAAATTTAAAAATTAAATAAAATTTTTGTTGGTATTAACTGAAATTGATTCAATGTAAATTAAAATATAACATTCATTTTTTCATTTATGAATAATGGAAAAAAATTTCACAAAAAATAAGTTAGAGGTTTCAGTTTTAAAAATATTGTTTTAAATTAATGAGGATATTAATTTCTATTATAATTCATCAATTTATATATAAAAAGAAATAATTTTTTTTGACAATTTAAATATTATAAATTTCATTATAAATTTTTTTAGCCAATTTAAAATGTTTTCTTATGATAATGTGTCCCTTAAATAATGTTTCACTCATCATATAAGTTATTTATTTTCAAGAATAAACGACATTATGTTAATAATAATCTAATTTAAGATATTTTTTAATGTTTATTACATTTCCATTATCCATTTTCTATCATTTATATCCATGTTATTGTTTATTACACCATTTGTTATGTTTATGTAATATTTTTTTATGATGTTTGGTTTATAATCCTAAAACATACTTCAGTATGATGAATGTGGCCATAGAGGTTATTATTAAATAAACTCTTAAAAAATAATAAATATGTTATTATTATTATTTAACATTAATTATACTTTTAAAATATAATTTTGAATCTATAAACACTGATAAGGTTAATTTTAGTGTTTTTCCACTACCGTGCCTATGTTGGTGCGTGAGTATGTCCTTGTTTCGAGCCTCTTCACATGTAATTTTTTTCCTTTGAACATCCACCACTAGATCTAATATAATATATGTAACTAGTCTATACCATTAAACAATTTAGTTACCTGAGAGTGGAATTTAATTTCATTCATTCCTAATGAAATTTTATCTTTAGAGTTCTGGGGAATCATTCCATAACCAAAACACAATATACCCCTATATATAACATTTTAAATGAAAAATATTTCCTTTTCATGAAAAATCATCATGACATTCGACATGGATTTTTATTTTTTATTACCCATCCATAAAAAGATTATAAAATAATTAAAAATATTGTGTGAATAGAAAAATCCTAATATTTTACGTATAATTTAAGTATATATTAGTGCACTAAAAAAATTTAAAACATTAAATGTTTTATCTCAATAAAAATAATAATTGAGTGTATAGAATAAATCATTACATCAGTATGTACACAATAGTTTACTCAATGGAAACAATTAAATCCCATTATAAGAAAATGGAAACCCCTTCTAAGAAATATAAAGAATATAAATATGAATGATTTATTATCAAAACACATTTTATTGTTGGAAAAAATAATGATATATTAGTTAAATAAATTTGAAAAATGGAAATATTTTACTCCCACCTCATTACCATTGTTAATTTGGTACATTACCTAATGTGTTGGAGAGCTATATCGGGAACATATATCATATATATAATAATATGATCCCACTTCGTATATTATATATCAAGAATACCCATTATATTAACCATATCGTGTGAACCCATCATAATATATAATAATCATACATCATATCATAAAAAACTATTCTTGATCTATCTTATCTGAAAACCCTTAAAACTCTTTTATACCCATATAGAAAACATTCCTGGATATCTAAATATACATTATTTTTTGGAAAAAATTATTATTATATAAATTCTCAAAAAAAAAATAATTGGTGTTTTCATCGAATAAAACAAGATAATTGTAAAATAATAAAAATATAAATTAACAGTTATTATGGTGGGAATATCAATTGACATTGTACTTGAAAAAATATATCATTTATTTTTTATCATTTGTAATGAACATCAAATCAATACATATTTAAAATGTAGAAAGGTTCCTTTTTAGAATATATAAATGAAATAAAATATAGCTCAAATGGGTTTCCTTTATTATTATTTTATTTATATATAAATAAATACATAAAATAATTTTTTGATCATTTACATGGATGTAAAATATATAGAAAACAAGTCATAAAATATTTTAAAATGATGTTTGATATTACAGTATCACATACCTTGTATCTGAATCTATACATGTGATTATTTTTATTCTAAATAAAAATATAAATGTTCTTATTTATATTCATAATAATATTCTTCAAATTTATTAACAAAATAAATTGAAACAATTTTATGTTATATTTAATTCATTATTCAATTATGTAAACATCAGATGTTATTATGATATTGTGCTCATATATTAAAAATAAAATTTTTACGATGATAATGGTCAATGTTGTAATTATTAAATAATCATAATAATAATAACCCAGAAATAATTATAATTTTTATCCATAAATAATAATTTTAAAACAAAATATTAATCATTTATTATTAAAAAGTGAATTATTCACACTCATGGAGACAATATCACTTACTTATGCATGAGGGGAATTTTTATTTTTCAAATAGCTTGATGAAATGAAGGTAACTATAATTTAATCATTATATATTTAAATTTTTTTATAAATATATCATTAAATAATTAAATATGATTATATAATGTAGTTATGTGATTTATTTAGGATGAAAGTATCACATCACTTAGTGGAGGTGGTAATCTACACATTCAAATCAATCGAGTTTATGTTTTCAAATGTATGAAATAGTAATAGAATAAATATTATATTATATTTATCTAATGAATAATATATATTTCATTTCATTTATATTTATATATACTTTAAATCAACAATTAGAACGATTCATTAAGAGGTTGATATAGGAAAATAATAACATCGGTTTGAGAGGGGAATGTCTATCATCCACATGGATGTTGATAATGTATCCCATTTAAAAGATGAAGGAGATGAATTTATGTTATTAAATTAATATAAAAAATACTTTTATGTATAATATACTTTTTCTATTTTTTAACGACTTTTGAATTTCTATAATATGTAGAAGAAGACATTAAAAAATAACCCTAAATCAACAATTATACCGCTTCTTTAGATGATCCATGTGGTTTATTCCAAATGATTTCCTATATTTGTTTTCTAATGAAACCATGGAAAATTAGATTTTTATATGGATGAAATGAATATATTAATACATTTATAGTTTTTCCTAAAATGCTTTGGGGTGTTGATAAGAGAGGATATGTAATTACATTTTATACTGGGGAGAAGACACCACTATAGTTTCTAAAATGACAAAAATACAAAAATGTATTCTTTTTGAAAAATTAAAATAATTGAAAAATCAAATTGTTATATTAGATAGGGTGAAAATGATTCAATAAAATATATTTTATATATTAATTTTTTTATTTTATCCCCTCTCCCTTTTGATTATCCCCTAGATAAGAAAATTTTAATAAAAACTAGGGTAATAGATTTTAATTATTTTTTTATGTAATATAAAATAAAAATATGTTCAAATGATGAATAATATTAATTATTTTTATTCCAAAATTATAATATATTATATAAAATTTTATTCACATTTATTTTAGAATTTAATTTTATATTTTACTACTTAACGTGTTGAAAAACATGTTTTTAGAGAAATATATTTTTTTATGAATACAACTATATTTATAAAAAATTTAACTACAATGATGATTATAATGAACCTAATATAATTTAAAATTATATAAATACTCTTATTATATTTTAAAAATATTATTAAAATATATATATGTTTGTAAATTCATTAAATGAAATGGGAGTTTTTAATAAAATTCAATTTTTTCACTATTCATTAAAAATTATATGTTTATTTGAAAATTCATAAAAATTAAACCTTATAAAATATTTACTGGTTGAATTAAAAAATAAAAATCAATTTGTGAAATAAAATTTCAAGAATTTGGATGTAGTGATTTTAAATAAAAATATATAATGCATGAAAACCCAGTTGGCTTTGAAATAATTCATTTTTGTTTTTATGTTAAAAAGTTTATAATACTTTTATAATGAAAATATCAATATAATATATAACATAATATTAAAATTATTCCATGAAAAAAAATTAACATTTAATTTACAAAGGAGGATACATTCTTCAACCGTTTATAATTTGTGTCATCATTAATTTCTTCATTACCTAATCATATTGGAATATTTTTTTAGAGTGGTATCTGATTCACATTTTTCTTATCCAACCAAATGGATTTAAAAAACAATAAATTTGAGAGTCACCTTCTTTGATAACACCTACTCTCTGCACTCAATAATATGAAGTATTAGTCTCCAAAATATAGGTTTTCTTATAACTAATCTACTTCAGGGCTCATCACATGTGATACATCTGAAGCATATTTTGTTAATAATGAATCATGAAATAAATAATGCACCTAAGATAAACTATGATGAGTTCCCACTAAGCAAATAACATTATCAATATTTCCTTAGTATTTCATTTGGTGTAATGAACAATGGTATTTTCTTCCCATTTTACTAAAATTCATAATTATGTTTTGTGCATATAATTTTAAAAAATTTATCATATTCATCAAAAAAATGTTTCAATTATTTATCTACATAAACAATTATCAATATCTGGCCTATATTTATATATTACTAAATCATATTTATCATAAAAACAATTTATTATGACAAATTTCATCCAAAAAATACAATTTCAATAAAATCATTCCAACAATCATGATTATGAAAATTATTTGTATATAATTCCCCAAAATGTTATATCTATAAAAATTATTTTAATCTATTATTAGAATAAAACTCAACTAATGAAATTTGGTCATCCTAACATCACATGTAATCTGTAGAAGAATATAGAATAATGTATTCCCAGTTGTTATTTGTTCAAATATTTTTTCCAAAACACTAATAATGGAATGTTATATTAAATTTAGTTCATGAACCAATGAAATATAATGTAATTTTCAAGTATTAGATGTGATTATGTGATTTATTTTTATTGGAAATGTATGGAGTAACACCATGTATCATTAATATTATAATGATGTATAATATAATAATTTATCTCAAAACATCTTATATAAAATGGTATGTAAATGAACATATTTTTAAATATGATAAATAAATCAAAATCACATTTTTACCTTATGGTGTCATTGTAATTCACATAATAGAATCGATGGATATATTTTACTATTTTCACTATAGAACTTAAAAAAGTATAAGGATACCATTCACAAATTATGATTCTAATTTAACAAGTATATATGTAAAGTATCTCTTGTTAATGACAATAATATCAATTTTAATTCCATATCATCAGTAATACTCACTATGGTCAATGTATATCTATATACTTCCATGATGATTGGAAAATGAAGAACAATGATCTTCATTAAATAATTCACCCTTCAATAAAGAATCATGTGGACCAAATAAACCTTTTCCAAATATGTTAACACTAATTTCATCAACATTAAAATCTAGTAACTAAAATATCATAACAGGATCTATCTTTTCTAATAAAACATGATCCTATTTCTCAGCACGATTAGTTTATTCTTACACTATCAATTTTACTGTATCTGAAAAAAATAATAGAAGAGGCTCTCAAAATCATTATTTCATGAAAAAATTAATAAAATTTTTAATCAAAGATATTATTTAAATAGAACATGGTTAATATATAAATATATTTTTGAATCCAAGAATCATTATACATTATGTTTTTATATATGATTGTAATGAATCATACAGTCAAAATCTGTAATCTGTTCTATCCAAATTCTCTACCTTCTGATCAAATCATTATGATTGAATATAAAAATTAATATTTTTCTTAGTATATATTTCAAACATTACTCAATATAAATTATTCTAGAAAAATTTTAATGGAAAAAATACATAAACTAATTTTATGTAATCTGTACTATCCATCCCTTTCATTGCATCATCCGACTATCCTCGACAGCTTCCAAATCTGAATCATCGATTTCTTAGGGATCAGTGGGCCAATATATTGGGACGAAAGACAACATGATAGAATCATGGTCCTCCTCATAGATTCCTACAAGGAGAATAAGAACCTCAGCATCTGAGTGACCTTCCTCTCCCACCTCGACCCTAGTGGTGCCTTCGTCAACTTCCAGACCTTCCCCTGATAGCAGCGCCATTGGTGTCTGCCGCTCCCTGCTCACAAATTTCCATGGCCGAGTTGGTTTGGGTGGATTGTTCTAGATGGGGAGGTACGTCTTCCATTGACTCGCCCAAGGATAGTATAGGCTCAATAGCCTAACGAGCCTCCAATTTCGTGATCACGGTACAGACTAAGAGCACCCTAATCAGTTGAGTCTTCTGATAATATGTACCAGTATCGAAGCAAGGAACATACGGGAAACCAAGGAGCCAGCCTACAGAATTATGGACACTATAGGAGAATTCATTGTAGGGGATCCTTCATTACTCATCATCTTGATAACGAGAGTCGGTGCCCCAACATGTTCCATTGGTGCTTTCCACCCCTACTTCGGCTGGAGACTCTTGATCAGCACCAACATGATCCTGAGTAAGAGAAGGAAAGTGGATTAAGGATTGAAAAGGAATGTAGAGAAAAGGAGGTGGGTAGATAAGGGTCGAAAAATACCTCGAGTAGCTAATTCAAATCAATATCGGAGCTGATAATCTCGCCACATTCCCAGAGACTCCCTTGGTGGGACGCCCCCTTAGACCCTTCACCTTCGGGATCCACTTCTCCTTCACCATCCTCTTCTCCATCTGCCGCCTCTCCTATTTCACTTTCCTCTAACTCATCATCACTATCATCATCCCCCGGTGACATCGTTTCAGGATCATTCTCCTGGCTGAGCGTCACTTTCACCTAGAGAGGTGGCTTCACATGCCGACCCCATTGAAATGTGTACTAGTCCATGGATGTTAGATACACATGTTGTCGATGGATGTTCACTCTGTCGACATCCTGAACAAGCCCGAGTTCTGGATGCTGGATCCTATCTCACACTATCTTCTGTCAGAGGGTTTCGGTGCTCACTGACTGTCACAAGGTTACCCAAGCCGAACATAGTGCAGGGAAAATGGCATCTTGAGAAGGTTGAAGCAGATATTTTATTTTCTTCTCGAGAAGTTCTCTGACCTCCTTGTGGGTACCTCCACTAGACGAAGAGGGAACAACATTCCCTGCGACACCGTAGTTGCTGAGGTCTCAACCTGTGCAGGCCCCATTACCTATCATGCTTATGATCTTCCCCCTCTAGCGGCACTCTGCCAGCTCTCTCAACGTCCTGGGTTCCACACTGGTGGCATTGAGTTTCCAAACTCTCTTCTGAAAAATCCCTTTATGGTATGATATGGACCAATGTTCGGTATACTTAGTTGAGAGACCAGAGTCAGCTCTGGTGGGAGGAACGGTGATGACGTCACTAGAGCCATAGGTTGTGAACATCAACCACATCTAACTAAGAACACATGGATTCCTTTCCTCCAGTACATTTTTGTATAATTTTTTTGGAATTCACTGGAGGAACCCAAACTACCCGGTTAACCTAGTCGGCACATAAAGCTTGAAAAATATCTTCCCATCAATCCGGGACACATGCACCCCACCTCTAATGATCTATAAATACTCCTTCTGCTCCAATGAGCCTTTCCTACTCTCTATCATTTGGCCAGTTTGGGTGAGGAATGGGCCGAAGGCGATGTTGGAATGGTTAATAATTTTGATCCTTACACCCTTATTGTTGAGCGTCAATGGCATGAATATGGAAATGTTCATTATAGAGGGTTTCAGGCCTTTTCCCGGAGGACAGATGGCATTCGGGAAGGTGTATCTGCCACAATGAGATACAACCCAGCCATAGAAATCTGGAAGGGTCCACAGATGCTCCTAGGTGATCCCCCTCTAGAGATGCATCCCAAATTGTCGTACAACCGTGCTAGCACGAGGAACCACAGATTGAACCTCTTGTTGGCAGCCATGATTCCAGTCATCACCAGGGTCACTAGACAGATGCCAATCCTTACTTCCCTCACTGGCAAGAGCCACCCTATTAGGAATGTAGCGAGAAATCTGGCGTACCAAACATTCGGATCCTGAATCTCATTTATGTCATAGCCCCATTATTGGCAGTGCCCCACCTCCAGGACCCTCCAGTATGATCTACTCTTCCTCCTCTATGTCGCGGTTGGACACCGTCTCCCCCACCTCGGCATATTGACATCCAGATCCCTCTCCAAGAATAGACTGAACCATTCCTTGTAGGCGAATTCCTTCAGGATGTCCTTGACCCCCAGCATCTCCTTGGTGAGCTTCAGTAAGTGCCACATCAGTATGGGGGTTTGTTATTTGTCTCCTCAGATGTTCATCGCAAGATGGAATTCTTTTTATTGGCGGACCTCCAAAGGGATACCCCCAATGTAGAGAATATCCTAGAGGATGACAAGGAATTCCCCATGAAGGACATGGAATGTGTTGGTATCATGGGGCCACTGGGTGAACAACACTGGACAGATCTCATTCTGGCGGTAGTAATGAAATTGTGATGTCCATACCTTCTCAAATATACCAATATTCTGCATCTTAGCCCCAAATTGGTCACGTGTATAGAGAAACCAGCATGCCCTGGCCCATTCTCTGGTGAAATTGCCTCCAGACCATAGGTCCCAGTCATGTATCCAGCCTTTGGTCCCGTCATTGATGCTCTGACGAAAGTTGCTTGCATAGATGGTCGGGGAGCTCTCCGCAACAGGGTCAACCCCAGCAATGGCCAAAGTAATGGGATTTAGGACATATACATCCATATTCCGTGTTTATCTTCTAGGAATACCATTTTAGGTGATTTTGTATCGAGGAAGATTGTCCCCAGGGGTTACCCATGGAAACGGTGTATCCACATCAAATCCTGGCAGAGGGACCTCTTACAGAAAGCCGAATTCCCACAACGGCAGATTTTTGGACTGGGCATACTCCTTTTGGGTGGTGGTTAGAATGTTTAAGAGGTTATGGTTATTGGAGACATCCCTTATTGTGCCATAAACATATGGGATTGCAACCATTTCATCCATGCGAGAAGTAGCTTCTCCCTCATCAATCTAGTTTGCAGACATCTTCTTCCGACCTACTGTTTCAGTAGTTGGCATGCAATCTTGGAGGATGCTACAAAACATTAGCGGGGGTCATGAAATTTCAGACGACGGGGTGGAAAACCCAGGGTTTGCGTCTAAAATGATGCCAGATCTTGTTGGAATTTTGCACAGCCAGAGTGGGTTTTTGCGTAGGGCCATAAAAACTTTCGCGCATGAGAGCTCGAAGCTTATCGCATGAGAAAAGTCATACAGAGCATGGGACCTACGGATGCTTTTATAGGCTAGGCTTGGGTTCCGCACTCACACAAAAAGAGAAATCTACACCTTTTTTGTTTTTTGTACCGCATCAGATTTTGCAAGTGTGGACCCCACGAAGCCTTCATTTTAGCATTTCCATCAGAATCAAACCATTGCGACACCTTGTCGATCCCATTCCAAGGGGGGAATTTGTAGACACTGAAAAGTGCTCAAGTGCTGAAGAAGGTTCTTAAACGACAAATCGTAGTAATATTTGGACTCGGGGACCCCGTCCAAGGGGGGACCAGAGGTGCCACACGAAATAAATTCATAGGTGAACGAAAAAATGATGCCCCACACGGAAGGATCTGGGATTCGTGAAAATCCATTGGATTTACTGTAGAATATTTCGTGCCCCGATGCGCGTGGTTTCCTTTTGAGAAGATACCAACATTATGCAATTTTTACGTGCCGACCAGTTTTCTACGCCCCTGGGTGTCTATAAATAGAAGTGACCCCTTTCCATTTTGGGGCTGAAGAATCTGAACCGCCTCTCATGCGCGAAATCTGACTTTCATGCGTGAAAATACGGACTTCATGTACGGTCCTTTTCTCACCATGTCGCCCCAGGGTCCACCATCACGCGATATCCCCATGGATTAGACTGAATCCCAATTCGTCCAAAGTCCACCCCTTGCACGCAATACCTTCCATTACGCACAGACTAGCTAATTGCACAAAATCCCTTCCATTGCGCGTGCCCCCTACCAATTACAGGCAATCCCTTCAAAAGGAGCACGCCCATGTCATTGCGCACACCCTCTCCCACTTGCGCCAATTTCTGTCCCTTGCACACAATCCTTCAAGTTTCGTGCAAAAAATAGGCTCTAATTACGTGCAATCATCGCCGATTTCGCACCAGCCTGGTATTTTTCCCGCAATTCTATTATTTCGTGCACTAGCCTCGTAAGGTTGTGTGGAATTCCCCGGGATCCCACACCTCTGTGCTCCCCAGGTGCCTCCTTTCATGGACACCCAATGTTATTCTTATAGATTCCATTTTTGGGAGTCTCTCAGGCCCTGGGCATCCACATCATGCGCCGTTTTCCCATGCGACCATCTAGGCTCGTACGAAGTAACTTCAATGTCCCGCAGAAGATATTTCCTGTGGCGTTGTTTTGCCTCATGATTCTCCATATAGGCATGGTAAATACCATTGTTTATACGCATAGCCACGCTAACGTGGACCCCTAGATGGTTCCCTCCATGATACCCCCTTGCTACGACATTGTCGATGCCTTCCCTCCCACAAGGAGTAGAGGGCATTGCTTATGTAATTCATAGGGGTGCGGAGAAAACCAACCTCGTCCGATCTGTAGGATGTTAAACTTCCAAGAAACATCCTCCTCACCACATGACGTTAATCTATGACATGTCCTTATTCCTCTCATGTAGGTTCCACTGCATTGGACATTATCCATGCCCACTCGTCTCTATAAGGATGGGATCAACCCTCATATGGGAAGATATACTCTTTATTGGAATGGTGTTTGTCCACGAGAAAGGGCATCCACCTTGGTGTAATCCCCTATATTTCATTCCTGGAGGCATAATCCCTGCTCATCCATTCATCGTCGGCCCCGAAGGCCAATAGAGGGTGTGATAGGGAATGGGGTTCCTCCTTTCTTTCATCCCAAATCCCTCTCCCACTACATTTTTTCACCCACAAGCCTCCATTCTGGAAGAATCTCTAACTTCCCGGGAGGCTAACCATGCATAATCCTCTGTTTCCTCTTTTGGATGCTCCACGCGTAACCCCACACCACATCCCACAAATGCACCTTTCATGACGTGATCATTAGGCCTGTGTTATCACTTGTTTCTCACACCGAGCATTACTCACATGAGCTTAGTGCGAGCACCAACCATGACACCCATAATGGTCCACCTCAGAGTGTAAGCCTCAATCCATCCCGAACTATGGGGACATTGATCCATATCATGCCATGGTAAGTAGGAATATTTCACGAGGTTCAAGCCCAATAATCCACCAAAAACATGGGCACCTCAGAGTGTAAGACCCAACCCACACCTTTGGCCGCTTCAGAGTGTAATCCCCAACACACACCTGGACCCCAGGTCCCTATTCACGTCGGTTCACCAACTCAAACACATTGGGCTACCTCGGAGTGTAAGCCCCAACCCACACCTTGGGCCACCTTAGAGTGTATGCCCCAATACATCTCGAACTACGGGGACTATGATCCATGTAAAGGCATTGTACGTAAGAAGTCTCCAGGAGGTTCATGCCCAACAATCCCTTAACTCCTTGGGCTGCCTCAGAGTGTAATTCCACTTTCTCCCAAACTATGAGGAGTTTGATCCATGTCAAGGCATGGAATGTTGGAAGCCTCCACGACGTTGAAGCCAACCATCCGGTCATTCCGACCATCATCAGTTCGCCCCCTTCCCACATGACGTTAAACTATATTCATCATCAGAAAAATGTGGTCTTTGAGTCTCTGCCACGAGGATACATAGGAAGCCTCCACGATGTTCAACACTCCATCACTCATGTCTCATCCTAACCTCTCCCTTGTCCCAATGTGTCTCAGGAAGCTCATGACCTAACCTAGAGGTTCCACTTCATCTAGGTCCAATCCACCTGTTCATTCTCACGGGTCGCCTCCTTTGGTGTCCCATCGTTTCATCAAACTTTGCGGACATTGATTCATCGCCACAAGGTTACGTAGTAAGCCTCCTCAAGGATCAAGACCAAAACCATTTCCCTTCCAAATTCTTACCCAGTCCGCCACATCCCGGTGGGATCATTCCACTTCATTCTCCATCCCCCTCTATAGTATTCGGGAAGCCACAAACGTGTTGGCCACAATATTTTTGTTCCCTCTAAGAGGTTATTCAATATGATCCACTCTAACCAGTGTTCCGATCAGTCCGATATGTCACCGCTGGATGTTAAACATGCGGCATACCCTTTTCTAAACATGGGAAGCTGAGGAAAACCACAGATACATGCCAATGGAATATAATTCCTCTCATTTGATGTGGGATGCATCAGGATTATGCGCCCTTGTGAATCCCTATAATAAGGGACATAAGATAGACTTCTAATCCCCTAGCTTCAAGATACTCTAGTGGTGCCCAACATGACTACTCTCTGAACCGAAGGTGGCTGCCCTGACCAGACCCACTGGAATGTCCTAAATGAAGTGTAGTAATTAACTGTTGTTCATGAAGATATGGTGTTGGGAATTGTTTCACGAACAACGTATTAAATCTATGAGGGAGACCCGGACTAGTTGACGAGTTCTGAGGAGGAATCCATAAAAGGAAGAATCGACATCCCATCATCCTATTTTATAATTTTATTTTATTAAATTATAATTCATGTATTATAAATTGATGGGATTTATTCCATTATTAAAGTTAATGATCAATTATATGAATCATATATTTTTAAAACATTATTCACATTTTATTATACCCTTTTTTCAGGATTTATTGATACATCCATTTTTTACCCTTACTAATAAAACTAGAAGACTATATCATGGGTTTTATGTTCATAAGATAGGGTGAAATTGAACATGTAAAATAAGACTATGACATATTATATTTTTTAATATATTATTTGGATATGATGAAATTCAATTATGAAATTGTAGTTAATGTATTGATGTTTCCTAAGGAAATTGAATTAAATAGTTATGGAATGGATAATTATGTTATGTTGTAAATATTCATCAAATAATTTATGACATATATTTAAGAAAATATTAGGTCTCTATTGTTGGTATTAGAGAAAGGTTCAGTTATCCTTTTGAAACATGTCTGTGAAAACATTATTGAGGACAATAAGGATAAATCTATGTATCAAAAAAATTCCCATAAATTTGGGGTAGGATATTGGGTGATATTTATAAGTAATTAAATCACTCTAGTGATTCTACATGTTTACATGGATGTCGAATATTTGTGTATATGGATAATAACCTTGAAAAAGGTTCATTTGGCCTCAACTCATCTATCTCTTGGATAAAAAAATGACCCTTATTTAGAAAAAAGTTTAACAATCCTAGGATTATGTTATTTAAAATTAATAAATCATTATAAATAATCAGAAATCATTTTAATATATTATTACCATTAATGTTCCCTAGGTAATAATATGGTGTTATAGATTGAAAAAAGGTTTCATAATGAATACATCAAATAAACAATTGATCACTGTAATCAATGATTCCTTAAAATAATGATAGAGATTCTTGTTTTACTAAAAAATTGAATACTGAGAAACGATATTGTGGATGTGACAGGTATTCTAAATTATTGAAGTTACTTATATGAACATAAATATATCAATTTCATTATATCATGAAAATTATTACAAAATGCTTATTTATATCTGTAACCAATGGATGTTAAATTCTTATTAAAATCCCCCAATGGTATGATGATCAGCTGTCAGTTATTAGAATATTCTAGATTTTTTTTGTAATTTTTATAATAAAAATATCATCATTTTACCCTTTTTGAATAGGATTTTATATTACGCATTTATTTTCATCATCTACATAAATCCCTCACTTATTTAATTGGAATTAAATGCATGTTTTATAAAAACAATTATGATTGGATACCATTGAAATGATAAATACGAATTACAAATAGAAGTCACATATATTATATGGGTTTTAATTCATACAAAAAGGGGTATTAATATAAGTTGGTTTGGGAGAAACTAAAAATAAATTATATTATTATTGTGTATGGGTTTCAATGTATATTTACAGAATATTTAACTAGTCTTCCCAAAAAACTCTAAATTTTAGTTCTCTGTATAACTCATACCTGGATTCATACCTCTTTTAAAACCAACCTATATAACTGCAAAAATTGAGTATCTATAATTAATGAAGAAACTCCAGTAGAATCTTGATAATGGATTTATTTATCCATGTGTGTCACCATAAGAAGAACCTACCCTTTTTTAATGTGAGTGATGGAATGATTAAAAACATATTGATTTCCATGAATAGAACAAAATAAAAATCATGAAAAAGTATGTGATACCCCATATTGATGACTTGTTTGATGAACTACTCAGATCAAATACTTTTCTAGAATTGATTTTTTTCCATCAATTCATGATAAAGAATGAGGATATAAAAAATATATTCTATACAAGGTATGGAACCTATCAATATATTGTTATTCCATGTAGATTTAGGAATTCCTCCACTATATTCATTTGTTTAATTAATATATTCATTATTGACTATATTGATATGATTGTAGAAGTATTTATATATGATAATTTTAAACAATAGAGGACTATGTATGATAATGAATATCACTAGAGATTTGTGAAGATGTCCTTGATGATAGCTAATTTTTATGAATTTTGTACCAAGTTTGATTTTTAGGGAAATTATAACTTTTTAGTGGAATATAATGAAATTATAGGGTATATTTTTAAACCATGAAAGGTAAAAACTTTTTATTGTTCTCCTAGACAAGCTAAAATGATTGAGATGTAAAATTTTTTTAATGGATAATTATTATCAATTTTTCGTGGATAATTTCCCATTTCTATATAATCACCACACTAAGTTAACACAGAAGATATACATGTTCTGTTTCTTATATGAATATTTAGAAAATTATAATAATCTTTTGAAAAGGATATTCTATCAATATGTGCTTATATTACCATATAGTAGAGATGGGTTTACAATATATAATTATTCATGGAATAGGGGAGTCAGATGAATTATATTGTATATTGTTATGATTACAGATTATGCATCATGAAAAATGATTGGTTTATGAGAAATATTATTGAACTAAGGATAATGAGTTAAATGTAATTATTTTTTGTCTGATATATAGGTATAATTATTACGGAAGAATATTTATATATATAATGATCATATATATTTAGTGTATATTGGAATATAAATAGTTGAATATTTGATAGAGAAGATTATTAGAAGAGATTAAAAAGGATGACTGTTGGATTGAATACCACCATGGGAAAGCGATCAAGGCGACTAGTTCTTTTAGTCGAAAAGATCATTATATAATATCAATGCTAACTATCATAGAAGATACAATATTTCATAATTTTAGAAGGATGGATCTAGAAATCACAATATATGTAGGAATATATTATATTAATAAAATGAGTGTTAAACCATATATGATAATATTTATTTAATAGGTATAGAAAGATGATTTAGAACTATATAAGATAGAGATAAATATTCCTAGTTTTAAGCATTATTATGATTTAATGATATGTTTTAGGAACCATTTATTGGATTCATTAAAACCATATTGGATGTAATAAATGTAAATAAAATCCAATATTTCTTCTTTTTAAATTTATTCTATAATTACAAATGTTTTTAGTGAATTGATTGACTGTTTATGGTGGAATTGAAGGATGTTGTATTTTTTTGATTTTCTGTCTTGGTTCTCGGTATATTAGAATGGAATAGATGAGAGGCAAAGGTATATTATTATTTTAAAACCTCACCCACAATAGAATGATAATTTGAATAAATCATCTTTGATTTATTCTTTAAACACCCCAACACATCTAAGTGGAACAAAGATATATGGGTTGAATATGATCTACATATGATGTCAGTATATTTCACAGCTATCAGATAATATTTTTATATTGATTTTATTTCTAGAATATAGATTAAAGAAGCTTTATAGATTCCTGGAGTACATAATTTTGTTATATCTGATAATTAAACTAAGTTTACATTAACGGTCAAGTGATTTTATAACACGCCCAATATAAGATGTTAATTTTGGAAACTATGTACCATCCAATGAAAAAAAATTAATCGTAGAGAACCATTCAAACCATATATGATATGTTCTAATTTTTTCTCTGCATTTAAATGTTGGTTGGTATTATGACCAACCACTAGTTGATGTTTTTTACAATAATAGTTTCCACACGATCATTCATATATATTCTTATAAATCCTCTCAGGATATAAGTTCACAACTCAAAAAAAGTGTGTCAAAGTAGAGAAAAAATGATATTGGGACCAAATCAAGATTATAAATTGAATATAAATATATATATAAAATACATCGAGGAAGCATAGAGTATATAGAAATTTTATGAGGATAATAATCAGAAAGATTATGAGAATGAGGTCAGTGTAAAATACTTCATTAAATATACATATGGATGCAGATTATGAAATTTATAAAGAAAATGAATTTGATCACTGTGTATATATTCCCATTCATACCATTACCTAGTAGGGATGGGTTATAATTACATGGACCTCCAAAAAACCTATATCAATTGTACAATGTGTTCAATGTACTCTCTAGAAGAAGTAAATACTTAATATATCACATGAACTAAACTAAAATTTCTTACACCTCGATCATGATCTTTCCTGTAATGAAAAATATGTGGGTATTATATTTCATAAATTTTAATTCATATGAAACAAGAACACACACTTTTTTAATGATTTGTGATGGAACCATTAATTTTTTTTAGCTATGTTGGAACCTGTAGATATAGTTACTCAGATGTATCCTCATTTTTTTCTTTCAAAGAGATTAAATTTTTATTGTGAAATTCATATTGTTGGGGTTATAATGTAAAAATATGATTTTTTATTATATATATTTTTTAAAATAAATTTAATCTACTCGATTCCATTCATTACATTAAACACCGAGTGTTAATGAACCATACTATAATATCAATGAATAGTGAAAATTCTTGTTTTTTCTTCAAAAGTTAACATTATAAAAATATGTTAAGTAATTATATATTATTTTTAAATAGTATAAAAAATAAATTTTGTTATATAATGTTTTTATTAATCCAATTTATATTATTTTAATCAATATTACGTTCCTTTTCTATTTTAATACAATTAATACTTATATAAATGTTTTCATTGGAAAACAATGTTTTCATCATTTTTTTGGTATATGATTACATTAAGTTATTCTACATATATAAATTGAATATGAATAAATTGATTTCATATTTTTAATAATCCTAATTAATATAATTTTATAATTATATCTTAAAATTTTTCTCATAATGAATAATAAAAATAGAAAACGTCTATTAACAATTATAGGGTTAAACCAGGTTCAGTAGGAGTTAAACAATAAATATAAGTGTTGAAATGACTAAAAAACATGAAAAATATTATTTAATTTCCATATTTTGACCTTATATTTTCAATCCTTCAATAATTAACAATTTTATAGCCTAGTGTAAATGTTTATTCATGAGTTTAACTTTTTCTGTCCAAAAATTCTAATTGTGTCATCTACTCTACTAATAAAAGGGAACCCCTTTTTCTATTCTTTAAACACCCAACAGATTTTTTGGGTCTATTTATACCCAGATAACATCATTAAATATTTTGTCATACTATATGGGATATTATTATTACTAAAAATCATATGATGTATTTGTTTGGAAAACCACATCAGCCTGTATAAAGAGTTAGCATTATACTTAACCAAGTGTATTAGTTTTATTTCTTCTTCATATCTAAATAAAATATAATAAAAATAACATAATGTAATAAAAAATATCTCCCATAAATAAATATTATTTTTATATCTATGTAATAACATATACCCATCTCATATTCCATCAAAATGTATACAAAACCGTCAATATTTTTTATGGAGGACTACTGCCTCAAGACCCTCTGTAAATCATTTCCCATCACCGCTTTGAAGGATGGATATGATTTTGAATTTAACCCAATTATTAAATATTTATGAAATAAATATATTTTCATAACATTAATATAACATATAAGTTCTCAACATCCAATCCATTAGAAATGGACAACATCTCCCATGCATACATATGGACTACCCCATCCACAATGTAATGTGATGCGTTGTGATTTTTTTTAACAAAATAGATAAAAATGATTATATTTAAATTTAATATATATGATAAATATCAATTAATAATTAGTCATTATATGTGAATTAATATTTACCATTTTATTATTCCATCCTTTGACAAAATAGAAATAGTGTTCATGTGTATGTACGTGATACAATCTCCATGAATAGTGTAATTTTTTTTCTATCACTAACATTTATCGAATACTAAAAATATATATACATATATAATGAATATATAAAATGTTTAAATATCGATTATAATTATTTATGTTATAAAAAAATGATCGAATACATATAAATGAAAATATTAAAATAAAATATATAAGAAAAACAATATAAATATGACACGAAATGTGATTTTAACAATAAATTATTAGAAAATAGGAAATTAAAGGTAACTAATAACTCATAAATGGTAGTAAATATAATAATTTGGTTCTATAATATATTAATAATAAACCTATATTTATTATATAGTAGAACAAATTGTGTATGAATATTGACATGACTTGAAGAAAGGGGATTTTCATGTCACTTTTATATTTATGTTACACTTGAAATATTCACCACATGTTTATTCTATATATTTCATATTATTCCAATTTATTTCCATTATTATGTTTCATGTATTTTTTTGGTATTTACATATACATATAAGGTTCCTTGTTTCATGGGGGTTGTGATTTAAACATTAAATTAGTGGTAAAGGTTTAATGGTAAAATATCAAATTTTTATCAAGATTTTTTATGATTATTCTTATGATGATAGAATATTATGATCTATATATTAATAAAATTAATTATATAATTATAATAAGATTATATTTTGAGAATAAATATTTTAATTTTTTTCATTTATTGTGTTAAAAAAAAGCCCGATATAAATGTTTTTAGTGAAATTCAACATTATTTATCTCTTTGGATGAAAATAATTTTCCACCTTTGTTAATATTTTTTAAAAATTATTTGAGGAATTCTTAAAATATTATTCAATTATTTTTTAATTAAATTATATCGCATGATTGAAATTTTACAATATGGTTCAAAATCAATATTCATATCAAGTCCAAAAAGTATCTTTAATCATTTTACTAAAAATGAAATTGGAATATTCATGTTAATGAGTATAAAATATATATTATTTGACACCATTATAATCAATCAATAATTTAAAACATCGTATAGAAGATTCGAAATTTATTATTAATGAAAATTGATTCTTGAATTTTTTTTTCAATTCTTATTTTAATATTGAAAGTAATTTTCCTCATAAAATGTCCCATGTAATATATCTAAATAATTTTACATCAGTGATGACCTATTTTTAAATTTATTTTTCATTTCTTTTGATAGGATAAAATTATAAGATCATTTTTTTATTTGGATGATTTATGATTATGATGAAAAAAAATTCTGAATCTTGTTTCTTTCCCAATGGTTATGCTATAATAAAAATATTATTTGAATTTTTTTCATGGATCATCATATGATAAATGTTCTATAATCTTGTGGAAAACATATATATGGATTATGTTATTAGTGGGAAATTTATCTTCATTCATATCAATGGTAATTATTAATGTTTTATAATATCAATATGTATATTGAAAATTATACCAATACCAAAAGAGGGTAAAAATTAATTATCCCAAGACTGAAAGATGGTGCATTTGAGGTTATAAAAATCCCAAAATAAAATATAGAAGATTTAATCCTATCCCTATGTAGGTATAATTCTTGATAGTCCAAGACTACCATGTTATGAAATATCTTGGTTTGTGCCCTTAGCATAATATTTTCTATGAAGAAGTTTATTTCGAAAATATAAATATTTATAAAATGTTAATGTATCATATGAACGTTTTTTATTACATTATGATTTTTTTTATGAACATACATGATTTATTCCATGGATCATGTTTAAGATATTTGATTTGTAATGTATCATTTTCAATAGTATTTATCAGGTTCTTAAACCCTTATGCTTACATTATGATGATATATCATTTTATACAATTATGTATTATCTATTATAACCCTATATTATGAATTTTTTTCCATAGTTTATGATTATATGTATTATGGTTGGCATGTTTAATAACTATTCTATTTACGAAGAGCATAGTTGGAGATGATGTAGTTCACTTAAAAACAAGTGAATTATTTATCGAGGTTTCCAAATGAACTAGAACTAAACTATTATATCATTGATTGTTATTTAACGTAATGAATAATCATATAATAAGATGTGATATATATGTATTAAAATCTTGTTTCACTATACATTATATGAGTGTTATTTTTAAAAACTGGAAATTTAATTTCTATGTCATCACATATCTCAATGTTCGTGAAATGAGCTTGGTGATAAACATATTCATCAAAATATTTTAGTTTGTTCCATAAATGAAATGAAATCATGACATTTTCATACATAAATGATTCTAAATTTAGTAGAATATTCCTTATTATTTTAAGAGGTAATTATCCCTCTGATACTATTTAATAGGAAATGAATTCATTATATCCCCAACAGTAGTGGGGATGAATTAGTAATCCAATTATTTATTATAAGCCTCTCCATTTCTAACATAACCATAAAAACATATGATGGTTCTAGTTAGTATTTTTTATTCAATAAACAAATCCTTATATGAATAAATAGATGTAAAATTACAAGACATGATATTAACAATGTTCTCACCCATACCTTCCCCTTCCATTATGGATAGTCACCCACTATGAATTCACTTCACTTCATCAAAATCATACGTAATATCTGACTCCACGGTGTATCACATATAGATTCCATAGGATTAAATAAATTCAATTCAATATTTATTATCAATGATAATAAGTATTGAAAATGATATAATCATTAATTTATAGGTTAAATTATAGGATAATGAGTATACTTATTATCTATGAAAATCAATATTTAATGATTTGTAGATATTAGTATTGAGACAACCTAAATATTTTTAGATAACCAGATGTTTTAACCTTAATAAAAACATTATTAGGCTTCACTCATTCTTTATGTATTTGTTTTTTCTCAAAACCAATAGTTTTTGTCTCCTCATATATTTTTTTGTCTTCTAAAACTCTATTTTCTCAAGAATTTATAGAGTTTCTCCAAAATAAATTTTCCATAATTATTTGTTGATCCAACTTACTCAAATAATGATATAACATACCAATTAGATTGGCCTTTTAATTTATCAATAATTATATATTTAAATTCCCATTAAATACTCAAACAACATCCATGATTTTATCCATAACTATTGAGAAATAACTACTTATGGACATCATCATCCTCCCTGAACTATGAATTAATATTCTAAATATATGTCTCTGTTGGGTTGTGAATAACTCATTTGAATCCATTTTGTATCATGATATTTAATTATGATGTAAGATAAATAAATCACTAAATAACCATTTATGTATCATTATAATAATTGTATCTATATTTTATAAATTTTCATGAATATAACTTTAAATACATTCAAATGTAGAATCAATGGCTATTTTGCCTCAACATGGCAATGATTGTATGTGTTGTCTTCTTAACTATATATATTTTGGTTTTCAACTACACATGTATTCCTACATCACCTTCAGGATGATTGTGTCCTATTACATCATACCATTTAGGCTTACTCCTCGATCCTATGAACCATGATCAGCTTCCAAAACCACATCACCAGTTTGTGTCAATGACATTTTTCACATTTAAACTTAGAATTAACCATGTGAACTACTATGGGATTAGTCCCTAACTCTTCCCATTTTGGACAACATACACTACATTACTCCCTTTATCATAGGTTTTCTACCCATAGACTGATCCAACAACCACAACATTGTGATCATTACCATGGCTTCTTCTTTTAGTGTTATTTCCAATGGTGAACCATATTCTTAGATAAAATTATTCAACTTTGAGTTTGTTGTCTCTTTCCTATTCCTAAATCAGTATTACAAAAGATACTAGTGTGTGGTGTTTAACATGTTGTACAGTCTTCAATAATTATTTCCTTGTGTTATGGAAATACCTCACTCCACCTTCTCTATGATTTCTTCCGCCTTCATCTTCTATCAAAAATCACGTAAACTACAATTCAATTTTCAAATATTTACTTTCTCAAGTCACCCAATACAAATTAATCCATCTAGATATCTAATAAGGTTATTTGGGAGAATTTTTTTAGGATATATAAAGATAAAAATTATTATTATTATGATCCATAATGTTATATTGATTATAGTTTCTTCTGATATAAGGTTATTAAATTTTATGAATATATGATTTATCATACATATAACCATGCAACTTAAAAGGTATTTTTGTAACTATGTCATTAATTTAATTTTTTAAGAAGTTATATACGTTGGATTAATTTTATAATGAAGTTAAAATAAATTGTAGGAATAATTATTTAGTTGATTTTTTAAATGAATATATTATTTAATTTGGACTTTTAGGGTGATTAATGTTATCTGGTTGAGTGATTACATTATCGTAGAGATTATATGATAATGGAATTTACATTATTATTAAGATATATTATATGTAATGGATGACTCTTGAAAAAAAATGAAAATTTTATTTTAGAAGAATAAATAATACAATCTATTCTAGGAAATTATAGTTGGCACATGTATATTTTTTAATTTTAGTTATTTATGGAATGATTAACATTAATCAATCGGTATTATCATTTATCATACTGCCCATTATTAGTTTTATTTTGATTCTAATAATTCAATGAATAAAATTATCTCTCTTTCATAGAAAATATAATCTATTTAATGTTATATTAGTTCATTATTATTCTAATGTACATCTTTATTACATATTATGTAGAATTAGAGTTGAATTAGATATTTATAACTACTAAAATATCTACAAATGAATGCCTGTTTTATAATAGAATAGTCCCAAAAATCATATAATTAGGTTTTTTAATATTCTCTAACTTAATATTAAAATAAATTCCCAACTCCTCCTGGAGGAAGATAAATCTAGTGAGTATTGTTTGTGAAGAAACAAATAAATATAATGATATAATTTCGAAAACACATTCACAAGTATGCATCTCACATGGTCCCATGGATGGATCAATAAATATTTTGGATGTGAAATATTTCTTAGGATTATCTTAAGCATTATAGTTATTTTAAAAAGTTCATGATATCTATGGGTATTACAAAGATACTTTTTATAGAGTAGTTTATTTTTTTTCCACCCATATGAATTGAACATGTAAATATATTAAACCCATTTGATCAAATTGTAGATTTATTTTAAAAAAAAAAATTTTATTAAGGGGGTATAAACTACAAGTTAAGTATTTAATATTTACAAATTTTTAAATGAATTATATATTCTATTGATTCTAGCATAAGAAATAGTATGCATGGATGAAGCTAACAATATTCTTTATGTTTGACTGTTATAACAAGAGATTTAAAATTAGAGGGTCTCAATATTTCTAAATAAATTTTGAAATATATACTGATTTTTTTTATCAGACATATTTATTTATTACTTCGTATGAAATAATTATATTTTTTTGAAAGATAATAAATAAATCTTATAAAGGATAATAACTTTGAAATTTTAAAATGGGAATTTTTCAAGATAAGTGGCGTATGATTTTTATCTATTTCATCATAAAGATATCATTAGTTTATATAGAGTACTGATATATTAAAAAATATTTGGTATCCCTAAATCATTATGAAAAAAAATCCATACAATGATTATAATTTTTTTATAAATAATCATAAAATCATTTTACCATATAAAGAGATATTTTTTCATAAAACTATTTATATGTGCATAATAACTTTATATCATTAATAAATAAATTATATCACTTTTGATAATTGAATATCATAAAATTTAATGAATATATATTTAATAAAATAAATGAACAATCATCTAATGGTTATCACTAGCTAATGAATGTTAATAAATTCATTTTACCGTTTGATCATATAATTTCCTAAAAAATTGTTATTATACCAGTTGTGAATTAATATGAAAATTATGTTTTTCCGCATTTAAAAATAATATTTTATAAAATAATGATATTTTTTATTTATTATATAATATATTTAGTAGGTTTCACTTTTGTAATTTTTATAATAATGACTGATATTTGGGTCAATAGTGAAATATAAATATTTTAATAAAAATCAAGCTTTCATGCAGAGTATTTTTAAATTATTCATAAATTTTTTATTTTCTTTAGTGTAAAATATATACCCATTGGCTAAATATAATTCAATTAATTCCATTTAAATTTGAAATAAAATTGATTTTTTATTAAATTGATTTTTAGCTTAAATATGAAATTAAAAATATATGTTCTTAATTATTTATCTAGTTCCTATATAAAAAATAATTTCAACAACATCTATATTTTTACTTTTGAATAATTGATTTCATATTTCAAATTTTGAGGATCATATTTATTAATTATACAAGTTAATTTATTATTATAATGAATAGTTAACATTTTAAAAAATTGTAAACCATGTATTGAGAGAAAATTGATAATTAACGTAAAAAACACATAAGGTATAATTTTATTCTATTATTCTATCTTAAATGATCGTATTTCAAATTATACATCCTTAAATATAAAATACAATTTAATTTTATCCACTTAATAATATGTAAGACAGCTATTACTTTTTAATGTTGAGGATATTTACATATGTATCCCACCCCTTACTTATAAAAGGTTACCAAATCTCCTCACTTAATACCAAAATGTGAGAACTCTATATTATACATTAACTACGCAAATTAAATAAAACAAGATTAACAAATTCTTGTAGGTATTACAATGAAAATAAACCAACCTATGAATGAATAATGTGTATTTCAGAGGTGGTGTTCCCAAGAATATGTATAACACCAAAGTATCTAAAAATAGTTACATTTTATAATGTATAAGGTAAATTTATTTTTCATCTACTTTTCCAAGTTAGGTTAAATTAAAAAATCACTCTTGTTCAAATGTGGACAACAAACTTTTGAGCGCAATGTATATGTTATCATCACTGCCACACATTGATAGTTATAGAGATGGAATTAACGATTATATAATATTTATATGAAATTATTTTGATCCATGAAATATAAATAATAATCTATGTAACACCCCGAGCTTCCACGGTACGCTTCCTTTTGAATAATACAGTAGCGTGTGTTGTACGCAACTTCGAGTTCTAACACACACTACGACGAATCAAAGTAGCCGTTATGAATAGTAATACCTACTTTTTAAAATCTTAGAAATTTTATCTCTCAAAATGGACTTCATTTTTGGATTTGGAGTATCGAATTTATCCTAAGGTGAAATTTTGGTACTTTTCGAATAACTGTAATATTTTGATGAATAGTGAAAATTACAAAATTTTAATTAAAAACAACTTTTTTAATCAAAATAATTATTAGTGATAAATTATGAATTTGAGTGGTTTTAAAGTATATTTAGAATATATTTTTACCATTTAATACAATATTGGTCATTGGACATAATTTCACAATTAAACCGGACTTAAACAAGTATCATTCTTTTGATAGTTATTATATCCTTAAAACACATTTTTTATTTTGACAACGGGAATTAATTTTAAATTAATTTCTATCACTTTTGTGTTTTGAATTTGGAATAATGGATTCAATATTTGGAATCAATATGTTCAAATTGTGTAAATAGTTAACTTTTATTTTTAGACATTTTGAATAATTATTTCGGTAAATATTTTATTTACCATGGTTAAAGGGTAAATCTGGTAAATAAGAGTTAAAAAATAATATTATAATAATACTAAATTAACCTAAAACGTGTGCTAACCTTATTTGTTGATACATTTCCGACCATGGTCATCTTTGGGTCGATTGTTGGACCCCATGAAGCCACTTTTAAGTGATAATGACACTTTATAATAATTAAGTTAAAATAAATACAAAAATGACATAAGAATATATCTTTTAGAAAAACAATTTTTACATAGGGTTTTATATATTGGCTTTTCGACTATGAATATAAATCGGAAAGACAAAAATATTTCCTATATAATGGTATTTTATTTATAATTTTTAGACATTATATAATATAATTTATTTATGACACAATGAAGGTGTAGTAATTACCATAATAGTACAAAATTAGTATAATTGATATTATAAATACCCAAATAAATATAATTTGAGTATTTAAATCAATTAAACAAATTTTATCGGATAATATGACATATTAGGAATGATTTAATTAATGATTTTTGAAGTAATCATTTTGTGATGATTTTTACAAAAGTCAATTATTGAATAGTGTCAAAATTGACATAAAAGAGTTTTTAAAACAAATATTATAGTATTAATTGATATTAAATTCCTAAAAATATAAGGATCAGCCAAAAGACTTATATCATTATAGGTTTATCATTAATGGACCACTTGGGTTTCGCTTGGATGTATATTGTATGTTTATTAACTATATAATATAAAAATACAAAGTGAAATGGTAAGTGTCAAACTAATTAACTAAGTGTTAAAACTAAATGATAAGGTTTATATAATGACCCAAACCTGTCTAAAATCTTTTGGTTGATTATTTTTATACTCATCCCCACCTTAGACTTTAAATAATCTATTTTGGAGCCATTATAAAACGCATATTAATTTGTTATAAAATAATATTTCTAGCTTTTCCAAAGGTTCCCCTCACCCCTCTTATAAAAGGACACTCACCCTTCTCATTAATCACACCTTCAAAGCCTTTTGGATCGGCTAACCCCTGCCCAAATACTCTCTCAACTTCCCTCACGTCATCCTAGAGGCCTTCCTTTAGTCAAAAAGCCATTCTATGGAGCCCTTTTGATCAAATCAAAAGGAAGAACCCGAAGAATAGGAGGTTAAATGTACCCTCAACTAAAGGAATGTTCAATGTAATGGGTTTTCATCTCACTCCTTATTCTCATGTGATTCATTCCATATTGCCACTATTACATTTTTTGTGGTGTATGTACTACCCATAATTATATTATTTGTGTAATAAACATTAATTTATGTGTATTTACATATTTATTGTATGATACCTCTTTCATGGGTTGTACGTTTTGTAAGGTACCAAAATGGTAAGGGTTTATTTCGCAATCACTTCATTATCCGAGGTTGTATATACGTAATAATATACTGGGATCGATTTATCATCCACATCCATGTTTCTTAAAAATGTATTTCAATACATTTTTACTATTTACAAGAATATGGGTTAAAAACATTTATACCCTTGTTTGACTTTTTATAAGAGGTTTATAATGGAATCTTTCCGTCATTTTCCAAACAAGGTAATTTTTAACCTATTGACAAAAGTAAGTTAAGAATTTATTTTTTAACTTATATGGCGGGTGCGGCTATTTACCACTGTTATAAAATCGTCAATGCTTCCCTTACAAGATTATAAGAATATTTTCAAAGTAACTGTTTTATTTTATAATGAATTCAAAATGAATATTTTAAGAATTTGTGAAAGGTACTCTTTATCAAGATCATAATTTTAAATGTTTTAAAGATTTATATTTCTAAAACATTTTAATTAATGTCCATGTTTTCAAAATGATTTTAAGGATTTATTTATATATACATGAAGGTTTTGAAATGATATTTATTTTCAAATGTTTCAAAGTGGTATGGGACACTTTGATTCAAAAATCTCTTGTAAATTATTTCCTTAAAAATTGTCTGACTTTTCAATGATTTCGAGAAAGGGGATATTTCTCTCAAATAGTTTAGATATCATCTATGTCAACATCCTTTGATGGATTTTAAGCTTATTTAAAGTTGATTTATTATGATACAAAACTTGTGTATTGTATTGAAGGTTTTGTGATATGGTTTACTGTGGATGTGATATTTTTATACCATTCATGGTTTATGGAGAATGTATTGACATTTTGTATGCTAGTTTTAATACGAATGATTATGTTATATTGAATCCTCTTCTTAGGATGAATGTGTTGGAATAGTATGTTATGGGTTGTGGACTGGTAAAAGTAAGCCCTCCGGGTTGGTGTTTGGTTATTAGAGGCACTCCTGGTTCGTGTCCGGTTATTAGAGGCACTCTGGGTTAGTGTCCAGTTATTAGAGGCACTCCGGGTTGTTGTCCGGTTATTAGAGGCACTCCGGGATGGAGTCCAGTTACAGAGGCTCTCCGGGATGGGTTCCGGTTACAGTTATCCCTTAGGTCTTGGCACGAGGCCTCGACACAGAAATTAATGTTCAGCATCACGCATTCCATCATTATGAAAGTGGTTAGTGATATTGCATGTGATTATTAGATTAGTAGAATATCCATGTGAATAAGTAAATGGAATTATTTCATTTTATTTATTCCTTATTATGCTGAGATTCATGTTTAAAAGGATTTTGTTTTAGTTTTATACATCCCTTAAATTTTTATGCTTATTTTTAAAAGTTCCTGATGTATTGCTTACCCTTAATGAGTATTTGAGCTCACCCCTTTCTATGTTTTATTTTTCCTAGGATTCTAAGAAGTGTAATGTGATTGATATGCAGGGTTAATCCAAGGGAATAATGGCATTCATAAAGATTATTTATGTTGTTTTTTACGTCATAAAGTGAAAATGTAACATTTAAGTATGTGATCTATTTTTCAAAGACTGCTAAACGGATCAGTCCTTCGGGACTTGATTCCTTGTAATCATGTCAATGTATTAAAATAATGCACCGACTCTGGGTAACAGGGGTTGGGGCGTTACAGTAGGTATCAGAGGAAATTTAGTAATAACATTGGAAACTAGATTTAGATACACTCTGATTAGAGCACATAGCCCTATGATAGACTTTGAGGATTAGTATTGATAATCTTCCTAGAATTTTGGTATTGTAGAGATTTTGTGATTTTTCTGAGAAATACATCCCTGTCTGGATACGAGCAGGTAGAGGCGGCTCTGGCACATATGTACCTAGGGGCAATACCAAAAATCACTGCTTTGAGCAAGACTCGAATAGGAACTGGGGCACGACAATGGGCCTTGCTGCACTCTTGGTTACGACACTCCTAGGGGCTATGGTTAAAATAATTTTCATTTTCTTTACAAATAGTTATGAAGAGATTATAACTATATACTTACTCAAAGAAAACGTTTTTATGATTATGTATTATATCCATAAACTGTTCAATTTGTGATAGGTATTTAACAAGTTTGGTAATTATTCATTGCAATTCATAAACTGGATTATTTTATGCTATTGTATAGAAATGGCGCCCATTAAAAGGAATGTGAACTCCCATCGTACGTATGATCCAAAGAGTAAAAGGATCACATCATTCGTGGTCCTAAGCTAGAATTTAGAAGGGAAATGGTTTCCCACGTATTATCATCATATGAATAAATAATATTTTGTGTTGATAAGATGAGTAAAGAATTATCGGAGTCCTATGGCTTTGAAGGGAAGCAAGAGAAGAAAAGGATGGAAGAGAGATATATGGATAATGGGAAGAGGGAATAGAATAATTTTCCCATATGTGATAACTATGGGAATAAACACCATGTAACTTGCCTGAAAGGAATGAGAGTTTGTTTTAAGTGTGGAGGAAAAGGGCACAATGTACGTGACTGCAAGGGTAAGAAAATGGTTTCAAATGTACAATGCTTCATTTCCAAGGAGTTTGGACACTACGCGAACCAATATCCCAGTCATCAGACTATGCCGAAAATGATGCTATGGGATAATAATCAAGTTATGATACTACCACATATGAAGAGGAATGACTAGTGTTCCTATGTTGTTATTTTAGAATTATTTCATTTAAGTGTTGTATCAATGATGTTTTGGAAATAATTAAGGATTGTACTACAATACTATTTAACTAATAATTTGAGATTTTATGGTACTAAGAAAGGTGACTCTACAGTGAGTGAATTTTTTTTGAAAATTACATAGTTGAAGCAAAGATAAACCTTAATATGGTCCTAATATTGAGGTAGTGATTTTGGAATAAGAGATGGTTTATTTTGGTAATTCAGGATGTTGGGGTGTTGTAAAAGAATATATGAGGAAGGCCTTAACATGTTATTGCCTAGAAAAAAGGATCATCATTATGTTTAACTTCCTTGTAAATTTTGGACTGTGAGTTTGGATAATAGTATTTTGGATAACTCTAATGGTTGGAATGGATTATGTTTTAAAGGTTATTTTTTTGGATTTTTATAGAAGGACAACACGCAGACCGTGTGACGACCCGTTGTGTTGGACAAAGCTGTGGGAATCTTACCCACAACCATAGTTCAATTTGGATTTATCGCCTACCATTGTGCTACATGAAGTTCTTGTATGGTATAATGTAGTTTCTTTACATAAAGGGTCTGATGTGTGAATTATAAATTCATTATATTTGGAACCCTATACGATTAGGATAAATAGAGTATTCGTGAGTTGTATTATGTTTTGGGGTGAAAGAAGAGTTTGTTGTAGAAATTTATTAATGGATAAAACTATAATTATAAAGTTAGTATATCTCCTTATGATCTTTTCCAATCTCATAAATAAATTCCTCAACATTAAGAAGAGGAACTTATAATAAAATTGTTGTCTTAGATGGTACATTAAATCATCAATAATTTATGGCTTTGGGATTGTTGGCCTTTTCATAGCCATGTTCTCTACAAATCTCCATCAGATAATTGATGGTTAGATTTCTCTTCCATATCCATATTTTCTTACATGGAACCCTAGTATGTGTTATTTTCATTAGTCTTCATACTTTCCACTCTTTATTTTAAATATAGGCCTAATTAATTCATTTTTCGATGTGGGATTTCAACTAAGATATTTTAAAACGTCAAAAATGTGTTATCCTAATACCTTATATTTTTTTTGAACCGATGGTATTTTAAATCATCATAGATTGATGAATTTAATGACTTCAATTTTAAAGTTGTTTTTGATTGATTACCTCAATCACTACCTATAAATATTTACGTTCTTCCTCCAGTTATATGTCTATAATTTTAACAAATGTCCTCCTAATCGAGATAATAATTTTTTGGTGACCCTTTCATTTCAATTTTAATCTTGTTAAAACTAAAATATTATTAACAAAATTTCCGATGTGGGTTTTTTTCCATAAAGATATTTTCTATTTTCAACCATTATTTTCAAATAACAATATCAAATTGTGAGGACACAATTTTTTGAAGATGGGGAGAATGTAACACCCTGAGCATCCACGTTATGTTTCTCTTTGAATAATACAGTAGCGTGTGTTGTATGCAACTTCATGTTCTAACACACACCATGGCCAATCAAAGTAGCTGTTATGAATAGTAATACCTACTTTTTAAAAATTTTAGAAATTTTATCTCTCAAAATGGACTTAATTTTTTGATTTAGAGTATCGAATTTAGGCTAAGGTGAAATTTTGGTACTTTTTGTATTACTTTAATATTTTGATGAATAGTGAAAATTACTAAACTGTAATTAAAAACATATTTTTTATTCAAAATAATTATCAGTGATAAATTATGAATTTGAGTGGTTTTAAAGTATATTTAGAATATATTTTTACCATTTAATACAATGTTGGTCATTGGACATAATTTCACAATTAAACTGGACATAACCAAGTATCAATATTTTGATAGTTATTATATCTTAAAAACATGCTTTTTTGTTTTGACAACATGAATTAATTTTAAATTAATTTCTGTCACTTTTGTGTTTGGAATTTGGAAAAATTGATTCCATATTTGGAATCAGGAGTTTTAAATTGTGTAAATAGGTAACTTTTATTTTTGTACATTTTGAATAATTATTTCGGTAAATATTTTATTTACCATGGTTAAAGGGTAAATCTGGTAAATAAGGGTTAAAAGATAATATTGTAATAAAACTAAATTACCCTAAAACGTGTCCTAATCTTATTGGTTGATACAAGTCCGACCATGGTCATCTTTGGGTCGATTTTGGGACCCCATGGAGCCACTTGTAAGTGATAATGACACTTTATATTAATTAAGTTAAAATAAATACAAAAATTACATAAGCAAATATCTTTTAGAAAAACAATTCTTACATAGGGTTATATATGTTGGATTTTCTAATATGAATACTCATTAGAAAGAAAAAATGATTTCCTACATAATGGTATTTTATTTACAATTTTTAGACTTTATAGAATTTAATTTATTTATGACACAATGATGATGTCGTAATTATCATAATAGTAAAAAATTAAAATAATTGATATTATAAATACCCAAATATAAATAATTTGAGACTTTTAATGAATTAAACTAATTTTCTAGGATAATATTACATATTAGGATTGATTTAATCCACTTTTTTCAAATTAATCATTCTGATATTATTTTTACCAAAGTCAATTATTGAATAGTGTCAAAATTGACATAAAAGAGTTTCTAAAACAAATATTACATTATTAATTGATTTTACATTCTTAAAAATCTATAGATCAGCCAAGAGACTTATATAATTATATTTGTATCATTAATGGACCACTTTGGGGTCGCTTGGATGTATATTGTATGTTTATTAACTATATAATATAAAAATACAATGTGACATGGTAAGTGTCAAACTAATTAACTAAGTGTTAAAGCTAAAAGATAAGGTTAATATAATGACCCAAACCTGTCTAAATTGTATTGGATGATTAGTTTCCGACCCATCCCCACCTTAGACTTTAAATAATCTACATTGGAGACATTATAAACCGAATATGAAATTATTATAAAATAATATTTCTAGCTTTTCCAAAGGTTCCCCTCACCCCTCTTATAAAAGGACACTCACCCTTCTCATTAATTCACACCATCAAAGCCTTTTGGTTCAGCCAACCCCTGCCCAAATACACTCTCAACTTCCCTCAATTTATCCTAGAGGTCTTCCTTTAGTCAAAAAGCCATCATAATGAGCCCTTTTAATCAAATCAAAAGGAAGATCCCGAAGAAGAGGAGGTTAAATGTACCCTCGACTAATGGAATATGCAAGGTAAGTGTTTTCATCTCACTCCTTATTCTCGTGAGATTCATGCCATATTTCCACTATTACATTTTTTGTGGTGTATATACTTCACATAATTATATTCTTTGTGTAATACACTTTAATTTATGTGTATTTACATATTCATTGTATGATACCTCTTTCATGGGTTGTATGTTTCGTTAGTTACCAAAATGGTAAGGGTTTATTTCAGAATCTCTTCATTATCCGAGGTTGTATATACATAATAATCTACTGGGATCTCTTTATCATCCACATCCATGTTTTTTAAAATGTATTTCAAAACATTTTTACTATTTACAAGAATATGGGTTAAAGACATGTATACCCTTGTTTGACTTTTTATAAGAGGTTTATAAATGAATAATTCCGTTGTTTTCCAAACAAGGACCTTTTTAACCTTTTGACAAAATTAAGGTAAGAATGTCTTTTTTAACATATACGGCGGGTTCGGCTATTTACCACCGTTATAAAATCGTCAAAACTTCCCTTACAAGATTATAAGAATATTTTCAAAGTAAATGTTTTATTTTATAATGATTTCAAAATGAATATTTTATGAATTTGTGGAAGGTACTCTTTATCAAGATCATAATTTCAAATGTTTTAAATATTTATCTTTCTAAATATTTTTAATTAATGTCCATGTTTTTAAAATGATTTTAAGGATTTATTTATATGGAAATGAAGGTTTTGAAATGATATTTCTTTTCAAAAGTTTCAAAGTGGTATGGGACACTTTGATTCAAAAATCTCTTTTAAATTATTTCCATTAAAAATGTGTGACTTTTCAATGATTTCCATAAAAGAGATATATCTCTCAAATAGTTTTGATTTCATCTATGTCAACATACTTTGATGGATTTTAAGCTTATTTGATGTTTATTTACTATGATACAAAACTTTTGTATTGTATTGAAGGTTTTGTGATATGATTTACTGTGGATGTGTTATTTTTATAGCATTCATGGTTTATAGAGAATGTATTGAAATTTTGTATGCTAGTTTTAATATGAATGTTTATGTTATATTTCATCCTTTTCATAAGATGAATGTGTTGGACAAGTATGTTCCGGGTTGGGGACTGGTAAAAGTAAGCCCTCCGGGTTGGTGTCCGGTTTTTAGAGGCACTCCGGGTTAGTGTTTGGTTATTAGAGGCACTTCGGGTTAGTGTCCGGTTATTTGAGGCACTCTGGGTAGGTGTACGGTTACTATAGGCACTCCAGGATTGAGTCTGGTTACAGAGGATCTCCGGGTTGGGTTCCTGTTACAGTTATCCCTCAGGTCTTGGCACGAGGCCTCGACACAGAAATTAAAGTTTGGAATCATGCATTCCATCATTATGAAAGTGGTTAGTGATATTGCATGTGATTATTTGATTAATAGAATATCCATGTGAATAATTAAATGGAATTATTTCAATTTATTTCGGCCATATTATGCTGAGGTTCAAGTTTAAAAGGCTTTTGTTTTAGTTTTATACATTGCCTTAAATGTTTATGATTATTTTTGAATGTTTCCACTATATTATTTACCATTAATGAGCATTTGACATCACCCCTTTCTATGTATTATTTTTCCGAGGATTCCAAGAAGTGTAATGCTATTGATATGCAGGATTAAGCCAAGGGAATAATGGAATTCATAATGATTATTTATATTGTTTTGTATGTCATAAAGTGAAAATGTAACATTCATGTATGTGATCTATTTTTCCAGGAATTCTAAACTGATCGGTCCTTAGGGACTTGATTCCTTGTAATCAAGACAATGTATTAAAATAATGCACTGAATCTGGGTAACTGGGGTCGGGGCGTTATAATATACCTTCTTACCCTTTTGTCAATAAAAAATCATAAAGTCACTCATTTGTACATGTGGAGTACCTCCTCCAAAAAGGGATTTGATTTGTTCTTAATTACCTCCTAACATGGATGATAATAGGTATTAAACCATTGAATTAATATAACCTATATAACATATTTTTATTTTTAATTGTAAAATATTATGTTTTTTTCACTCCATATAAAAATGAAAATGTCATTCATGCATATGTACAAACTACCATCTACTTGAAATAATGCACCTAATTTTTCATGACCAACTTACATGGATTTTTTAAAATTATATAAAATATAAGGACTTGAAAAATATGTAATTTTTAATATGTTATAGATAATGAGATAATTAATACTTTTTTTATTCCCAATATATCAATGTAGTTTTTGTATTAAGAACTGAACGTCTTGAAAACGTTCGACATGAAATTATTTAATTAAATATGTAAATATATTAGTTTAGAAAATAAAATTTAATTAAATATAATAATATAAATTAAATTAAAAAAAAAATTATCAATGAATAAAATAGAATGAAATTATTAAAGAAATATAGAGACATTTGTGGTGAGTCAGGTGATGAAGTAAGGGATTTCTCATGTCAATTTCATTTATCTGAATCCTATTTCATATTCAACATATGAATTATTTTATTCAATATATAACCAATATTTTAATATATCTTATAATGTGTATATTAATTATAATGTTTTTTAAAATATATTCCATGTACTATTTTTTTTTAAGAATATGTTTCAAATATTGAAATTGTTTTTTATTTAATACAATATTTTAAAAGTTTTAAACTATTTTTCATCCATATAAATGTTTCATAAAAAACATAAATTTTTTTATTTTTATAACAAAATGGATGATTGTATAAGTTACAAAAAAATTTAATATTCACTATCTTGGATTTAAGTTTGTATCTTTTTAATTATTTCAAATTGTTATATTTTTATTAAGAGAAATGTGGAATCAAAATTGTAATATTTAATAATTGAATATAACTTCCCACATTATTTCCCATTATTAATTATGAATATTAATCAATAGGTTCTCATGAAAACTGAATGAACTTCTTATTGACCAATATTCATTGAAAATTTATGTTTTATATTATTTAATGGGGAAATTATTTTCTTCATTATTTTTTTAAAGCCAAAATAATAATATACATATGTTTTAAATAGAAAATTTTATGATATTTTAAAATGAAAATAAAATAATAATTATGTTTTATTTACCTTGTAATTCTTATATATTTATGATGATGGTGGTTGAGGACAATATATCAATCGATACACATGGTAATGTTTAAGGAGTTAACAAATTATAAATTACACCCATGATTTTGATGTTTTTAAATATATTTGAGATTCTATTATAAATGGAAATAATTTAATAATTTATAAATTAATCCTATAATGTAATTGGAATTACCAATGTAGCTTATTTTATTTTAAGAGTGATTGTAAGAGTAATATAACATTAGTTTACCAAGGTGTATATATGTTTTTTCATTTTTTAAAAAATAGTTTTATTTAAAAATTATGGAAATATTTTCAGTATTTAATGGCTGGTCTATGAATTTTAAATGGTTAATGCTTCATTTTCATAGAAATCAAGTGATTATTTTCATGTGACAGTCATGAATCACGAGTTTCATTCATTAATTCATAAAAAGGATATATAAACACATTTAGATTTGAAGTAGATATCATGGGTTAGTAAATTATCATTTGGATCCTTTGTTTATAATGTAAAAAATAAAACATTCTTATGGGTTATCATACATTCCAAATCAATTAACCGGTCCTATTTTTATTTGTAGACCTATCAAGGATTTTTTTATGGATCATCCAATATTTTCAAATGTTTTTCATAAGGTATGATTTTATGTAGGAATTATTGGATGTTCATTGGTGATTCATCGTAAACAAAGAAAGGGTTTAATTCATGAATAACAAGTGTAAAAATTCGAGCCCATTTTTGTGAAAAAATTATACACTTTTTCAATATTTATAGTTTTTAATGTAATGGTTTTGCTAATTCCCAATATCCATAAACCACTTTGTTTATAGAAATTTAGAAAAGATGAAACACAGATATAAATCATGAAATTGTTGGGTTTTTAATAAATATATATATAATCATAAAATTAAGCCATGCATATTTTTTCATACGTAATCATGAAAAAATTTACAATTCCATCATTTCTTAATTAACCGATGGGAATAAAATAGGTTTTATGAAAACATACAAAAAATACAAACAATGAACTTGTAGATAAATAATTTGGATTTTATAATGATATTATATCCCAAGTAAACTATTATAATTATTAAAGGTTGATCACATTGATCAAAAACAAATTATTATATAATTTTAATTGTTTTGACAATTATGAAGAAATATTATTTTATTTTTTAATATTTTATTAAATATAAAATAACTTATGAAACATTTATAACAAAAATTAATTTATAAGGATATAAAAAGTCATATAGGTAAATTACTAAAGATAATTAGAAAATACAATGGGAAGAAGTGACTCTATGGAAAGTGATGAAAAATTATTTCTTTCACAATTATGTAAAAATATTAATAAAATATTATATGTCCAAAATGATTCAATTTAGTAAATATATGTCATTCAAAAATGAAAAACATGTGTAAATTAATAATAATAATTTATAGCGTATTTTATAAAGAAATAAAATGCAATTATTTTTTATATAAATGTTTAGAGATGGATAATTTTAATTTCAATGTGATATTGGAAAAGAATCTCCTACTTGAGGTTTCTAATTGGTCAGATTAAATATAATGAAAACTATAATAAATAAAAAAAATGAAAATTAATTGTTTTAGACTAATATCTATATTAATGTTAAATAATAATAATATTTTATTAGTAATTATTAACAACGAATTAATTTCGTATTGAATAACATTTATATTAGGGTGTCAAATATTCTAATATTCCTTACATGATTAATTTGGATGTTATGAGGTATGTCCCTAGATCATTGGTTAATAAAATATAAAATTTTAATATTGATATAATATACATTATTTAAAATATTTATGAATTTCCAGGGTTATTTCATCGAACATATAATGATAGCCTTCCTGGAATTTATATAAATCAATTGTATAATTAATTATCTAATTAATGAAATAATTTAATTGATTATTTGATATAATATAGAATATAAAAATTATGAAATCTTTAAAAAGTCATATATTTTCAATTATGACATTATATTATAATTATTGAAGTTTTACTATTCCTTAATGATGAATGATGCATAATATTATTTGTGGTAATGAAAAAACTGACATAAACAAGAATGTGATATAAAAAATTATGATTTAGAACATGACATTACATAAAAACAATAACACATTTAACATAGATCAATGATTGTAGATAAATTTTATTATTTTCACAAATTATATTTCAGAAGATATTTATAAAGATGATAATGAAGAATGATTAGGGTGTCTATAATACTTCTATTGAAAACATGAATCTTTCATAGAGAAAACCTCTTAGAAAAAATTGATTTTGGAACTCCTTATTGTGACACGAGGTACCAAAAAATGAATATAAATATCATAGAGATATATTAGGTAGATATTCAAGAGGAAACTAGTGGATTTATTTTCTTTCATGTAGAGCGAGTAGGAGACATTTATTTCTTAAGGGTAAGGATATTATAGAATAAATTATTAATTAGTTTATTATTTATGATAATGTTAATTAGTAATATTAATTCCCATGATTTTTTTGGTTTATGTACAAACCTGTAGATTAGTTTAACTTTAAAAACATGATAAAACTTAATGGAATATTGAAAACACTTAATTAATGGTAATGCATATCAAATAATTATTAATTAAATAAAATCAAACATATGGTCTAAAAATAAATAAATTGGTTTATAAATACATCATACTATTTTTAAATTTAAAATTTTATACCATAAATATATTTTATGTTTGTGAGTTAATTAATATAATTTTAAATAATATTTATGTCTGGATGGTGAAAAACATTTAGAGTAATTCATAATAAAAATATATTTTTACATTTCCCAACAAAATAAGCTTCAGTAAAAAAAATAAAAAGCTCAAGATGAGATAATTTGGACATGAAGTAGAAAAAAATTAATTTCACATTTTTAAATTCAAAATAAAAAAATTAAAAATTAACATTTAAATTAAATTATAAAATAAAATTAAAAAATTATTTTATAGAAAATTTAATTTTTTAAATAATAGCAGTTTTTAATCATATTTATTATCAGTGAATAAATAAATATATGATAATATATAAATATAATCAATGAGATATTTTATTTTTGAAAAATAATTCTTTAAGTGTAATAAATTAAATTTATTAAGATAAATCTCAAAATACATAGAAAAAAACTATTTGAAAAATTTAAATTTATTGAATTTATTAATTTTAATAAAATTCCATTAAAAATAATCATTTATATTCCAAAAAATATATTTTATAATTATATTTTGTAATAAATAATTTTGTTTAATTTTATAATTAATTCAAGTATTTATTTAATAAAAACTAATATTTGAAACAAATATTTCATAAATAAATTATTTTAATTAATTTTTTATTCACCTATGATATAATTTCATTAGTGAATATATTAATTTATATATCACATTATTTATTGATTTTTGTATTATAATATTTAAATATAATTAAAAAAAATTATTCTTCATTTTACATTAGGGTAGTTTTTTTATGTGTAACAATCACTCTTTATTTAATTAAAGTTATATCTATACTAACATTTAGGGGTGTTATATAGACAACTAGAAGACTATTCCATTTATGTCCTAACATTAATTGGATTTCTTATAAATAAAACCCAAATCATAATATATTATACTATTAATTAACTCTTTTCATTACCTGCATCTTATATGCCTAACAGAAGATAATCCATGTTCTCCAACCGTTAGTGTGAACCAATGTCATTAATTTATTGATTACATGGTGTGTGTTCAAAATAAAATAGATATAATACTTATTATTATTATGGTTTTATTATTCTCACCATTAGGATATATTTTTTATACATATCATACATAACTATTAAATTCCCATTAATATATATATCTCATAAAATCTTCATATATATAATTCTTTTTATCAATTTAGTTGTGGATCATTAGACATCCAAAAAATAATATATTTTAAACATATTAAATTATAATAACCTAAAAAAACATGATTTAAAATATAACCATATCCAAAGATATATATATGTACACCTTTCAAAATGTATATCTTCTATAAGGTATTTGAAACCTTTTCTTATGATAGATTAGAATCAAATGAAACCAAATTCAACAAAAGAGAATGTATGACGAGGAATCTAAATAATAAAAAAATTTATTGATATATTCATAATAATATGTCAATTTAAAAGTTCAACACAAATCCTTAATATCATTAGATCAATAGTCATTGAGATAACTATAATTTAAAATTTCATGACAGGGTTAATGAACATTGAATGTCTAATGTAATCTAAAATGGTGGAGGAAAAGAGATTCCAATACAAAAATAAAGTAAACATTTGAAGGTAGGTCTATTAAAATTAAAATCATAAAACGTGTATTATATAAATATCCTTTTAAATATATTTTTTTTATAACCATGTTTCTTTAATGCAATTAATGCTCGATCAGAAAACAGTTGTTCAAAAAAAATTCACTATTGAATGGTATAATTATTGTACAATATATAAATGATATATCCCTTGAGAAATATTATGTTCTATATACTATTATATTCTACCATAGATATGGAATTTCCACTCTCCTTTAAAGTTGAAATATCTCTACATATGGTTTTCACTTAGACCTATTGGTAGTTACCCTTGCCATAAAATGAATTGATTTCTATAATGAATATGACACAATTTTGTAAATAAATTCATACAACCCTCCAAATTCCATTTATATGGGATGTAAAACTATTTAAAACATATTTAGTTTTAAGGATTCGAATTTACCAAATGGGTAGTCCTAGAGTTTCTTATTTGGATGAACACATTGAATAAAAAATATAGATTCTAGAGTGATTTTCATAATGGATAGATCATAATGTAGGATGCGAGTCCTAAACACTAAGATATTAATAGTTAAACACTTTTTATTATTTATATATTGATTCCAAAATCTCCCATATCACCATAATGGTAGAAGTGTGTGTATTTTTTTGGATGTCTAAAAGCTCTTATGAGAGCAAAAAGCCTACAAACCATGAAATTTAGAAGAGGTAAATTTGAAAAGCAAGAAGATAGCCAGAAAATTCCTATGAGATTACTATATATATGAATCAAAATATCCATTTAAAAATATATGTTCCTAATTTTAAAATTTATACATGATTCACCCCTATCATTTTTTAAAATGGACTCCTCTATATTTAATTCCACATTCCATGGAAATTAAAAAGTGTACATCTGATATCTGGATGTTATATTTTCCAATAATGTATTTTTTCTACAATAATAGACCCTATGAATCTAAAGTATCAGATTTAAAGAAGAAATTTAGAAATTAATTTTTCTATAAAATACTACATACTAGAAGAAGATAAATAATTTTGGTCCTCTTCATCCATAAAGAATGAAATCATTACATTCTTTTTTATTCACTTGAATGCATGTCATTATTGAAATTAAGAAAATAGTTTCCATCTATTTTGTTGATAATAAGAGTATGAATCTGTGTATTATAAAAAAGGCCTTCAAAAATATTCATTCGAGATAAAAATATCTATCATTTCATGATAAACCCACACATGTGTGTGAGATTTCCTTAGATAAGGACATAAGAGTTACATAATGAATTAGACAATAAATAGAGTATCTAACCGAGGGTGCCCATGATATTCACATATTTTCCTATGTAATACTATATTAAAATGATTTTTTATATAATTCATCACAGTAAAACATATAATTAATGGGTTTTATATAAAAATTATACAACCATATTAATTTTCCCTCAACATCAATTGGTGTTTCCATCCCAATAAAGTTATCTTAGTAGAGCCTCCAATTTTGTTCGGAATCAAAGATGAAATCATTAGTGGTAAATTCAGGGGGATGAAATAATTATTATATAGTATGATGATAGGCATAATTTTTATTATAATTGAATATTGTATGGTGTTACTGAGAGTAATGTATCCTAAACAATAGTATAATCGCACTTTTAGTTTTTTATTTAACAAACAATTGTCTATAGAAAAAATACTAAAATAATAAATTTTGATTCCTCGTATTCAGGGGGGTCAAGTTAATATATTATGAAGAATCATTATTTATTAATAAATTATTCCTTATTATAAATTATGTTCCTATCCATAAAATAATTAGATATACACAACTATCTATCAGTCATGCCTGGTATGTAGCCACTCAATTTTCCGTATCCATTCAACTTTTTTTTGAATCTAATAATCGATCTAGACCTTCTATTCAATAAAATAAAATCATATATAAATATTAATTGATTAATTCTAATATTTTCATATATTACATTTTAGTGAAGGATTTTTCCTTTGGAGATATCTTCAATAGATCTCACACAAAGTGGGTCTTGAGTTAGGAAAAAAATAGGGCATCATAATGTATATCCAATGAATTACTCCAATTGATCTAGTAAAACTAAAAAAAATAAAATTAATTATATTTATAAATATATATTTCAGAAATAATAGAATAATATATAATATAACCTCTCAATGAATTTTAGGTTTTCGTTTTTTTTTCACGAAACGCCAATTGTTAGTTTTATAAGAATGTTTTTGTCCACCATAACAATTATGTATGAATAAATTTTCTTCAATTGATATAATGATTCATTTTTTTTCCTATAGAATTAAAAAATAAATATTTTTTCTATAAATACATATTTTTAATTTGGATTTTACTGAGGTAGAAATAGTAAAATACCATAATTTATGAATCTAGATAGAATATTAAAAGGTAAATTTGATAAGTTTAACATCCTAAATTGCGAAAAATAAATATGAGTATTCACATTTACGATTAGAATAAATATAGGAATATCATATTATATTAACCAGGAGTATCCTAAGAAATATTATAGAATTACCTTGACATACACTCCCCATATATTATCCCATAAATCCACAAATATGCATCGAATGGATTCATCAGGACCTATTGAGTATTTCTAAATAAGGGTTCTTAGAGATTGATTATTTTCCTCATAGTAATTCATTGTTTCTATATAATCATCGATTTATTTAACAATTAAAAATGGATCCCATTATAAAAAGGATCATCATGATTCTCACTATAATATCTTCCCCAATCCTCTAGGATATTGAGATGTTTTTAAAACAAATAGGCATCTATGACATCTACAATATTACTGTCTTAAATAGATGATACATATTTCATTTACTTGTTGAGATTAAATATATATTTTTATAATGGAATGATTCACGGGATATAGAATAATTATTATCACTTTTCTAAATACATAATATTCAAGATCATTTTTAGGAAGTCCATTCAAGATAATGAAATCAATCTATAATTATTAGGCATTTATTTATTAATAAAAAAAGAAATTTTTATTCCCAGAGTTTTACAAATTGGTCTCCCAAATAGATAATTTTTTATAATGTTATTAATAATAGTGAATTTGATTCATGAATATGAGTAAACCCCATTTTATATTTTTAAATGTTTTTTATATTTTTATGTAGAATAACCCATGTAATTTCATGTGTCGGTTTAGATAAAGAATGGTGAACCGTGAGGGGGAAATATCTTCATTATTTATTTGATTTTATGAATTTAAACCCATTATTGTCCCATTAGATTCATAAAAATATTTTAAAAGTTATTATTTGTCACATAGAGACCTCATTAAACAAGAAACTATAGATCTTGGAATTCAATAATTTTGTTTTTTAAAAGATAAGAACATTGAAAAAGAGCTTCAATTCCTACAGGTTGATTGTAAATTTTTTCCCTAAGTAAATTGGTAATTAAACAATCCCAAAACAAACATCATATACTAGTATAGGATAATGGTATTTCCAATTAATAAACAATAATAATTTTCCAAGGTTAGAAGATAAATGTTATACCCTTAATGAATCGTAATTTATTACCACACATTTAGCATACACAATGATGTGGTTTCTAAATGAATTATAATAGGTAACCATAAATATAAAATGTTATTTTGATGAGTTCATGTGTTCAAACTAAAGATAATTTTCAAGAAAAATCCAAATGTGATTGTTAATAAGGAAACCATTTAAAATCATCCTTAAATGATGTTTATAGTTAATTAAATGAATCGATTTCAAAATGCAAATTAATACTATTGGAAAAACTAGAAAAATATTATAAATTTTGGGTTTATAAAAGATTAAATCACACATCATAAGGGATTTTAATGTAAAATCATTCAAAATTAGAACATATAACATTTCATTTATTGGTGGTCTATATTCCCACCGTGGATGTAAAAGTGTGCTCAGAGAAGGATTGACCGTCAATAATAGAATTTGAATTATGTTGGGTAGTAATGAAACGTATATTAAGGGAACAATTATAAGAATATTTTAATACACTTTTATGTAGAATAGGTGTAACATTGGAGTCCTCCAAAATTATATGATGGATTACTACGGAGTTGGAATAAGAAAGAATGGTTACTTTCTTAACTTCCAAAAGAGGTTTCATAACAGAGATAGAAAGATTTTTTTTGGAAGCGTCATGAAATATAAGGAAGAATATCTTGTATCTAAAAACAATATATGGAGATATAATCATATTAAATGATAACAAAAATTGATGGAATTAAGTTAGACAAGAATGATATACAACTAATAACATGGGTAAAATATAATAGTCAATACCAAGGTAAATTACATTGTATAAGTTGTTACCTATTAAAAACATTGGGAGAATCATAAAAACCACAATATAAGAACAAGAACACTATAAAATTGGGACAAATTATACATTAGACATCATGGAAGGAATCTCATCTTTTTATACATTACTGATATATTAAGCCTCTCGAAACTATAATATATTTGGAATTGTATGACTATAATGAAATTTATAATATTCTAAGGAGGTAATAGAGAGACTAAAAATAATATGGGATAATGAGTGTCCCTTAAGCACTAATAATTCTGAATATAGTGAAAATGACTCCTTAGATCCTATATCCTTGAATACAACTCATCTTAGAAGACAAATAATTGTCTAGAAGATGGATATGTTAGATCTCACTCATTAGGATATACAATGGAAAACATGATGGATAAATACATCTCAACATAGATCAAAGAAATCATTGTATATTATATTAAAATAGTTTCTCTAACAAAATAGATAATGAATCAAATATAGTATATAATTTAAATACAGATAACCACATTATGGAATATGATAATCCATCTTGGGAGACAAACCCAAAACATAGAAGATTGAGGTTCTAGAACATTCTAGGTCTTCATTAGCCACTAGAAATGAAAAAAGTGATGGACTCCATAGACCATTAATGTTATATCCCATGTGTAGATAATGTATTCATTTGAATGAAAGTTTAATATATAAGGATAATTTATTGATTAGTTTTATATATTGTAGGGAAATATTACAATTAAAAAAATTGATGATGAACTGGTGTGGTGTTAGATCCTATCCATATTATTATATTATACTCTAACATTTAGGATATATGGTTAAGGAAATCTAATTTATTTAAACATATAGAGTTGGATTTTAATTGATTATATCTTAATATTATGACTCTATCTATAAGTGAGGGATTATAGGTTGGGATGAAATCAGATCTGGTGATGGGTTTAAGACAATAGAATCATTAAAGGAGGAGGAAAATTAGAAGACCCTCGGAAACATATTAGAATAAAGATTATTATCATCCATATGGAGTGGAACATCATATCTCGTGGTAGGAAAATCATGTGAGGGAATATATATAGTTTGATATTATGGTGAACAGTGAGGGGCTATTAGGGTAGGTCTTATTTGAGGATTTAACAATAAATTTTAGACATATTAAAGAGGTGGACCTGGCCTCAATACCCATTATTAATTATATATATAACAAAAAATCATGGACAAGGCTGATTTGATCTAAAAAATTAATTTTATTAAAATCATGTAAATATTATATTTATTGTATTATATTTATAAGACGATTATTTAAAATTATCATAGATTATTTATTCTATACATGACCAGAAGAAAAAAATGTTTGACACATTTTAAAAAATAAAATACAATAGGAGAAAATCAAATTCCCCAATATAAACATAATTAAGTAAATAAATTGTTCAACTTACTCTATCATAATATATTATATTTACTCAATAGTGGATATTGTGGATAGTTAGTGGCTTCTACATTCCATTTATTTTTATAACACATGAAATAATATATAGTTTTTCATTGGTTAATTCAATGACACTATCAAATAATAGTGGAAGTATGTTGTAAATATAAACTACTAAACAAGAACAAAAAGATATAAAATTATTCATATCAATGTTTATCTTAACCAACTATATATTTTCTAGGGATTATTTATCCTAGTTTAAAAAGAATGGTGTGATTAGTCGGTCTCATGAAAACTATAGAGATAATTATCAGAAAACTAAGGGATATCATCAATCTACACAATTATTATATTAAATGTATCCACAAAATTTTTATAAAACTATCCTATTGTCATCAGGTACCAAAATGTAAAGGAATGTTACCTCTATTTATTTTTATAGAATAAATATCCCCTTTATTATGATTTAATGAAGGTGGTCAATGAGTCTGGTCATGGAGCCATATTAGGGTACCCATGGTTTTATATTCATAGTAAATATAGGCATTTAAAAAAATAAGGAATGTGGAGAAATTCACAAAGGTGTCAAGTAAAAAGTATTACTGCATAGGTTTCCATTCCAATTGTTTTAGAAATAATAAAATTATAAAATTGTAGCTCAGTTTTTGGTCATAATTATCTTTTTATGATTTTTATGAAATATTTTAGTTTAAAAATAAATATATTTTTTTAATGTATCTAAAATTTAAATATATCATTCTTCATTACAATCATCATATTTAGTATATGTCTATCAAATAGAACATACCTTCTATCATATCAGGTGACAAATTTTTTTCATGACTATCATACTATTAAAATTAATGACTATCATACTGATTATGATTCATATACATTAGAGCGACTATAATATGGTTATAATATTTAAAACAGTTAACTAAGTCCATTGGAAAATCAAATGATTATAATCAGAATATGTAAGAGGTTACTCAATCTTAAGGAATACCTTTAAAAACATATTGGTGTTAAACAAAAATTACACCACAAATTAAATCATGACACAAAATTTTGATCCATCCAGAACCAGTTTTTCTAGAAAATTGTATGAAACTCAGAAATATTACTGTTTGAGATTCACTAGAAAATAATAATTTATTTGAGTATTTTGGAGCTGATAAATTTTAGAACTGAAGACGTCAGATATTTGTGTAGATTAAACTACTCATTCAATGTATTTTTAATTCTTAAAAGTTTTGTAGTTCTAAAAAATCATTTTAAGGATTATGTCCCTTAGAAATATTAATTTTTTATTCTACATATGAATTTTTTGATTGAGGCTATTCAAGGATATGAGGATGGTGAATCCATTCCATCCTATCAAGAGATTCTAGAGCTATGAAGAGTTGCGTCGATCATCACATTGAGGGATTTTGAGTATTGTAAGTGGATTTGTTATGATCATCATATTGATGGAATTCCTAGTAAAGAAATATAGATTTAAATATATGTATAAAACATTTAATATCCTAATCAATGGTTATTTACTAACATAATCTTACAGGAAAAATAATTAAATTTATTAATATAGATTTTATGTCATTCTTATTATTACTAGATTTTTATTGTTTTTACTATTTTCTTTTCAAATGTTAATAAAATATAATTTTAATATTTATACCTAAATTTAAATACTATTTGTTATATATATATAACTCCGATTATGATGAACATAATCTAACAAAAATTTGATCGATTTTGATTCCGATCTTCACACTCATAATGGTATTAAGGATGTAATAGATGATATGGATGGAAAATAAAAAAATTTCTCAAGAAGATAAATCATATTCATAAATGGAATTAGAATCATCCTAAAAAAATATTATAAAAATCATTAGTTTACCACCCATTAATTTGTATAATTTTTTATCTTTATTATTATTTTTTATTTAAATGTTGTTTATAAAATATATTTTTTTTATATGATAATTTTTTTAAAACATTTATATTTTAAAAATAAAATTTTCAATCTACAAATCTAACTTTATTTTTGAATACATAAAGTAAAGATTATCTTATAATATATATTTGAATATTATATGAAAAAGTAAATTCTTTTGTAAATAGTAACTTGTTTTAATATATGGTATTTTTTATGAAATATTAAATACATAATTATAACTTAATATTTATTAAATTTATTGAATAACTAATTAAGATTTTATAAGTGTAATATTTTAAATTAATAATTCATAACATAAATGTTATTATTTATATCATTATAGGTATTAAACTTTTTTTCAGTTCTAATACAGTGCCTGTGTATCATTGGAAATTTCAAATTTTTCTCTTATAAATAATAATTTAATGATAAAAATGAATGAATCTAATTTTTTTATCCCAATTAATTTATTTTATTGATATTAATTAATTTATAATTTTAATATATTAAATAGTTCACATTAATGTTTCTTCCATGCTGATACAGCTCTTGTTCATGCATAAGAAAATAAAAAAAGTGTTTTTAATTATAATTATATGAAATAATAAAAATCCCCTATTTTTTATAAATATTTTATTTATATGCATTTTTTTGGCCATTATCGTGTTTTATTAAAATTTTCAACATTTTGGACCTGCAAGAATAATATTAATACCATTATTATAATTTATTCAAAATTAAGTCACGGTGTTAACACTATAACTTTTAGTTTGGGTAATATTTTAATCTACTACTTCCCATAACAGTTTTTCAGAAATAAATAGTTTATTGAAAGATATTAAATTTAACTTCTGAATGAAATTTTATTTTTAATTATAAGTAAATAAATAAATACCTTAATAGCATGAAAAATAATGACATTGTAATTTTCTAATTAATGAATAAATCAAATTGTTTATATTGAAATTAATAAAATAAATAAAAAATTTATTTTTAAGATAATTTATGAATTACCTTGATGAATATATAATATCTATGATATAATAAGAAAATTATTTTATTTTGAAACTTTTTTATTTATTTGTTTAAGGATTTAAATATGAATAGTGTTTAATTTGACATAAAATACTTTTCAAGAATAAAATATTTTATTAAACAATATAAAATTCACTAAACTATTGAACAAGTCCAAAAAGGATGATATTACTTTGATAATTTAAGGCCCTTTACGTTTTTTTTGGATTTTTAGAATTCTAAACCCTTATAAATTATTTATTTTATTTAAATTATTTGTGTAATTTATATGTTTCCCCTCAATTAAATTAATAATGGAGGATCCATTCTTTAGAAATATTCATCACCTTGAACCATCTTTCTTTATTATACTCTACCAAATTAAATTATACTAATTAATTGACAAATTTTTTCTCTTAGTTTCTTAAAATCAATATTCAAGGGACCTGTAGAGTTTGTTAGGATGGAATTTTAAATAATAGGTTTGAACACATTTGAAGGAAGTACAACCCAAGGTAAGACACTCCTTAAGTAAAATACTATTGTAAATATTTTTAATATTTATTCAACTAAATCTTTCAGTTTCATTATTCATGTTTTAATAATTATATTAAAAATGTATTTATATGTGTATTTATATTTTAACATATCTCATATTTTTTTAATAAAGATCTTTTCAGTTTTTATTTAAGGGACATTCCATTTGAAATATTTTTAAAAATCTCATTTTGAAATTCAAGAAGACTATTTTTTATATATGTCATTAGTGGCTTCTCCTTTTTTCATGATTATTTATCTTTATAATATGTTTATATGTTTTGTAATATATTTTTTATGAATATTATATCATTAGTACATGTACATCATATATATATATATATATATATATATTAAAGTGATTATTATGTAAAAACGGTATTTTGAAATTTGAATGTGTTTTTCTCAAGGATGTAATAGATTTATCAGCTGTTTTATTCATGATATGTTCATTGGATAGTTTTTATTATGGTTTTCCAAATATAGATCATTTTATTTAGTGTTTATCCCATTAAATATCAGAAGGTGACATTTTGAGCCACATTATAGCTCATGATATTTGGTGTTGACCTCATTATATCTCATGATATGAAAATTCAACCCAATTATAGCTCTAAAATAAACTGTGTACTATAGAGATTGAAATTTAATCCAGGATTATTCTATTTATATGTGTTAATGTAGGGATGAAAAGGAAATTATTACCCAAGGGGACTTCATTATTTATCTATATATTCTTATGAGTGTTTAAGGAAAATAATTTTAATAGATTTTCATGTTTCACTAGACTAACAAAATTAATTATTTATGTCGCTTAATGAGATTATTTGTTCACCTCCCATGTATTTGTATGTGTTTCATAGGTTATAATGACGTATAAGAGAAATAAAGAAGCCATTTTAAATGTTATAACCGTTTTTTAAGAAATAATGTATTATTTAAAATTATTTATAGTTACAAATAAATGGATATTTTTTTACTAGTCTCCACAATGTATTGACATGGGAAGTTATGTATGTATTTTTTATTAATTCTCTAAACATGGAATGGTAAATAATGTTAAACAACTAAATTTTCACATAAACTCATGTTTGGGTAATTTTTATGACTTTTTCTTTATAGTTGGTATCAAATGATGGTTTAGATTACCTCAGGGGTTTGGATGTTGTTAATAGAATTCCAAAAATGATTATTACTTTATGGTTAGTTAATAATTATATATAATTTGAATATTCTATGTAAATCATATATGATATGTATGTTTATAATAGTTTTCCACTGATGAAATATGGAATTGTATGTAGAAAGGAACTAAGAAAAAAATATTTTTCTTGAATCTGTAGACTGTAAACGTGTGAATTGAAACATGGTAGTATGTGAAAATAATGTCTTAGTTGAATATGGAAATAAATTTTCTTGTATTTATACTATAAGGGACATTATCTAACACAAATAAACCTACCTTTTGACCAGAATTTAATGATGCAACATCCCCCATTATTCAATGGATCATCTGACTTGGTGTTAGCTTTAGGTTGGATCCATCTTATGGAAAAATTAGTTGATGTCATGGGATATTTGAAGCATCAAAAGGTAATGCTTGATGATTTTTTTGAAGGTGAAGATGATCTATAGTGGTATTTGGTTACGAATACCCAAGAGAAATAATGTCTTAATTATATGGAATATGAAATATTCAATGTTTTTTTCATTGATAAATATTTTCTAATGATTGTTCAAAATCAATGGGAAAAACAATTTCTATAATTGAGGAAAAATATAAAGTTAATTTGGAGTCATATGAAAAAATCATAACTATATTGTCTAGGTATTTCATGACATTAATATAAAAATTAATCTGTTTTACTTTGGATTGAATCCTAGATAAGGAAGTGCTCTGGCTACCTGAGACTTCAAAATCATTAATAAAGGTTTTCATTATTCTCATATTTTTGAAATGGAGTTATCTAAAACATATCTTCATCATGATAACAAGAATAATTTTTTTTTTGGGTTTTCAAGAGTTGGGGAATAATTCATCTATGAAATATTAAGGTATGGAAATTAATTTCCCATCATGAGAAAGATTGTCTAAAAATAACCAAGAGTATATATTGTAAAATATGGTATGATCTACCTATTGCGATGGTTTATATATATGTCTCAAGAGTGAAAGGAAAATGATAAGAATTATGATAGTCAGCATATGGTAATATGATTTTCCTGCAAGGAGTTGGGTCATTATGTTAATGTGTGTCCAAATCCATTCACTACGATAAGAAATTAGAATGGTTGTAAACATAAGGTTGTTTAAAAATAATTTGAAACTACATCAGTAGATTTTGATCAATCAGACAATTATATATCATGTATTTTGTTCTTTATATAATACAACAATGTGTTTTTTAATTCATTATATACACATTCTTTCGTTTTTGTGACATTTTCTGGTAATTTTTAATGTACACCTCAAAAATTGAATCAAAAACGTATTGGAAAAAATATAGAGAAGATGTATTTAAGAGAACAAAAATTATAAAAATATTCCAATCATTGTAAGTGGAAGGATTTTACCAGAAAACCATTTTGTTTTTCCTTTATTAGATAATGATGTTATCTTGTGTATAGATTTTATTTTTTTTACCATGGAAAGATTGATTGTAGAGGTAAGGAAGTTTATTTGGAAAAATATTTTTATATTGTGTAATATATTGAACCTCAATTCATTTATGACATATCAAAATACTATTAAATTATTAAATGATGGGAATGAATTTTATCCTACAATTATTTTTGAAAAAATGAATTGTTTAGATTAATGATGTTCTAGTGGTAAATGGGTATCATGATGTTTTTATTTTTGATTTTCATAGTGTTGATTATGAACGGGAATTTAAGTTACTATTGAATTAGTTCTGAATTATAATCAAATTTATAAATCCCCTTATGAAATGTTTCATGTATAACATCTAAAATTGATGTTAAATTTATTGGAATAATTAGATAGATACCTCATCTAACCTAGAGCATCACTATTGGGTGAAAACATATTTTTTTAAACTAATATGGTTCAATAAGACTATACATGTATTATAGATTTTTGAATGACATTACTGTTAAGAACAAGTATTCTTTTCCTCATATTAATGATTTGTCGGATCACCTCCATGGAGCATAGTATTTATCAAATTTTGAGTAGGGGAAGGGTTAAAATTAGATGAAAGAAAAGGAAATGGAAATTCTAATGACATCATTTCCGAATAGATACATGATTTATGAACTTTTATTTATGTTGTTTTGGTTAACTAATTAACATGTTGTATTCAAGGATCATATGAATACATATTTTAGTATTCCATGGATTATTTCATTGTTTTTTGTATTGATTACAATTGGGTTTTTTCTAAAAGTAATTTGAAACAATAAAAACATATAAGGGTTGTTTTCTGAATCATAAAATAAATGAAACTGAATTGATAACATAGAAAGAGTGAATTCTGGTTGAAAAAAATTTCTTTCTATTGTCACATTTCTTCAAAATATGGAATAAAAATTGACCATAATTTAAAAAGATTTGTTGAGGATTGACAACGACCCAAAAATATAACTGATTATCATAGATTCATTGTTTCATATGGATATTATAAGATGTTTTTTTAATATTGTTCATGGTTATCTATTCCACTAACTAAGATTGATAAAAATGGTATTAAGCTCATCTCGACTGAAGAATGTGATGATTATTTAAAATAATTTATACTAAGGTTGTTTAATGATCCATATTCACACATCCCTTGAAAAAATGGAAAACATTTCTATTATAGTGACTCTTTTTTGAAATGACTTCGTTCATTCCAAATATAGATTGATCAAGTAATTGATTAGGCTTAACTTTTGTTGAAACCTCATGAGTAAAATTACCCTACCCATGATTTGAGAATTGCTTCATTTTTTCATTAAAAATTTAGGGGAATTATTTGTAGAGTAATATTTTTATTATATAATCACCATAAAAATATTTAAGTACATTTTCACATAGAATTAATCGAACATAAGATCGATAAGATGGATGAAATTAATTATAGAGTATTATTGCATTATTAATTATCATACATGAATTTAAAACAATGTGTCAGATGAATTGAGTTTGAAATATAATTCAATTCTTACTATATTACATTTATAACTATACCCATTTTTTAATTATTTGATGAATGTTTTCATTAAAATTATTGGGGTATAGAATACCTCTAAATTTTTTCAGGTGTCGATGCCCCCATCTTTGTCAGACAGAATTATGGAAACACAGAATAAAATCTAGGAGTTTTATAAAAAAGGAAAACTTGTTAAATATGGTAATTTGACTGATTTTAACAATTTTTGAGATTATTTTTTGTGATTAGGGTAGAGATTCTATGTGAATTGTGATTCACATTTTATGAGATATTTGTTATGTGATGTTCATAGTTCTCTATTTTTAGTTCATCCAACCAACTCTATGGTTTACAGTGAATTTCAAAAGAATTATTCGTGGGATGGAAATAAAATTCATATTACTGATTTTACCATGAAATTTTTTACATGACAACATGTTAATAAAGAATGGTAGGTATGAAATCGGATTTATAAACCATTTGTATTGCCAATGGAGAAATTGAAAAAATATACATGGACTTCATGATGGGAATACCAATTAAATATCATGTTAATTTGATTAATTTGGGTTAGAGTGGATCATTTAACTATTTCTTCTAAAACTCATCATATTTTATATATATTATATTAAGATAAACTTTCTGAATTACACCTCAAGTAAATTCTCAAGTTACATAGAGTTACCCTCTACATTGTATCTGATAGTGATACCATTTTTAATTCTAAATTTTGTAAAGGCTTTCTTATGTCTTATGGCACCTAATTACAATTTATCATAGCCTTTCATCCTCACACTGATAAAAGGTCAGCGACGAAAATCAAAGGTTAAAAGATATTCTTCGTGTATGATAATTGGATTACAGGGTATGTTTGGATCAATATATTTCATTTGTTGTGTTTTCTTATAACATCAGTTTTCATTCCAAAATAGAGATGACATATTTCGAGGAATTATATATAATGCAGTGTCCAACACTAAATGTTTTTGATGAAGTCAGGGAAAGGAATATAATATCGCTGGAATTGGCCAAGGAAGTGGATGATAATGTTCAATTTATTTATTGAAACATGAGGACAACACAGACATTGAATAAATTTTATGCATATAATAGAGGGAATGACCTTTCATTCAAGGTTGGTTATCATGTCTTTCTCAATTATTATCTATGTAAAAGAGTTATTCATTTTTATAACAAAGGAAACCTAAGTCAAAGATTCATTAGACCTTATAAAATTCTTGATAGAGTTGTACTAGTTTCCTAACGAGTAGCCTTTCCTCCGAGTTTATCTCGGGTACACTATTATTTTCATGTTTCAATGTTAAGAATGTATATTCCAGATGAATCTCATGTTTTTAGCCAATAATTAGTTCTTTAGTAAGATACCATTTCTTATAAAGTGAAACATGTTCATATTCTTGATCACATAGAGCATGTATTGCAGAACAAGTTAATTCAACAAGTTGAGGTTTTGTGGAGAACCCACATGGTTGAATATGTAATAAGTTAATCCAAAAATGATATGAGGAAAAATTATATACATTTTTTATATTGAAATTAATAAAATAAATATCTTTTTTTAAGATAATTTATGAATTACCTAGATGAATTTGTGATATGTAAGATATAATAAGAAAATTATATTATTTTGAAACTTTTTTATTTATTTGTTTAATGATTTAATTATGAATAGTGTTTAATTTGGGAAAAAATAATTTTCAGGAATAAATTTTTTTATTAAACAATATAAAAATCACTAAACTATTGAAAAAGTCCAAAGAGGATGATATTACTTTGATAATTTAACTCCCTTTACGTTTTTGGATTTTTTGAATTCTTAACACCTATAATATATTTATTTTATTTAAATTATTTGAGTAATTTATATGTTTCCCCTCAACGGAATTAATAAAGTAGGATCCATTTTTCAAAAATATTCATCACCATGAACCATAATGTTTTAGTATACTCTACCAAATTAAATTATACTCATTAATTGCAAATTATTTGTTCTCTTAGTAACATAAAATCCACATTCAAGAGACCTGTAGAGGTTATTGGGGTGGAATTTTCAATAATAGGTTTGAATGCATTTGAAGGAATTAGAACCCAAGGTAAGACACTGATTAAGTAAAAAATTATTATAAATATTATAAATATTTATTCTTCTAATTCTTTCTATTTCATTTTTCATGTTTTCAAAATTATTTGAAAAATGTATTTATATGTGTATTAATATTTTAATATATCTCTTATTTTTTGAAAATAGATCTTTTCAGTTTTTATGTAATGGAAATTCCGTTTGAAATATTTTTAAAAATCTCATTTTTGAAATTCAAGAAGACTTTTATTTATATATGTCATTAGTGGTTTCTCCTTTTTTAATGATTATTTATCTTTATAATGTGTTTATATGTTTTGTAATATATTTTTGATGAATATTTTTCCATTAGTACATGTAAATATATATATATATATATATATATATATATATTAAAGTTATTATTATGTAAAAATGGTATTTTGAAATTTGAATGTGTTTTTCTCAAGGGTGTAAATTATTTATCAGAAGTTTTATTATTGATATGTTCATTGGATAGTTTTAATTATGGTTTTTCCAAATATAGATCAATATATTTAGTGTTGATCCCATTAAATATCATGAGGTGACATTTTGAGCCACATTATAGCTCAAGATATATGGCGTTGATCTCATTATTTCTCATGATATAAATATTCAACCTAATTATTGCTCTAAAATAAACTGTGTACTCTAGAGATTGAATTTTATTGCATGGTTGTTACATTTATAAATGTGAACATTGGGATGAAATGGTAATTATTCCCCAAGGGCACTTCATTACTTTTCTATATATTCTTATGAGTATTTAAGGAAAATAATTTAATAGATTTTCATGTTTCACCAGACTAAGAAATTTAATTATTTATGTCCCTTAATGAGATTATTTTTTCTCCTCTCATGTATTTATAGGTTTCACATAGGTTATAATGACATATAAGAGAAATAAATATGTCATTTTAAACGTTATAAACGTTTTTAAAGAAATATTTTTTTTAGAAAATTATTTATATTTAGAAATAAATGGATATTTTTTAACTAGTCTCCACTATTTATAAATATGAGAAGTTATGTATGTATTATTTATTAATTTTCTAAACATGGAAAGTTGCATAATGTTGAACAACTAAATTTTCACATAAACTCATGTTTAGGTAATTTTTAAGACTCTGTCTTTATAGTTGGTCTCAAACGATGATTTAGATTACCTCAAGGGTTAGTATTTTGTAAATAGAATTTCATAAATGATTATTATGTTATGTTTAATTAAAAATTATATATCATTTGAATATTACCATGTTAATTTATCTATGATATGTATGTTTAGAATAGTTTTCCACTTATGAAATAGGGAATCGTATGTAGAAAGGAACTGAGAGGAATATATTTTTCTTGAATCTGTAGACTAGAAATGTGTGAATTGAAACTCGGTAGTATATGAAAATAATGGCTCAGTTGAATATGTAAATTAATTGTGTGGTATTTATACTATAAGGGACATTATATAACACAAATACACCTCCATTTTTAGAAGAATTGAATGATGCAACATCCCCCATTATTCAATGGATCATCTGACATGGTGTTAGATTAAGGTTGGATCCATCTTATGGAAAAATTATTTGATGTCATGGGATGTTTGAAACCTCAAAATTTAATACTGGATGGTTTTTTTTGAAGGTGAAGATGATCGATAGTGGTCTTTGGTTACGAATACAAAAGAGAAAGAAGGTCTTAATTACATGGAATATGAATTATTCAATGTTCTTTTCCTTGAAAAGTATTTTCTAATTATTTTTCAAAATCAAAGGGTAAACCAATTTCTAGAATTAATGAAAAAATATAAAGTTAATTTGGAGTCATATGAAAAAATCAAAACTATATTTTCTAGGTATGTCGTGGCATTAATAGAAAACTTAACATGTTTTACCCTGGATTCAATCCCATATAATGAAGTGCTTTGGCTACATGAGAATTCAAAATCAATAATAAAGTTTTTCATTATTCTCAGAATTTTGAAATAGAGTTTCCTATCACATATGTTCGTCATGATAACAAGAATAAAATGTTTTTGGGTTTGTACGATTTGAGGAATAAGTCATCTATGAAATATTAAGGTATGAAAATTAATTTCCCATCATGAGAAATGTTTTCAGAAAAAAAAACTCGAGAATATATTGTAAATTATGGTATAATCTACCTATTTGGATGGTTTGGATATTAGTCTCAAGAGTGCAAGGAAAATGAGAAGAATTATGATAGTCAGCAGATGGTAATATGATTTTCGTACAAGGAGTTGGGTCATTATACTAATGTCGTTCCATAGCTAGTCACTAAGATATGAAATTAGAATGGTTGGAAACATAAGGCTTTGTAAAAATCATTTAAACTACATTAGTAGATTTTGATCAATCAGAAAATGATATACTAGGTACGTTTTTCTTTATAGAATACCCCAATGTTTTTTTTATTCATTATGTACACATTATTTCGTCTTTGTGAAATTTTCTGGTAATTTTTATTGTACACCTCAAAAAATTAATCCAAAATGTATTGAAAAAAATATAGATAAGATGTATTTAAGAGAAAAAAATTATAAAAATCTTCCAATCATTGTATGTGGAAGGATTTTACCGGAAAACCTTTTTTTTCCAATAATAGATAATGTTGTTATCTTGTGAATTGATTTGATTTTTGTTTACCATGGTAAGATTGATTGTAGAGGTAAGGATGTTTATTTGGAAAAATATTTTTATTTTCTGTACTAGATTGAACCTCAATTCATTTATGACATATAAAAATTCCATTAAACTATTAAATTAGGGAAATTAATTTTTTTCTACAATTATTGTTGAAAAAAATTAATTGTTCATATTAATGATGTGCTAGTGGTAAATGTGTATCATTATTTTCTTCTTTGTGATTTTCATAGTGTTGATTATCAATGGGAAGTTAAGTTACTATTGAATTATTTCTGAATTCTAGTCAAATTGAAAAATTTCCTTATCAAATGGTTCCTATATAACATCTAAAATTGGACATAAATTTATAGGAATAATTAGATAAACACCTCATCTAACTTATAACATCAGCGTTGGGTAAAAATATTTTTTTTTAAAATTAATATGGTTCAATAAGACTAAAAATTGATTATAGATTTACGAATGAAATTACTATTAAGAACAAGTATTTTTTTCCTCATATTAATGATTTATTGGATCAACTCCATGGATCATAGTATTTATCAAATGTTGAGTAGGGGAAGGGATACAATTAGATGAAAGTAAAGAAAATTTACATCATAATTACATTATTTCCTAATAGATACAGGATTTATGATCTTTTATTTATGTTGTATTGGTTAACTGATTAACCTGTTGTATTCAAGGATCTTATAAATACATATTTTAGTATTTCATTGATGATTTAATTTTTTTATTGATTACATTTGGGTTTATTCTAAATGTAATGTGGAATATTAAAATAATATAAGGGTTGTTTTCTGAATCATAAAATAAATGAAACTAAATTGATAACACAAAAAGAGTGAATTATGGTTGCAAAAAAGTTCATTCCATTGTCACATTGCTTCAATATATGGAATAAAAATTGATCATAATTTAACAAGATTTGTTAAGGATTTACAAATACCCCAAAATATAACTGATAATCATAGATTCATTAGTTTATATGGATATTATAAGATATTTTTTAATATAGTTCAAGGTAATCTATTCCACTAACTAAGATAACTCGAAAAGGTATTAAACACATTTTAACTGAAGAATGTGATGATTATTTTAAATAATTTATACTAAGTTTGTTTAATGATCCATATTTAAACATCCCATGAAAAAATGGAAAGCAATTCATCTATTATGACTCTTTTTTGAAACGACTTCGTTCATTCAAAATATAGATTAATCAGTAATTGATTAGGCTTAAATTTGGTTGAAACCTCATGAGTAAAATTACCCTACACATGATTTGAGAATAGCTTCATTTTTTCATTAAAAATTTAGAGTAATTATTGGTGGAGTAATATTTTTAATATATAATGACCATAATATATTTAAATACATTTTCACATTGAATGAATTGAACATGAGATCGAGAAGATGGATGAAATTAATTATGGATTATTATTGCATGATTAATTATCATACTATAATTTAAAACAATGTGTCGTATGAATTGAGTTTGAAATATAATTCAATATTTTCCATTTTACAAATATAACTAGACCAATTGGTTATTTATTTGATGAATGTTTTCATTAAAATTATTAGGGTATGGAATACCTCTATTTTGTTTCAGGTGTCGATGCAGTCATCTTTGTTAGATAGAATTATGGAAACACAGAATAATGTCTACGATTTATATAAAAAAGAAAAACGGGTTAAAAAGGGTAATTTGACCAAATATAAAATTGTTTGAGATTATTTTTTGTGATTAGGGTTGATATTCTATGTGCATTGTGATTCACATTTTATGAGATATTTGTTTTGTGATGTTCATAGTTCTCCATTTTTAGGTCATCCAAGCAACTCTGTGATGTACAATGAATTTCAAAATAATTATATGTGGGATGGAAATAAAATTCATATTACTGTTTTTACTATGAAGTTTTTTACATGAAAACATGTTAATGATGAATGGTAGGTATGAAATCGATTTATAAACCATTTCTAATGCAATGAAGAAATTGAAAAAACATACATGGACTTCATTATGGGACTACCAATGAAATATCAGGTTAATAATGTAATTTGGATTAGAGTGGATCATCTGACTACTTCTTCTCAAACGCTTTCTATTTTAGATACATTATATTCAGATCAATGTTCTAAATTATACCTCAAAGAAATTTTCAATTTATATAGAGTTACTCTCTAAATTGTATCTGATAGTGATCCAATTGTAAATAATAAATTTTTTAAAGGCATTCTAATGTTTTATGGCACATAATTTAAATTTATCAAAGCCTTTCATCCTCACTCTGATAAAAGGTCAGAGAAAAAAAATCAGAGGTTATAAGATATTATTTGAGTATGATAAATGGATTACAGGGTATGTTTGGATCAATATATTTCATTAGTTGTGTTTTCATATAACATCTATTTTCATTCCAAAATAGAGGTGACATATTTAGAGGAATTATATAGAATGTGGTGTCCAACACTATAATTTTTGGATGATGTCAGGGAAAGGAAGATAATCTCCCCGGAATTGGCCAAGGAAGTGGATAAAAATGTTCAACTGATTCAGTGACACATGAGTATAACTCAGACATTAAATAAATTTTATGCATATAATAGAGGTAATGACCGTTATTTCAATGTAGGTGATCCTGTATTTCTCAGTGATTATCCATGTAAAAGAGTTATTCATTTTTATAACAAAGGAAACCTAAGTCAAAGATTCATTGGACCTTATAATATTCACGATATAGTTGACTAGTTGCCTATCGAGTAGCCTTTCCTCAGAGTTTATCTCTGGTACACAATTATTTTCATGTTCTGATGTTACGAATGTATATTCCAGATCAGTCTCAAGTTTTAACCCAATAATTAGTTCTTTAGTAAGATACCATTTCTTATACATTGAAACATGTTCATATTCATGATCATATAGAGCATGTATTGCGGAACAAGTTAATTCACTAAGTTGAGGTTTTGTGGAGAACCCACATGGTTGAATAAGTAATAAGGGAATCCAAAAATGATATGAGGGAAAATTATAGCCATTTTATAATTAGTTAATAAAATTATGAAGATAATATTTCAATAAATGGGTGGGGGAGAATGTACTAACAAGGTATTTATAGAATAATTTTTTTTATATTTATTATTATTATTTATTTAAATAGTACTTCATAAAATTAATTATTTATTACATGGTTATTTATTAAAATAATTAATTTTTAATTATATATTTTTAATTAATTAAAACTAAATTAAAAGTTTAAATTAATAATGTCGAAATTACATTAGTTTGTATTTTTGTAAATTTTCTGAAAATTTTTTATTTGTGGTTAATTTTTTTATATATTTTTTTTAAAATATGGTATTTTATTTGTGAAATCGTGAAGAAAAAGTAATAATATATTTTTTTAAAATTTAATGGTTTACTAAATAATGATTTTATAAATTTAATATTTTATAGAAAAAATTCTAAACATGTATGTTATAATTTATTTCATGATAAAAAAAATTATTTTCAGTGTCGACGTAGTGCATGTGCCGCATAGGTAGTGTTAAAACTGGATCTATGTAAATAATAATTGAGTTATAAAATTATTGTCAAGGATTTTTAATTAATTATTATATATTATTGATGTGTTTAATGGTAAAATTAGAATTTCAACATTATATAACATTTATCTTATCCAAATTAATGATAAATAATTATGCAGTGTATGAAAAGGAAAAATAAAAAATTTATAATGTTTTCTTGACTTGTATATTAGTGAATATACATAATTAATGATTCTAGAATTTTATTTTGAAAATAATAAATTTTTCTATGAAATTAATTTATTTATAATTTCTATTAATGAAATAATTAACATTAATTCATCTGTGACACTGATGGAGGGCTTGAGTAAGCATATGAAATATAAATGAAATGTTTTTAATTAAAATTATATGAATTATTAAATGACACATATATTGGATAAATCATTTTATATATGCATGATTCTGCAATTATCAAATTTTGATTCGAAATTGGGAAATGTTATACTCACAATGATCACATTAAGACCATTGTGGTATTTTTTTCAAAAGTAAGTCAAGTTAAGCACACAATAAAATTTAGTTGTTATAATATTTAAATGTACGATTTTATATGAGAGTTTCATGGATCATAAAAAGTTTATTGAAATATGAGAAATGTATCTTATATATAAAATTTAATTTTCTATTTTCATAGAATAAATAAACACTTTACTATTCTGAACAATTGTGAAGCATTAATTATTAAACTAATGAATAATTGAACATAATTATATTGAAAATAATAATGTACATATAATTTTAAATTTTTAAAATAAATAATGAATTCCAAAGGTGAATATATCATATCCATGATATAATAAAAACATTATTCAATTTTAAATTCATTTTGACGTGTTTAATGTATTTATTATGAATAAGGATTAATTTCCCTAAAATTTTATTCATGAATATAATTTAATATTATTTTATTTAATGATCTAAAAATCATTGAAAATGTCCTAAAATGATTATATTATATCTTAAATGTAATTTTATATAGTTTTCTATAATTTTTTGTAGTCATAACCATTATAATATAATTATTACATTTTAATTATTTCTGTAATTACAATGTTACCCCCCTCACTTAAATAAGGAGGCTCCATCCTTAAAAAGTATTCATAAACTTGAGGATTCTTTCTTGATTATAATCTTCCATATTAGATTCTCCTCATCCCTTAAAACATTAGTGTTCTACTAAACAGTCAACAGAACCCACTTCAATCGTCATTGATAAGGCTCTTAGTGAGGAATTTTTAAGACGCGTGAACACATTTGAATGATGTCAAACTCAAGGTAAGAGACTCTTTAACTAAAGCATTATTTTACATGTTTCGAGATTTATTCTTATAAATATTTCTATTTCATGTCCATGTTTTTTTAAATGATATTAATGAATGTATTTATATGGGTATTGAAATTTTAATATCTCTCTTGTGTTTCCAAAAGGTATCTTTTTCATTATTCATGTAAGGGACATTCCATTTGAAATATTTTTAAATATTTCATTTATAAAATTCAAAAAATTTGTTTCAATATACTACATGTGAAGCTTCAATATTTCATGACTAATTATTTTCTATAATTTTTTTATGTTTTCAAATTTATTTTTGAATAATATGACTTCATTATTATGGGTGCGGATGTTATAATTTTTTTGAATAGTTTTTTACATTATAAGGGTATTCTAAAATATGAAATGTGTTTTTATCAATACTTGAACTGATTTATCATGAGTTTAATTCATTATATGTTCCATAGAGATTTTTTTATGTATTTATCCCATTATAGCTCATAATATGTTTGGTTGAGCCCATTATATCTCAATAAATGATGGGTTGAGCCCCATTATAGATCATGATTTGTTGGTTTGATCCCATTATAGCTGAATATATGAAAGATGATTCTCATTATTGCTCTCTAATGGATTGGGTATTTTAGAGATTGAATTTTACCTTAATGTTTTTCATTTTTGTGTGTTAATGTATGATTGATATGTTAATGACATCCCAGTCCCACTATTTGATTTTTTATGTATTCGTCTTAGTTTTTATGGAAAAGGGTTTTAATGGATCTTCTTGTTTTTACTGGACAAATGAATTTCTTTATTTGTGTCCCTTATAGTTTTTTTCTCATCCAACGTATTATAATTTTTTATGTGTGTTATAAGAATGTGTAAGGGAATGAGAGATGTCATGTAAACTATTATGATAGTTTTTCAAAAAAATCATGTATTATTTTCAATTTTTTATATTTGGAGTAAATGGATATTTTTTTAATAGTATTCACACTTTATAAATATGGGATGTTATGTATTTATTATGTCATAATTTTATAATGATATAAACTTGTGAAGATAGTTATGCTAAAAAAAGCTAAATTTTTAATAAAAATCTATATTATGTATTTTTTCACAGTCCGTTCTCTATGAATGGACTTAAGAAAAAATCACAAGAAAGAATAATCTAATAAAGTTGTATAAATAATTTATGTTTGATATAATAATATAGTTTCAAGGGATGTAGTAAAAAAATGTATAAAATATTATTTTAGAGCATCCAAGATATAAAATTTTCATCCCGAGCTCCGTGATTTGGAGTCAAAGGATACTAATGTTCAGTAATTTATTGATTTTATATGTCTATCTATGAAAACATTATGTGATAAGATTCATTATATTTCAATTATTGAATCAAGATGTACAATTGTTAATGAATACACAAATGTAAAATATAAGCATATTAAATTTTTTAGTTAAACTTGTATAAGGATTTAGACTGATTTGAGATTTATATAAGAAAATTTATAGACTCAAAAGTCCTCATATAATCAGATGGTTATACAGTTAAATCATATTAACAACAATATTTGGAAGCATTATTACCGATTTCTATTGAAAAAAACCTATAATAAAATCATTTGAATCTATTAATAATTTATCATCAGATTTTCAAGATAGAGTAAATATTATTGAAGAATTAATAGATTCTATTTATACTCATAATGGTTATGTAAATTGTTAGAAACTAAACATTCAAAATTTGGATTGAGAAATAACTTGTCTAAAATATTATGAGTCTGAAGGTTTTATTGTTTTGGAATAAAAAAATGTGTATTCTATTGAAATTTAAATTTTGAAAGTATAAGTTTATAATGAATATGATATAGAAGAAATTAATGCAGTTCATGATAAATATCAACATGAGATCAAGAAGATTAATGCTTTTGGGATGAATTTGATAATTAAAAATGAGTATCTATTCATTAAACTGATGATGTACTTGGTAAAATGTTTTAATACTAATTTACTTAAATAATCATCATCCAAAATACTTATCTCTAAATAGTTTGGAATCTCATTTAGATATAAGTTCTTTTCATTATATTATTAGATGAGAAGTTAGTTAAATTAATTATTTCTTTGGATATATTTTATTACATTTCAGGAAACAAAATATCCATTCACATTATTTTTAATTATCACAGAGGTGGTTAATATTTTGCAATATGGGTATAATTTTTTATAATGGGAGAATGTTTTATCATTGGGGGATATGATATTTTTAAGGGGTATATTTTTTTTAATGTGAGATATTATCATTAGGGGGATTCTGTTTCATAATGGTGTAGAATTATTCTTCATGTAATACATTTCTTATTACACTTCATCATATTCAAACGAATTTGAGTCACAGGGTGGGTAATGTTGTAGTGAATATCTTTTTATTTTATATAACAAAAAATTATTGTATGGTTTTCATATTATTTTTTACCATTTATGCTTTTTGGGTTGTGGTTTTCAAACAGGGGATATATTGTTGGATCATAAGTATTATATCGTAATCATCCATTCAATTATTTTTTAGAAGTCACAATGAATTTCTTAAAAACCTGTTTACTATATTTTTATTTCTTATGAGTTTTAGTATATTTTTGTAAAAAAATCTCTATTTTATGATAAATATAAAATGAACTAATTTATTACAAAGATAATTCATATCATTTTTCTTTACAATTATCAAATTTAGTATGTGTATTATTTATCAGATATGTCATTTATTACATCAAGAGTTAGTTTTTTATAATAATTTTCATACTAAATGAATTCATCAATATCAGAATTCTTTCGTTAGTAATACATTAGATGAACACTCATAATTATTATCATAAAGAAAATAGATAACTATGTCACTTGGGGAATTCAATTTTTATAATCATAATATATAATAAATGATAAAATCAATTTAAATACATTTAACATTTTAATGGTGTGAAATAAATATGACATCATCTATTTAGCTATGAGAGAACACTGTGATCTGTCAAGTTCTAGGTGTCTGAGGTCATTGCAAAAACTCATAAATATGACCATTGTATCTTCACAATGAAATAATGTTTCATTTAAAGAGTTCAACGATGATATATTTTACAAATAAAGTCATATGAATATTTCTTAACATCAAAAACTCATTCTTAGTGTTTAATGATATTTTGTGAGTTGTATATCAAAGAAATACATTTGAGGATTGATTCCATGGAAATATTAAAATTTTATTCGGTGAAAAATCATTGTTACGATTTATTGCTTACTAAGGTAATATGGTGTTGAATTTGATCCATCAGATTGAGGGATTTCAGGGTAGGAAGACAGAAACCTATCATCTTATAAATGGAATTCAAGGATAGAATGATTTCATGACATCGATAATCGTATTGAGGTATTTTAAGGTATGTAACGATAGACTTTATATTAATTATAAAATTTTGGATACCATTTTCAAGGTTTCTTATTAACATACTCTTATTGTTATAATAGTTAAATCAATTAATTTATATTGTTATAAATTCTTAATATCTCGTGATATTACATGTTTTTAAAAGCATTCATATTATTTTTATGACAATGGTGATAGAATATGTATATATTATTCAATGATATTGCATTAGGTAATCATTAAGGGAAATGAAATTATGTATAAATAACTACATTGAATTCATTATGTATGTGGTGTCATTTATTTATAGGTATTTCATGAATGATGGTTTTAAATGTATATAATCAATCATCCATTATTAATTTAGGAAATGTATATCTAACAGAAATTATTTTTCATATTATAATTATGTTAATATAATTTTACTAGATGATTACTTCTAATTAATTATATAAACAATCCTTATTTATGTCAATTTTTTTTACCTATTGTAGGTTGTCCTGAAGAAGAATTCATGATCATATAACATAAGAGTGTTAATTTCTAGTAGGTTTGGATCATGTTATTGTTTTAATAGATATTATTAATTTTTATATATTTTTCTATTAGGAAAATATAGTGATTTAATTTGTAAAATTAGATAAATAATATTTAAGCAAGATTTATTGTTTCTTCTAACCCTTATAAACTATCAATATAGTATGATAGATGATATATACTAAAAATTAACTATAATTATTTTTTAAATAAGACAAAAACCATATAATACTTTTTCAAATGTATAATATTGTTCGTATATGCCTTATATAGTAACTAGAGCAAGAATTTTATATATAATAACATGTAATAAGTGATTTAATCTTTAATTGGTAATTGGGAAAGTCAAGAAAGTGTTTTTAAATTTTCACTTTATCTCATAAAGAATTAACTAAAAATTTTCACTACTCCAAAAATTTGAAACCTCCTGATGTGAATACTTCTACATGAATTAATTTTCTTGGAATGACTAGATTTACATATGTCAAAATTAAACCCATGGTGACCATGAGAATGTGGAAGAATATATTAATGGAATCGAATATTGAGGACTTATATATACAATAGTTTATCATAATTAGATCACTATAGAGAGTTATATAACAAATATTTAATTGATATTTCAAGAGTTTAATCACATTATGATAACCATTATTTTAGGTAAGAAAAATTTTAAGAGGTGAATCCCTAATTAAAAGATTTTAAAATAATATTTCCCCTAACATGTAGTAATAAATCAATAAATATTATTTTCATAAAGATATAATTATATATTTTTTAGAAAATAGTAAAAAAATGTTCAGTATAAATAAGATATGTGTATCATTAAATTTTAATTGGGTTTCATGTAATTTTATAGGAGTACGTCCTTGATACAAATGATGGATACATTTATATATCTATAGAATTTAAGAAGTAATTATTTTGGTTTTTTAATAATTACCAATAATTTAAGAGTTTAATTTATTTTTAATACATAATTAGTTATGATTTTTTGAGTAATAGTCATTATAAACACCAATTTATTGGGTATATCAAATTTTGATATCAACTCTTATAATTCATCGATGTGGCACCGTGGGAGCAAATATTTTATACAATGAATTTTCATATTTTATGCTCAAAATCATAATCATTAAGATAGATTATAATCTAATTTCATTCCATTGAAAATTAATGAAAAATATATTCTATATGATTATAAGAAATCAAAATTGAACAATAAATTTCTATCATATTGCATGAAAAATATTTGAAAATTTAATGTATCATGGTCGCATAAAATAGAATACTAGAGAGAGAAATCACAAAATGAATAAAAAATACTATGAATAAGAGAGTAAAATTAGTTGAATTTATATCCTAATGATATAATTAATGGAATAAGTTTTTTTGTTTTGAAGTAGAATTTGAAACAATTTTTCTTAATAATTGTTGTATGACCATTATGTGGTTATTTTAATTTGGGAATGTATTAGTCATAATTTGAGTGTTAACATAATAGTTCTCCCTCTGAAATTGTAATATATCCACTTGAATTATAATTTATGTACTATAAGAATCTATTTTAAATTTATAATATTATTTTATATATGAGTTTATATTTCATATAAGGTGAAAAGCATTCATGGTAAATGTATTCATTCGATAAACAATTATGTTTCAATTTTTTCAAGGATATTTATTTTTTAAATTTATCTCATATATTTATTTAAATCTCATTATTCATCATATTAAGAAAAATATTTAGTGAGTGTGGAAAAATAGTTTAAACATTGCAGATCAATATATGTCAACTGATTTTTTGGTTATTTATGAATACTTATGTGAACTAAAAAAAGTTCTCATATGTAATATATTTTATACCGTAATATTGATATAAAGATGACTTAATGATTTATGGAGTATTGTTAAATCCCATATTTTATTGAATGATGTAAAAAATATATTTATAATAATTTATTCAATTTCTAAACAAATTGTGTAATTTCAAAATTATAAATCATATTTTACTCACTTAAAAATTAAATCATTATGTCTAAATATATAATAAATTGTTTAAATAATATATATATATATATATATGAGATATTGTCAAAAACTAAACTTCAATTGTTTAAATTCTATAAAAACTAAAAAATGTTGAATAAATAATATTAAATGAATTTTTAATAAACTCGTTTTCCTAGTAAATTAATATTAAATTATTAAACATCTAATATTATTTTCAACATCTACCCAATTTTCATCTCTATTTATCATTACTCTGAAAACAATGTTAACAACCACTTCAATTTACCATCTCCCTTATATAATTTCATGATGATCTGATGCTCCTCAAGTGATAATCTTCTAAGAATAATATGTGACACATAAGGGAAGTGTTCATGTCTTCTATCTAACCTATTTAGATATCCTTTGTTACGATCATATTATTTTTCAGATTTCAATTTTATTATATCATATATTTTTAGTATAATAAATTTAATATATTATTCCAATTTCATAAAATATTCTATTTATATATATATCATTAATATGAATTTTAATTTAAAATGTGGGAGGGAATCTTTTATTCAACAAAAAGTATCCAATGTGTATAATTTTTGTTCATAAAAACACAAAATGGAAAATATAGAACATATGTATACAGTTACATTTTCATGAAAAGTCAAAATGATAAACATGAAATAGTGATTCAAATAGAATTCTAAAACCCATTAATTTTAAATCATTTATTATACTAATAATATCATAGTGGTAGTAAAAAATAAAAATAGAATAAATCATAAATAAATATTTACATCATAAAGTAAATGAAAATATATTCATGATTATTCATATAAGTAGAATAAAAACATAACATTAACTATTTATAAATTTTAAAAATTAAAATATTTTAATAGTAAACATGCCCATATTTTATAAATTATGAAAAATACGAAATTAAAAAAAATAGACACACTAAGAATTGAGTCACAATTTAATAACGAAATATGTTATTTCAATAAACAAAAATCACAATTTGTAAAATTAGAAAACAAATTACTTGAAAAATTTATAATTAATAATGAAATAAATTATATACTTCAGAAATTAAATATAAACAAATATCATTACGGTATTGATCTAGGAATCATCGAAGAACAAAAAATCAATGATCACATTGGTAAAGGAAATAAATTAGAAAAATTAATCAAATAAGAAACAAGGATATACAAACCATAAGATATGATCATTTGTTCTTGAGGTATAATCCTAGAAACAATTACAGTGTAATGTGAATTTGGACAATAATATTGGATGACACATGAAGATATGTGTGATTAGAACTACCTGAGATTATGGTTCTTGTTCAACCAACAAAGAACAATAATCCCAATCTATAGGGGAAAATATATACATGTTCCTAGGATAGACTAATGTATGTGCATAATGAAAAATCAATAAGAATTATGTACAATAGATAAAAAATATAATATGAAACAAAAATCGTACATAGACACACATTCCATGTCTGGGTCTCACATCTCAAACTTCACTATATTTAATGATGATCATCATTTTAATGGAGTCATCATCATTTTAGGTCATTATCTCACAGGTTAAACCAATAAAATTTTTATTATCATCAAATTTATGTATTCATAGATTCCTAAGCCAAACCCATTCATTTTAGTATGATAAAAAAGAATATGATGATAAATGGAAAATAATAGGGCTAGCTAGACATTATTATCTTATAATAAGTAGATGAAGTCAGAATCCACTACTCCTCCACCTTTGATGAACAAGGGATTCATAATATGGTCTCTCTATAATGACCCAATGTTTCATTAATGGAAAATACCTCTTGATCAAGTTAATTGTCCCTGTATAAAAAATATGTTTTTATAAGATGTCAACTTCTTTGGTTTTATGATAAGAGTTCTGACCTTTACTTTTATAGCCATTGAACAGTGATCACACGATTAGTATAAATATAAGGCTTTAACGAACCCAATTTTACTCAGACAAAGGAAGTGATGGCCTCATCTAGTAGAATTTCCCCATAAGAAGCCCATTTGTTAGAGCTCGGAAAGAGGTGGCATCCATGGGATTTTCCCTTGACCAAGACCAAGCTTAGCTTCATTATGTCAAGCTCGAACGTGACCGTCTAAAGGAAAAGTCGAAGTTGATAGAGATTCCCACTCGGGCGATGTTATCCGAGCTTCCCCAAGAGTCTATCACCATCGCACACCTTACCCTTAGGTCTTATGCGGCTGTTTTAAAGGGTTATGTAACAAATAATTAGTACTATGTTCATGAATATTATTTTTTTGTATATAATAATGAATATAATTTCTAGTCATTTTTGATATATTGTAAATAGTTTTTAAAGTAAAAAATTGTGTTTTTAGTTATTATTTAATTAAGAATTCAATTTTATTAAAATAAGGGATTTTTTTAATTAAATAATATTTTAATAAAATATTTTTATTAATATTAAATTAATTTTTATTAAATATAAATGATATTATAATTTTATTAATGAAAGTAAAAAATTTGTTAAGGTTTAAAGGCCATTTCTGTCAAAACCCGTGAATTTTTTATAAATGATGGTTTATATATTAAAAGTGAAAATTAACATATTTAGTAATTTTTTTAGATAAAATCAATGTCATTTCTGGAATCAGGACGTCGAAATTATCCAACCGTGATTTTTTCATAATTTTCTGAGATAGTCAAATTTTTGGGTAAAAATTAAATACCATTTAAATATATAATGTGTTTTATGACATCATAATGACCCAATGGTGATGTAATAAAATTTTATAATCCTTATGTTGGCCAATATATGTTTTACCATTAAAATAAAGTGATTTTGGGTTTGTTTGACTTACTTTTCAAAGCATTAATGAACCCCTCAAGACTTATTCAACACTTTGCCTTTTTAAATTAATTTCCATGGGAGTGTGAATCACATCCACATAAGAAACCATATTATTTTAATATGCTCGGACCTTTTCATGGTGAAATATTGTTTTCCTCTTTCCTTTTCCTGAAACTATGGGCAAAAACCATGGGATGGTTTGTGATATTGATAAGTTTAATATAAGGGGTCCCAAACCTAAATAATAAAGAATTCTTTCACCTTTCCTATATAAACCCACCCAAGCTCCCGCATCCTCCACACTAAAATCATTTGGGGTTCGTCCAAAATCTGCCCTACACTCTCAAGAATCCTTCCAAGGTGCCCAAAGGTCCCAAGAATTCTCTCACAAGCCTCTCTCTGGCCTTTGGAAGCACACTTCTGAGTAAGGGTTTTTCTTCCTTTCTCATTTTTTGTCAATTTTATTTAAGTTGTATTGACCTTTTAATTTCAATTATGAATGTTGGGGTATGGTTTCACACCTCCCCCATACTGCCCTATTATTGTTTGAATGATGGGAGACCCCTTTCTCTCTCATTAAATTCCTCCCATGTACACCCGTTACTATGCCGAAATTCCTAAAGGAACTCCTCTCTATTCTTTTACATTCAAGAAATACTTTTATATCATGAATATAAATTCTTTTTCAATTGTTGGGACATGTATCTATATGACCTCCTTACTGTCCATTACATGTAAATATGTTGAGGAACCCCTGTCTATCTCATCAACCATTTTTATGAATTCTTATGTCACCCCGTTACGCTGCCGAAATCGCACCGTTTTTCTAAGCCAATGTCATTGTGTAGTGAACACCATGCCCATTTCTCCATCAAGGGTATTCACCTTTATGCACATTTAATTATTTATTTTAAAGAATCATGTATGAATTCCACATTCCTTTATCTTGGAGTAAATTATTATGTTTTACGAATCCATATTTTATTATCCATGTGGGACACTTATGCATGAAATGAAATTTTTAAGAAGGGTGCACCCTTATAGCGCTCCAAAGCATTAGGTAAAGTACACTATCATGATACTTCTTATGCAATGAGTGTTGACTCATTCTAATTCAAGTACAACGAGGGTTTACTCGTGCTTCATGTGCAATGAGGGTTTACTAATGCTCCATGTGCAATGACCCTTGGCTCATGTTAATTCCATGTTTAGTGTTGTTTCCACATTTCCATGTTATAATTATCATGCTTTATCATGACTTTATGTTCATGTTTCTTTTATTCTCTATTCATATTCTTATTGTCTAACATGTTTTGTACTCCTCATGTTATCCCATGTGTACTCCCTTACTGGGCTTTATAGCTCACCCTTTTCTTATGCATGTCCTCAGGTTATCCCATGCAATGCTAAGTATGAGGGATTGTAGTGGTCATGTAATGGAAGTTTTCAATAAAGATGTTGTATATCATGTTTTAAATTTTTATGTAACGATCCTAACCCCAAAGACACTAAACCTCTTGTTCTTTATTGGTGTATCAAGTGATGATTTATGTAATAAAGCATGTTTAAGTTGTAATAAAAAGTAGGGTTGTCATAGTTGGTATCAGAGGATAGTTTTAGTTATTTTTGGGATTAGGAAACCCTAGTAAAGCCTTAGATACAAGACTAAGTATAATAAAAACATCCTTGTGTTTTGGTAAATACTAATAAAGTGGTTTATCAAACTAATACATCCCTATCTGGATACGACCAGGTAGAGGTGGCTCTGGCATAAATGTATCCTAGGGGTAAAACCCGAAAACACCGCTTTGAGCTAGACTCGAACGGGAACTGGTACATGACAACAGGCCTTGATGCACTCTTGGTTACGAAACTCTCGGGGGATATGTTTTGATAAATTCACAAGCTTAGTATGAACCCTTATTATGGGAATTAAAAAAATGCCCTACGGATATTTGTTAGAAAGTAGATCATGAAAATCCAATATTGAAGCCTATAGACTTATGAGTTAAGGAATGAAATTTTATTTATAAGTCATCAAATTTTGCCTTTGGATTACCCTTTATGTGTTACCCCTAACTTTTCATTTATTCCAGCCAATGGCCGGTAATAGGAGGACTCGGGCTAACAACCGTTGTGAAGATCAGTGTGATGATTGTACTAATGAGAAGCTCAATACAATAGGGGCGGGAATCGCGAACATTTCCACGCTTCACTCTCAGCTAACTCAAGTTTTGAATAGAAACACAGTTCAAGAGGAACGTCCAAACCCCCCTAAGAAGGAACAAGTCTCTATAGAGAGCTTCATGAGGTAAAGGCCTCCTACATTTAGTGGATCATCTGATACCACGATAGCTGAACAGTGGATCAACTCCATTGAAAAAATCTTCTCCATCCTTCAATGTTCTGAACAAGGGAAGGTTCTCATGGCTGCTTATCGTATGGAGGGTGAAGATGATCAATGGTGGACGTTGATCAAAAATACGAATCATGAGGAGGAGATCGAGGCTTTGGAAGGGAAGGTATTTCAGAACATGTTTTTCAATAAATATTTTCCGTACACCCTCCGTCTTAAGATGGAAAGGGACATCCTTTCCCTCAAGCAAAAAGATGAAGAATATGTGGGAGCATACGAGGAAAACTTTACAAGGCTTGCATGATACACTTACAGCTTAATCATTACCCTCGAATGCAAGGTTGACCGCTTCTTTGGTGGGATGAATCCTAGCTTGCGGAAAGCATTAGCGATCTGTGACATCGACAGCTATGAGGAAATTGTCCGATGTGCCCTCAAGGTTGAAATGGAGACTGTGGAATCACAAGTGTATCATGTGGACAAGAATCTTAAGGTGGACTTCAATACTGGTGTTCCTATGGATAAATCCAACGGTTCTAAGAAGATCCAGCACCCCACTTTCCTTAAAGGGACGATAAAATGCTTCAGGTGTGGAAGATAAGGGCACCTAGCTTATTAACTATCGGCAAGAAGGACCCACGGTTGCGACAGAGGAGAGGAACGTTCCGTTCAAACCTCAACGCGTTGTTCAATGTTATAAATGCAAAGAACCAGGACATTTTGAAAATTAGTTCCCTAATCCAAGGGTTATTGGAGGCAACCAACAACCTCCAAGACAGCACGGAAGAGCTTTTTCCATCACTTCTGTCGAAGTGAACCCTGACAACGAAGTGGTGAGAGGTACGCTAGTTATTCATTCAAGAATAGAGAATGTACTTTTTTGATTCAGGTTCTATGCATTCTTTTATATCTCGAACGTTTTGTAGAATAATCCCAACACCACCACAAATCATGGAAGTAAACATGTCGGTGAGTACGGAAAATGGGGAATCATTGCATCCCATGAATATAAGTCCTCCCCTGTTATAATCTGTGGATTGAATTTCCCGGTGAACCTCTTCATACTCCCTCTGGTATAATTTTATGCAATTCTTGTCATGTATTGGCTTTCCTAATATAGAGCCAACATAAATTGTCGGGAGAGGGAAATCACACTGCATATGAAGAATTGACCCCCGATTCTTTACAAGTGTCAGGAGGAAGATGAATATCCCTTAGCTCCATCATCTGAAGCATAGATATTACTTCCCTATGAACACGCGTATCTGGCTCAGATGATTGGGTCCATGGAAGAATCCATCATTGAAGAAATGCCTATTGTGAGGGAATTCACAGAAGTGTTTCCCGAGGAGCTTCTTGGTCTTCCTCCTAGAAGAGATGTTGAGTTCTCAATTGAACTTATACCTGGGGCATTACCAATATCCAAGAATCCATATAGAATGGTTGTTGTTGAGCTTGAAAATCTGAAGAAACAACTACAGGAGAATCTGGATAAAGGTTTTATACGCCCACCTGCTTCACCATGGGGTGCACCCGTCCTCTTCGTCAAGAAGAAGGATGGGTCACTGTGGCTTTGCATCGATTATCATGAACTTAACAAAATCACAATAAAGAACAAGTATCCTATCCCAAGAATTGATGACTTGTTCGATCAGTTGCGTGGTGAACAATACTTATCCACGGTGGACTTTCGGTCGGGATATTATCAAGTAAGGGTGAAGAAGGAAGATGTCCCCAAGGCTGCTTTTCGTACAAGTTATGTGCACTATGGATTCATAGTAATGCCTTTCGGACTCACCAATGCTCCAACAATAATCATGGAATTGATGAATAGAGTCCTTAGAGATTACCTTGACAAATTTGTGGTAGTCTTTGTAGATGATATTCTAATATACTCCAAAACCAAGGAGGATCATGAGGACCATTTAAGAACTGTACAAAAGACTTTGCGCAAGGAGAAGCTCTATGAAATGTACAACTAGTGTGAGTTCTGGTTAAAGGAGGTCTCATTCTTAGGACATATCATCACAAGAAATGGGATATATGTGGGTCCCTCCAAAACAGATGCAATTGAGGGATGGATGATGCCAGCATTGGTAACAGATATCCGTAGCTTCTTGGGGTTAGGAGGATATTATCGACAATTTGTGAGGAATTTCTCACGATTGTGCAACCCTCTTACCAAGCTAACTTGAAAGGGAGTAAAGTTTTATTGGAGTGATGAATGCGAAGAAAGCTTCAATGAGTTAAAAAGGAGGCTTATCACTGCACCCGTACTCACTTTACCCACAAGTGGGGAGCTTTTGTGGTATTCAGTGATGCTTCCTAGAAGGGATTAGGATGTGTGCTGATGCAGAATGATAAAGTGATATCCTATGCCTCAAGGAAGTTGAAAATACATGAGTGAAACTACCCAATGCATGATCTAGAGTTAGCAGTAGTGATCTTTGCCTTGAAAATATGGCGGCATTTTCTCTATGAAGAGAAATGTGAGATATATACTAACCACAAGAGTTTTAAATATATATTCATACAGAAAGAGCTTAATATGCGCCAGAGAAGTTGGATGGAGCTCATCAAGGATTATGAATGTTCAATACATTACCACCCTGGGAAAGCGAACAAGGTGACAGATGCCCTAAGTAGAAAGGATCCTGTGATTCTATAAATTATGATAATTGAGAAGGATCCAATCTTCTTAGACTTGATGACGATGGATTTGGGAATCCTAAAGAAGGGAACATCATCAATCCTTTCACAAATGATTTCTCATACATCTCTTTTGGAATGGTAAAAGGATGCTCAAAAGGATGATGTGGGAATTCATGGAAAAGTGGAAGCTATAAAAAAGGGAAAATACTCGGAGTTTAATGTTAATGAGGAAGGAATTGTGAGGTTTGGGAAAAGACTATGTGTTCCATCAAGTCTGGAGATGAAGAAGGAACTTTTGGATGATACACATAGTTCAAATTTATCTATTCACCCAGGGAGAAAAAAGATGTATCGAGATCTTTGAGAAAACTTTTGGTGGGATAATATGAAGAAGGAGATCGCTGAATATACATCAAAGTGCCTGGTGTGTCAGCAAGTGAAGGCATAGAGGCAGAATTCTAAGGGGATGATGCAACCATTGCCCACACCAGAATGGAAATAGGAAAACATCACCACGGAATTTTTCACCGGACATCCAAGGACATCCAAAGGCAACAATGCAATCAGGGTTGTTGTGGATCGTCTTATAAATACTGCACACTTCATTGCTATTCGGGAGGATTTATCTTTGGTTTAACTGGCACAGATATATATGAGGGAAGTGGTAAGGTTTCATGGAGTACCACTATCTATTGTGCCCGACCAAGATCCATGATTTACCTCTATGTTTTGGAAGATTCTTCAACATGCTCTGAATACTTAACTGAACTTTAGTACGACCTATCATCCTCAAACTGATGGCCAATCAGAGAGGACTATCCAAACACTTGAGGATATGTTGAGAGCGTTCTCAATAGACTTTAAAGTAGGATGGGATCAACATCTTCCTCTGGTTGAGTTCTCTTATAATAACAGTTTCCACTCGAGCATCCAAATGGCACCATATGAAGCCCTTTATGGGAAAAGGTGCAGAACACCGACATGTTGGGATGAGGTCGGTGAACGTAAGCTACTTCGACCAGAAATGTTCGAAGAAATGGTGGAGAAGGTGAAAACCATTCAGCAGCATATCATGGCAGCGCATAGTCGACAGAAGAGTTATGCAGATAATCGTCGACGAGACCTTGAATTTAATGTTGGAGACATGGTGATATTATGCATATCTCCATGGAAGAAGGTCATGTGGTTTGGAATGAAAAGGAAGTTAAGTCCAAGGTACATCGGCCCCTTTGAGATTCTTGATCGTTTTGGGGTTGTGGCCTATCGACTAGCACTTCCACCTACTATGGAGAAGGTGCATGATTTATTTCATGTATCCCTCTTAAGGAAGTATATACCGGAACGTTCACATGTACTCTATTCTGAGGTGGTACAATTGGAAGATGATATTTCTTATGAGGAGCAACCAGTGAAGATATTAGATACTAGAGAATAAGTTATAAGAAATAAGACAATGCCCCTCTTCAAGGTTTTATGGAGAAACCACAAGTTTGATGAAGAAAAATGGGAGTCGGAGGATATGATGAAGCTGAGTTACCCACATTTGTTTTAGTGTGGGAAAAGGAAAATTTCGAGGGAAAAACTTCTTAAAGTGGGAATATTGTAACGACCCAAAGATTCATTAATGGAAAATCCCTCTTGATCCATTTAATTGTCTCTTTATAAAAAATGTTTTTATAAGATGTCAACTTCTTTGTTTTTATGATAAGAGTTGTGACCTTTACTTTTATAGTCGTTGAACAGTGATCACATGATTAGTATAAATATAAGGCTTTAACGAACACAATTTTACTCAGACAAAGGAATTGATGGCCTCATCTAGTAGAATTGCCCCAAACAAAGCCCATTTTTCAGAGCTCAGAAAAGAGGTGACCTCCTTGGGATTCACCCTTGACCAAGCCCAAGCTGAGCTTCATTATGTCAAGATCGAACGTGACCGTCTACAGGTAAAGTAGAAGTTGATAGAGATTACCACTCGGGCGATGTTATCCGAGCCGCCCCAAGAGTCTGTCACCATCACACACCTTAACCTTAGGTCTTATGCTGGTTTTTAAGGGGTTATATAAAAAATAAGTAGTATTATGTTCATGTACATTATTTTTTATGTATATAATAATGAATATAATTTCTTGTCATTTTTTATACATTGTAAATAGTTTTTAAAGTAAAAATGTTGTTTTTAGTTATTATTTAATTAAGAATTCAATTTTATTAAATTAAGGGATTTTTTTGAATTAAATTATATTTTAATAAAATTTTGTTATTAATATTAAATTAATTTTTATTAAATATAAATGATCATATAATTTTATTAAAGCAATTAAAATTTTTGTTAAGGATTGAAGGCCATTTCTGTCAAAACCCGTGAATTTTCGATAAATGTTGGTTTTTATTTTAAAAGTGAAAATTAACATATTTAGAAATTTTTTTGAAAAAATAAATGCCATTTCTGGAATCAGGATGTCGAAATTATCCAATGGTGAATTTTTCATAATTTTCAGAGACAGTCAAATTTTTGGGTAAAAATTAAATACCGTTTAAATATATAATGTGTTTTATGACATCATAATGACCCAATGGTGACATAATAAAATACTATAATCCTTATGTTCGGCCAATATATGTTTTACCATTAAAATAAAGTGATTTTGGATTTTTTTGACTTAATTTTCAAATCATTAATGAACCCCTCAAGTCTTATTCAACACTTTTCCTTTTTAAATTAATTTCATGGGAGTGTGACTCACCTCCACATAAGAAACCTTATGATTTTAATAAGTTCGGACCTTGGGCTGTTAAATATTTTTTTTCCTCTTTCCTTTTCCAGAATCCATGGGAAAAAACCATGGGATGGTTTGTGGTTTGGATTAGTTTAATATAAGGGGTCCCAAAACAAAATAATTAAGAATTCTCTCACCTTTCCAATATAAACCCACCCAAGCTCTCACTTCCTCCTCACTAAAGTCCTTTGGAGTTCGTCCAAAATCCGCCATACTCTCTCTAGAAATCTCCCAAGGTGCCCCAAGCTCCCAAGAAACCTCTCACAAGCCTCTCTCTAGCCTTTGGAAGCACACTTCCAAGTAAGGGTTTTTTATTTCTTTCTCATTTTGGTCAATATTATTTTAGTTTTATTGCCATTTTAATTTCAGTTATGAATGTTGGGGTATGGTTTATAACCTCCCCCATACTGCCCTCTTATTGTTTGAATGATGGGAGACCCCTTTCACTCTCATTAAATGCCTCCCATGTACACCCGTTACTATGCCGAAATTCTGAAAGGAACTCGTCTCTCTTCTTTCACAATCAAGCAATACTTTTGTATCATGAATATAAATTCCATTTCAATTTTTGGGACATGTATCTATAAGACCTCCTTACTGTACATTACATGTAAATATGTCGAGGAACCCCTTTCTCTCTCATCAACCATTTTTATGAATTCTTATGTCACGCCGTTACGCTGCCGAAATCGCACCGATTTTCTAAGCCAATGTCATTGTGTAGTGAATACCATGCCCATTTCTCCATCAAGGGTATTCACCTTTATGCACATTTACTTATTGATTGTAAATATTCATGTATGAATTCCACATTCCTTTATCGTGGAATAAATGATTATTTTTAATGAATCCATGTTTTATGATCCATTTGGCACACATATGCATGAAATGAAATGCTTAAGAAGGGTGCGCCCTTATAGCGTTCCAATGAATTGGGTAAAGTATAGTATCATGATACTTCATGTTCAATGAGTGTTGACTCATGATAATTCAAGTGAAACGATGGTTTACTCGTTCTTCATGAGCACTGAGGGTTTACTCATGCTCCATGTGCAATGAGCCTTGGCTCATGCTAATTCCATGTTAAGTGTTGTTTCCACATTTCCATGTTATAATTATCATGCTTTATCATGCCTTTATGTTCATTTTTCTTTTATTGTAAATTGATATTCCTATTGTATAACATGTATTGTACTCCTCATGTTATTCCATGTGTACTCCCTTATTGGGATTTATAGCTCACCCTTTTCTTATGCATGTCCTCAGGTTATCCCATGCAATTCTAAGTATGAGGGAATGCAGTGGTCATGTAAAGGAAGTTTTCAATAAAGATGTTGTATTTCATGTTTTACGTTTTTATGTAATGATCCTATAACCAAAAGACACTAAACCTCTCGATCTTTTTTGTTGTATCAAGTGAATTTTTATATAATAAAGCATGTTTAAGTTGTAATAAAAAGCAGGGTTGTCATACTCTCCAATCATATATTATCTAAATCAGGGAATAAGTTAACATATCATGGGATATCTTTAATGTTGAATCGTATGAGAGAGTAAAAAAAATTGTACATGCAATCGAGGTGGCCCATGTCGCGTAAAAGTATATTAGAAAGATGTTGCTCATAAGGAACTTGTGTGGGGACAAGGATAACTAATAAAAGGGAAAATAAAATAAATTTTAATAGATTTGAAGATATGAAATTACACTATTTTTTCTCATGGTAAAATAATTTTTGGAATTTTTTAATAATTGAATTATTGGTTTTAATTTTCGAAATGGTATAAAATTATGATTTCTAATTGATTAATTCAATTTTGAAATTAAAGAGAACAAACAACTACATATAATATTTAAGATTCATTGGATTATTGGGTGAAATAGTAATTATGTACCATTAGATAAAATAATTTTTATATAGAATGTGAATAAAATGAATTTTTGGGACCTGTGTAGCATTGAAAAAAAAACAAAAATTGGTTTAATGTGTATAAAAGGGAATAGGAAGTCGCTATATTTAATTAAATTGATTCCAAAAAGGGGTTTGTATATTAAAAAACATGGGAAATATATTCATAAAAATTAATTTACTATGTCCTAGATATCACGTGTGATTAATTAATTTAGGTAAGGTGTTTCTTGAGAATAATTTAAATGCTCATGAAATTTAGAATAAACTGAAAACTAACATGGTACATTAGTTTAACTAATGAAAATGTAACATTACCGAAATAAATGTTCATCATTTCTAATTAACCCATTTAAAATATATGTCATGATATGATAGTAATATTCCCCAACTACTTTGGGATGTTATCTCTTGTGATCCAATACATTAATCATATAAACACCAATGGGGAGGTTCATGACTGAGTCTCTATGTGATACCCTCCGATTCTTCATGAAAAATTAATTTCATGATTCATCACAACTATTATATTAGTCTACAATTCTCCCACATAATACCCATCCAATATTGAGTTATGTAAGTGATCATGGAATGTTTTTTAAATTGAGAATAAATGTAAATACACCTAGATAGATTCATATAATCTATTAGATATTAATCATTGAATACAAAATTTCAGAAAATCTTGGAGGATTGATTACACTAAATTTTATCCTTATGGAGATCAATTGTAAATTTGGATATTTTAAAAAAACAATGCTATATACCATACATGATACACCATGTTATTCTTTTATGTAAAACTAAATATAATTTTTTAAATGTAACTATTATATTATAAAAATTAAATTATATAGTATTAAAATAATTTACCACATTATGAATCATATAATTTTCCTACACATTTCAAATTTATTAATTAATTATGTTTAAATATGCGATAAATTGATAGATAATTCAGTCTATTCATGAAATACTATTTATATAAAACAAATTTTATTTATTTTTTGAGATAATTATATAATTTATTTATTGAAATCTTAAAAAATTTATTTTATAAATAAATATCATTTTTGATTCCTTGTATCAAAATTAACATGTGGTGAATTTTTTAAATATTTATTTTTCTCTGAATAGTGACAATGTTTTATTTTATTTAATGATGTATTTTTTAAAAGGATTTATAAATTAATATTTTTTACTAGATTTAAATATTATTGAGATCATTATGATTTCAATTATTCATATTCTGTGTTTTTAAATAGATAGTGTACATGAATTTAGAATTAAAACATTTTATATTAAAAAATTATTTTCTCCGAAAAATAATATTTTTTTCATTTTATATGCTATATTTAAAATTAAATTCTATAATATATATTTTTTTAATATTGAAAATTGTTTTAAATTTATGGAATCATGACTTCCAATATTATTAAATTTTTTAAAATAAATTTTGGACAATATGAACAGTATTCTTAATTACTTTTGCTAGAGGATAAAGGTTAAATCAGGTAATTGAGATTATAAATAAAATGACAGTGACTAAAAATTACTCCAGGCACTTAATAAAATTATATTTAATGATTAATATTGGTAAATAAACAATATATATTAGTTTATATTACCATTTATAAAAAAAATATTTAATTATGAGCTTTATAATATTTAATTTATGGAAAAGTCAAACATGACACACTCTGCTTTTTAACATGTATAATATTTTTAATATTATTTTATCTATTATTCAAGTTCTACATAAAAAATTATCCCAAATGATTATAGATTTATAATAAACATTTAATTTTAATTTTAATTTTTAGTGTAAATATATTTACCTAATATTCTTTTACAACATGTATATAATAAATAATTAATAAATGCAAAAAATAAAATAAATGATATTAAATATAATAAAATTGAATATAATAATAGATTACTAATGTAATAAAAATAAATTTAAAAAAAAATTAATTTTAAGGGATATATATATATATATATTTTTGAAATTATATACTGTATTAATATATTTAAATGTCATTGTATTGAATAGTGTCAAAAATGAAAATAATAATATTTTAAATTAAATTATAATTATTTAAATTATATTAAATTAATAAATATCATATATTATTCAAAGTTATTCGAATAAGGATTCAAATATCAATAAAGATATAATTATGGTTTTTTCTTCTATATTAACAATATTGACCCTAAAATTGTAAATATCTATGTTGTCATGGAAAGAGTAAAAGAGTTAAATAAAGGTTAAAATTATATGATAAGGGTAATGATGTGACTAGAATTGTCCAAAATGTATTTAATGAGATGATTAAAACCCATCATCATCATATATAAAGAATTACATTCTGTTTATTCATTATTAATTACAAAAAAGTTCATATTAATTTAACATTTTGATAAATTTCATGAGTTACCCCCCATGTCCTATAAAAGGAATCCACATTTGTTCATTTCATCATTGATAAAAAGTCTTTTGGATAATATATTACCTTCCAAAATAAGATCCTCTAATATATTCCCTTATACTATAGTTATTATTTGATTTATAAAACCAACCATAGTAGTCTTAATTTGTTTTGAAAATAAGGTTTTACAAAGAAGTTGTATCATTTTTAATCAATTGTTTCTTTTTTATTTTCTCTTCTGCCTACTCCAAATATTCATTAACCATGAAAAAATAGAAAATACATAATCATACATATAGTGAGATTTTATTTTCCATGTTTAATTGTAACATCCCACATAAATGAAGAATAAGACATATTTCATATTTATTAATATTTGTGAATTAATATTTATTTTACTTTAAAGGGGTTTTTATGTTCGATAGCGTACCTCATATGCAACAACGGGTTTCATTGAATTCTTACGTTTCACTAATATAATATTATTATATTAAATGATAGTTAACTCCTAGCCATTGTATTAGAGAAAATGTTTTAAACTAACTACAATATGATTATACATGTTTGTTAAATGTATTTACATTTATCTAATAAAAGTTAAAGGCTTAAAATGTGAATGAATCTAATTTTAACCATTATATACATTAAAAGGACGATTTACTGCCTTTTAATAGAGACCCCTCTTTAAATATAGTTTGTTTCACATTAATACATTCTATATGACCAAATAAAAACATTTTTTATAATGGGGATATAAAAATTTACTTTGGATAAATTTTTGGAATTTTTCCGATAAAGGTCATTTTTTAATGAATTGTGAAAAATATTATATTTTAATTCAAAAGATCGTTTTAATATAATTTATTTATATGGTTAGAATATTTTTTTAATTTGATTTAATCTGAAATTAAAATATATTTTTACCATTTAATCCAATGTTGGTCATTGAAATTAATTTCACTTTGAAATTAGACATAAAAAAGTATCAATCTTTTTATTGTAATTATTTCTTAAAAACACGCTTTTTATTTTAACAACGTGAAATAATTTTAAAACAAATTAATGACACTTCTATTTTTTGAATTTGGAAAAATAGAAATCATTTTTTAATTTGAATATCAAATATATCTTAGGCTGAATTTTTGGTATTTTTCTGAAAAGCATAAATTTTTTATGAATAGTGAAACCACTTACTCTTAGTTCAAAAACTGAATTTTTTATTTAAATGAAATTTTACCACTTTTGTGAATTGAATTTTAAAAATCATACATACATGATTGTTATCAAGAAGGAAACGTGGTTCAATAAGATGAATATAAATTTTTGGTGAATAGTAACTTTGGACTTTTATTTACCATGGTTAAAGGTAAATAGGGTAATACAAGGTTAAAAGAATATTATAATAACTCAAATTAACCTTATTACATGTCTTAACATTATTGGATGAGTAGTGGCCGACCAAGGTCATCCTTGAGTCGATTTTGGGACCTCATTTAGCCACTTGGTAGTGATAATTACAATTTGGATTAATTAATTTAATAAAAAGACAAATTTGACATTAACATAAATCTTTTAGTTATTTATTTTTGAAGGGGTTATATAAATTATCTTCTCAAATATAAATATTAATTTGAAAGCTAAAAAGATTTCATACATGATGTTATTTTTTTATAATATTTAGACATCATGTAAATTAAATTATTTATGAAACAATAATGACGGAATATTTACCTCATTAATAAATGATTTAAATAAATAAGATTATAATGATTAAAATATTTTCAAAAACATGTCCAATTCGGATTATATGATTTTATTTCGACCATGAGTCATCTAATCATCATATTCAATGATTTTTGGACCTTTTGAAACATAAGATAAGTTTATAATAAAATAATAGTTTCACACTTTCCTAAAGTGCCCCTGATCCCCTTATAAACGGAGACAAATTCTAACCAATTCCTCACACATATCAAGCAATTTGGCTCATACAACCTCAACCCAATTAATCTACCTAATTCTCTCTCCTCCCTAAATAAACCTTACCTTAGGTAGAAGGCACTTAAATAATTTCTTTTGGTTCAAACCAAAGAATGTTATCCAAATTAAAGGTAACGGTTTCTCTAAAATTGTTTTCTTTTATTTTACTCCTCCAACCCCTAAAATCTTTTTATTCCATTCTATTATAACAACACCAGTATCCTCAATATACTAGGATGTTGTTATGATAATTATTCGAACTACACATACACACACCTCCATCTAATGGGTGAAGAACATAATGTTTCTCTGGATGAAAAACCAGTGGCTCATGAATCGATGATTGTTCGATTATCTCCTACCACCTCTCATGGTGACCATTATGATGGCACTGTATTTACATATGATATATATTATGTTTATTTTTTCTTTATGCTTCTGTATTTTTCATTTATAGCATGACTTTATGGTTTCCATTATGGGTAAATATGATAATCTCATATGAGGAAGTGTGGACTACCGCCCCCTCAAGGTGATGTGACTCGTTAATGCCTTATGTGGGATGTATAAAGGATAGATTTAATGATAATATATATGATATTATACTGTGATTATAGTATACCTATGTATCATTATTCTTATATTCCATTAAAATAAGAAATAGAAATGAATGTAACATTCATGCGTACGTACGGCTTCCCATCTCAATGAATGGTGCATTTCATTTCTTACCTCCATATGTTATGTAGTATTATAAATACATGTATATGATTTATATATAAGATATATATGATATAAAAACCATGATTATCATTCTGTATATAACTAACCCTTGACCACATGAACAACATGTAATTATAAGAACTCCATTTTTGACTCAAGTGTCAAATATCGACAAAACAAACATTATTAACTTAAATTATTAAATAATATTTATAAAACGTTAATAAGTGATATAAAATGAATAATAAACTTGAAAAAGGTTCTTAAGAAACTATAAATTAACTTTAGTTTATTATTCAGGATATTAAATAACGAATTGGTCATGTCGGACACGAGGTAAGGGATATCGTCTCAATCTCCTTTCATTGGGGCATATTTTGTTCCAATACAAGAATGTCATTTTTACACTATATAAAAAAACTTTTACTATTCATTTCATTCAAAGAGAATCTTTTTCTACGAATAATTTTACTAAAATATATAAAGTATTTTTTCTTTTAACGTATGCTATGACAATGACCGTTTTTGCTACCACGAGTATTATTTGATCATTGACATCCTCAAAAAGCCGTACTGTTTTTAAAAGTAAATAAATACTGTAAACTCATTAACGTATTTTGTTATTGAAAATATATTTTATAATGGATTTTTATCTCAATATATTTAAGTGATATATTGTGATTGAAATGTGGAAATTTTTTCTTTCTTTTATAATTTTTTAATGTGTTATGATTTTATAATGGTACCCGGACATTTGACGAGTTGTTACGTGATAAACCAAATGACGGGTGGAGTTGTGAATACTAGGATGTGTGATTACATTACAACCTCAAATTCATTGGGAATGTATGTCATCCATATGCCTATTCCATTTAAGATATGTGTGGAAGTCGACGATATGGTTAGTCCATTTAAGTATGTTTATGTTCCAAGTTACCTATATATGTTATGTGATCTTTATATGGGTTTTATGGTAAACTTTTGGTTACAAAAGTGTAACTAATTATCTTTTATTCAGTGAAGTGTATTTACTTCTTCATAAAGGTGGAATGTATTACTTATGTTAAATTATTCATGGTTTACTTGTTGTTTTGAAAAAGTAATAGTGTTTGCTCATCCCAAGTTTTTATAATGTTTTTCACATGAAATAATTTGGAATAGGGTCAAGGATGGGATAATGTAAAAGTCATACTATCTTAAACATGGAACTAGACATGACTCTTTTTTTCAATAGTTCATGTTTTCTAAAAAAATGGAAATTGTGTAGAAGTGTCTACATTATAATCTTTTGAGATGTAATAGTTATGTCCTAATTATCTAAAACTCTAAACCTGAAATGATCCACAATGTGAATTATTCATTTAACTCAATATTATGTAATGTTTAAGGCCAAGTTCTTATAGTTGGTATCATAGGTTGGTTTAGAAAACATTATGAGTTAGGGTATTGTTAAATTAATGTCCATAAAGTAATTTATGTTAATATAGAAATCATATAGCCTTTACAAATTACCATTTTTCTTCACCTATGATATTTCTGTTTTCAGAAAGGTTTTCCACAGAGGAAATAGGGCAGCTATGTTGGGACAACATCAAGAGGAAGACAACCTTCCAAATCAGCAACCTGAGATGGTAAGGATCGGAACTAAACAGTTTGTTGCAGTGATGGCACAGTTGACTCAGGCAATAAATGGTGGTGGTATCCATGTATGAGATCAGCCAAATTAACCACCGAGGAACATCTCATTAGTGGATCATTTCATGAGGCAACATACCCCATAATTCGAAGGATCGTTGGACCATGTTCTAGCTGAAGGGTGGATTAAAGTACTGGAGAAGATTTTCGATGTCATGGGTTGTTCAGAACATCAAATGGTTAGTCTCTTTGTTTACCTTTTTGAAGGTGAAGCTGATCACTGGTGGTCTATAGTATAAAATATCCGGGGTAATGAGGATATTTATGCTCTTTTTTGGGATGAATTCAATGGTATGTTTTATGAGAAATATTTTCCCAAGGTGGTTCGTCTTAGGATGGAAAGAAAAATTCCTAGAATTGAGGAAAGAGGAAGACATTGTGGCTTCTTATGCATAAAAAGTCACTCGACTGACAATGTATTATCCAAATTTCATACGATATCTTGATAGTAAAATCAACCATTTTTACTCAGGACTAAAACCACGATATCAAATAGCATTAGCCTATCGTGAGTTCATAAGTTATGAAAAACATGTTCGATGTGTGGAGAAGGTGGAAATGGATTTTTCTGATGATAAGGTGTTTGTTGACAAACATCAGAATAAGAGTTGCAATTGGAAGGCAAAGTGAAAGAGTTCATCAAAGCAGCCTGGATGTAAGAAAATTAAATATCCTACTTGTGAGAAGTGTGGTAAAAATCATTCTGGAGTATGTTTATCGAAGTCTAAAAAGGGAATCCGGTGTGGTAAGTCTGGTTATACTGCTCGTAACTGTAAGAAGTATGATCAAGCAGGAAATTAAAAACCATCGTTAGGATGTTTTAAGTGTAATGAAATGGCTCTTTAGGCAAATGAGTGTCCATAGAAGAACTCAACTGGGGGAAATCAGCCAGACTACAAGCATAAAATGATGTTGAAATCCATTCTAACTACATCAGCAGATGTTGGGAGATCAAATGAAGTAGTATCAGGTACACTGTTTATTGGGTCAGATTATGCCAATGTGTTGTTTGATTCCGGGTCTACACACTCTTTCATTTTTGATAAGTTTTCTTGTAAATTGGGAATTCTATATCAATATATGAATACAGAATTTACGGTGAAAACCCCAGGAGGAAATGTAGAGACAAAAAGAAAACATAAGTACATTCCTGTCTTTGTGTGCAGAAAGAACATACTTTGAAACCTTTTTATTTTACCTCTAGTAGGGTTTGATGTTATCTTGGTCATGGATTGGTTGTCTGTTTAACTTTCTAAGATTTAATAAAGAGATAAAGAGGTTTAGTTTTAGAATGATTTATTGTTTGTGTACACGAATGAACCCATGATTTGGATAATATATCAAGAAGTTGAAAACTGGTAAAAGATGAAAATGAATGTTACCTTGCACATATTGTTGAAAATAAAGGAACTATTCAGATTAATGATGTGGAAGTGGTAAAAGAGTACCTTGATGTTTTTACTAATGAGTTTTCTTGTATAATACCTGATCGAGAAGTTGAATTTACTATTGACTTAGTACCTAACGCTAGGCCAATTTCAAAACCCCCTTATCGAATGGCTCAAATTTAACTTTTAGAGTTAAAGAAGAAATTACAAGAGTTATTATATAATGGTTTCATTATACCTAACACATCACCATGGGGTGCTCCTATCTTGTTTGTTAAAAATAATGATGTTTTAGTGATAATTTTCATTGATTATAGAGTATTGAAAAAAATTACTATTAAGAATAAGTATCCTTTTCCTCATATCAATGATTTGTTTGATTATCACCTGGGAGCTTAGTATTTTTCTAAGATTAACATGAGGTCGGGGTATGATCCGTTGAAATATATAGAAGAAGACATTCCGAAGACAGGGTTTTGTATTAGATATGGCCATTATGAATTTGTAGTTATGCCTTTTGGTTTAACCAACACACCTATTGTATTCATGGATCTTATGAATAGAATTTTCTGTGAGTTCTTGGATAAGTTTGTTGATGTGTTTATTGATGATATTTTGGTTTATTTAAAAAGTTAAGAGGAGCAAGAAATTCATTTAAGGTTTGTCTTAAAAACCTTAATAGAAAAGGATGATTATTGGAAATTCAGAAAGTGTGAGTTTTGGTTACAAAAAATTTCTCACCTTGGTCACATTATATCAATAAATGGATTAATTGTTGATCCTTCTAAAATAAAAGATACTGAAGAATGTCCATGTCCCAAAAATATAACTGAGATATGTAGTTTTATTGGTTTGGTAGGTTATGAGCTGAGGTTTGTTGAAAAGTTTGCACGGTTATCAAGTCCAATGACTAAGTTAACTCGAAAAGGTGTTATGTTAATCTGGAAAAAAATAATGTGATGATTGTTTTAAGGAATTGAAATAAAAATTGGTGAATGCTCCAGTTTTGGAACTGCCATCCAGAAATTGTGAGTTTGTTATCTACAGTTATGCTTCCTTGAAAGGACTTGATTGTGTCCAAATGCATAATGGTCAGGTAATTTCTTATGTTTCACGTCATTTGAAACCTCATGAGTTAAATTACGCTACACATGATTTGGAATTTGCTGCTATTTTTTTTGCTTTAAAAATTTGGAGGCATCATTTTTATGCAGTACACTGTGAAATATATACTTATCACAAAAGTTTGAAATATATTCACTTAGAATGAATTGAACATGAGACAGAGGAGATGGTTGGAAGTAATTAAGGATTATGATTTCACCAAACATTACCATCCTGGAAAAGAAAAGAAAGTGGCTGGTTCTTTGATTCGAAAATGTAATGCTCATTAACTATGTTACGTTTGGAACGAGATCCTTTGGTTTTTGATTTGATAAACTTTGTCATAGAAGTTGTTGCTGCGTAAAATTCTTCTGTTTTATTTCAGGTTTCAGTGAAGTCATCTCTATTAGACCGAATTATGCAAGCGCACAAGGAAGATAGTGTGTTACAGAAAAAGGTAGAGTTGGTTCAGAAGGATATGTTATCTGATTTTAACATTGATAATTATTGTGTTTTGGGATTTGGGAAGAGATTATGAGTGCCTTGTGATACACAATTGATGAATGAGTTGTTATGGGAAGCTCATAGTTCCCCGTTTTCAGTTCATCCTGGAAGTACAATGATGTACAGAAATCATAGAGAGTATTACTGGTAGGATGGAATGAATAGAGATATTTCTGATTTTACTGTGAAGTTATTGACTTGTCAGCCGTTTAAAGCAGAGCAACAGTTACTGAAAAGAATACTTCATCCTTTACCGGTTCCAGAATGGAAATGAGAAAATATATCAGTGGACTTCATTGTGGGATTACCAAAGACATCTCGAGGTAATAATTCAATCAGGGTTATAGTTGATCGACTGACTAAATCTACTCATTTACTTCTAATTAGAGATACGTTGTCTTTAGATCAAATTTCTCGGTTGCATGTTAAAGAGATAGTCAGGTTGCATGGTGTTCCCCTCTCCATTGCATCTGATCATGATCCCAGGTTTTCATATAACTTTTGGAAAGGCCTTCAGAATTCATTGGGTACTGAATTAAATTTGGGTACTACTTTTCATCCTCAATCAGATGGGTGGTCATAATGAACAATTCAGACATTACAACATATGTTATGTGCTTGTTCTATGGATTACCTAGGAAGTTGGGACCAACAACTTTCTTTGGTTGAATTTTCATATAATAACATTTTTCATTCCAGTATAAAGATGGCCCCATTTGAGGATTTATATGGAATGCATTGTTGAACTATAACTTTTTGGGATGAAGTTGGGGAATGAAAGCCGATGAGACCGGAATTGGTAGAAGAGATGGCATAAAAAGTTTAGTTGATTCAGAAGCAATTGAGAATAGCTCAGAGCAGACAGATAATTTATGCATATAACCGGAGAAAGGATCATTCTTTTGAGGTAGGTGATCATGTATTTCTCAATGTTTTTCCATAGAGAAGTGTGATGTGTTTTAGTAAGAATGGAATGTTGAGCCTGAGGTTCATTTGACCTTTTGAAATTCTGGAGAAAGTTGGATCAGTTGCGTATAGAGTTCCATTACCTCCATGTTTATCCTAGGTACACAATTTTTTTCATATTTCAATGTTTAGAAAGTATATACCAGACCGATATCAAGTTTTGAGCCCAGAGATAGTACATTTGGAATAGAATCTCTCTTATGAAGAACAACCAGTCTAGATTCCTGACCGTAGAGAGAAAGTGTTGCAGAATAAGGGAATTCAATAGGTAAATGTTTTGTGGAAAACCCATATGATTGAAGAGGCAACATGGGAATCTGAAAATGATATGATAGATAAATATCCCCACTAATTTTGATAAGTGCATAAAAATTGCGAGGATGCAATTTCCAAAAGGGGGGAAGGATGTATCATCCTAGGTAAATGAAGAATAAAAAATATTTCATATGTATTAATATTTGTGAATTAATATAAATTTTACTATAAAGGGGTTTCTATATTCGATAGCGTAACTGATACGCAAAAAAGGGTTTCTTTGAAATCTTACTTTGCACACTAATAATATAATATTATTATTTTTAAAAGGTAGTTAACTCCTATCCTTTGTATTGGCGGGAATGATAAAAACCAACTACAATATGATTATACATATTTGTTAAATAGCGAACCCTCTAAAAATATAGTTTTTTTAACTTAAATAAATTATATATGCCTAGATAAAAAACATCATTAGGATGGGGATATCAAAATTTACTTTGTGTAAATTTTTGTAATTTTTATGATAAAGTTCATTTTTTAATGAATAGTTAACAATAGTGTATTTTAATTCAAAAGTACCTTTTAATCTAATTTATTTATGTGGTTATATTAAATTTTTAATTGGTTACAAAGTGAAATTAAAATATATTTTTACTATTTAATACAATTTTCGATATTGGAATTAATTTCACTTTGAAATTGGACATAACAAGTATAAATCTTTTCGTAGTTACTGTTTCTTAAAAACACGTTATTTGTATTAAAAATGTGAATTAATTATAAAATTAATTTATAAAACATTATGTTTTGAATTTGGGAAAATAGATATTATTTTTGAATTCGGAATATCAAATATATCTTATGCTGATTCTTTGCTATTTTTTTGAAAAACATCTATTATTGATGAATAGTGAAACCACTTAGTGGTAGTTAAAAAACTGACCTTTTCATTTAAATGAAATTTTACCACTTCTGTGAATTGAATTTCAAAAATCTGACAAACATGGTTGTTATAAAGAAGTATTTTTTCTTCATTAAGATGAAAATATATTTCTTGGTGAATTGTAAATTTTGAATTTTATTTACCGCGTTTAGAGGTAAATAGTGTAATTCAAGGTTAAAATAATATTATAATAACTCAAAATTACATTAACACTTGTCATAAAATTATTTTATGAGTATTGGATGACCATGGGAATCCTTGGGTAGATTTTGGGACCTCATTGATCCACTTGGTAGTGATAATGACAATTTGGATTAATTAATTTAATGTAAACACAAAATTGACATTAACAAATATATTTAAATAATTAATTTTTATAAGGAGCTATATAAATTAACAAGTTGACTATAAAAATTCCTTGGAAAGATAATATGATTTCCTACATGATTGTATTTTTTTTATAATTTTTATAAATCATATAAAATAAATTTTTTTTGACAAAATAATGATGTAGTATTTACCTCATTAATAATGGATTTAAATAAATAAGATTATAATGATTAAAATATTATCCAAAACATGACCAATTCTGATTGGATAACTTTATTTCGACCATGAGTCATCTGATATTCATCTTTAATGATTTTTGGACCTTTTTAAACCGAAAATGTGTTTATAATAAAATAATAGTTTCACACTTTCCTAAAGAGCCCCTCTTTCCAATTATAAAAGGAGACCACTTCTAACCAATTTCTAACACCTCTAAACCCATTTGAATCTTCCAAACTCTGCCCAATTATGCTATCTAAATATCTCTCCTCCCTATAGAAGCCTCACCTTAGACAGAAGGCACTTCAATAAGTCCTTTTGGTTCAATCCAAAGAATGTTACCCAAATTAAAGGTAACTATTTCTCTTAAATTTTTTCTTTTATTTTACTTCTCCAACCCCAAAACTCTTTTTATTAGATTCTTTTGTAACAAAAATAGTATCATAAATATACTAGAATGTTTTTATCAGAATTATTATAACAACACATACAAAAACCTCCACCTAATGGCTAAATAACGTAATGTTTATGTGGATGGAAAACCAACACCTCAAGAAACGATGATTGTTTAATTATCTCTTACCGCCTCTCTGGATATTAAAGAACAAATGGGTCAGGTGAGACATGAGTTAAGGGAATTTGTCTCAATCAGCATTCATTGAGGCATATTTTGTTCTAATACACAACATTATTTTATACACTGTATAAAACACCTTTGAATTTTCATTTCATTCAATGGGAATATTTTTCTACGAAGCGTTTTAATAAATGACAAAATGGAATGTATCTTATAATGTACGTGGTGACTATGAATTTTTCCGCCACTGAGAGTATTATTTGATCTTTGGATTCCATAAAAATCCATAATTTTTTTAAATGTAAATAAATACCATATACTCTTTTACATATTTAGATATTGAAAATGATTTGGAAAATGGATTTGTTATGTCTATATAGTTAAGTGATATATTGTGATTGAAATATGGAAATGTTTTCATTCCTTTATAATTGTCTTATGTGTTATGATTTTATATTGGTACATGGACATTTGATAGGTGGTTGATAAACCAAATGACGAGTGGTTCCGTGAATAGCAGGATTGTTGGTTATGTTATAACCTATAATGCATTGGGTATGGAAGTTGGCCGTATGGCTATTCCATTTAGTGATATGTGTGGAAGTCGACCGTATAGTTATTCCATTTAAGTATGTTTTTGTCTCAAGTTACCAATATATATTTTGTGTTCTTTATATGGGATTTATGCAAATATTTTGGTTACAAAAGGGTAAGTAATGATATTTTATTCAGTGAAGAGTATTTACTAATTCATTAAGGTGAAAAGCATTACTTATGTTAATGTATTCATGGTTTACTTGTGGTTTTGAAAAACTAACTGTTTTAATTATTTGTCTATCCCTTACTGGAATTTTTATGCTCATCCACAGTTTTCAAATTTTTTTTCAAAAGACATAATATGGAATAGATTCAAGGATGGGATCAAGGAAACATCATGTTGTCTTAAACATGGAACTAGACATGACTATTTTTTCAAGAGTTCATGTTTTGTAAAAAAATGGAAACTTTGTAGAAGTGTCTACATTGTAATATTTTGAGATGTAATAGTTATGTTGTAATTCTATAAAACTCCCAACCTGAAAAGTTCCTCAGTGTGAATAATTCATTTAATTCAATATTATGCAAGGTTTACGGCCTGGTGCTTATATTCATGACCTAAATCCATATCATCTTCTATCAAATGGAAAAATAACTCATCATTCATGTCTTTGGCAGACTATCGTCCCATGAACCGATGTAATTAATTTTTCATTAGAATCTATCATGATTTTTTTGTTATAATGGAATTAATTATTATACGAGAAATTCATTAAATATTTATCATTATAAAAATAATAATAAATAATTTACCTTCTTTTCATTCATTTTAACAAAAAATGTTAACATCGTTCGTGCGTACATATGAACAATCACCTCCACAGAGTGATGTAATTCATCTTTTATCACAACATAACATGGATTTAAAACAAAAATATTTTATGGTATATATCTTTTAAAATTAAATTTTTTGATATATTAGGTTTCATAGAGCATCAATCTTAAAGGTACAATGTTATACAAATTAAATATGAATATTTTAAAATGCCTTTAATAACATGGTCATAAAATTGGCGAAATTGAATAGTATTAACCACATTATTAAATTTATATATTATATTTTTAATAATGTTTTTATATATTAATATTAATTATTATATTGGTATAATATAATAATGAATCCAAAATAACCAATTGAATTTTTATATTTTTTCCAAAATGCAATTTTTCAACCTTTTAATGGCACACGAGTTTAAAATCTAAATTTTCAGAAATTTATAAATTATATTAGATTAATTAATTATAATTTTTATATTAATATTTCAAAATTTTCCTAGTGAGATCTTTCTGAATTTTCCGGAAAATATTTATTTCCTATTAAATAGTGAAAAATAATGATTTTCATTAAATTATCAATTTCATTAAAATAAATGTTTATTTATGATATAAATTAGATATCACTTGTTAAATTATACATATAATTTAATTACGAATTGAATGTAAATATAATATATTTATATCATATAATATGGAAATTACATATTTATAAATAATAAATTAATATTTTGGATTTTTTTAAATAAATAATAACGAAAAATTTTATAATTAAAATTATTAATTAAAAGAAAAATTATATTCATTAAACAGATTCATAAATCATTATTTCATTTTATATTTATTAAAAAAAATTATGAGAAATTATTTATATTTATAAAGTGTAATAAAATCGTTTATAATTTCTAAATCATTAGTTTTCAAAAAGATAAGGATTTTAATTAATATATAAATTTCTCATATATTAAAAATTGATTTAATATGTTTTTTTCTATTTTTAATTTGACAAATCAAAAAAAAATATGGATAATTTTTTTGATTTTTCTAAAATAGTTGAATTTATGGCGAATAAATATAACAATTTATAGTATTTAACAAATACCATAATTGTTGGGTTATAGATGATGCATGCCGAATATAGTATAATAATCTCAAAATTGTAGTCATTATTGTAATATTTATAGTGAAATTATTCTATCTAATGATAGTATTGATTAATATTAGTAACCTAATGAATAAAATAATCAGAAAAACACTAATATCCTCCTCTATATATATATCACCTATCACAACCTATTGTCTTCACACCTGTAAATCCTATAAGCTTATCAAATTTCATCAAAATAACTCTCGAAAAAATCTCTCCATCATTCTAGTCTTTCAGGTCTCACACAAAATTCTATTTCTTAGCTCTTTAAGAAGGTTCTTGAGGAATGTAATTCAAGAGGTAAACCCCCCTTTCCTTCTTTTAATTTTCATTCAATATATATTCATTTCTCAACCATTCCTAATGTACTCTATTAAAATATGAATAATAACTCAATTATCATCTTAATATTATTTTATTATTTAAATAGAATATCCATTATAAATTAAATTCTTTTCCAATTTTATTCTAAAATTAGAAACACCATCATTGAGGTGGTGATTTACTACATTTGTGGATGATGAATTTCCATTTTTAAATTATGCCTTCAAGGATGGTAAAAAACCAATTTTGTGTTTAAAATATATATTATATGAATAATAACTTATTTAATATTCTGGAACAAGTATTTGTAAATAATATTAATTACTTAAACAAAAATGTTGCATGTAGATTGAAATATTTCCCAAATAATGTAAACAGTTATTATTAATATTTTATCTAATAAACCATCCTAATATGTTGAAAAAATATATATAAGACCATTTAATTGTTGTGAATTTAATTAATAGCATATAATCTCAATTTTGGATTACTTTACAAATTTTAATGCATCTTTCATACTACTATACAAGTGAACTTATCATGAAAACCAAGGAAAAAAACACTCTCAAAAGATGAAATTAAATATTATAACTCATAAAAATCATTAAAATAACATAATAAAACTATAATAAATAAAATATATTTTGAATTTTTTATTCATTAATTTATAAATGAATATAATAACATTATCTGTTATAATTATGTGAAAATGTGTAATGCTTTTGTACATAACGTAACGATATTCTCATCTCACTTTTATTTCAGTGAGATATACCTTAATGAACACTTATATATTGTATGTGGTATATGTGTATGGGAATTTTATGAATAATATCACGAGTTAATCTATATTTTTTTAATTCAATGTTTTATTTTTGGAATATGCATTAATGGGGTATATGATTCAATTAATTAAAACATTATAATCGTTTCTTCATGAATATACATTTTTTCCTTCTAGTTAGACATTCTCTATCTTCAAATGAATGTAATTTTTTATACATTTACTATAAATTTGATGAATAAGTTCCAAAAAAATTATACATATTAATTCATATTTCATTTTTGTGGAAATACATGTTTATAAGGTTTTCTTCATTATTTTTTTTTGATAAGAATGACCGATTAAACGGATGATCCCAATTTCATTCCAATATTCAAGTACATGCCTTTATATTTTTAAGCCATGAATATTATTATAAAATCTATCATTTTATTATGAATGACTATCTGTGTTCATTTCTGGTTTTATGAAAACCCTTATGTATTTATCTACATTAAATTATCCTATATGTTTTACCTTGAGCCACACTGAAGTGGCTCATTTCTATAGTTTCTTAAAAAATATTTTTACATGTTTTCACTTCTTTATAAAAATATCATAATGAAAAATATTTTAATATGTAAAATTTTATTTCATTCACTTTTATTTTATGGGATATACATGATTAGAATCTATATTTTTAAAAATATATATAAATTATATTCACAAATAACATTCCCTTCCCACGTAAAAGGGGTTTTTCTCTCAAAAACATCTCAATAATTTTATATGAGTATTTTCATCAATATTAAAACCTTATTTTAAATCAAATTCATTATTGAAATTGATGTTATATCTTTTTATCTACATTATTTCATAATAATGTTGCGTGAGTATACTCTTCATACTGATTTCCATCTTACACTAATGATTTATTATTATGTTTATGGATTGTAGAATGTTACTAATATATCATATCTATGTTTTAAAATTAATGTACTTGTTTATTGCCTTCCACCCCTTTTATATGAAGAATGAATTGGATATATTATGTGATGTGTAGGGCCCTCTATAATCCCTCAATGTGTTAATATTTCTCATGATAAGAACTTGATTTGGTGTTACCCATATATATATGGTGTCCTAGATGAATCCATAAGATTATGTTTCTGATGTATGGAATTATGAATTCGATAAATATGAAATTATCAATAGACAATACTTGTGATTATTTGACTAGTATAGTATCCCTTGTTATGTTTCATCAGATTATTTATATATTATCATTTATTAAACATTTATTCCTTCAATATTATTCTCAATATTATGAATTAATTCTATGTGATTTTTCTTCTAAACCGATCATTATTTGGTTTAGGTTTATTTTTTTTGGTTCTTTTATATTACATACACATACTAAGAATATGAGATCACCCATTTCATATGAATAATTCTTCCAAGGATGATAAGTTATATATTATGAATGACTTATTGGGTGAATTTAGGTGTATATGTGTGTTTACAAGGGAGTTTATACGATTGTTTTTACTTTCATATAGTAATTTAATACAAATAAATTTACCTGTTTTTCCAAGGCCTCTAAAATAATCAATCCATTTGGATGGGAACACATGTTCATAATACTATTGGTATAAATTCAGGCACAAATTTTAAAGCATCTTTCTTTAATACTGGTATAATATAATCGGTTGGATAACATTAGTTGTTAAAATATTATTTATAGAATAACCACAAAATATTTTACATTATGTTAAGGATAAAAATAAATTGAATATTAATATTAATATTTTTCATTTTCTAAATTATCTGTATATGTTATTTTCCTAGATAAAATGTGGAAGTAGAAGATGGATGTAACTTAGAGGATGATATTGTTCCAAATTAGAAACCCATAATTGTTAAAATATGTTCTCAACTGTTTATTTTTATGATGTACTTTTTCACATACACTATAAATAGTGATGGTTACCATGGTTAAGAGTAGCGAGATCTACCATGATTTAATATTTCATTAGTGGATCATTTCATTGTACAACACCCCCATCATTCATTATATCATATTTTATTTGGAAGTTAAAGTATTAATTAATTCCCAAGAGAGGATTTTTGATATACTGTAATGTTCAAAACATCAAAATTCAACCATTTCCATTTATTTTTTTCATGGTAAAGAATACCAATGGTGGTATATATGTAAAAATAACATATAAAAATATTCTTTTCATTATCTAGAATGGAACACATTTATGAATATATTTCATGTGAAATATTTTCTTATGGTTATTCATCAAAAGATAAAGAAACAATTCCTGGAATATAGAGAATCCTATGATGATTTTATGTCTATAAATGAATAATATATCACTATATTGGGTAGTTATTTTCTAAAATTTGTTCGGCGACACGATAATAAAATTAATAGATTTTATCAGGGATGAAACCATGTTTACAAATAGATTTGGAGATAATACAGTTTAAAAAATAATAGAAATTATTCCATTGTACTGAGAAATAATTTCTTATGTTATTTAACATGTATGTTCCTTGAGATAAAAAAATTAAGAAAACCTCAAGGTGGAATGAAACAGAGAAAGTCGCGTTAATATCTCTAGAGATAAGCCCCTAAAATGTTCTATGTGTGGTAAAATTATTTTAATGGAAAGACTAACTGGATGTGGAATTTTTTTCTGGTGAGTTAATTATGGTTACAGTGCTTATGACTATAATGAAAATAATCTGGAACAAAAAAAGTATGTGGTTACCTATATCCATCTAAAGGTGAGGTTTCTTAGTTGTAATAAGTGGGTCCATTATGTATAAATGTGTCTGATGAATGTTTCTTATGTTTGAAATCACAATGATCTAAAACAAAAATATATAATAAATTTTTTTCATACTAAAATATTTGACATCGGTAAATTAGGTGAACATATGATAGCTTTTGGGAGGCCGATTTATTTTTATGTGTGATCATGCGTTTAAAGTCCTTGGTAGCCTATTTTGATGTTTTATGTAAATCAAAATTTTCGGGACATTTTATCTTGTTTTATAAATGTTTGAGTTATATTTAACAATTATGTTTATGATATGAAATTTTCATTTTAGAAACAATGTATTTATTAGTTTGGAGAAAATTTTAAATTCTTTCGATTCCCTTTGGGGATTATATGAAAATTTATTATATGTGAATTATGGGATGTAAAAAAATTGTATGATATATATATTGGGGTTAAAAAATTTCATTCAAGTTGAGTATTTTCAGGTTATTCTTTAATGATAATCCCATTTCATTGAAATATATAAATAATGTATTAATATTTATAATAGGTAAACTATTGTTTGAGTGACAACTCGTCGCTCCTCACATGGCCATGAGGCTTGAAACAAAAATTTAATGGTGATAAGGGTGCATCACATACAACTGCCCTATATGAAGTCTCAGTTTGTGTGGATTTTTTTAGTAAACCAATTTAATTGAAGAAAAATTAGTTGATTTTGGTATCATATATTGTATCGAATATATTTCCATGGTATTAGATAATGATTTAGTGATTAAGTGATTAATGTCATTTTAGAAGACGTTCACCATTTTGGAAATCCTATAAAATTAAGGTAAAATGAATATAATGAGGAATAAATTTCAGACTATAATTTGGAGAAAAATTTTATTTAAATTTTTATTAATGGTTTCTTTTCTTATTTATATAAATGTTTACCATATCAAGAATATTATATGATTTTAGCATATAAATTATGGAATGAGACATTACGAGTAATTGAAGTTATTTGGATGTAAATTATATATTCTTATTGGGATGATTATGTATTCAAATAATTATAATATTATAGTTTTAATCATTGTATAGATAATTTTCAGGGTAAATGAAAACCCATGATTTTTATTGAACACTATGTTTTCGAGCATACATGGTACGACACATCTAGCTTTAAGGAAGAACTATAAATTATTTCATAAATATAAAAAATATAGCCTATCATCTATATTTTTGGGACTGTATTTTATTGACCAAATTATGAAATATTTAATATTCCTAAATATTTAAAATTTATCACATTAAACATTTATTCAATAAAAAATTATTTTTATTAAATTTGTTTTATTTTTTAAATCCACTATTCAAAAATGATTTCATTGCATTGGTGATAGAATAAAAATATTAATTTCATGATCTACTAATTTTTTCTTTGAAATAAATATCATTTTTAAATCAATATTAAAATATTATTCTATTGTGAAATTTTTAGTGTTTTCAAAATAGTTTGATTTTTCAGGGAATAGTGAACAAACTCGCATTTTAATTGAAAACATTATTTTATTTTAAAGTATATATAAATAAAAATTCTATTGTTTACTTTTATAAAAACATAATTATTAAATTTTCATTTTTTATAATCAAATTATTGTTTTTAAAATTTAACTGATAATTTAATTTAACATAAATAATTTTTATATTTTAAAAAGAAATATTTAGGGAAAATGTTATTCATTGCCATTTGGCTGTATAATTTTATCTTAAAGGATAGAATGTATGAGTTGTGAGTTTGATTTTTTTTCACATTTTTATTCAGAGGACCTAATTTTAGTAGATAGGTCACTATTATTTTTAAATAATACGAATATTAACCCCATTAGTTTTTGTTCCCCATGGTAAAGGTTAGATATGGTAATTATGGGTAAAAATAAAATGATAAGGTCTATAAAACGTTCTTGAAATTGAGTAAAACTATATTGGATGAGTAATAATTTTCCATAACCATTCATGGTTCGGTTATATGACTATTTATGTCCATATTGATTATATTATAACCTTCATATTATTTTATTTAACGAAATTCCAATGATGTCACACTCTTGTTTTTAATAAGTACAATATTATTAATATGGTGTTGTCTAGAATTTATGTTATACTATCAATATAATTTTGAAATATTATAAATTTAACTTATACATGGTAATTTATATTAGACTTTTTCCTTAAAAAATTACATTAAATGCATACACAACACTTATGAGATATTTATTTAATTACTGGGAAATTCAAAAAATGTAAATAAAAAAATTAAAATAAAAATTATATGAGATTATTAATGTCAAAAAAAAATATTATATATTCCTTTTGAATGTTTTAGAAATATCAATAAATTATTTTCGAAGTAATGTTTTTCTATTTATATTTTTAAATTCTAATGTAATGAATAGTTTCAAAATTAACAATACTCATATTTGAACATAAATAATAAATAATTTAATGATATAATATTATTATAAATTTAAAATTCATCTATTTCAATAGTATAATGTTTAAAAAATCATCCAGGTCCTAATTATGGGTCATTTTTCATTATTATAAAGCCAATATTTACCTTCGAAGAGTAAAAATCATTATTTTCATGGTATGTGTTGATGTAATTAAATAATTCTTAAAATAATTTGATATGGGAATGAAATTGATATTAAATTGTCCAAAATACCTTTTCTGAGATTTTTTTGACCCATCATCATCTTTTATTGGAAATAACTATCTTATAAGTCATTTCAAATTGAAAATTAATTTATATTATTTTAATATTTTATGAAATTACAATAGTGGTACCCCCCTCTAATATAAAAGACTATTATTATTTGTATTTATTAATAATTTAATCCATTTTTTATTGGAAAATACAACACAAATTCAATCCCATGATTCATTATTATGTGCATAACATCAATCTTATTATCCTTGTTTTGTTAAGCAGGGGAGCATATCTGAATAAGATGTACTGTTTTTAATCAAGTCTATCTATTTCTTCTTCTTATAAAACATAAAAAGACTCATAAAATATTATATAATAATAAATATTTTATACAAAATATAATAATATGTTAATATATTTATTGTATGATCCATATCAAATTGTCATGTAAATCAAATGGGAAGATAATTCATCATTTGTGTGTATGGCGAACAACCACCAAGTAAACCGATGTAATTTTTTTGACAATCACCATATCTAACGATTAATTATTATAAATGGATAAATATTATTTAATTAAATTCGTGATTTATAATTAATAAATGATAGTATATCATTTATATTCCAATAATTCCATGTACTAAAAATGATAATGTTGTTTGTGGATATGTCTGAACTATCACATCCATGTAGCAATGTGGTTTGTTTTTATCAACTCATACCATGGGTGTTGTATATAAGTATATACAATGAAATAATATGATATTTATTATATTTTAATAATAACTTATATATAACCTTATAATTACAAAATTTTGATAAATATTAATGAAAATTGAAAATGTTACTCTTGTGTATGTATAGATTTACATCACCAGGATTGTAACGTAGTTCATTTATCCTAAATATATTTAATAATTAAAATTAAATGTATAATTAATGAATAAAAGTGATCATTATTTCATTATTATTGTTCTAGGGATGATTAAATCTTGATATCGTTGACCATATCAACCTACCAAGGTCATTCTGGACATATAAGCCGAATATTATAAGTACATATATTGTGAACATAAATAATTATTTATTATTATAAAATTGAAATAAGTGACATAAAACATTAAATAATTATAAAAAACTAATTCATAAATTATAAATTACCCCATTTTTATAATTTAGTATGATAATAATTTTATATGATTATTCTGAACAAAGGTATGTGACATTTATGAAAATCCACTTTTAATGAAAATCATCCAACACTTTCCAAAAAGTAATTTTTTTATTTTGTAAACATATGATACCGAAGTTTAGTTTTCCTCAATCATGAAAAACTAGTTTTTATTCATAATTTTGAATATTACATGGTTATTTTCAATGAAAATGATTTACATATAAGTGCACAACAGTTTTTATTAAAATGTTGTTATTAAAATGGAAGATTTATTTTCATAAAAACTACATCCAATAATATTTTCTATAAATAAGGCCTTAATTCCCTTATATGGGTTATTTTTGTATTTATAAAAGCTTTAGATAAATGGGTATTTTTTACATATTAGAGTAGTTTACTAAAGGTTCTAAGATTAAAATTTCAGTTGTAAAATGTTTTATTTTTGAAATAGTGAGACTGATATAGTTTATATGAATAGTTGAGCCCCTATATAGCTAATGTGTGAGTCAATTATAGCATATATCATGGGTCTTCTTATATAGAATTGGTTGATCCTGTTATAACATTGGGTTCACCTATAGAGTGCTCCAATGTATTGTGTTATGTATCATTACATTAGAGGAATGAAGGAGGGATTAACCAAGTGATTTCACAAATGGATTTATTTGGGCACCAATTATTTATGAAAAAAGTTTAAAATAGGATATTAATTTCATTATCTATGGTGCCAAAAGTGTTTTGACATTATTTTTATGTATTCAATGTATTTTACTATGCTAAAATTGCATTTGTTTTTTTAATATGACTTATTTGAAAATCTCAATGAACATTGAAATAGTGAAAAATATTACATCGGTTTTAATGTTTTACACAAGACTAACCATTTTCTTTCACCATTAATAATATTTTTTTCTCGTCCCAAAATTAGAAATGATTTCCATTGTGTTTGAAGTATTATTTGGGACATGGATAATTTCATGATCAAAATTGAGAAGACGATTCAATGAACAAAAATGTAAATAATTTAAATAAAATGTGGAAAATGTATACTGAGTAAATGAAATCACTTATGTTTTATGGTTTGTTTATGTATTAATTATGACCTCATTCTAAAAACCGAAAATCAAAAATATATTTTGGAAAAAAATTGTTTTTAGATTTAAATAAAATGTAATATTTAAGGTCTGGTATTATAGGAATTCATTTAATATATATAAATTTAATGTTCATTCGTGTTTGCGAAGATTATGAACATAGATCTCAACCATAGTTTCATGAAAATTAAATTTTGTGTTTACTTTTCTATATTATGTTAATAATATTAATATTTTTCCAATTTCATGCATTAACAAATTATCGTATTTATTTCGGTATTTGATATCTCTAAATATCTCACCAGTTGTGAGATACAATCCCATGTATCCCTTAATGGGAGAAAAAAATATAATTAAAGATTCATTAAGCATCACTCCTTACCCCTTTTTAAAAATTAGAAAAATTTAGATGATATCATGTTGTCAGATTGTGATAGTTCCCTACATAATTATTATCCTTCATTTTAATTATTTAAATAAAAAACACATCTATGTACCATAATTAATGTGCACAATGGAATAGGTTCCTTAGTAAAGAAATTTTTATTGGTTCATGCCAATGACTTTTCTATAACGGTTATATAATCATGAGAATGATTCCATTACCCCAGACATGTAAGGAAATATTATATAGAAAAGTAGTGCTTTCTAGGTATACTATGTGTTTTGAAATTTTTCATATTTGGGATTCTTAGGCATAAATTAGGGCCTTGTTTGAGAATTTGAATTAGGTGATTAATAAAGAAACAATTATGTATTGTTTTGATAGGTTATAAGAATGAGTCCGTTAAACTATAAATTCCAATCAACAACTCAACATTTCATTATAAATTAATTTTTTCATTTCACACAATTCTATTTTCTATCGTCATTGAGTATATAAAAAACCAATAATAAAATATATTTAGGAGAAAAATGGGTATATTGGGTCATATCTTTACATAATGATCATAGTCACCATCCAATTTTGCATTATAGAACATATAAATTTTTTCCATGAGAGGTTTGTGATATCATTGCATCATAGGAACAATCACCAATTATCCAGCAGGTCACCTAATTATTTTTTCACACTTTTCAACAAATTATTTATTTTTATTAATTTCTTCAATTAATTATTTTTCATTTACATTTCAAACATTGGAAATGGGATAAAATTTACTGTTTTTTTTCATTAATTTGCAATGATATAACAATTATATTCAAATTTCAATGATATAGAGAGAAGAAAATTTTAAGATAACGAGACACACCATCCAAAATAATATAAAACAGGGAATTCTCTCTTCCTGTTGCGACATGGGGAAAAATCTTGGGTTAATATATAAGAATCCATTGGTTCACAATAATTGATGGTTGAATGATTACTACAATATTAGAAAACCTAACCAGTATTAAATTCATATTCCCCTACACCATACGAATAATATATAATGAACACCAATTCAAATTAATGTTTTACGAACAAAATATTTTCTACAATGCCAACAAATCAATAATAAATAATCTTATATGGGAGGAAGAATGTAAATTTTGTATAATATAGAAACCAATATATCAACAAATATATACCAAAGACTAACAGAATATCTACTTGAAAAAGGAGAAATATTACCCTTTTTTGTTCTCATGTTAAGAAATTTTGGTCGTTGAAGAAATTATTGAATCCCCTCATCATCTAGAAATTTCAGCAATATTTCCCAAAGAACATCATAAATAATATTATATTCCACCAGATACATCACATGAAGATGGCTGACCAATTTTTTTTATCATCTTCGAAATTCATATGAAAAATAACACCTATTGTTTTGAAATGATTATTCAACCAATTTGCAGTATAACTTTTATGAGTGTATAAAAAAGGAGATAGTGGGATTTTAATAGAGAATTGTTTACCCAATACCTTTTCATATCAATAGTTTCTGTGATGAATTTTCCAGGGAATATAATGACATCACATTAATGAACCATTGAATGGAAGATAACATTCATTAGAATATATTTAGTTATATTTTACATATATAAAATATCATATAACACTGTATTTTTGAAATTATATATCTTCACGTGATTTAATTATCATATGGTAGTTAAAAAAATATAAGGGACCAATATTGAGATATTCATACTAGATATTTAAAAGGTTGAGTTCTAAGTGGTTATAAATGTATAAATTATGATATAAAATTATAGAAATGGGGGATAATAAGATCAAAATTCATCTTTTTAAATTTATTCTAAAATTGATAATTTAATATATTTCACTTTCAAATGATTGTAAATACAATAACCATATTGAGTGATCTTTATAATGAAATGAATTTTAGAAAATTGGCGGGGATATAATAAAAGATGATGCATTAAAACCATTCAATAGTCCATACCTCCCTCAATATCATGTTGTAAACCCACCAATTGGAGGAATATCATTCAGGGTTCCCATATTAATTTTATTCCTAGAACATGTAATTTTTTCTTATTATTTGTAGTTATATTTTCATAACAGCAATCAATGGGTACACACACACCATTACCCAGTGATAAACACTAGAAAAAATAACATGTGATGGTCTATAGAACATAAGATATATCCCCCTATAGTTTATAGATAACAATATGATATTCCAAGAAGATTATAGTTCAATTGAAATTAATTAGATGAGGAATTTTTCATGTGTTGATTTATCATAACTCTAATACATTTTCGATGTACATGTAATAAATATTTTGGTATATTTTATTACTTTTTGGATTAATATAGAACAAATGGGATGAAATTGGATCACAGATCAATGATATATTAAGGAAACATTATCCCTATCATATTCTTATTCTATTCTATTTTAATAATAGACCAATACTTTTTACACATGTTGATGTTAAATATGGACTTATTTTACTGGAATGGGAGAAATATCCTTATATATTTTTTTATTTAATTATGAAATTTCATATAAAAAAATAATTTGATTTCTTTTTTATTTAGTTTTATTTTGATAAATAAATATGTCATGCATATATTATTTTAATTATTTTATTGTTATTATGATATAATGATTAAATGATAAATAATATGCTATTTTAGGAACATTAATAAAGTATAAATCATGTGACCGTTCGTGAGGTTTTATTTATTCACATGGTGGATAAGTCTTAAATATATATATTACACTTCCCAAATCATAACTAAAAAAGCATTGTTTGTAATGAATTCCAAGTTAAAACACATAGAAACAAGGGAATAACAAGGTGGATTTTATCCAATACTCAACACGAATGATAATAAATAAAAAATTTTGATCTTCGACATTAAATGAAATATAAATAGTGGATAATCATATATATTATAAATATGGGATACTAAAATATTAAAGAATAAAATGGAAGAGTCTTTTACTTATATTAAATGCATATAATATTATCCATGTTATAGATTAGATCTCTATAATAATAATGTATACCTTTTATTTTTATCAATGAAATCATTTTATTTAAAAATATAATGATTAATATATTTACTGACCTAAAATCTATATCCAAGAATATGGTCATTCCAGAATAAAATCAATATATAAATACATTAGAAAGAATATTAACCATTGATATACAATTGTCATTTAGTATCTATTAATAAATGATTAATGATAATAAATTATTGAAAAATATCAACAAAAAAAACATAGAAAATAAGAATTCTGAATATAGCCAATTTTTTCATTATAAATTCTACAAAAAGGAACATACCACCTCATGTAATCCATATGATAGTAAACCCCCCTAAAAATCCTACCACCTAGACCATCAATCCCTTAATTAATCGTTATAAAAAACCACTAAGACTAATTTCCTTTAATGTTTGATCCACTAAAATTTATTTTTTGGAAAGAATCTGTCAAAACTCTATCAATATCCATATATCATTTAAAAAATAAAGTTTATTTAAAACTCATAAAATATAGTAATCATGATTCCAAGCCAAATCCCTAAAATAATCAGAAAAATTAATTTTCTAAATTATAAAAATATATGGTATATTGAAAAAATATAAATATAGAAGTTATAATTATAATTAATTGAGTAATTGTTCTCACCAAATAACTCCTCGTTTCAATAAAAATATTGCATGTATGTACACATGTTAATGTTCTATATGAAGAATTATAATGTTTCTCAAATAATATTCAAATTATGTTCTTGTATATCCCCATTAATATAATATATATATATAATATTAGTAATATATTATATGTCTATATCTATTTATCCACAACATGTTAATTTCTAAAATGTCCATTCATAACCATTCCATTGTGAAAAACTATCTAAAAATCCATCATCACTACAATAATGATGATTCCATGAAGTTCCATTTCATCTTAAAATGTAACGCACAACTCCTATAATATATATTATATGGTCTTATTTTTTTTACTTTTAATGAAATTTTTTCCATGAAATACTCTCTGATGAATGCATCAGAGATTCTTTTCAAGAATTTCTTTAAGCCCCATGACATTCAACCTCAACTACATAGTATTATCTATTTATATTTTTATGTAACTCTCATACTTTTCTATTCCTTCATCACCACTAGACCATCAGTAAATTACCATAATAATTTTTCAAAATATTTTACATGCATGTAGATACTAGAGATGTATCATTTATATTTTATAATTTCATAATAGTCACAAAACTACCTCTATTTAATCTCAACAAAAAATTACCAAATGTGGGCCATCGTCTTCATAGTTAATCTTATGTGATAATTTATTAGTTTGGTTGAGAACATTTTAGAATATCATATATTGACTCATTCTTACAATATCATTAGTTTATTTATATATTAATCATTTTAAACATGATAATGATTTTCATCACATTTTGATGTGATAGTATCAAAATTACATCTCTTTTTACACGTAATTGAAAATGAACATTTGAATCATGTGTGGTATTATATAATACATGATTCAAACAAGATAGAACATCCTATAATGTTTAATTTTTTTTACGTAAAATATAATTCTAATGAGTCTTATAATGAATTATTTTTTACTTATATTTTATTTTACAAATAACAAAATATACAAATTTCGAATGAAAAAATAAAAAATAAATTATGAAAATATTATTAATTAATCATATAAATTACAAAACATTTAAATTAAAAATAATTTATGAAATATAGTTATCAAATTTATCCACACTCATATAATTTATTATAATAATCTATTAATTCAACACATCATTACAATTAAAACCCATCTTACCACGATTCTCACACCATAGTCATCAAAATCAAACAGTTATCAATAATGAATAAAGATAGAATAATAAAATATAATATATGTATCTATGTACTCACTTTTTAATAAAACTAAGAAACTAAAAATTCTATATTTCTATTTAAAATTAAATATTCTTTTATTAAATTATATTTACTAAATTAAACATATTGTTAATATTGATGCAAATTATTGTCTAAATTACCTAAATAACTTCTCCCATCACTCAAGAAATTTTTTTTTAATTTTTATTCTCACGTATTTAGTAAAATAATCATAACTACATTCTTAGAAATCCAAAATTACAATGCATGATGGGAAATAAAAATATCCTTCAACCACTACTCAAAAATACAATTCAATAATGATAAAACCAAAAAACACATTCATAATCTCATGGGATCAGAAATATGAGAAACGAAAAGAAAAATGTTATATTATCCCTATTTTATGAAAATAATTAATTCCCACATTTTTTTAATTTTAATGGTTTCCACATTTTTTAGTGGATGTGAAAAAGAACATAGTGGATGGAAATTCAGTAATATTTCACCAAACTCTAATATAAATACTCAAAATCTATAATTTTTAAAAATTACTCTTCCCCTTAAACATCATTTGACATAATAATCCCTATCCCCTACTCCATTTCCAATAATTTATAAGTACTATGAGTTTGACAGGAATGTTATGTAGCCATCTAAATTTATATCACAATCAATGTAATTTGTAGAGCCATAATGTCAATAAATAAAAATAAAATGTAAAGGTAGATCCCAATGTAATAAATTGATAAATTAAAATAAAATTTAATCATATTATTGTTATTTGTATCTCTTATATATTTTACATGATATAGATACAAGTTCTAGTAGCCTAGATTTACTGAGTATTTGTAACATCCCAGGTAAAAAAAGAATATAAAATTTTCATATTTATTCATATTGGTGAATTAAATACAAATTTAACATTAAATGGGATACTAGGTTCGATGGAATACCCAATATGCTTCAACAAGTTTCTTTGGAATCTTACATTGCACGCAATGTTGAGTGATACTGAAAAATAATAATATAGTATAATTATTTTCAATAGTTTCTAACACATAGTTATTGTAATAGAGGGAATGAATATAAATAACTGAAATATGATTACACAAGTTTATTAAATTTTTTTACATTTTTCCAATATTTTTTAAATGCATAAAATGTGAATGAATTCAATTTTAAAAATAAACACTCTAATATTCATTAAAAGGTTGATTTACAACCTTTTTATTGAGAACCATTTTTAAATCTAGTTTTTTTCACATTTAATGTTCTATTTGACAAAATAAAATTCTTATTTTGAATATGGACATAAAAATTTAATTTGGGTAAAATTTTGGTATTTTTCTGATATAATTCATTTTAAATGATTAGTGAAAAATACTATATTTTAATTCAAAACTACCTTTTATTCTATTTTATTTATAGGGTTATATGATTATTTTTATTGGTTTTAAATTTTAATTAGATTATATTTTTACGTTTTAATCCAATTATGGTCATTGTAAGTAATTTCAATTTGAAATTGGATATAAAAAAATGTAAATCTTTTGATAATTATTACATATTAAAAACATTCTTTTTATGTCCACAATGGGAAATAAATTTAAATTAATTTCTGCCTCTTCGGAGTTCTGAATTTGGAAAATTGGACTCGACATTTTGAATTGGTAGGTCAAAATTTTTTAAATATGTATCTTTTATTTATAGGTATTGGGAATATTTAAATCAGAAAATATATTATTTACAATTGTAAAAAGATAAATCTGGTATATAATGGTAAACATATATTATTATTAAAATATTAAATTATTCTAACATTGGTACTAATCCTATTTGTTGATACAAGTCCAACCATAGGCATCCTTGGGATATTTTTTTTTGTCCCTATGGATCCACTTTGGATTTATAAAGCCTCATTATATTTATTAATTTAATGTAAAGACAAAATAAGACAAACATATATCTTTTAGTAAAATAATATTATATGGGGTTATATATGTAATCTCTTCTACGATAAATATTTATTTGAAATAAAAGCAAATTCTTACATCATGGTATTTCATTAATTATTTTTAGACATCCAATAAATAAATTTTTATATGACATAATGATGATGTAATTATTAGCTCATTAATGAATGTTTTAAATTAATGAGATTATAAAGGATAAAATAAATTTATTTTAAAAATTTTATGCCATACACTAATTTTAGGGATGATTATTACATTTTATCATTGACTTATTGTATATTTTTCAATATAATCAATTTGATATATAATTTTTAAGACTTGATATGAATACTATTTAAATTGACATAAATCAGTTTTTAAATCAATTAATATTTTATTAAATTCTATAATAATATTAAAAATATATTTTTGTGAAAAAATACATACACAAGGTTTATTATGTAATTAATGAGCCACTTATGATTTTATTATCATTTTATAGTGTCTATATTAACCATATAGTATGAATATATAAGAGAACATTGTATACTTAAAAAAGTTAATAAGGGGTAAATAAAAATAATAAAGCTTAACAATTATCCAAAACCATCCAATTATCATTAGATGATTTTATTTCGATTTATATTCACCATAACTTATAATTAAATATGGTTTGGCCCATTTAAAACAGAATATTAGTTTACAATCAAATAATAATTTCATTCTATCCTAAAGAGCCCCTACTCCCCCTTATAAAAGGACACCACCTCTAACCCATTACAGACATCTCTCAATCCCCATGGATCATCCATTATATTCCAAAATACGACCTAATTAACCCTATATTTTACCTACATGACTTACCTTAGGGATAATGAAGTTCAATAAATACATTTGGTTCAAACCAAAGGGAGTTACCCGATTTAAAGGTATCGACTTTCCTCACGTTCTCTTATTTTATTTTAGTTCATCACTCCCTATGCTCTTGATTTTCTTTTCTAAATAACAATTCTAGTATTTTTAATATACTAATTATTTTTTTGTGAAAATTATTCAAACTACACTTACACACACACCTATATCTAATAGGTATAGAACATAATGTTTCTCTGGATGGCGAACTATTGCCTGACGAAACGATGATTATTCAATATTTTCTTACCATCTCTTATGGTGTCCATTATGATGAGACTATAATTATATAATATATATATTATATTTATTGTATCTATAAGCTTCATTAATCCTCTTTTATAACATTTATTTAAGCTTCACATGTTGTGTATATATGATAATTTAATTTGAGGATGTGCTGACTACCGCCACCTCAATGTGAAATGACTCATTCATACCATACATGGAATGTATAAAAGATAGTTTTAATAACTTCAAATAATGTATATAAAATATGGTATTATACAGAAATAATAATATGATTATCTATCATTTTGTTTTCATTCCTTTTGAAATTTTAAAAAAATGAAATGGATGTAGCATTCATGCATACCCACGGCTTACCGTCTCCATGAATGGTGCTTTTCATTTTCAGAGATAAAAATGATATAGACTATTGAAAATACACATATAAAAGATATATATATATATATATAATATTATATAAATCATGAATATAATTATGGATATAAGCTATTTTTGACTACATGGACAAATAATAATTTTAACATGTTCATTTTTTACTAAAGTTACGAACATCGACAAAATGTCCAATATAAAATCAAATAATTAAATAATTGTTATAGAATTATTATAAGTGATTTAAAAGGAATAATAAACTTGAAAAAACATTCTTAATAAAGTATAAATAAACTAATGTTTATAATTCAGGAAATTAATGAACTGACGTGTCATGTCTGACATGAGGAAAGGAATTTCATCTAAATCTCCTTTCTTTAAGAATTTTTTTTATACACGAATTTCTTTTATACGGATTATAAAAACCATTGAATATTCATTTAAATCAAATAGAATATTTTTTCATTGAAGTTTTTTTCTAAAAAACAAAAGGAATGTTTTTTATTCTTTCCGGCGACAATGACCTCTCCATCATCGTAATCGTTATTTGGCTTCCTCTAAAAGACATAATGTTTTCAAAAGGAAAACAAATCCCTTATTTTTTTGGTGTTTTGGTATTTAAAATGGGTTCTAAAATGGATTTATTATTTCAATATCTTGAAATGATTTCTTGTGATTTGAAATGAAATGTTTTTAGTGAAATGTTTATATTTGAAAATTTTTATGTGTTTTGATTTTATAATGGTACTTGGAAATTTGACAGGTGGTTACGCGATAAACCAAATGATGGGTGGTGCTGTGATAAACCAGGAGGGGTGGTTACATTATAACCTCTAATGCATTTGGTATGGAAATCCGCCATATGGATATTCCATTTTGTGATTTTTATGGAAGTCGACCATATGATTATTCCATTTAAGTATGTTCATGTTCCAAGTTACCTTTATATGTTATGTGTTCCTTCTATGCATTTTATGGTAATATTATAGTTAAAAAGGTTATGAAATGAGGTTTTATTTAGTGATGAGTATTTACTACTTTATAAAGGTAAAAAGTGCTACAAATGATAAATTATTCATGGTTTTCATGTAGTTTTTAAAAACTAACAGTTTCCATACGTTATGTACCCATTACTGAGATTTTTATTCTCATACAAAGTTATTATTGAAATATTTTTTACATGACATAAATGTTAATAGGGTCATTGATGGGATCAATAAAAATTCATTTTATCTAGAACATGAAACAAGACATGAAAATTTATTAGTGTTTTTATTTTATAAAAAAATGTATTCTGAGTAGAACCATGTACTTTTTAATATTTGAGACGTAATGTAATAGTTATTTCCTAATTATCTAAAACTCTAAACCGGAGAAGAAGCTCAATGTAAATTGTTAACTTATTTCAGGATTATGTGATGTTTAACGATGGTTCCTTATAGTTAGTATCAGAGGTCATTTTAGTCAAATTTAGGAGTAAGGGTATTGTTAAATTAAAATCCATAAATTAATTTATGCAAGATTGAAATGATATAGAATTTATAGATTACCATGATTTTTCTACTAAGATATTTCTATATTCAGAATGAGTTTCCATAGAGGAAACATGGTATCTATAATGGGATGGAATACATAAGGAAATGACCTTCTGAATTAGCATCTAGAGATGGTCATCATGGGAATTGAACAGTTTCTTGATGTGATGGCTCAATTGAGTCATTTGATAAATGGTGGTTGTGTTTATTGATGATATTTTATTATATTATACAAGTAAAGTGGATCATGAATGTAATTTGACTGTTTTCATGAAATCCTAAAAAGAAAATAGACTGTATGAGAAATTCATTAAGTGTGTGTTTTGATTACAAAAAATTTAATTCCATGGACACATTAATTTTTTTAAAAATTGAATAACTATTGATCCTGATAAAATTAATGTTGTTAAATAATATCCAAGACTGACAAATATTCTATATAATCATTTTTTTTCTTGGATTAGATGGTTATTACCAGAGGATTCTTGAAAATATTTCACATTTATCTACCCCAATGACTATGTAAACTCGAATAGGTGAGAAGTTCATTTGGAAAAAAAAAATTGATGATTTATTTGAAGAATTGAATAAAACATTGGGGAATTCTCCAGTTTTCGAACTACCTTCTAGAGATGGTGAATATGTTATCTACAATGATGATTCATTTAAAGGACATGGTTTTTTCCTAATTTATAATTATTAGGTAATTGATTATGCTTCACGTCAGTTGAGTCCTCATATGTTAAATTATCCTACACATGTTTTTCAATAAATTGCTATTGTTTTTTGCATTAAAAATTTGGAGGCATAATCTGTATATGGTAAGATGTGAAATATATAATGAACACAAAATATTGAAGTATATATTTACTCATATGGAATTTATCATGCTACAGGGGTGATTATTTGAATTAATCCTATATTATTATTAATCAATTCAATTACATCCATGAAAGAGAAATAAAGTTTTTGATGCTTTCAGTCGAAAGATTAATGCTACATTAACCATGATATGTTTGGTAAAAGATCATTTGATTACAGTTTTATTGAACATTATCATAGAAGGTGATGGTGTAGGAAATTAAACTATTTTGTTTCAGGTGTCACTGAAGTCATCTTCATCAGATAGAATTAAGGATGGGAAGAGCGAAGAGGGTGAGTTGTAGGAAAATGGAGAGATGGTTCGGAAGGGTATGTTTCATAATTTTTTCATTGATAATAATTGTGTTTTGAGGTTTGGGAAGATATTATGTGTGACTTGTAATTCTCATATGAAGAAACAGTAATTATGTGAAGCTCATTGAGATTTTATTCTATTCATCCTGAAAGTACTATGATGTATAGGGATCTTATAGACTAATATTGGTGGGATTGTATTAAAATAGATATTGCTGAATTTACTATGAAGTGTTTGACTTGTCAATATGTTATAGTATTGTGACAGTTACCAAAACGAATTCTTCATCCTTTACTCTTGGTAGAGTTGAAATGGGAAAATATATTAATTTTCATTGTTGTGGGATTACCAAATACATATCATGGTAACAATACAATTTGTGTTATTACTGCTCGATTGAGTAAAATTGCTCATTTTATTACTATTCGATATACATTGTCTCTATATCATCACTCAAAATAGTATGTTAAATAGGCATCTAGGTTTAATGGAGTTCCCCTCTCCATTATATTTGATCGTGATCCCATGTTCACTTTTATCTTTTGGCAAGGCCTTTAGAAGTCATTGGGTACTGCATTAAATTTTAATACATTTTTTCATCCATAATCAGATGTGCATTGAGAATGAACAGTTCTGACTTTTGATGATTTTAAATTTTCTTCTTTAATGGATTACCAAGGATTTTTGTGACCAACATCATTCTTTAATTGACATTTCATATATTAATAGTTTTCATTCCAGTATACAGATGAATCCATTTGAGATATTGTATGAAAAGATATGTTGAAGCCCAAGTTTTTGGGATGAAATAGGTGAATGTAAGATGATGGGACCAGAATTGGTAGAAGTGATGGCTTACAATGTTTAGTTGATTCAGAATCACATGAGAACAACTCTGACCAGGATGAAAGGTTATGCAGATAACCAGAGCGAGGTTCTTTCTTTTGAGTAAGGTGATCATTTCATTCTCAAAGGTTCTCCATGGAAAAGTGTGATGTCTTTTGGATAGAAGGGATAATCGAGTCTGATGTTCTATGGTCCCTATAAAATCCTAAAGAATGTGGGATTAGATGCATATAGAGTTGTTTTATATATATGTTTATCTCAGGTATATAATATTTTTCATATCTAAATGTTGAGAAAGTATATGCCAGATTCATTTCATGTTTTGAGTCTAGAGGTAGTTATGTTGGAAAAATCATTCATATGAAGAACAACTAGTCCATATTCATGATGTTTGAAAGATAGTGTTGCTAAATAAGACAATTAATCAGGTAATGGTTTTTTGAAAAAACAATATGGTTGAAGAGGCAACATGGGAATATGAAAATACTATGAGGGATAAATGCCCACATTTATTTGATAACTGAATAAAATTGTGAAGATGCAATTTCCAAAAGGGGAGAATGATATAACATCTTAGGTAAATAATGAATATAAAAATTTAATATTTATTAATGTTTTTAAATAAATATTAATTTTACATTAAAGGTGATATAATGTTTGATTACGTACCCAATACGCCACAACGGGTTTCTTTGAAATCATATGTTCCACACAATGTTGAGTTATACTGAAAAAATAATAATATATTATTAAGAATTATAATGGTAGTTAAAGAATAGTCGTTTTATTGAAAAGAATGAAATTAACTAACTAAAATATGATTACATATGTTTTTTAAAAGTTTTTACATTTTTTCAACAAATTTTTTAGGTTTAAAATGTGAATTAATCCAATTATAAGAACAAATATTCTAATATTCTATAAATGGTCCATTTACCACTTTTTGATAGGGACCCCATTTTATATATCGTTTTTGTCACTTTTATATATTCAATATTAAAAAATATACTACTTCATTAAAATAGGGATATCAAAATTTACATTAGGTAAAATTTGGTTCTTTTTCTAATAAAATTCATTTTGTTTTGAATTGTAAAAGTAGTGTATTTTAATTCAAAATTGTCTTTTAATATAATTTATTTATATTATTTAATTATATTATTAATAGGTTTTAATGTATAATTAGATTATATTTTTACCATTTAATTCAATTATGGTCATCGTAAGTAATTTAATTTTCAAATTGAACATAAACAATTGTCGATATTTTGATAGTAATTATTTCTTAAAAACACGAATTCTATTTTGACTATAGGAATTAATTTTAAATTAATTTCTGAAACTTCAGATTTTTGAATATAGAAAAATTGATTCGATATTTATAATCAGATGTTTCTAATTTTGTCAATAGGTAACATTTATTTTATGATCTTATTAATATTTACTTCATTAAATATTTTATTTATTATGGCTAAAGGGTAAATCTAGTAAATAATGGTAAAAAAAATATTATAATATTATTAAATGTCTCTAACATATGTCATAATCTTACTGGATGATACTTTCCTGACTATGGGAATCATTTTTTCCATTTTGGGATTCCATTTTCCACATGAGAGTGATATTGACACATTATATTAATTAATTTAAAGTTTGCACAAAAATAACATATATATAAATATTTTAGTAAAACAATTTTATACGGGGTTATAAGAGTGCTCTCTTCGACTATAAATATTCAATTGAATGATATATAATATTTTCTACATTATTTTATTTTATTTATAATTTTTTGACATCAAATAAATAAATTTATTTATGACACAATGATGATGTAATGCTTGCCTCATTAATTAATGTTTTAAATAAATGATAATATAAATGTTAAAATAAGTTAAAAAGTATTAAATAAAAAAAAGATAAGGATTAAAAATTATCCAAAACCTGTCCAATTATTATTGAATGATTTTATTTCAACATATACACACATTATCATTGAATTAAATATGTTTTGGACATTTTGAAACATAAAACCAGTTTATTATAAAATAATATTTTCAAACATTCCTAAAGATCCCAACCTCCAACTTATAAGAGGACACCCCCTCTAACCCATTACAAACACCTCTCAAGCACCTAGTCTCATCGAAACTTTACCTAAATAAGTTCTCAATATCCCTCTCTTCTTCCTAGAATCCTTAACATAAGCAAAATCAACTTTAATAAAGCATTTTGGTTCAAACCAAAGGGAGTTAACTGGTTTTAAGGTAATGTCTTACATCAAATTCTTTTCATTTATTTTACTTCTTCATTCCCTATACTCTTCTTATTCGTTGATTCTATAACACCACACGTATCCTCAATATAATTTTTTGTTTTTATGAAATTTTTTAAAACTACACTTTCACACACAACGCTATCTATTGGGTATATAACATATTGTTTTTTTGGACAGTGAACTATAGCCTCACGAAAGGATGATTATTCAATCATCGCCAACCTCCTCTTATAGTGGCCATTATGATTGAAATAAAATTATATATGATACAAATGATATTTATTTTATCTCTATTATTCTATAATTATCTTTTATTACATACCTTTATTATTTTCATGTTTTATATATAAGATAATTTCATTTGAGGAACTGCGGACTACCGCCCCCTCAAAGTGTTATGGCTCGTTCTTATCATATAGGGAACTTATAAAGGATGGTGTTAATGAACCTGCATATGGTATAAAAAATATTATATTATACTATAATAATAATATACCCATATGTCAATTGGTTTTTATTCCTTTTAAAATAAAAAAATGAAATGGAAGTAGCATTCATGCTTACATACAACATACCGTCACCAAGAACAGTGCATTACATTTTCATATGTCAAAATGATATGGATTATTTTAAATACATATATACCAGATATATGTGATTTATGTGATATATAAATAATAAATATAATTCATGATGTAATAGAATTTCAACCAGAAGGAAAATTAATAATTATAACATGTTCATTTTTACTCATGTTCCAAACGTCGACAAAACGTTTGATACGAACACAAATAATTAACTAATTACAATAGAAATGTAATAAGTGATATTAAAAGAATAATAAAATGAAAAATTTTCTTAATCAAGTATAAATTACCAAATGCTGATTATTCAGGAAATTAAATAACGAACTTTTCAAGTCAGACATGAGGTAGGGGAATTCCTCTCAATGTCCTTTCATTGAGGAATATTTTAATTTATACACGACATTCTTTTATACGGTGTATAAACACATTTTAATTTTAATTTCATTCAAAGAGAATTCTTTTTTACGAATTGTTTCACTAAACGACAAAATGAATATTTTTAATGTTTGCACACCCAATGACCTCTCTGTTGTCAAAATCATAGATTGGATTCCTCTATAAACATTAATGTTTTAAAAGTAAAAAAATACCTTATTATGTTTCAAGGTGTTTTGATATTAAAAATGGTTTTTTGAAATGGATTGATTATTTCAATATCTAGAAATTATTTCTTGTGGTTTCAAATGAAATGTTATTAGTGAAATGTTTATATTTACAATATTATCTGTGTAATGATTTTATAATGGTACTTCGACAATTGATGGGTGGTTACTTGATAAAAAAAATGACAGGTGGTGTCGTGATAAACTAATACTAGTGGCTACATTATAACCTCCAATGCGTTTGGTATAGTAGTTAGCTGTATGGATATTCTATTTAGGGATATGTATGGAAGTCGACCTTATGTTTATTCCATTGATGTATGTTTATGTCTCAAGTTAAATTTATATGTTATGTGTTTTTTCTATTGGTTTTATAGTAATATTTTGGTTACAAAAGGGTATGCAATGAGAATTTATTCATTGAGGAGTATCTATTACTTCACATGGTGAAAAGTACTAATTATGATAATGTATTCATGGTTTACTATTAGTTTTAATAAACAAAAAATTTTCCTACTTTTTCTATCCCTTATTGAGTTTTTTATTAATATCTGATGTATTTTTTTAAATTTTTTTCCAAAGGAAATAATTTTGAATAGGGTCATGGATGGGATCAAGGAAAATAAAAGCTATCTAAAACATGGAAATGGATATAACTATTTTTTAGAGATTTTAGTTTATAAAAAAAATATATACTGAGTAGATGTGTCCACTTTGGTATATTTGAGATGTAATATAATAGTTATGGAATAATTTTATAAAACTCTAAACCCGAAATGATCATCATTGAGAATAGTTAACATAATTAATGATTATGAAATTTTTAAGACTACGACCTCATAGTATGTCTCAAGTTATTAGGTATAAGAAATAATTTGATAAAAATATTTATAAACCTCATGAAAATAAAACATATGATATATTTAAATCACCAATGGCATGAATAATAATAATAATCAATCAATAAATATAAACATTTGAATATTATTGTATAAAACTGATATTTTTAATTTATTCAACATAAATAAACCAATTTTCTAAAATAATTATTCATCAAATAAATAATCTCATACATTTTTTAGTCATTTATATATCTTTTTAAAGATGTAATATTATGAAAAATTATATTTAAAATAATTTTTTCCGGCATGAATAATAAAAAATTTATTTGTTGATAAAAAAAATGAATGAAATCAATGTGTTTCTCAATATTTCATTTACTTAAATACCTATGAATATTATATGGTATGAAAAGTACATAATTTATTCAAAATAATTCCCCATCTATAATTAATATAATTCCATTCTTAATTTTCATTTTCCTTCAATCCTCATCATGGACATACAATGTCAAAAAAAACCAAGTAATGCGAATGATTAATTCCATATTGGCTCTAAAATAAAAATGACGATTGAATAATAAAACCTAAAATAGATTCCTCAAACCATATTCCTAAATCCTTTTGAATAAAAACTATTAAAATTCCAGATTTCACCTATAAGTGATTTGTTGAATTTCATTGTGAGAATGATTGTTTATCCAATCCCAAAATAATAAAAGAGTATAATGATGTCGTAACCCCCTAGGATTTTATGAGATAGATTCTTTTAATTTATTTTATGTTGTACACTACACCAATATTAGCTTTCACTATAAGTAACACCTTATTATCTTGCAGTATAGAAAACATCATTCATGGCTTGTCTTGAATACAATTTCATGTTATTTCTGATATAATATATTTCCCACAACATTGATAATATATTTTATTCAATGTATAAATAAACTTAATTTCATATTTTATATTCAACACTAATGTGATATTTCACTACATGAAACACTAACTCCTCTTGTGTTACATGGAAGAGCAACCATCCTCGATAGCTAGTGTTGTACGTGATACCAAGTTTCACTAAATGAAGATATTTTGTTAAAGTAATATTATTTAATAGAATATAAAATATCTGGTATGAATAATATTAACCAAGTTTTTAATTTAATATTACATTGGGATTTATCTAACACATTTTCTTGAACATGATATGAGAACAAAATCATTTTTTTGGTTAAAATAATTATTTTTTTAGATAAAATAATTATTTGTCATAATAAATTTCTTACTTGGAAGTGGGACATAAAAATTTACTTTTGATTATTTTTTGGTATTTTTATGATAAAATGTAAATTTTAATGAATAGTGAAAATTACTGCAATTTAATTCAAAACATCATATTAATTTGACTTTTTTATATAGTTATATTATAATTTTAATTTGTTTTAAATTTTAATTTGATTATATTTTAATAATTTAATACAATTTTTTTCATTCTATGTAAATTCACTTTTAAATTGAAACTGAAAAAATGATTAATTTTATATTTATTATTTCTTTAAACCCGGCTTTTTGATTTTGACAATGTGGTTTAATTTTCAATTATTTACCTAAAATTTTCTGTTTTTAATTTTGAAAAATATATTCCATATTTATAATCATATATTTATATTTGTGTGAATAATTACCTTTTATTTTTGGACAGTGTAAATAGTAAAATTAGTAATTATTTTTATTTACCATGGTTAAAGGGGAAATCTGGTAAATAAGGGTAAAAAATAATATTATAATAATTTTAAACTGTCCTAACACATGTCCTAATCCAATTGGATATGATATTTCATACAATGGGCTTCCTTGGATTGATTGTTTGACCTTATAGAACCACATGGATGTGAAAATGAAATTTTTTTAAGAATAATTTTAATGTAGTGAGAAATATCACATAATCTTGTATCGTCTTAATAAAACAATTTTAATATGGGTTTATAAATAATATAAATTCGACTATAAATATTTAGTGTAAATATAGAAATATTACCTATATAATTGTATTTTATTTATAATTTTTAGATATCACCTAAATATACTTATTTATAACATAAGTATGATGTAGTGATTACCTTATTAAAGAATGATATAAATAAGTGAGATTATAAATATTAAATTAAAATTATTATGATACATGTTATTCCATACAAGAATTTTATGGATGATTATGAATTTTTATCTTTAAATTAATGTTATTTCACTAGAAATAATCAATTATTTATGGAATTTTAAAAATTACATTATATGAATAGTATTAAAATTGAAATAAATGAGTTTAAAAAAATTATAATTTATTAAATAATATAATAGTCCTAAAAAATATGTTTCAGCCAAATGATATAAATAATGTTTCATATGTCATTAATTAACCACTTTATGTTTGATTGTAATCTCATAGTAACTATTTTAACCATATAGTATGATTATACAAGATGACACAGTAAGAGTTAAATTTGTTAACTAAGAGATAATCCTATAAGATACGGTCAAATTAGAGACAGAAACTTGTCTGAAAAATATTTTTTAAGTGGATTTAGAGAACTTATTATATTATCTTTTAATTAAATGTGTTTTGGACCTTTTGAAACCGAAACTAATTTTATAATAAAATAAATTTTCAATACATTATTTTAGGGACCATTCCCCTCTCTATTAAAAAGGCATATCCACTCACATTTCTCCACAAAACATTGATCCTTATAGCTCAACCAAACCTACCTAATTATCCTATAAACATTCTGAATTGACTTCAATATGCCAGGGTTTTCCAAAATTTCCATCCCTAGTGTCCTAGAGAATAAATCAAAAGGAAGTCCAACGAAGAATAGGTAATTTCTTACAAATTCAATTCAATTAATTTTCTTCTTCTACCTACTCTTTATATAATTATTCCATATTAAATTAATAAATATATTATATAATAAACTATAACATATTATTATAATTATTGTAGAAACATATACCTCATTTTATCCATCACATGAATAAAAATATCACAATTCATGTGTGTGTATGACTAACTGTATCCCCGATGTGGTGTAATTTATTATTAAAAATTCATTATCACGATGGGTATAATAAATTTTATAATGGATTTATGTAATAAATATAATAAGAATAATTATTTTTTATAATTAATTAACAATATAATTTCATACTACTTGAGAAACAACAGAATGATACCATCGCTCATGCATACGTATGACCTACATTCTCCCCAACACGATGTGATTCATTCTCCATGTTAACAATAAACAATTATTAAACAATTTATATGATAGTGAAAATAATAATCATGAACCTAATCTCAATAATAAAATACATCATATCCTTAATAAACATGGTTTACATGACTAAATGGAATGGGAAAATGAAGAAGTTAACTCCAAAAATAATATTATTGTTGAAATAAAATGAATGAAATGAAATAATAGGATCATATATGATATTCTAAAAATTAATATTGTAAACTTATAATTTAATTACAATATTTAAACAATATACTGAAGATGACACCACCCTTGACTAACAAAAAGTACATTGTAAGGGATAATGTTTCAATCTAGTTTTTATATGTTGTGGTATAAATGTATGTATTTACTTGTGATATATTAATTCATCAATATATTTGATTTAAAAAATATTAATAAATTTGTTATGATTATTCAATGTAATTTTAAGTATTATTTACCCATTTTTTTCTTTTAATACACGGTATGGAAGGAATCATTATTTTTTTACCGTATGATGTAGTTTTTGACATTTATGAAAATGTAAGAAGAGAATGTTTTTAACATATACTAGGTGAATAGATTATTACATCATCATGATGCCTAATTTCAATGAATCTTCCTCATCAATATTTCAAAATAATTTTATAATAAATTCATTTCTTTTAAAATTTCATATAATTTTGATATAGAAAAATGTTTTTTGTAGAAAAATGGATATTTCCCTAAAGGACCATGTTCATGTGTTTAATCAAATTTATTTTCCATAAATAATAATTATTTTAAATGGTTTATTTTTTCCCCTATTATAACTCTTATTTGATTTAATTACTGATCAAATGATCTTTTTATGTATTATGTTATGATGGAATGAAATTTAAGAAACCCATTTCTTTCTTGGTTTATTTATAATGAAAAAATTATGTTTTGTGGAACATGTAAAAATTATTTTATTATGAGATGGTTGGGACCTATATATCCCTCCAATGGATTGCGTGATGATTTATAACTCATGAGATATACATGATTGGAATGTAATGTAAATATTGTTTTGTAATACATGGATAGAAGGGAATGTAAATCCAGTTCAATAATAGACTTTGTCCACTATGATGGTCTGGGAATAAATGCCTTGGGTACTATGGAAATCATATTATATGCATATTTGTTTTCTAAAATTACATGATTTAGGCTTATTATATTCTATAATGGTTAATTTTTCTTTATGATCTATTATTTATGTATGACCATGATTTATTTCTTGGCTCATGATTTTGATTTTTAATCATTACGTTCAAGATTTTACGGTCAAATGTCTATGGTTTATTTTATATTCTCCATGTATACACTTTCTGAACATATGTTCCCACCCATTTTATGTTCCATTTTCCCTAGGATATAAATAAATATTTTAGGTTTTAAAAAAATTGTTAGATCATTATGGGGGATACTGAAGATCTGTCACCATGTTAGAAAATGATGTTATGATTTTCTAAAGACACTAAAATAATATATTATTTCTGAATTTTTGTGTGTCATGTATTAACTATTCTACAAAGAAAATTTAATGTCCATGTATGTAATGCATGGGACGTTAGATCAGGATTTAGAGAAAAATTTTAGTTAACCTTTTTAAACTATTATGTAAAAACATTTGTGATATCCCTAGAGATAATTATAATGTATGTCTATGGATATCCCTAAGTGTATGTCTAACTTTAGGTAATAGTACTATACTTATGGTAATGATCATGAATTTACAAGGATTAAGCCTATTATGTTAAAGATTAAATGTACTACCCCTTGATTATATTTTTTTCCAACTATGATTTTTGCCTCTCACGCTATTCTTTTGGGGTTTCAAACATTGGATGTAACTTGATGAAACCGGGTTAATCATCAATGCCCAAGGAAATACAATTACTGTCCTCCTGAACAACCTATTGTTATAGGAGATGGAATGAAAAATCATATTACTATAATTAGAGAAGATATAATTCATTATTGAATTCCAAATGAGTAGATAAAGGAGCAACATTCCTTTCGGTCCTTCATGATGCAACACACACCTTATATCAGTGGGTCTTCTGATCAACTTGTTACTTAAAAGTGGACATGTACCATTGAAAATAAATTTTAATCTTTCTATTTTCGGAACATGATGAATTTATTTTGAATATTTATTATTTATAAGGTGATGTCGACCAGTGGTGGACTCTAATTAAGAATACAATGTAGCAAGATGAAATTGAATCCCGGGAATGAGACGAGTTCAATAATTTTTTTTCAATAAGTAGTTCCCTTATATGCTTTGAAAAAAGATAAAAAAACACATACCTTATGCTTAAGAAAAAGGATGATGAATCTATTGGAACATATAAGCAGAATATTACAAGTTTTTCAATGTATGATTGTGGCTTTATTGTACAACTACAAGGTAAAGATGATCAATTCTTCAGTGGATTAAACTTAGACTTCGAATGGAATTATATGAAAGAGACATAAGTTGGTATAAAGAAATAATGTGATGTGATATCATGGTTGAATAGGAAATTGGTGATATATATCCATCTCATGGTTTCGATAAGAAATTTATGATGGAGGTTTTTGGAAAAATCACAAAACAGTGGTGAAAAGAAGAAGAAAGATTCTTTATGCTCAATGTGTGGAAGAAGCATGTTGGAGATTTTCATAATGGGACTAGAAAATATTTTAATTGTGTAAAATAAGGTCACTGAGTTGTTTAATTATTATGTGATGGAAAAAAAGATTTCTAATGATGAGAACTAAGAAAATGATAAAAAAATGAACCACATACCCTTTAATGTTAAAAGTGCATGGAAATGGGGAATTATGCTAACCAATGACCAAATACCGTGTTACTGATTATGATTGACATTAAAAACCCTTAAATCGAATGATATTTGAAAATAACATGCAATCACTATTGGCGATGTTGGGTGTGACAAAGAAGTGGTGGAATGGTAATGTGTTTATGTAATGGGATTCCAAAAGAGTGTTGTGGAATCTCATTTTCTATATTATAGAATATTGGAGAATTTATGCATTGGAAAATTGTGAATTTACAAAATTATATTGAACTAGTAATAATGAAAAGTGATTATAATAATTTTTAGAATGTGCATGAAATGTTCATAATGAAGCGACAACGAGATAATGAGATATTTGATAGTATTAATGACTCATGACTGATATATAGATAAAGTGATATCATGGTTGGAATATTTTTTGTATTTATGGTGTGAGGAATGAGTTAATATTGATAGAATGAATGGTTATATGGTAATTCATGTTATTTTCATGTTTCTAGAGAATACATGAACAAGTTATTCACATGTTTGGAATCTGACAACCAAATACTTCCAAATTAGATATGCGAGAAAAATGATAATTCGATTCAGTTCATCTATTTATAACGTTATATATTTTTGTTTTTCAAGGATTTTATTGTTATCCATTTATATATATTATAAGCTATATTCTAGTTGATATATGTAAGATTAATGTATTATATCACTATAGATGGACTTATACATATATGATAACCCCATATAACCTTTTTTTATACAAATAGAGTGACCTAGCATTCTATCGCTTGATTTTATAACACTTCAAGAATAAAAAATCATCATCATTTCAATAAATTAGAGATGATGAGGAAATTGATATGTGATCAATCAACAGTACTATTGTAAAAAAATCAAGAAAGTATTTATTCTCATGATATAAATCATCAACATTAGGAAAAGGATCATGAATAAAAAATATTATCCTAGTACATTATTTTGCAATGAATCTGATGGTCCATTAAATCATAATAATTTATTGGATTTTTAGTAGTAAACTATATCCCAACTATATTCTTTATCACTATCTATCAGAACATGATGGTAAGATTTCTCTTCCAAATCCATGTTTTCACTTATCAGCTATGTTCTGCTTTTCGGAATCCCATTTAAGAGATAAATTGGTTAACCATTATGTTTCAAACTTTAATATTAAAAATTATGTTTTAGTATATGATTTTATGATATAGTTTTCCATGAATGAATATTTAATGTATTAATCCATTTATAAACTCGATGAATTTTGAGGGTGAAATTCATATTTACGGGGGGTAGAATGTAACAACCATGGATTTTATTAAGTATATTCTTTTAATTTGTTTGATGATATATGATACAACAATATTATGTTGTGCTATATGCAACATCACATTAGTTTGTAGTATACAGAACAATATTCTTGGCTTGTGTTGCAAACAATTTCATGTTTTTGAATAGAATTTATTTCACGCAATACCGAATATAGATTTTTTCAATGTATAATTGAACTATGTTTCTAATTTTACATGAAAACCCAATGGAATCTGTCTCTATACAATACACTGACCTGGCTTGTGTTACACTCAAGAGAGACCTTACTTGATAACTTCTGTTGTACTTTATATCGTGTTTCACTAAAAAAATATATTATTAACATATTATTATTTAATGAGATATAATGTATCCATTAGGAATAATATTAACAAAATTTTGAATTTTATATATAATTATCATTTATCTTACACAATTTTTAGAACATTGTATGAGAACAAAATCAATTTTTCAGATTAAAAAATAGAGTTTTTCCTTAATTTGATGGTGCACCGATTTTAAATCTAGTTTTGAAACTTTTATAAGTTAATTTTTAAAAAAATATGCTCTTTATTTGGAAATAAGGCATAAAAATTAACTTTTTATTATTTTTTGGTATTTTTTTGATAAAAATAAAATTTTAATAAATATTAAAAAATAATGCATTTAAATTCAATGAATCCTTTTCATCTAATTTTTTTATAGTTATATTATCATTTTAATTAGTCTTAATGTGAAATTGGATTATATTTTTATCATTTAATCCAATTTTTTTCATTATAAGTAATTTCACTTTTAATTACAACATAAACACATGTTAATCTCATGATAGTTATTATTTCTTAAAAACCTAGTTTTAGATTTTGACAATGAGGATTAATTTAAAATCAATAAATAGAAATTTTGTGTTTTGAATTTGAAAAAATATATTTCATGTTTGTAATAATAAGGTTAATATTGTGTAAATATGTACATTTTAATTTTTGAAATTATGAATAGTAAATTCTGTAATTATTTTTACTTATCATGGATAAAGGGTAAATCTAGTAAATAAGGGTAAAACATTATATAAAAATAATATTAAACATCACCAATACATGTCACAATACTATTATATAAGATATTTTAGACCATTTCCATCCATCGGTAAATTTTAGGAGCCTATGGAAGCACATGGATGTGAAAATGACCGTTTATAATAATTAATTTAAGGTAAAGAGAAATATGACAAAAACTTGTATCTTCGAAATAAAACAATTTTATTTTGGGTATATAATTATGATAAATTATTCGATAAATAATCATTAAAAAGAAAACAATATTTTCAACATCATGATATTTTATTTATAATATTTATATACCATAGAAATAAATTTATTTATGACAAAATAATTATTTAGTGAAAACATATTAATTAATAATTTAATAAAATAAGATTATAAATGTTATAATAATTTTATTTTGAAACTTTTAATCATATAAAAAATATTATGGATGATTATTACTTTTTATATTTTAATTAATTTTTTTTCCAAAATAATCATATTGTTATGGGTTTTTAAAACATTCATGATATGAATTGTATAAAAATTGACATAATAGAGTTTCTATAACAAATACTATTTTATTAAATGATATAATAGTCTTAAAAATATAAGAATAGTCAAAATGACATAAATAATATTTAAAAATTCATTAATTAACCACTTTAGGATTGATTGGAATTTTATGGTAACTATATTAACAATATAGTATGAATATACAAGAAGACATGTAAAGAGTTAATTTAGTTAACTAAAGATTAATGATAAAAATAAGATTAAATTTTGCTCCTAAACTTTTCTAAACACTATTGGTTGAGAGAATTTCAAAAAATACATATCATATCCTCAAATTAAATGTGGTTTTTTTCTTTTTTAAAATGAATTTAATTTTATAATAAAATGATATTTCAATAACTTTATAAAGTACCTCTCCTATTATCTTATTAAAAGGAAACTCCTCTCACATTTCCTCACAATGCCTTAAGCTCTGTAGATTTAAAAAAACTGCCACATTCTTCCATAAAAAATCATATTAAAATTTCGGAGGTCATGGTTTTCCAAAAAATGATTCCCTAATGGCTCTATGAAAAGATCCAAAGGAAGTCCAATGAAGAAGATGTAATTTCATTACTAATTTAATTCAATTTATTTTCTTCTTCTAATTCATATTACTCTATATATTCAATACTAAAGTAATATCTATAGTATATTTATACCATATGAGATGTTATTATAATTATTTGATGACCTTATACCTCATTTTTATACATGCTATGAATAACAATATCACCTTGCGTGCGTACGTACATCATACTGTCTCCACACTATGGTGTAATTTTTTTATTCCAAAATACATTATTATGATGGCTATAATGATGAGTATAATGGATTTATACATATTAATATAAAATGTTAAATGTTTTTTCATAATTAATATAAATTCTAATTACATACCATTTAACAATCATGACAATGATATTGTTGTCCGTGCGTACCTAAAGAATATCGTCTCCACAACATTGTGAGATTTTTTCTCCACGTTAACAATTAATGATTGATTATAAAAATTATATGATGAGTGAAAATAATAATTTTAAACTTAATTTGATATATATTATACATCCTATGCATGACAAAAATGACTTTCATAGCCAAATAGGAATGATAAAATGAAGTTGTTAACACCCAAAATGGTGGTAATATTGAAATACTATTAAAAATAAAAAATAGGGTAATATATGATATAATAAATATGGTTATAGATCGAGAAATAATTAATAACATTATTTAACATTTATACAGGAGGTGACCACATCCTTGAATAATGAAAATTACATGTTAATGGATAATTCTTCAATCTCATTTTTTCTTTGGTTGTTTATATGTAATTATTTACATGGGATATATATATTCATCCATGACTGTGTTTTCTGAATATTAAAATAATTTTTTTCTCTCTTCTTCAAAGTATATATAAATTCATTTCTAACCATTTTTTGAATTTTACAACATTGTATAGAATTAATCATTCTTTTGTATAACATATGAGTCAATTTTTATCTTTTTCCGGCCAAAGTATGAGGGGAATGTTTTATAACTTATACGACATGAATTTATCATAACATATAACTAATTAATTGTTTCCATAAATAGGAATATTCAATATTTCATGTTTGTTTTCAATTATATTATTTTTTTCGAAAATTGTTTTGCATTTTGAGAAAATAAATTTTTTTTAAGAAGAAGGGATATTTGCCTCAAAAACTAAGTTCAAGTGTTTTATGAAAATTATTTTCCCTCTTTGATGTCACTCTTAAGTAGGTTTATGATTCTATCCCAAAATATTATTATGATTTGATTAATTTAATTATAGAATTATCTTTCTATAGATTGTGTTATGAGGAAATAATATTAACGAAACCAAATTTATTTATTGGGTTATGCTATTCTGAATGATTTCTGGTTTGTGGAACGTGAAAGAATGATTTTATTATGAGTTTTGTGGGACCTATATCTTCTTCCAATGCATTGGTTAAATATTTATATCTCATTATATAGTCATGTAAGGAATGGAATTTAATCTAGTTTAGTAACACATGGCTGGAACAACAAATAAACCCCCTTAAGTAATGGTCTTTGTCAACTATGATGGTCTTGGCTACAATGCCTTGGCAATTATAAAAAAAATATTATGTTATTATTAGTTTTCCACGATTACATGTATTAATCAAATGATATTATATCATGGATAATGGTTCTTTGTGATATATTTCATACATATTGTGATGAATTATTTCATGTCTCATGCTTTTAATGTTCAAAATTTATGATCATGTTTTTACGTTCAAATGTTTATGGTTTTTTGTTCTTCATGTTTACCCTTAATGAGAATTTAATCTTACCCTTTTTATGTTTTATTATCCTTCAGATATAAAGAATGTTTTTAGGTAGGAAAAAAGGGATGTTCTTTATGGACGATATTGAATAACATTGACCATGTTATAAAATGATATTATGAGATTCTAAAGACACTAAAATAATACATTCTTTGAGAGTCCATCTGTATCATTTTTTAGTTTTCTACAATGAAAATGTAACATTCATGTATGTTAGGCATGGGTCATTATAGTTGGAATGAGAGAAAAGTTTTAGTTATCCTTTGAAAAATAGTATTCAAAATAATTTGATAGATCCATGGAGATATTTTTAATGTATTTCTAGGGATGTCCCTAACGGTAAATCTAACTATATGTTTCAGAATTATACTAATGGTAACGATCATGAATAACCAAGGATTACTCATAAGATGTATGAAACTGAAAGAACTCTCACATGATTATATTTTTTTCCTAGTAAGATTTTCTCAGGTTACACAATTCATTTGGGATTTATACAATGCTAGAAACCCAAAGGAACTATATTAATGATCAATGAACTAGGCCATGCAATGATTGTCTGCCTAAACAATAAAATGTTATGGGATCCAGAAATAAAAATATTATTGATATACTAACATGATCTATGAATCATTATGGAATTTTAAATATTCAGAGAAGTCAATAACATCTGGTTGAGTACTTTATGAGGAAACATCCACCTTCTTTCTGTGGGCCTTCTGATCCACATGTTACTAAACAATGTATCAGTAACATTGAAGTGTTATTTTACATCTTTTTCTTGTTTAGAACATGAACAATTCAATTTGGCTATTTATATATTAGATGGGGAATCAGACCAGTGATGGACTATAATTATGAATACAATGTAGCATGATTAAATTGAATTCGTGGAATGGGAGAGTTAATAATTTTATTTTTTTCAATAAGTAATATCATCATATTTTTCAAAACAATTGTGAAGGAGTTCCATGATCTGAACAAAAAGGATGATTAATACATTGGAACATATGAGGGAAATTTTACATTGCTATCATATTATGATACTCGCTTTAACATCCCACCTGAAAGTAATGTAGATCGATTGAACATTGGCTTAAAACCTACTCTTCAAAGGGACTTATCTAATAGAGACATTAGTAGTTGTGAAGTGATTATGTGTTGTTATATCATGTTAGAACTATATGTTTGGAATATAAATCCATCTCATGGTTTTTAAAATGAAAAAAAGATAGTGTTTAGGGGGAAATTTCAAAACAATGGTGAAATGAAGAAGAATGTTTCTTTATTATCATTGTGTGGAAAGAATGATTGTGGAGATAGTCCTAAATAGTTTAGAAAATTTTTTATTTGTGGAAAAGATGGACCTTGGGTAGTTGAATGAAAATGTTATGGGAAAAACATTTCTAATGATTTGAATAAAGAAAATGCTTCACAGAATGCACCTCTTATACCATAATGTTACAGGTGAAAGGAAACAGGGTATTATTCAAACCAATACCCAAATCCATGTTTTACTGATGATGATCGACATCAACAAACTATTAAAGCCAAAGATAAATTTAAATCACATGCTATCACTATTAGTGATGTTGGGTATAAAGATAAAGTGGTTGAATGATTATGTGTTTATGTAATGGGATTCCAAAATAGTTTTGTGGAATCTCATTTATAGTATAACTAAATTTTGGAATTTCTATGTAATGGTACATTTTGATTTAATATAATTATAAGGTACTAGTAACCAAGAAAAGTGATTTTAATATTTTTAGAAATATCATTATATGAGGATAATAAAGAGAAAAAAGATAATGATATGTTTGATAGTATTAATGAACTAATGATTGATATAAGGAAAAATTGATACCTTGGTTTTATTTTTTTCATCTAATTTAAAATGTGTAGAAAAAAGTTAATTTTAATTGAAGGCATGGTTATCTGGTAATTCATGTTATTATCAAGATTCAATAGAATAAATGAATAAGGTATTCACATGTTTGGATTATAACAACCAAGGTCTTCCAAATGAGTTATAGGAGAATAATGGTAATTTGATTTAGGTCACTACCTACTATAGTTTTATATTTTCAGTTTTTAAAAGGATTATATGGTTATCCATTTATGTATAGTATAAGTTATATTATTGATGATGTTTTTATATTAATATATTATCTCACTATAGGAGGACTTAAGAAGATTTGATAAATTGTTCTATCATTTTTTGAGACATATCAAATGACTTATCATTCTAGCGCATGATCTACTAGCTCTTCAAGAATGACATATTCAAATTAATTTCTTTTCAACAAGAGATTATATGGAAACTGTGTCAGGATAAATCTACTATAAGATTGTACTAAAATCAAGTAAGTATTTATTTTCATGAAAAAATTCATCAACATTATGAAAGGGATCTTGAATCTAAAATTGTTATCCATGTACATTATAATATGATAAAATATATGGTCCCTTAAATCACAGCAGATTTATGGCCTTCTGGTTGTTATATTTCTCTTATAATTCTTCTCAACAGCAATCCATCAGATCTTGATGGTTATATTTCTCTTCCATAACCATGTTTTCACTTCTATAATTTTTTCTCATATGTGAAAACCAAATAATGAGTTAATTTGTGTAACGTTTATGTTTATAACATTCATGTTTAAAGTAATGTTTTAGGATTCTTTTCTGATAAGTTTTTTTCCTTGAAAGAAAACGTAAACTAGTAAACCATTTATAATCATAACAAATTTCATGGGAGAAATTCAATTTTAAGGGAGGTGGAATGTTACACCGAGAGATTTTATAAGATATATTATTTTAATTTATTTGATGATGTACACTACACTACGATTAACTTACACTATACGCAACAACGCATTAGCATAAATATACGGAATAATATTATTGACTTGTGTTGCATACAATTTCTAGTTCATTTGATGGAATTTATTTCATGCAACACTATGTATAGATTTTGTTCAATGTATAAATGAACTATGTTTATATTGTTATATTAATCACTAAATTAAGTTTTATCTACATGGAAAACTGTCTTGGATTGTGGTACACGCAAGAGAGACCATCCCTGATACCTTGCGTTGTATGAGATACCGAGTTTCAATAAACAATTATATATTGTTAAAATATTATTAATTAATAGAATATAAACTATCCTTTATGAATAGGAGTAACCATAATATTAATATTATATAACATTAGTAGTTATCTTAAACATTTTCCGAAACATGGTATGATATCAATATCAATTTTTCAGATAAAGGAAATATTTTTCAAAAAATTCAATTTAAACACATTTTAATGGAATAACCATTTTAAATATAATTTATTACAATTTTATAAGTTAAATTTTAAAAAATAATACTTATTTAGTGAATCATAAAATAAAAATTTACATTTTTTGAATTTTTAAAAATTTTCTGATAAAATTTAAATTTTAATGAGTAGTGAAAAATACTGCATTTTTATTCAATACTATCTTTTAATATAACTTATTTATATAGTAATATTATATTTATAATTTTTTTAAAGTATAATTGGATTATATTTATATCATTTAATCTAATATTGTCATTGGATGAAATTTAACTTTTAAATTGGACATAAACACAAGTCATTCTTTTGATATTTATTCTATTTTAATACCCCACTTTTGGTTTGGACAAATAGAATTAATATTAAATTAATTACTAAAATGAACGTTTTTTGACTTTGAAAAAATATATTCCATAATTTAAATTATAAGGTTCAAATTGTTTAAATATGTACCTTTTATTTTTTTAACATTATGAATAGTATATTTCGTAGTTATTTAAATTTAAAATGGTTGAAAGGTAATTATGCTAAATAAGGGTAAAAAATAATAAAATAACAATATTAAACAACATTAACCATTGTACTAATCCTGTTGGATAATATATTTTGGACCATGGGCATCCTACTGTAAATTTTGGGACCCCATGGAACCACAGTGACGCGAAAATGACATTTTATATGAATTAATTTAATGTAAAAATAAATATGAAAAAACACGTATTTTTTTAATTAATTCACATTAATATGTGGTTATTAATAAGATAAATTTGAATATAAATAGTAATTTGAAGGATAAAAATATTTCATATATCATGGAATTTTGTTTATCATTTTTATACACTAAATAAATAAATTTATTTCTGACACAATGATAATGTAGTGATTAACTTAATAATGAATGTTTTAGACAAATGATCTTATAATTATTAAAATAAATTAATTTTTAAACTTTTTATGTCATACATCATTTTTGTGGATGTATATGACTTTTTATCTATTAATTAATGATATTTTATCAAAATAATCATGTTTTTATGGATTTTTTTAAATAGACATGATAAGAATAGTATAAAAATTTAAATAACCGCCTTTAAAAAAATTACTATTTTATTAATTGATATAATAGTACTATAAATATAATATTCATCTAAATGAATTAAATAATGTTTGAAATGTCATTAATGAACCATTTTAGGATTTACTAGCATTTTATAGTATCAATAATAAAAATATAGAATGAATATAAAAGAAAATATGGTAAAAGTTAAATTAGTAAACTAAGGGTTGAAGATAAAAATGTTAACATTTGAGGCATATACTTTTCTAAAACTTATTGGTTGATAGAAATTTGGACAATATTCATACTGTAATGGCCCGGAACCTCCTGACCCATTACTTTTCCAAAAGTGAGATTCCACCAAAACAGTGGCACCATGATGGTGGCACTGTGAGGGTGACACCTGTACGGTGGCACCGTGAGGGTGACACCGTGTCCCTTCACTGATCCTTTCATTCTTCTTCCAATACCCGACTTTTCCACTCCCGCAACGTAATTTTCGACGTATATTAATTCATTTACTACTTTTAAAACCATTTAAATCCCATAATTAATTCCTAAAAATCCCGAGAGACCTCCGTGTGTAACTTCCCAGCCGCATGGTCAACCCACGACCCCCGCGCCTTCCGCGGTTATGTGTTCTCACCTCAACCGTCTGTGGATCTTATAAACTAATGGTTAGCTGTGTTTTCTCCTTTCCTCGATCGTGGATTTTCACAAACAGCTTCTGGTGCATCAGGCACGCCGCATCGTTATCCGTAAAGTTCCGTGGCCGACCTAAACCATCGACCATCTATCAACAGGTAGAGAATTTCTCCTTCACCTCTCTCTTTTGTGTATCATGCGGGGTGGGCGTGGTTCTGTTCTGTAGAATTGGAAAAACCAGACCTAAATGAAGATAATGAACTGGATTCTATAAAGAAAGGGGGGATGTGATCATTGATGTTGTTTTATATTATGATCTTCTTTTTGAGTTGTGATGGCTTACGCCTTCTGAAAATTGAGGCCATTGGTGGTCATTGTTTATGCACTAATGAACCCTACTGATGTTTTAAATGGCTTGTTTATGGTTGTGAACTCCTGCTGATAAAAAGGATACTGGTTAATCATGTACACCCGGCTAAGTGAATTGGAAGCCCCAGGATCAATCCTTCTGTGATAACCCCCTGTTAAAACACACTAAAATTGAAATCATGGAGTGTGTTAAGTCGTTTAAATCTGAGAATACCGGCATGACCCTGACTTGTGTTGATGGTGGTAGTTGGTTGTTTTCTTTTCGGGCCGATTGCTGGAAATGTGGGAGGGGATGGGATCCCCTGTCTTTATACTCTTGGTGGTTGTGTGAATTTGGGGATGGGATCCCCTGTTGGTATGGATTCGGTGGTTGTGAGTTTTAAGACCGGGTGGGTACTTGTTTATATCACGAGTTGGGGTGGGATCCTCTATTGTAGAGAACCGAGTATGGGCGTTATGGTTGATGCTTGATTGTTTATTTCCCTAGACTTGTGCCTATGATTGCTAGTTTCCGAGTAGTGCTTAAACTTAATTAAACATTATTACTGAATGTGAAATAAGAAAGGGGACAAATGGGTTGTTAGCGTGAGTCGTGACTCGGACTTGAGTGATGTTGTGATCTGTAGGTTGTCTGAAGAAAATCTTAGCTTGGGTGAGTGCTTGGTACATATATATATACTTGTAGCTTTGTGTTTCTTATTCGCGCCCCACCCATGTTGAGCACTTAGTGCCGAACACCCCCATTTCGTGGGGGAGGGTGTTTTTCCCAACACTATTCTTAGTGGGTAGTTATTAGCTCCTTTTCTGCTCCCTTTACCGGATAGCCCAAGTATCTTTGGGTAGGCTGTGATGGCCTGAGGTCCATTATTAGCCCAATATTCTTTGAGTGGGGTAGTATGGTGGTTGGCCAGGTGTGTGCGGCAGGTTGTTTGGCAAGTGTCTCCGGGATGAGGCCCAGGTGTCTTCGGGCGTTGCAGTGGATCCTTTAGCCTAAGTGTCTTCGGGCGTGGTGGTGGTTGTTCTGGCCTAGGTGTTTGTAGGCATGGTTACATGTGACAGTTGTGGCCCAGGTGTGTGCGGGCGGCATTCAGCAGTGGGACTACGTGCGGTTGAGGCCCAGGTGTGTGCGGGAAGGATTTCAGCAGTGGGACTGCGTGTGGTTGTGGCCCAGGTGTGTGCAGGTGGGTGTGGCAGTGGGACTGCGTTGAGAATAGCGGGATTGTTCTGATGCGTAGGATGTATCAATAACCAGTGGGAATGTGGCGTGGGGTACCCAAACATCGATGTACTCTTATTATATATATTACTTGACTTGCGTTATTTGGGTATTGTGCCTTGGTGAGGCCTGGGGTAGATAGTTTGCCTTGTTAGGTGTTTGGTTTACTCTTTTTCTCATGGGAATTTAGTACGTTCCCCCACTTGTGTACGAGAGTCTTTGGTTTTCCCTACTGAGTGTACTTGTATGCTCACCCTACGTATATAAAACTACTTTCAGGTTTCCAGGAGGACTTCCGAGATCACACAGGACCTTACTAGCTCGGACCTTTGGAGCAGTTGTAGTTGTTGTTTTTCTTTTCCTCTTTGGTACTTACCTTGTAGTCAACTTTTGATATTTTTGGCTTTTACTTTTGAAACATGCATGTGGGAATGGTTTACTTTTGACTTTACTTTTCTTTCTACCTTGGTGTTGCTGGGTTTTCTTCTCCTTATCTCTCGATCCTATAATATAAAAATGGTAATGCCTTCCATTTGTGAGAAACTTCTATACCCTTGCTGCTATTCTCCACTTAGGGACCTATTGAAGGCTGGTATCAGGGGTCATTATCTCTCCATCAACATAAAGAAGGAAGGGCCTGGCAATCTGCTGACCCTTCCCTCCTTTTGGTGAAGGCGGGTCGTGATAGAATGGTATCAGAGGTGGTTGAGAGATAGCATGGAGTCTGGAGTTAGGCACAGTGAGGATTGCATGGGATGGTAAGGCTACAATTTTGGGTGACCATGGCGCGTGAATTAGGCCAGGGAAGACCAGCTAGGACATGAGATTTTAGGGCCCCCGTGATCCGATGCAAGGACTCTAGACCTACCGAACGACCATGTGAGGCCACACTGATTCCAGGGTAGAGACCCTAGGAAAGGTACATGCATCATAATGGTTTGTGTTCTTGTGTTTCTGGGATGTCTTGGGAATTAATAATAAATTAAAATTTTAAGAAGATTTAAGAACGATATTCTGCACTACTTGGGCTTAGGCATTCCTTGTTTACCTTGCAGCTATGGCACCAGGAAGGCGACCACGTGTGGTACAGGCGATCGAGGCCCCGGAGACTACTTTGGTAGATCTACAGAGAGATTACCGAGAGGAAGCAGATGACCAGTGGCAGAAGACTCTTCGAGCCTTCCAGCGATAGGCCCTCGAGAAGTATGAGGGAAGCACCTCCGATATGAAGACGGAAGGCTGGCTAGAGGAGTAGTTATTTCCTTCGGCCTGATTTGGGCCCCGACCGAGTACTGGGTTCCTCTGGCCGTTAGCCAGATGCAGGGAGCGGCACGTCAGTGGTGGATGCTTTACCAGGGGAGAGGAGAGAGTTTGAGGTGTCGTGGGTGGATTTCGAGAGGGAGTTCTGTGCGGAATTCATCTCCTCGACGATGATGGCAGAAAAGAGGCTGGAAGTACTCTCCCTCCAGCATGGGAGTATGTTCGTGAGGGAGCTAGGGATCAAGTTCAAGGACCTCCTATGTTTTTCTTCGGACCTCTTTCCAAACGAGGAGTCTCAGGCAAGACGTTTAGAGGAGGCACTCCGACCCTCCCTCTAGTATGATGTTACCCCCTTTACGCTGTCGTCTTACATGGAGGTCCAGAAGAAGGCCGAAGTGGTGGAGATGATGCATGGTCTAGGAGGAGTGTCGCGAGAGGGGATCCAGCTGGGACCATCAATGGGGAAGGCCGTCAGCACCAGGCCTCCAGCGTCAGGACCCTCCAGGTTCCGACCCGCAGGGAGCAGACCACAACAGTTTCAGTTTCGATCCCCTGGCCCTCGCTCTTTTCCTTCGGGCCCGGGACCGCGGTGCATCATCTGTTGGAGCCCTGGGCATATTCGGAGTCAGTGCCCCGACCGGGTGCAGTTCAGCAGTGGCAGACAGCCCCATCACCCACCCCAGCAGCAGCATCCATCCAGACCTTTCCTGCAGCAGTAGCAGGGACAGCGAGCTCCCGCTCCTCAGAGGGCAGACGTAGGAGGAGGCCGACCTCAGGGCACTCCACAGGGACCTCGAAGAAGGTGTGGCCGGGGAGGTGGCCGACAGCCGAGGGGCAGGGGAGCTGGGCGTGGACAGTTTCACGCCGCAGAGGCAGCAGTTCCAGCGGGGCCATAGGTTGTTCGAGGTTTGATCAGTCTATTTAGAACTCTTGCTTACGCCTTGTTCGATACCAGAGCTTCGCACTCCTTTGATGCTCCCAGTCTAGCCCGTGCCTTGGGTTTAGATGCCGAGAGACATCCAGTGCCCCTAGTGTTGCGCACACCAGTCGGAGGTCAGACCATCTTGTTGTTTGTTTGTCGGGGATGTAGACTGATGATAGGGCCACATCAGTGGGTTAGGGATCTTCCTCTTCTACAGATTCAGCCATACGATGTCATCCTAGGCCTTGACTGGCTATTCTCTGTGTGTGTCGTCATCGACTGTTTCCGAAGAAGGGTGGTGTTCTCGGACTTGGACGGCCGGTGTGTTACCTTCACCGGTGAGCGGAGCAGTCCGAGGGGAAACGGGAAAGAGGAACCTCTCCTCTTCTTGTTGACCGAGCTTACAGTGGAATCAGTAGATGCTGAAATAGAGGAAGTGCCAGAGATCGTTCGTGAGTTTATGGAAGTCTTCCCTGAGGAGGTGACGACTCTACCCCATCGGCATGATATCGAGTTTGGGATAGACCTGTAGCCCAGTGCTCAACCAATCTCGATGTCTCCTTACCGGATGGCACCTTCAGAGCTATAGGAGTTGCGGATCCATATTGACGATCTGATGAAGAGGGGTTATGTTCACCTGAGTGCGTCACCATGGGGTGCTCCAATCTTGTTCGTAAAGAAGGCATATGGTGGGCTCATGTTGTGCATAGACTACAGGATGTTGAATCAGGTGACGATCAAGAATCGCTACCCTCTTATGAGGATAGACAATCTTTTTGACCAGCTGAAAGGGGCAGGAAGGTTCTCGACGATCGACCTGCGGTCTGGGTACCACCAGTTGAGAGTGATGGAGAGCGATATCCCGAAGACAGCCTTCAGGTGCAGGTATGGACACTTCGAGTTTGTAGTCATGCCCTTCGGTGTTACGAACGCCCCGGCTGTGTTCATGGGTTTTATAAAATCCATCTTCCGGGAATACCTGGATCGGTTCATGGTCGTATTCATCTATGACATCCTGGTCTACTCAAGATCAGAGGAGGACCATGCAGAGCACCTGAGGAAAGTTTTGGAGGTCCTCCGACAACACCAACTCTATGGCAATTTGTCGAAATACATGTTCTGGACATGAGAAGTGCACTTCCTTGGGCACGTGGTGTCCTAGCAGGGGGTAGCGGTGGACCCGTCAAAAGTTGAGGTGGTTGTTTCTTGGGAAGCACCCAAGAATGTGGCGGAACTCCGATGTTTCCTCGGGCTGGCGGGTTACTACCAGATATTCGTACCCAACTTCTCCCGAGTAGCAGCCCCTTTGACGGCTCTGACCAAGAAGGACCAGGCTTTTGTATGGATTGAGCAGTGCCAGTCATCCTTCAGCTATCTGAAAGAGATGTTGGTTAGTGCCCCCGTGCTGAGATTACTAGAAGAAGCGGTGGCCTATGAGGTATTATGTGATGCTTCAGGACAGGGCCTGGGATGCGTGTTGATGCAGCGACAACGGGTGATCTCTTATGGGTCCAGGAAGCTATGCCCCCATGAGCGTAATTACGCCACCCATGACCTGGAGCTTGTATTGGTCGTTTTTGCGCTAATGTTATGGCGGAACTACCTCATCAGGGAATGCTTTGTGGCCTTCACGGTTCACAAAAGCTTGAGGTATATCTTCTCCCAGTGGGACCTAAACATGCGACATCGGAGATGGGTGGAGTTCCTCCAGGATTACGACGTTGAGATATCTTATACTGAGGTAAAGGGCAATGTGGAGGCCGATGCCTTGAGCAAGAGGATGCAGAAGGATGCGGTCCGAGAGTCGGCGGACGCCTGGAAGGCAATGGATGAGTTGGATGCTTTACACCTGGATGCGAAGATGGATAGCGGCATAGGATGCCTATATCAGATGACAGTGTAGTCATCCCTATTTCATCAAGTGGAGGAGTCTCATTGGGGAGACCTAGAGTGCAAAGTGATGCATGACCAAGTTGACTAGGGCAATGCTCCGGAAGGATGGACAGAGGATGGTCAGAACTGGATTCTTTTCCAGAAAAGGTTGTTTGTCCCGGAGGCGATGCTCGGCAAGGTTCTCAGTGAGTTCCACAACTCACCCCTAGAGGTAAACCCAAGAGTTTCCAATATGTACCAAGGTTTGAAGAGGTAGTTTTGGTGGCCCAGAGTTAAGCGAGCGGTGGCAGATTTTGCGGCCAAGTGCCTAGTGTTTCGGCAAGTGAAGGCTTAACAACGAGTTCCAGGTGGCCTACTACAGCCCCTAGATGTCCCTGAGTGGAAGTGGGATGAAATCTCGATGGATTTATTCACAGGACTACCCAAGGTCCAATGAGGGTACGATGCCATCTGGGTGGTAGTGGACAGGTTGACGAAATCGGCTCACTTTCTGGCAATCAGGGAGTCGAGTACTGTGGATGCTTTGGCACGAAAGTATGTGGTTGAGGTGGTGCGGTTGGATGGAGTTACGAGGTCTATAGTCTCGGATAGGGATTCACAGTTTATCTCGCGAGTCTGGAGAGGATTGCAGCATGCGTTTGGCACCTAGTTACGCCTTAGCACTGCTTTCCATCCCCAGACAGATGGACAAACAGAGCGCACCATCTAGACCTTGGAGGATATGCTACGAGCATGTGTTCTGGACTCATGAGGACCATGGGTGTGACATCTGCCCCTGGTAGAGTTCCCATACAATAATAGCTATCACTCTACCATTGGCATGTCCCCGTTCGATGCTTTGTATGGGTTGCCATTTCGTTCACCTATGTGTTGAGCCGAAGTAGGATAGGCAAGCATCATTGGCCCGGAGGTGGTGCAGAACACAACAGAGAAGGTTCAGCTCATACGGGAAAGGATGAAGGCATCCTAGGACCGACAGAAGTCGTATGCTGATACCCGGAGTAGGACCTTGGAGTTTGAGGATGGGGACCACGTGTTCTTAAAGGTCTCCCCTCGGTGTGGGCAGCGGAGGTTCGGCAATGGGAGTAAGCTTTCCCCCAGGATCATCGGACCCTTCGAAGTGTTGCAACGGGTCGGCGAGGTGGCTACCAACTAGCGTTGCCACCGCAGATACTGAGGATACATGGTGTCATCCATGTGTCCCAGCTCCGTCGGTATCTGCATGGTGATTCGCACGTCCTTGATTGGGGTGAGCTGGACATCAGGGATGACATGAACTTTGTGGAGAGACCAGTGATGATTGAGGATCTCAAGGAGAAGGTGCTTCATGGGAAAACCATCCCCTTGGTTCTTGTGTTGTGGAGGCATGGTGGGCTTGAGGAGAGTACGTGAGAGAGGGAAGCACAGATGCATACCCAGTACCCAGATTTTTTTGGAGTTTTGCTCCTTGTTGTACCTATTGTGGTAGAACAGTTTGTCTTTTGGCTATGAAATGTACTGGTTTTTCTTCCTCTGGATGTGTGTGTGAAAAGCCCTGGCTATGGGGGGAGAGAACCCGACCCCTAATCAAGACGCATTAAGGTGGATGCGATTGAACCCATGCGGGTGAGTCAGTGCCGCCCAAAGCGGATAATATCTTGACATGGGGGAGGAGACTCTCCAACCCACATGTCTGGGCAGTTTGGCATGGTATGTTTCTTGGATCTTGATAGAGAAGTGTTTTTTGTTAGCATGGGTTCGCTTCTAAGAGGTATCTTTCGAGGTAGTTGTTCGGACCCTCTCTTTCCATCTTGGTTTGTTTTGATTCTCGTGGACGAGAATCGTTAAAGAGGTATCTAATGTAATGTCCCAGACCCTCCTTGCCCATTACATTTCCAAAAGTGCGGTTCCACCAATATAGTGGCACCGTGAAGGTGACAACGTGACGGTGGCACCATGACGATGGCATCGTGAGGGTGACACCGTGACGGTGGCACCGTGAGGGTGACACCGTGACAGTGGCACCATGAGGGTGGCACCGTGACGGTGGCACCGTGACGGTGGCACCGTGAGGGTGACACCGTGTCCCCTCGCCGAGCCTTTCGTTCTTCTTCTAGTACCTGACTTTTCCGCTCCCACAACGTAAGTTTTGATGTAAATAAATTCTTTTACTCCTTTTTAAAACCATTTAAAGCCTAAAATTAATTCCTAAAAATCCCGAGAGACCTTAGTGTGTAACTTCCCAGCCGTGTGGTCAACCCACGACCCCCGCACCTTACGCGGTTATGTGTTCTCATCTCAACCGTCCGTTGCTCTTATAAACTAAGGGTTAGCCATGGTTTCTCCTTTCCTCGATCTTGGATTTTCACAAACATCTTCTGGTGCATCGGGAGCACCACATCGTTATCCATAAAGTTCCACGCCCGAACTAAAACGTCGACCATCTATCAACAGGTAGGGAATTTCTCCTTCACCTCTCTCTTTTGTGTATCACATGGGGTGGGCGTGTTTCTGTTCTGTAGAATTGGAAAAACCAGAACTAAATGAAGATAATGAACTGGATTCTATAATGAAAGGGGGGGGACTGTGATGGTTGATGCCGTTTTATATTATAATCTTCATTCTGAGTTGTTCTGGCTTACGCCTTCTGAAAATCGAGGCAGTTGGTGGTCATTGTTTGTGCACTAATGAACCCTTCTGATGTTTTAAATGGCTTGTTTGTGGTTGTGAACTCATGCTGTTAAAAAGGATACTGATTAATCACGTACACCCGGCTAAGTGAATTGGAAGCCCCAGGATCAATCCTTCTGTGATAACCCCCGATTAAAACACATGAATATTGAAATCATGGAGTGTGTTAAGTCGTTTAAATCTGAAAATACCGGCAAGACCCTGACTTTTGTTGATGGTGGTAGTTGGTTGTTTTCTTTTCGGGTTGATTGCTGGAAATGTGGGAGGGGATGGGATCCCATGTCGTTATACTTCTTGGTGGTTGTGTGAATTTGGGGATGGGATCCCTTGTTGGTATGGATTCGGTGGTTGTGAGTTTTAAGAACGGGTGGGTACTTGTTTATATCACGAGTTGAGGTGGGATCCTCTGTTGTTGAGAACCGGGTGTGGGAGTTATGGTTGATGCTTTACTGTTTATTTCCCTATACTTGTGCATATGATTTCTATTTTCCCAATAGTGCTTAAAGATAATTAAACATTATTACTTTATGTGAAATAAGAAAGGGGACAAATGGGTTGTTAGCGTGAGTCATGACTCAGACTTGAGTGTTGTTGTGATCTGTAGGCTATCTGAAGAAAACCCTAGCTTGGGTGAGTTCTTGTGACATATATATATATATACTTGTAGTTTTGTGTCTCTTATTCGCGCCCCACCCAAGTTGAGAACTTAGTGCCGAACACCCCCATTTCATGGGGGAGGGTTTTATTCCCAACACTATTCTTAGTGGCTGGTTATTAGCTCCTTTTCTGCTCCCTTTCCCTGATAGCCCAAGTATCTTCAGGCAGGCTGTGATGGCCTGAGGTCCATTATTAGCCCAAGAACCTTCGGGCGGGGTAGTATGGTCGTTGGCCACGTGTGTGCGGAAGGTGGTTTCACAAGTGTCTCCGGGATGAGGCGTAGTTGTCTTCGGGCGTGGCAGTGGCTCCTTTAGCCCAGGTGCCTTCAGGAGTGGTGGTGGTTGTTCTGGACTAGGACTTTGCATGCATGGTTACATGTGACAGTTGTGGCCCAGGTGTGTGCGGGTGGGATTCAGCAGTGGGACTGCGTGCGGTTGAGGCGCAAGTGTGTACGGGCGGGATTTCGGCAGTGGGACTACGTGTGGTTGTGGCCCAGGTGTGTGTGGGTGGGTGTGGCAGTGGGACTGCGGTGAGAATGGCGAGATTCGTCCGATGCGTAGGATGTCTCAATAACCAGTGGGAAAGTGGCATGGGGTACCCAGACATAGATGTGCTCTTATTATATATATAACATGACTTGCGTTATTTTGGGAGTGTGCCTTGGTGAGGCATGGGTTGGATAGTTTTCCTTGATAGGTGTTTGGTTTACTCTTTTTCTCACGAGACTTTTGTACGTTCCCCCACTTGTGCACGAGAGTCTTTGGTTTTCCCTACTGAGTGTACTTGTATGCTCACCCTACGTATATAAAACTTCTTTCAGGTTTCCAGGAGGACATCAGAGAACATTGAGGACCTTACTAGCTCGGACCATTGGAGCAGTCACAGTTGCTGTTTTTCTTTTCCTCTTTGGTACTTACCTTGTAGTCACCTTTTGGTATTTGTGGATTTTACTTTTGAAACATGCATGTGGGAATGGTTTACTTTTGGATTTACTTTTCTTTCTACCTTGGTGTTGTTAGGTTTTCTTCTCCTTATCTCTCGATCCTATAAAATAAAAAGGGTAATGCCTTCTATTTGTGAGAAACTTCTATACCCTTGGTGCTAGTCGCCACTCTGGGACCTATCGAAGGCGGGTCTCGGTGTTCATTATCTCTCCTTCAACATAAAGAAGGAAGGGCCTGACAATCTGCTGACCCTTCCCTCCTTTTTGTGAAGGTGAGTCGTGACATAATGGTATCAGAGGAGGTTGAGAGATAAGATGGAGTCTGGAGTTAGGCACAGTGAGGATTGCATGGGATGGTAAGGAAACGGTGTTGGGTGACCTTGGCGCGTGAATTAGGCAAGGGAAGACCGGCTAGGACACGAGATTTTAGGGCCCCCCGTGATCCGATGCAAGGACTCTGGACCTATCGAATGACCAAGTGAGGCCACACTGATTGCAGGGTACTGACCCTAAGAAAGGTACATGCATCATAATGACTTGTGTTCTTGTGTTTCTGGGATGTCATGGGAATTAAGAATAAATTAAAATTTTAAGAAGTTTTAAGAACGATATTTTGAACTACTTGGGCTTAGGCATTTCTTGTTTACCGTGCAGCTATGACACCTAGAAGGCGACCACGTGTGGTAAAGGCGATCGAGGCCCCAGATACTACTTTGGCCGATCGGCAGAGAGCTGATCGAGAGGAAGAGGATGACCAGTGGCAGAAGACTCTTCGAGCCTTCCAGCGACAGGGCTTCAAGAAGTATGAGGGAAGCACCTTTGATATGATGACGGAAGGCTAGCTAGAGGAGCTAGTTATAGCCTTCGGCCTGATTCGGGCCCTGACCGAGTACTAGGTTCCTCTGGCCGTTAGCCACCTTGAGACTTATACCTCAAAAACCCCCTTATAAATTCACCAATAAAAATTATTAGTTATCTTCTAGGGGACCTGTTTTCCCGAAAATTATATATTGTCCATAATAAGAGATCCAAAGGAAGTACAGTGAAGAAGAGGTAATTGCTTTACCAATTCAAATCAATTTATTTCCTTCTTATACTTCCTCATTATATTATTATTCCATAATAATGCAATAAATACATAATATTATACATGATGAGTTATTATTATAATTATGGTAAAACAATTTACATCCTTTTATCCATACTATGAATAACATAATCACCATGCGTGTATACGTATGACTTACCATCTCCACACTGTGGCGTAATTTTTTATTAAAGAACAATTTATTAGGATGAGTATAATGTGGATTATAATTGATTTTATATAATCAATATAACATTTTAAATGATTCTTTATTATTAATATACTATCCAATTACAAACCATTTAACCATTTAGAGAATGATATTCTCTATTGTGCATACGTATTACCTACCATCTCCCCGACGCGTTGATATTCATTCTCCCCATTAACAATTAATGAATGATGTATTCCTTATATAATGACTGAAAATAATAATTATAAACTTAATTTCATTAATAAAATACATCTTATTCTCAAAAAATTTACATACACGGCAAAAGATAAATGGGAAAATGAATCAGTTAACACCAAAAATTGGTAATATTGAAATAGTATTAACAAAATGAAATAATATGATTATATATGATATTATAAATATAGATATGATCCTGGTATAATTTAATAACGTGATTAAACCATTATTCAAGAGGTGACAACAATCTCAACTATCAAAATATACAAGGTAAGGGAAAAAATTTCAATCCCATTTTTATTAATTGTTGTTTATGTATTTACTTCAGATATATTTATTCATCCATGTCTGTGTTTTCTTAAATTATTTTATTAAACTAGTTACTATTCTTCTATTTTTGTTTAATTTCAGTTTTATCCAATTTTTACTTTTAATACATGGTATGGATAATGTATTTCTTTTTTACCATATGAGGTGCTTTTTTACCTTTTTGAAAAATGTACGAGGGAATGCTTAATTGACTTATTAGGAATAAATAGATTTTTACATCTACATAATTAATTATTTCCATGAATATTCATCTACACTAATTAATGATTAATTTAAACTAAATAATTTAATTTAAAATTATGTTTCATTTTGATAAAAGAGTACATTTTTAAGAAGAAAGTAAATTTTTATCCAGAACTACGTTCATGTGTTTTTTCAAAATTATTTCCATCTAATATGATTTTTGTAAATTGTTTTCGGTTTATATACCTATTATTACTATGATTTTATTTCATTAATTATCGAATGATCTTTTTATGGATTATGTAATGATGGGTTGATATTTAGGAAACCCATTATATTTCATGGGTTTTGCTACGATGAATGATTTAGTTTTTGTGGAACATGTATGAATGATTTCATTATGTGTTATGTGGGAACTATATCTCCCTCTAATGCATTAGGTAAATATTTTTATCTCATGGGATAGACATTACCAGAATGGAAAGTAAATCTACTTCCAAAATACATGGCTGGAATGACAAGAATACCCGGTTCAGTAATGGACTTTTGTCCACTATAATGGTATTGGTAGTAATGCCATGGATTCTATGGAAATAATATTAAGTGATTATTAGTTTTACTCTATTATATGTTTTATGCCAATGTTATTTTATCATGGATAATTTTATTTCATTATATATTCCTTTTCTAATTCCATGATTTATTTCATAACTCATTATTTTGATGTTTAAATATTATGTTCATTTTTTATGTTCAAATGTTTATGGTTTTTTATGTTCTATATGTTTATCCTTTATATGAATTTGAACTCACGTTCTTTATGTATTCTTTTCCCTAGGAGATGAAAAATTGTTTTATAAAGGAAAAAATCGGGAATATCTTTATGGGATATATTGATGTTTGTTCACCATGTTAGGAGGTGATTTTGATAGTTTCCAAAGACACTAAACTAATATAGTATATGGACGTCTGTTTGTATCATTTATTAATTACTCTAAAAAGAAAATATAATTTCCTTGTATGTCATGCATGGGTCATTAGAGATGTTACTCGATCATTATTTAATCACAAAATGGTAACCATCTTATGGTCATGTACATAATTTTTTTATAATGTTGTGATCAAAAACCATATTTTAAACCACCTAAACTAAACCACATAACGGTAATGCATAAATTAAATCAATTAGTTTATATATTATAAATAATATCATGTATAAACACATAATAAAAATCATGGATAATGGTGATAATATGTTGGATAATACAAGAATGTAAATAATACAATACCAAATTCAATTAAAAATAAATATAATTGTAATACTAATTCACCATTTATTTATATGTAATAAAAAACATACCTCCTTACGTTATCCTTGAGATAAGTGAAATAAAAAACAATAAAATAACCAGACTTCAATCCTCAAAAAAACATTCAATCCCTAGAATGGAACCTCTTATATAAGTTTCCATTAAAATTTTAGTTATGACATTTATTTATAGGAAAAAATATATTTTATATTCATCGATCTATATGTATATAACCCATATTAGCTAAAACACAAAATCCCCCTTGATAGTCTTAAAATTATAATACACATTATCGTAAAATGGTCATATATATGTTTATATAATTGAAATAATATAGGATAGTAGTATCCATGGAAATTATAGAAAATATCCTCAAAACATATTGAGGGTCTCTAACTCATTGTGTTACTCCCCATTTTAGGGGAAACCGTACTTGCCTATATCAATGTAAAATTATTTGTATCACATAAAATAAAAAATCTAAAAAAAATTAGTTTTAGAACCAATATATCACGATCACAATATCAACTATGTGATATTATTTTCATTTCATATCAATTTATCTCTACCTTTATGGTGTGTACATTTTTATTAATAATTCTTCTTAACCTCACTTATAAAATTAAATTAAAACTCATATTTAACAATTTAAAGAGTAATATTGATAAATTCCATTACATATCAAAATTGTTATTTCATCTTGATTTGATATTTTAGTTTTCCATATTGAGGGGTTTTTAGGGATCCTCATATGATAAATTGTTATGTATGAAAACTCAAACATAATTAGAAATGTATATAAGGAAATTGAACATGTAAGGAATATCAAAATAGATTATACAATGATTTTTCCATTATAAATTTTTATGTTCATAATATTTATGGATGGAATGTTTTCAATTATGACAACTAGATAAAATTCATCCAAATTCATAGGGGATTACATATACCATTGGATCCCAGAATGTTTTTTCAATAACCATCGATTTAATGGGGTTCTAGAACCATATATATGAGTTTTTTAAATATTTGAAATAATAAATATATATTTTAAGGTAATTAAACTCATCAAAATAAACATATCCCAACTGGATGGATCTTATCCCTTATATTACCACATATTCCATGTATAATCATATGAAAAATTTATAAAAAATAATGTGTATCGATAAACATTACTCTATTTTGAATATTATTATACATCCCATTAAATGAATAATTCATGAAAATTTTAATATATTTATAATTTATTTTGATTAATGAATATCAATCAAGTAGGGACATGGTAGATACATGCATCGTATTTGAGGAAAATGGTGATGCTGGTTATTGAACATGTAATCCACAAGAACCACCATAGTGAGTATCTTCATATCTTAATGTGGAAAATCATTATGAATTCATATAAATAATGTTTTCATATAGTTTTATCATCCTCTATTAATTTTTGTAAAAATACATTTTACAAAACCAAATTCATATCTAGATACATAATTGTGTGGTCCATTGAACTTCAGTAGTGGTGATGAAAATTATGAAATCCCTATTACACAGACATTTGTAAATATTATCCTCTATAAAGGCAAAAATTTCACTCATGATTTTATTGGGTTTTTTGTGATATCAATCAAACAAATATGTGTCTCTATATAAATCTGTACACCACATGATGTATTATATACATTTTATATACACCAAATGAATCCTATTTCAATAGAATATTGACACTAGTATATATGAAACCTATCAAGGAAGAATAAGTGAAGTCATATTTTCATGATTCTCCAAAAACAATTACATGATGAAAAATATATCACATACCATTCATCTTAAAGATTAGTAAATCACTTTTCTATAAATCGTGTAATGGAATACATCATATTATATTAAACATTGCATGGCCATGAATTATAAATGTCTTATTTAGTCGAGGGATATATGTATTTACACATCATTTATGTATAAAAGTTTTTTCTTGGTTGTACATAAACCTATTAAATGATCAGCAACATACTGAAATAAGAAATGAATAAGTAATTAAATAATTAATTTTATGATAGGTATCAAAGTATGAAGGTTTTAATGTCAATATTCTTTCCAACCACAGTTAATTTGAATTTGTAACAATCATTCCCCCAAAATTATATCAACGATGGTATGAAATTATATGGTATATAAATTAGACTATAAATTTATGAAATACTTCTCAAAATATCACCTATCAAATCTATTCATCCTATAACATATAAATACCCTTCAATGTATAAGATTCTACTCATGTAAATTTTAATATATCACCAAAACCTATGATACTTCATTGTGAGCATTGATTATAGGTATATAGATTTCATACATTTAGGGGAAATTATTAATTGAGAGTTCATGTGATGAAATTTAAATTACATATCAGTGCCAAATAAATATATATTTTGTTTGTTGTGCAAAATATAATAAATTAATTATATTGACATCCCATGTATCAAATTCAAAGTTATATAATATTACGCTTTTGTTGTTTTTACATCATTGTATTATTCATTGTATTCCATACAATTTCCTCTCTATCAATTGATAATGTGCTTATATCTCCCAACATAGGGTCTTCTCATGCGGTATTGTATTAATGAAGAATTAGATTGGTCCTTTAGTGACCCAGAGATTCTATTCCAAGAGAAATACCTCTTTTAATATCACAATAAGGCATGAACAATCGATTGATTATATGAACCATACCATGATTATAAATGAACATACTAATATACATAGTATTTTTTATTTCATTATATATAGTGATGTCTTCCTATCTTGTTATTTTATATATGGTGGATTGTTTTGAAAGTATTACATGTGAGATCTCAACCAAATTGAATAAACATGAATCCTAGTTGTTATTATCTTTCTTATCTATGAGATTGAATTCTCCCACATGTGTATCCATTTACAAATTACAAAATCCTCCATTATAATTTCTAATAACATATCTGTAATCATTATTAAGTATATAACAATGTTCTTACCAACAGTCCATCGAGTAATCCCATTATTGTACTAGTTTACTCTTGTAACTCAATGAGTATATGTGAAATAAGGTCAATTATACCACATTGTATATATGATAGATCAGATAGTGTTTTCAAATATAATTCTATATATGTGTTCTATCTTTATAAAAAGAACATGAATAATTCTATGATTCATTCCTAAAAACTAAAAATGAATCAATCATAGAGCTATCCTTTATAAATGTTTTATGAAATTAACAATATAAGTGTCCTGATAAATTTTAATAAAAAATTATATCAATAATTATAGATCATCAAACCCGTTTATTAGTTAGGCCCATGTCAATCATTGAGAAAAAATTACCCAACAACGATTTCATAGAGCGTTGTTTTGAGAATTAATTTCTAATAAGAAGTATGTCATCCACCCAAAATATTACAAACATCACTAAACTCCCAATAATATAATTATATTTTTAAAAATCATTGATTTTTTATAAAAAACCAAAACACATTGATTATATCATCAAAACAAATATTACATCATTGAGAATATTTCTTCATTCCATTAATGGATATATGTAGACTAAATACCTTAAATGTCTTATTTTCATCATTACATACTTTCATTTATATTATGCACATATACTAATCAAAATTACAATTATTAAAATTAGTTTTTACATTGATATGATATATCTAATTATCAAAATTTTGATCAATGTATTGAGAAGCCCAAATTGACATTTTCATCACACTGGGAGAAACTTTTTTCATCATTTTCAATATCCAAATTGTTTTCTTACTATTTTACACCAAAAGTTCTCAATTTTTTTTACACATTACCAATAATATTAGTTTTATTATAAAAAGTACATATGAACAATATGGATTGTACTGCAATATGCGATTTATTCTAATTCAATATATTTTTAGTGTATGTGATGATTGATTAATATTCTATATATTCTAACATTATCAATGAATCAGATATGTAAATGGGCTCACAATATGAAGTAGGTTCATCTCCAATAAATGTTACATCATCATCATTTTTCATGAATAATATAATTCCATTGAGGTCTTGATTAATCAAATAAGGTGTTCAAGGATTTTTCATATCATGAGTTAGAGCTTCTTTAAAAAGGCATTGTGGAAATGTTACTAATCCTATCACATGAAACTATATAACTTGATTGTCTTAAAAATATATATTTTTATATTCCATCCAACATACTCCCCAACTCAGAAGTACCTTCTCGAGGGGGACCTCATATTCTTCCATTAAAACTTTTTGTTTATATGTGTTAATAGAATAATATCCAATAGTATCAATGCGTTAATGAAAAATATGTTTCTATTGGAATTTGGGAAATACATATCAAATTTTATTCATCATAAAGAATCATCACCACCTCAAATCCTTATAAAAATCAAACTAGGGTGCTTCCTGTATGATTTTATATAAGGTTTCATAATGATTTAATTAAGTGGAATACAGTTTGGAATAAATGATGTAGTTTTATTTAAATAAACTAAAATAAAAAATTTGGTCACACTAACACATCTTGGATCAAATCATGTCCAGTAGGGTATGATTTCACTTCTCATAAACACTATTCAAATGTGTTTTTACATGTCGTGTGAGTAATAGAACAATTTCAAAATATATTTCGATGATCAATGAATTATTTTCTCAATTATTCACCACAACAATAATTTTATAGAATCACAAATATTTTTTCCAGTTATCATAGTACATCATTATAAAAAATAGATTTCTTTTAAAATATATCTTAATTTTGATTTAATAGAAACTCATATCCATGCAAACTATAGTTATTGATATAAATGGTGATTTACCTTAAACCACCTCATTCTTGAGTATGCAATTTCCCATATAAATCACATAGTATGATAGTTAATAGTCCACTATATAATTCATATTTTCTACTAAAAGGGTCATAGTTCATCATTACTAATAAGAAATATTTACATTTCTCAATAAATTAATGATTTAATAATTCAATAAACATATCATTATAGTATTTTGAATGTTTTTATTATTTATATGACTAAATATTTAATTTTGATGGTAGGTGGGATTAGAATCATCCCTAACCTTATTATTATGAATTTCGTAAGGAATATTATCCATATCAAGATTATATACACTATTTATTATATTCCCAATGAAACAAAACATTTATTTATTAGATATAATTTTTTTTCCTTAATAGTGAATTAAAATCCCTATTTTCAAAAACTGGGTATAGAAATAAAATTATATTACATTAATGATGTGTAATAACAGTTCTCAAGTTTAAATATTATTCAACACAAAAAAATCACATCATAATTATTAAATTTTAGTTAATAAACTTATGAACCATTACTAGAATGATGAACTATTTCACAATATATTAATTTTTTTTCTATAAATATTCTATTTATTTCTACACAAATGTTGAAAACTCAATATATATCAAATACCCATGAAATAGAGGTGTTAAAAATAATCACTATTACATTCACTTTTGGCTTCCTAGAATTATTGTCTTTTTAAACAAATCCAAAAATTAGATACTAATATCTTTGATATTTCTAATTAATACATTTAAATGATCTCAACATGGCTTTCCAAATGTAATACATATTATACAACAATGAAATATCACTGAGTAAGTATTATGTTTTATATATTTTCATCCTGTAAATTTAATAAATTTTCTCCCACTAAAAAATGATTCTAATAGAATATGTATTTAGTGATATAACATCTATATATCACATAAAAAAGAATCTTCTTATAGTGATTATCTAACCAATTATCCATTTAGATAGGGAATCATAACAATAAAAATAGTTGTGGCAATTTTATAGTTTTATGGATAACCCATTTCTTATATACATTATATAGATAATGGTCGATATTATTCCTCTAATAATAGATCCTTATTAGGGTCTCTGAGCTAGTGTATCTAAATTTAGATTATAATAAATTGGCAACACATGAAAATCCATGGGATCACTACTATGGAATGACATTCCCATTAGATATTCTTTCTACCTATTACTTCATTTTTATATGCATGATAATCCATGGGAAATAGGTTATAGGATAACAGGTTTAGTTATTTGATTTAGGAGTTTATAGTTGTATGGTTGTATGTAATCATAAACTATTAATTTTTGGGTCGTTAAAAAATTCTATCAAATTTAATATACACCACATGTATATTAATTTAATCACTATTTAAAATTATTATATAATTATCATCAGATATTTTATTCCATTGAGTTTGAATTATTTTAAAAAATGAGTTCTGAAATTCCTATTTCATCCAACAAGTTTATATTTTAATACTCAATTAATGTGTAAATCATTAATGATCCCAAAACATTGTGTTATAGATTCAAAAATAGAAACCAATTACATGCATAAAAATATTAATTTAACTCCTACAAAAGGTATATGAACTTTTTATATAATTATATTTATTATTTTGAGATTAAAAATATACATATGAGTAATCATGGTGTTGTATTTAGGTAACCCACTTCTTTGTATAATGAGTAATATGACTCTAATAATATGGATTGTCGAACCACATATCCCTCACACTAAGAATAATTTATCAATAATGAAATTTAATTTATGGTGTATCTAAAAAATAATAGGTTCAAAAAACATAATAAAATTATTCTAAATCTCATATCTAAAAAAACTATGGTAAAAGAAGATGATTTTTTTGGAGTTGTATATAGCATTAAAACCGTGCATTTATTTCTATATTTCATATTATTACATTATTTCAATCGTATATTATAATTACATTTTACTAAATGAAATTACTAATAAAGAATAAATAAATATTTACTAAATATGTAAATATTAATTTTATTTTCCAAAATAAGATTTACAATTATAAACATAAAATATTTATTTTATTCTTCAAAAATATGATTTTACAATGTATTTTGATTTTATTTTATGAATAATTTATAAACCATAAAAAGATTTTATCCAAATATTTTTTTGAAAAATTAAGGACCAAAATTGCTTGTTCCACATCATAGTTCTTAAATGGATTTCTATTTGACAAGTCCAAATCATATTTGAACTTAACATGGATCAATGAACAACTCTTAGAAACATTTCATGGTCCAATTTATGTGGGAAATTTAAGGCATGTAGTAAACTTCCCATAATAGTAAACTATGACCTTCAATACAGGGAGTCCATATCATGGTGAAATGAATGTTGTTGTGAATGTATATAGTGAATAATAACAACACATTTCACTATGCTCTATTGGATGCCATTTTTAAATTTCTACATTAACCACATTCAAATTATATGCAAGTCCATGCTTCTTTGATAATATTCTTCAAAAAAACTGGAAATTAAATTTGGTTAATATAACAAGGTAATATATTACTATCAATTTCAATTTATATAAATATATTAATGAATGTGTTGTTTATCACATTAAACAAAAAAAATACCCTTCTATATTTATTATTGATATTAGATATTACAAAGAAAAAATATCATTAATACATTATGCTAATGTTTCCTTAATGGATAAAAGGTAATACTAAATTGAGGTATTATATTAATATATATATATATATATATATATTGATGCAATATATTATTATATAATGTATTTATAAAATGAAAATAGTTATTTTAATGTAAATTTATAAGAAAAATTAAAAAATTTAGAATAATAATATTTATTTTTAATGGTATTTTTTGAGGATTATTTAAGTAAAGCATATTTTTTCCATGAATAGTTTTCTAAAGTGTTTTTCACTAACCTTTATTAAATAATATTTTAATTTTAATAAATTTATAATATTTAAAATAATATAAATATACATTCATCCAATATTTATGACTATGACTGTAATATGTGTAAATTCAATTTTTTCTTAAAAAAGTATTTTACTAAAAATATATTTTTTTGTGACGTTCAAAATTATTTTAAGGAAAAAAATTATGTGTAATATAGGATGAAATATATTGTAAATATGAATAATATATTTACAATAATATAGGTTTAAATTAATATGAAATAAGAATACGAATAGTTACTATTTGAAAAGATTATTTTTATTACCAATATTTATCATTTAATTTTATTATACCATTGAAAAGATACAATATAACTTTTTATAATTTGTATTTGAAAAAAAAATAAAACATTTATTGATCATAAAAATATTAACATATAATTTATTTTTCCTATATTTCTAGAATGTTTTATTTTTAATTGAATGTTTAAAATTATTTTTATATAAATATTATGAAATTAATTACATAATTAAGATATAATAATAAATAGATACTTAAGAAAATATTTTCATGAAATAATATCTACTTAAAATCTAAATATATACATTTTAAAATATTATTATTAATTTAAAAAACTAAATTTCAAATTTAAAAAATTATGTTATATGTTTCCATAGTTTTGAATTTTTTATAAATATATTATTCTATAATTATTTTTATAACATTTCTGAATTGTGACTATCAAAATATATTTCATATTTGGTATGATAAGAAACAATTTGTTTAATGAGTTATATTTTATATTTAATCAGAGTAATATATTACGTTTGTAAAAATTATTTACCATTGCAAAAGGAAAAAGGTAAAAGGGTTAATACTTCGGGGTAAAAGACATTAAAAATATGGAAAACATGTATAAATTTGATTAAAATTAAATGAAAACACAAAAATCATCCCATATACATTAATGAACACTTTTGGATGATCATTATTTTAATGGTGTGCCTCTAATTAAAAAAAGGATACTAATACCACTAACAGATAGGGTCATTCATCATGAAACCAAACCATACTCAAAAATCAACATAGTTTAGCTAAAATACACTAAAATAGCTGAAAATTTTCATATTCACTTATAAAAGGTCACCCATTCAACAAAATTACAACACTCAAAGTATAAATACAATTTTGAATGGAGTTATTTGAAGGAGTTGTGTAATGATTACGAAATATCTAATATTTATTTCTATTTTAATATGTATATTTTTTCTACCAAATACTATGTCATAAAAGCATAAAATAATATCATAAATTTATTTAATACTAAAAATGTTTTTATATTTACGGTAATTTTATTATCTAACTTAAAAAATTATTTTAATAATATTTACATCATTAATGAATCTTTGTGTACTATAACCTCTACAAAGTGTAGTATTTTAATTTTGAATGAATCCATACATATATGGGTATAAAAGAGTATTTAGTTGAGAAAAATGTTATTTATAATGTCATTAAAAATATTAAAATTTAAAATTATCTGAGTCATTATCCTATTCAAAGGAAAAATAAAATGTATCCCATGTGTACGTATAGATTATTCCATACTTAAAAACATATTTCATTTTTAATAACCTCCTTACATGTTTGATTATTAGAATTTAAAAATAAATTGATGGTATTAATATTAAATGATTTAGGAATTTGAATTTATCTATTACTATTTTACTCATTATTAATATAATTAATTTTTATTATTAGAAATTATTAAAACAAGCTAATCACTAATTCCACCTTATTTAATCATGCCTAAAATTCTATTCAAATGAAATTATTAATTTTAAAATAATTATGAGCTATATATTTTACTAACAAGTATAATATATGAATGATAGAAATGATATTAAATAATGGATATCTCATTTGAAATTTTTAGGAATGTGTAAAAAAATCAAAATTGAAAACATGAAATGATGAAAATAAACCATATCAAACATATCAATGTATAATAAATTTGTATATTTGAAAAAAATATTGGATAACAAAAATTGATATGTTTATGAAATAGTTTATTAATATTTTTAATTTAATTAGATAATAAATTAAATTAATATCATTTATATCAATACATGAGGTAATTTTTCTCTCATAATAAGTATCCTTCATTGAGCCATATACCAAATTGGACCCCGATTTTTTGGTTTTCATGTATGTAATTCCCTATTGATGATTTAAATCATTCATTACATAAACTTCACATGAATTATTAATCCATAAAACATTATCTATTTTATATTTATTTTTTATTCATGTACTACTAAATCCATATGGAATTTTATAAACTCATATTATTTTCATAGGGAATAATGATTCCTTTTTAAAGATGGTTATACAAAAAAAATTCATTAATCCAATGATGATATTATTTTTCATTCCATACTTATTATCATGGGAAATAATTTTTCACTTCAAAACCATCTTTAATGTGGATATAAATTATACATATAATTTTATGATGTAAATAATGATTACCATCATAAACCAGAAAAACTCATTATTATCTATAAAATATGCACTCTTCAATAAAAAATTATCCTTTCATACTTTTATATCCTAAGGTGGTATAATTTTTTTAATGTAAAACATTCCATTTACCTCTTTTTAAATTAATGATGTGTCTGACTTTTTATGATGTGGGTTTCAATAGAGGTTTTTCAAATAGAAATTGGTTTTCATTTTGTAACCATACATTTCATATCCCACTAAAAAATCCTATAAATATACAATATATATTTTCAATAATAATTTACTAATATTTTATCTTAAATAATTATTGATAAATATTAATTTAAATATCTCAAAACTGATATTTTGAAAAGTGGCTCGTAAAATCTTTTATTTATAGGAATTTTAAGAAATGATTTTTATTTAATTTATTGTCATTAACTTCATTTTATTGTAATCTATAAATGTTAAAACTCCTATATAATTATTTATTACCTTTAAATTAATTTTTTGAATACTATTATTATATGATTTTATTATTGGAATCAATCTTTGTACTTTTGATTTCAAATTATGTGAAATTATTTCAAAATTATATAACACACATAATATTTAAATGGGTTCATAGGATATGATTAATGATTGAAATATTATGGAACACCTATGTAAGTATATAGATTTTGTGGGTCTTATATAACTCTTAAATGAATTTGGTAATGTTTTATGTCTCTTTATATGACGAAGTGTGGTAATTTTTGGATTTGATCACTAGATAAATGGTCGAAATAGTTGTATTTTTTCACAATATAAAGGGTGGACATATCTATATTTATTAAACCATAATATGTGGTTTTTTATATTTTATTCACAAAATAAATATTGAAAATGAATATATTTTATCTAAACACTAATCTATAAATTAATGTATTTCCAAAACAAAAATGGATGGACATACACGGATTTTATCACAACTTAATGGATACACATGCTTAAATGTGTTATAACATAAATGTTTGACATAAAGTCAATTTTTTTTAATATTGGATGATCATGCTTGGGATTCATATATTCTGTTGAATCATTGTCTATATGTTTTTTTATAATTATTTATTATTTTCTATTTTATTAAAATGACATATTTATATAAATTATATTCCACATATTATGAACCATGAAATATGTAGATTATATCAAATCGTTATTCATGAAAACATGTTTTTTTATTTGATATTAAATTCCCTATTATCATTTCTTATAGAAGAAATTAATTATTCAATGTTCATTTTAATAAGATATTTATATAATGATATATTTCTCTAATGATGTTATCATATAATTCATTATGAAATTTTTATATGTTTTCCCTTACTAAAAATTTGAGATCATCACTATTACACAATTAAACATATAATGTTATAAATATGAGTATAACCTATGAAGAGTCTTGAAAGGTGTCTATTGTGGTTCAATTATGGAGAAATATACAAAAATATTGTAATATACGTTTCTTATATAATTAATATTCTATTAAAATAAACCGTAGTATTTAATAATGTTGTAATATTTTGATAAGTAACTATTTAATTACTATAGCATATGTATTTTGTTGTTGGTTCATACAAATTGGTTTGTAATCCAATTATAACATATGTGTCATTAAATATAGATCTCATTATGTGGGAGTAGGGTTCCTCATATGGTATCAAATAATGGTTTAGTTTTTTTTGGTCTAATAATAATATAAAATAAGTAAAAACACATGGTATAATAATAAATCTGTGATAACATCATAAAATTCTAATAATTTAGGGATTTTTATGTTTTTTATAACAATAATCACTATATATATAAGTTTTATAAAACTATGTAATGGATGTACAAAAGGTAGTAACCATGAAAAATAATGGATGATAATTTAATCAATTTTCAATAAGTTCCGGCAATTTTTTCCAAACTACACACTTTTTTTTACAGTACCAATGTGATATTAACTAGTTCATTGAATTTTTTTTATGATTCTATTTGATGGATTTCAATAAAAATGAAGATTTATTATATAACATGTGTGTTATAGACATAAAAATTTACAATTACTAACCATGTTTAAAACATATAGATTGATAATTTAAGGTGTATGCATAATTTAAGTGTTATTTTCTATAAGATTATTGGTTCGAATTGTCTTATTTTTAATTATTCTATTTCTATTCAAGCCTTTGTATACTTAATAATGATATTTTATAATTATATTACCATGATATAATTTGGTAATATGTTATTCATATTTGTTATTGAATATTACTTTTTCAATATATTAGAAATCCTCCAGCAATATATAAAGAATAAAATCATCCAAAAATATCACATCCCTTACAAATTATTTAATTTTAATTAATATTAAAAAAAATTATTCTCATACACTTTACACATTTTATAAATTTCATCTCACTATCTAAAAAATTGATCACATTGAAAATTATCCTTGTATAATTCAATATTTCAATATTTAATTACAATAATACATTCATATTTTACAGAGATAAAATTACTATGTTACTCAATATGAAAATTATTATAAGTGAATTTATAAAATTTTAATACTATCACACAAAATTAAGGGTCTTATAATCCTATATATATTTTAATACGAGGATTATATCTGGGTAGAATATATTTAAAATCTTTTAAAAAATATAGGGCTAATTAAATATTTTTCATCAACCCATGTTTTTAACTATTCCACTCAAATCATTTCATGAGGTTTTCTAGAAAATCACCATGGTATTATATTAGAAAATGATATAATAAAAATTTAAATCTATAGGTAACAAATATTATTTAATCAAAAATATTTAAATAACAAGTTTACCATTATGTACAGAAACATAAATTTGTGTCCCAAACAAGCTTGATCATTACCTAAATCGAATTCCTGGTACCACCAATAATACGGCTCATTGGGAATTAATTGTCCCGATAGGTTGTCATATATTCATGTTCATTGGGAAATCACCACTTAGGAATGATTTAACACTATAAAAAATTAATAAGATGGGTTTTGTAAAATCAAATAAATTATCTTAACTAAATATTTCTATGTTTGACACCAATTATAAAATAAAACTATATGAAAGAATAGACTAAAAATTTAAAGTAATAAATAAAATGATAATTAAAAACCTCTCCTCCACCACCCCTCTCTCTCTGAATCATATAAGTAACTCTATATCCATCTCATTTAAGGGACAGACTACAACCGAGTTCCTCTTCATCATTCACCAGTTTCTGTATCTACCCTAAATCTATTAAAATTATTAAAAGGAAAATTATTCCAATGCAATAAAAGGTAAAATAAATTAAACTAAACTACTATAATACCACATTATTTCTATATAATTCACTATCCAGATAATTGAACCTCAATTCCCATTAGGTGGGAATAAATAAACTGAAACATATATTTAAAATATATTAAATATGTAGGTTTTTGAATTAATCACAGTATGGATACAAAAATAAATTCAATTACATATCTATTAAATTTATAGAGTTAACCATTTATACTAGTTTTAAATAAAATATTAAAAATAGGAATAGAATAAAAATATACTATAATATAATTACTTCTAAAAAACATATACAATTTTCTTAAAATTTAACATCATTAGATAGATAATTTTTTCTATAGATGAGAAATTTTAAATTAAACTAACCATTTAAATACTTAATTTTTAATGAAAAAAATTAAAACATGATTTATAATACTCATTGAAATAACCATTTTTAACAAATGAAAAAAAATTATATAAAAATTAATGAATTCTCAAGGAAAACACAAAAAATTAAAACAGGTAAAAAATCGATAGTTCAAAACACAATTTCAATTTTAAATTAAAATATAATTTATATAGATTGATATATTTTAGAATCAAACATTATAGTGAAGAAAAATTAAATAATATAAATTTATTAATAGGGATCATGACAGTGGAAATAATTTGATTAATTTTAAACACAACATATGAATGAAAAAAACTATAAATTGGTTCTAATGGGATATTATTATAAATAATGATATGATAAACTACATGTACATGGTTGTGAACATTTTTTTAGTATATTGATGTTATCCATACTTCATAACAAGTCTAGATTATATCAAATTGTATCACTAGTGGCACAAACAACATGACAATTCTCAAATTTGGAGGTATAGTCCATCTTATCAAGACTAATTGTTAAAAAACTATTGGATCTCACTAAAAAACCATAGATTCCATGATTTTAGAAATAATTAATGGTTATGTGGCCATTAAAGTATTTAATAATATTAGTTCCTACATATAGCTATCTCTACTTAGTTACCCTATTCATGAGACTATTTGTGAGATGGCCATCACTTGACTAGATGGATAATATAAATTCATTTTTGTTTTGAAGTAATTTAATGGTACTGGGCATGACATAATATTTGGAAACATATAATTATCTTTCAGATAAAAATTTCAATCCAATATTTTTCACGTTCTGAAACCACTTTTCACATAGAGGAACATATGAAACATAATGTATATATAAAAATCACTAAACACAATATACATATTTAATCAAAGATGTATAACATATATGAATATGATACGTACATTAATATATATGCATATTCATATAATTTTTATTTAATATAATGGAGAGAATTAGAAACCAATTCTTTCTTTAGGGAAGACAATAATTAAATTACAATTTTATAGAAAACCATATGAATGACCCAAACATTCATAATATTTATATGTTACGTAAATAAAACATTTTGGATGATAATTAAAGAACTCGGTGTTCCTACCCATTCAAAAAATATTTTATAACCTTGTTTCACCGAAACAAACTCTTTGGAAATTCTTGATAAAACTTAGAATACATGCTTTGGGAAAACCCCACCTATCAAAAACAATTTCTATAATATATTTTATTCACAGAATAATTATTGTACCAAATAATACAATCAATCTATAATATTTTTTTTAATTTAATTGTTTAATAATAGGTTTACATTCATAGAATTGAATAATAACCCACCACCAATAATGTGTAACAACCAATTCAATCTCAACTGATTTCAAATAACCATGAAAATAAGAAGATACCCATTGGAAAAATAAAAGTGAAAAATAATATTGAATGAACATGATATGGTTTGTTTGAAACAAACTATAGTGAGGGGATGAAAAAACTAATAATATACAATAGATATACAATAATAATACCCATATCTGAAGATATCTAAAAAGAAAACATTATGAAAAAATGATAATAATCGATGGATCATTGGGAGGGGATGACATTTGAGGAGCCAGTCAAAGCGAGGAGGGGGTTTCATGCTATTTAGTTGGTAAGGGGATGAGATTAGAAAGATTTAGTATAAAAAATATGGGGGATGATATAAAATTATATTTTTTAACATTATAGTAACATTTTATGATTTTTCCACATGGTTGAAAAAATCACGAGCCATCCATTAGCCTATATAAGTAGAAGTGGTGTACCCTATCATAGTGAGGATGAATGTATTGTAAAATCATATGTCAATAATGTTTTGTGACTTTTTAAATATTTTAGATACAGTAAAATGTAATGCATATAGTTTCGTATAACTATTCTTCAAGTGCGTGACTATGATGAAAATCCCTAAAGGATTAAAATATTACACTTTTTGGATGAAAATTAAAAAACAAGCATAAAAATAATTAAATAATTAGAAATAATTACTATACTAATGTTTTAGTCATGAAAACTCCCATGAGAATAATGATTTAATCCCACATATTTCCTTTATATGAAATAACTGATTGAAATGGAATTTGATATATTCACCACACTATAAACCAAATCAATGAAACATGATGATCTACGAAAAAATCCTCTATTTATTGATTAATTTATTTAAAATGTGGAAATGGAACATACTAAAATTATTTAATCACCTTAACTCAACCTACTATAGAGAACCCTTAAAATGGTGATTTTCCAATGAATAAAGAAAAATTGATTCCAAAAAACATAACCAAAATTCCCAATGAACCCAAAAAATATGAAAATGATAGGAATGATTGGAGGTTCTTTGACAAAATAACTATTATTAAATTTTAACCTTTTTGTGGGGGATGTTTAGGTAAAATCATGTAATTAGTCCCCAACCACACAATACTAAATAACCTAATCATAAAGTATACATAAGATAGAAAATTCTAGAATTTTACAAAAAAGATAACTTATATAATTTTTTACCCTTTGCGGTATCCCAATAACAAATGAATCCCACTCACATGATAAATATCCATTATTACATATTAATAGAGGGAATAGTCTAGAATATTAATATTATAAGGAATAAGAGAAATCAATATAAAAGGGAGGTTCTCACCAAACCAACCTAATTAAACTGAGGACTAACAACGAACACTTCCAAAACTCCATTAGTACCATAATAAAAAACCCATCTCAAAGACTAGGTACAATCCCCATACCAAACATGATCAAGTAAGATGAACTATTGTTGCAATGGATGGAATAAATCAATTACCGAAAAATATATTTCCTAAAATAGAATCAACCAATGATAGATTTAAAATAAAGGAGGAAGAGTACATATATTTGGGATTTATATACGAAGTATCAAAACCACTATAAATCAATTGAAATAATAAAATAACCTATTATGGTACAAAATATGATGGGTTAACACCCATTCCATTCATCCCTAAACATAACCAAGCCATCCACATTCAAACCCTTCACAATAATATCTCACTATCAATCTACCATCACATCAAACCCTTGAGAAATAATATATCACTGATGTAGAAAAGTCTCTAAGGAAATAATTGTTGAATCATGAGAATTAAAGAAAAAATATAAAAGATTGTATTAATGGAGATTCACCTATAATATAATAAAGAAATAATAACCCCAATGCCTCTCCAAAAAAGGCTTTATGATGAATCATATCCATGTTATAAAAAATGAAACGTGAATTCAATCATCATTTTACTAAGTGATACAATGAAAACCCAATGAGTAAAACCATGAATGTGATCTAATTTGAATCTTAAATCACATGGAGGTGATTTTTCCATTCTACTCCACATGCAGTCTGGGTAAGGCCATCAACTATATGGTTTTAGTCCTTAATAAAAAGAGACAGCAAGGGAAAACTCCCCATGACATGAAAATCCAATAACCTATCGAATCATTCAATATTTTAACTTTAAAAAAAATTCAATAAATAAAAAACTTAATTCAACTCATCCTGAATCAGGTAAATAATAATATATTGTGAAAATCATGATAATCCAAAGGATAATCATCACTATCAAAATAATTTATTACTAATTTTAAATTATATAATAAATATTCAAAATATAATTTTTAAACAACCCTAAAAAAGTTTCTCATTTTTAATTTCCATTTTAAAAATAATACACCAAAGAAAAAACCAGAAAACATAATTTCACAAATATTTTTTAAATTATTAAAATTCTTATTTAAAACAGACCATAATTTTGGGCATTAAAAAAAATTTGTAGTTAATATTTATCATTTATTATATCAAAATACTAATTTCCAATATATTTTAAATTAAAAACATCTTTCCTGAAAATTAATATAAAAAATCCCAAATGTTTTCATAATCCTAAAATATTTAAGAAAAACTTATTAATGTTTTAAAAAATTATATTTAATATTAATTCTATGTTTATATTTTAAAACACGAATATATATCTTATATTATACCTAATAAAATAATAATCCCTTACATTATTAGGTATAAGTCAATATTCATCCAACTAAAATTACGTAAGTCATTTTTAGAAAAATCGTTTCATTATAAATACAAAAACCATTATTTTCAATTAATAATTTTTATAAAGCACATTTATTTCCATTAAAATAACAATATCACCAGATTAAAATAAAGAATTCAGTAATTTAAAATCAAACATTTAAAAAAAACTATATACCGTACTCATACCAATATATTAAAAAACAAATCAAAAAAATAATTACTAGAAAGAACTATATTCTATTATCTGCATGGTCGTATGGATTGAAGTACCACATACTAGTTGAGTCATAAGCAATGGTACTCATCATGAACAATATATTTTGTATCCATTACGATTTCATGGCCATGTAATCTATTCTAGAACCAAATTTTATGTTACATGTTTCATCCCCATGTCATCAATCAATCAAACATAAACTAATAAATACTCAATGAAAAACATCTAATAAAGAATCAATTCTCTAAATATGAAAGATCAAGTTATGATATTAACACATATACCACATGAGATCCAATAATGAAACATGAATCTACAATTAAATTATAAATTACAATGGGTGATCTAAAACCAAAGCACTCTAGAGAACCTTACCTATGATACATTATTTTCATGAACCAACTTGATCCATCCCCATGATAAACTCCTGATTCCTCCCATGATAAGTACTGAATGGAATTCTAAATCCCCACATTGTGGAACAAGTTATTATATATCATGGAATCACAATATGGTAAATATTTCTCCCAATAAATATATTAAAATGTATGGTGGAAAAATAAAGGAATATCTTAATGAATGTTTAGTACGTCAGACATCCATTTAAAAAGAAAAAATTCATAAAATAAAAAAATATTGATAAATATGAATAATGTAAATAGTATGATGACAAAAAACCACCCTTACCACCTGTCATCACTCTCTTTTAAAGAAATTACACCCTCCTGATGCCTATTCCTCATACACCAGAAACTATTGTTACCCTCCATACATGAAATGTAGTGATGGGACTAATGTTAAAATGAAATTAAATAAATTGATATAAAACTAAACTATAATCATTGATTCATGAAACTATTTAGTTCTCTATCAAATTAATAGAACATCAATTCACAATGGATGGTAATAAATAATTTTAAAAAATTTACATATAATCTTTCAAGAAATAGTGATGAGCATTAATCATAGTAGGGATTCCAAATGAAAATATATATCTTATGAAAATCCAATATAGGTTGAACCATTTCATGATATTTTTAAACCCAATAAAAATATATGTTTTATGTTTTATTAAAACCATATGAAATTAAAATTTACTATTTTCCTTCTTTTATTATAAGAAATAAAAAAAATTCAGGAAAACACCCTTCATAATTAAGTAAATTATTAAATTTATCTTTTTAAAACAATTATTTAGAACGTTATTTTTAAAGAACATTAAGGAAACCATTTTTTAATAAGAAAAAATGTGGAATAAAATTAAATGCATGAACTACGAAAAAAATTCAATTGAAAAAGGTGGAAATTCCTCATTTTAGAATGTTTATCTACCTTTTTATTTTTTTCAAATCAATTCTAAATATCGATATATTTCAAAAACAATCAGTAAAATAATCACATAATATGAAAGTGCACTAGTAGGTGTATATAGTTATAACAATAATTTATAAAAGCTCAACGAAATAGTGATAAGAATTACATATTATGCAGTTATCATTGGATATTATAAGATATCATGTGAAGATACCATATATGTACTCAACTCGAAACAATCTAATGGCTTATCAATTAAATCCATATAATATAAAAACCCCATGGTTATCTCAAAAACCCATATCAATTACACACACACCATGGCCTTTACCTACAATGGGTATGTATTCATCTTAATGGGGACTAAATAGAAAATGTTTCATGAATCTCAATATAAATAAATTCATCCATTGGATTAAAATTTCTTTACTGTGATAATTCCATTACATTACATCATAAGTTTATATCCCATATACAACTATATAAATATTATAGACACCAATCCACACCATTCAATCGAATTCCCTCCCTATAGTAGTGATATTTCAATGAAGTGTTCATTTTAAGATAAAATTATATTGAAAAAATTGGGAAATAGCATCTGGAAATGAACATTAATCATTGGGAATACATTTTCAAACAATTTATTATCATGTTCAAAAACCTCTCTTTATACATAAACAAATATTCACAGAAACATATGTACAAATACATCTTGACTCAAGGTCTATATTCAGACAACCTTCTATTAATTAGTACAAATAAGATATATATATATATATATATATATGTATGTGTGCTAATTTTTATATGACATATTAAAAATTATCAAGTGAATTATAATAAATTTTATTAATATTAAAATGGAAATTTATCATTGGGTATTTCTGAAAACTAAGATTGAAGAAAAATAATCCATGATATTTAGAAATTCTATAATTAATATAATTATAATGATAAAAAGTGACTTATGGTACCTATTCATTCAAATGAATTTCTAAAAAAATTATTCATTAAAGAAAAAACAATTTAAATTAAAGATAAATTTTTTCAAATATTATAGAGCGAAATAAAAGACATAAAAGTAGTTTTATACTTTATGAATAATTCATAGTATAAATAAGGTAACTAATAAAAAAATCAATCAATTTTTTTTCCTTTTTAATTTTTCACACATGGGGTAACATTCCTTGAATCAAAGAAGATTAATTGACTTTTATTTCTTAGACTTCTTCCCATCTCAATCGGGTACATGAAACCAAAAAAAATGAGAAAAAATCCTAGACAAAATTAAATTAAAAAAATTGATCATAATAACACACATGGGTTCTTTTAACCACTCGTCCTGAAGAGAGAATAAAAAAAAATAAAACTTGAGAGATTATGGAGAATGAAATACTACATGATGTAATCATACATGTAATCTACATGAAAAATGATGATGATTGTATGATATTAATAAAGGTATGTCACCCAGGGGGATGGTCAAGATTGTTAGTGGATTATGTAAAAGGTACGAGGGAGGGTGGAGGATATTGTTTGATTTGGGAAAAAGAGTGGAAAATGAAAATCCATGTTTTTTTATTATTTTGGTATTATTAAGGATTTAGAAGCATGTTTGGACAACATACGTTCCAACCATTCCCCTCTACTAGACTACCTGGGGCACCCCACACAAGGAGGAAACATTGTTTGCTATAATATTTATTAATGTAGTAGTTTAAATTTATATGATTGCCGACACATTCACATGGTTTCAATTAACCATGAGAGAATCATGGACGTATATAGAGAATAATTGAAAATAAATTGAATTTTGTACTAATTTGGTTGATATTCGATAAAGAGGCTACATTTAGTTAAACATATAAAAATAATAAATCAATTATTTTTTATGGTGTGTAAATTTAGATAATTTAGATACCTTATGATAGAATATTTATACTCATTGAAACAACTAGATGTGTTCTTTCCTCTAAACAATAGAAATTAATTAGACAGTGATCTTATTTTTTAATGGTATGTTTGAATATATTTTATTATTTTATAAATATAAAATTAATATTTTGAGAATAAAAATTCATTATGGTTGTGTGGGGATACAAAAAAATGAGATTTAAGTATTAGTTTACCAGAAAATAAATACATTCATGAATAACATGTTTTGAATGGAAACAAATTCTAAAACAATCCGCGGTATTTTTGTAGAGAGAAAATATGGAAATGAAAGGTCAGAAGTATTAAATTATAATATCACAATAATGGAACAAAAATGATAATAATACATTATAATATATATATATATATATATATATGAGTGATTCATATTACCGGATGGTGTGTCTATATAATTTAAATAAATATTTTATTATCAGTGCATTTGAAAAATTAATTTTTTTATAATATAAATAATTATATAATTGTTATTTTTTAATGAATATTTAATATAAATGTATCAATTTTCATTGAATATTTTATAGTATTGTGTATTATTAATTAAACTTCTCAATATAATGATTTTAATACAATTATTGGTTATATTTATAATAAAATAATTTTACATCATTCCACTAGTCATTATAATGCATGTAATATCAATAAATTTCTATTTTTCACAAAAATGTGCTTCAGTAAAAAATTATTTTTTTGGGATATGTATTATTATTTTTTCAAAATAAATAAAATATTCTTAAATTATGAAGAATTAAATTTTCAATTGTAATAATAGGTCAACATTCATATTATTTTTAATTGAATGGAAATACTAATAAGAATAGTAAATATTTGGTAACATCATTTTTCTAAAAAAATTAACATTATATTTTATTTTTCAATTTAAATGTTAAATTCAAAAATATTTTGAACTAAACTATTGAAGAATTTATCTTTATTTCTTATACTGAATAAAAATATTATCTTAATAATATTTCTTTTAATTACTTTTTTTTAAAAATTTATTTTTTGCTGAATATTTCAAAATACCAATTTTAAAATTTTAGTGAATTTTATAAAATCAACAGGATATAATAATATATGAAAATATATGAAACTTTTTCCTCACCAATTAAATATTTTTTAAATAAAATTATACATTTAAAAATAATATGTTGATTTTGAAAACATATATTTTACATTTTAAAATTTGAGTTATATTTTCCATAAATATGGTTTTTAATGTGCCCTACATTTATTCATGTAGATCTAATTTGTACCACATTAAAAAATTTATCTGTTAAAATATATTCCATATATGGAATAATATTTAAAATAATTATCTAATACGTTATATTTTAATTAAAATAAAGGGTACGATAGAAAAATATAAGTTGTAAAGTAACTAAAACATTTCTCAAAATGAGTGGTTTTGGCATTTGTTGATCATATATTATCATATATCCATTGTATTTTACATGTGGAGCCACATTTCATGAATATTAAACCACTTAATACAAAAAATCCACTCATATAACATATTAAATCTTCCATTAACTTCCCAAATTCACCTCACACAAAACCACGTAGGTCATCCATACTCTACCCAAATCCCTTACAAACTATCTTATCTTTGATCTAAATTTTAGATTACATTCAAAAGACTATATGTCAAAGGATAAATACTATTTATAAATTTGTTTTATAACATAGTAAGTTACAAAACCACAAATAAATATTTTTAATTTAAATATATTTAATTTTATTCATTTTGTTCAATGTAAATAATTTATAAAAAATATTATAGTGATTTAATAATTATTTTCAACATTCATCCTTAGATAAATGATAACATAATTCAGGCATATGTTTAGAATACATTCATTATGATATAACATAATATCTTTTTTCATAAAATCCTGACATGACTCATAATAATAGGTTATTTGATAAATAAATTTAATATTTATAATACCTTTATGATTCATAAAAGATAAATGATTTTTATCATTATCCTATTCTATTACAAATGAAATATACATTCATGTGAATATGAAGACTGTTGCGTCCATTGAATGAAATATATTATTTTTTATAAACATATCATATAGATGATTCTAAAAATTAATATAATAATTTAAATAAAACTGGTAACATAATACTGGTTCTAGTATGGTTATATTTATATGTAACTAATTTTCAATATACAACTATTTTTCATTAAATATTAAGAATAAAATCATATTAATGACTTCATCTACATTAATTATGACTAAAATTTTCATAGATAGAAAAAAAAAATTTGAAATCAATAAAAAAAAATTTTATAGTACCATGAAAAATGAAGGAAATATGATCTCATTATTAATTAATGGAGATGAGCATCAACATTTTAAATCCATTCACTAAATAATTAATATCAGAAACATTTGATTATTAAAATAATCAATAACTAGTAAATAAATGTATGGAAATTTATTATAATTGATGAGTATATTGGGTAATTCATTTTTATATGTCTCTTTAATAGGGGATTTAAATAGTTATGATTATTATGAATTATATTAAATCACTTTCATGGAAGATAAGAGTTACTATAAGGGTGTTTTCTATAGCGATATTCAATGATTACAACATAGAGCATATTCAACTTCTAATTTCATTTTTGTTGTGTATATACATATATATTCTCGATTAAAATATTTCCAATACTAAAATTCAAGTGATTTATATATACATCACAATTTCATTAAATAGTTATTCGAATTATTTGTTACAAAAGTCATAATTTTTATAGTTGACTCCAAATCATGCTTGAGTTATAATGATTCCAATTTTAATATGGTATTAGAATATTTTAATTTATTATATACTACGATGAAATAATATTTATTATCCTCTTTGTTTATTGGAATTTTTATTTTTACTATCAAATATTTCCTTTTTAATGGATTTCATTCTTCATAATAATTGATGATGTTATGAATAATTTTTATATTGTTAAAATGGGCTCTTTCCCATCTGTATCCACATTCACTCATCTCTCCAAGGTTCACGATTAATATTTAAAAATTATTGTCTTTATTTATTAATGGGGATAATATAATTTCTCTTTTACCTATATTTAAATGAATGATGTTTAAACCTTTATAGGATGTGGGTTTCAATAAAATTATTTTAACAAAATTTGGTTTGGTTTGTCCTTTCTATGTCATACCGTTTAACAATAATAATAAATTTCCACCAGATAAAAATTATTTATATTCTTATATCAACTATTTAAGTTTCATTCAAAATAATGTTAGAAATAAAATTAATTTCAATTTCTCAAATGGGATATTTTTTAATGTTACTAATAAATTATTCTTTTTTATGAAAATATTAAGAAATGGATTCTAATAAGTATTTTACAAATCATTTATATTTTACTATTGTTTATAAAGGTTATAACATATATATAATTATTGTTTACCTTGTAAATTGAATTATGAATTAATTTTTTTAGGTGATTCAGTTTTTGGTATCAACAGATCGACTTTTGAATCATGTTGTGTGATACCCTTTAGAAACGATATAATGTCCATTTTATTTACCATATTTTCCTGATATAAATAGTGCTTCATATTTTATGGCACATATATTTATATATGTGTCAAAGATAGGGGTTACATATCAGTATCCAATACATTGGTTATGATTTTAATTCTCATCGGATAATGAACCACATACATGTTTGGATTTGTTAACAACATTGGGGACATACTTGCCTGGATTTTTTTCATAACCTAATTTTTAGTCAAGATTTGATTTGTTCACAACCTAATGATTTTATAGTTACCTGATTTTTCAAAACTAAATGTTTTAATAAACATGGATTATTTTAAAACAATCATGGTCTATATACATGGTATTTTTGATAAATCAAGGGGTCGGAATTCTTGTATTTTTTCACAAAAAAGGTATAAATGATAGGACTGTCCTAAAAGGGTGGAAATTCTAGGGTTTTCACATTATAAAGGGGGATCATTATTATATGTAATCACAGTATAAATAGGGGTCATTATTGGTTATATTTCACAATATAATGTGTTGGAATAATCGTGTTTAGCCAAATATACTGATTCCTAATGTTTTTGTTTTTTAATTTTATTCCTTTTTATGTTATGTTTTAATGATATCCCAAATATCTATTTCATATATTGTTATTATGATATGTGGATCTCACAGATTATCCCATATTATTTTTCATTAGTTCATGTTTTTTCATTTCTAATTAAATTACCCATGTATAGAGTTATGGGAAATTATTATTTTTCCATGTAATTTGAAAAAGATTTGTATCTCTTACTCCTGTATTATAACATTCTTCTAATCTATCCCATGATTACATGTCGATTATATTTCCAATAAATAGAATATGAGTACAAATATTTCAAATTTTTTTCATTCCTAATGTTATGAGACACATTATAGATGATAAGATATCTAGAAAAGTATTCTAGTTTGGTGTTACGATAGAGATATGTCCAAAAGTATTGTAAAATAATTATCTTTTATCAATAATCTCAAACGACACTAAAACTATTGGATCTAGTATTATGAGGTTATTATTATATATAATGTTTAAATAATCTTAAAATCTATATTTTAGCTGGTATTGTCTAACATTTTACTAAATCTACCTGTAAGGTATCTATTCAAAATATTTGTTACATCAGTTGTGGTTTTTATACCTCAGTTAATACATTGAGAAAACATATTTTGGTAATAATATTTTCATTAATGTGATCATAATATAATCATTGAAAAAATAAGTGAACCAAAATACAACTAATTATAAATTATTTGAAATAAATCATGACATGAATATCTAAATTGGGCATACATTGAAAATAATGTTAGTGGATTTTATATTTTTATTATCTAATGGTAAAATATATTTATCAATGATCATGTGAGTAGAAAAAAATCTTTATAACCCTATGGGGGGTTTCATTAAACATTGAATAATATAAATGTTCAAGAGGACCCTAATACTCTTAGGTGATACTAGTTTCTTTATGATGAGTGATAAAAGATATTCCAAGGATAATAGGATTTTTTGTACCGAATTCCCCATATCACAATCCAAATATCACAAAACGGGGATCAAATAACTTATATGTCCTTCAATTATTTTTTTCAAAAACAAAAAAAAATATCTCTAAGTGATATGTCAATATAGGACACACCCATTCTAATTTATTTCATTCACTAAATTAATAAATAAATTAATTTATATTTTAATTCATTTATAAATGATTTTAACTAATGAAACCCATGTAAAGAAGTAATTTTTAGATTCATGAATTATATTCATGATTTTGGTGATGTTATTTATCAAGCAAGGAATCTATAAGAATGACCATGATGTGATTCTTCCCATTTTAGAGCACATTTAACATTATTTTTTTAGACATGTCATATAGGGATTTATATTATAACTGATATGATAATAAATCCATCGTGTCATGTATTGAATTTATCAATAAACCATAGTGATCATTCACTTGGAAAAAAATATTATCATTTACATCATTAAAAAACTCATATCAGTTTTCGATCCATTATAACTTGAATAAACTCATTAAATTAACATACTAATTTCCTATTTATTTTCCAATAAATGAAAGGTAAACATGTTATCCCTCTCCATTTAGTGAAACTCATACAATCATGTTCCTATATAAATTTGTTAAATTATTCTGTATCTATTGTATTACATTAACATTGGATTTTATCTCATATATGAAAGTGCAGTCTTAGTAAATCACAATTGATCCTAATGGATTACAAATTATTCACATGTGAGAGGAAAATTATTCATACAAAATTTTTTTTTAATCTACATTGATAAACAATTTCATTCTGTTGTGAGACCATAAAATTTTCATCCCATATTACCCAATATTAAAATAGTATTGCTTAATCAAACAACATCCCATAAAACACTTGATTCATTAGTAGTATAGCCTCCACTCATATTCTATTTATGTAGTATTATTAAATTTCTAAATGAACGTATATAAATGGAATTAAATATTCTATTTCATCTGAAAAAATTAAAATTCTACATAAACAATTCACATATATAAAAATAGAAAAATAATAGAAATTATGAAAAAATAAGTATTTAATCATAAAAATTAAATTAAAAATGATATTAAAAAAATGGATGAAATGTATATATCATATTGTTACTTGGATGGAATGGAATTTTCAATCCATTAATTAATTCTTCTATTTTCCAACAACCCATACAAGAGATATTCATTTTCTATAAAAACATCCATCCTCATAATCAATTTTGTGAGAGTTTTATGTCATGAAAAAATTGTTAATATAAACAAATACATGATATAGAATATTGGATTCAACCTTCATATATATTAGTGAGGACATCTTTAATATAAATAAAAAATTGTAAATCCATTTTTCTACATGCATTTTAATTTGACTTTTTTTCAACCATAGAATTGATGAACTACCTATAACGCAATGCCCATAAATGTAATAATAATCCTTCCTACCCAAATCATTTTTTCATTTAATTTCATAATTTTATGTATGTATTGATGATAGAGTTTTAAAATGGTGTGACAATGAAGGTTGTCCACTATTTTCTAATTTACAATGAGGATAAAATTCCATTAATATTAGGTTATGGGTTGACAGGGTAGAATATGTATTAATTATACATTATACACTATTAATCTTTAAGGAATAAAATTATTTGAAAATAAGTCCATATAAATAAATAAAATAATATATAAATATAAACAACAGAATATATCTGATAAATATTCACTACTGTTCATTCACTTGGTTTCAACTGATAAACATAATAGTTATATATGCGTGGGAAGTATTCTATTTTGGTGGATATGAGTTTTTTGAATACATTTTTTGAAAATTGATATAATTATAATATTTATGTTGATGAAGATATTTAAAACTCAACTAATGACACTAAAATGTCACAGTAAAATAAATAATCACCTGAATCTTATTAAACTATTGAGATAACTATTCATTAGATCATTTGAAAATGTATTTGGAGGAACAATGATTTTGTAAAGAATATGGTCGATTAGTTGGGATTTTGTAATGAACATAACATCGTATTAAAATCCTCTAGACTGAATATCAAAAAAAATACAACTAATGCTTTTTATTTAGTGGATGGGGAGTATATAAAATTTAATTTATTCATTAAATGTAAATAGGATATAGTACCTAGCTTATAAAGAATTAAAGTAAAATTTATATTGTGTATTATTGGTTATTTCTATCTTATTTAAAATGTGTATTTAAATCATTCATGACATATTTTTGAATTTATTTTTTTATTTACTAGGACATAAAAAAAATGCGTTTGGGTGGTGATAAAATATAAGAAAAACTTTTTTATTTTAATTTAGTTCTTAAATTAATTCATTATTAATCCAATTTTTCTAAATTATTTATTTTTTTTTTCCAAAAAATATGAAATAAAAAATAAAATGAAATAAAAATATAATTTTTGATATAATTATTCATTTTTTAGTAATTGGAATAAAATATTAAAATAAAATTTGGTGTTTTATTTATATTTTTGTGAAATAGTAAGAATGAATGATTATGTTTTATATATACATGAATTTAAAATATTAAAATCACTCTATAAAGTTGTGAAATATTCAAATAATATAATAATTCCTTGAGTGAGATTAATATATATTAGTTTGTGTCTAAGTACCACTAAAATCATTATCAATTGGAGAAGTTTAAATTTAAAAGGGTCCAAAGAGATATATAAAATTAAATGGCGTGTGACCTAGTTCTATTGGTTGGATTAACTGGTCCGGGAAGCAATGTTTTGAAAATATTTCAAAGGGTTTCCACATTATTCTCCATAAAAAATTATTGATTTACTCAGGTCCATGTAGTTATGTTTGAATAATGTTCCCATAAAATTAAATTTTTTTATATGGGACATAAGTCGCATAAAAATATCCATTTTCCTCATCCTCTTCATTAAGAGTAAATAGCATGATCCATCAGTTCAGTTAGATTAACAGAAAAGGGAATTCATGTGTGAGCATCAGCATCTAAAAACCATTTAATGCTCTTTACCAGTTTATTTTGATTCTTTAAGAAAATATTTTAATCACTCTAAAACTATCACATTATTTTTTCATTAGGAAATTGATTGATTTAGTTGATCTTCATATGAGAATAATACTTAGATGAATTTCAAAAATTAAAAAACTAAGGAATCCAATTCGTCAACCATTGGATATGAAATTCAATGTCGGGGAAATCATGGTAGAATACAAAAAATTAAGATTAATATGAATGAAACGATTCCCTATAAATAAAATAAATTTAAATCAATTTTTATATTTTTATTATTTAGACATTGGCTCACATATATGGTTCAATATCATTAAATTTTCTATTTTATTGTATATATTATATTAATAATAATAAATTATTTTAAAAAATTCTAGAATTACCTTGTTCGTGTTTATTATTAAATCAAATTGTTCTCTCAAAAATATCACTAATTATGTGAAACATTTCTTTGTATGATCACTAATTTGATATCAGATAATTCTACAATCTCTACACATAACTCCTTCTTCCCTTTTTGAAATTATAGGAATCCTATAGATAAAAAATCGATTGTCTGTGATAATGTCATATATATCACATAACAATAAAATTTTACCCTTAAAAAAATCATTTCAATCTACATTAAATATATTTCATATTAAAATTTATACTAGTATGAAAAAATGTTTTTTGTGTTAAACAGTGTTTTTTCCTTAATGGTTATTCCCTTCGAATAAGATTTTTTATAAACTAGACATAGTGGAATGTTACGTACAATGTTATAGAGGATTATATGTATACTCTATGTTCATAAATTAACAATAATTATGATTATTAAGAACATATTAATTCATTAAAATAGAATTATAATTATACCATTTTTAATGAGTCCATAAAAAATCATTATGCTATATTTATGGTGTGATTCATAACATCCTATAATATCATTCAATGATTATTGATTGTACATTTCTTTTAATCATGAATTTATTATACTGATATATTCTTTTTAAAATTTTCTCAAAATCCAACTATTTTTTTTATCTTTAACATTATGGTTTAGTTGAAATCATACATTTGATTAGAATTGTACCAGTCATCTAATGTCATGGGTTTAGAATAATAATTCAAAAGTGAAAATAGAAATCAAATAAAACAATGGATTAAATATATAGAAACTACTGAAACCCACTAACAGATCCATGCACTAACTAATCACCCCAGTACATGAGATATTACACAATAAGTCCTCCCAATTTATGCCACAATAAAATCACATTGATTCATCATTTATAATTCATCGGTGAGAAACTATCAATCGTCTTCTTATATTAACAAATCCAAAACCTCGCCAGTAACAATTAGGATAAAATGATGAAAAAATCTAGAAAAATTGTAACTTATAAAAACTATAAAAAATATGTATAACTAACTAAAATAATACAGATATGTTTTATATAAAAGTTCCACATCTGATAAGACTAACAATAAGATACAATGAATCTCATAGAACCCACCTTCCCCTTTGATATAGTTGTTTCTAATTGACTTCAACATCTATATTGACCAAAAAAATATATAATGTAGATTGAATAAGTCATGTCACACCTCGAACACCATAAAAAATTTTAACCACAGATCCAAATAACAACTTGTTACCCCCATTACGGATAGGTCTGGTAGAGAATGGGTGAGGAATGTTTGTTTAGAGTATGTATTTCTGTGGCCATGTGCATCAAATTCAAATATAAAAAATTATTGGTTGAAAAAACAATATCTTCATAACTAAACAATGAAACATAAACCACCTAAATCCTCACTCAATCATTTATTCTAGACATATATATTTCCAATTATGAAAACACTAGTAACAACTTTTACAAGAGTGAGACACAACCTTGGATAGATTGTTGAACCCATCTTTTGTGAGACACTGTCAAAAAATAATCTTTTAATTTCACAATAATTTTTGTCTATAACTCTATGGAACATTCACTAGATCACCCATTATCATCACTGAGAAATCATCTCATTATAATAGCTATTGGAATCAGTGTTATCATAGTGGCCAAAAACATGTTGTCATTTTCACCAAGGATATCTAATACCTCAACCAAAAAGTTGACCATATCATTCTCAGATCCAATATGAATGTATAATCAGAGAGATAGAGCCCAATATATTTGGAGAGTTGATAGAAAATGTGAAATTAATAGAGTAATCGAGTGAAAATGAATTTGGGTGAGGTAAGATTCTCTTTAGAGGAATCTTGTATGCCTCCAACCTCTTTTAAATATTATAATCTATAAAAAAAATATTATATTATTAATATATTATACCGATTAATAGCGAGGATATTTTTGAGAAGAACCTAGTTATAATTCTAGAATATAATCTTGGGAATAAATTTATTTTTATGTTAGGACTGTGACAACCCCACAAAAATCACCCCAGAAAAACTATATAACATAATGGGTAGACATATTCAGGACCAAAATAGTATAACAAAAAATACTCTGCAAATCTAAATATTTTATCCCAGTGGGAAAAAACTTTGGGTAAATATACACTAGGGAACCAGAATTCATATAATCATAGGGATCAAACAATTGAAAAAAATTATTATACAGGAATGGGATAATACTGATGATAGGCTATAAAATAAGTAATCCATGTAGGGAATATACTAGCACTAACAAAATGGTCATGGAAATAGATAAAATAATAGTTCCCGCATGATAAGGAGAAAAAATATGTAAATTAAATTAAACATTAACAATCCTATCTAAAATAATGGATTTATATTAAAATAAATTATATTCAAAATTAATATAAATTCAAAATTCCAAATAATCTACCTAAAAAATTAATTTCATGAACATTATTTTATAAAAAGAATTCACATATCTTCACAGTGAATATTAAATATAAAATTCTCATAATGTTTTTGTCCTACATACAATCATAAATTTCAATATAAAAATCATACAAACAAAATATAATATGCATTAATAGCTTCTTTTCTCCCAAACATTCTTCTTAGTGACACATGTTTCAAAAATTAGAATTATTTTATGAAGTAACACTAACACATCAATATAAATCTGATGAATCCAATAAAAATAAATAAACTTATCTACACATACATGAGATACATATGTGATTATCCCATTAAATATTTCTCAAATCAGTTAACAAGTAACCAAAAAAAGAAGAAACAATATCTTTCTGATCTTCAGTGAAATATGGGAGAAAATATATAATCAAAAAAATAAAAGAAAATAATTTGTAACTTAAATATTATCATGAACATGTAGTAAGAGAATAAGAAAACAAAAACAAATCCATAGAAATATAAAATAGAATGTTTCTATATATTAAACAAATAAAAAATAAATGCAACACCTTTTGATTTCATCCCAAGATAATACACATCCACAAAACACCACTAATGTTTAAAAAACTATCAATTAAATATAGAAACAAATAAAGATTTATTTTGATTCAAAATATAAATTTATGGAGATAAAATAATTAAAACAAAATATATAAGATATATCAACAAATACGATTTAAATTTATAGTTTCATTTAGCCTAATGTTTTTATAGTATATCTCTATAACAAGAGAAATCACTAAAGATGTGAAGAGTTAAAAATACTATCCATTAGAAATCCAAACAATCAAGCATTATAAAGAATATAAATACATAATCAATGGAAACTAAAAACAATCTACCAAATGTTTTATCAAATAATTGAAAAAGATTTTTTGAAAACCATGTAAAATAATATTAACACCACCAACTCAATAACCAAGTCCAATAACCACTTAAAATAATTACAAACACAGAAACATATTTATAGACAATGATTAAATAGTGTAAAAATTAACTAACCAATCGATCATCTCCAATGAAAAATGAACACATATTTGAACAAAAAAATCACTAGAAAAAACTCTTCGGGGATATCACCGAAAATCCATAACTAGATCACAAGCACAAGAACAAATAATATAGAACCCCTAAAACCACATAACCAATGACATGGACTAAGAATATCTCATGGGACACCTAAGGTCTCAGAATAGAAAAATAAAAAAGTGACTACCAAAAAAACTATATAAGTACACATATAGAGACAAAAAATGAATGATTTTAAATTTTAAATTAATTAGTGGTTAATGATAAAATAAAAAACTATAATCATTAGTGATTATTAAATTAATTAAATTAAAATATTTACGAAAAATAATTATACTCTGTGTTGTTCTGATACTAATTTTCATCCAGAAATTTTCATGTATGTTTGCATTCAATGGCCATGACCCCCTATTGTAACATTGGTAAATAATTTTCAATATAAAATTTATAAAGCATATTCTTATAATTATATTCTCATAAAAATGATAATTATAAACTAGTATATTTTTTATAATATTTATATAAAATCTATGATTTATGAATGATTTATATAACTGATTAAATCTAAGAATTTATAAAAAACTATCACTCGCCCGTGCATTTTCACGGTGATATAATGTATGGATCTAATAAATAACCCACTACTCAATAAAAAACATGATTCAATGCTCAAAATAAATACATGTTATGATTGTAAAGAAAATATTCAATTCTAAAATTAATTACATCATCCATTTATCAATTAGAGTATATGTAGTCTGAAAAATGAATCACATATCATATTTAATACAAGTAAATTAAACTATTAACTAAAAAATTAAAATGACTCACTGCTTGAAAATATACCCTTTCTCCAGTCATCCATGATGTTTATTTTCTCCAAAATCGAGTGTTACACCATCATGTCTCCTTGTAAGAATGATCAAAATGATGGATGAATATTGATTATATTGAATATATTAAAAAAATGAATGTGTGGCACAAACTATTGCAATAAATTGTTAAAAAATTAAAAATTATTGTAGACACTACATATAATTATCTATGTATGGGTTGTATAAGTTGAGAGAGAAATGGCGACTTCTGAAAAGTCACATTGTATAATTATCTTCAGTGCACATGGCTCTTGTGACATTAAAATTTGGTTAATATTATGTGTTATGTGGTTAGACCATGTAATAATCATTAAGTACCAATTAAAATGTCATAATACAAACTACTTCATCTTTTATTCATATTTAACAATATGCAACATCTGAATTGTAAAACATGGTTCTCTATTTTTAAACATCATGAATGATTCCTACAACTTCTACATTTTAGAACATGATCTTGTGAAAAAAGAACAAAACATAGGTCTAATACTGCTAATGGGGTTGAAATGATCAAAAGACCCTTATTTATCTTATAGGATACAATTAGAATCCCAAAATTTAAAGAAAAACATGCATGAAACCCAACACTATAATGTATATTAAATAAATAACCAATTTTTATACCTATTAGTGGACTGTAATTATAAAAAATTCATCATTATTATTTTTAAAGAATACCCCTCCAATTTTTTCCATCGAACCTCCCTCTATTGAGTATATTTGTGGGCTAACATGAATATCTCATTAATCAAGAACGATTTCCCATCATTCCACAATAATTTGTTATAAAGTTACAAATTATTTTAGTAAATATGTAAAAGATGATTATATAAATATAGATATAGTAATTTTTATAACAAACCAAGCAAATGCATTTTGTTAAAAAGTCGCAACCTGGTTAACAAATTAGTGCACAATGTGCATGTAGTCCTGTCAAATAAGTGCAGTTTATGGGGGTAATTAAAGGGAATGTCTTTATGTAATCCTGTTATAATCTCAATAATCTATGAAATTTGGATCATTAGTATAGCTTTGATAGAATCTATCCCATTTTGGGTGTCTGCATACTTATGTTAAATATGGGGTGAGAAGGAATATAATTAGAAAATCCACCAATTAGCAATAGATTTACCAGAACTCCTATACAATTTGATGGACAATTTTATTTCGATAATTACTACTATACATGAATCAAGTATGTACAGAATGGCAGTTTCCTTCACTGCAAGAGTAGTTTTAACTACAATCTGCATAAAAATTTCTATATTCCTACATAGAGAGAGGCAGGAACACATTATTTCTAGTTAAATACATATAGAACCTCTATTACCCTATAGTAAAATCACACAGAAAGAGAATGTAGTTGAGAGGATATCCACCCCCAATATGATTCTTTATCATATGGATACATGCTAGGGAACCCAATTGTACCTCTATGTCCCAATTAAAAAATAAAAAAAAATAAATGGAATGATCAAAACAATATTGATATGTATATGTGAGAATATACACATTACAAATATCATACTTAAAACTCTCGCAAGCAGTACTTGATCATGTCCATCCCTTGTATGCATCATCATATATTTCCAAATAATGGAACCATGAGTTTGGAATAGACTACCTATAGATGGTGGTAGGATTGTATTGAAACATTATCTATCTGGATCCTTTCATAATCTTGCAGCATTTCATACTCCTCAAATGAATCCACCTTCTGATGGAAAATAATATAAAATAGATGGATACACCTAACTATAATTATTCCTTTCTAATAGAGGTCCAACCACACTACTATCATAGTGTCAATGAATTATTACATTAGTTGTGAAATTTAGAACCATATCTTATCGAAAAAAAGATGCATTTAATTTCCAACTACACTACTATATTAATATGTACATAGATATTAGTTATAGTTCTAGAATAATGTTAAATATTTGTACAAAAAAATTTAACAATATCTATACTAATGTATTAATATGTACACATTCTGGATAGTCAATCTATATACACATATGTGTTGTTGAAGCCCCGTAACATATAAGCATCATATAATATATATTTTTTTCAGGAAAATCCTATAATATTGTAAATGTCAGTTTCTTCATGTGCCTGACACAAAATGAACTCTAAAATCCAATCATGATTTAAATTGTTTGATGTCGATTCATATAACAGTGCAAACCTAATGTAATAAATGTTAAAATAAAATAAGTGACATAACTTGAAGAAACATCAAAAATAGGTACAAATTTTATATTTCTGGGCACATCTGGATTTGATTATTGAATAGAATATCAAAGTGAAATCATTAAAACAATTAATTTTTTTATAATTTATACTCTTAGAATTCAGATGAAAACAATCATAAACATACAATTGAATAACAATGCTAATAAAAACAATGATAAAAATTAATCAAAGTATAAAATTTAAAATCTAAATATAATTGTTTAACAATTTACCTTGAGAGGAATTCTTGTTCTTAACTTTATCAAAATATATCATTCCAATAAATTTATGAAAAATAATAATGAAGATAGGAAATTCCAATTTTGAACCTCACATGCAAGCATCATTTATATTGTTTTAAATCAATTAATATAATTTTTTTAACCAAAGTAATAAATATAGAAACAAAAGAAGTGTCTTAACCTGAATATTTAGTGAAAATAGGTAAACATTTCATATTTCTGGGCACATCATGATGTGTTTCGTGAATAGAATATCAAAGTGAAATCATTAAAGAAATGTAACATTTATTAATTTATACTCACTTGATTCATAGGAAAAATCATAAAATACACAATTGAGTAACAATGCTAATAAAAATGGTGATAAAAATGATCAAACAAAAAGCATAAAATTTAGAAAATAAACATAACATTTGGATAATTCAACTTCATTGGAATTTAAATTATCTTTAACCACAAATAACGTTCCAATACATTTTCTAAAAATAATAATGATGATAGGCAGTTCAAATTCAGGACCTGCATCAAGAAGCGATAAAACCAAAAAGTCAAAGGGATAAATACAACCATGTATAAACATTTAAATCGTAAATCATTCCTATCATATATTTACAATTAATATAGAGTTTATAACCTATGAATAAACTGATTTTATTGAAATAATGGAGTTATTAACCTTGGTTTTTAATTAAATAAGAAAAAAAATTAACAAAGGTGAGATAGTAGTATTTTATAAAGAAAAGATAATTTACGGACAATAAAACACAAGAAAATAACAAAAGAAAATCTATAACTTAATGAATAATAATGTATATAAATGAATAATTTGAAGAATTAAACATGAAAATTATATGTTTTTTAAATGAAATAAATTAAAATGGATTTGGAAAAAAATAAAACTATAAATGAATCCTAGAGAATTTTGAAAATTTTAATTATTGTTATAGAAAATATTACAATAAATAATAATTTATAATTGAGAAATAGTCTAACAATATACCTTTTATACAATTCTCCCCTCCCTACCATTTTGATAGGCACATTGCAATAGTGTTGTCAATACTATTTCCAATGATACTTGTCCTAAAAGCATAAATCCAATTAATTAAATGATAACTACACCATGTGATCATGAATTACAAGAGTTTACCTGTTAATTTTAATCTAGAAAATAATATGATATAGAAATTTCACCCTTTTCAATGTCGTTGATGTTGGAAGATGAAGTAGAATCACCTAAATTAGATAATTAAAGATGAAAATTATAGGTTTCATAAATGAAATCAATTAATTTGGAATTGGAAAATATAAAACATTTAATGATTCTAAAATAATTATTTTAATTTTAATGACGGAAATGGATAAAATTACAATAAATTTTAATTGATAATTGAGAAATAGTAAAACTACACAACTTTTATAAAATTCTCCCCACCCAACCCTTTTGTAAGGCACATTGCAATGCTATTGTCAATACTATTTGTAATGACTGTTGACCAGAAAGAATACATCACATTAGTGAAATGATAACAATATAATGTGTTCATTAATTACAATAGTATACATATTAATTTAAATATTGAAAATAAGATGATATCGCAATTTTACCCTTTTCAATTCGATCGATGTTGGAAGATGAATCATCATCACCAAAACTATGGATTTCCCCCACACATTGAAAAAATTAAACAAGAAAACGTGAAAATGCATCATATAATGAAAATATCATTTGGGGTTAAATTTCATATTTTATTATGTAGTTGAGTAAAAAAATAAAACTTCTCATGATGTAAAAAATGTTGTGGTAAATCTATACCTTTGGTGACGGTGGATAAGTCGACACCTTTACGGAGGGTGTGGAGAAAAAGATTGGGAGAAATTCGATTTACCAGAAATAGATGGATATTGAACCTGTCATAGGAGGTTGTAGAGCAGTAGTAAAAATCTAGTGGGTGGCGTAGCAAGTCCCGACAAAAATCATGAGTCAGAGATGCTGAAGTAGGGCCTGGATTATATGGAAGTGAAATATTGTAGTTGGTACCGTTGAAACCCCCGGTGGAAATCGCGACCTGGTGGGGGTTCAATATACTGGAATGATATTGGTTTGAAAAAGAGGAAGGATTTTCTCAAGGGAGTTATTGGGGAGGAACTAATGTCGAAGAGGATTGAAATATAAGTTAGGACGATGGAGGTATTTGGCAGGAACTATAGGAAGTGGGTAGGGGAAGCAGGCATAAGAAAATGCAGAGATGGAGTGATAACGCGAGCGAAGAGGGAGAACACAGTCGTTAGAAACCCTAGGAAGCTTGGAAAGTCACATATGTGAATGAGATGCGAGGGTGGGAGGGATAAAAGGAAACATGTTTTTGGGTGAGTCGAGTATGGTTCAGGACATGTATGGACATATATTGAAATCGAGGTGGACGCCGAGCAAAGATAGAGATTGAGGAACACCGTAAAGGTGGATAGATTACTATGGGAAGAAGATGATCTAAAGAAAGAAACCCTAATTGGGAAGAAGGGTCATTGTAATGCATAGCTCGAAGTCAAGTTGCAATGGGTATAGCAGGTGTTTGATTAGAAGTAGGAGGGTTAATTGGTAATTGGATTGGTGAAGTTGCTGATGTGGATGTATGTGGCGGCGACATGTATGCAGGGAGATAGCCAATTTTTGTAGATATAGAAGATTAAAATTTATTTATGATTATATAAATATTTTTAACATAATATACACATAATTGTTTTTCTAGATGATTCTTGTAAAAAAATAAAAATACGGAAATTAATAATTCTATATTAAAATATATACAAAACAAAACTATTAAATAGGTCATTGAAATATAAATAACTATCCATAGTAATATGTATCGAATAATAGTTGCGTGAAGTGAGTCCAACTAGTGTCATTGAATGTATTGTGTATGCTAATTGAATTCTATATTTATAAATATAATATATTTAGATTCATAAATATAATTATTTTTATTAATATTATAAATACAGGCTTCATTGAAATGCATATAAATTCAAATAATCAATTGATCAAACCATGAAGTAAAATAAATAATCAATTTAAAATATCCTTGTAAAATAATTAAATATTCAAAATCATTATAAATACGATAAAATTTATTTATATGTTTGTTCACATTCATAAATATTCATTTTTAAATATTGTCAAATTGATTACTATAAAATTTGAGTAAATCTAAATAACAAATCAAGATAACATCACAAAATGACATTAAATATTTGTTTAGGATAGATTCTTATTAAACATAGACATCACAATCAAACCAAGATTGAGGATAAAATATACAACCATTCTTAATATTGACTCACACTCGAACACAATGAAAATTAAATTTGTTAAATATAAATGTGATTAAAAGACAATAGGAAGTGTAGGCTATACTGATACCCCATTAATATGTAATTATATAACCTTGCTATCTTCTTTATGTGAATTGATAATATTCATTTTCTATATACCCCCAATCAAGGTGAGAATCATCTTGGAAAATTATTATATAAGTTAATCATAATCATGAATTTTCATTCCCTTGTTCAAGAAATATATCCAATAGTTTCCACAAGATCAAACAACACATCATGTATTTGGATAAATTAATGTCCCACTATATCTCGTTCTCCAATAATATGAATAACAATTCATTAAACTCAAATATTTATTTTCCTCAATAAAATAAGGTCCATGTTTTAAAAGTACATCGTGTGTCCTCTACTTTGAATTGCTTAAATAAAAGCATCAATCTATGGATTATGAACTAGTTGAAACCATATTTTAATTTTAACCAATAAACCTTTGAACAGATTATGAAACTGTGAAATAAAATCATAACATGTGGTTGATAGGAAAGATGGACATGTAGAAATAAAATTATTTCCCCAAAATATTCATATAATAGATTGGGTTGATAATCAGAAGGACATAATTTGTACGAATATAATTTGTAAAGAACAATGTAATTTATATCTTAAATAAAACACCCATTTATAATAGAAATATGGGAAAAAGTACCCAATGGATCATAAGTATCAATTGATTAAAAAAATATAAGAAATAATCAAGGTTCTGAAGTGAAAACATTCCAATGATTTTCCTCTTGAATGTATGGGATAAAGGAGAACATAATGGTAAATCATGTGAGAACAAAATAATTCTATCAAAATATGCACAAATGAATTATATAAATTAAATAAAATGTCAACCATTAAAGATATAATTTGAATATTGCATTTTAAATTAAATTTAATTATCATTAAAAATGGATTTTAAAATCATATTAATTTCTATTTTTCAAAATAATCATTACATGTTTTTATAGGGTGACATAAATTATTATATCATAATATAAACATCAATTATAGTGAGTGATACTCAAACTCTATTTCTCCTAAATATAAAATCACATTTCTTTTTTATTATTTAATAAGTACTCATTTAGACTATATTCCATCAATTTTCATTTCATAGAGATTTATTTTATAAGTAAGGTCCTTTGTTTTTCAAGACTGGATATTTGAGAGGGAATTTGAATTTATTTATTTCCCACGATTGTAATAGGTAAATTAGTGATTCTCTCATAGAATATGATCACATATAATTATTTAGACAAGTACATTCTTCCTAAAATAATACTTTTACACTAGAACAGATTTTTGGGTTCATTTTGAACCATTCAAGTTTATGAGGAATATAATTTATATTTAATTAATTATTAATTTATTCACACAAGTTTCTTTTGATATATTATTTGAATAGATTTTATATTTTAGATTAAAAATTGTCTATTGTGTTTTGAATTGGGGGGGGGTCTGATTTGAGTTATAACATTGAGTTGGGCACTAAGGTCAGGCGTAGGTCCATTTTTTTAGTTTCTATATATTCCCTTCAATATAATTTTCCTTTTTGTTTTCTTTACTTTCCCATATATTCTGGCATATTCCTCTTTTGGGTTTCATCCTTAATGCGATTGATAAATAAGGGCAAAGGGATAGAGAGTGAGTGGGGGGGGGGGGGTGGGGAGAGGGAGGGAGAATGAGGGATGTACTAATGACTGATAATTCCTGTGGATTTTTTAAATACATGAGAATTTTACGAATCCGTGAAAGTTGACGGCCCGTGATTCTGAGGCCCGATGTGATAGAATCAATTTCAGAATTTTTTTGGGTACATTTAGTAATCTTAAGAGAGAGTATTTATAAATTTTGAACCAGTGCTCAGAATTGAAATCTGAGGGCACCGTTGAACACTCAGCCTCAGTATTCACTTGACAAGGCTTTCACCTCGACGATAGATGGTCTGGAATGAAATTTAGTTTCTACGATTTTATTTGGGAAAAATAAAACTAATTATGTTATTGTCTTAATTTATTTTTAGTTGGTTGAAACCACCAAGAGGAGGTTGGAGGTGGGGTCCACCACACAATAACTTCCCATGAGAGGTTATGGTGGTGGCGCCCACCCCAGACCACATAAACTCTTGAACTCCTCACATTAATGTTGGTGGAGACTCTTAAACTCCCCACATATGGTTCCAACCCTCTTAATTAATTAATTGAACACATTCAATTAATTAATTGGAACCTTTGAATTTATATGCCAACAATTTAATAATATAACTTATTCTATTTTATTGTGGAGAATTAATCTTTTGGTGGACCTTGGGAAGAGAAGAACTCTCCACAACGAACACTTCTTCCGCTGATGAAGAACAACCTTTAACCATAATAAAGGAGGAAGCTCTATCCTTGAAGAACTCTGACGACATCATCCTCGACTTCTTCATCTTCTTTCCAGAAGAAAAAAATCGACATCCTCCATTCCGTGACATCATCAACGAACAATGAATCTGAGGTAGGGGTGTGTTTTGATTTCAGAAACGTTGATTATTCCTCACATGATTATTTATCTTGACCCGCTTACTACCAAACTAATGCGGAAGGACTGGGCCAAATGAACATGGCCTGATACCTCCGCAATTCGTTTGAATGTTTGGGGTGTTCTTTGCGTTCTTCATGGGTGACAAACAAAAAATAGTTGTAAGATAGTTGTGTGATGCAATGATCCCAAATTCAATACCCAACATCACAATGACCTAGCAGAGGTGCAACGACGTTATCGGGTGACAGATTGGACCATAATGGGAAGGATCGTTCCTCAACCGTTCTTCGAGTGGGAGAATAAAGTTGAGTTTTTGGAGACGATCGGAGGTCCTAAAACACTGAAGACGAGTATGGGACATTGAGGCAACCCAGTGTCTGATGTTTTGTGAAGAATAGACCATTAGAATAAAGAACAGGCTTCACGGGAGGCACGCTAGCTGGAGGTGTCGTTTCTCAAAAAATCCAGAATACGTGACATGTACATCTGACGAACACGCTGTGTGGTACATGCATTCTTTGGCTTGAGATACAGATGTTAGAAAAGTAACACAAGGTGTGTGACCCCGGTCACATGGTGTGTATTCTTTACACAGAATTTCCAAAGTGGTTTTGCGATACATGGTGTGTAGTCTGGAAAATACATGGACAGAGGAAAAATTACATGGCCAAGAGACATGACATGTTCTCTCTACGTAGATTTGCAGAAGTAGATTCTTCAGACTTGGCATGTTACTCGGTCTTAAACAGACACGAATTGGACTACATCGGTATGTACTCCACCACACAACCTTATAAAGCCATTGACACGAGCTACCCCATGTACCAGTTATACGGGTTGCAGAACACAGGTTGAGGACATGTAGGGGAACATTGACAGTGTACACGGAGTCAACACCAGTTTCTTGGACACAACATGAAACCATACCACATGCCATGTACTTACTTTGTTACATGCCCAGCCATTCGACACAGACTATTGGATATAGGCAATACTCGAGGTCTGACTACATGGCGTGTACCTTATTCCAAAACGCCATGTACCTTTTGGTAAAAGTCTTAGTCATATCGTCCTCTGTGTATTGGACACAAATTAATTGGTTTTGACCCCTATGGCATGGAAGACATATAATATTCCTCTTCGTGGGACTTCGTGGAAGATGATGTATTGACACTTGGATTGAATAACAGACCCTCCCGGAATCAAACAAGATTTATGGAAACCCAATGGTTGTGTGTACTCTGATGACTGTTCATAGATAATGTGTTGGTCTTACAGTTCTATCTTTTATTCATGGATCATGTGTTGTTCTGATAGAATATCTAGACTTGGATCATCTATTGGTCCGACAGCTCTGACCACTATTCCTCAATCATGTGTTGGTCTGAAAGTTCTGACTTCTGTTCCTTAATCTTGTGTTGGTTTGAAAGAATAGCTGGTTATGAATATTTTGTTGGTTAGACATCTCGTATGACTTTTCCTAGATCACGTGTTGGTCTGACAGTTCTGAATTTTTTTTACTGGATCATGTGTTGGTCTGACAGAATAGCTGTTCCAGGATCATGTATTGGTCCCACAGCTCTAATGATTCAGTTGCTATATCTGATCATCTCTATCTCTCTATATATGTTGTATACCTGTGTGAGCTGAGTCGGCGATTCTTATGTTTTATGCATGATTGAGATGGGTTACTTGATAACATAGGTATATGTATGGGCATATACCTAAATAATGACTATCCGTTGATTTCATACTATATGATTTCTCATTGGTATATTTTGAGAGGACTTGAGGGTCTCGGGGTCCCTACCGAGTACCGTTATACTCTCCTCGGCACGGGATTTTCCCACACCTCGTTGTGTTGGTGGCAGACGACGAACATCATTGACTGAGGATCAGAGTAGCAGGATAGGACAGTGCCCAGAGGTGGAACTTATGATGAGTCGGTACCAGGAGGAGATGGACAAACGTGGAGTGCTGTGGATTCTATCTGTACCTACCCTTTAGGTTGGATTAATGGTGATGATCTAGGAGCTTCCAATCACCTTTCAGTTGTTTGGTCCATTTTCAGTTGTACTTGTACATTATAGTTGGGCTTGTATTTCTGGCCCCTTCACTATTCATCACTCTTTGTCTATATTTTAACTTAGTGTTTTTCTCCATCATGTTATCTATTGTGTATGTTTATAGTTATAAAGGAACTGCCTCCCCTATTTTAGGGTTTTAGGCCTTTGGTACTAGTCGCCATCCCCTGGCCTATGAAAGGTGGGTTTGGGGTAGCCACAGCACGGGCTCCGGGGAACAGGTCATAACAATTTGGAATCAAAGGAGTCTGTTCTACCACAGAACATAGGACTCTGATTGTTATTTTATGTGAATCAATAGTGTTAAGAGTATTAAGTGTGGTTATCAGTCCAGGGATTCCAGAGTTGGTGTGACGACCTAAGTATCCACACACAAGGACCCTGACTTTTGATTTCCAACTCCGTGCATGAAACCCATTATTGTGTGTGTGTTTTCAATAGTTTGCTTCATTATATCTTAGGTCAAATCACCAGGTATACCTTATTAATTGGGGAACACCTTTTTCATTTAAGGATTCCACTATGCAGACAGTCAGCCAGGGCTCCAAGAGATGTACGAGATGGCAGTCCCCCGAGCGAAGAGGCCTTGGTGTGGGTCCCCATAACAGCGAAGGCACCAACAGTACCACTACTCGTTGGGCCACCGATACCACCAGCCCTAGCAGTAGAGATTTCATGCTACTTGAGTGCATTTCACGAGTTCCAGTGCTAGAGGCTGCCCAGTTTTATGGGAGAGACGGACCCACAAATAGATAAGGATTGGTTGGAGGTTGTGGTGAGAGTCTATTGATCGGTACAGACACTAGAAGACCTTATGGTGGTTCTTTCTACGATTCTTCTATTGGCAGTAGCATGTAGATGGAGGAGCCTGATGCTCTTGGTTCATGATGAGGTGACACTACACTAGGCTGAAATCGAGAGCCTATTTAGGGTAGAGTGTGTCCCATCCACCATACGTGTGGTACAGATACATGAGATACTATATCTGCAGGAGGGAAGAATAAAAGTGGCATAGTACTCAGCGAGGTTCACCGACCTCTCACGCTACTCCACTAATATGGTGTGGGACCCATTCTTCAGGGCGCAGACCTTCAAGAAGGGGCTCACGCCAAGGATTAGAGCTTCGATGATCTCTCTCAGAATCCCAACATATGCAGGGGTGTTGGAGAGATCCCTATTTGAGGATAGTTTCCTTGCTGAGTAGTCACCAGCAGCAAGACCCACCACCAGGCATAACGTAGCTGAGTCTTCTGCAGCTGGCAGCATAAAGATGTTGGAGAGGTCCAAGCAGACCAGACCATCCGATGGACGACCTCAAGACTTGATTTCAGTTGTGTGAGGCACACGAGACATAGAATGTCATGTCAAGATAGGTAAATGTTACTCTTGTGGCGGGCAGGGTCATATGGCTCATGACTGTCCGAACCGCCGTTTTGAAAAAAATCAGATAGTTGATGGACTTCCCAGGAAGAGGTAGAGGTTCGATCGAGGTGGTCCGCAGGGAGCAGGCGGATGTAGCAGAGATGCTGGCTGTGCAACAGGCAGTGGAAGACATTTCGAGGTGTTACCACCACCACTACCATGAGGTCCACCCCAACCACAGAGAGCTGGTGGACCACAGAGAGCTCAACTCCAGGCAGCTGAGGCATACATTCACAGTGCTCTGGAGATTATTCGAGGTACTATCTCTGTCTAATCCACATTACATTCGGTTATTATAGACACATGTTCTAGTCACTCTTTAATTTCCACTACCCTCTTTCAGAGCTCGGAGATTCCGAAAGAGATGTTGGCTCAATCTTTACAGCTAGAGACTCTTACGGGTGCAGACTCGACGATTACACGGTGGTGCCAACAGTGCGAGCTTACTCTAGAAGGTGAGAGCTTCGGCTGGGATATCCCCGTAGCGGTGTCGAGGCCTTATGACGCCATCATGGGAATGGACTCGTTATCTACAGACCATGATCAGATCAACTATATTAGGCGCAAAGTGAGGTGTATAGGGACCCAAGCCTTTAACATAAAACATTTCACTATTTCGGACATAAATAACCATTAGAGTACCAGATAAGGAACATTATGTCTAGTGTCATATAAGACTAGGTACATGTAACATAAAACATGGGGCTAAAAAACAATTCATTATTTAATCCCCATAATGAGATCCTAACTTCCTTTGAGCCCTTACATCTACAGAGGGTACCCTGGGGAACACATGAATAAAGTGATGTGCTAAAAATTCCAGTAAGGGAATTAACATAAGGATATAACTCAAGAACATAAATTTAGAGGCATGAAATAATAGTATCCAAAGAATGAAACTTATGAAATCATTTAATATAAGCATGGGAACATATATACATGGAATCATATAAATGTGGAAGAATCATAAATCAAATCTTTAGTACGGGTCAATGCTAACCACCAATCATGTTTCCCATTTTAGTACGGGTCAAGGATAACCACCAATCCCATTACACATTTTATCTCGTGAGACTTAACCTTACCCAATGCATTGGAGAACTATTTTGGTTCACCCATATCAAAATATTTATGAATATCATTGCCAAATAAATATTCTTACCACATGTACAATCATACATATTCATCCATGCACAAACATAAGGGTACCCATGAAAGGAATTGGGTACCACAATCAGGACATCAATCATAACCAATGGGTGTATCATGAAAGTTTCCATATAAGGAATTAATTAGAAACACATGGACATTCATAGGTATTAATAAGATTATAACATTGTAAGTGGTGTCAAATATAAGTGATAACATATGAGAGATATATTTTAGAAACATTAGCATTAAAACATTTTTGTGCGGTTTTAAGGGAAATTCCATAGAGCTTTTACGAATAGTAGAGAAGAAATTATTTTATATTAAACCAGAATTGAAACAAGAAGGATTTCATATATAAAATATATAATTGACAAAGATCATGGTGTCTTAAAACAGAAGGTAGAGTGATCTTGAAAATGGGTAAAAGTTCGGGAAGTTCCTTTAAAACAAGTGTGCTTATTGGGAAGTATCAAAGAGAGATTCACTTAAAAGCATGTATAACCACGAAATATAGTGAGAGGTGGATCATAGAAATTCAGATTGGATAATATAAACAGATTATTGATGTTCTACATAAAAGAAAAGACAACCACAAAAGAACTATATGGGAATCTTCATGAATAAATGAAGTTCAGTATGAATCCATCATGGTTTATTGGCATGATATCGTGTATAATTAAGAGGGATTGATGAGAGAGATAAGGGGTTTATCATCACTTGTAAAACCTTAGGGGAGCATGGTGAAGGTTTATAAATGTACCCCATTACATGGTATTATACAAAAAGTCATAGCATAAGGATCAATCTTGATTATGAGTAAAAAGGGGTGGATCTTTTACCTTAAATCTGGTGGTGTTCTCCACTTGATATTAATGACCTGAATAGTCAAATTAGGTTTATTAATCAATATTTTTAGAACCTTATATAAGTGTAAAATATTTAGTATAACCTTATTATGTTCATTCATACCAATTTTGATTGATTATAAGGTTCAATTTCATTGTTCGGGTCTGTTTGTTTCCTTGGTTTTAATGATATGTTCACATGTATTTAGGTTCGTATAAATTGTAAGAAGAAATTGGTTTTTCAAAATTTATGTTATAAAGAGTTATAGAATATCTAGAAGGTTACAAAATTCATTTGGTTTATTGGAGTGAAAGAGAAACGTCACATAAAACATTAATGATAAACGCTTGAATTAATTTTAGCGATTTTTCCCATAATTAACTTGTTTTGTATTATTATTTGATATCATGTGTGTATAAGGATTCTAGAACCATAAATTAGATATATAACATACTTAATAATATGGTTCAACCACAACAAAAATGGTTTCATGACCAGAAACAAAGATGATAAAAGAAATTGAAAACGCATTATCCACGATGTCGATCACGGACGATGTTTTAATATTTAGAACCCGAGGGAGTGAATAAGAAGCATGATGCTTGAATTTTTACAAAAACATGATTAAAATACAAGAATATATGAGATTATGGATCTTTCATTCCTTTTGGATAAGGTAAGGGGAAGAGGGTATATGAAAATAAGGAAATTGAAAACAAAACACTTGAAAATGAAAGGGTATCCTTACCCTTTGATCTCTTCTCTTTGAGATCCCACTTAAGGAATCTGATTTTGGACTTTTGGTAAGACCAGTAGTCCTTGGACATGGGGAAGGATCTGGGAAGGTTTTTTGGGTAGAATTTGGGCGAGGAGGAAGGCTTGAGAGGTGTGTGGGAAAGAGTTGAGGAGAGGGGGTATTTATAGTAAGGGAGGGGAGGTTTTTTCCCATTATTTTAAGTATTAGTTTATTATTAAAGGCCAAGTCTGTGAATAATTGAGCATTATAATTAAATATACTATAATAATAAAATATTATTCTGTATTATCATCTTTTATCAGCCATACATCACCTATGATGCAGTATTTATCATTTATTGTAATTTATAGTATTTTACTATTCATAAAAATTCAAGTATTTCAGAAAAATCCCAAAAATTCACCCTAACCATTTTTTGATGTGTAGAATCCAAAAATGAAGTCCATTTTTTTAAAAATTTCTAAATATTATTATTTTAATATTTAATTAAAATCATATTTTATTATCATAAACTATATTAAAAACATGAATTAACTAATTCTAAAACATATGTATATTGTACATCCAACTTGAATATTATTTATATACTATTATATATGAGGTTACTATTCATTATGGTATATCACTATTCATAAGGAAATTTTACTATTCATTATGGTAGGTTACTATTCACCAAAAAAGAATTTTTTTTATCGGAGTCCAAATAACATCTGGAACACAACCGTGTATGAAATTTTTTTTGAAATTCGAAACACATTAGTGACAAAAATATTTTTAAAGGTCACTTATCACTTAGAAGTTCATTATGTTGTGATTTCATGTCATTTTATAACATAAATATAATAAGAGAATTTCCATTGAAAAACTTTGGGTTGTTTTATTCTTCCCCCCTTACGAAATTTTTCCCTCGAAATTTCATTTTACATACTAATACAAAAACAGGTGCAGGTACTTTTCCTTCATTTCATCCTCCAATTCCCATGTTTCTTCCTCAAAATTAGGGTTCCGTCACAACACATTGAAAAGATGGGTTGTCTTGTTGCGTAGAACCTTATCTCTCCAATACAAAATCATTACTGGCTGCTTCTCATAGGAGAGATCATCTTCCAGGTGCACCACCTCTATGTTTAGTACTTGTGAGGGATCAGGTATGGACTTCCTCATGAGTGATACGTGGAAAACAACATGAACTCGATCCATATTTGGTGTAAGTGAAACCCGTTATGCCATGGATCCTATGTGGTCAAGGATCTCAAAGGGGCCAATGTACCTTTTGCTTAGCTTCCCTTTCTTCCCAAATCGCATGACTTTATTCCATGGAGATATTCGAAGGAAGACTTTATCTCCCACGTCGAACTCCTAGTCCCTTCGACGGTTGTCAGCATAGCTCTGTTGATGACTTTAAGTAGCCTTGATGTGTTTCTAGATGACTTGAACCTTCTCTATCATCTCTTGAACAAGATTACGTCCAAGTAGCATTCATTCTCCAACTTCATCCCAATAGGTTGGAGTTCTACACTGCATTCCATATAGAGCTTCATATGGAGCCATCTGAATACTTGAGTTGAAGCTAGTGTTGTATGAGAACTCAACCAATGGGAGATGCTTATCCCAACAACCTTTGAATTGAAGATAACATGATCTTAGAATATCTTCACGCATCTGAATAGTCATTTCAGATTAGCCATCAGTTTAGGGGTGAGAGGTCATTCTGAAACTCAATTCAGTACCCAAAGCATTTGAGGACTCCTCCAGAATTTAGATGTAAACCTTGTATCGCGGTCAGAGACAATTGAGAGTGGAACTCCATGCAGTCTCACCACATCCTTCACATATACATTTGCATGTTTTCCAAGTGAGAGATCTTCCCGAATTGAAATGAAATGGGATGTCTTGGTGAGTCGGTCAACCACAACCCATATCTCATTATTTCCCTTCGATGTTTTCGAGAGACCCGTGAAAAATTCCATAATAACATTTTTCTATTTCCACATGGGTATAGGCAATGCATGCATCATCCCATTATAATTTTATCACTCATCTTTAACATACTAAAATACCAAGCACCTTGATATATATTCCTCAATCTCCTTATTCATGTTATCCAACCAGAAGTGTTCTCATAGATCACGGTACATTTTGGTACTTTCCAGGATGGATAGAAAATGTCGAGTTATGTGTATCATTCAATATCTCCATTATCTCTAGATAAGATGGTACACATAACTGACAAAGATGTAGGTTCCTTCCTACATAGAGCTTCTGCCACCTTGTTTTCCTTATTGGGATGGTAGTTGATTGAGTAGTCATAATACTTGATGAGAACTATCCATCATCATTGGCGCATATTAAGCTCTTTCTGTGTGAATATATATTTGAGTCTCTTGTGGTCAGTATATATCTCACATTTTCCCCCATTGAGATAATGTTGCCAAATATTCAACACAAAGATCACAACCGCCAACTCAAGATCATGTGTGGGATAGTTTTATTCATGGGTTTTCATATTTCGTGTGTCATAGGCTATCACTTTATCATTTTTCATTAGATCACAGCCTAATACTTTCTTAGAAGCATCAATATACACCACAAAGAGTTCTCCACTTGAAGGGAGTGTGAGTACCAGCACAGTGATAAGCCTCTTTTTCAACTCCTTGAAATAGTCTTCACATTCTTGTGTCCAAACAAACATTACTCCCTTCTGTGTCAGGTATTTAATTGGGTTTTACAATAGTTAAAAGTTCTTCATGAATCTTCGATAATACCCATATAGACCTAAAAAGCTGGGGATATTCATTACAGATGTTGGCCTCGACCACTCTCCAATTTCCTTCATCTTTTAAGGGTCCACATATATCCCTTTCCTGGTGATAACATGGCCCATGAATGATAATTCCTCCATCCAAAACTCACATTTACTTTACATTGCATAAAACTTCTCCCATCACAAAGTCATTAACATAGTTTCCAAATTCTCCTAATGTCCCCCCTTGCTCTTGATGTATATCATAATATCATCAATAAAGACCACCACAAATTTGTCGAGGTAATCTCTATAGACTCTATTCATTAAATACATGAAGATTGATGGAGAATTAGTTAGTCTGAAGGGAATCACTATGAACTCATAGAGTCCATAACATGTTTGAAAGGCAGTCTTGGGAATATCTTCCTTCTTCAGCTTTAGTTGGTGATATCCCGACCGAAGGTCCACCTTAGAGAAATAACTGGCCCCACGATACAGATCAAACAAGTACTCTATCCGTGGAAGGGGATACTTGTTCTTTATAGTGATTTTATTGAGATCACGATAATCAATGCATAGGAACATTGATCCATACTTATTTTTGATGAAGAGGACTGGACCACCCCATGGTGAAGAACTCGGGCATATAAAACCTTTCTCCATATTCTCCTGTAACTGTTTCTTCAGCTCTTCCAGATCTACGGTGGCCATTCTATAAGGTGTCGTTGAGATAGGCAGAGATCCAGGGATAAATTCAATTTTAAACTCAACCTCTCGTTCAAGAGGATGACCAGGAAACTTTTCGGGGAATACATCAGTGTAATCCATCATAATGGGAATGTCTTCAAGCTTGATTCTCTCTTATGTCTCAATCATTTGAGCTAAGTATTCATGCTCATAAGGAAGAAATATCCAAACTTGAGATGAAGATTCTAAAGGGGACTCATCTTCCTCCTTGCACTTGTAAAGAATCGGAGGATGCTTGGGGATGTGAAAAGTGATTTCTCTTTCCTGACAGTTCATGTTGGCTTTGTAAAAAGATATCCAATTCAAGCCCAATATTGCTTTAATCTCCACTAAAGGAAGTGTAATGAGATTTTTAGGAGGTTTCATCCAGAAACAATAATTGGAGATGAGTTATAAACCATGAATGTGATAATTTCCCCATTCTCTGTTCTCACAGATAACTATTCCTCCATACATTGAGGTGGTGTTTGAATAGTTATACTAAACATTCATGATATGAAAGAATGTGTAGAACCAGAATAAAATAGTATGTTCGCTATTCATGAAAGAATAACATGTATACCTACACCACATTTTTTTGTGGCTCCAACTCAGTAGTAGTGATATCATAAGACCTTCTTTGTTTCCATGGAGGATGTTGGTGATTGCCTCTGATAACCCAAGGCATAGGGAAATTGTTCACATAATGCCCATGCTCTTTGTAGTTAAAACGCTGCACTACAGTCTGAGTGTGGATCTGAACCATCTGTTCTTCTTCAACATTAGCCAGATTTTTAATATCCCTTCAGCAGTTCATGGCCAGATGACCAAACATTCTTCATTTGAAACAATTCCTAGTTCCCTTGAGATAGTCACCAAGATGCTTCTTCCCACAATTTTTTCAAAGGGGGAAAGTGAGGCTTCTTTCAATCATGGGATTTGATTGATGAACCACCCATGTTGTTCTCCATTTTGTGATTCTTGTCACTAGGCCCATGAGACCACTATGAGTCTCCAATATTCATTTTAACCTTGAGGGAAAAATGGAAAAACTCCTCATAGCTGTCGAAGTCTCTAAATTCCAACACATTTCATAGACTCGGATTTAGTCCGCTAAAGAAGCGATCCACCTTGCATTCTATGTTCATGAAAAATCCAAAGCCGTACCTTCAAAGCCTTGTAAAATTTTCTTCGTACGCCCCGATGGACTCAAATTCATTCTGCTTGAATCCAAGGAACTCTCTTTCCATCTTGAGACAAGGGGTTAAAGGAAAATATTTGTTGAAAAACATCCTCTTTAATTCCTCTCATTCTATGGAATCAATTTCCTCTCGGGACTTCATATTCTTGATCAGTGTCCACCACTGATCTTCTTCCCCATCAAAATGATATACTTCCAGTACGACTTTCTCTTCATTTGAGCACTAGAGGATAGAGAAAATATTTTCAATGGAGTTAATCCATATTTCTTCAAGGAGGGGATTATAAGACCCGCTAAACATGGGCGGCCTTTTCCGCATGATGGATTCTACGACAACATGCACTTTTTTTAGAGGAGGGGGACATTCCACCAGATTCAAGTTATTATTCACAACTCAAGCCAGCTGAGCATGTACTGCCATAATGTTTTGACCACCCGCTTCTGTCACATGTGGCATGTAATTAGGGAAATCATTACATTGCCTCTCACATTGGTTGTTGGAATGTGTGCTTCGATTTTCCAACATTAACTGGGAAAAATAACGTATAATTAGAGGACTTGAATACTTATCTATTGAGCATAAAAAGAAACTTTGAAGATAAAAGTATGAACTTATAAATAACGAGTATATCCTGACTTGTGATTCCTTAGGTTTATATCTAGGTTATACTCAATCTATTTCTTAACTTATATTCTCATGGGCTTCTTTATGTCCCTTAATAATGGCTTGTACTATGATTGTGTATCTACCAAAGCATATCCCACGGGAGTGTCATAACCAAGAGTTCAACATGGCCCATTGTTGTGCACTAGTTATCATTCGAGTCTATCTCAATGCGGTGTATTTAGGTTTTACCCTAAGATACATCGGTGCCAGAGCCGCCTCTACATGCTCGTATCCCGATAGGAATGTATTTTATTGATAAAAAATTTACTCTATACTCATGAAAATTTAGGAATGTTTTTTTATACTTGGTATCATCCTTACGGTTCTCACTAATGTGCTCTATTCCTAATCCCCAAAAATCACTATACCATCCTCTGATACCAACTATAGTGACCCAATCCTTTTACATAAAACATTTCATTATATCAGGCATAAATAACCATTATAGTACAATCTAATGATCGTTAAGTCTGGTGTGTTGGAATACTAGGTACAAATAACATAAAAAATGGGGATACACAACACTTCTTTATTTAATCTCCGTAATGAGCTCCTAACATCCATTGAACCCCTACATATTCATAGGGTTCTCTAGGAAACACATGAACAAATGGATGAGATAAAAATCCCAGTAAGGGAATGAACATAAGGATACACCTCAAGCACATGAATTAAGAGGCATGACATAATGGTATCCATAGAATTAAAATTATGAAATAATTAAATATAATAATGGAAAAATATATACACGGAATCATATAAATGTGGCAGAATCTTAAATCATATCTTTAGTACCAATCAAGGCTAACTGCAAATCCCGTTTCCAATTTTAATATATGTCAAGGATAACCGCCAAACCCGTTTCACGTAGCATCTCATGAGACTTATCCTTACCCAATGCATTGGAGAGCAATATGGGTGCACCCATCTCAACATATTCAAGAATATCCTTTCCACATAAATATTCATACCATATATAAAATCATAAATATTTATCCATACACAAACATAAGGGTACCCATGAAATGAATTGGTTACACATAATCCGGACATCAATCATAACCAATGGGCGTATCATGAAACTGTCCATATAAGGAAATAATTAGAAAAACAAGGACATTCATAGGGTTAAATAGGCTTATAACACGGTAAGTTGTGTAAAACATAAGTGATAACATATGAGAGATGTATTTTATAAACATTATCATTAAATCATTTTTTTTGCGGTTTTAAGGGATATACCATAGAGATTTTACAAATAGTTGAGAAGACATTTTTTAATATAAAACCAGAATTTCACAAAGAAGGTTTTCATATTTAAAATAATTATTATGAAAAGATAATGTTTTCTCAAAACAGAAGGTGGAGTGATCTTGAAATTGGTTAAAAGTTCGGGAAGTTCTATTAAAACAAGTGTGCTTATTGGGATGTATCGAAGAGAGATTCACTTATAAGAACAAATAACCACAAAAGAGAGTGAGAGGTGGATCTTGGAACATGATATTGGAGCACATAAATAGAATGGTGATGTTCTACATAAAATAGAAGACAAAAAAAATGAATGATAGAGAAACCCGAAGGAATAAATGAAGTTTGGGTAGAATCCATCATGGTTTATTGGCATGATATTGTGTATAATTAAGAGGGACTGATGAGAGAGATAAGGGGTTTGGCATCACATATAAAACATTAGGGAGGTATGGGGAAGGTGTATAAATGTACCCCATAACTTGGTATTACACAAAAAGGCATATCATAGGGATCAATCTTGATTATGAGTAAAAAGGGGAGGATCCCTTACCTTAAATCTGGTGGTGTTCTCTACTTGATATTAATGAACTGAATAGTGGAATTAGGATTATTAATCAGTTCGTCCAGACCGTTATATACATGAAAATAACCTTATATAAATGTAAAATATTTAGTATAACTGGTTTAAATTCCTTCATACCCATTTTGATTGATTATAAGGTTCAATTTCATGGTTCGGGTCTGTTTGTTTCCTTGGTTGTAATGAAAATTTCACTTGTATTTAGGTTCGAATAAAATGTTAGATGAAATTGGTTGTCCAGAATTGATGTTATATATCAATATTGAACATCTAGAAGGTTAAAAATATTCATTTGGTTAATTGGAGTGAAAGAGAACCCTGACATAAATCATTAATGATAAACACTTGAATTAATTTTAGCGATTTTACACATGATTAACTTGTTTTGTATTATTATTTGATATAATTAACGTATAAGGATTCCATAAACATAAATAGGATATAAAAAATACAAAATAATATGGTTAAACCACAACGTAAATGGTTTCATGACCAATAACAAAGATGAAAAGTGAAATTGAAAACACATTATCCACGATGTCAATCACAGACGGTGTTTTAATTTTTAGACCGCGAGGGAGAGGAGAAGAAGCATGATGACTGAATTTTTACATATATATGATTAAAATTTATAATGTATGAGATTTTGGGGATTCCATGCCTTTTTAGTAAGGGAAGTGGAAGAGGGAATAAGAAAAGAAGGAAACTGAAAACAAAACACTTGAAAATGAAAGGGGATCCTTGCCCTTTGATCTCCACTCTTTGAGATCCCTCTTAAGGCCATTGATATTGGATTTTTGTTAATACCAGCAGGCCTTGGATGTATAGAAGGATCTTGGGAGGATTTTTGGGCAGAATTCAGGCTTGGAACAAGGCTTGAGAGGTGTGTGGGAAATAGTTAAGGAGAGGGGGTATTTATAGTGAGGGAGGGGAGTTTTTTCCCATTATTTTAAGTATTATGTTATTATTTAAGGCCAAGACTATGAATAATTGAGAATTATCCTAAAATATAATAAAATAATCAAGGATGATTCGTGATTATCATATTACATCAGCCATACATCACCTATGATGTAGTATTTGGCACTTATTGTAATTTATCATATTTTACTATTCATAAAAAATTCATGTATTTTAGAAAAATCTCAAAAATTCACCCTAACCATTTATCGACATTTAGAATTTTAAAATGAAGTCCATTTTTGTAAAATAATTTTCTAAATATTATTATTTTAATATTTAATTAAAATCATATTTTATTATCAAAACCCATATTTAAAACATGAATTGACTCATTCTAAAAGAGAGGTATATTGTACTTAGAACGTGAATATTATTTTTATACTATCATAGGTGAGGATACTATTCATTATGGTATATCACTATTCATAAGGGCAGGTTACTATACATTAGTGTAGGTTACTATTCACCTACAAAATTATGTTTTCCTTATCGGACTCCAAAAAACATCTTGAACACAACCGTGTATGCCGGATTTTGGAAATTCAAAAAACATAAGTGACAAAATTATGTTTAAAGGTCACTTATCACTTAGTAGTTCATAATGTTGTGTTATCATGTGATTTTATGACATAATTATAAGAATTTAATTTCAATTGAAAAACTTTGGGTCGTTACACGGTGTGTTCGCACGGATGGGACTAGGTTCACCTTCACCGGCGAGAAGGGAGACTTTTCTACACAGGGCAGTCTTCATCGGAGGAGGGTTCAGCCGATCAAACATCAGTTGGCCTGCCATTCCCTTGGAGCAGTTGATGTGGGGAGTCTATGCTATCCTGTAGTGGTGGACTAGTACACGGATGTTTTGCCTGATGATGTTTCTGGACTACCTCCTCGCAGAGAGGTTGATTTATTCATTGACCTCTACCCCATGACAGAACTGATATCTACTACATCATATCGGATGACTCCCACTGAGCTTCACGATCTGATGGTATAGCTGGAGGACTTTTAGGGGAAGTGATTCATCTGTCCCATTATTTCTCCCTGGGTAGCCCCGATTCTGTTCGCCAAGACGGAGGATGGGATCTTGAAGATTTGTATCTACTATCGTCTCCTGAACCAGGTGACCATGAAGAACATGTACCCACTCATAAAGATTGATGTCATCTTTGACCAGCTAAAGGGGGAACGGTGGTTCTCTAAGATAGACCTTAGATCAGGCTATCATTATCTCAGAGTTCGAGATGAGGATGTGCAGAAGACAACCTTTAGATGTCGGTACGACCACTACGAGTTATTGGTTATGCCTTTTAGCATAACCATTGCACCAACAGTGTTCATGGGACTCATGAACAAGATCTTCTATCTATACCTCGATCTATTTTTCATAGTTCTCATCAACAGCATTTTGATCTACTTGACTACTAAGGAGGAGCATGCCTATAATTTTCGGGTAGTATTGGACACACTCTGAGAGCACCAGCTTTATGGTATTCTCTCGAAGTGCTAGTTCCATATCTGAGATGTTAACTTTCTTGGTCATGTCATCTCAGAGGATGGAGTTTTAGTGGATCCTGGGAATATTGAGGCAGTACTTTCTTGGAAGACACCCAAGAGTCTGACGGAGATACGACGTTTCCTAGGATTGGCTGGTTACTATCGGAGGTTCATACTGGACTTCTCCAGAGTTGCATCACCACTATCATCCTTGATGAAGACGGGGAAACCCTTCATTTGGTTAAAGAGATTCCATCAGAGCTTTTAGGAGCAGAGGTAGAGGCTAACTAGCACCCTTGTCTTGATACTTCTAGGGGAAGGAAGAGGGTACGTAGTATATTGCGACACATCAGGTACCAGAATCGGGTGTGTCCTGATGCCGGAGAGAGCAGTGATCTCGTAGGGTTCTCGGAAGTTGAGACATCATGAGCAGAACTACACTACCCATGGCATGGAGTTAGCAAAAGTGGTTTTCTCTTTGAAGATGTGGTGACACTATCTTATGTGAACATTTCACCTTATACACTGATCACAAGAGTCTCAGATATATCATTTCTCACAAGGACCAGAACCTGAGACAACGATGTTGGCTTGAGTTCCTCCAAGACTATTACTTCAAGATAGTCTATAATCCTGGGAAGGGGAACATTGTTGCAGATGCATTCAGTAGGGGTTCTGATATATAGATGCTAGGAGAGGTTATAGAGAAACTAGTTTCCTTACAGATATCCTTTGTGGATAGAGACGGAGCATCCTTTCTACAGTCTCTTACAGTCACTCCCCCACATCATCATAGAGTTATGTAGGCTCATCATGGGGATGTGGACTGTGAGACACTATATGCTCAGATATCCACAGGGCAGGCACCTGATGGATTTTTTGAAGGTGGGGGGCACGTCATCCTCTTCAGAGGATGAGCTATTGTACCAGTGTCAGTTCAGGAGTAAGTGTTGAAGGAGTTCCAGATGTCCCCTATAGAGTTACGTCCAGGAGTTGTGAATATGTACCAAGACCATCAACTAAAACACTATTGGCCATGTATTAAGAAGGTATTTGTGGATTTTGTCTCTCGAATCCTCACTTGTCACCATGTGAAGGCAGATCACCAGGTACAAGAAGTCGTGGTTCAGCCATTAGAGGTCCCATAGTGTATATGTGATGGGATATAAATGGACTTTGTGATGGGTGTTCCACGTACATCTAGGGGTTACGACTCGATTTGGGTGATCATCGACCAACTCACAATGTTGGCCCACTTCCTATCGATCAGAGAGCAGGGTTCAGTAGAGATCATGGGACGCCTCTATGTGTAAGAGATTGTGATACCACATGGAGTACATTCTATTATTGTTTCTTATCATGACGCAAAATTTACTTCCCGGCTATGTAAGGGGTTGCAAGAGGCGTTCATTACGCTGCTTTGTCTGAGCACTACCATCCATCCTTAGATAGATTTTCAGACTAATAGGACCATTTAGGCCCTCTAGGACATGATACATGCTTGTGTCCTCGACTTTGGTCATAGTTTGGAGGATCACTTACCCTTGGTGGAGTTTTCCTACAACAACAGCTATCACTCTACCATTGAGATGGCACCTTTTGAGGTTGTGTATGGTCGACCTTGCAGATCAACACTATGCTGGACAGACCCAGGGGACTTAGTAATCAGGGGAACAAAGTTGGTATGGGCTACCACAAAGAAGGTGCATATCATCCGGGAGTAGATGAAGACTGCATAGAGTAGGCATTAGTCTTATGTTGACAGGAAACAGAGACCTTTAGAGTTCGAGGATGGAGACCACATCTTTCTACGTGTCTCACCTCAATGAGGTCTACAATAATTTGGCCGAGGTAGAAATTTATCTCTGATATTCATCAGACCTTTCGCAGTTCTCAGAAGATTAGGTGAGGTGGATTACCTCTTAGGTCTTCCACCTTAGTTTCACTCGGTGCACGATGTCTTCCATATATCTCAGCTGAGGAGATATGTGCAAGAACCCTCACAAATCATCGACCATGGGGAGATGGAAATCGATAATGGGGCATCATTCATGGAGGTTTCAGTGGAGATTGATGATTAACAAGAGCAGGTCCAATGTGGAAGGTCGATACCTCTGGTGCACATTCACTAGTAGCATGGGAACCCCTATGAGAGCACATGGTAGTAGGAGGCTCATATGCATGCTCAATACCCCGATTTGATCCTATAGTTCGAGTTGTAGATTATGGGGACGTAAATCCTTGAGGTGGGGAGAATTTAAATACCTGGAATTCCCATGTATTTTTTAAAATGCATGGGAAATTTACGAATCCATGAAAGTTTACGGCGCGTGATTCTGAGGCCCGGTGTGCCTGAAATCAATTTCTGATGTTTTGTTTGGGTACTTTCAGTAAAAATAAGAGCGAGTATTTATAACATTTGAACTGGTGCTCGAAATTGAAATCTGAGGGTACCGTTGAACTCGCAGAGCCAGTATTCGCAGAAGATGGCTTTCACCTCGACTGTAGATGCTACGGAATGAAAGTTAGTTTTAGGGTTTTTATGTGGGATAAATAAAATAAATTTAGTGCATGTATTAATTTATTTTTTGTTGGTTAAAACCTCCAAGAAGAGGTTTGAGGTGGGGGCCACCACACCTTAACCTCCCATGAGAGTTTAGGGTGGTGGGGCCCTCCCTATGACTAAAATCTATTTTCATGTGGGGTTAATGTGGTGGGGACCACCCGAGACTACTTAAAATCATGAACTCCCTACATTATTGAGGGGGGAACCTATTGAAATCCCTACATATGGTGCCAACCCTATCAATTAATTAAATGAACAAATTCAATTAATTAATTTAATCCTTTGAATTTATATGCAAAAAATTTATTAATATGACTTCTTCTATTGTTTTGTGGGGAATTTTCCTTTTTGGGGAGCTTGGGAGGAGAAGAAATCTCCAAATAAGAACACTTATTCCGCTGACAAAGAACGACCTTCAACCGGAACAAGGGAGGAAACACTAATCTTGAAGAACGCTAACGACGCCATCCTTGACTTCTTCATCTTCCTTCTTGATATCAATGAATCAATGTTCAAAATTCTGTAAAATCATTAACGAACAAAGAATCTGACGTAGGGGTGTCTTTTTATTTGAGCATCGCTGATTATTCCTTCTTTGATTTTTTCTCTTGACCCACATTCTACCAAACTAACACGGAAGGACCGGGCCAAAGGAACATGGTCTAATCCCTCCACCATTCATTTGAATGTTTGGGGTGTTCTTTTCATTCGTCATGGGTGAAGAATACCATATTGTTGCGAGAACATTGTGAGATAAAACGATCTCAAATTGAAGACCCAACATCACAACGACCAAGTGGAGGTGCAACGACGATATCGGGTGACATATCAGACAAGAAAGGGAAGGATCGTTCCTCGACCGTTCATCTAGCTGGAGAATTATGTCGTGTTTTCGGAGTTGATCAAAGGCCGGAAAACACCGAAGATGAGTACAGGACATTAGGGTGACCTATTGTCTAATGTTTGGTGATGAATGGACGGTCAGAGTGAAGAATGAACTTCAGGGGAGGTGTGCTGGCTGGAGGCACTATTTTTGAAGAATTCCAGAATACATGGTGTGTACATCTGATGAACACATCGTGTGGTATGGACCTTATGATTCTTGATATATGGACGTAAAAAAAGTAACACAATAAATGTGACCCCAGCCACACAATGTGTATTCTCTATGCAAAATGGCAGTAGTGGTTTTTTGAGACATGGTGTGTAGTCTGGGAAATAAACAGACAGAAGAAAAATTACATAGACAAGAGACACATCGTGTAATATCTACGCAGATTGGCCAAAGTGGATTCTTAAGACTTGACGTACAACTCAGCGTTAAACATACACGAGGTGGAGTAGACCGGAATGTTCTCTACCACACGGCCAGGCAAGGCCAATGACACGGGCTACCATATGTACCAGTTACACTGGTTGGAGAACACGGGTTGATGCCATGTATGGGCACATAGCCAGTGTATACAGAGTCGACCAAGTTTAAGGGACACAACGTGTAACCATACCACATTCTGTGTACTTAATTTTCTACACAACCCACCTTTCGACATGGGTCATTGTACACGGACAGTACATGTGGCCTGACTACACGCTATGTAGCATAATCCAACATGACGTGTACTTTTTTGTAAAAGGAATGGTCATCTTGTCCTCTGTGTCTTGGACACATATTTTTTGGTTTTGACCCATATGTCATGGCATACCTATGAGATACTTCTTCGTGGGACTTCATCGAAGTTGACATATCAACACTTGGATTGAGGAGCAGATCCTTCCAAAATCACGCATGCTTTGTGGAAACCCTGTTGATGGTTGTTCTCTGATTACTCTTCCAGGATGAATTATTGGTCCAACAGTTCTATCTTATGCTCATTGATCATGTGTTGGTCTGACAAAATAGCTGGTCCTGGATCATGTGTTGGTCCAACAACTCTGACAACTGTTACTGGATCATGTGTTGGTCAGAAATTTGTTACTTATGTTCCTAGATCTGGTGTTGGTATGACAGAATAGCGGGTCCTGGATCATGTGTTGGTCCGACAGCACTAAAAACTATTCTTGGATCATGTGTTGGTCTGATAGTGCTGACTTCTATTCCTAGATCATGTGTTGGTCCGACAGAATATTTTTCCCTGGATCATGTGTTGGTCCGACAACCTTGATGATTCAGTGGTTGTATCTAATCATCTTTATCTATCTATATATGTTATATACATGTGTGAGCTATTTTACCGATTCTTATGTTTTCCCCATAATTGAGATGGTTACTTGATAACATAGGTATATGTATGGGTATATACCTAAGTAATGACTATCCGTTGATTTCATACTCTCTGATTTATCCATGGTGGATTTTGAGAGACCTTGAGGTTCTCGGGGACCCTACTGATTATCTTCATACTCACCCCTGCATGGGCTATGCCTGCACCTCATTGTGTTGGTTGCAGACGACGGACAATGTTGATTAAGGATAAGAGTAGCATGACTGGACGGTACCCGAAGGTGGACCTTACGACGAGTCGGTACCCGGAGGTGATAGAACGATGTGGAGTTCTATGAAGGATATTTGTACCTACACTTTAGGTAGGATCCATGGTGGATGTTCCAGGAGATGCTCTTGAACTTTCAGCTGTTTTTTCACTTTTCAGTTGTACTTGTACTTTACAGTTGGGCTTGTATTTCTATCCCCCATTACTTTTCATCACTCTTTGTATATAGTTTTACATAGTGTTTTTCTTCTATCTTCTTCTCTATTGTTTATGTTTACAGTTATAAAGGCAATGTCTTCCATGTTTTAGGGTTTTATGACTTTGGTGCTAGTCGCCAGCCCCGAGACTATGGAAGGAGGGCTTGGGGAAGTCACAGCATGGGCCCTGGGGAACGGATCGTGAGAGATGTACCTCCAAAGAGATTGAGAGAGGTATAATCATCATGTTGTAGACATTGATCGTGTAAATTGGTAATGCTTCAGAGAGTTCATCTCAAAGGATTTATATTTATATTTAATGCTATAAATCCCCATATATTAATAGTTTTCATTTTTAAAACCTCTATTAATACTTCTTTGGACACCCTTATGGTCTAGCAATTAATATTGGGGGGAGGGATTCAAGTCGATTTGAGGGGTATTCCATTCAAAAATCAAAATCAAATTTCGTATAGTATATGATCTCACAATGTGTTTTCTTCTAGTTTGTAGAAGATGAAATTTTTTAAGTACATAAAATGTTTTGGGTATAAACTATGTGTACATTGACTTTGCCTTGTATGTGAGTACCTGGCCAAACTACCTATGTAGGGGATGATGACCATGTATTGTACAAGGCTAGACCCCATGTAGGGGTACAAGGCTAGGTAAAATTCATGGATAGGTAAGCCTTATATGTTACATGGGTAGATACTATGTATGTAGAATAATATGTATATGTTCAAATATTGGTTATATACATGTAATAGTACCCCATATTGGTTACACGACTACACCACATGTGGGTTTCATTCCATGTAGATGTAAAGCGACATGTCATATACATAACAATGAAATCTGAGCTGCATTGGAAGGTATCCAATGTAGGATACTCATAATGAACATGATTTATATTCTATTTACTTGGGATTATAATTTCCATGTTTTTATAATGTACAAACCGCGTTGGGAAAACGATCATACATTCCATGTACAAAGATATATATGCTATGTAATCCCCCCATGATGCCCTTTTGAGTTTATTCATACATTGATTCCATAGAGTCATTATTGGACACATGATTAGTCCATTTTTTCATTTGTCTATGAATATCATAATCTTGAAATCATTAACATTATTATAGGACTCCTCTTGGTATTTTTATATTTGTTACTAAATGTAGCTGACCTTTCTTTAGTAGTTATCTCCAACTATCTCTAGAGAGTGAGACACTTTGATATGAGATGGTCCATGAGATATTAATCAAAAACCTTCATTCATAAATATTTATATGAAGAAGTATCACTTTTGAGTTATTCCCTTATATCCTAAAATGATGTTAGATTAGTTCTTATTTAGGATCCCATGTGTGATGCCTCTACCGGACTGTTCTTACCATGGGTCCCCTATGGGATTCCTTCGCTAACATGTTGACCTTGAATGTCACTAGTAGGATCCATCTACTTATTAAATCATTTAGATAATAACATGTGGGATGAATATATATTATCGCTATTAATGAAGATCCCATATGGGATGCATTTTCCTATGTACTATTTTGAGGATCCCATGTAGTATGCCATTGTTTATATTCTATCAATGGTCATAGGTAGTATTAATATTTCCACCTTAATAGATGAGGATCACTTTCAAGATGCCTTTATTTATTTGATGACCTTGAAGATCACAAGCAGTATTCCACTTTAGTGTCTTGTCATAGGGGGGATGTTGGTTCCCCGATATTTAACATACCCAGAGTAAGTATATTATGCTTTGGAAGACATGGTAGAAGGTGTCACCATAGAGCCCATATCAAACTTATAATCCCCTGAGGATATTGTAGTAGTGGTGGTGGTTGGGGTTTGGTCACCATTTCACTTTTAGTTATGAATTGAAATTTTAAATTTTGATTCAGATATAATTTCCATATGTTCTTCTTAGTTTGTAGTGGATGAGCATGACTTGATGTGAATTTATTTATTTGGATTCCATTATATATTTTATGGGATCTAGCTTCAATGAATTTTTAATGGTTATTATTATTATTTGGATTCCCAAATTTAATTCCTAGGTTCAAGATACTCATCCTTTGATTTGATTATTATTATAATTTTAATATCAATATAGACTTCTTAGTGTTCAGAATCTAATAATTTTCTTCAAATGATATTATTAGGGAGCTCATACAGACTTTTTGGGACTTGGGTAAGGTTCCATTATTATTGGAAATTATTTTATCATGTTACCTAGACATACCTATTTTTATCAGGCCTTGAGCGATACCATTGTTCGATTTTTGGGATTCCATTGATGGCATCATATGTTAAATTATTTATTTTCATTCTGTGAATGATAATCGGGATACTAATTTTGGAATCCTTTAGATGAGTTCCTATGTTGAATAAATTATGTATTCCAGGATTGATAATCATGCTCCTAATGTGGAATTCTATACATTGGTTCATTTTATGACTATGATTACATATACACCATGAAAGATACATAGATTTCCACCATGTAATTCAATGGATGGTCTCGTTCTCTGATTGATATTATATGTACCACGAGTGAAATGTGGGTTCCTAATGCGGAATGCCTTAGATCGACATATTGGTTACCTAAAATACATTAATATATTGTTGATAATTGGTTTTCCTATATTAAAATCAGTCTACAGATCATTGATTTAATAGAATATATATTCCTTGATTAATATCTAGATTCATATGATTGAATTCTATTGACATCCTCCAATTGAGAATGAATTATTTATTTGTTTGTCACCATCATAAATGGATGTATTTGTTATATACATGGGGTTCTCTTTTTAATAATAAGAGGAAAAGTTAATTTTTTATAGGATGTATATTTAATACCTAGAATCTGTCATCTTTTTTTTGGAGGGGAGTATAAGTAAACCATGGTTTAGAAAATATATTCCCATGTGGTGGTGTATCTTTCATAGGGAGTTCTAGAAAAATGATCTATTATATATTGGGGTTAGGGACCATAGGATCTACATTATCATATAAGGCCTAAGTGGTACATCAACCATATCAAATCCCTCATCATAGGATTTCCAATCAACCAGATCCACGATTCTATGATCGATTGTGCATTCAATTTATTATGATGTTTTTCATGAAAACCTTAGTATGATGTCTTGGGTCAATGTATCTTCTTACTATATATATATATATATATATGTTGGTTTGGGAATATATTAATATATATTTATTAGTGATTAAATAGTCTTAGGGAATTTATGAATTTGGTACAAGAATATATGGTCAATAAGGAATATAGACCCAACGATCGACTGTGTTTCTTTTTATATTGTTTTTTCTCTTTTATTATTGTTTTATCTTGGTATGGATGAGTTTATTTCCAGATAATACAAATATAAAAATTTATTTATAAGTTCATCATTTCAGTGTCATATTTTGAATATTTCACACAACCATATAGACACCAAGATGTGAAATCAGGCCTCCTGTATTTTTTTTATGTTGATCACAGATACATGATGGCTAGGCCTATGGCTTAGGGTTGAATGATCATGTGAATACACTCGTGTGAATTCATATGATCGGGATGGGATAGCTCGATATTTTCATTCATTTCAGGTATCTGGTCTTTCCAAGAGTTACTACTATGTATATAAACATTTGTGAAAGATTCATTTCTGTACTCTAACAAGTATAAGATCAGCCCTGTGGGGGATTAATGATGAATGTATGATATATATGTTTAAAATTCTATAAAATTTTATTTATTTTTATTTAATGATTCTATCTTAGTTGTTTAATACTTATGCATTCTATTTATTAATATTACAAATTTTATCTAGTTATTTCAACTTTTCTTTCTCAAATATGAGGGTATAGTCTCCCCATTATACCTTTTTTAGATACTTAATACTAATATTAAACCACTAGCATATAGAGTGGGACATATGTGGCGTTATAGTGAACATATTTGAGAACTGGATTAGTGTTACTCTAGATGGGATGCAAAATGATAGATATATTTATAGTAATTTTATATAATTATTTTTATTGATAAAATTAATTTTTAATAGCATTTTCGATGTATAATATACTATAAAATGAAATATATTTCATATATTTTACTATAGATAAATTAAACAAAATTCAACACCATTCATTATCTGATGATTTCCAATATTTTAACAATCATATTGCCATTAATTAGATATTAAAGATGATTATTGATCATGTGTTATTCATGTTTTATGTAAAATGATCATGTATGTGTAAAAATAATGTATTGAATTAATATTAACTTTTAATGTGGTATGATAATTATAAATTCACCAAATATATGTTTTAATTATTAATGTTGTAAGATTTCATAATAAGAAGATGTGGTAGTTATCCCTTAATTTATCATTCATTTTTTATTAAATATTGTAAAATGTATATCATACCTTTTTGATAAGACTTTCGAATACGAGTATGATGATGATATCCAAATATAACTTATGTATGATGATTCTTTTCGAGAATACTATTTTTTGTATTATTGTTATAATAAATTCTATGTTATATTATTTAATCTTCATTGGTTTGAAATTATAATATTTAGAATAAAATTGAATGGATTTTTTTTTAACCAATTAATTTTATTTAGGTCCCGGAATAATAGAGTCTCTTATAAGTAATGTGAGATAAAATACCAGACATGTAAAATGTTATAAAATATATAAATAAATAATATTTATTATTTGTCATATTATATACCCAGTTACAATATATTATAACATTATGGGTATGAGAATTATTTTATTTTATTACATTTAGAAATATAAATGTTAGTCATGATGCATTAGCACTAGATAAATGATGGTAAGTTTAGGGAGTATCATTTTATATTTGTTAGGAGTTTAGAAATTTTATTAGTTTTGATAATGTCAACTTAGTGAAAAGTAAAATTTCAATATTACATGAAATGTAATATTTCATATTATAATAAATCATTAATATATATAATAATGTCAATGATTGGAAATATTTTATTATTATTGTCATAAATATATTTATCCGATTTTTTAAAATTTGAATATTAGATATATTTGTGAAAATATAGGAAATAACTCATATGATGGGGATATAAACTCTTTTTCATATATATATATATCCTAATATCATGAGTGATAAGAATACAGTGGATGTTTAGGAATAGATAAATATAATCATAGTTAGTAACTAGAATCATTCACAATATATTATATTTTAACATGTTGGATAATCTATGGTTAAAAAATTATTTTATCAAATATAATCCTAATTTTGTGTTTAAAATATAAAAATAAGTTTTAATCAATATAAGTATTATATAATGATGGTATGTTTAGTATTATAGTTTATTGATAATAATAGGGTAGCGATGGAGGTATATTTCATAGTAAGATATGGGGATAAATAGTAGTCATTATGTACTATTTTTATTAATGGAGTTTTAATTGAATACATGCATAAGAAAAATTTTAAAAAACAATTACTATGAAGATACTTAAATTTGACACTCTATGATATTATATAACGGAAATTACTATAGATAAATTATAAGGGTTTGAGGATGTGGAGATATATTGTTTTGTCCTCTCTATGATAGCTTTTTATGAATATAATTTTAACATTAGTTCTAATATTATTGTTGAATTTTTTTTAATGGTCACGATCTATGTCTCCAAAATTAATTTGATACTTTATATTTTGTTATATATGAAGAAGTGGTAAATTATATCTTTATGGTGAATGTATTTTATATATTCCAAGTGCACCTAATGGAAAATAAACAATATGATGTAGATGGAGAAAATTATTATAAATGAATTATATTATAATAGAAAATGGTGGAACTTATAACCACCGACATTTGAAATGATTTAAAGAACCCCCAAGGAATGAAAATAAAGAGAAAAGTCCTCCAAGTCATACCATTTCTATTTTTTTAGAAAATTTTGGTAGAAGTGATGTGGGAACCATTTAATGTTATTTTTAATGAAAATGAATATTAAATGTCATTCTAAATTTCATATAATGATTGTTGTATAGTAATTTGATAGTAAAGTTATTTTTAAAACCCATTAAGTATTGGTTTTCTATAAAAATGATGTTATATTTAAAAAACATTGGCATGTGAAGACCTCATTTAATCAAATCACTATTTTTGAAATTCCTCACCCATCAAAGCTCGATGGAACCTAAAAAACCCTGATAATCACTTTAAGCATATTTTCTTTGCCTTTTTATGTTTTCTCTCTCTATTCTTCCATAATTTATCCTTATTTCATGATAATTACAATTTTAGTACACAAGACACCCTAATCTGGAAATCATGTAACCATAGATCATGGTTATTTCCAATTTTTCTACTTCTTTTTTAAAGATTTGCCTCTTCAGTATTAAAATATTCCACCCATTTCAACCATCATTATGTGAGTTAAATGGAATTAATGGTCTATTTTGAATTATCAAAATCCAAATTTTGTAATTTTTTTTCTAATTTTCAATTCAATGTAATATTATAGTTATTATAAATTGTATTAATCTATTATTGTTTTTATATATTTTCTTATCTATTAAAAATATTACAAAAAAGTTGTTTAATGTTATAAATTTCTTATGATTTTAAATATTTTTTTCATTTTAAATTATTTTTTCTTGTAACTATTTTTATTTATAATTTTTTTTGTCTTTATATATTTTATATCATTATAATTTGTTTTTAATTGAAATAATATTTTTATATTTCAAATTTTTTTAATTATAAATTAAATTGTAAATTATAATTACTTTCATTTTGTTAACATGTTTTAAACTTTTGAAATTTTTTTAAATATAAAATATTTTTTATATTTTTAAGCATGTTTAAATTTTATATTTCTATATATTATTATATATATTTTTCATCAATATTTCTATGATACCCATCTTCCTTCCACCATTGAGTGATTTTTTTGGAAATAAGGATTTATTTTTTATTATCAATAGATGATTTTTATAGTTCATATTATTTATTTGTAATGTTGAAATAGTATTCTGTTAGTTATAAATTACATTCAACCATTAGTTTTTTATGTATTTTTTTTCTATAAATATAGTTTTTGTGGTTTGAATTTTATTAATGTTATAAAATTTTAATTTTGAAAAAAAATTTGTGATTAAAAATTGTTTTTTTTGTAACAATTTTTTTACAAATATATGTATTTGAAATATTATTATTATAATAATTTTTTTTGGTAAGAATTTATTTTTCACTTCAATTGTTTCCTTTATAATTTTTTTCATTTTTTTCATTTAATAATTATGTTGTTCTTATAATATAAAAAAATTTAATTTTTTTTATATAAATTTTATTTGAAAATTTTATTCATGGAAAAATTAGTTGTTTTTATATAATCCAACATTATCTGAATATATTTTTTATTAATATGTTTAAAATTTAAAGGTATTAAAATATTAATCAAATTTTTTGTGATTTATTAGGTAATTAATTAATAATATCTAGACAAATAAATGATTAAATATAGATGAATATGAGATGGGGGTTTAGAGTTTCTTGGAATATTATAAATGATATTTTGATAACATAGATGTTATTTTCTATCCATGCAATAAATGATTTAATATGAATAAATTAGGGTAAAAATAAATCAACAACCTTATAATTTAATAAAGATTCAATAATTATTATACACATTGGAAGTATAAATGTGAATTGAAAAATAATTATAGATATAATGATGATGAGTATTCTCCACATTAGACATAGGATTATCTTCAAGAATTATTTCGTGATGTACGTGTTAAATCCATATTGAAAATAGTTTTAAGAAAAACTATATTGAGATGAAGAGAAAATACTATTCTTAGGATGCTGTAAATTTTTTGTGTTGTCACCAATGATAAGATTAGTTTACAGAAAAGAAATAATTTTGTGGAGTGAGTAGAGTTTAAATAAATTTCTTAAACATCAAAATTATATACTTCCTGATGGAAAAGGCATAATATTACAATTATGAAGAAAAAATATTATTTCCAATGGTATAGGGGTAAAGTAAAATATATTATTTCCCAGATAATTTTTTTATAGTCAGGAATATGAATGATTATTAAATTGAACTAAACATGGACATTAAATGGATGAAAAATCCAACCATGATTTTTTATCAATAATAAAAAACAAACCTCCTGCTAATAAAATTTTCTATCATAAAATAATTCCTCATTAGAACATTATATTTGACGATTAAAATGATCAGAAAAGGATAAGATATTATATAGATGATATATTATCTGATGAAAACCTATATCATCTTGTGGATTCAACATAATGAAAAATATTTGACTATAAATTTTAGGAACTGAATTTTTATATCATAGAATGGCTATGTGAATAGATAGAATGAGTTTATATTATAGTATCAATATCCAATATAGTTCTGGGCCTATTTTATGGATTTTTTATAACTTTACCCCACATATATTTATCAACAAAGAATTTGTGATAATGAACATGATAATTTTTAGACTAAAAAAATCCTAGAAATTATATTGTTTTATATCTTTCACCATTTATTTGTGAATTAGAATATCTATGTGGGACTAATGTTACATTATTATAGATATAAAAAAAGGCTATTTTCATTTGTCTATTATTATAATGTTCATAATAAATGACCTTCGTAAATTTATAATTATAACATAAAATAGTGTTATAGGAAAAAATATCTTGGCCAATTTGTTAAGGGGGCATCACATAATCAATTCAAAAGAGGAATATTAATTATAAATGCTACATTGAAGATTTTTTATGTGGTTCATTTTTATTGAATATTATCAAATAACATAACTATTTACAAATGTATTATTTTCCACCAAATAACATTTTTATTAGGAATATTATAAAATTTTGAATATCAATGAAGTCACATTTTGAATGAAAGGATGTTTTTGTCGTTATTAAATTACATGGATGAGATAATTTATATTATTGATCCAAATTAAGAAAATTTGTAATTTTAAAATACAATAGTGATGTTATAATAATTTATAACTCCCTTTATGATAGTCTAATTGGATCATTGTTAAATATGAAAGGAAACAATTAATATTGGATTGAATGAAAAAGATGCATAACAACTGTGGGAATATGTATTTAGTTAGATTCCACAAAAATGTTAAACAATAAATATTTTGCACTATCTTGTTATATAGTAAGAACTACTGTGAAGATAATGGTTATAAATTTCATGAATTTTATTAATATGCCTACTAGGATATATTAAAATTTGAAATTTTATACATCCCTAAAGGATTTAATATTAATAGTTAGGAACTAACATGATTGTTTTCTTAATGAAACAATTGGTACTAATTTCATTATGTGGAATACTATCGATAAATGTTAGAATGTCTATAATATTATTGTGTAACATTTCTAAAACAATTTACAATATTGTAAATATGTATATTTGTAATATGTGATAGAGAATAAGGATTTTATCATAAATTGTTTACTAAAAAACTATTTTCCTCTATTATTTGATATTATTGTTTGTATGTTGATTCATTTGTTGTTTGAGATAAGAATATGTTTGAGTGTTTCATTATATAGGATGTGTACCTTTGAAATATATCTAAAAATTATGATGTGATATGCTTAAACCCCATAAATACCAAAGAACTTTATTGTCAAAAAATATATATTAGAACATGTTATTGAGCTAACTATTATTTTTCTAATATAGATCATGTGGGTCCCATAATATCATGACACTTGAATGTTGATATTAAAGGTAAATGTATTTATTGATTAAATGTAATGATAATTACACATGATGAAGAGAGGCATGCCAGTTATATATTTTAAAAACATATTCATTATTTAACCATATATATCAACCCACATTAATAGATTTATAGTGTGATATTCACCAAGTGAATATAATCAGTTTCTGAATGAACACAAAAATTAATTCATTTTATGGTTTAATGAGAAAATTAAAATTTATTTATTCACACCAAAAAAATTAAAATGGTTTAGAAGGGAAAATGTGTTACTGTGATCATGTGGTCTTGTATCGATATTAATGGATACACATTATTCATAGAAAAATAGTTTGAAAGTATTTTCATTATAATATTGGTGTAATTATTGTCACCGAATAACATTATTTTTCCCATTCCAACGATAATGACCCAATTTCAACATCAACGTTAATTTTTTAATTTATTACGGTATATAGTTGTATTTTTATACTTTGTCTTGGGTAGTTTTATATATGTTTATGTGTGTTGATAGTATTAGTGGTTTGAAACATGATTAGAATGGATTTTATATTATTCGGTTGGAAAATATTTAGTTTCATTTAGGAATCATTTATTATTGTGACATATGAAATAAAATATATTCTGTTGTTGACCAATAAAATAATGAGTGGGATATTGTACTCAAAGGAAAAAAATTCAATTGGATGATGTAAATATTTATGATGTTGATGTCTTATATACAACCCCCCCCCCCCATTAAATTTCATTATTACCCAATGATATCAATGATTATGATGTTGACATTGTCTATTTATCATTATATGATAATAAAAATAGGATATGGGAAAAAAATCAATAATATCCTAATTAATGATGTAATATCTTTTTTAAATAGATATATTTTTAAGAATTCATTAATAGTAATTTTGGAAATATTTTTTACTTCATTATGATTATTTAACAATTTATTTAATTTTATATGACTTTATCAATTTTTAGTAACAATTTTATTTATATTATTCATTCTTAGTTATACACTTCTATTCATTAAGATTCTTATAATTTATTTCCTATTAAAAAATCAAATTTTTTGTTATAACATTTTTTTTCAAAATAAGCTCATGATAATTTTTTTATTTTTTATAGGATATTAATTTATGTCATGTATTTAATGTTTCTTTTAATACGCACAAATTTTAAATACAAATTTTCATTAGTTAAGAAATATAGCATTCATTTTGTTCTACTATGACTAATAAATTATCTATTTTTGTCATTAATTAAATTTTATTTGAATACAAGTACACATACCTTTTTTAATGGGTGTGAATATTTCTAAATTAAAGACACTGTGGAAGAGGAACCAAGGTATATACATTTTTTATATAAATATATATCAATACTAATTAAATAGTTTTTTTAATTTAAACATATTGTTTATAAAATTATTTTCAAATATTATTCCTCTCCATGAAGGATGATACCTAATGTTGGTAGTCATGGAAATAAACACATTCCAAAACATTTAATCAAACATGGAGATCACATAGTTATAAGTATAATTTTATAAAAACATCCACCTAACAGGCACACATGCAATGCACTTTAGAAATTACCTAGTTATGAAAATTCATTACGAGATATGTACTGTATTACCTAAATAGAGAGTGTTAACCAGTTTATGAATGATGTTTTTTGAGTTTCATTAAGGTTAAAATTTCTAACATTATTTATAATGTTTTATATTTTTTAAAACGAATAATAGAGGATATTTAATATTCATAAAACAAATGGAAATAAGAAAATTTTTAAATAATTTATGAATATTTGATGGAGATATTTTTTAAAAATAATGGCTTAATTTTATTTTTTTTAGTTTCAAATAGAATCATGATCGATGACTTATGTGTGGGTTTATAATAGAGAGCCATTTCTTTTGTTATTACCTAATCATTTTATGTAATCATTTAGGGTAAGGTTATATTATTTGAATAATTAATTTGAATTACCTTATAACATATTTATTTTTTATTATGTAATATGACTCTATAAAAACGCACCAAGTGATACTATCTCAAAACCAGTACCCTAAAAACAATTATTCAGAGAGTATCCATTATTTGAGCATGAAATGATTTTTAGAAGACAATGTGAATTAAAATGAAAGTCAAGTGGGATTTAAGAATATGTTTCTCATTCCCAACTATCCCCACATTCACAATATGAAATGTGTAAAGGTGGATAATGTAGAAAAGTGAAAATTATTATCTCTCTAGTAATGGAATTGGATGAAAATATTTTATTTATTTAATTGTATAATTTCATAGGTATTACTATTTATTAATTTTTTCTAACTAATATTTCCATTGAAAATATTAATTCTTATTTCACTTTAGGATAAAATGATAGAATGTTACTTAACAGCTCAAGTTAGAATGGAAATCCTTTCTAATCCTTTAAGAAATCCAAAATAATTAAGCGGTGTGAGAGGGTATTAAGTGTGCATTTATTTTAAAATTGTTTTTTATCCCACCAATAATGTTGAATCAATGGGGGATTATTATAAGGAAGAAAATATTTATTGATTAATGATCTGTTAAACAATAATGTATTGATAGGGGCTAGAAACAAATCTTATATATCATATATTAATGAAGAACTTGTTATATAGACATGGCATTCGTAACTGTATTCATAACCACCTCATTCAGACATGATTTGTGTATTGTGACTTGCATGTTTGGGGTGCCCATATATGTATTGTTTCATTTGGAATTCCACATCATCTGGGGGATTATGTAAATAATCATCTTTTGAAGTTGGGTCAGGTAATAGATGCATTACATGATATTACTGATTCAAATACTCGGGTGTAGCTTCCTAAAGAGGATGGGTCCATAGATTCACAAAATATTAGACATTTATTACTCTGGCTTACTAATCATTTCTAATAGGTGACTTTGGAGGTATGAATTGTATTTCAGTTATTATTTATAATTAATTTTAAAATTATTTATAATATTATATTATACATAAATTCTGTTGGAGATTCCAAAATCAACTGAATCACTACCAAGAAAAAAAATAATATTCTTTCACCTTCATATACTCCTCATAATGGTGATTGGGTAACAATGTTATCACACCTCTATTATATATTATATTATTAAAATAATTTTACGATGAATGTTGATGTATGTGGAAGATATTATACAAAAAATATTTTAAATATGAGACCATCGATTTTAATAAGGGTGTTCATCTCATGGTACTTTTAATATAGCTGAATTACAGTTATGAAAGTTTAAATTTTTGAAATTATTTTCATTAATTAAACATGTGTTATATTGAATAAATATTTTTACTTTATAATCATGTATCACCAAATCAATTGGATCCAATATGATTTTACATTTATTTATTGATTTTTACATGTAGAATAAATTTCAACATAGGTGAAACACATGAACCATGAAGAGATATTTTAATATATTTCTGAATTATTGTAAAATTAAAAGAACAAATTTTTTGATTACATTACTAAAATGATAAAAAAAATTGTGATCCACTAGTAATTATTCTATTATTAATGATATATTTTATAGATATTATTGCTCATTTTTATGCATATTTTACCCCAAATAATATGAATCATTTTGGTTATGATCTTTAGTTTGATTTTTTCAAAGAATATTTATCCAGATATTAAGGAAATTATTTTTATTATATTTCTTTTGTTAATTATTCATAAATTTTTTATTGTAAATGAGTTTTTAAAATTAATATATGAAATTAAAAAAGGTCAAGGAATATGTTCAACAAAGCATAGTATCCAACAGTGATACAAAAGAAATTGAATATGTAAATGTTCAGGGAACTAAAACATATATATTGTAAGACATGATTTTAAAATATATATATATTTTTTAAAATATTTTGTAATAAATTAAAATTCTTTGTTCAACAATAGGATGTTGAATTGGTATAGTATGTTATATGATAAATTTATGTTTTGTTCACAAAAAGAAAAGTAGAATATTTCAATATGTCAGTTTTACAATAGCACTTATAATATAATCTTACTTGTTAATTTAAATATTCATAACATGTTATTTTTAGGGTTCTTATTACATTTCATTTTTATATCAAAAAACATGAAAATATTACAAATATTTTTTTTCAATATTTTAAATTCTTTACTAATTATGATATTGAGATTCATTTATATATATATGTGTAAATATTTTTTAAATGTTATCAATAATATGTTTTTCACTTGTTCTATTGGAGATAATAATTTCTAGTTGTTGTTCTACATTTTAAATTTTTATTTATTCCATCATGTTATTGTTTATTTATTTTTTAAATATAATTTAATCCTTGTTTATATAATAAAATTTTATTAAATGTATATCATTGATGGTTTTCAACATTTATTTTATGACAAATTTATGTTTAAATCCTTCCATGATGACTTTAATCATCAATTTTACATATGTTTGGCGTTGAAATTCTTATTTAAAGGCACACAAAATTGGTACATTGAAAAACATGTGTTAACTTGTTTAGATATTGTAATTTTTTGAATTTTCATATATATTTGATTTAAAAAAGATCATGGAATATTTTACTTTCAACATTCCATGCATTGACATAATGTTATAACATATAATGAATGGTAAAAAACTGATGATAAAAGGTGTGTTTTTTCATAATTGCAACAACATTTATTTCTAGATATACCTATTAAAAAATCAAATATCTATAAACCATTCATATTATTATCAAATGGGGATGAAAACTAATACATCAAACATGAATATTCTCAATGGGTTGATCGAGCCATAAAAAACCATAGTCTGTTATATCAAATATAGTCAGAAAAGTAAATTTTTGGCTATTACCCTAGGTAGTTGGTTATATAGGGAAAGTGAAATTAAATATAATAAACTCATAATTTATATGTTTTTTATATTGTAAAAAAAATTTACAAGTTATGTCTCTATATATTTTTTTATCGGGAGCTGTATCTATTAACACTAATAAAACCATTATTTTCATTAAAATTTTGCATATTATGTCTATTTAATTTATTCAATTTTATAAATAGAGGAAAATAAACATTATTTTTAGTAGATACTATGTTATAAATTTGAACTCTTGGATGTTATATCAATTACAGAAGGGTATTTAAAAAAACTAATAACTTTTCTTATGCATAATATTCTCATAACCCCATTTTTCATACCCATAATGTATTTGAAAATTTAATGGGGTTTATATTGTCTCTCAGTTTTTTATTATATGAAAAACGGATTCAATGAAATATATGTCATCCTAAGTATTTAAAATATAATTAATTGTTATGGTAAAATAATTACTTCTTATTATTGTTATTAACTACCTATATATAATTCAATATGATTAAATGTACTGATAAATGTGATATATTTTGGTATATATAGATATAATTATTATACATTATTTAGGAATATATTAAATTTTACATAGGTTGTTGACATATATTTCCATAGGTTGGGAGGATTATTTCTCAATTGATGGTAAGACAGCTTACAAACCAATTATAATGACTCTATATAGGATAACACCAATATATTTATAATATATAATGAATCAAATGAAAAAATTGGTTACACAGATTAATCTAGAAGACCTACTATATCTTTTTAAAGTAAAATTATATTTTTATCAAAATATTTCCTGATCAATGTGTTTATTAATAGACTATAAATATATAAATTGAATCACAATCAAGAACATAAATCTATTATTTGGTTTGATGAATTATTTAACTAGTTTCATGGGACTCAATTCTTTGTCAATTTTGATATTTTATTTGGGTATCATTAGGTAACCGTTATAAAGGAAGAAATCTTAATGACCAAATTTTCTAATAATTTTTTTTATTAATATTTTTATTTCATTACCATTATATTAACGAATTTAGTTGAAATATGCATCGAATAGAATAATAGATTCATTAGGGATTACAATGAAAAAAACATGGTTTACACTATTGATGATATTATGATATATTCTAAATTTCATGGGGTGAATAAGGATCACATAATGATTGATAAAAAAACTAAACAAAATTAAATGAATTATGATAAATTACAAATAAATATGTGTTTTATTAAAACATGTTGAATTATTGAATCATTTAATATATATTGTTAGAATATTAGATAACCTTGACGTTGAAAATGTTATCCTAGTTTATAATACCCAATCAATATTAAAATATGTATATTAAAATATATATGGAATGATATTTTAAATAGGTTTCTAAAATTTCCCAACCAAGTAATAATTTTAACAATGAAGTGGATTAAGAGAAGTTTTTAAATATTTTCCAAGTAAATCAACTAACAGTTAATGTGATGGTTGGTTTCTGTACAAATACTCATATTAACATTGGTATGTATAGTTTATGTTATCCAAATAGATTCTTTGATGAAATAAATTTTTTTTTTATTTTACCAAATGATAATTTTATAGATTTTACATCTCAGAAATTAAGGTCACATGTGAATAATTATCCAACTCTTGAACTGAATCTAATGTTAGAAATCAATAATTTTATGATATAGATAAATTACCATTATCGAGAATGTTTTTATATATAAACTAACCAAAATAACCTAAAGTATATATTTATATATAATTAAATAAATAAAGGATAGGGATGATATATAGAACATTATAAGTATTATGATTACACATTTTCATATCTGTTACAAAAGGATAACTATTTCATATATACACAAATCAATAAAGAAAATACTTATTTATCCATTATAGGGAGAGGGGAAATATATTAATTGACATCAAGTAATTATTTACCTTATTATGATGTGATAAGGATTAATATAATTTTAAATTTAAAAAATTTATCCACCATTATTTCTATAGATGGTTAAAGAAGGTCAATGATAAGACAATGTTATAAAATAAAATTTATTTAGTAAAGCTCACAAATTATACTAAGTTCAATTAATATCATAAAGATGTTTTATATTTTTTTAAAACTATACATATTTTATATATTTTAGTAGATATTCTTTTAATAATTCAATAATATATATTCTTATAAGTTAATAAATTATATTTATATTTAAATATAATTGTGTTAGTATTTGAGATTTATAATCATGGTTTATTTTTCATAACAGTTATAAGTACATTGTTAATATATAATACACTGAATATTGGATCCTAATATGAAATAATTATTTATTAATTATTCATAAACCATTACTATAACATCGACCATTAATACTTTGTTAATAATTTTTCTTATTTACCTTCATTTTTGGATTGATATTCCATTTTATATTTTATATTTATCTCATATAATATATTTTATTTAACCCTTGTGTTTTAATTTTTTAAATGTTTTATAATCAAATAATCTTGAATGGATAACTACTAAGATCTACGTTATTTGACATCATTCCGAGAAGTGGAACTGACATAGTGTAGAAAATGCATTGAAACCAATATTATATTAATTCATTTCATATGGATTGAAATAAAAAAATTAATCTATTATATCACTCATATTTTTTCGTGGGGGGAACTGTTATATGTATCTTAGAGAATTTTGAGAAAAATAATATAGTGAATTCCCTAACATTATACTCATCTATCAATGCTCACTAAAATGAAACTAAGATTCTTATCTAATACATTCAGTGATATATATTCCCCATTACAATGATAATATAATGTTAACTATAATTAAAACATGAAGATCTAATTTAGAATAAAAAATCAACAAAATAAAAATTGGATGAATAATGTTATACAATGATCCAAATAAAATAGTTATATATTGAGAATTATATATCAATAATACACATAGAACGAAATTATAGAAATAATGTTATATCTTTTATATATTCCAAAAAATAACAAATTTAAATCATTACATATTTTTCCATTATATAATGATAACTCCGTAATGTTGAACAATTTTAACTCACACAAAAACAACAGTTATCACATCAATAAAAAAAGAAAATGGTGAACATGGGAGCATACGCTATTTATTTTTTAATGAATTGTTAATGATCTAGAAAGAAAATGATATAATAATTTTCAAATTAATAAATATTCTCTAGAATAAAAGAACTAGATAACAATTTTATCATTGATCCAAATAAAGTAATCTATCCATTCGAGAATATTCTCTAAAAGTGTACACCACTTATATTATTATTATAATGATGTTTTTAATTTCATTCAATCGATATTATTTATTATATTTTTTCTATTAGTGTTCCAATTCATTTTATTATTATAATAAAAATTATATTTTTATAAATTTTTTTTTAATTTTACATATAAAATAGATGTGTTGGTAATCTGTATATACATTTTTGAATAGGTTCATATACTATGGATCCACTACATTTTGAAATTTTTTTTTTGAATGGGCCATAGTTTGAAATTCTATGTTAGAATAATATTATGAATCATCAAAAATATTCTAGAATTATAGCCTGATCAACTCATATCAATGAGTATTATAACACACAACTCAAAAATCCAATATCTGGTTGTTATCATACTACATTTTCATAAGAATCATGGGATCATATCTTAAAGGATAAAATAGTTTAATGATATTGTAGGTCTATATATTTATATATTATTCTACAACTAAATTATAAATCATGAAATAAAATATTAAATTCATGTTATAAATTTACAACTTCATCTATTATATCCAATTAATAATTCAAACATCCCTTCTTGGTGTCATGAGGAAAGTAAATTAAAAGAACGGGAACTTCAAAAAATTAGTAATGGAAGGTGTGTAATAGAAAATTACTTAAATAAATAATCAATAGTATAGTAGAGATAAAAATCATCAAATTTATATAACAAATATCATAAATAGAGGAACATTATCATCGATGACATTAGAAGATAGATAATTACATTGATAACAATAACTAATATCATAATTATATAATTTATAATTTCATACCAAAAATAATTATCATCATAGCCACTTCATAAGACATAATTTGTAAATAGTTAAGGCATATATCAAATACATGTACTGTATTATCTTAGGATACCGACTGATTCCTAGAGGAGAAATTACAGTTCCCTCCCCTCATATGACATGTCTAATGCATTCATCACAAGATTAAATTTTAAAAAATTAAAAACATAATCAACAAAAACATTAGTTTTGAAAAACCAAAGTATGAAATGTTAATATTGTACATAGTCTATCTACAGAACAACATGATCATAATCCATCTAGATAATAATTTTTATGTTATCATTAGATTATATCCCTATTTAATATTAAAAATAAAAAATAATGTTGAAATAAATTAATCATAATTTAAAATAACATTCTTATCTATCTTATAGAACTTGTAAATTTTTTTTCTCATTTGATATCATATAAACTGAAAATTTTTAGAATATTAATAACATTATTTTAAATAAAAAAACCATATAATATTGAAATGTACATTTTAATGAATTTAATGGTTATAATGATGGGAATAATTAATCATTTATTAAAAGATAAAATTATTATTATTCACACCCATTTGGTAAAAATTCAATAGTACATATTTAAAAAATATATAATAATATAACATTTAAAAAAAATATTAAATGTAATTTTAGTTGAAATTTAATTTAAAAATAATTTGGGGTTTGTAACAATATTACCTAATACATTATAGTGAATAAGGATATGGATGAGAATTATTACTAACCAAATAAAGAAATATGCTCGGTTTCCCTTAAAAACATTTTCTCAATATTATATTTAATAAAAGAGTTGAAAATAAATTAAGAACATTTAAAATCCATTCTAAGAGAAAAAAATATATATGTTGTTAAAAAATATCTTATAATTTCCATCAATGGAAAAATAAATATAAAATATACATAATAAAAATTAAATTGTTATATAAACACCAACCTTGGGTATGAAACATGATATATTTAAAATAACACATGAGTTATAATATTATATAATTTTTTCAAAGAATAATAAACATTTTCACGTTTATTCTCTTTTCAGAATCCTGATTATTTCATTTATTATCATTTCTTATAATTTAATTTAAGCAGTTATGTTCACATTAAAAAATTTGGTTTTCAACGAATCATTACCTCAAAATAATATTTATTCCTTAACCATGGTTAAATATGACATGGTTTTATTATATCCAGGTTATTAATCATATATAAATTAATAATTTTATACATTAAATAAAATTTTACAATCATACATGGATGGTGGATATTTAACATTTATCACATCTCTTCATGGAGATGGTCGTCCAAAAGTGTATCTGGGATACGTTTTAATTTGTTAACTTGTGGACTGTTAAGAAATTAGAATATATCTTATACAAATTAATTAATATATATTTGAAAAATATCATAAATATTTTCATTAGATACAAATTTATTATCAATAATTTATTTGGTAGTAAAAAATATTTGACCTTTACATGGAGGCAGTACACCGTATGTATGCATGAGTGATGATATCATATTCCATATGATAGAAAAGAATATGTTAATGGATTTTTCTACATATATATTTAAAGTTATGTGAAATGATGATGTTAATTCTATCTTATTAGTATGATTTTAGAATATTTTATGGAGGTGGATGATGAAATAAAAATAAAAAAACTCATTTATGTGTTCTGAATCTTCTTTGAGAAACCGCCTCTCAGCTACACCTTAGGAATTACAGAAGGTGACTATTAATGTAAAACGGCCTAAAAATGGGTTGGGATTGGGAATATATTTTTTATGATATTATTCGAGATAAATGTCTTAATTCATGTGAGGATGTGAAAAGTAATGGATCCCTTTTAAAAATGACATGGTGGTGTACTTGTAATTATTCATAAATATAAATATTATTTGTTTCTCAGTCATAGAATTGTGGAATATAAATTACTAAATTTTAACTTTATGTTGATGAGTATTTAATTCATATCATAAAATAATAATTAATATATGACTCCATGACCATTATGAATTGTCTTAACCATAATTATACCTTCTTACCCCTTTATCAAAATGATCAACCATGTCAGTATTCAAATCACCAAAAAAGAAAATTGAAGCCCAAACTAAATTTTATCAACAAGATTCTTAATATGGGATCTATTATTAAATATTATAATAGAATATGTTTAGGAAATTAATATTAATATAATATTTAAAAATGAATCGATACACATTTCTGTTTAAAACAACTTATTTAACCGTAAATATTAATAATATAGAATGAAATATAATAAAAATTAAAATGAAATTAACATGAGTTTAATTATGAAAAATTATTTTATTTTAAATTAAAATAACAAAATAAATACATATAAATTATATGATTTTGAGAAAAAATGAATAGTGGTTCTCAAAAAAATATATATTTTTTCACTATTCACCTAGAAGTCGTCTATTTTTAAAAATATCAAAAATTAATTCACATAAAAAACCTCAAAAATTAAAATAATTTATCCAATATATATATTTAAATACTTAAAATTTATAAATTTTACTTTTAAATATAACTATAATTAATTATTATTAAAAATATAAAATAATAGGATATGCATTATGTTTAGTTAATAGATGAAACTTTTACCTTTTATAAGAGGATCTCAGGTATTAAATATACACACCATTTGGCAACATATCACCCAAAACATAGAAAATAAATATTTTTTGAAATCTATATACATTTCATCATATATTCATTAGGATCTAATATATCACCTTCTAGTTTTTTATTTTTCCAAGAAACCATCAACATTTTAGTTGACAAATTGAGAACAAAAGTCTCTTGAGTGTCATGAATATAGAGAGGATCTTAATAGTAGTATAAATCAGCTTCCAATTCTATTTCCTTATATGTTAAAACATTAATTGGGTTTGGATCAACTTCCTCAATAAAGGGATATCAAAATTTCATGTACATCCTAAAGGATATGTGTCATTTTCAAATGGAAATCCAAACCATCAATTCTATCCATAAGATATAATGATATAAAATACATAAGGAATAATTTCTCATTATTTCAATAGAATATCCCAATTTAATGGTGGTACATCTAAGAAAACATGATCTTAGTAGTATGATTATAAATAATCACTTAATTTATCGACATAACATTTTTTGACTAAATTGAGATTCCATAATATGATTCTAAATTGTATTCACTTTCACTATTATGTCCTAGAAATTATGTGTATCTAAAATCATATTTTTACAATCTTCATCCCAAAAAACATTGATTATGAAGAGTCTTTATAAGGTGACGTAATAATTAAATACATAATTATTAGATATTTTTGTATAATGTTTTTATACATAACAATAGGATCTATACGGGAACCTTAATGCTATAGCTTCTTTGGATACTAAATACAAAATATTATTATTTTATAAATTATATTAAACATTTCCCATATATATCACTACAAAATCTTACGTTACTTGAAAATTTTATTCATAACCGATGAAAGGAAGCATGAAATTGGTGAAATTAGATGCTCGTTATGGGTAAAATTGGGAGATATAAGTCAATGATCATTTATGATCTTATGATAAGTACAATTATATAATATCATGATAATAATTTGCAATGTTCACAAAAAATATACCCTATATCACAAACATGAGTGAATTCCTACATAATTATCATTATAACATAAAAAAAATTGGAGTTTGAAATCCTCAATAATTAGTAATGATCTGTAAAAACCTAACCTAGACTTAAGAATGGGGAAAAATCTCATAATACTAAGAACTTTTATAAATAGAAATAGGATCACTCATAATATTATTGACATGAAATTTGTCCCTCTCATAAACTTATGATCCTGAAACATGGGCCATGGATAATCATATGGACATGAAACCAACATCCAATTATTATCATATGGATGTAAAAACCATATTTATTTAAATATTTTGTAATTGAAAACTATTTTCACATATATAATTATGAACATGAAATATGGTCTGAATAACATATTTATCTCATTAAAAATTCAGCAATAACCAATTCATTATAGGTTTATAACAGAAAAAGTCCTAAAATAATTCCAATACATTCAAACTTATAATAATTGATTATAAAAATATAACAATTCATCATAATATAACACGGTGAAAATAAATTAGAATTTTTAAACCACTCATCATCATAAAAGTAAAAAATTCCCGATAAAAAATATGGTTGGTATCGATGAATCATATCACCAGTGAACAATAAGAAACAACAATTTATGAAATCGTAAACAAAATTCATTTTAAAGATCACTTACACATTTCTTGAGTAAAATACCCATTTAATTTTGGATTTTTTTTTAAATTAAAATATTTCCATAATATTATGTTCAAATTTTTTTTAAATATTAAATTTTAATTTTGAAAATAATCTTCATTTCATTGTGCATCTATACTTGTGGGAAATTATACTCATTCCGTAAATGATAGAACAATTAATCCACTCATATTATCAGAAAAATATAAAAATAACATGATCAGAAAAATACTAGTAAATTATATTGAAATATTTTATTTAAAATATGAAAAATGGTCAAACAAATGACACTAAAATTCATAAGATAACAATAAAAAATTCCCAAAAATAGGTTAATTAATATGTGAACAAGGAAGAAAAATATTCCCTATATAAGTGGAAATAAAGTCTGTTATTTTTTTTCAAAAAGAAATGTCCCCATAACATAATATACAAAAGAGAGAGAAGTGGTAGTATTAATTGATAATTCCATTAATAAATAATGGAGATTAAAATTAAGGTGTTCATATAAGATAAAGGACATAAAATATCCATAATGTTAATTCAAACACTGATAATCTTGAAAAATATTTGTTTGAAGAATATATCACATAGCACCTTATTAACTGTCGAATAAAATCCTAATGAAATATAAAATAATATAAGGATATTAAAATCCACCTTATTTTTATTAATTTTATAATTCAATACATTCATTGTTATTATATATACAACATAAATGAAATCAGTGGTAAATAAGTCATTTCTCTCACATAAATAACAGTTATAAACAAAATACCTTAACTAATGCCTCACATGATACATAATCACTCTAACAATAACTATTATAAATTTTAATTTTTTATAATTTTCATTAACCAACCCAAGGCTCTATATGACCCAACACATGAACCAACCCATGGATTGTCCTAAAAAATCATTATTCTAACATAGAGGAAACCATTTTAGGTGTACCAATAATATACTTTTGGGAAAGATTTAATCCCTTATAAACAACAATGAACAATTACAAAAAAATTAAAAACCACACAACATCGTTATTGATTACTAGAATAGAATAAAAAATCCCAATTTACGTATTTCACAACATTAAAAATTACAAAATACCAAAATGGGGAGTTTCACCAACTAAAAAGTTCATCATAAATGGAAAAAGCTGGTTACCACCCTCAATCCATCTCCACTAACACCTACAAGAGAGGAACACTAGAAAGTGGATCCATCCCACACCGCCATGGAACATTTCCCTTTTCCTATGACAAATATAAAAACGTCCACATAATGAAAATATTATATATAGGGCGAGAGACAATTACTTGTGGGATTTATCCCAAAAGATATTACAATCCATAAAATTATAAGAATGATCAACATTCATGTTATTAAGTAAAATATATTGGTTTTAATTTCAATAAAATCATTTTCAGGAATAAATTTTCAAAAGAAGTATTTTTTGAGATTAAAATGAATTAATGGGACACTATACTCCAATGGTATGCACCACCCCAAATTATAAACCCAGATAATCCCTAAGTGTACTAGAACTAGGGAAACCTAGGAGTCTCAAATTTTAGTAGAACATGTTATAGAAACAATAACCCACATTGTCTTTTTGAATGTGAAACAATAGGTGAATACATACCAAGTTACAGTTGTCTCCAATATTCTTTTTAAATTATTATGTGTTGTATCATAAATCCTACTAGAAGAAACTATTCTTCAACCGAACCAATCTAACTAGAATAGTTGTCCTTGTCCACCCACCTTGATAACACATATTCACTTTGTGATCAATGCTATTTCTCACATCACATATATCAACACAATCACATAAATACACAATAAAAAATATTATTATAAATAAATAACCAACATTTTTTTATAAGGTATACCTATTTTGAATCAATATAGACACCAAATTCATTTGGAATCACAATGCACACCACATACACAATTTATAGAACTCAATGAAGAATCACAACAAGGATGAACAAATGAAATATAACAAATTTCTTTTAAAACACATCATCTAACCAATACTCACCTCAATAACTTTTTGAAAACACATTTCACACCACTCACACACTCTATAAAACACATTCAATAATCAGCACTAGAATACCAAAATCATCAAATAATGGTAAAGTGTAAAACTGCCATTCTCAATATTTGAATCTTACATAATCCTTTGGAATCCATTATCAAACCACATGATGACTCTATAAAGGATATATTAAACCATAAATCCCATTAATAAAAATAAATAACCACGGTTTGACCCATTTTAATGATACCAACATGCATGATGGCGAACATCCTGACAGATATAAAATAATAACCAAGAAAAATGAGCATGTTAATATTAGAAATTCATAGTAGATGATTACCTCAAGATCATAAACAAAATCCACCATATATAAATGGTTCATGGGAACCAATAATAAGTGGGAGAGGTGCTTAGGGATGCAATGCATGGATGGGGTGAGCAATTATTGATTTTGGGTAAAATATGATGTGGGAAAATGGTAAAATAAAATAAAATTAATTTCCTACACTAGATGCACATTAATCCATCACCGTTTTCTATAGTAGTGAGCTTACAGATAATGAAAGATATTCAACCTTGATAGTTCAACTACCTAAAATGATCTATTTCTTTTGGGATGACACATGATTTCCCCAAACCATAGGCCAACCGTGCTCCACCTACGGTTTAGTATAAGAACTATATTTTTTATAATAATGTAATAGGAAATATGTTGAACCAATATGAGACTAAAAATAAAAAAATAACTGCCCCAAAAGAAATACACTGATGTAAAAATTCTCCCCACTATGAAAACATTGCACCATAAAAAATTTATCCCAATGTTTTTTTAGGGAACCGAAATGGATACTTCTCTTTATCTCAAGGCCTCAAAAAAATGTCACATGATCCTCACTAGCGAGTGTCCAAAGAACATAGTCGAATGATATAGAAATACCCAAAAAGAATTTTTCTTGGTAGTCCAAAATCTATTTTATCAACTCAAACATAGGAAAATATGGATTCGTCTCTAATTATTCCCAATTAAGAACAAGATATTTGTCTAGATAATAATTCATTAACAAAGAGACATGGAAACTTTAATGAGTTGGCCTCAAATGAATGTGAAATTACAAATAATATTAAACCTTACCAACTCTCGTAGTAACCTCAAATGGTCAAACATACATCAGCGTTAACATCCATTGTTTACCGAGAAAATAGTGTCCCACACATGGTACCTCATTCAGAACGACCAAGTCACCAAATGAGAATTACACAGTTGAGTTCATATGAATATAATAAGACATATAGTGTCTTTATGAAATCATAAAATTCATAATGATCAACTGAAAATTATAACATTCCTCATTCAAAAGGCTCAGTCCCAATAATGAGGTCTCACCCACCACTTCCAATTACAAGGGATATAGGAATGACAGAACATAGTGACCTACATAGGGAACCATTAATTTTAAGGATTAATAACTATTATTACATAAATATTCACTAATCCAAAATGGAATTCCCTTGAGCCCTTAAAATCTGAAACCCATACCCAAATATTTTCTTCTAAGACCCTATTGGACCACTCCATCGGACCATCCATCTGAGGATGGCATGTCATACTCAACTTGACCCAAAACCCAATTAATTTTTGAAGGCCTCAACATTAATACATTTTCAGATATGGATCCCTATCTGAAATGATATATGAAGAAACAACATTAAGACTCACTATTTACTGAACAAACAGCCATCTTATCTCATTCACTTTGGAAGAATCATTGACTAGAATGAAATGAGATGATTTGGTCAGATGATTAATCCCTAAAAAAGTAATATTCTATAAATAGGGTGTATGAGGTTACCCAATAATAAAATTCATTTTTACCTCTTCTTAGTTATAGGTATTAAAGAGAAATGGGTGAACCAAACTAGAGGGACTTTGGGGATCTACTATGAGATGTAGACACATATTACACATGGATAAGAAGATATCTATGCCTTATCTCATATAAGAATATCATAATTAAATAAAATCAAAATAATATATCTTGGTGGTATAATGATTAATGTCCCACTAAGACAATGGCTACCACACATCACCATGTTCTCTAAAAAATAGGAAAATTGATGTGACCCTTAAAACACAAAACCCCCTCATGCGATAATGACCATTTCAAAAATCCTCCACTGCATGTAAAACTATTTAAGAAGTTGTAACAATTAATCAATAAACTAACTTACTTAATAAACTCTATATGTTTAGGATTCAAATAAAAACTAGCGACAAACACACCTCTATTATGCACTATGCTCTCAAAATGCTTTTGGTCAAAAGGCCCATTTGAATCTAATCGCCAAAAGAATCATTTAATTATTTCACACAAAATTTCTTAGTCAATGAATTAGAAATGACGTTATGTTATCCTAGGGTATAGATGATAGAAAAATAAAAACTATAATGATATATAAACAAATATATATTCCTCTAATTTATATCCTTCTAAGATAAAATTTAGGCCATGCTAGTATAATCAGAATAAGCCCCAAAGTTTATCTAATGGTGATAATGATGCCACAACTTCAAGGAATGCATCACTACTGCTAAATCCAGATCTTTGGTTGGGTAATTCATTTCATTTAGTTTGATTTGGAGAGATCCATAAGCCACCAAATGTTCATCCTATATCATTAAGAACCCATGGCCAATACTCAATGCACCACAAAAGACCACAGATCCTATTAAAAATTCTATTATGATTAAATTGGTGGTGTTGTAAACCACTATTTAATATCCTCAATAGACTACATCCACATTGGGAAAATTTCAAACTTCAACCCTTTTTAGGTAAGGTTTTTAATGAGTGTAGTTATCTAAAAGAAATACAAAATAAACCGACTTAAATTACCTTCCATGGAAATAACATAATGATTTCAAAAACATTATTTGTCTATTCCAAAGATATCACTAAACTGTAATTCTTGGAATTAATTAAAACCCCCCATTAGAATAAATTGTGAAACCAAAAGATATCCCCTATGATCTAGAAGGATTACATTGAAAATTTATCAAAGAGGTGATGATCACAAAGGGTGCCTTGATAAATCCTATAGTGTCATTCTTGCACTTTTTCAGACCAAAAATATACCAAGTTGTCATCTAAAAATTCCACATCAAATGACTCATGATACTGATGGAAGACATGGTTCATATGTGTTATATAGAACAATGGATAATTCATCAAGCTGATAGATATGAATAAAAACTCAAAATGGTTGTCCATAATTTTGAATGTTTTTTTTGAAACATCCTTCTCTCAAACTCTGGCCTGGTGATACCTATAATAAAAATCTATCCTAGAGAACCAACATTCCCCCCTCTAGTTGATCGAAATGTAAACCAATATGGGTAAAAGTAAATGTTTTCTTGATTATGATGTTATTCATGTTTCCATAATAAATACTTAACAAAATAAATACATTGACCTTCTTCATAAACAAAATGGAAGTGTCCCAAGGTGAGACACTGAGGTGATTGAATCCTCTAGATTCTAAATATTTTAGGTGTATACTTAATAACCTAATCATGGTTGGAGGGGATATAATTTCAGTGAATAGATACTTGTTCTGTTAATATAGCCAATGTGATGGTGAACTCACATCCTACACTAGTGGGAACCATGAAATATAATCTAAAAACACCTATGGAAACCAATATGGAAAAGGAGTTAATCCACCCGAAAAGTATATATTATCATCTTCTAACCAATGAGATGAGATATGAACAAAAATACTACATGCCTCCGAATGTGTAGGTCTTGTTTGTCTAGAATGAGGATTTCATTTTCTATGAAAAAACTATGTACTTTCATCAGGTTCCAGGAAACTCACTCCATGGCATTAATAATAAATGTATAAATAGAATCGTAACATAAAATCTATACCCAGGATTATATCAAAGATGTCCATCTCGAAAACCTAGAAATCCCCTTCTTAATTCTTCCACTGGTAGGGTGAGTTCACAATATGGATTCCTGAAACCCTTGTCTATGTTCTTAATAAGTGGTGTCACTCACTTCATTGTATATGGAATATGCTCAGGAAAAAATTCTAATGAACAAACTACAGTGGGAGAACTGAAATAGTAAGAGGCCATATTATCAAATTGGGAAACAAATATAGATGTTACAATAAAAATTATACACCAAACTGTGGTGGGTATCTAATTTGATTTCACTAGTTCATTATGCACACCATGAATATTTATTGTCTGTTCCTGATATTGGTAATGAGCACTAACATGGGACTCTTCCTTGAACTGAATCTACCTAGATGTGGATCAATCCCCACCTACAATGCTTCAAAATTGAGAACCTATTTCCCATGACTGTTCTGACTAAGCATACATACCTCTAGTGGATATAGATCTTGATCCACCAAAATGTAGGTTTTATAGAATAAAAACACTACATGTTCCCCATAGTTCCACACCAATGAAAATGTATACGTTGAGCTATGTACATCGAGTGTATATGTATTTACATATAAAACTGAAATCATAGAACTTATCCAGCATCTAAATCCAAGAAAAAATGGTTGGTAAGGATAGCTTAATCAACCACCTTCCTAATTTTCATTCTCATCACTCTTTCTCTTCTTTTTACATGAACATAAACTACCTTAACCCATAGATAGAACAACACGTGAAAAACATGACATTACACATCATTAAATAAAAATCATCATAGAATTTTAGACATACTCTTCAATGGTATTAAGAACCTTTTTAATGGTACATTTAGTATATTAAAAACCTTATATTAATGGAATGATGATTTATTATTGAATTTTGGAGGTTTTAGTCAATATATACGGATCAAAGGTTGTTAGGATGAGAATATTACAAGTCAACATAGTTAGGTGAGTAGTGGATAACCCATTAAATTACTAAATGTATTAAATTAATATAAATTTATTTTCATGGTAAAGTGTATTTAAATTTTAATATTTAGAATAAATGGTCTTTATGAGTTTAAATCAACTCATTTAAGAAAATTTGTAGAATTTTATGAATTTTTTTACAGTTTTTCATCTATAATAACTCATTCTAACCACTTTTTACATTTTTTACAATATTAATTATTTTACTCTACAATAATAAGTAATTTTCCAATAAAAGGGAAAATGAAAGAACAATTGAAAATGGTCAAAAATTTAATTAATATATAATTAAATTGGATGAATAAAACATTATGATACATTTTAATTCATTTAACAAACTGTTACTTGTTATAAGTTCTCATAAATTACATTTTTTAAACTATTGATTTACATTGACATTAAGGTCACTAATATAGTTATTTAATATGAGTATAAACTATTAAAATAACCCTATTATGTAACACATATATATAATTCATGAAACACAACAATCCATTCAGTTTTTATTTTGTTTATAATTTTCTAAATCCACTATTTTATTTTTATATATATTAAAAATATATTTTCTTAGTGTTATATAATCATTTAAGGAAATTATTCTACCAAAAAATATTTACATAAATATTTATGATAATAAAATTAGTTTCAAATTAAAATAAGAATTTATAACCTCAAAAAATCATCATTTTAAACATATAATGAAAATTAGAGATATTAATGTTAGGAGAGTTACATTTTGTAGTTATTCATATATTATAAAAAATTAATAATAATAATAATAAAATGGAATCACGTTTCTATTTATTAGATTATTGTATTGAAGAGTTTGAACTCTACACATATAATAAGATAAACTAATGTTTTATAGAAACTTAATATCCTTATCCTAATGTTTTAACCATGTATAACTCATTCCCCCTTATAATAGTGATAAATATTTACCATAATTACTAATCATTATAAAATGAAGTAAATAGAAATTATTAAAAAAAATTGGACTTCCTAATTCATAATATAAAATATATTTTTTATTATTCAATTCAATGATGTGATATAATTTAATTTTAAATAAATCCCACAAAACAAAATTAAAATGAGTTTTCTAGGAAAAAATTTTTTGTTGTATAAAACGTTTTTATAGAAAAATATAACTTAAAAATAATTCCAATGAACTTAATTTGAATATTAGTAATTTAAATCAGAAAAATATTAATTAATTCTTTTTGAATATTTAAATAAGGACTGTAAATTCTTTAAATGATATGGCAGGTTTCAATAAATATCATTATTTTCAATATTCATCAAAAAGTAAATAATTTTTTAAAAATTATCAAAAATACATTACATAAAATTTATTACACATATATTTAAAAAATTATTTTCATATTGAAATATTATATTTATAATATTTTTTGGAACTATTTATTATTTCCACTCAAAAAACCCCTAAATAAATACTTGTGAATAAAGAACATTTTTAATGACCAAAACAACTGCAATAAAAGCATATTTATTATTCGTTATTAATAAATTATTATATTTTTAATTATTAGTAATAATATATATATAATTAGTAACTTTATAAATCATATGCATAACCAAAAATGAAATATAATGGTCACATTTAAATTAATTTTTTTAATACAAATCAATTTTTTTATTAATCAGAGTTGTTTTTTAAGAATGTTATCAAGATTATTATTATTGTATACTATCATTTTATGGTTTAAAATTATATACCCTTAAATAAATTATTCCATTTGAATGTTATATCATTTATAAAAGGTTTTGTTTTTTTAAAATTTTAATTTATATTTCACATATCATAGAGAGATAGTAAAACATCTTCTAAAAAGGATATATGAGAAGGATAAAGAATAACATAAATAATACATAATCAGGTTCCGAGAATTGGGTAACACATGTGGCGAGTTAAAATATATATGTGTAATACAATATTAATAACTAATTTTAAGAGGGAGTTAATAATAATATCGATAAGATAATGTTAATGAAATAGAAACCATAAATCATTAAGGGGTGAAAAGACAATTAATTCATCAGAAGTTATGGTAAAAGGATGCCAATTTTATTTCATGATACTTAACCTAATGTGATGGATTTATTTTTATACTAATAAAGGGATCACGATAAAGTATAGATACATGGTTTAATTCCATTTTATAAGTACATCCTAATCTATTGGATATTTTTTGATCGATTCACACATGATCACATATTCCTTGAAATGAATATATTGGATGAATTCTTCATTCCCAAATCACTAAAAACAATATTTAATGTACCATCATGTCCATAAAATAATCATTAATTAATTAAAAATCTAAATATTTAACAAGACCAATATTGTTATCACAATATCTCCGATGTGTATAAATATAATACATTAGTATCTAAAACCTAAATAATAACTGTCAATGATGAATATAATACATTAAATAAGTAGTTAAAATTTATAAATTCTCCAAAATATTTCCCAAATAACACAAATAACAAAAAATATATATTTTTTGGTCATGTTCCTTTTGATGAACTATAATATTTATCTCAAGAGAATAATATATAATCATAATGCCACATAACAAACATGTGGATACCATGATAATATGTTCTCCTATAACATGTTAATAACCGAAAATACCACATAATACAACAAAAACATATATTCATCGTGTAATTAAATTAAAAAAAATATTACTTAAATCATAAAATTAATTAAAATTAATTAATGTTCATCTATATCACATTATGATCAAATAACTAAGTACTTATTAGGCCTCCAAAATAATCTATTTTACTTTATCAATATAAATAATCAATTTATCATAGCTAAATATTAATATCTCATCATAATTCCCATATATAGGGCTAGATTTCCCTTAATCATGTATTCTCCAAAAATATCACCTTAATACTAAATCAATTTTCTTGGATGTTATTACTATTCAATATATTCATTAAAATATTTAAAGAAAAAAATTTTCATAATAATCCAAGGATTTTTCATCATTGATATATTTAAAATATAATTTATTATTCTATTTTATATTATAATACGTGAATCAAAATAGACAAAAAATTAAATCATTTGACATAAATTATAGGCATAACACGGTCCATTCCTTTTTATAGGAGTGAGCTCATAGAATATAGAATTGACTCAGATAATTACAATGTTTTATCTATATAGGAAATTATATTCCTTGATAAATAATTAATATGTTACCTTGATATATTCTCCTAATAAACACACCATTCACTTGAGAAATTAAATTTGGTTCTTTATCCCACATTATTAACATGATGGAAATAAACACTTCTTTCCTACATGATCACTGTCACCAGAACATGTGTAAAATACCATTTTTCTAATATTAGGTGTTTCATTAATAAAACCAATATTGATATTGATTATTATAAAATAAAAAAGCTGATATTTCATAATAAAAAAATTTCAAATTCATAGTCTTGTTTAATTTTGTCTAACATGACGAAAATCCTTCCATTGTATCTCACATTTTGTATTAACAAAAATCATCTCGGTTCTAACCTTTTATTGAACCCAAATAATATATTGTGAGAAAAAATATTAAATATGAAGAATCAAATAATTATAAAAAATATTTCATTAAATATATAAATCCTGAACACATCTATTTAATCATTGGAATCATAGTTTTATCGTAGGCCATATTTGGTTAGAATATATTAAAATCCATTATTATTGTTCATAATAATAAAGTTGTCACAATAAATCATATCACATTTGAGTCACAAACCATATTACTAATTATTTCATATACACCATGCATGATAATGATTTATGGGATATACATGACTAACTCTTTTCATGTATATTACCCCTATATTCATTTATTCAAAAATCCACACCCACATTTATTATTAGGAATGTGATGTATTAATTGGAAAACAATATAATCTATGTTTTACCAAATAATAAATTTTTTATCCTATAAATTGACCTATATCGAATGTTTTAAATATTTTTATCAAATTCGAATTTCCATGTATTGACAAATCATCACTTTGATTCCATTTTAGGTCACCATAGGATTATATATATAAATATTAAATAATATTATATGAATATTCAATAAATAATATTAGGATCTATAGATGAAAAAAAGAAAGGTTTACTATATTTCTATACTATGTACACATTTCACTTTTTCATGAATGATCATATACAATATCAATATATAACACTTCATAGTCATAACCTACTTCAATACATTATTAATAACATGGACGAATGAAGAATTAGAAATGGTGAGATAAAATTATCTGTAAAGGGAAACATGGTACATATGAATCAATGAACACACACGAGGATAAGGTAATTATATCGTTATGCGATCATGATCATTAATGAAAATTTTCGTATATGTTCTTTTATAGTTTATAAACATGAGTTATGGAATAAAACAAATTCATGATAAATTTTAATATTTATAATACTACATAATTATAAATAATAAGTCAAAATACAAAAGAGCCTAACATAGAAAAATGAATATGTGACAAAATAGAATCGTCGTTAATTTTTAAAATGTAAAAAAAAGAAACTTGATCACTCATAAATATATTAACCTTAAAACATGGCCTCTAATAATTATATTTACATGATGTTATTTCAACACATAATCTTCTTGATAAGACAAAATGTATCTAAAAAATAATTTTATAGATATAGAAACCAAAACAATTAATAATCTTTTAAATATGGAAACTAGTTATTTGGGAAAAATATCTAACATGATATCTAGTAAACAAATAATAAATTCGGATCAAATGTTATTTATTTTTACCAAATGGATAGGAGGGTTATAAGAGAACCACTAATAAGATAATCATAATACATACATATTTCTAAAAATTGATCATGATAATGATTAACATATCATCATGACATAACATGTGTAAAATAATATGGGACTTATAAACATATAATCATCATAAAAATAAACCATCAAGATAAATGTTAAGGGTAGAGTCATATAACCATATCCCTAGTGAGCCATATTTAACATCAAACAATTCCATCTTAGATGTAAATATATTTAAAATATTAGCTGGAAAATTTATTGTAGAAAATATCTTTTTATTTTTTATAAATCATATTAAAAATATATAAACATAAAATTTTTTATGAGGGTAAAATTAATATTAATTAAAAGTAATCTATAAATAATTTATTTATTATTATAGTAGAAAACATTATTCAAATATAATATATCAAAATAATTATTATTTTTTACATTTTGAAAAACAATCCAAAAAATCTCATTCCAAAAACGGAAATAGAATTACAATGAATCGTTTTTATAAAAATTAAGAACCTATTAAATAAATGAATTTATAGATTCATAAGAGAATTTTATAACATCAATGAAATTTTATTGAGGAAAATAGGGAAAAGGATGAAAAATATTGTGGCTCAAAGATGAAATAATGTCGATTCTTCTCAAAAACAATTTCTACATAATTGTATATATCAATGAGTGGAAAATTATACTATCACATAAAAATTACATGACTAAAAATATAATAATAGTATAAAAATACATAAATTAGATAATTATTATATATTTTTATCAATGGAAATTTTATCATTGAAAATTTTGATTATAATTGTATTGTAACATTAATTCATTACAACCATGTTATCATATGAACCCAAACCTCCAAAAGAAGAGAGAAATATATTGATATATATAAATAAATATATCCTAATTATTTTTATTATAATAATTATAAAATACATTCACATTATATATATCAAACCCATATGTGATCCTAGTACTATGTATAAAAGGTGTCTCATTTGAAAATTGTGATTTGAGAATCATTTACCTAAAGTCTAAAATGCTTCTTAGTCGATCTAACCTTCAGTATAATAAATTTAATTTTATTATACTATTATTGTAGAATAATTTAATATATATAGTATCATATATGATATAATCCCAAAATATCAACTCATATTAACTTATAATTCATTATTAAAATCAATGCATATGGGTGTAAACTATTTTCTTTTTTATAAGAACATAGTAGTGATATTTCTTATCCTAGTACTCTAATCCTAGTACCAAAATATCTAGAATTTCAATAAATATGTATATATATATACTATTAATTATATGTATATAACATCTAGAAAATTAATATTATGAATAATAAATTACATCATTCATGTATATGGTATGTTGTATATATGGCTGAACGTTGTTTTCACTTTTCGAATGATGGAATGATAGAAATGTAAATAAGAATTTATAATTAAAAAATCTGTAATATATTATATATATTATATATATTTATAAAATCATTCATTTTTTACTCTCCATGTAAAGTGGATATGAAAATATAATTACATTTCATTATCGATGTTATTTTCCACATGTATGAGTTAGAAACATTATCATTTTTCTATGGATTGAATGGTAAGATGGTATGTAATGACCCATAATTCTATCAATGAAGTTTCCCTTATTATAATTTTCTCAAATAATATACATTAAATAAAATAACTTATAAAAATCAATAAAAATTTTAAAATGAAGAATGAATGAAATAAGATATATATAGAGAAATTAAGCAACCTATACTGGCGAAATAGTTACAAAACCTTAGGAATAGTAGTATGAACCTTATGAATATTAACCTAACAAGTGGATAGTAACCACACTCATGAATTTATAAAAATAAATATGTTTTCTTACAAATTAATGTATGATATAATTATATTATAGAATAAGTAACTGGATATTTTAAAAATTATCAATTAAGTGTTGGTATTTTTGTAAGTTACAAATATTTAATTACTATGATATAATGAATAAAAAAATTTAAATGAAAATTTAATTTAAAAAATTTAGTCATAAATAAATATTTTTTTGTACAATTATTTTAGAATAATTTTATGTGACCTTAGTAAATATTTAATGTTTTCTAAAATCATTTAAAAATTAAAAATCTGAATTTTTTTAGTAAATGATTAATTTAGTAAAAAAATTAATTTTCTTATATTTAGAAAAAAATTACTAAAATGGAGTTAAACTTATAATTTTACACCATTAATTATATTTAATGATAATTTTTTAGATTTATCTAAAATATAAGATTTTTTTTAATATTAAAATATGATAATTTGGGGAAAACATGTTAAATAGATGAATTTTTGAGTCATAAATGATGTATGGTTGATTTAATCCAATAACCACGAAGTTAAAATATTTTTTTAATATATTTTCTTATAATTATTGAACTATTAATTGTCATGTGATGAAATAATAACCAAATGAATAAAATATTAAAAAAATCTCATATTCTCTACTATAAATAGCATTTCTTGCCATATCTTCTCCTGACACAATGAAAGCATTAATTCATCTCAAAATTAAACCCAATACCCTTAAAAATCCCCTAACTTACATCAATTATCCTTCAGTACCAACAAAATTAAAAAACAATCCACTGAAAATTGATCTCAAGGAGTAGATTTGAAGAGGTAAAAATACTGTGTTTTTTTCTCTTTTCATATTCACCAAATTTCTTATCATTCCATCACCTCCCATTACTAAAGTGTAATGATAATGCCACAACACGACCCTACCGGTATCGAGTCAAAACTATCCCAAGCCCGCCTCCATAGGCCAGGGGCTGGTGAAAAGCGCCGAAGGCGTAACAATCTCGGGGAGGCCTTTGCACAAATACATGTACACACACACACACACACATAACCAACTCAATACAGAAGTGCATAGTAAAAAGAAGAAACCAAAGTTTGGACTACAGTATCCCAACCAACATGTGCATCTACCTATAAATCAAAACAAGTAATGTGATGGAAAGTAGAAAGGCAAGTAAATTGAACAGTACATGGAAAAACATGCACCCAACTAGAAAGCTGTCATAGCACGGCAATAGGTAAATGAAAGTAAATAGCTGGTGAGTCACACACTTGAAAGTCCTATTATTTCCATTGTACTCCACCCAAGCTGATGTGTTCTCTGCACTCCTCTGTAGTCTTGATTGACTAGTCTGTCTTCTGCAAGGGAACACCAAGTGTGGGCAAAGCCCAATCAGGGGTGAGTGTGATGATACTCAGTTGGACGCCCTGAAATTTTGAGGGAGAAAAATAGGATGCACTAAAGTGGTTAGTAGTAGACAGAACAAATAATATTGAATGAGTACAGTAAATAATGTACCGCTCAAACCAATAAGAGAATGGAAGCAGACTCATCTAAACAAGAGGAGCTAGACAATGAAAGCACAAGGCATACCCCACACGTCTTCGCCCCTCCATGAATGAGAGTAACTGAACCAAAGGAGTGGGAATAAAAGTAAGGTATAAATATATATTCTCAACATGGTACTTGAAGAAGAGTGTAAGGGGATCTCCATCTCCATGCTCAGCCTAGGAAAAATCGCCAACAGTTATAAGGTTGTCCATCACGGATTCACAAATGTCTCCCATGCCAAAAATGTCTCATTGATGAAATGTACAACCAAGAGTCCCACTCCAGTAATCATAGAGGAAAGTCACTGGCTAGCCTCATAGAAATGGATAAGTCTAAAAGAAGTGGTCGGGTAACCCACTTCTCGACCCATCTAGAGGGTAAACCCTAAGAGGTCATTGGGAAACCCACTACCCAGCCCATCTAGAGGGTAAACACTAATGTCAATAGGTAAGCAACATCATAGACATGCTGGAGGGTATACCCTATGTTCAATGGGTATCCCACTACCAATCCTCACTGGAGGGTAATCCTGGAACTGTTCTGATTACATCGAACATCCCCATCCATCACTTGATGTCACTAACATCGCTACCGTGCATTGGTTTAGAGTGCGTCAAAGGAACCTTCAACCAACACCCCTTTTTGTTTCCACATTTAATGAGATCTCGAATGAGGCTCCGCATGCCTAAACAGATTATACTGTTATAATTCTCGCGAAAAAACATGCGAGATAGACTATCTACTAGCTTGAAATGATCTCCCAACTAAAATGTTATTTAACATATCAATATGCCCGTACGACCTCTCATGGGGCCTACACATCGATCCGGAAAAAGGTTGGGGGAACTACGCCATCCCAATTCTCTCTGAAAAACAATACAAATCAACTATTCATTCTCCCTGAACAGACGTCTAATGAAAAAGTAGTAGTACGTTGCACACAATATAAAAGACGGTCGGTGGGGCCCATGCATCAACACCGACTTCAATGCCTGAAACCACCAGAGAATAATTCATCATGATTATAGGGCCACAAAGACACTAATGGTGCCTAAAACAGACTCGGGATGTTCTCGTGACATCCAAAACAAGAATCCCTTCGAGGTGCTGAGTAACACTTAACGGGATTGTCGCACCACCGATCCACCATATTGTAAATTAAAAATCCCCAAGATGATTTCACATCCTCCTTCTCAATATGAAGATCATGTCTCCAAAAATAGCATGTGAATCAGACATTCAGTTTTCATGTTAGAGGTGTTTTATTGCCAATGGATGGAGATGGAGTGGGCCGGACTGGTTCGGCAGGTCCACCCCTTTAGAACAGTGGTCTGCGGCTCAGCCGCCTGGACTGCCTGGTCCACCGCGGCCCGTGATCCACTGTGTAGGCTACAAAAATTCACTTGGACTAGCTTATTCTAGTCCAGATCTATTATATGGGACATGTATTTCATGGGTCCTGGTCCTCTCTCAGGGTCACGAAGACCACGGTCTCTAATTGCACGCCGACCGACCAAGCCGGCCGAACCACACCCCTGGCCTCACGTGTGCGCCACCGACACCCGAAGCCACTTGCCCGTAGCCGGCCGTGCCTCCTCCTGAGACCTGTCACTCCACCGTCGTCCCGGACTACATAAGGAGTCGTTTCCACTAGGACCCACCATACAGCCATGCAGAGCTTCCAGACCGCCTTAAAACCACCAAAACATGGGTTTTGGCCGAAAAACATCTTGGGGCCAACCCCGGACGCCCTGGGACTCATATTTTCGATACTAAAATGAATTGGAAATCTTGTATTGAACCCTATGAATTTTTGGCCTCCACTAGACTGTTAAAATTTAATTTGATTCCATAAATTTTGTTCAAAGTGGATGCAGTAAATTAAAACGAGAACGCAATAATGGCTACCTCACAAGGCGTAGCCCGTTGCTTCACAAACGATCTTCCAGAGTCGCAACCACCTTGGAGAGGTGTGGATAGGTTCATTAAGAAGATGGAGGTACTTTCATGGGAGGGATTCATCCAGTTGTATGCTACGAGTGAAGAAGGTGGGGGGTGTGTTTAAGTAGGTAAACATAATTAAAAAATAATAATAAATTTTAAACCACCACGAGTAGGCCTGAACCCGAACACTTGAAGAGGTCGTGGTTAAGTTGATCGTAGGGTAAAATCCATGTACTGAGTGCAACGATGGTCTCTTAATTTTAATCTGAACCTCCATTCAATAGTTATAAAGTTTACGCCTGAGGCCGCTAAATTACTAAAATTCCCCTGGTGGCGTTTTCCACAAAAGGGCCGCGCTCGTGAATGTTCCATCCCTCATAGGGAAAACGGCACACTCCAGACTCAATGGTTCTCTCTTGTTTTCCATATGAGGAAATATTTAGTTTTTATTCTATTTATTTTTCTTGTATAGTGTGAACTCATGCAAAATTTAATTCCATCCACACCGGGACTCGGAATCACACATCGTCTGAATGACCTGCTCTGTAAAAACATGAAGAAAATTTCAAAGTCATACAGGCTCAAAACCCGGGTTCTTACATCATTACCTCCTTCATGTTTTTCTTCCCTGAAAAACAAAAATACAAAAAAAAACTCAGTATACTAAGCCCTCATCTAGCTCTCTCGTACCCATGTGCTCTCCTGCACCCTCTAGTGCCACCACAACACACAATCCAAAGGAATGGTCTATCCACGTAGAGTCATCTCCTACTAGTCCTTAATCGCCACTGGGTGCTTCGCAAAGGTGTCTATATCTTCAATGTCCAGCACTCACCAGTCAATGACGTGTGTGGGTTCATGCATGTATTTCCTCATTTTTGACACGTGGAAGACGTCCTACACCCTCTCTAACTATGGGGGTAGAGAAAGATTGTAGGAAACCTCACCAACCCTACGCACAATCACAAAGGTTCCAATGAATCTTGGGGATAGCTTGCCTCTCTGGCTGAACCTCTGTGTTCCACGCCACCGGGAGACTCTCAAAAAGACATGGTCCCCCTGATCGAACTCTGATGGCCTACAAAGATGGTCTACATAGTACTTCATTCAGCTCTAAGTCTTCCTCATCTTCTCACGAATGACCTGCTCCATCTCCTTCATCTCCCGCACCAACTCTAGGCCCGCGAGGGAGGTCTCCCCAGCCTCCATCCAGCACAACAGTGACCTACAAGGTCTTCCATGGAGGGCCTCAAATGGTACCATGCCGATAGTAGTGTGATAACAGTTGTAATACATGAATTCCACTAATGGCAGGTGATCCTCCCATCTTTGGAGAAAGCCTAACTTGCACACCCGAAGAATATCCTCCAAAACCTGGATAGTGCACTGGGTCTGCCCGTCCATCTAGGGGTCACACACTGTACTCATCTGTAGCTGAGTCTCGAATGCATCCAGCAGGCCTCACCACAATCGTGACGTAAATTGCACATCATGGTCAAAGACGATTGTCAGGGTTACTCCACGAAGGTAGATGATCCCCCGAACATACAGCTGCCCTAGTCTCTCCACCATGCTCTTCCCCTGATTTAAAGTCAGTGTGAGAACTTCATGAGTCAGTCCATTATCACCCAAATGGAATCATGTCCCTTCATTATGCACAAAAGCCCTATGACGATGTCAATAGATACACCATCCCACTTCTACTCTGGGATATCATGGGGCTGCAATAAACCTTCTAGAACCTGATGCTCTACCTTCACCTGATAACAGGTATGACATATAGAAATGAACTCTACTACGCTCTGCTTCATGCACGGCAACCAATACTACTACTGAAGGTCCCTGTACATTTTCCCCACACTGGGATGCACAACCAAGGATGAAGTGTGGAATTCCTACATCACCCACTCCCACATCTCCACTAGTACTACAGCATTCCCCTAGAACATGATCTCATGATTCCTTCCTTCAAAATACCCATCGAGTGCATCGCCCGTGGATATGTGACCACACAGTACCTCATTGTCAACATATCCCAGCTGCGCCTCCCTCACACTCTCATGGAGGGAAGGAGTCAACATCATCGACTATAAAAAAATTTCACCCTTATGCTCCACCAAGGTCAGTTGTAGGGAAGCCAATGGATATGAAGCTTCCCTCACTAAATGAGAATGGGTCTCCAGCTAAAGGAATCTACTACAACTTTTCCCTTCACCAATGTGTAGAATATCTCAAAATCATAGTCCTATAGAAACACCAGCCATCGCCTCTTCCTCGGATTCAGATCACTCTGAGTGAAGTTGTATTTGTGGCTCTAGTGGTCTGTGTAGACCACAAAATTCTCACCCAGAAGGTATTGTCTCCGTAAACTCAAGGAGACAACAACTTCTAACAGGTCAAAATCATGAGTCGCCAAATTCTGCTCATTGCGCCTCAACTGCCTCGACCCATATGCAATAACAACCCAATGCTGCATCATCACGCACCTGATCCCAGCTCCTGAAGTGTCGTAGTATACCATGAACTCAACACCCTCCTCTAGAAACCTAAACACTTGATCACTAGTCAGCCTCTGCCTCAACTCCTCGATGGCCTTCTGGAACTGATCAATCCAGGTTCACGGTCATCCCTTCCACGTCAATGTGGTCAAAGGGGCATCAATCCAGGAGAATTCTTCCACAAACCTCATGTATTTACCTACCAAACCAAGGAAGATCTGCACCTCAGACACATTCTTGGGTGGATCCCAAGAAAGTACCGCATCTATCATTGCAAGATCTATGGCTAAACCCTATTCCGAAAAGACATGCACCAGAATGTGAACCTCATGAATCTAGAATTGACACGTCGAGAGCTTCCCGTACATATGGTGCTCCCAAAAATGTATAGGACCATCCTGAAATTCCATGTGTGCTCCTCCTCTGTCGCAAGTAGATGAGTATGTTGTCAATAAGGATAACGACAAACTGGTCCATGTACGGTTGGAAGATCATGTTCGTCAAAGCCCTGAAAATGGCTGGGGCATTCGTCACACCAAAGGGAGTCACCAGAAAATTGTAATGCCCATAACAACAACAGAAATCTAACTTTGAGATGTTGTCCTCATGAACCTGCAAGTGGTGTTAGTCGGATCGAAGAATAATCATGCAGAACCACTTCTCACCTCTCAACTAGTTGAAGAGTTTATCAATCCTTGAAAAAGTGTACTTGTTCTTTATAGTGGCCTAATTCAGGCGATGATAATAAACACAGTGTCGCAGAACCGCATCTTCCCTTTTCAAAAACCAAACTGGAGATGCCCAAGGGGACACACTAGCTCTGACGGATCCCTTCTCATGAAGGTCCTCCCACTGAAGTCATAGCTCCCGGATCTCTATGGGTGCCATCCGATATGATGCACATGATTTCAGGGCAGTCCCCGGATGCAAGTCAATGAAGTTCTCCATCTCTCACCATAGAAGTAGTTTCGGGACAACCTTAGGAATAACGTCCATATAGTCATCTACATCGATAAGGATCCAGGTTCCTATAGTGTCTGCTAATCTGAGAGCCATGCTCGGCAATTGGTGAGAAAGAGGTCATGGTCTCCTGCTCAGAGTACCCGTCTTCTCTAACACATGGTCTCGCTCACCGAGGATGGTGAACCTTGTCCCATCAAATGCACACATCTGACACATTTGTGACGACATTCGATCTAGACGTGAACCATAGAAATCCATTCCATGCCCAAGATGATGTCGTAAGGTTCCATCGTGATTAACATTATGTTAAACATGAAACTCTCTCCTCTAAATGATATTTCGAACTATATATAAACAAAGGTCACTAATGAGGTAATTCCTATAGGAACCTCAAGGCTATGTGTAGGTGTCAGCGCCTCTACTGGGAGCTCCAAATCCATTACCAAAAGCAGCGATATAAAAGAACGACTAGCGCCTGTTTCTACTAGTACCAAAGAAAGTGTAGAGTAAACAAAAAGCGTACCTCGAAACATATCATGTGTTGGGGGGTCACGAACACCCATATCCTGAAGATACCTGCGACCCCTACCACCATCTCTGTGAGCATGTCATGGGTAGCTCGGTGGTGGTTCCAGAAGGAACACAAAACGTCATCCCCCACCTCCAGGTCTTGCCACTCTTCCCACGCCACATCCCAGAGGACCAACCTGTCCTCACCTATGAGATCCTTGGTCACGACACTGGCTCATCCACTACAGTGCGACCACTTCCTACCACGGAATCTCGGTACTCTTGGTCCGGAAGTCTTGTGCTAGGTGACCTCATCCGTCACAAGCATAGCACACACTCTCTCCTGACTATCCAGGTGATCTACGGTGCAACTACGGTGTACGTCCCTACCCCTGATTCTGCTGACGGAAGGGTCTCCTCGGCTGAGTCTCTACCCTCTATCTCCTACCCACTACCGAAGAGTCTTCTCTAAACCGGCCACTGCCAGGCCCTACCGGCTGGTGCCCCTCAGCCCAGAAGCTCTCTTTCATGAGTGCACGCTCGAGCACCCCAGTATAAGTAGAGATGCATAGGGGTGCTACATTAGCAAAGATCTCCCTGCGAAGACGTTGTTGAATCATTCTCACCCAAAAGTAACTATCACGGATCATATACTCTGAGTAGCATGATAGATTGGTAAACCGGGCTGAGTACTGTGCCACGGTCATCCCCCTGCTTCAGCTCCAGAAGTTCCTGAATCCGAACGGAGTGTAAAGAAGAGGGGGAGTACTCCTCTCAGAAGAGTTGCTTGATGCTATCCCATGTGAGAGATGACTTGTCATGGGTCTGTGTAACCAACCCCTTCCAATGCCCGGCCATCCTGAGGGAAAGGTTGACTGTTATGGCCACAATATGGTCCGCTGGTGTCTGTACCAGCCTAAAAAGTTTTTCCACGGAGTTTATCCAGTCTTCCTATACCTAGGGATCCGGGTCCCCTCTTAACCTCTGCGGCCGCAGACACAATAAGTCATGGAGTTCACTTAGCATGTGCTCAACCATGACCTATGCTGCAGGTACTAACTGGAACTCTCTAGATGTATGGGAAACTTCTGAACCACTGGGTTGAAGGGGATCATGTGAGGGTCCTTGAACTGATGCCTCATCGCTCGCCAGGTTGTCGTCACAAATTGCAGAGGTTAAACTGAATACCTTCTTTGGTGGGGGAATCCTGAAAATTATCAAGGATTACTGCGATCATATGAGAATATATATATATATATATATCAGTAATAACAAAGGGGATTTGACACAAAAAGGACAATCCAATACTCAATCTTACCAGATGAATATTCCAATGTTCCCTTTAACAAGTGTCTCAGCGTGCCGATTCGACCAGCGGATTATCAGGGTCCTAGTGAATGGATACGTCAGCCTAGCATACCATCACTGGACACCCTGGCATAAGAGCCACTCTAGGGACACATCGACATTATTGACCTAAATCTCAACCAATTCCTTTTAAGGGATTTCCGAACAACACCACAAGGAATGAACTATACTCTTATACCAGTTTTTCACAACCCGAGCCTACTGGTCTTGAGCCGAAACTAACTCAAGCCTACCTCTATAGGCCTGGGGCTAGCAACAAGCGCCGAAGGAGTAACAATATCAGGGAGGCCTTTTCTTGTGTACTTGTACACAAACACATATACATCACAATCAATGAAAAAGTGAAGAGTAGAAAAAAGAAAACATTGTATGGACTGTAGTATCCCAACCAAAATATGCTTCGACCTCTAAAACAGAACAAGTAAGGTGATGAAAAGTAGACTTTCGAGTAAACGAAATTGTAAAGAGAAAAAAGCAAGCCAAACTAGAATGGTGCCACAACCCGACAAAATGTAGAAGAATGTAAATAGCTAGTGAGTCTCACACCTAAAAGTCCTACTAAAACCACTGAACGCCAACTATGCTCCTGTGTCCTCCACACTCGTATATAGTCTCGATCAACCTGTCCTTTGTCTTAAAGGGCACACCAAGTGCGGGAAAATCCCAAACACTGTTGAGTGTGAAGATACACAGTTGGATGCCCCGAATTATCGTGGGAGAAACAAAAGAGGTACTAAAGAGGTGAGAAATAGACATAACAAAGAATACTGAAAGAGTACAGTAAATAAAGTGCAACTCAACCCAACAATAGAAGACAATCATAATCATCCAAACAAGAGGCGATAGACCTGAAAATAACATGGTATACCCTTCGTGTCTTCGCCACTCTTAGAAGGTTAGTAATTGAACCCAAAGAGTGGGATAAAAATTAAGGTATGTATATATATATATATGCTCAATAAGAAACAAAAATGAGAATGCATGGGGATCTCCATATCCATGCTCATCCTATGAAATGTTGCCAAAAGTTCTAAGGATGTCCATCACTGATGCCCAAATGTGCAGCATGCCAAAGCTATCTCATCGCTGAACCATACAACCAAGGATCCCGAACCATTAATCACGGAGGAAAGTCACTGACTAGCCTCATAGAAAGTGCTGAGTCTAAGAGAAGTTGTCGGGAAACCCACTGCCCAACCCAGTTGGATGGTCAACCCTAAGAGGACGTCGGATAACCCACTACCCATCCCAACTGGAGGGTAAACCATAACATCAATGGGCAACCCAATGCCCAGCTCCGCTAGAGGGTAAACCCTAAGGTCATTGGGTAAGCCAATGCCTAGCCCCGTAGGAGGATAAACCTTAGCATGCAGGGGGTAACCCACTGACCAGCCCCATTGGAGGGTAAACCCAGAACTTGTCTGATTACTCGGCACTGCCTGTGTCATCACTAGGTGTCACTAACATCACTACAGTGTGTTGGTTTAGAGTGGGTCAAAGAATCCTTTGACCAAATCTCTTTCAGTTTTCTATATTTAATGAGATCTCAAATGAGGCTTTGCATGACCATAGAGATTACACCGTTGCAATCCACACAAAAAAACATGCAACATAAACAATATACTTGCTTGAAACGAACTCCCAATGAAAATGTTATTTAACACCACTTTATGCCCATACGACGTCCCGTGGGGCCCACACCTTAGTCCCAAAAAAGGTACGAGATTTTTTTCATCATGATGCTCTCGAAAAGCATGCCAAATGACTATTCATTCTCCCTGAATGGACGTCTAATGAAAAAGGTGTAGTACGCTACACACATCTTAAAACACAACCCATGGGGCCCATGCTTCAACTCTGGCTTCAGTTCCCAATACTACCATGGACTACATTGTCATGACGTTACGGTTACAACGCCACTGACAGTGCCTAAAATGGAATTCGGCTGTGATTGCGCTATCTGAAAGAAGAATCACAATGAGGCGCTATGTAACAATTAACAGGCGTGTTGTTCCCCCGAGCCCCCGCCTTGGGAATTAAAAATCCTCGAGACCATCTGAAACCCTCAGTCTCAATCCAGGATCATGTTTCCATAGACAACATGAAAATCAGACACTCATTTTTTATGTTAGAGGTGTTTTAATTCCAACAGACTGAGACATGGGTGGGTTGGACCGGTTCGGCCGATCCACCCCTTTAGATCGACGGTCCACGACTCGGCCGCCCGGACCACCCAGTCCACCGCAGCCCGTGGATTATCGTGTGTTCCACACCACTACAACCGGTGTCGCTTAAGCCGTTCCGGATCTTTTCCACGGGACCCATGTTTCGTGGGTCTAGGTCTGATCTTGATGCCACGAAGACCCCGGTCTCCCGCTGCATGCCGACCGAAAATACTGGCAGACCCGTGCCCCTGGCCTCCCGCATGTGCCACTCACATCCGCAGCCACTTGCCGGCAGCTAGACGTGCCACCGCCTGAGACCCACTGTTCCACTACCATCCTGGACCGCCTGAGGATCTTCCGCTGCTAGGACTTGATGAACCACCACGCGGTGGTGCTGGACTGCCCTGGAACCACTGGAAAATAAGGGTTTTGGCCGGAAAAATTCCCAGGGCCTCCCCGGTCGCCCCTGGGAATTGTATTTTCTATCCGAAAAGAGTGTTAGAAAGCATAGATCAAACCCTAAGGATATATGGCCTCCGCTCGACATTTAAAAATATTTCGATCCTATAAATTGTGTTCAAAGAGGATGTGAGAAATTAAAACGGGAACCCAATGATGCCTACATCGTAGGGCGTAACTCGTTGCTTCACAAATGATCTGCCGGAGCCGCAACCACTTTGGAGATGTGGGGAGAGAAGCATGAAGATGGTGGATGTCGTTTGTTGGGAGAGATTCCTCTAGGGAGACGCTAAGGGGGAAGAAGGGGGGATGTGTTTATGTAGGGAAACTCAATAAAAATTAATTAATTTTAAACACCCACCAGTAGGCTCACACCCGAACTCTTGACGGGGTCGAGGTTAAGTTGCTGTTAGAGTAATATATACATTCTAAGCGCAATGGTGGTATCAGAATTTTAATCCGAGACTCTGTTCATATGTTATAAATTTTATGCCCGAGGCCTCTAAATTACGAAAACACCACTGGTGGTGCTTTCCACTGAAAGGGCACGCATGTGAATGTTACACCCCTCCTAGGTAATCATCATGCTTCGAACTCAACGGTGCCCTATGTTTTCCCATCTGAGAAAACGTTTCAAAATTATTCTGTATATTTGGTATGTCTAGTGTGAACGTACTTAAAATTTAATTTCGGTCACACCGGGGCTCGGAATCAAAGGTCGTCTGAACGCACTGCTCTAGAATAACTTCAAGAAAATTTTAAATTCTTATAGACTCAAACCCTTATATCTTACAGCTAAACATTAATATTTAATATAATCTTTTTATATCATGAAAATGGAATATACATAATCAAAATTTATTCTCTCGCTTTTTTATTCTATTAACGAAAACATCACCCGTGTTGTGTTAATTTACCGACATAATCATTGATGCGTTATTATATTCCATTAAGTCCCAAATGATGGTTATAAAATTAATTTTATGCGAATAAATTATAATTATTTTATTTCATATATAATCATCTGGCATCATCATATAACCATGATTTCAATTAATAAAACGAAATTACTTAGTTATGATTGAAAAACTTGTGAAATAATCTAAAATATTATCACTAACGTATTTTCTAATGATTCAACCTCTACAGAAAACTAAAAATTGTATATATAACAATTTAATGTTATATATTTTCATTAATAAAATATAACTTCATCTCTGGATATATGATCCCATTTTACATGATCTTCCACACTTGTATAGAAGTAATCTGATCTTGAAAAACAAGGAAATGAACGCTCTTGAATGATAACATTGTATATTATAACTCATCAAGAAGAAAATAAATGAACATAAAACAATTATATTATATAAAATACATGTATAAAAGTTTCAAAAATAATTAATTAATGGAATAAATTTTATTATCCTGGATATTTAGGTCACATGTAGAACCCTTTCAGAAAAAAGGTACGGTTTTTTTTAAAACATACATTTTCATTCAGGTTCTGCATTCTCTCTAAACAAACCATTGTAATTCCCAATTAATTTTACATATTTTTTTAAATTCTATTTATATGTTCCAAAATCATGTATAGAGGTGATTTTATCTTTCAATTATTTTGATAAAAGGTTTTACAAGGATCCCCCCTCAATTTTTCATGACAGGAATGCCCAATTGAAGTTAATGTCTCGATTTCATTCCACTTTTAATGTACCGCCCATTATCAGTTATCATACACCATTATTTTTACAACATCTCTAAATTTGTTATGAAAACAATATCTGTTCTTTTTTATATATATAAAAATAATCATGACCAATACAATTTATTTTTTTCTGAAAGAACTCGTCTTTTCAATGTAAGAGGGTTTATTTCTCTTAAGAATTCCTCAATGATTTTATTTGATTTTTTTCATCAATTTCAACATTTTTTTTAAAATTTAAGGATTTTTTTTATATTTATATCTTATTATTATCATATAATATATTTTATTAATTTTTTTTGATAGGGTTGACTATGGATGATCTATTATGATACCATTTAACATACTACTCAAAATGGTTAGCTATTATCTTTAATGATTGGGGAATGTTATTTTAATTTAATATGTATATGTTGTATATGTTTAACCCCATTCATATGAAGAATAAATATGACATTGTAATTGATGGTTGGATCCCACTATACCCCTTGATGCATTGGTATTTCTGATGACACAAAACGAAAATATATTTTTCCTAAGACCTTAACCATTTATTTTAATATGTCATGGTCGAGGCCATGATGGTATGATAATGATGTCAAAAATTATTCATTATTTAATTATGATATTAGTAATTGATAATCCATTTTAATATTCCACTAATATGATATCCACGGTTAATTTTCATTACCATGTGATTATTTTTATAGAGTTATTTATTAATATTTTATTCCTTCCATATTAGGCATGTGTTTATGATATAATGGAATGTATTTTTAGTCATTAACCATGGAATATTTTTTATATTATATTATAATTAATTACATAACCATAATGTGAATTTGATCTGACCCATTTTTTAGGTTTTAATTTTTCCCAGGATGTGAAGATGAATATAATGAATGACTCTCAAGAATAAAATACGAGTTTATGGGATTTTACAATGGAATTTAATTGTTTGATTTTATTTCAAAATGAAATAAAATTTTCATATATGACATATATATTCTAAAATATATAATGTAATCAGTACTTTTAGATTTTTGTATTGTATATATACCAATGTAATATGTAAGGAACCAGCTCTAGGAAATTAGGTTTCAGGTCTCTATTATTGGTATTAGTGAATGTATAATAGAAGAAATAGAAAAATAGATTTATATAACATAGGTTATATAACATAACCCAAAGATATAATTCTCAAATTATCATACAAGAAAAATCCTATAATTTTGGAACGGTATAGATTATGTGGGTATCCATAGTAGTAAAACATAGTTTGGATACTACAAGTGGATGTGGTTCTTGCACAGATGTAGCTAGGTGTAACAACATCAATACAGTGTCCCCAAACTCACTCAGGGAAACCTAGTAAATTAAAAAGGGTCTTATATAACACCTAGTTGTACACTCTATAGAGATACACATTTTATAATTCATATTTTCATTAAAAAACCATTATAATTGATTTAAAAGTAAATATATCCTCAAAGAAACCATGTTTATGATTATGAGAATAACTGTCAATAAAATATCAGTTTATGTTAAGTGTTTATCATGTTCTATGATAGTAATAATTATTCATAATGTAATTAATGTATTCCATTATTTAAAAATTATTCATAATTTAAATAAAAGAAACCATATCAATGTGTGTATCCCCTGTACGGATTCCTCTTCAATGTAACATAATAATGTAGGCACCCGAGATGCGATTGGTGTTGAGAAAATTCTAACTATACTAGAACAAATGACAATAGTAATTTACAATAAACATACCAAAATGAAGCATGTTAATCCCCGATGTTTATGATAAATGGTAGAAATATTTATGTGAAAAAAACCCCAATAATTAAATGGGACTCAAAAAAATTATAGAGAAGCCTTTGAAAATTTATTTAGATAAGATATTTCTCACATTGGGATTTAATGAAGGTTAGAAGGTTGTAATGTCATTTTATCATCTCTTAGTGTATTTGGATCAATTTTGGTCCTTGATTCAAATAAAAACGGAGGAAGAAATTACAAATATTGAATGCAAATATTTTAGGAAAATATTATTGAAAAATATTTTACTCACAAAGATTGAGAAAATATGGATATGAAATTCATGAGTCTAAAAAATGATAAAAACATTGACATGTATGATACCAACATTACAAGGATATAAAGGCATGTCGTGGACTACATAAGAAATCCATGGAGGAAGATTTATTAAATCATTGATGGTTTAAAAAAATTCCTCTAAAGGGATATTGTATCGCAAAATATCTTATCATATAAGATATAGTATCAAATGCTATCAAGATAGATAAATAATTTTCTATGTCAAATAACATTCATGAAAAAAAAAGAAGAATATTTCGGTGGGGAAAATAATGGATAAAGAAAATAATAAATAACTTATTTTTCAATCATGAGATAATTGTGGAAGAAAACAACCAAGTGCCTTATTAAATAGAAAAAATATTCTGTTATAATTGTGGGGAGAATGTCCACCATGATCATGATTGAAATGTAATCAAAGTTTCTTGAAATATCAAATTATATAATTTTATAGATTTGGGAGAATATGAAAATTATTTTTTACACATCAAGGAAAACATTTTCATGATAGGCCAAGGGATAAAGGCTAATCTTATTTAATCACAACATTAGAGTTTGAAGTTATTAATGATGTGTTGGCAGGTACATTAATCATTTCCATGAACATATCAAATTCATTATTTGGTTATTGATAAATAACATGCTTTATAATAGCCATGTTTTCCATTAAATTTATACATTTCCTTTTAATTTAATAAATATTTTTTCTGTCAAAACTCTCAAGGGAGGTATCATTAATATAAATATGTTTCTTTAAATCCCATCTATGACACCTAGATGATCATTACATGTTGACCATTTCATCATACCTAATATTTATATTTATATAATCCATGGTATAGACTATATTTCAAAATATTTCATGAACATCTATTGAAAAATAATGAAATTATGATTTTATTTGATGAGGTATAGTCCCTTAACATCAGATATGAATCCTAATCACCTAATTTATATCATGAACCAACACCAATAGATCTTTCAAATGATACTATTTGGAATAAAGATAAAACATTTTCTATGGATGGGTAAATGAATATTCAAATTGAATATTTTTCATTTTTTGGAATATATTGATTTCTTTTCTCTATCATTTACCTAGACATCCTTCATAGTACGAAGTTGAGTTATATGTTGTTTTAATTCTTGGATCAAGGCCTATATCAAAGATATCTAATAAAATAAACAATGTGAAATTAGTGTACCTAATGAAAAAACTAGAATAATTGAGTGATAAAGGATTCATTCCTCCTATTTTTTCTCCATGACAATACCATGTTCTCTTTATCATGAAGTAAGATGGATCCATAAGGTTTTCTTTTGATATAGTAAAATCAATGCTTTTAAAACAAATAACATGTATTCGATGACTCAAATTAATGATTTATTCGATCAAACTCACAATGATAAATACTTTTCAAATATTGAACTTCGATCTGTTATCATAAATTGTGTAATAAGAATGAAGATATTCCAAAGTCAACATTTTGAACTAGCTATGGAAATTATGAGTTTATAGCAATGCCATATGGAATGACGGAAGTACATTACATTTTTATGTATACAGTTAACATAGTGTTCCCTGAATTTCGTGACGATTTTTTTTTTGTATTTATTGAGGATATACTTATATATTCATAACATGTTGTGGAATATAAGAACTCCATACAAGTTGTTTTGGAGACTCCAATATGAGAAAATAGATATTCGATGTCTAGAATGTGTGAATTATAACATCACATATTTCATTTCTTGTCATTATATTCCCTAAGGATAGAATATCTATTGATCCATCAATTGAAAATGTGGATATGGAATGGCCTAATCCAATGAATATAAATGAGGTATATAGTTTTATTGGTTTAGCTGGTTAATATTGATATTTTGTTCTGAATGTTTCTTCATTAGAAAACCTGTTAACCGAGAATACTCATAAAGGTGTTATGATTATTAGGAAAAAGAAATTTTAATAAATATTTGAGTATTTGAAGAATATATTAGTGTGTTCTCCAATATTTAATCTACAATTTGGAAATGGTGGGTTTGTTATTTATATTGATGAATTGAAGGAAGGAACTATCTACGTACTTATGCAAAATGATATAGTTATAACCATTGAATCTCTGTAGTTATAGTCTCAAGAATTGAATAATAATTATCATGATCTTGAGTTACCTTTTATAATATTTGATCATAATATTAGTTGAATATATCTATGTGAAAAAAGATAATATATATACAAATCAAAAGTGTTTTAAATATAACTTCTCACTGAATGACCTCAACAAGAGGACAACATTATGGATTGATATACACAAGGATTATTATTATTAAATACTTAACCACCCATGGAAGTTGAATATGTTAGTAAATACATTGAATAAGAAGGATCACAGAGTAATGAAAAAATGATATTCACGTGGATCCTATATACCTAGAACTAGAAAACATGGATATGGTAATTATCAAGGAATGTGAAACAACATTACATTTTCTATTGGATTCCAAATTTTTTAATTATAAATGATTAAATTCTCCCAGACTGATTAATATAATATTCAAAATAAAATTATTTTTTTTAGTGATGAAATTTCCGAATAATCCTGGTATTAAGATGAAATATGAAAATTTAGGAGGAGGATATGTTTTTCCTCTATATCTGAGCTAAAGTGGTAGATATTAGATGATTCATATAGTTATAATTTCACTATAAACCCTTATATCACTAAGACATGTAGATATTTGAAGTAACATTTCAGGTGGGATAATATGAATCATGGAATTGGTGATTATGTTTCAAGACATATAGTCTGTCAACAAGTGAATGATGAAAAAATATCATTCAATAGGATCTACAAAACCTCTGCATATTCCTATATTTAAATGGATTAAAATTACTTAGGATTTTATTCAATTCAGTATGATGGACTCCCATAAATAATTATAGAATAATGTTAATTTTTAATGGATACCAAGTCATCATATTTACATGTTATAAAGGATGATTTCCAACTAGAGAACTTTGAATAACTCTATATTGATGAAGTGGAAACACTTAATTGAGAACCTATTTAAATTGTATCTAATCATAGTCCACAATTATGTCTAATATATAGATAAATATTTATAAAACATTGGATAGTGAGTTTCATTTGAGAACTTCTTATTAACTACTAACTGATTGTCAGTCTGAAATAACCATTCAATCATTAGAAGACATGTTAAGATCGTGCTCACATGTCATTCAAGGTATGTGTGGTTAGTAGTTTCCTTATATATAATTTTCCTACAAACAATGATTCCATTAATTTATTCAAATGGAACCATATATTTCATTTTATAGAAAAATTTATCGTACATGATCTTTTTTGGATGATGTATATGAAAGAAATATTGTAGACCTATATCTTGTGGATAAAACAGTGAAAATGGACAAGCCTATTCAAAAAAAATCATAGAATCGCAATGTATAAATAAGATATATGTCGATAATATAATGATTTATTTGTAATTTCATGATGGATATCATGTTTTCTTGAAAGTATCTCCCCGGAAGGGTGTTAACAGGTTTTGGAAGAAAGGGAAACTAAGCCCATGGTACATTGGGACATTTGAAATCCTATTGAATTTTTGGGTTGTTTCCTATCATTCATCAATTCTACATAGACTTTTAAAATAAAACAATGTGTTTTAAATAATTTTGTTAATGAAATTCATGAGAGACCCATCGATTGAACTCACTTTTGAAGGAATTGGACTGGAACATGATTTGTCTTATTATGAAGAGAATATCTGGATAATGGACACTTTAGTGCAAGTATTTCTGAATAATATAACTATGTCGGTAAATTTACTTTGGAAAAAACATAAAATTGAAGAGGTTACATGAGATTTAGAAGAATTTATGATGATGATCTACCCAAATCCTTTATATGATGTGAAATTATATATATTTTGATAACACAATTTTTGAAGGATGGGTTACTATAATGAACCATAAAACTACCAATGAAATTTTATTTCTTATAATTTTCTCATATATTATAATTTACTTAAAATCAATTATATATCTTAATAAAAACATTATATATGAATTTTGAATGTAATAATTGGTATTTCTAGAAGTCAAGGAACCTAAACTGATGAAATAATAACATGACCATAAAAATATAAAAATAAACCATATGAATAGTAAACCATCCAATTGAATACTAGAATCACCCATGAATGTATATATAAAATTTATACATCTTCTAACTGTAATTATGATATAATTATATCATAGTATATATAAATGAATATTTTAAAAATTAGGAATAAGTGTTGGAATTTTTTTATGTCAAAAATAATTGATTACAATTTTATAATTACTAAAATGATTTGAATGAAAATTTACTTTCATAAAATGAATTCATAAAATAATATTATGTTTCCATATAATTTTTTAATAATTTTATGAATAATTAGTTAATTTTTTATGTGTTATAAAATCAGTATAAATTTTAAATTTGTCTTTATCTAGTAAAATATGATTTTAATTAACTATTAAATTTAACATATTTATAAAATAATATCCATAAAATTTAGTAGATTTTATAATTTTACACAATAAAAAAATTTAGTGTGATTTATTTTGATTATTCTAAAATACATGATTTTTCTATTAATATTAACATACGATAATTTATAATAAATGTAAAATATATGAATTATTGAGTCATAGATGATGTATGAATAATGTAAGCCCATAATATCAATAAATGATTCATTATATAATTATATTTGATTATAATTCTCAAAATATTCATAGTCTTAATCAAAAAATAATAATCAAATGTATATAATATTCAAAAAACACCCCTATCCTCTAATATAAACAACACCCCTTACCATACCTTTTCCCCAAGCCTTAAAAGATTTATTAATTGTAAAATTTATTCCCATTTATATTACCAATCCCCTCCCATATTTATATGATCCATTTTTATAAACAAAATAACAAAAAAATATTTTTAAAGAGGTTCTGAAGGAGGAGAATTTAAGAGGTAAAAATAATCTTTCTTTCATTTTTTTATTTTCATTTTATTTTATTTACATATGATACTGAAACCTCCCTTATCCAAATATACATTATATCTATAGTATAATTGATATAATATAGTTATATCATTTTATTTTAATATCCATCATCGTAATCCTTTCTCTCTCTCTCTCTCTTATTCAATAAATGTGAACACCACTTATTATGTGTCAATTAACCAACATAATGGATGATAATATTTCATTTTCCATTAAAACATTAAATGTTGATCATAAAACCATTTTTATGGTAAAAAATATTAAGTTATATATTAAATCATATTTAATGTTTTGTAACCATCATATACGCATGATTTTAATTAATTTGAAAATCGTTTGTGGTGATTGAAAAACCACTGAAATAATCTAAATGATTATCACTAACATCTTATCTAAATATTTATAAACACCATAAAATTACAATTAATTATATAACCATTTAATAATCTTAATGTTAATTAATAACATTTAAATTAAACTGTGAATATATATTCCCAATTTACTTGAACATCAAAACTCTTATACAAGTAATTCGATCATGAAAATCAATGAAACGAATTCTACCAAATGAAAAAACTGTATTTTATCCCTCATAAAAAACAACATAATTTTAAATTATAAAATTATATAAAATAAGATAAATTTAGAAAAGTTATTTAATTATTTAATCAATGGATTTAATATGATTATCTATGAAATTAAGGTCTAGTGCACAACACTTTCTGACATAATGTAATGGTTTCTTTCGAAAGCTACATTTTAATTCATGTTTTGCTTTCTCACTGTATAAAACAATTTAATCCATCATTATTTTTATGAAATTCTTCTAAATTCTGTGTATACGTTCCAAAATCATGTATCTAACTCAATTCATCTTTAATTTTTATGAAATTAATGTTTTAAAATGTTACTGTTTCAATTTTTATCAATATGCATACCAAATTAAAAGGAAAATCTCAATTTATTTCACATATTTATTTACACTACATAATCTTTTTCAAGACACCATTAATATTATAAAATCCCTAAATTTTCATTAAAAAAATATTTTTACATTTCTAGTTTTATACCAACAATTATGAAAAATATAAATGTTATATCCAAAAGAACACTTTTTTTCAGTGTAAAAGATGTATTTCACTCATGAATTCATCGATGATTGTATATGATTATTTTAAAAAAATTTGACATGTTTGTCTAATTTGATTAATTTTTTTTATTTACATATAACGATTTTCTTATAATATATTTTATTATATGTATTACGATTGGCATTACTTTCGATTTTCTATCTAGTTACAATTCACCATACGACTCATAATCGCTACAGATTTTATTTATATATTGGGGAATGTAATTTACATTTCATATTTATATGTTGATAATATTTAACCACATTCATATTAGGATGTAATTGGGATTAGTATGTTATGGGTTGGGCATACTATATCGGCTTAATGGATCAGGATGTTTCATGAGACATAATAGAAATCCATTTTTGCCAATTCCTTAACCATTAATTTTAAGATTCCTTTTTCAAGCATCGATGAAATGATTATTGAGGTAAGGAATTAAGAAATACCTCATTAGATTATTTGTTATTGATAATCCATGTAAATGTTTGACTTGTACAATATCCATGGTTATGATTATTTATTATTGGATTATATTTAGGGTATTATTTATTCAACTTTTATTAATTCCATATTATTCTCGGGATTATGTTGTTGTGGAATATAATTTTAGTCATTCACCATGAATTATTTTTATAATGTCTTCTGCAATATTACATACCCTTACAGAGAATCTATGCTCACCCCTTTCATATCATTTTTCCCAGGATACATAGATTTTGTATTATGAATTACATTCAGGGTTAATATATGTGTTTATATGTTTTTAAAATGGATTTTATAAGTTATATTTCATTTAATGTTGGAATTTAATGTTCATTTATGGAATCTAGGTTCCATGTCTACAAAAATTTCCAGTCCTTTGGGATTATTTTCTTATATTTATGCCAATGTTATATGTAACATACTTGATCGTGGATACTGAGGACGGGGTCTCTATAAGGTATATATGATACTATAATTTTAGAGGAATAAATATTTATTAAAAATTAAATATAAAACCTCAACCCATAATATTATCTTTCCTTTACTGATGATGATGAACAACGATTTGTATCACTATGTGGAGTTATTATCCCACATATATATAGGAGTGATGATTTCACATCACATTGGATTTTATAGATGAGGAATATTCATTATTTAGTAATAAAAAAACAAAAATTATATTAATCATACATATGTTATTAATTTAATTTTGAAACAACATATTTATAATAGGTATAATAATAAATATATTGAAAGTGGTTGGGTAATACGGTTATCACTTCTTCATTAGTCTTCTTTTTTATCAATTCTTATTAACACTTGAAATCGTATTTTTTGGGGATAATCACCAATAAAATAAATACAGTGATGTGTATAAGTGAAATGGGTGGGATTTGATTGAGTAATATGAGAAAATGGTGTATCAAAGAGTGCAGAATATATTCCCTTTACAGGTGAGTACATTTGAACTCTTCCAATTAATTAATGTATTAAATGAATATAATTTAATTTTCATATTGAAGTGGATTAAGGTTGATATATGTTCATTATATAATTTACGGCGATTCACAATAAACATGTCAAAAAATAATCAATTTTATTTGATATTTTCACCCTTACTCCTACAACTATTTTTTCGATTATAAAAAATTCCATTTTATTTTTCCTATTAATGTTTAGGATAATTACAATAAAATGGAATGTGAAAAGTTAAGAAACAATGATCTATATGAACATCACTATCACATTCACTTGTCTATGGTAATAATTTTAATGAATTATAGATCATTTAAAAAAATAGTTATTGTAAAATATCATTACATTCATTCTAAATGTTCATTTATATTAGTCATAAATTATTCATGATATTTATATATGTTGAATATCAAAAATTTCACACAATAATCATATTTTATATTTATGAAAATATATCATTGAAAACCATAAATACCGAGATTATTATAATGATAATATTTTTAAAATCATTAATTTTATTTTTTATGTTAATTGAATAAATAATATGATAGAATTGATTAAGAATTTATTTTATGTATTAGTTTGATGAAAATTAAAAATAAATTACAATGAAAAAAATTTATTCCCATTTAATACAATATTTTATATCTTAAAATATCATTCTCATATCCTTGTGTAAATAATTTAGAGATATTCAAGTCTAGAGAGTGTCATTTTGTATTTATTATTTCCATAAAATAACTTAATTAAAAAAATCATAGGGAACTATACCATGAAATAAATTTTTGTAAAAATGGATTTAAATTACCATAATACACTCATCAAATAGGATAAATTAATGTTTTGGGGAAATTATAAAGTCGTATCAAAAAGTGATAATCCTCTACCACCCATTTTAACCTTGCTACAATGATAAATAATTTCCACGAATTTGGTCCATAGTGTTACAACTAATTCATCCTTATTCACTAAATTATATAATGTTTAATTAAATATGGAATCAATTTTTAAAAATTCTATTCCCAGAAGATGATAAATTCAATTTATAATTAAAACCAAATATGTTAATGTAATGTTGTTTTCCAGAAATATGTTTTCTGTTGTATGAAATGTTTTAATACCAAAATCCAAAAAAAATAATTAAAATTTAATAAATACTATTATATATAATTTAAATAATCAAATTTTAGATAAATAAATATTTTAAAACATTATTTGAAATTTTATATCTTTTAAAAAAATTTAGGAAAAATGTGTAATTTTCAATGTTAATATAAAATAAAATCAATGCATAAAATTAAAAATAATTAACTCTAAAATAATTTTGATATGATGATTTCAAACGTGATGTTATTTTTTTTAAATTAAAATTTTAAACTAGTAAATCTTTAGTTATATTTTTTATTCAAAAAATGTTATAAAAAAATTTAAAAAAATTTGATTTTGAATCGTAAAATTAATTCACTAAAAAATTAGTTCTTATTTTATATTAATTAAAAAATAGTTTATTTTTGAGTAATAAAACTATATATATAATCAAAAATTCATTTACTTATATCTATACATGAAAATTCAAATAATTATCTCACATTTATGTAATTATATTTTTGTAATAAAACACAATTCACTTAATTTTTAGTGTTATGAGTTCTAAATTCTATAATGTTTCTTATAAATTTATAATAATTTTTTAGGTTTAACCGTTTGCCTAAAATTAATTATATGTTGGAATTTTAATACTGGACTAAGTGCAATTTTTATGAAAACTCTACAAAAATTAAAAATTTATCTCACATACCTTCAATGTTTATTGTTCATGGGATTAATAAAACTTATAATTTCTTAATGTTCATTTGAGATGTCCAATAAGTTTTTTCTGATAGGCAGTATAGAAATAAAACGTAGTGCCAAGATCCCTCTTAATCCTCCAATTTAATTTTGATTTAAAACATGGATAATAATAAAATACAATCAAAGGTTGAGCACTATGAAGTCTCGTAGCTTCATTGGTATACATAATTATTAATTTATAAAGAGGAAAAACTTCCATTTTATAGATTAAATATATAGGGAATTATAAATTGATCAAAAATGTCACATGAGACTTTATTATCGTTCGGATTAATTTGTAATATAGTGAAAAATAATATAGTATTATCATCAGATTTATGGAAATAAATTGTTTCAGAATTCATTACTTATTTAGGAATTTTTCTGCCAATATTTAACTACATAAAACTATGAAACATGATATATAGTGTTAAATTTTTAGTTTCATATTATCCCATCAAAACTGTTCCTTTAAATATCTATACAATTTTCTACTACCATGTGGGAAAGAAAATATTTTCTATGATGTATTTCAAATAAATCACTATTTATATCATGAGAATATAGAATACAAAACCTCTTTCCAAATTTCACTATACCATATCTATAGATGAGGTATAAAAAATTTACACCATTCATGATGTTGTTTTTCTTGTTAATATTCTTATAATTATGTTGGGAACATAATGTTTTCTCAAATAAGTATGGTTTTGAAATCATTTTGAATAGATGTGATGTTTTGCAATCCATAATGATTCTCATATATAACATCAATAAATATGTGAATATATTATCATTTGTTAATCATTATTTTAAAAAAAACTTTATTATTATCATTCAATACAACAAACATCAAATCTTTCTTCGAAGGTTGGTAATGTATTAATCATTCATAATCCCTGATTAGTTATAACTACCCATAATGCCTCATATTAACATCATTCGAATAGAATATTAAATTCAAACTTTTTAAATGCGCATATATTTCACACACATCACTATAATGAAAATTAAAACATTTTATTAGTGAAATGATTGCAGATTATAAATCAATATAATGGGTTGGGTAACTATATTCGTGAATCATTAACTATAAAGATTAATCAGAAAAAAAAATTAATTTGTATTCATAAATATACATATATGTCCATTATTTGATTTATAACTTTGTATCACAAACCTATCCCTTCAAATTGGTAATGTAAATATATATGGGTAGAAAAATCTATTTTGTAATGCTATAAAATGTTCTATAAACTCTTCTTATTATATTATATTTACTTGTATACATATCAAAATGGAAAATATTATATTTAATAGAAAAAATAATTAAATAAACCAAAAATAATAACATGCTAATATATGGAAACAAGGAACCTCAAATATATTAGTTGGTATTGGTCATTCCATCATTTACTTTAACCATAAATGATTGATTGATATTTTATCCTTAGAGACAATATGACAAAAAAGAATAGAAGTTAAATTGAAAAAATTTCCCACAAAACACGTTTCATTAAGAGACTTATAAATGACCACAAAATGACTCTTATTCTAATTATTAATTTTAGAGTATACCTGCACAACATTAATAAATATAACAAAGAAATAGTTTATATAGTCCATAAATAATACGATCATCATACAATTTAAAATTTGTGGGGTGTTAGTTAATATATATGGGATTAATATAAAGTCATACTATACATAACTCATATGAAATGTTGTTTTTGTAATATCCTCCTAATTAACTTATTTCTTATGGTACCCTAAATGAAGTTAAATCATTAAAAAAACATTAGATACTTGTGTTGATCAAAAAATTATCAATATGATGCAGAGGGTAATTTTTTATTATTATAATCAAACTGATTTCATTTTAAATTATTTCATAAACTCATAGAATCATATTTTATATTAATATAAGAACATGTTCTCCCCATGTTGAAAAAATTGTGCTCATAAATCCCTTATAAAATAAGACTAGTCTTTTTTCACCAACTACACAAATTGAACTAGAGTTAATCTATAAAGAGTCTTGAACAATGTTTTTTCATCCAGGAAGATATAATATGAAAAATAAATTTCATTCATTATTGGATTTCAATGTAAATATTTAGGAAACAGTTTAATGTATTCCTTCCCAATTGGTACATAATCTATTCTAAAGATATCATTCCCATTTATAGGTTGTTTCATATATTCAACTCTATGAATTTCTATAAGGAGAGTTGTTATAGGTTGATCTATAGTTGATTCTGATGATGTCATTTCCCATATAAAAACAATGGTTTCCATATATCTTTCAAAAATAATAATATCTTTATCAAGGAAATAAATTTTCCAACTATAATATTATGATGTATCCATAGAAATGATTACATGAAATTCAACCATAGGTTTAATAATATAGTTTGAAAATAGAGTCTATACATTTTTCATTATTCGAACAAACTGAAATATCATTATTAGATTAAGATATAATCATGGAGTCCTATATTACAACTCCACTTTTATAGTGCTAAGGAAACATATTACTTTCATTACAAAAATATATTATATTATAGATTGTAGTCATCAATAATAAAACTAAAAGTATAAGAGAAATTTGAGATTCTGATCGAAGTACCAAGCGCCACATATTTAGAATCCTTACCCAATATTGTAGTAGTCACATGAGATTAGTTATTCTCCCTTGACCATTTTTGACATGATTACATTGAAACATGGTTAATTAAATTATATTTTTCCATGTCCCCTTATAGTTGATGAAATGAACATTGGAAGCCTCTTTCATTACCTTATTATTGTAAGAATGATGTCCTTTCTCTCTGTAGTATTTGTAAACACTCATCATCATAAATCATGTTCCTCAATGTTTCATTTTATGATAATTAAATTTTGGAAATTATAACCTTCCCTTATTCTATTTTTCTATATTTCATTATTCACAGTTCTCAACCACCGACTTATTTCCTTCTATTCCATTAAAATTGTAAGGTGTAGATACTTTTTTAATTTTATCATGTTATTTTAATATTATATCTTCCTACACTAAAAATGTCTTAGAGACTAATTAACTTCAAATTTATGGTTTTATCTGGCAAATAATTCAATTATTCAAGATTTTTGAATTACATGCAGAATCAATAGTAAGAGTTTCAATCCTAGTAATGTTAAAATCATATTTAGAAATATTTTCTCCTTACATTTCCCTTAGGATAATTATTTCTTCTCTAAACAAGTTTTTCTCTTTTGAAAAATTTATTTTAAATGAATATATCAATCAAAATTTTCTACTCCATTCAATTTATTTCTTCTGACCTCATAGTGTTTTGGATAAATGTCCACTAATTATTATAATATGCTTTATGATGAAATACCAAAATGCAAAAACATTCTATTTTACTACATACCAAAGAGAGAAATATATTCTCTAGGGACATGATCCATTTAATTTCTATTAATTTATTTATAGTCACATTGAATGTTTTATGTTTTTATTGCATGAAGAGGTCCAAAATTGTAACAACATATTATATATCAAGATCCATCTCTGTATGGGAAACATTGCCTATCATAAGAAAATTCATCTTAACTAACATAGTTTTAATTTTTTAATCCCCATTACCATTTTTATTATCATTCGAAGGAGGGAAAATTTATATATTCTACATTTACTGATACATATTCCATTTCATCATCTTAGAACTATTTCTTTTAAATTAAATATAGTGAATAAGATCAAAAGAATAGGAATGTAAAATTTAAGTGTAAAATTATTAATAAAGTTTAACACATAACATAAATTAAAAATTTATTCATAGAAAATATCAAAATAATAAGCATAGTATCATTGGTAGTATCTTCAATCGATAAAAATATTTTCATTCTTCCACAAAGGATAAGAAATATCCAGAGAATATTCTAAATCATATCATTCATGAGTGTACATCCTGATGTACAATCATAGTCCCACTCATCCTACACAATGTTAAGATGAAGTTGTTATCCTAACATATATATATATATATGGATTTTACCTCTAGCCACATCTATGAAGTAGTTGTATTAACATTATGATGCCCATAAAGGATTAAATTTCTGGGAAACCAGATATTCTATAACATTGAAAATCCTCATGATATTATCCTATACATAAAATTATCCAAGGATTTATTAATAGTGATAGGATTTTTAATCTATGAATTCATAAATAAATTTTCCCTTTTTATACGTTCTATTCCTATGAACCTAAATATAAAAAAAGGACTCAAGGATCTCTGATAGAGTTGTATGCCCAATATGATTGAATATGATATAATATGTCATAATATTGAATAGTTTGTCTCTATTAAGATACTAGATACATATATTATTCAAAAAATAAATTTTATAACATGATATTATACTAAATATTCTATAAATAATATTATAGTTTAATCTATTATATCAATATAATCTTCCATATATCACATCTAGGTTTCATGGGTATATGAAGAAATAATAAATGGTGACATCAAATTCTCAGCAAAAGAAAGTATTCCACTAATTCTATCATAGTGTTAAAGATTCCCAACTAATATTCAATAGATAAGATATAAAAAACATTTTATATAATTACTATCATCAAAGGGGAATATATTCATGACTAATATAACAATAGATTTAATTACAGGGGAAAAATAACTAGTTCCACAATGATTGAATTGCTAATATCTGACCTGAAAATCCTACCATTAATACCCAATGGTATGAAATAATACATAATTAGTTATTTCATCTACCAAATACCTAAATTTTATTGTCACATGATACATACTGATGCATCAAGGAGATATAAAGATCTTTGAGTTCACTTGTTAAGGCTTATTCATTCATTATATAAAATAAATTATTATCATTTCAATACATTATCAATGTAAATAATAATTGAAAAAAACTAGCATATGAAATGTTAATATTTTTTATAGTTAATATATTAAAAAACATTATCATAAGACATCCAGAGAAATAACGTAGATGATATCACTAGATTATATCCCTATTAAGTCATATTAATCATCAATGATTATTGACATAGATGAAAATAACTTAAAAATTACATTCAATCCTTTATTTAGAAATATGAGAATAATATAATATTTTTTTGATAAATTTTAAAATAAAATTTTCTAGAATATAATGAAAATTATTTTTATTTAAAATGAAAATTGAATAATATAATGGATGATTCAAAGAAGATAATGGTCATGATGGTGATACAAATAATTCCTTGAAATAAGCCCTTAAACAGTGCCCCATTTCTTGACAACTTTCAAAAATTTAGGAAATCATCTAGGAACTCCATTAATAATATAAGGCCCCAGCCTTAAACCTTTCTTAATTTTGAGTTATTACAAGATTACACATTGAGGATCTCTTCAGGTTTTGAGTTTTAGAGATTTAGATCATGAAACTTTCATTACATTCCACATTTAAACAAAGTGGTTACATAAAAGACAATATTAATTCTTCCCATCAACGGAAACATATTTAAAATAAAACATGGATTCTTTCTTGACACATCCTTGACACTATCATCATATCATATACCTTTCCCTTGAACTGTGAAAAACATTTCAAAAACTTGGGATGAGCATAAAAAACTCAGTAAGGGTTATAAAAATATGTAAAGGAAACATGAGTTCATATATACATAAGAATAAAATCATACATTACCCATAAAACATATGCACTTTAACATACCTCATAAAATCATGAATAAATCATAGAAATCATAAGACATAAAAGTTCACTTGAGGAATTCATAACATTCTTACGTAGGGAGTGACCCTCTTGGTTACGTTTGGAATACCCACCAAAGTATATTACCTAAATCTCTTCGGAGAAACCTTAATGTTTCACTCCTTCGCATTACCCAATGCATTGGAGAGCTATGTTGGGCTCACCCGCCCTTAGTTTATCACTAAACCACCCATTTTAATAGCAATTCCCAAGAACCATATCATAAACGTATCACATTAAACATGCATAAAGGAAACATACCATTTCCACATTTCAATCAGAATATAACATTTTAGTACATTGAAATAATGAATCCATTCAAAAAGAAACCATTTCCAAAACCATTTAAAACATTTAATAAAGAGATTTTTGAATCAAAGTGTCCCATACCACCTTGAAGTTTTAAAAAAATTAAACCATTAATATCCATATAAATAAATCCTTAAAAACATTTTGAAAACATGGATATTAATAAGAACAAATCATTAAAACATTTAAAGTGATATTTTGGTTAAAGGGGTTTTACAAAAATTAGAGACACTAGAATTCAATAATTGAGGAATAACATTTAGTCAGAACATTATAATATCATGAGAATAAATGGATTCATGATATTATATTCCAAAGGACAGTATATACACCACATAAGATTGAATTGGTGCATAATAACAAATAAGTCTCAATAGAAATGTCAATTGTGATGAATTCCCTTATAAAGAAGGTGTCCTTAAATTAAGGATAATTCAATCTCAAAATTATGTGTGAAAAATATAAATAAACCCAATATAAGTGGATATTAATTATAAAACAATTAAAGGTCATTCACACATATTCAAAAGATGACATATTCAATAACTACATGTTCAACCCAAAGAAATCGAAATTAGGTTAAAAAGTTCCCTTGGTAGAATTTGAAAGCCTAACGGCATCACTTCAAAATTCAGAAAATGAGTTGATGAGAGATAGAAAGGGAATCGCATCACTTGGAAATAAAATTTACATCAATAAGGATATAAAATAACATATCCCATCATAATATTATTTGAAATAAAATACATAACAAAAGATGTCTTTTGAAAAGAGGAGGGTGAAAGGTCCCCTTACCGAGTTGGGTAACTTTCAAAACGTACACCCCATGGAAGAAGGGTCATACAATGAAGATGCGAATACCCATAAATGAAATTATACTACAAAAGTTGTATAATAATGGGAATTACATACACCACTTGAAGTAAATTGTGGCAAATGTTGCATAAATCTCGCGGTAATAAAAGTGAGATGAAAAAACCCTTACGAAAACTCGGCAACCTAACGACGCCACTTAAAACTCCCAAAATGGATTGATGAGAGGAAATAGGGTCTCTCATCATATGAACATAAAAATTATACTAAGATTAATATAAAAGAACATCCCAATAACAAGAAATAGGAGCTTAAAAGGAATGACATAAAAGGGTGCACTTAAAAAGAAAGAGAGGAGTAGGATCCCTTACCTCAAGTCGAACTTGTCTTGTTCGTTTCATTATATTCCTGAATAATAAACTTTGGTCAATTAATAATTGCCTAAGTACCTACTTTATATATTATTATTAAGTTCATATCACATATTATAATGTTATAATAATTGTTTAATAATGTTAGTTCATATCAGACGTTTTTGCCTATGTTTGGTACATGAGTCAAAAATGAACTTGTTTGAAAAAAGCTTGCCCATGTAGTTATAAGTAAATAATTTACGGAATAGTATTAATGATTAAAATATCATATATATCTAGTAAATATTCATTTTATACTATTACATATCATTTGGAGATAAAAAATGAAACGCACCGTTCATGGAGACGGTAGGCCGTACGTACGCATGAACGCTACTTTCATTTTTTATCATATTAATGGAATTAAAACAAAATGAGAGATATATATATATTTTATAATTCCAGAATTATATCCATAATTTATATGTAATATATTACATATATATCCATTATATATATATATGTACTTATAATATTACATAACATTTTGAGATAAGAAATGAAATGTACCGTTCATGGAGACGGTAAGTCGTACGTACGCATTAACGCTACTTCCATTTCTATTTCATATTTAATGGAATTAAAACATAATGATACATAATAGTATTTTAATTCCAGTATGTTATCATATATAATATCATTAAATATATCTTTTATACGTACCACATATGGTATTAACGAATCAAATCACTTTGAGGGGGCGGTAGTCCGCACCTCCTTAAATTAAGATATCGCGTTTACCCATAATGGAAACCATAAAGGTACGCCATAAATAAAAAATACAGAAGCTTAAGTAAAACATAAACATATTAGATATCATATATAAATATAGTGTCATATTAATGGCCACCTTTGAAGGTGGTAGAAGAATGTTGAACAATCATCGTTTCGGGAGGCAGAAATTCGCCATCCACGGAAACAGTATGTTCTTTAACCATTAGATGTATATGTCTGTAAAGGTATCTAGAAAAATTATTATATAAACATCCTAGTATATTGAATATAATGGAGTTGTTACAAAATAAATGAATAAAAAGAGTTTAGGGGGTTTGAGAAGCAAAATAAAACAAAAGGACTCAAGTGAAGACAATACCTTAAAATCGGGTAACTCCCTTTGGTTTGAGCTCAAAGGCTTCCTTGGGAAGAATTTTGCCCAAAGTGAGGCTTCAAGGAGTAATAGAGGGAAGTGGAGAGACAAAATGGGCAGAGTTTGGCCGAGCCAATGGCTTTGGGAGTGTGGGTAAGGAGGTAGAGGTGGGGGCCTTTTATAAGAGGAGAGGAGGGGCACTCTTGGAAGGTAAAGAAAAGTCACTTTATTTTAAAATGGGATTCGGATTTAAGAGGTCCCACATTGATGTTTTTCTAGGATAAGGTGATAAGGGTTCTAAATCCACTCATCCAATAGGTTTTGTACATGTGTAGATCTTAGATATTACATTATCTTTCCATTTTATTAAAATCGTTAAATAATGAGGTCATCGCTGCATCATCATGATGTCATAAATAATTTAATTTATTTAATGTATAAAAATTATAAAAAAATACTATTATGTAGGAAATATTTTTATATTTCCAATTAATATTTATAGTAAAAAATCTGATTTGCATAACCCCATGTAAAAATTGTTTTAGTAAAATAGTTCATGTTTGTCTCATTTTTACTTTAACTTTAAATAAAAAGATATTAATGTCATTTTCCAACCAAAGTGGCTTCATGGGGTCCACAAGTTGACCCATGGTTTTTCTTGTTCGTCCATGACACATACAATGAGGTTAGTACATGTGTAATGTTCATTTCATATTATTAAAACATTATTTGTACCTTAAACTACACTGATTACCTCTAATCGCGATTAAAAACATAATAAATTACTATTCACCAAAAAATTATTTTTATCCCATTGAACCACATTTTACTTCTTAATGACAACCATGTATGTCGGATTTTTGAAATTCCAAACACAATGATGGAAAAATTTCATTTAAACGGAAAAATCAGTTTTTATAAGTACCACTTAGTGGTATCACTATTCATCACAAATTGAAGTTTTTCAGAAAAATCCCAAAAATTTACCCTAAGCTATATTTGATATTCTGAATTCAAAAATGAAGTCTATTTTACAATATTAAAAACATATAAGTCACATTAATTAATTTAATAATTAATTAATACTGTCAGAACAAATAGCGTGTTTTTATGAAACAATAACTATCAAAAGATTGACATTAGTTTAAGTCTGATTTCAAAGTGAAATTAATTCCAATGACCACTATTGGATTTAACGGTAAAAATATATTATATTTTCACTTTAAAACCAATTCAAAAGATAACCTATTGATATAAATAAATTAGATTAAAAAGAGGTTTTGAATTAAAATACAACATTTTACACTATTCATTAAAAAAATGAACTTTATCTGAAAGATACCAAAAATTTACACAAAGTAAATTTTGATGTCCTGATTCTTATGAAGAGTTTTATTTGGTACAATATAATGTATAAGGGTGAACAAAACTATATTTAATTATGGTTCTCCATCAAAAGGCGATAAGTGAACCTTTAGTGAAAACTAGAGCATATACGCCTAAAATTGAATTTTTTCCATATTTTATGTATTTATCATTTATTGGATAAATGTAAAAACATTTAAAAACATATATAATCATAATTTAGTTATTTCTATCCATTCCCTCCAATACAACGACTACATGTTAACTACCATTTAAAATAATATTATTTTATTATTAGAGTGCAACGTAAGATTCCCAAGAAACTCATTGTTGCGTGTTGGGTACGCCATCGAGCATAAAGTCCCCTTTAAAGTCATATTAATATTTTATTCACAAATGTGGATAAATATGAAAATTTCATATTCTTTATTTACCAGGGGTGTTACATCCATCCCCCCTTTTGGGAATTGCCTCCTCGAAATTTTTAAAATTGAGCTTGGAAACATCCTTGAACGTCCCACATCGGAACAAGAGTCAGTAAAACAATCACTTTAAAATAATGAAAGATAAGTAAATAGTTCACCCGAGTTAACCCATAGTAGGATTCCATGTAGGAAAACATGGACATTGAAGAAAAATAAAAGGGTCATGTTCTCGAGGGAGAGTGATAGTAAACATGTATAAGATAAAGTTAACCATAAGAAAATTAAAAACTTGTGATGGGTTAAACGGTATTCAATTAACCATTAGGAAAAGTTAATAGACAACATTTTTTCTTTAAGTTACTTTTTATTGAGGAATTTATTCATAAGGAAACATAATCACTTATCATGTTGACTTTCAACTTTTACTAGATTCCTTAATCAAACTCTTATTTTCTCCAAAAGACGAGTATTTATGAAGACTTGTTCGCATTAAGAGTACTATAATCAACTTCTAGGGAATAACCTAATCCACAAAATAGAACTATATACATCCCATGTCTTTATACATTAACCAAAACCAAAACCAAAAAGTTTAGTACAAGATTAGATAATCCAGAAAAGGATAACCCTTTATAAAAAGAAATTCTATTCTTAATCTCCAAAATTTGTCCAACAAAATCCAAAGTTCAACGAGGATCATTCGATAAACAATTTGTCCATAAAATCATTCAAAGTAAACCAATCTAATATTGGAACCCAAATATTTTAAGGATTTAGTCACGTGGTCTTCCAAGTTAAATCGTAACATTTATCTCCAAACAACATTAGTTTCTCCTAAAGTCTCTTATTGAAAAGTACTTAACCTAATCACATATCCTCCATGATAGGATAATAATTTTCATAAATAACCCAAAATCAACTTAATATTAATTCAAAAAATCATATAACTAAAAAGAATCTGTCAAACTTACCAGGGACTTCACATAGTCCAGTGGTAGGCGATAAATACCAGTCACACTTTGGTTGTGGGTTCGATTCCCGCTGCTTTGTCCGACGCGATGGGTAGTCACACGGTCTGCGTGTTGTCCTTTTTCCAAAACTATATAATTCATAAATCATTCCCCAAAATGAGATAAAATCATAAAAAATGATCATAACATATTTTAACCTCAAGTTTATCTCATGCCTTTCATTTTCCAGCATATCATATAATAACCCATAATTACCTCAAAAGTAAGGATCATATAAACTCTAATGGTTACCATTATAATTATTACCTGAACTTCCACATTGATTAGCCATCTCGTACATGATGCATTACAGAACATACCAAGGTTCAAGTGGTTGATCATGACTCCTTGATATTTGGTTTAGAACAACCATGAGTTTCCTCATTGAATCCTCCATTTTATCTAGTATCTTAATCAGAGAACCACCACAGTTTCCTTCAAACCTGTTGTCTCTTTGGTTCCTTCTAGATCCATCCATTCACTAAAAACAGAAATTTCAGTGTGAGTATATCAACAAAACCATCATGTACTAATTAGGTAGATAACCACTAAGATATAATTACTCATTCACTTTATCAATAACTATGACTCTTTCTGAAATCCTATCCATTATGGTACTATCACTTATGCTTCGAGAATACCCTAACCTCTAAAGTTATCCAAACCGACCTTTGATTCCAACTATAAGGCCCCAGCCTTAAACCTTTCTTAATCTTTATTTATTACAAGATTACCCATTGATGATCTTTTCAGGTTTAGAGTATTATAGAATTAGATCATGAAACTTCCATTACATTCCACATTTAAGCAAAGTGGTTACATGAAAGGCAATATTCATTCTTCCCATCAACGAAAACATATTTAAAATAAAACATGGATTCTTTCTTGACACATCCTTGACACTATCATCATATCATGTACCATTCCCTTGAACTATGAAAAACATTTCAAAAACTTGGGATGATCATAAAAAAGTCAATAAGGGTTATAAAAATATGGAAAGGAAACATGAGTTCATATATACATAAGAATGAAATCATACTTTACCCATAAAACATAGGCACTTTAACATACCTCATCAAATCATGAAGAAATCATAGAAATCATAAGAGTTAAAAGGTCACTTGAGGCATTCATAACATTCTTACATGTGGTTACTTTTGGAATACCCACCATAGTATATTCCAAAAATCTCTTCGGAGAAACCTTAATGTTTCACTCCTTCGCGTTACCCAATGCATTGGAGAGCTATGTCGGGCTCACCAGCCCTAAGTTTATCATGGAACCACTCGTTTTCATAACAATGTCCAAGAACCATAACATAAACATATCACATAAAACATGCATAAAGTAAACATAACATTTCCACATTTCAATCAGAATATAACATTTTAGTACATTGAAATAATGAATCCATTCAAAAAGAAACCATTTCAAAAACCATTTAAAACATTTAATAAATAGATTTTTGATTCAAAGTGTCCCATACCACCTTGAAGCTTTAAAAAAAATTAAACCATTAATATCCATATAAATAAATCCTTAAAAACATTTTGAAAACATGGATATTAATAAGAACAAATCATTAAAACATTTAATGTGATATTTTGGTTAAAGGGGTTTTACCAAAATTAGAGACACTTGAATACAATAATTGAGGAATAACATTTAGTCAGAACATTATAATATCATGAGAATAAATGGATTCATCATATAATATTCCAAAGGATAGTATATACACCACATAAGAGTGAATTGGTTCATAACAACAAAGAAGTCTCAATAGAAATGTCAAATGTGATGAATTCCCTTATAAAGAAGGTATCCTTAAATTAAGGAAAATTCAATCTAAAAATTATGTGTAAAAAATATAAATACACCCAATATAAGTGGATATTATGTGTAAAAAAATAAAATTTCATTCACACATATTCAAAATATGACATATTCAATAACTACATGTTGAACCCAAAGAAATCGAAATTAGGTTAAAAAGTTCCCTTGGTAGAATTCAACAGCCTAACGGCATCACTTCAAAATTCAGAAAATGAGTTGATGAGAAATAGAAAGGGAATCTCATCACCTAGACATAAAATTTACATCAATAGGGATATAAAAGAACATATCCCAACATAATAGTATTTCAATTAAAAGACATAACAAAATAAGTCTTTTGAAAAGAGGAGGGTGAAAGCTCCCCTTACCGAGTTGGGTAACTTTCGAAAGGTACACCCCATGGAAGAAGGTTCATACAATGAAGATGTGAATACACATAAATGAAATTGTACTACACAAGGTGTATAATAATGGGAATTACATACACCACTCGAAGGAAATTGTTCCAAATGTAGCTTAAATCTCAAGGGAATAAAAGTGAGATGAAAAAACCCATACGAAAACTTGGCAGCCTAACGGCGCCACTTAAAACATCAAAAATGGATTGATGAGAGGAAATAGGGTCTATCATCAGATGAACATAAAAATTACAGTAAGATTAATTTAAAATAACATCCCAATAACAAGAAATATGATCTTAAAAGGAATTACATAAAAGGGTGTACATAAAAAGAAAGAGAGGAGTAGGATCCCTTACCTCAAGTCCAACTTGTCTTGTTCGTTTCTTTATATTCCTGAATAATAAACATTGGTCAATTAATAATTGACTAAGTACCTCTTTTATAGATTAATATTCAGTTCATATGACATATTATAATTTTATAATAATTGTTTAATAATGTTAGTTCATATCAGACGTTTTTGCCGATGTTTGGTACATGAGTCAGAAATGAACTTGTTTGAAAAAAGATTTCCCATGTAGTTATAAGTAAATAATTTACAGAATAGAATTAATGATTGAAATATCATATATATCCAGTAAATATTCATTTTATACTATTCCATATCATTTGGAGATAAAAAACGAAAAGCACCGTTCATGGAGACGGTAGGCCGTACGTATGCATGAACGCTACTTTCATTTTTTGTCATATTAATGGAATTAAAACAAAATTAGAGAGATATATATATATTATAATTCCAGAATGATATAAATAATTTATATGTAATATATTACATATATATCCATTATATATATGTACTTATAATATTACATAACATTTTGAGATAAGAAATGAAATGTACCGTTTATGGAGACGGTAAGTCGTACGTACACATGAACGCTACTTCCATTTCTATTTCATATTTAATGGAATTAAAACATAATGATACATAATAGTATTTTAATTCCAATATGGTATAATATATAATATCATTAAATATATCCTTTATACGTACCACATATGGTATTAACGAATCAAATCACTTTGAGGGGGCGGTAGTCCGCACTTCCTTAAATGAAGATATCGCGTTTACCCATAATGGAAACCATAAAGGTATGCCATAAATGAAAAATAAAGAAGCTTAAGTAAAACATAAACATATTAGATATTATATATAAGTATATTTTCATCTTAATGGCCACCTTTGATGGTGTTAGAAGAATGTTGAACAATCATCGTTTTGGGAGGCAGAAATTCGCCATCCATGGAAGCAGTATGTTCTTTAACCATTAGATGTAGGTGTCTGTAAGTGTAGCTCGAAAACATCTTATAAAAACATATTAGTATATTTATGATACTGTATTTGTTACAAAATAAATGAATATAAAGAGTTTAGGGGGTTGGAGAAGCAAAATAAAACAAAAGGACTCAAGTGAAGACATTACCTTAAAATCGGGTAACTCCCTTTGGTTTGAGCTCAATGGCTTCCTTGGGAAGACTTTTCCCCAAAGTGAGGATTAAAGGAGTAAGAGAGGGAAGTGGAGAGACAAAATGGGAAGATTTTGGCCGAGACAAAGGCTTTGGGAGTGTGGGTATGGAGGCAGAGGTGGGGCCTTTTATAAGAGGAGAGGAGGGGCACTCTTGAAAGGCAAAGAAAAGTCACTTTATTTTAAAATGGTATTCGGATTTAAGAGGTCCCACATTGATGTTTTTCTAGGATCAGGTGATAAGGGTTAGAAATACACTCATAAAATAGGTTTTGGACATGTTTAGGTCTTAGATATTACATTATCTTTCCATTTTATTGAAATCGTTAAATAATGAGGTCATTGCTGCATCATCATGATGTCGTAAATAATTTAATATATTTAATGTATAAAAATTATAAAAAAATACTATGATGTAGGAAATCTTTTTATCTTTCCAATTAATATTTATAGTCAAAAATATTATTTTCATAACCCCATGTAAAAATTGTTTTAGTAAAACATTTCATGTTTGTCTCATTTTTACTTTAACTTTAAATAAAAAGATATTAATGTTATTTTCCAACCAAAGTGGCTTCATGGGGTCCCCAAGTTGACCCATGGGTTTTCTTGGTCGGCCATGACACATAAAATGAGGTTAGTACATGTGTAAAGTTCATTTCATATTATTAAAACATTATTTTTACCTTAAACTACACTAATTACCTCTAATCGCGATTAAAAACATAATAAGTTACTATTCAACAAAAAATTATTCTTATCCCATGAACCATAATTTACTTCTTCATGAAAACCATGTATGTTGGATTTTTTAAATTTAAAACACAAAGATGGAAAAATTTCATTTAAACGGAAAAATCAGTTTTTATAAGTACCACTTAGTGGTTTCACTATTCATCAAAAATTGACGTTTTTCAGAAAAATCCCAAAAATTCACCCTAAGCTATATTTGATATTCCGAATTCAAAAATGAAGTCTATTTTACAATATTCAAAACATATAAGTCACATTAATTAATTTAATAATTAATTCCCGCTGTCAGAGCAAATAGCGTGTTTTTATGATACAATAAGTATCAAAAGATTGACATTAGTTTAAGTCGAATTTCAAAGTGAAATTAATTCCAATGACCACTATTGGATTTAACGGTAAAAATATATTCTATTTTCACTTTAAAACCAATTCAAAAGATAATCTAATCATATAAATAGATTAGATTAAAAAAAGGTTTTGAATTAAAATACAACATTTTACACTATTCATTAAAAAAATGAACTTTATCAGAAAGATACCAAAAATTTACACAAAGTAAATTTTGATGTCCCGATTCTTAAGAAGATTTTTATTTGGTCCAATAAAATGTATAAGGGTGAACAAAACTATATTTAATGACGGTTTTCCATCAAAAGGCAATAAGTGAACCTTTAGTGAAAACTAGGGCATATACGCCTAAAATTGAATGCTTTCCATATTTTATGCCTTTATCATTTATTGGATAAATGTAAAAACATTTAAAAACATATATAATCATACTTTAGTTATTTCTATCCATTCCCGCCAATACAATGGCTACATGTTAACTACCATTTAAAATAATATTATTTTATTATTAGAGTGCAACGTAAGATTCCCAAGAAACTCGTTGTTGCGTGTTGGGTACGCCATCGAGCATAACGTCACATTTAACGTCATATTAATATTTTATTCACAAATGTGGATAAATATGATAATTTCATATTCTTTATTTACCTGGGGTGTTACAAATAAGAATAAAAATTATATCTATACCAAGGATGATGAATATAAGTTTGATAAAATAATTACATAATACATATATATTGAGGAATAAAAATATTAATATCTATTTAATGGCATCAAAAATCTTTCGAGAATTCAATCATAAAAGAATAATTCCTAGGATTTTCTCTCTTATACAATATGTTGATACTTTATAATGTAGTGAAATAACATTTTTGGAATGATCGATCGAGAATGATTCCAAACTAATTTGATTTATTGATGTCACCAATAATGCCTCTCATCATATTTTCAATCAAATTACTAATAATAATTGGAATATTGTTTCAAATTTCTAGAGACCTGAAATCCTTAATTTAAATGGAATTCTTTATTTAGGTTATTAGATAAATAAATCTAGTTTGAAAACTATAATTAATGTAGTAATTATTGATGATGTATTTCAATGTAATATTCACCTGAACATGAAATATATCATAGTAGAAGATGAATAATTTGATGCAAAACCCATTAGATATAGGAACACAATCAATATCGAGTGAAAAGAAATCCTTCCCTATTTACTCATCAGAGGGATGCATAGTTGATTACTAGTTTTGATGATCATAAAATGTATACTTGGATATTGTGAATAATTTTATGAGTAATCATATTTCAATAATAAGAATATGGATCTTTATTATAATCAATAGCTACCAAGGATATATCATTTTCATAATTGATGATAATCCCATTAATAAATAAAATTATTTCATCCTTTTATTATTTTACTTTTGTGTATACGATAAATGTGCATTGTGTTTATTTTAGCATCTCTATTCCACCCCACATTAATATTGTTTATGGACTCTAACATCCCTATCCCAGAAGACATTAAACTGGTCCTCAGATTTGAGTCGTCACATGACCTTAATTGCGCTTGCCCGTACGCCAGAGGTTTCTGACTAGCGACAAGGGTTCAATGAGTCATGTGGGGAGATTAAACCCTTTTTATGATAGTAAGATACATCAGAACACAAGATTAATAGAGAATGAAATATTAAAAACTATCAAATATGAAAAACCAAATGTTTCCCATAGAGGTTACACAAACAAATCAAATTTAATAGTGTCATTCCATATTATTAATGCACCATTAAAGTAACCCAAAATTAATAAAAAGGCCAAAAAACCAAATGTTCCCCACTCACCCTTTGGATCCTTATCAATGTACATCCCATTATCATCTCAATAACAAAGTGTGGGTTCTCTTCCCTTGTCCTGACATGCAACCAAGATATCTACTCGGGTACTGAATGATGACCCGAGTAGGGTGTGAGTACAAAACCTAGTAGGCCACCACCAACAATGTCTAAAAAATATCCAGTCAAATAGATAGACAATAAAAGAAAAAATTAAATGGTAAGTAAAAAAGTACAACCCGAGTGCCATTATATATCCAATGTTATCTTAATCAACACATTGAATTTATCTAAATTTCATTATTATACCATCATTATTCCATAATCCATTTTGATCACATGTTCCTTTGGTTAGGCATAATTATTATCCACACAAGGGTATAAGGAAATAAATCATAATGAATGTGGAAAATAAATTAACTCCATATATCATTGTGGATAAACATATCAAATCATCAAATTTTCCAAACTTGGAAGCCATAGTCCGAGTGGTATGTTATGGTTATTGGAATAGAGCATTTGCCCCTTCCCTAACCCGTGAATTTTTAGGTTGTTTTTTAGAGCCTCAATCTATCTATACCCATGGGTATAGATCCTTCAGATAATACCCCACTATACCAAGACATGTTCAAATTATTATTTATCAATTCACCACAACCATACCATAACACAACATTTCATAACCAATGCCATTGAAAATCACCAATGACAATACATAAGAAACAAAATTGGAATAAATACTATGATATATCCCTTTAACACATTCACAAATTACAATTCACTGTATATTAGAGAAATTTATCTTTCCATTCCTTATCCCTTTATGATTATTCAACAACCACCATGCCTCAATCAATATTAAGCAATGGTCATACATTAACCAACTTGGCACATTTATAATTTCTTGTGAATATCTCATGTATTAAATCATTCAATAATTATAAACTCCCTCATGAAACAACAAAAATGTTCTCATTTCACAATCCATTTCTAGATTAACATTCTCATTATTTCATATGTACTAGTCCAATTTATCATATCCACGTAAATCATATTCCATTGGACACAATCCCATTTAACCCGATTAACCCATTACTAAGCCATGAAAACAACCCCTTAAGACATTACTAAACCTAGGAAATACATAGAAATTATATATTCAATCCAACAAACCATATTAGAGTTTTCAACATGGTAGTTATGTTATTATTCATCAGTTACAGACATGACCTAGCCAATTTAGAGGTTTTGAGTGGTTGGAACACCCTACGGGTGGCCCCAAATTTGTTAAATCACCCTCAATGCATTCAATGGTGATTTTGTGTTATTTAAAACGTTATTTAGATGATAATTAAACCATATCCTACCGAAGGAATCTAAATCAAAATATTCTCTACAAAATAACACATTCCCATATGCAAAAATATACATAATAAGTATGGGTTATAACTATTAGACCACCTACCTCGAATCCAATGATGAACGACCTCCAAATTGAACTCATAGATATGAATTAGACTACCTATTTATGAATCAACCTAATTATAACTGGAAAGGAGGGTTTTAGAGCTTCATAGGGATATAGGACATGATGAAACCGTAATTTAAAATAGGAAGCATGGAAGATATTATACTTACATGGGGATTCAATTCGCAAAAAATGGCACACCAAACAACCTTGAATCAAATCACGATCACATCTTGCTTTATTAGGTCATACAAATACGTTAGAAGGGATATAGGGGGTGAAATGAAGGATAAATCCGAGTTGGGGTTTAATGAACCAGAGATGAATGTTTTAAATTTTCCATTTTTTTCCACATGGATTACCCGCATGGTTAAAAAAAACTATGTGCAATCCATCTAGATGGTACTGCCCTAAATCACCCCCATCACATGGTTTCCAAAGGATTTAGCATGGTTTTCTTAACTATGTGGAATCCATGTCACAACTGTGTGTAAACCACGGTACCTGGCAGATCAGTTACCTAGGATACATTACATGGTTTTCCCTAATCTTGCGCAAACCATGAAATTTGCCCAGGAACCCCCCTTTTCCTCCACTATCATGTCTCAACCACCTGAAACTCCTTCAAGTAATCATATGAAAGTGGATAATATTACATTAAAAAAATAAGGGACTTAAACTGAATCATAAACAACAACATACCATTTGGAGAAACTGGGATCCTACAACCTCCCCACCATATAATGGCTCGTCCTCAAGCCACTCTTCGGAGCATAACCAAAAATCCATAACAAGAGATCATGCCATTCGGACTACCAATCCCTTACCACATTCTATGTTCCTAGTCACAGATTACAAGGAAACCATATACGGATCAAGGGCATAAACTAACCCGTCAAAAAATCCTCAACAAAACATAGAACATGAACTAGAGAACTCTCCATGCATGCATTCACTCCATCCTTACCCAACCACCAGAGCTTCACAGAGAAAACATAGACAATAGTTATTGACTATCTACACATTTCAACCTCACACAAATCATAATATCATCATGTTGGAAACCATCGGCACTACATCAACCTTGCCCTCTGTACAATTGATGACCCAAATCAGTTGGTGTCATTTTACTATTCTCTAAACTCTAATGGTGGCCAAATCTAGTATCACCTGATGAAAAACACACAATCCTTCCAATGAAATTTCTTAATGATTTCACACCATAAATTTACAACCAAACGTAACCCAAAACTCTCAGGTTCTCAAATAGATAAACGCATGCCCATGATCTCAATCAGGGATGACTCACCAAAACTGTGGCCACTCGAGTCATTCCCACTCAAAACAATGGTAATGTCGTCAACCAACAATTTATACATTATGGTTCCTTCCACCATCTCATGTTACTTGGCACGTCCACTTTCGAAAAAATACCACTCAATCTTCGACCCAACATTCACATCACCTAACATGTTCCAACAAACAACTCCCCAACATCAATATGAGCATTAATATGCATTGAAATTCTACTACACCATAAATACCATTTATAAGGAATTTCCAATAGTATTCATACAATGAGAAATTTCAACAAGACCTCACTTAGGTTCAGTTAATTTCCATGAAGGTACATTCTATGACAACATCTAAATGGAGGTGGGTCACTCTCACCACATGCATTCATGTTTATTATTTCCTTTCAGACTGCCCTGGCTTGCTTTCCCTAGAAAACCCACTCTCTAATGATGGTACGCTACCCCCTTCTTACCATACCAAGGTTCTTATTAAAATGAATCCTATAATTAAAATCCTACAAACCCACAAAAGTTTCTCCATCTGTTATGGATGAATTCCATCGTCGTTGTGTTATGACCCTCTTGACCATCAGCATGCTTCACACATTGTATGAAAACACATAACATGGTGAAGGTTACCTCAACATAAAGATGTTCTAAAACAAACCACTGAGAAACTAACCTAGTATAACCCAGATACTCATTGGATTTTTAGAACCCAACCAGTCTTTTCATGACCGGTTTTCATATCCAATCACACTCTTGTATGACCTCATCATAAAAACCACAATATTCATAGGGTACCATCCTCAGCATGAATCCTACACTAGGATTATTAGTCATCACATCCAAGTCTCACATTTCCCGTCAGAGGAACCTATCCATATCATCAAAGGTTCCTTATTAGCATCCCAATATGATTACATCAACTCAATGATCACCTCTCCACATCTAAGTCCGACATATCACTCCCCACCTTAGGGGTGTTGATATCATTTCTCACCATGAGGAATTAAAACAAACACATCTTATACATGATTACAATCAGAACCATAATCATATAGAAGGCCATATAGACTTTTCCATAGAAAAAATGAATGTCACCTTGGGCTCTCTTTTGGCTTCCGTGAATGACACCCATGCCGTGTGTCGACATTCAATCCATATTGAGGACCTCACACTAACCTATAGTGGGTTTACATCCCATAATACAGATCCATGTATACCATTTACATGAGAGTAACGTCCATGTTGTCCATCATCCTACTAAACACCTTTATTTTTCATAGAGTGAGCTATAGCTTCTCATCATACTTGGGACAATGTTAAGATGTTTGGAATGATTCTCACTAGGTGTGGTATGATGAGAAGATATTGAAGAACACCACACCAACTTATCCATTTATGATGTTGAACTATGTGACACCATGACATTCCTTGTATATCTGGCCTCCCATCCCAATGTGTCTCATCGTCATTAAAAACCCACCACTTATGTTTTATTACCAACCATGTTTAAAAATCACTCCACAAGAAAATCGTCAAGAAGCTGTGAAACAACATTTCATTTGTCACTACATCCACCGTATAGCTCGAGTTCTTCTTATGTGTTGGTAATATCTATCAACCAAAACATAATGGTCTATAACACCAATCAAACCATCATTATCTCACAAAACAACCTTTATTTGTATGTATCATGTCACTTACTTGCATTCCTAACCATGTATCATTGTTAGGCAGACTCATCACCCCTAAGGCGGCCTCTGTATCTCACAACCAACTAAAACCATTCATACAATCACATTAATACATGTGACCATTCTCACCCCGAGTGTCACCATCGAGATAAATCATATAACCACACATCAGTAACCCATCTCTCTTCTACTCAAAAAAAACTTCAAGACCTCCATTAAATTTCATCTAAAATGGTGAGTCAGGAATCCATACTATAAAGTCCTTTGAAACTAAACTTATTTTTATCACAACCACTACGACTCCCTTTTGAGGGAACCATTCACAACTATAACATTCACTAAACCATGTGGTACATTGCATGCATTGACGCCACCCCTGAAGCATCTTCCATGCATCATATTCCAAGGTACTCATACCACTAGGATAACCTCCCATGAGTTCACCCTTGTTTTTTCGAAACTATCTTGTCATGACCACAACATGAGTAGAACCGCCAACCTTAAAACTTCCCACATCTCCCATTAGGACAAACCCAAACTATATAACAATCTGATTTCCACTATCTAAGGCCAAAACATCCACACATGTGAGACCCAACAAAAATCACTAGATTCCCTATTTGACCTCTCTCATAGGCCTCAATTAAGGTTGGAGGATAGAAACTCCCTAGGATTGTGTCACAAGTAGGAGAAACCATTGACCCTATCTAAAAACTATGCATATCATGAAACAAAAAAATAAATGATTGTGAATGGAACTCTCTCCCCATTTGTCATGCACATTGTGCCTAGAACATAGAACAACCATATACTCTAGATTCAGTACCAAAGATGAACACATTCATTGAAACTACTAGAAAAACATCCCTTCTCGTATTCAAAGAAAACATGCAAGTTCTCTACTCGCTTGGTCTCCAGGACCCAGGCACCATCTGTAAGGTCCAGCATGCACTCTATACTATCATGAACTATGAGAGTTTCCACACTCACATTACCAAACATATCCTCACAACACTATGACCAAAACCCTACCAAGGGTTCCTTGAACACACCATCTAGGCCATATCATAATTGGAAATTCATAACATTCCAAATCCAAAGTCTCAAACATATGTCACCCTCACTACTCAATCCACACAAACACAGTTCAAACCGACAACACAAAGGATACCCACATATGAACTCAAAAATTCTCATTTTAAACTTATCATTCACCTTACCCTTCGAAGGATGACGAAAAGAATTTAACCATACATAAAAAAGATATCATGATATCATCCTTATGCAAACAATTCATCATACTCTATACCAAGGGCCATCATCACACCTAGAACACTACCCTCTACTGTACCTACCATGGTTCATGGTTAACATATGGCATCGAATTGATTTAATCAAAATTCGTTCTTCAATAACTATTCAAGAAATTTTATCATTTACAACTCATTATTTTCCTCACATTCACATTTCCCTATTCATAACATCACAAATTCCCCAATTTTAATCCATTATAGATTTCATTAGAAAAAATTCATTAACTATTTTATCATCCTTATGCAATATTTCTATAATGACCCAATATTTTGTTTCAAAAAATTCCTCTTGATCTAATTAAATGTCTTATTATGTAAAATGGTTATATAAAATTTTAACTTCCTTGGTTTTATGTTTTTGGATTTCAAATTATTGTTATTATTTTTTATTATTTCTAATATAGCCATTGAATATTGATCACATGATTATTATAAATATAGGGATTTTAAAAATCCATTTTACACAGAAAAAGGAAGAGACGACCTCATCCAGCAGAATTGCACCATACGAAGCCCATTTTGCGGAGTTCATAAAATAGGTTCCACCACTGTACTTATCTCTTGACCAACCAAATAACTGCTTCAGCATTTTATGATTTAATAGAACAGCCTATAGGAGATGTAGAAGTTAATAGAGATTACAACACAATCGATGTTATTCGAGCCACCCTAGGAGTTGGTCACCATCAAACACCTTATCCCTAGGACTTTTGTAGGTGTTTTGTAGGGATATGTAACAATACCATAGCACTTTGAATATGTGCATTTTTTTATTGAATAAATAATATCCATTCATTTTATTAATGTTACTTTGTATACAATTTTTAAAGAAGAAGTTGTATTTTTAGTTAATATTAATTGAAAAAATATCTTTTGGTGAATTAATGGATTTTTGAATTAATTGATATTTCAATAAAATATTATTTCTCAATAATTCGTTATTAAATATAGATGATTTTAAAAAATGTATTAATAATATTATAATTTTTATTAAGGATTGAGCGTAAATTTTGTCAAAACCGATGAAATTTTGATAAATGTTGGTATTTATTTTAAAAGTCAAAAAATCACTTAATATAATTTTTATTTAGATAAAAATATTATTAATCTTTGAATCAGGTTGTCGAAATAATCACATAGTGAAATTTTCATAATTTTTTGATATAGTTATATTTTTGGTTAAAAATTAAAAATTGTTTAAATATAAAATGTGTTTAATGACAACATAATTACCCGATAGTGATGTAATAAAATACTATAAAAGGTATCTTATGGAAAATATATGTTTTAGATTTGAAAATTGTGATTTTATATTTGATTGAATTCTTTTACAAAGCCGTAGTGGACCCTCCAAGACTTATAAAATAATTTAACAATTAAAAATAATTTCCTTCAGAGTATGACTTAACTTCACAAATTTAGGCATAATATTTTTAGATGTTAGGTAATTAGACTTATATATTAATGTCTTTCACACCGATTTGGAATAAATGTGGTGAAAAAACATTATTTTGATGTGTGGTTTTTACTAGTTTAATTTGTGGTGTCCCAAAACAATATAATAATGAATTTCTTCTCCTTTCCTATATAAAACCACTAAATATCACAATACTCATCATTAAAAGCCTTAGAATCATGACCAAACTCTTCCCTCCTCTCTCTATAATCCTCTCATGGAGCCCCATGATCTCAATAAAATTCTCTCAGTCCTCTCTCAAGCCCTTGGGATCACAAGTTAAATTAAGGTATTTCTTCCTCACTCATTTTATTCCAAGTTTCATTTTATTGATATAACCTTGTAATTAAAATTAAAAATGATAGGGTATGATTTTACACCTTCGGTATAGTACCCTAATTATGATTTAATGATGTTTTATGCCTTTCTCCCCCATTAATTCTTCCCATGCAAACCTATTACAACGCTGAAATTCTGTATGGGATTTCCCTCTCCTCATTTACATTAAGGATATTATTTTATATTATGAATATAAATTCCATTACATATTTTGGAACATGTATCTATATGAACCTCACACTAGACATATCTTGTAAATATGATGATATAACCCCTTCTCTCTAATCAACGATTTTTAGTAATTATTATGGATTGTAGTTATGCTACTGAAATTGTACTGAGAATTTCCAAGCCAATGTCATTTTATAGTGAATACCATACGAATTTCTCAATCAAAGGTATTCACCTTCTTGAACATTTAATTATTGATTATATAGTTTCATGTATGAATTCCTCAATCCTTTATCATGAAATAAATTATGATTATTAATGAATCCATGTTGTATGATCTATGTTGTGCAGTTATTCATGAAATGATATTTTTAGAGAGGGTGCGCCTGGATAGCGCTTTAATGCATTGGGTAAAGATTTGTATCATGATAAGACATGTCAAATGATAGTTTACTCATTATAATTCAAGTGAACTGTGGAATTACTCATGTTCCAAGTCCAATGATCCTTGGTTCATGATAACATATTTTTAAATGTTGTTGTCACATATCCATGTTATGATAATCATGTTATATCAAGCCTTTATGTTCATGTTTCTCTAATTCTTCATTTATTGTTCTATTTCCTAAAATTTATTGTATAATTTTTTTGTACTTTTTTACACTCTTACTTGTATTTATATCACACCATTTTCTTATTCATGACTTCATGTTATCCAATGTAGTGCTAAGTATGAAGACTTTTGTGGTCATGTTAGTGAAATTTTCAATAATGATGTTGTGTTTTATGTCATAATTTTTCATGTAAAGTTATTAATATCAAAAGACACTAGACATTATAATTCTCAGTGTTGTCTTAAGTTTAATATTATGTAATGTATCATGTTTATGAATTTAATAATTTGCAAGGTTGTTATAGTTGGTATTATAGGATATATTTAGTTATTTTTGGGGTTGGTATTAGAAAAAACTAGTGAATGACTTGGGGATAAGTCTAAGTATATTAAAAACATCCATAACTTTTATTGATTATTGATTAAGTGTTTTATCCTAAAAATATATTCTTATCTGGATATGAGTTTGTAGAGGCGGATCTGGAACAGATGTATCTAGTGGTAAACCCAGAAAACACCGCTTTGAGATAGAATTGATTGGGAATTGGTCCACAAAAACAGTTCATGATACACTCTAGGTTACAACACACTCATGGGATTGCTTTTGTAAATTTCAAATCTTATAATGAAACATTAGTAAGGGAATAAAAAAATTTCCTTAAAAATATATGATGAGAAGAATATAATGGATAACATATATTGATGGCCATAAGTTCATTATCAAAGGATATATGTTCAATTTATTAGTTTTACATTTTTTGAATTGAATTCCCATTTATTCAACACCCCTAAAATTCATTTTATTCCATAAAATGGTCGGTAATTGGAGGACTCAAGATAAAACCCACTGAGAAGACCAATTTGATTATTGTTATAATGAGATTCTCAATACGATGGAGGCAGAATATGAAAACATTATCACGATACTCTCTGAGTTAACTCATGTTTTGAATAGTAACATGGGTCAAGACGAACTTTCAACCCCCCCCCCCCAATAATGAACAATCTGTTTTTTTAAAGGTTGGGGCCGAAGCCTGATTTATTATTAAAGGAAAGAAAAGACCTCTTTTAACTAGGTAGAGGGAGACCCATTACTTAGCCCGAAGGCCCAGTGGGCATTTAGCCCATTCCATGGCCTATAGACCCATTTTTTTGCCCGAAGCCCATTCTGTGAATAGTACTGCTACAGTACCTGCACTGCTACAGTCCTGCACAGTCCCACCTACTTATGATGAAAAGGGACTTCCATTCTTTCAAGAGTAAATACGAAGAATCCATCAGAGAATATGAGGAAAAAATCACAGGGCTTTCATGATATTCCCTTGGATTTGTCGTTACCCTTGAGTGAAAAGTTTATTGCTTCTATGGTGGGCTATAAACTAGCCTACAGAAAGCCCTAGCGATCCATGAATTCAAGATATTTGAGAAAAGTTTCTAATGTGCCCTCATGGTCGAAATGGAGATTGTAGAATATCATGGGTATCATAGGGATAATAAGTGTAAGGTGTAATTTAATTCTGGTGATCTACTGGATAAATACAACTATGTTATGATATTATAGAACCATATATTCCAATGGTGTAGAAATAAGCACCCTTGAAATTTCCTGAAGGGGATGAGGAAATGCTTTAGGTGTTCGAGAGAAGGCAACCTAGTAATATAATAATGACAAGAAAAACCTTCTACAATGATAGAGGATAGTAACGCTATGTTCGACCCTCTATGAATTTTTCATTGCTTCAACAGCAATGAACTATGGAACTTTGCAAACCAAATCCCTAATCCATTGGATTTTGGAGGCTACCAACAACCTCCATGATTGAAGGGGTGATCTTTTTCCCTCATTACAGTTGAAGAGAAACCCAAAAATGATTTTGTGACATGTACGATAATTATTCATTCATGAATATAGAACATACTTTTTTTTCTAGTTCTACACAATATTTTATATCTTGAATGTTTAGTAGAATAATACAAACACAGTCACAAATCATGGAAGTAAATATACTGGTTAGAACATAAAATGGGGAAATCATTTCATACCATGAATATAATTCCACCCCTATTACTATTTATGGTTTGAACATAATAGTGATACTCACCATACTCACTCTGGAGAATTTGATTCAATGAATATCATGGATGGGCATTCCATACATAGAGACGATATAAATTTCTGAGAGAGGGAAATCACTCTCCATATGGAGAATCGACCATTGATTCTGTACAAGTGCAAGGAGGAGGATGAATCTTCAATAACACCCTCATCTCAAGAATGGATATTACTGACAAAAATGTATGTTTATCATGTTCATAGGAATGATTCTATGAAAGAAACCATCCTCTAAAACATGACTATTTTGTGGGAATTCACAAAAATGTTTCTCATGGAATTTTCTAGTCTTCCTCCTAGAAGAGATGTTGAATTCCAAATTGATCATATACATTGGGCATTGATAATGTCCAATACACCATAAAAAGAGATTTTTTGGATCTTGAGGAGCTTAAGAAACAACTATAGGAGAATCTGGATAACTGGTTTATATGCGCAAGTCCTTCACCATGGGGTTCACCAGTCCTCTTTGTCATGAAGAAGGATGGGTCAATGCACATTTGCTTTTATTTTTCTGAGCTCAAAAACATAATGATAAGGAACAAGTATCATCTTCCATGAATAAATGATTTTTTACATCAGCTATATAGATCATAATAATTATCTAAGGCGGGTCTGTGGTCAAGATATATCCAAGTAAGGGTGAAGGAGGATGATATCCCCATGACTAAATTCCATACAATATATTTTCAGTATGAATTCGTAGTAATGCATTTTGGACTCACTAATTCTCCAACAATCTTCATAAATATGATGGCTAGAATCTTTATAGATTATCTTGATAAATTTTTCATATTCATTGTAGAGGATATAATAATATACTCTAAAACCAAGGAGGATCATGAAGATAATCTATTAACTATACTAGAGACCTTGGGAAAGAAGAATCTATATGCAAAGTACAAGAATTTTGACTTATGGTTGAAGGAGGTATCATTATTGAATCACATCATCACAAGCAATAGGATATCTATGGATCCCTCCAAGACAATTGCAATTGAGGGTTGTCTGAGTCCATCATCAGTAAAAAATATCTATAGCGTCATTGGGTTAGCTGGTTATTATCGCTAATTTCTGAGAAATTTCACATTATTGTCCAACCCTCTTACCAAGCTAACTCTGAAGGGAATATTTTTTGCGTGGTGTGATGAATGTGAAGACAGCATTAAGGAGGGGAAAAGAGTATTATCACTACACTTGTGCTCAAACGACACACAAGTGGAGAACTTTTTGTGGTATTTAGTGATTCTTTGAAGAAGGTTCTAGGATGTGTGTTGATGCAAAATGAAAATGTAATTTCTTATGCTCTATGGAATTTGAATGTTCCTGAGAAAAACAATCCAACACATGATATAGATGTGGATACAATAATCATCACTTTAAAAATGTGGTGACATTACCTCTTTGGGGAGAAGTGTGAAATATATATGAATCACAAAATCATCATCTATATATTCACACAGATATATTTGAACTTGCACCTACAAAGATGGTTAGAGATAATCAAAGGCAATGACTGCTCAATCCAATACCACCCTGGGAAAGAGGACAAGGTGGCAGATGCTCTATGTATAAATGACCTTGTGATTCTATCAACGATTATATTTGAAAAGGATTCAATCTTCAAATTTTTGAGGAGGTTAGACATGGGAATAAAATAGAAGGGATCATCATCATTCCATTAACATGTGATTTCTCCACCATCTCTTTTGGAAAGGTTAAAAGATTCTAAAAAAATGATGTAGGAATCTAGAAGAAAGTGGAAAATATCAAAAAAATGTAAATCCTTGGAGTTCGTTGTTAATGAATAATGAATTTTCATATTTGTGACAAGTCAATGTGTTTCATCAAATCCAGAGTTAAATAATGATCTTTTGGATGATTCATATAATTATAATTTCTCCATTCGCCCCTAAAAGACAAAGACATATCAATATCTCTATGTGAATTATTGGTGGGATAACATAAATAAGGATATCACTGAGTATACATACAAGTTCCTTCTTTGTAAACAAGTGAATGCTGATAGGATGAATCCTAAGGGGATGATGAAACCATTACCCATACCAGCATGTAAATGGGAGATCATCACCATGGACACTCTCACCGAACATCCGAATACATCTATTTGAAACAATGCTATTTGGGTTATTGTCGACTATCTTACAAAGGATGCACACATCATTGCAATTTGAGAGGATTTTTAATTGGTTCAACTGGAAAAAATATATATAAAGGAAGTGGTAATGATGTATAAAGTACAACTATCTATTATATCCAATCGAGATATAATATTCACCTCTATGTTCTGGAAGAGTCGTCAATCTTCTCTGATTACTGAGATGATATTTTGTATAACACATCATCCTCAAACTGATGGAAAATATTAGTGGACTACCCAAAAACATCAGGACATATTTAGAGAATTCACAATGGAAATCAAAAAAATATGGGATCAACATCTTATTCTTGTTGAGTTTTCTTAAAAAAAACATTTTCAACAAAAACATCCAAATTGATCCTTATGAAGCCCTTTATGGGAAGAGGTGAACAACAACAACATGTTTTGATGAAGTTGGGGAGTGAGAGAACCTAGTTCTAGAAATGGTTGAAGAACTTATGGTGATGGTTAAGACCATCTGGTAGCACATTAAATCTACTCAGAGTCGACTAATGATCTATACTGATAATCGGCGATGAGACCTAGAGATTGATTTCGACGACAAGGTAGTATTCGGTATATAACCATGGAAGAGAGTTATGATATTCTTGATTAATAGAATTCTTAGTCCAAGGTACATCGATAGTTTTTTGATCCTTCATTGCATTGGAGTAGTGGACTATCGACTAGCACTCCCACCAAAACTATCTTGTGAAAATGATGTATTCCATGAATCACTCTTGAGGAAGTAAATACATGACCAACTACATGTACTCGATTCAAAGGTGATATCATTGTAGAATGACCTCTCTGATGAATATAATCCATTAAAGATATTATATCAGAGGGAAAATTTTCTAAAAATTGAGGCAATTCCCCATGTCAAGGTGTTGCGGAGAAACCACACGTTTGAAGAAGCAACGTCGGAATAAGAGGAAGTGATGAAGGTGAGTTACCCTCAACTTTTTTAGTTTGGAAGAAGAAAATTTAGAGGGAGAAATTTCTTATGGGTGAAGATTATAATGACACAAAATTTTATTAATGAAAATCACTCTTTATCTAATTAAATTACTTATTATGTAAAATTGTTAAATAAAATATGAACTTCCTTGGTAATATGATTTTGGTTTTGAAAACACTATTAAGAATTTTTACTACTGCTCATACAGTCATTGGACAGTTATCAAATTATTAGTAAAAATATTGGACTATAAGAAATTTAATTAATATAGACAAATGAAGCGATGGCACCATCCAGTAGAATTACTCCATACAAATCCCATTTGTTGGAGCATGGAATTGAGTTGGAATCCCTGTGCTTCACTCTTGACCATGACCAAGATGGGCTTCAACATGATAATCAAGAACGGAACTACCTACGAGAGCTGTTTAAGTTAATAGATAGTACCACCTGAGTAATATTGTAGAAGCTATCTCAGGAGTCTCTCCCCAATGAACACCATCCCCTTTGGTCTTATGCAGGAGTTATAAAGGGAATAAGAAACAATACCATAATACTATGATTATGTGAATAATTATTGTATATAAAAAATAATATACATTAATTAATTATTTTTATTTTGGTAATAATTTTTAAATCGTTAATATTTTTTTAGTTGATACTCAATTAATAAATATATTTTGATGTATTAATGGAATTTTTAATTAGCATATATTTTAATAAAATAATATTAAAAAAATTACATTTTATTAAATATAAATAATTTTATAGTTTTTTGTGATAAAATTGATATTTTTATTATGGTTTTAGAGCTATTTTTTGAGAACTATGAATTATTGATAAATGTCAGTTTTTATTTCCAAATTATATATTAACATATTAATAAAATTAGTTAGATAAAATGATTATAATTTTTGGAATCAGGAAAAAAAAATTATCCAATGGGAAATTTTTCATAATTTTATGAAACAGCTGAAGTTATGGGTAAAAATTATATACATTTTAAATATATAATGTGTTTTATGACATCTTAATTACCCAATAAGGATGTAAAAAAATACTATAAAATTAATTTTCTACTAATATATATTTTACCATTTTAATAAAATGTGATTTTATATTTTTTTGATTTTTTTTACAAAGCCTTAGTGGACCCTCCACAAATTAAGAAAAACATTTTATCATTTTAAAATGATTTACTTGAAAGTGTGAATCAACATCATATAATCAAGACTAATACTTTAATAATATAGGAAATTCTACTTAAAAAATAATTTTTTACTCTCCCATTTGGAAAAAACATTTGGTTAGTGTGTGGGTTGGATTAGTTTAATGTGTGGTGTCCAAAACCTAAATAATAATGAATTCCCTCTCTATTATAATATAAACCCACTCAATCTCCAATTATTCAATACTAAAAACCAATAATGCTATACCATCATATACGCTCTTCTCTTGAGAATCATCTCATGGCGTCTTAATCTCTCAAGAAGTTTCTCTCAAGTGTATCCCAAGCTTTGGGTTTGACATAAAGTAAGGGATTTCTTCCTCTCTCATTTTACCCTAGTTTCATTATGTTTTTATACCATTGTATATTCAATTAAAAATGTTGGTTTATGATTTCTACGATCCCCTATAATTTTATCCTTATTATTAAATGATTAAATACCCCTTTCGCTCTTGTTAATGCCCTCCATGTACACCTATTACCATTCCGGTAATCCATATGAGTTTTCTTTCTCCTCATATACATTCAATCATGTGTTTCTAATATTATTAATATAAATTCCATTATATATGTTGGGACATGTATCGATATGACTCCCTTACTATCCATTTCATATAAATATTATTAGATACCCATGTTTCTCTCATCAACCATTTTTATGAATTATTATGTAACACCATTATGCTGATGAAATTGCACTGCAATTTTCCAATCCAAAGTTACTGTGTAGTGAATACCATACTCATTTATCTATTAATGGAATTCACATTGCTGAAGATTTACTTATTTATAATATATTTTCATGTATGAATTAAACATTACATTAAAATATCATATATGATTATGTTTATTGAATCCCTGATTTTTAATCTATGTGGCACGCTGACGCATTAAATTAAATGTTTATAAAGGGTCAGAAATGGTTGTCCTCCATTGCATTAGGTAAATATTAACATCACGATACATCAATTACAAGGATTGTTTAATCAATAATATTATAATTGAATTATTGTTTAATCATTATCTATGTTCAATGAGTCATGGATCGTGCTAATATCATGTTATATGTTGTTTCCACATCTCCATGTTTTGATAATCATTCTATATCATGCCTTTATGTTCAAGTTTCTATTATGTTCCAATGAAAATCCTATTTTCTAACATGTATTGTATTCTTCATTTTATTCCTTGTTTACTCCTTTACTAGTATTTATAGCTGACCCTTTTTTATGCATGTCCTCAGTTTATCCGATGAGATGCAATGTACAAAGGAATGCTTTGTCATATAAAAGATGTTTTCAATAAAGATGCCGGGTTTTATGTCATCTGTTGTTATGTAATGTTCATAATTTCTAAAGACACTAGACCTCTCAATCCTATGAGTTGTATTAAGTGAAATTTTATATAATGAATCATGTTTAGGTGTGCAATAAATAGTGGGTTTGATATCATTTCTCATTTTGACACCAAATCACTCTCTACAATTTTTCATAACCCATCATGGTAACCCTTTTAAAACATTTCAATATACATGACATTACATTACTATTCACTTTAATTATTTTCATTCATAAAATTTCATTAGCATTATTAGGCATCGTTTTCATAATATTTATCAAGAAAGTAAATTGAATTCTATTATTTATGCCCCGCACACCCATCCCAAGGGTGTGCCTATACTGATTAATGCCACATACATCCATTGGTGCATAAAATGATGCCCAAATGACCAATTTGATGAAATTATAAAAATTATAAAAATATCATAAATCAATCAAATCACTTAACATGTGCACCACCCAATAGTGAAATATCATTCAAGTATTACAACAACATCAAAAACAAAAATTCCAACTAAGGGTGACTATGATTTTCTCACATACAAGGGTCAGCAACTCCCATTTATGAGCATAATACTAAGGACACACACATTCTAATCTATAATATACAATCCTTAGATATTAAAAACTGGAATATAACATCTGAAATGCCACATTGTAATATCCCCATCCCAGAAGACACTAAACCAATGCCTCGAGCCGAGTCATCAGATGACCTCAATCACCACTCCCCGTATGCCAGAGGTTTCTCGAATTGCAGCAAGTGTGAAATGATTCACACGGCAAGGAAATACCCTCTTCATGAGATTAAGACACATCAAAACACAATTAAAATTTATGAAATAACATGAACAACCAACAAACATTCATAAACAGTAGTTTCCCAAACTAGGTACAAATAAAAATGAAATACAACAATACCATGCTTAAAAGTAGAGAAACATTAAGGAATCCTAAAATTAAACAAATGTAAATAACTCCAAATTGGTCCCAACTCTATGTATGGATCATTATCTATGAACATCTCAATCCCCGCTCAACATATATGGCTAGGGACTCTGCCCTCTTCTTGAACTGCAACCAAGAGATCTTCTCAGGTACCCAACAACGGACTGTGTATGGTGTGAGTTCAAAACTCTATAGGTCACCTCCAACTATATATAGAAAATATCCAATCTAATGGATATATTAATTAAGTACAAAAAAATTTACGTCAAAAATGACATCCTGGGTTGCATTAGATATCTATGGATCACTTAAACAACTCCAATAATTTACCCCTATTTCATTTTTATAACATCTTCATTCCTTAATCCATTTTTGTCACATGTTCCATGGGTTAGGAATACTTATCATGTAATCACTGGTCTAATGAAATTAATCAAAATGAATACTGAAAATAAGTCAAGATTCAATCTCACTAGGGATACACATATCACATCAATACATTATCCTCAACTTGAATCCTCAGTACGAGTGGAATGCAACCACTATGGGAGTAGAGCCTTCTTCCCCATCCCTAAACCATGCATTTATGGGGTGTAGTTTAGAGCCTCATTCAAACTCAACATGTGGGTGTAGAAAGTAAATTTAATTCCCTACTCTACCAAGCCATGTGAAAATTATTATTTATCAAATCACCATAACTAGGCCATATTACAACATATTATAATTGATTCTATTGAAAATCGTCCATCCTAATATAGAAGAAACAACATCAGCATTAATACCATTCCATATCCCATTATCCATTTTACCCATTACAATTCGTAGTCATTTATCCAAATTCCTATTCTACTTCCATAACCAATTATGATTATTTAGAAACCCCTTTGCCTCATTCAATATTCAATAGTGGTCATTATTATTCCCTTTATCACCATTTATAATTTCATGTACATTTCTCATGTATTGAATCATTTCATTATTATCAACTCCTCCATGAAACCACATATATTATTTCAATTAATAACCCATTTCAAGTTTAGCATCCTCATCATTTCATATGTGCCATCCCTCTATGGAATGTTAGTATAAATAACATACCATTTGAAACAAGCCCATTTAACTCAATTATACCATTACTAAGCAATGACAAACATCACCTTAATCCATTATTAAACCAAGAAAATGCATATAAATTCTATATAAAATCCACCTAACCATAAAAACATTTTCATCATGGGACATCTATTATTATTCAACAATCCCAAAAGTGATCTTGTAATTTTCTATGTTCTGAAAGGTCAATATTCCACATGGGTGGCCCCAAATTGGTCAAATCATCCTCGATGCTTCCCACGAGGATAATGTGGGATTCCAATCATTATTTAGTTTATCATTCTACTGGATCACACCAAATGAATATATTAAAAAATAATAAGAAAGAAAGAACACATATCTATATGCAGAAATCTACATAAAAATTATTGGATATAACTTATAGATCACCTACCTCTAATATGATGAACAATACACTCCTAATCGAAGCCATAGATCTAGATCCAAAAACCCATTTAATACTAAAATTATATATCACTAGAAAAGGTGGGTTTTATAGCTTCAGAATGATATTGGATAAATATGAAAACCCTAATTGAATTGAGGAAGAAAAGAGAATATTAAACATACCCTGTGCTTCGATATACAACCAACTACGTTCTAAACAGCCTAGAATCAAATGATAGTTTCCTATTCGATGTTTGGGTCCGAAAAGTTCATAACTTGGGTAAAAAATGGTGATATTGTGGATAAAAATGATTTGGTGTTTAAAAACTGAGAGTGGAAAGTTTCGTTAATTTTCTGGCATTTATGGGTCGCAGTGTTTACTGGTACATTTTTCCAAATCATGCACAAATTGTGTGGAAGCTACTACCCAGAAATCAGCCCTCGCATAGTTTTCCTAGCGATTACACATTGTTTAATTAACCATGCGCCAACCATGTGTATGGATATTTCCATGGCTTCATGGTTATCTAGGATACACAGCATGATTTTCACTAATCATGTGAAAACTGTGCAATATGCCATGGAACCCTCTTTTCTGTCTCTTTTATTTCTCGAACCCCCGAAACACCCTCAATTCATAACATGAATATATGAAACACATATATAGCCAAAAATACATGACATAAACTAGACCATAAATATGAACATACCTTGTGGAGAAACTGGGATCTTACATTGTCTGCCTCTCCATGATGGCTTGGAGTTTATCCATTTTAACAGTGGGTAGAAATTCCACCGAGTAAGGATGAAATTGATGTTGGTTTATTAATTTGATAGAGGTAAGGATCTATTCAGACACATTAGTGTCAATTTCAATCTAGGATAAGTATTCCATTTTCCATTCCTTTAATATTCCAAAATGTTTTTCAACTTTTCTTTAAAATCCATGATGATGGCATCCAATAGAGTTTATAACCCAATCCTTCGTGACATTTTCCCAGAATCCATTTAGGACGATCCATACATTTTTTAATTTCCTTATAATGGAGGATATCTAATGTAGTTTATGTGAATTTACTTCATTATAGAGTTATTATTATATTAGATTGTTTGGAGGGTAATGTTAGAGATCCCTTTGGAATAACACATATAATCATCTTGGATAATGAATCATTCAAGTTTTATTATCAACCTACAATTAATTGTATATCATCCCTATGTGTACACAAATACATCTATCCTGGCCACCACAAGATTACAATGATCCATGCATAATGAGATATCATGTGACTAAATCATGCATATTGTAGTTCCAGTTTTATTATTTGGTATTTGAAATGTATTAAACAAACCAATAATAATCCATTTATTTCTCATCTTGTTAAATATTTTCCTCATCTCTGTCAATTGATCCCTTTTCTTGATATAGGATTTGAATTCAATGATTAATGAAATAGTTACATAAAATCATGAAAGGTAGTGAAAAACATTTAAATTAACTACACCCATGATGCATGAAGAAACTCGATGGATTTCCAATTTAAAAATCCAAAAATTATCCAGGTCACAGCTGTGTAATGTTTTTGAATTAAATGTGTATCCAAGACAGACCAATTTAATTTCCCACCTCTTATAAAACACTATAATTGGTTTATATATTAAAAATGGGCATTATATTACACCATTAAGTGTCTATGGGAATTGACCATAGAGGGTTTACCAAGCCCTTGACAATTTCAGAATATTAGTCATGTAGCCTACAAACATTTACTATTGTTTGAGGAACTTCCTATTGTGTAATATTCAACGATGTATTGTTTTTTATTTTTTTATTTTACTTCGGGGATTGAGATCCACCCCATGTCATCACATTCCATATGGGTCCTACTGTCATACTGTATTCATTTGGGATATTTCACAAACTCAAAAACATTATCCAAAAAAATAGTGAGAGGAGTGAACATGTTTGTGGGTTATATTAAATCAATTGGTGCATAACCATAACACCTCATTCTATAAGCCATTAAGGAAGAAAATTTTATGATGGGTGTATCTAAACAGTGTTTCACCCCATCTTTTCTAGATTTTACATTGCTCACATATTCATTTTCATTCAATGAAAATTTTGATAATATGGGGGACCATCCATTGTATGATGGATTGAATCATATCTAGGTGCACTGGCCATTTCCAGTATCCCTTCCTCATTATGCCTAGGATTCTCTATGTGATTCCTTGAAGAATAGTTTTGTGAATTTGAGCTTTTTTCGAGGAAAATTTCTTGATTTCAAAGAGAATATTCAATATTAGGCAGAATCGAAACATTTCAATGACTACTGGCCATTTCAGGTATCTGTGTGCCATTCTATTTAGAATGGGAGGTCGAAACATTGTTGGATTGTGGATTTTGGGTCTGCAGTGGGGAATCCATCATTGAAAAGATCCTCATCTCTCTCTATTGGGATATCATCTATATCAGAGAAGAAAATATCAGCATATATATTCATAGGATACATCACAAGCATCATGTGTCTACATACACCCTTTTCATTCTAAATTTTAAATCCATCATAGGAGGTAATATAATCTTACTGATTGTACATGGCCATTAAATCTTCCACTAATTTGAAAATCAAATTGAGGGAGAGGCTATCCCCTATAAATATCCTTAATTTTTACTTCTGAGGGGGGGATGTGTTTATGTCAATAACATGTGATGTAATCATTAATCCATCGTTCGTATTCACATTTTTCTCATTCATGCCTCTAGAGTTAGAAGAATCAATTATAACCAATGCGTTGAAATCAGTGACTAGAGCCATCTCTTTCCCCCTTTGACAAGTATCCTTTCCTTGTCCTTTCACTGTAAAAATGTCTCTTGATTTATCTCTATTATTTTCATATGATTGATTGCCTAAATTTCTTCATGTCATATATAATTTATTCTTCCTCTCAATATTGAATTTCTTTATTGATATAATCATAACCTATTGTAATGACATCATCTTCAACAATGTAGGATTTCATATCTACTTCTATGAGAACTATGAAAATATATCTAAATCTTGTATTATCCATTTTTCAATCCATCTTGATCAGGTTTATAACTAAATTGGATATCTCCAATAGAATTATTAGATGCCAACTAAGCCAGTTCAGCTAGTAAATATGTATCCATAGATACATATGTGTGTTCCTGACATTTACAAGAAAAAATTTGGATCCCACTACTTAATTTTCATTAATCTAGGAATCTATGGGAATAATCCAAAACAACATTACCTCTTTTTGAGTTCAATAGAGTGAATGAAAATTTTGTTAAAACCTATTAAAAAAAATTTTATCCTCCATTACATAAATCACCCTCTTTTCATAGTAATCTGACACGACTCATTGAACATCCACAACCACTCCCATTTAAGTGTGAGAACTCCAGAATTAATAGATTTATATAATAGAAAAACACTTTTATCGAAGGAATATTGATTGTATGCAACATCATCAATGCAGCGTATATTGAGGTCCCTCCCATTTGAATGTGTTATCGATGTCGAGGAAATAATGTTTTGAAGATGATTTGGAAGCACCTAGAAAAATTTAATTATGTTTAGGTGTTATTGGATGAAACATGGAATATGGATTTATAGTGGAGTAGAAGTTGTGTAGATCACTATAAACAAAATAATTTGATAATCTTGATTCTACATCGATTAAGTGATATCCTATGTATATTTTCGTAGGTCACATTCAGTATGTTCATTGTTGTTATAAAATTATGTTTCTTTAAGATTCAGCTTTTGTTATGATTATATGATCTGTATTATTTAGAAAATATTAGTATTCTATGAATATAATAGGATGAATATGAAAATTAAATTGATGAATTATAATTGAATAAATGAATAAAGAGAGTGAATACATTGTTAAAATGATCATTAATATTTTAATATACTATGAATATAACCCCACCCAAATAATTTTTCAATGACTATATGGTTATTATTTAGGAAGCACATGTTTGGAATACTTGCAAGAACATTATATTTTTTATGAATAGATCATATATATATCATTTGGATGAAATATAGTGGAAAATAGAATGTGTATAGATATTGGGATGACACTACACTTTATGGATCATATGAGGGGAAACAATTGTAATGATGATTTAGATAATATGGAATAAATTAAAATCGAAACTCAATACGACCTTTGCGAATGTATAAAGATGTTTTAGAGCTTATTTAGTTGATATAAAAGTCCATTGTATTTAATTCTTACTCAATACGAAATATTTTCCTCTTTTTGAAGTCATATAAATTAAAATATAACATTGTATAGAGCAAAAACAATATTACAGAACTTCATGGTCTCTATAATTATATTATACCAAAAGTAAATGTACAAGCTTTCCAAAAAAATTGATGTTAAAAGAATACTATGCTCAACTTTTATAATCCTCAAAAAACAAAATCATGTCTAAGTTATTTAATATTTCTTCACAATGACCAGGAAACACTCATAAAATTCACTAACAGTTGAGATAGTCATTATAAGAAAGATGAATCAAGTTCTTATAAAGTTATATCATACATTCCTCACATTCCATGGTTAAGAAGACAAAATAGATGTCAGGGAAACATGAGAGAATTAACACAAGATGTTGATAAAATAATTAATGGTGGGAAAATATTTTTCTATTTGACTATCCTCAGTGGAAGAAAATTGATTCTATTTATCATTCCAAGGTTTTTAAATAATAAATGAAATTCCTTAAACACTATTTTAAGTAGATATTTATAACTAACTTTTAAACATAATTTCTCCAATTATATGTTTTTAATTTCAAAAAACGGTCTTCTAAAATTGTGTTGAGTATGTTGTTTGGAGTCGGACGGAACCAGCTAATTTTAAGGTGAACTATAATATATCCTTATGATTAGTAATATGTCCCTATATAATAGTAAATTGTATTATTATTTTATTTTTCATATGGCTCTAAGATAATGACTTCATAAATGATATAATAATGATGTAACATTTCTCGTTGAATTTTATAAAGTAATATATGATATGAGGTGTCCCATGTGGCTTGTACCAAAGGAAAATACTAAAGGCATGCCCATGGTTTTGAAAATACCACTAACAAAGTGTCCCAAGGAAATTATTGGAATATTCCCCCACTTTTCCAATAAATTCCTATATATTCCCTTATTCCATTCATTCCAAATGCCTCCTAAATAAATCTATAGCATTATTAAATTCCTATTAGTCCTCCCAAGGTATCCCCAAGCCCCATGGTCTATACCATCATGTCTTATGAGTTACTATACAAGGTAAGATAATTCTCAACTTCATTCTTTTTCAATTATAGTTCTCTTTTATGTGGTATAACATTAAGTTTCCACACTATGTTCTTATTTCAATTTTATCCATTATCAATACTATGATCTAAATCATTTCTAGATGGGTGACCCCCCATAACCAGTCTCTTTATGGTTTTATAATACCATATTTTATAGTCGTTAGGCATCTGAATTTTCTTAAGGGATATCTCAACATTCCTATTATTTGGAGTGATTTTCCCTTCTTTTTCTTTACTCATATCCCCTTATCCTAGAGGAATTAATTATCCAATATCTTATATATTTTTTATATAATCATTTTTATGGAATATTCACCATTACACTTCTCCTCCTCTTCTACATATTCATGAAACTAAAACACCATCTATGATGTGTCGATTTACCAACATCATGGATGAATTGATTTCAATTTCATTTACATAATTAAAGGTAGGTCATGAAACCATTTTTATGATAAAACCAGAATATAATTTATTTATTATATCATTTATAAGGATATTGAATTATTTTTTAAATAGGTGATTAATTTATAATACAAAACGAGTTCACTTTGATCGAAAAGTCACCAAAATGACCTAAACAAATATAAAAAATATTGTAACATTTGAATCATATACATTTTAGAATTCAAAATGATAAATTGAATAATTTATGGTTCTAGAAATATTTATATTCCATGACATTCAAATTATGGATTTTCATATCCAATCCACAAGAATATTCATCCTGAACTGATCAAGTAAACCATTTAATGAACGCAAATGACACAATGTAAATAAAAAAATATTACTAATAAATGTGCTGAATGATGTTTTAAATTGGTCATATATGGTGGTATAAAGATTAATATGTTTCATTGTGATATTAATTTCACCCTTTTAACCATTATACATGAGGTCTAAACAATTTTTTGGAAATAAAAACCCATGGTAATGGAATTCATAAACCAATATAAATTATTTGGATTAAGATTATTCTTTAAACATTATGTGGTATTAGAATTTTATTTAATGAATTTTTTTCTTTATATTATGTTGAGATATGAGTATTTAAAGATTATAAACATATATAGTAAATTATATTAATTCTCACTCCAATTATATTTTAAGGGACATTTGTTTTAAATTCTTTTTAAAATTCACAGTAATAAATTTTGAAAATGTTTTTTAATGGCAATAGTGGTTTTATCTAATTTTCAAGATAATATATTATCATGATATGTTCCCTGGAGATTATTTATTTTAGATTGAGATAATTATACCCCATTATATTTTTGGTTGATCCCATTATAGCTTAAGATATGACAAGTGAGACCCATTATAGCTCCCCAATGCATTGGTTACTTCAGAGATGAAAGATGATTTAAATGTTGTTTTATGTATTAGGGTGAATGAAAATTTTGAATAGTAAATATGTCCCATGTAAACTGAATAATGTTTCTATGCATATGAGTTTTTATGATTATGGGTTTTATTGGTTGTTATGTTATCACATGACTAATTCATTCATTCTTTATATCCCTTACTATGTTTTATAATCATCCCATGCTTTTAAAATGGTTTTTCCTATGATATATGGCTAGGTAAGATAAATAATGGAATCATGATGTTTGGTATGGAGTTTTGTTAAAGAAATCATTTTAATGTTATAATGGTTTATATTATTAAATAAATTATATTGTTTTAGTAGTATCATATTTGAATCAATGTGGTGGTTCTTGTATGTTAAATTTCCTAATTATTTTAAACTCCTAACCAAAAATGATCCTCAATGTGTAATAATGTGCATTCATGTGTAAAATTCAAAATTAAGTTATGTTTTAAGTACGAGTCATTATCGTTGGTATCATAACATGGTTTATATAACATTAGAGGTTGGGAAGTTATTAAAAAAATAAAATAACTTATTTATAGTATATGGTAATATGAAATGTTTTAGAATTTAAGGATTACAATGTTTCTTCATCTAAGATATATATGTATAGAATGGTATTTTTCAAAAGAAATAGGCAAGATGAAGAAACATGGCACCAATAGGATTATGAATGTCAGAATCTACAGTCCAAAATGTTGGGAATCAGAACCAATTAGTTTGTGACAACAATTGATCAGTTGACCCAAGAAATAAATGGGGGTGGTAACCCTGCTAGTGAGGAACATGATATAGTTTGAATAAATATTTTCCAAAAACTATTTGACTCAGAATAGAGAATCAATTTCTGGAAATGAAGCAGAATGATAAGGATTCTATGGAAACATATTAAGTCAATTTTACAGGAATGTCCAGGTATGTTGTAACAACCCAGGTAAATAAATAATATTACATTCTAATGATTATCAATTATTTTGAATAAAATGTTAATACTACTTTTAATGTTAATTCTATGCTCGATGGCATACCCAATACGCAACAACGAGTTTCTTTGAAATCTTACGTTGCACACTAATAATATAATAATATTATAATTGTTAACGCCTAGCCATTATAATAGAGGGAATGAATAGAAATACCTACAAAATGATTACATATTTTTGTAAGATATTTTTACATTTTCCCAATAAATGTTAGAGGATAAAAATGCAAATGAATCCAATTTTAAGCATAAATCTTCTAATATTCTTTAAAAGGTCAATTAACCGCATTTTGATGGAGAACCCTTTTGAAATATACTTTTGAAAATTTTATAAGTTTTATTTGAAAAAACAAAATCATTCTTTAGAATTTGGACATCAAAATTTACTTTGTGTAAATTTTTGTTATTTTTCTGATAATGATCATTTTAGTTAAAATGTTGCATTTTAATTGAAACCCTTATTTTAATCTCATTTATTAATATGGATAGATTATATTTTTAATTGATATTAAATTTTATTTAGAATATATTTTTACCATTTAATCCAATGGTGTTCATTCTAATTAATTTCACTTTGAAATTCGACTTAAACTATTGTCAATCCTTTAATAGGTAATGTTTCTTAAAAACAAGCTATTTGTTTTGACAGCGGGAATGAATTTTTAAATAAATTAATGCAACATATATATTTTTAATTTTGTAAAATAGAAATCATTTTTGAATTTGGAATATATAATATATCTTAGGGTGAATTTTTGGTATTTTTCTAAAAAACATCACTTTTTTTATGAATAGTGAAACCACTAAGTGGTAGTTAAAGAAACTGATTTTTCATTTAAATAAATCTTTACCACATCTGTGATTTGATTTTAAAAAATCCAACATACATGGTTGTCATTAAGAACTAAAATGTGGTTCAATGAGATTAAAATAATTTTTTGGTGAATAGTAACTTATAAGTTATATTAATCACGATTAGAGGTAATTAGTGTAATTTATGTTAAAGATAATGTTATAATAATATGAAATGACCTTGACACATGTAATTCCCTTATTGGATGATCCATCACCAACCATGAAAATCCATGGGTAAACATGGGGACCCCATGGAGCCACTCTAGTTTGAAAATGACATTAATAACTTTGTATTTAAAGTTAAAATTAAAATGTCCAAAACATGTATTGTTTTACTAAAAGAATTTTTAAATGGGGTTATAAAAGTAATATTTTTGACTATAAATATTATTTAGAAATCTAAAAGGATTTCCTACATCATGATAGTTTATTTTATAATTTGTAGACATTAAATAAATTATTTTTTTATAACACCGTGATAATGCAGTGATTACCTCATAAATAAATGATTTAAATAAAATGAGAAGATATGGTGAAATATAATTCTTAAACTTGTCACAAACCTATTGTATTGGTGGATTTAGAAACCTTATCACCTTATCCTAGAAATACATCCTTTTGGGACCTTTAAAATCCGAAAATAATTTTATAATAAAGTAAAAATTTATAACATTCAAAGAGTGTCCCTCCTCTTCTCTTATAAAAGGCCCCCACCTATACCACCTTACCCACACCTCTCAAGACTTTATATCAGACAACCCATGCCCATTACATCTCTCCATATACCTCTATTCATCATTGAAGGCTCATATTTGGAATAATTCTCTTCAAGAAACCCTTTTGGTTCAAACGAAGATTAGTTACCCGATTTAAAGGTAATGTCTTCACTTGTGTTCTTTTGTTTTATTTTGCTTCTCCAAACCCCTAAAATCTTCTTATTCCTTTATTTTGTAACAACACCAGTATCTTAAATATAATAGGATGTTTTTAGGTGAAGTATTCGAGCTACACTTACACACACCTCCATCTAATGGTTAAAGAACATACTGTTTCTTTGGATGGTTAATTACTACCTCATGAAACGATGATTGTTCCATCTTCTCTTAACACATTTCATGGTGGCCATTATGATGTCACTGTATTTTATATATGATATATATGGTATTTATTTTTTTTTCATATTCTTCTATATTTTATATTTAAAACATACCTTTATTCTTTTCATGTTGTGCAAATGTGATAATTTCATACGAGGAAGTGTGGACTACCGCCCCCTCAAGTGATGTGACTCGTTCATGCAATACATGTAATGTATAAAGAATAAAATTAATGAACTTATGTGACGTATATAACATATATATTATACTATAATTATAATATATATATCTCTCAATTGTTTTTAATTCCATTAATATGTCAAAGAAATGAAAGTAGCATTCATGCGTACGTATGGCATACCGTCTCCATGAACGGTGCATTTCATTTCATTTTATCTCCAAATGTTATTGAATATTATAAAATGAATATGTACTATATATATATGATATTAAATCATTAATACAATTCTTTAGATTATTTACTTATAACTACATGGACAATCATTTTCATACAAGTTCGTTTTTGACTAATGTACCAAACATCAACAAAAACATCTCAAATGAACTCACATTATTAACCAATTATTATAACATTATAATATGTGATATGAACTGAGTATTAATATTTAAAGGAGGTCCTTACGAAATTATAAATTGACCAAAGTTTATTATTTAGTAATATAAAGAAACGAACAAGACAAGTCAGACTTGAGATAAAGGATCCAACCTCTCTCTTTCTTTTAAAGTACACTCTTTTATGTCACTTCATCTAAGATCCTATTTCATATGATGGTGGATGATCTTTTATATTAATATTACTATAAATTTTATGTTCATATGTTTTTAGATTCTTTTTTATTTCATCAATCCATTTTTTGAAGTTGTATGAGGCGCTGTTAGGCTGTCGAGTTTTCATAAGTGATTTTTCATCTCACTTTTTATTTCCATGAGATTCATGTTACATTGGATACTATTTCATTTTGGGTTGTGTATGTACTGCACATTATTTTACTATTGTTATAATATACTCTCATTTATGGGTATTTACATCTTCATTGTATGACCCTTCTTTTTTTGGGTGTATGTTTCGAATGTTGCCCAAATCAGTAAGGGAACTTTTCACCACCCTATTTTTAAAAGACTTATTTTGTCATGTCTTTTAATTTACATCTTTTTATATTGGGATATGTTATTATATATCCTTATTGATCTATATATTATGTCCAAGTGATGATATACCATTTTCCCTCTCATCAAATAATTTTATGAATTTTATAGTGACACCATTAGGCTGTCAAATTTTACCATGGGAACTTCTTAACCCAATTTTGATTTCTTTGGGTTCAACATGTATTTATTTAATATTTCATTCTTTTAATATGTTTTAATGAACATTGATTGTTTTAAAATTTATTTCCACTTATATTGGGTGTATTTATATTTTTCACACAAAATTATGAGATTGATTCATCCTTAATTTAAGGATACCTTCTTTATAAGGGATTTCATTTTATTTTACATTTCTATTGAGACTCCATTGTTGTTATGAACCAATTCATTCTTATATGATGTATAAACTATCCTTTTTAATATTATATCATGAATCCCTTTATTCTCATGATATTATAAAGTTATTATTAAATGTTATTCCTCAAATATTGTGTTCAAGTGCCTCTGATTTTGTTAAAAACCCATTAACTAAAATGTCGTTTTAAATGTTTTAATGATTTATTCATATAAATGTTTCTCATTAATATCCTGGTTTTCAAAATGGTATTAAGGATTTATTTATATGGATATTAATGGTTTAATATGTTAAAAGCTTCAAAGTTGTATGGGACACTTTGATTCAAAAATCTCTTTATTAAATGTTTTAAATGGTTTGAAAATGGTTTTTAGAATGTATTCATTATTTCAATATATTAAAATTGTTATATTGTTATTTCAATGTGGGAATGTTATATTTCTTTTATGCTTATGTTATTTTCTATGATTATGTTATGGTTCCTGGTCATTGTTTATAAATATGGGTGGTTCTGTGATAAACTAAGGGGGGTGAGACCGATATAGCTCTCTAATGAATTGGGTAACGTGAAGGGGTTAAATGCTAAGGTTTCTCCGAATAGATTTAGGGAATATACAATGATGGGTATTCCAAATGAAACCATGAGGTTTACTCCCTGTGTAATAATTTTATGAATGCCTCAAGTTACCTTTATTTCTTATTATTTCTATGAGTTATTCATAAATCTTATGATTTCATGAGATATGTTAAATTGCTTGTGTTTTATGAGTAAAGTATGATTTCATTGATTCTTTTGTGTAGATGGAGTAATGTTTTCTTTCCGTATTGTTATAACCCTTACTGAGCCTTTTATGCTCATCCCAAGTTTTTTTGAAATGCTTTTCACATGACATAAAGTTGAATAGGGTCAAGGATGGGATCAAGGAAATCTCAGGTTGTCTAAAACAAGGAACTAGACATAACTCTTTTGTTCAAGAGTTTTTATATTTCTGAACAAAATGGAAGCTGAGTATATGTGTTTACTTTGTAATCTTTGATATGTAATAGTTATTTCCTAATTCTCTAAAAATATAAACCTGAAAAGATCTTCAATGTGAATTATTCATTTAATTCAATAATAAGTAATGATTATGGTCGGGTTCTTATAGTTGGTATCATAGGATGGTTTACATAACTTTAGAGGTTAGAGTGTTAAGTGGCAAGTTGTGTATAACAACAATGGTTATTATATGAGATAGATTCATTGTTATTTTTGAAGGTTGGAATGAGTTTGAGATAACTTGGATAAGAATATCTTATTGTTTATCTTCTTCTTTAGTACATAATAATTTTGATGACATACTCACACTGACATTTCTAGTTTTAGTAAATGGATGGATCTAGTAGGCACCAAAGTGACAATGGGATTGAAATAAACTATGGTGGTTCTCTGATTAAGAGATTAGATAAAATGGGGGATTCAATGAGAAATCTTGTGGTTTTTCTAAACCAAATATCAGGAGTCATGATCAACCACATTAATCTTGGTGAGTTCCCTAATGCATCATGTACGAGAGAACCAACTTGACATGGAATATTAGGTAATAATTATAAAGGTAACCATTAGGGTTTATATGATCCTTACTTTTGAGGTAATTATGGGTTACTATACATTATGATGAAATATGAATGACATGAGATAAACTTGAGGTTAAATTATGTTATGGTTTTTTGGAAGATTTTATCTCATTTTGGGGAATGTTTTAAGAATTATATAGTATTCGAAAAAGAACAACACGCAGACTGTGTGAAAACCCGTCGCATCGGACAAAGCTACGGGAATCGAACCCACAACCAAAGTGTGACAGGTATTTATTTCCTACCACTGGACTACATCAAGTACCTGGTTAGTTTGACTAATTATTTTTATTAAGATTATTTAATGAAACAAGTCTAAGTTGATTTTGGGTTATCTATGCAAATGATAAACCTATCATAGAGAATATGGGATTAGGTTGATTAGTTTTTAGTATGAGACTTTAAGAGAAACAGATGTTATTTAGAGATAGATGTTAATTTGTACCTTGGTAGACTATGTGATTAAATACTTCAAATATTTGGGTTTCAATCTTAGTTGGGTTTACATTGAAAAACTTTATGGACAAATTGTTTATTGAATCTTCTTTGTTGAACTTTGGGTTTCGTTTGTCAAATTTTGGAGATTATGAGTAGTTTTTATTTTTGTAAAAAAAATATCCTTTTTGGATATTATCTGAACTCGTACTAATCATTTTGGTTTGATTTTGGTTCAGATATAAAGACATGGGAAAAATATAGTTCTCTTTTGTGGATTAGGTGATTCTCAACAATTTTATTATAGTACTCTTAATGAGAACAAGTCTTCCTAAATACTCCTCTTTTGGAGAAAATATGAGTTTAATTAAGTAATCTAGTAAATGATGAAATTATACATGACAAGTAAGTATGTTTCATTATGATTTAGTTAAACTCAAAAATAAATTCCTCAATGAAGAGTCACTTAAAACAAAAATGATTTCTATTAATGTTTCCTACTAGGGAATCTAATACCATTTAACCCATCACAAGTTTGTGATTTTCTTGTTGTTAACTTTCTCATAGACATGTTTACTATCACTCTCCTTCAGAACATGACCCTTTTATTCTCCTCATTATCCATATTTTTATACTTGGAATCCTAGTATGGCTTAACTTGGGTGACCTTTGTACTTCTCTCTATTTCTGTTAAAGTCATAGTTTTACTGACTCTTGTTCTGATGTGGGACATTCATTGAAGTTTCCAAGACCAATTTTGAAATTGCGAGTACGCAATTGCAGAAAGGGGGGAAGGATGTAACATCCCAGGTAAATAAATAATATTAAATTCTAATGATTATCAATATTTGTGAATAAAATGTTAATACTTCTTTAAATGGGAATTTTATGCTTGATGGTGTACCCAATACGCAACAACGGGTTTCTTTGAAATCTTGCGTTGCCCACAAATAATATTATAATATTATAATAGTTAACACCTACCCGTTGTAATGGTGGGAATTAATAGAAATAACTACAAAATGATTACATATTTTTGATAGAAATTTTTACATTTATGAAATAAATGTTATAGCCATAAAATGCAAATGAATCCAATTTTAAGCATAAATCATCTAATATTCTTTAAAAGGTCGATTAACCGCCTTTTGATGGAGAACCCTTTATAAATATACTTTTGAAATTTTTATATGTTTTATTTGACAAAATAAAATCCTTCTTTTGAATCTTGACATCAAAATTTACTTTGTGTAATTTTTTGTTATTTTTCCGATAAAGATCATTTTTAGTGAAAAAGTTGCATTTTAATTCAAAACCTCCTTTTAATCTGATTTATTTACATGGATATATTATATTTTTAATTGAGATTAAAGTTTATTTAGAATATATTTTTACCATTTAATTCAATGGTGTCCATTGGAATTAATTTCACTTTGAAATTGGACTTAAACTAGTGCCAATCTTTTAATAGGTATTGTTTCTTAAAAACACACTATTTGTTTTGACAGCGAGAATGAATTATTAAATTAATTAATGAAACTTATATATTTTGAATTTTCTAAAATAGATGGAATTTTTGAATATGGAATATCAAATATAGCTTAGGGTGAATTTTTGGTATTTATCTGAAAAACTTCAATTTTTGATGAATAGTGAAACCACTAAGTGGTAGTTAATGAAACTGATTTTTCATTTAAATGAAACATTACCACTTCTGTAATTTGATTTTCAAAAATCCAACATACATGGTTTTCATTAGGAAATAAAATGTGGTTCAATGAGATTAAAATAATTTTTTGGTTAATAGTAACTTTCAGGTTTTATTAATCGCGATTAGAGGTAATTAGTGAAATTTAAGTTAAATATAATGTTATAATAATATGGAATGACCTTTAAACATGTACTACCCTTATTTAATGAGTCATGGCCGACCAAGAAAATCCATGGGTACACTTGGGGACCCCATGGAGCCACTCTGGTTGGAAAATGAAATTAATAACTTTTTATTTAAAGTTAAAATTAAAATGTCACAAACATGTACTGTTTTACTAAAACATTTTTTAAATGGGGTTATACAAGTCATATTTTTTACTATAAATATTAATTAGAAATATAATACGGTTTCCTATATCATGATATATATTTTTAAAAAATTTATACATTAAATAAATTATTTTATTTATGACACCGTGATAATGCAGTGATTACCTCACAAATGAGAGATTTAAATAAAATGAGAATATAGGGTGAAATATAAGTCTTAAACTTGTCACAAACCTATTGTATGGGTGGATTTCAAACCCTTCTCACCTTATCCTCTAAATACATCCTTTTGGGACCTTTAAAATAAGAAATTCATTTTATAATAATGTAATATTTTATAACATTCAAAGATTGTCCCTCCTCTTCTCTTATAAAAGGCCCCCACCTATACCACCTTACCCACACCTCTAAATCCTTTGTATCAGACAAACCCTGACCATTAAATATCTCCACATACCTCTATTTATCATTCAAGCCTCACATTTGGCAGAATACTTTTCAAGAAACCCTTTTGGTTCAAACCAAGATGAGTTACCCGATTTAAAGGTAATGTCTTCACTTGTGTTCTTTGGTTTTATTTTGCTTCTCCAAACCCCTAAACTCATTTTATTACTTTCTTTTGTAACAAAACCAGTATCTTAAATTTAATAGGATGTTTTTAGGTGATGTACTCTAGCTACACTTACACACACCTCCATCTAATGGTTAAAGAACATACTGTTTCTGTGGATGGTGAATTACTGCCTCACGAAACGATGATTGTTCAATCTTCTCTTAACACCATTCATGGTGGCCATTATGATGTCACTATATTTTAAATATTATACATATAGTATTTATTTTTTCCATATTCTTCTGTATTTTATATTTAAAACATACCTTTATGCTTTTCATTTTTTTCCAATGAGGTTATTTTATACGAGGAAGTGTGGACTACTGCCCCCTCAAGTGATGTGACTCATTCATGCAATACATGTAATGTATAAAGAATGAAATTAATGAACTTATGTGACCTATAAAACATATATATTATAATTTAATCATAATATATATCTCTATGAATTATTTTTAATTCCATTAATATGTAAATGAAATGAAAGTAGCGTTCATGCGTACGTACGGCCTGTTGTCTCCATGAACGGTGCATTTCATTTATTTTTATCTAGAAATGTTATGGAATAGTATAAAATGAATATTTACTGGATATATATGATTTTTAAATAATTAATACTATTTTGTAGAATATTTACTTATAACTACATGGAAAATCATTTTCAAACAAGTTCATTTTTGAATCATGTAGCAAACATCGACAAAAACATCTAATATGAACTCACATTATTAAACAATTATTATAACATTATAATATGTGATATGTACTGAATAATAATATTTAAATGAGGTCCTTAATAAATTATAAATTTACCAAAGTTTATTATTCAGGAATATAAAGAAACGAACAAGACAAGTCGGACTTGAGGTAAGAGATCCAACCTCTCTCTTTCTTTTTAAGTACTCTCTTTTATGTCACTTCTTCTAAGATCCTATTTCTTATTTTGGTGGATGATATTTTATATTCATATTACTGTAAATTTTATTTTAATATGTTTTGAGACACGTTTTATTTCATCAATCCATTTTTTGATGTTGTAAGTGGCGTCGTTAGGCTGCCGAGTTTTCGTAAGGTATTTTTCATCTCACTTTTTATTTCCGTGAGATACATGTTACATTGGCCACTATTTCATTTTGGGTTGTGTATGTACTGCCCATTATTTTAATATTGGTATAATATAATCTCATTTATGGGTATTTACATCTTCATTGTATGACCCTTCTTTCATGGGGTGTACGTTTCGAAAGTTTCCCAAATCGGTAAGGGAACCTTTCACCACCCTCTTTTTAAAAGAGTTATTTTGTCATGTCTTTTAATTTACATCTTTTTATGTTGGGATATGTTATTATATATCCATATTGATGTAAATTTTATGTCCATGTGATGAGATTCCATTTTCTCTCTCATCAACTAATTTTATGAATTTTAATGTGACGCCGTTAGGCTGTCGAATTTTACCATGGGAACTTTTTAACCAAATTTCGATTTCTTTGGGTTCAACATGTATTTATTGAATATGTCATCCTTTAAATATGTGTGAATGAAAATTAATTGTTTCACACTTTAGATGCACTTATATTGGGTGTATTTATATTTGTCACACATAATTATGAGATTGATTCATCCTTAATTTAAGGATTCCTTCTTTATAAGGGATTTCATCTCATATTTCAATTCTATTGAGACTCCATTGTTTTTATGCACCAATTCATTCTTATATGGTCTATACACTATCCTTTGGAATATTATATCATGAATACATTTATTCTAATGATATTATAAACTTCTGATTAAATTTTATTCCTCAAATATTGTATTTAAGTGTCTCTCATTTTGTTAAAAACCCATTAACTAATATATCATTTTAAATGTTTTAATGATTTATTAATATAAATATTTCCAATTTATATCCAAGTTTTCATAATGGTTTTAAGAATTTATTTATATGGATATTAGTGGTTTAACATTTTAAAACCTTCAAAGTTGTATGTGACACTTTGATTCAAAAATATCTTTATTAAATGTTTTAAATAGTTTGAAAATGGTTTTTAGAATGGATTCATTATTTCAATATCTTAAAAATGTTATATTGTTATTGAAATGTCGGAATGTAATATTTCCTTTATGCTTAAGTTATGTGCTATGATTATGTTATGGTTCTTGGGCATTGTTTATGAATATGGGTGGTTCCGTGATAAACTAAGGGTGGGTGAGCCCGATATAGCTCTCCAATGCATTGGGTAACGTGAAGGGGTCAAATGCTAAGGTTTCTCCGAAGAGATTTTGGGAATATACTATGATGGGTATTCCAAACGTAACTATGAGGGTTACTCCCTATGTAATAATGTTATGAATTCCTCATGTTACCTTTATGTCTTATGATTTCTATGAGTTATTCATAAATCTTATGATTTCATGAGGTATGTTAAATTACTTGTGTTTTATGAGTAAAGTATGATTTCATTTATTTTTATGTATACATGGACTAATGTTTTCTTTCCGTATTGTTATAACCCTTACTGAGCCTTTTATGCTCATCCCATGTTTTTTTTGAAATGTTTTTGATACGACATAAAGTTGAATAGGGTAATGGATGGGATCAAAGAAATGCCATGTTGTCTAATACAAGGAACTGGACATAAATCTTTTGTTCAATAGTTATTATTTTTCTGAAAAAATAGAAGTTGAGTATATGTGTCTACTTTGTAATCTTTGAGATGTAATAGTTATGTCAAAATTCTCTAAAAATAAAAACCTGAAAATATCCTCAATGTGAATTATTCATTTAATTCAATAATAAGTAATGTTTATGGTCGGGTCCTTATAGTTGGTATCATAGGATGGTTTAGATAACTATAGAGGTTAGAGTGTTAAGTGAAAAGTTGTGTATAACCACAATGGTTATTATATTAGATAGAGTCATTGTTATTTTTGACGGTTGGAATGAGTTTGAGATAACATGGATAATTATATCGTAGTGTTTATCTTATTCTTTAGTACATAATGATTTTGTTGATATACTCACACTGACATTTGTAGTTTTAGTAAATGGATGGATCTAGTAGGCACCAAAGTGACAATGGGTTTGAAGGAAACTGTGGTGGTTCACTAATTAAGGGACTGGATGAAATGGTGGATTCAATGAAAAATCTCGTGGTTATTCTAAACATACTATCAGGATTCATGATCAACCACTTGAACCTTGGTCAGTTCTCTAATGCATCATGTACGAGAGAACCAAATCGACATGGAATTTCAGGTAATAAATATAATGGTAACCATTAGGGTTTATATGATCCTTACTTTTGAGGTAATTATGGGTTACTATACGTTATGATGGAATACGAATGAAATGAGATAAACTTGAGGTTAAATTATGTTATGGTTTTTTTGAAGATTTTATCTCATTTTGGGTAATTTTTTAAGAATTATATAGTTTTGGAAAAAGAAAAACACACAGACCGTGTGAAAACCCGTCGCATCAGACAAAGCTACGAGAATCGAACCCACAACCAAAGTGTGACTGGTATTTATCGCCTACCACTGGACTACGTGAAGTCCCTGGATAGTTTGACTAATTATTTTTAGTTTGATGATTTTATGAATCAAGAGTAAGTTGATTTGGGGTTATCTATGGAAATGATTAACCTATCATAGAGAATATGGGATTAGGATGATTACTATTCAGTATGATACTTTAAGAGAAAGAGATGTTATTTAGAGATAAATGTTAATTTGTGAGTTGGGAGACTATGTGATTAAATCCTTAAAATATTTGGTTTTCAATCTTAGTTGGGTTTACATTGAAGAATGTTATGGACAAATTGTTTATTGAATGGTCTTCGTTGAACTTTGGGGTTTGTTTGTCAAATTTTGGAGATTAGGAGTAGTTTTTATTTTTGAAAAAAAATATCCTTTTGGGTATTATCTAATCTCATACTAATCATTTTGGTTTGATTTTGGTTGAGATCTGATGACATGGGAATCATATAGTTCTCTTTTGTGGATTAGGTGATTCTCAAGAAGTTTATTATAGTTCTCTTAATGCGAACACGACTTCCTTAATACTCGACTTTTGGAGAATTTATGAGTTTGATTAAGGAATCTAGTAAAAGTTCAAAGCCTACATGACAAGTAAGAATGAATCATTATGATTTAGTTAAGCTCAAAAATAAATTCTTCAATGAAGAGTAACATTAAACAAAAATGTTTTCTGTTAACTTTTCCTACTAGGGAATCTAATACCGTTTAACCCATCACAAGCTTGTGATTTTCTTGTCGTTAACTTTCTCCTATACATGATTACTATCACTCTCCATCAGAACATGACCCTTTTTTTCTCCTCCATATCCCTATTTTCATAATTGGAATCCGAGTATGGGTTTACTTGGGTGACCTTTGTACTTCTATCCATTTCTTTTAAAGTCATAGTTTTACTGACACTTATTCTGATGTGGGACATTCAATGAAGTTTCCAAGCCCAATTTTGAAATTGCGAGTATGCAATTCCAAAAATGGGGGAAGGATGTAACATCCTAGGTAAATAAATAATATTAAATTCTAATGATTATCAATATATGTGAATAAAATTTTAATACTACTTTAAAGGAAATTTTATGCTTGATGGAATACCCAATACGCAACATCGAGTTTCTTTGAAATATTACGTTGCACACTAATAATATAATAATATTATAATAGTTAAAACCCAGTCGTTTTAATGGAGTCAATGAACATAAATAACTACAAAATTAGTAGATATGTTTGTTAGATATTTTTACATTTATCAAATAAATGTTAGAGGCTTAAAATGCAAATGAATCCAATTTTAAGCATAAATCTTCTAATATTATTTAAAAGGTCGATTAACCGCCTTTTTATTGAGAACAATTTTTAAATATACATTTGAAAATTTTATATGTTTTATTTGACAAAATAAAATCCTTCTTCAGAATCTGGACATCAAAGTTTACTTTTTGTAAATTTTTGTTATTTTTCTGATAAAGATCATTTTTATTAAAAATGTTGCATTTTAATTCAAAACCTCTTTTTAATATGATTTATATATATGGATAGATTATATTTTTAATTGATATTAAAGGTAATTTAGAATATATTTTTACCATTTAATCCAATGGTGGCCATTGGAATTAATTTTACTTTGAAATTGGACTTAAACTAGTGTTAATCTTTTAATTGGTATTGTTTCTTAAAAACACGCTATTTGTTTTGACATCGAGAATGAATTATTATTTTAATTAATGAAACTTATATATTTTTAATTTTGTAAAATAGACATCATTTTTGAATTCAGAATATCAAATATAACTTAGGGTGAATTTTTGATATTTTTCTGAAAAACATCAATTTTTTATGAATAGTGAAACCACTAAGTGGTAGTTAAAGAAACTGATTTTTCGTTTAAATGAAACTTTACCACTTCTGTGATTTTATTTTCAAAAATCCGACATACATGGTTTTTATTAAGAACTAAAATTTGGTTCAATGATATTAAATAATTTTCTGGAGAATAGTAACTTTTAAGTTTTATTAATCGCGATTAGAGATAATTAGTGTAATTTAAGGTAAAGATAAAGTTATAATAATATGAAATGACCTTGACACATGTCCTACCCTTATTGGATGAGTCACGGCTGACCAATAAAATACATGGGTCATCTTTGAGACCCCATGGAGCCACTTTGGTTTGAAATTAACATTAATAACTTTTTATTTAAAGATAAAATTAAAATGTTACAAACATGTATTGTTTTACTAAAAAAAATTACATGGGGTTATACAAGTCATATTTTTTATTATAAAAATTCATTATAAAGATAAAAATATTTCTTACATAATGATATTTTTTAATAATTTTTAGACATGAAAAAAATTATTTTATTTATGACACTGTGATGATGCATTGATTACCACATAAATGAACGATTTATATAAAATGAGATGATAGGGTAAAATATAAGTCTTACACTTGTCACAAACCTATTGGATGGGTGGATTTCAAAACCTTATCACCTTATCCTAAAATCAGAAAATCATTTTATAATAAAGAAATATATTATAACTTTCCAAGAGTGCCCCTCCTCTTCTCTTATAAAGGCCCCCCTCTACAACCTTACCCACACCTCTCAAGCCATTGGATCAGCCAACCCCTACCCATTTGATCTCTCCACATACCTCTATTCATCATTGAAGCCTAACCTTTGGCATAATTCTCTTCAAGAAACCATTTTGGTTTAAACCAAGAGGAGTTACCCGATTTAAAGGTAATGTCATCACTTGTGTTCTTTTGTTTTATTTTGATTGTCCAACCCCCTAAACTCTTTTTCTTCCTTTCTTTTGTAACAACACCAGTGTCGTAAAAATACTAGGATATTTTTAGGTGATGGATTCGAGATACATATACACACACCTCCATCTAATGGTTAATGAACATACTGTTTCTACGGATGACGAATTACTGCCTCATGAAACGATGATTGTCCAATCTTCTCTTAACACCCTTCATGGTGGCCATTATGATGTCACTGTATTTTATATATGATATATATGGTATTTATGTTTTACATATGCTTCTGTATTTTATATTTAAAACATACCTTTATTTTTTTCATTTTGTGCAAATATGATTATTTCATACGAGGAAGTGTAGACTACCGCCCCCTCAAGTGATGTGACTCGTTCATGAAATATATGGAATGTATAAAGAATGATATTAATGAACTTATGTGACCTATAAAACATATATATTATAATTGATTTTTAATATATATATCTCTCAATTATTTTTAATTCCATTAATATGTCAAAGAAATTAATGTAGCGTTCATGCGTACGTACGGCCTAACGTCTCCATGAATGGTGAATTTCATTTATTTTTATCTCCAAATGTTATGGAATAGTATAAAATCAATATGTAATGGATATATATGATATTTAAATCATTAATAAAATAATTTAGATTATTTAATTATAACTACATGGACAATCATTTTCAAACAAGTTCATTTTTCACTCATGTACCAAACATCGAAAAAAATTTCTGATATAGACTCACATTATTAACCAATTATTATAACATTATAATATGTGATATGAACTGAATAATAATATTTACAAGAGGACCATAAGAAATTATAAATTTACCAACATTTATTATTGAGGAATATAAAGAAACGAACAAGACAAGTCGGACTTTAGGTAAGGGATCCAAACTCTCTCTTTCTTTTTAAGTACTCTCTTTTATGTCACTTCTTCTAAGATCCTAATTATTATGTTGGGGGATGATATTTTATTTACCTCTTACTGTACATTTTATGTTCATAATATCTGAGACCCTATTTTATTTCATCAATCCATTTTCAGAAGATGTAAGTGGCGCCGTTAGGCTGCTGAGTTTTCGTAAGGTATTTTTCATCTCACTTTTTATTCCCGTGAGATTCATGCTACATTGGCCACTATTTACCTTTTTGTGGTGTATGTACTGCACATTATTTTACTATTGTTATAATATACTCTCATTTATGGGTATTTATATCTTCATTGTATGACCCTTCTTTCATGGGGTGTACGTTTCGAATGTTTCCCAAATCGGTAAGGGAACCTTTCACCCTCCTCTTTTTAAAAGACTTATTTTGTTACTCCTTTTAATTTACATATTTTTATGTTGGGATATGTTATTATATATCTTTATTGATGTAAATTTTATGTCCAAGTGATGAGATACCATTTTCCCTCTCATCAACTAATTTTATGAATTTTAATGTGACGCCGTTAGGCTGTTGAATTTTACCAAGGGAACTTTTTAACCCAATTTCGATTTCTTTGGGTTCAACATGTAGTTATTTAATATGTCATCCTTTGAATATGTGTGAATTAAAGTTGATTATTTTACACATTATATCCACTTATATTGGGTGTATTTATATTTTTCACACAAAAATTATGAGATTGATTCATCCTTAATTTAAGGATACCTTCTTTATAATGGATTTCATCTCATTTTACATTTCTATTGAGACTTCATTGTTGTTATGCACCAATTCACACTTATATGGTGTATACACTGTCCATTGGAATATTATATCATGAATCCTTTTATTCTCATGATATTATAAAGTTCTGATTAGATGTTATTCCTCAAATATTGTATTCAAGTGTCTCCCATTTTGTTAAAAACCCTTTAACTAAAATATCGTTTTAAATGTTTTACTGATTTATTCATATAAATATTTCTCATTAATATCCATGTTTTCAAAATGGTTTTCAAGATTTATTTATATGTATATTAATGGTTTAAAATGTTAAAATCTTCAAAGTGGTGTGGGACACATTGATTCAAAAATCTCTTCATTAAATTTTTTAAATGGATTGAAAATGGTTTTTAGAATGGATTCATTATTTCAATATCATAAAAATGTTATATTGTTATTGCAATGTGGGAATGTTATATTTACTTTATAATTAATTTATGTGCTATGATTATGTTATGGTTCTTGGGAATTGTATATGAATACAAGTGGTTCCGAGATAAACTAATGGAGGGTGAACCCGATATAGTTCTCCAATGCATTGGGTAACTCGAAGGGGTTAAACGCTATGGTTTCTCTGAAGAGATTTAGGGAATATACTATGATGGGTATTCGAAATGTAACCATGAGGGTTAATCCCTATGTAAGAATTTTATGAATGCCTCAAGTTTACTTTATGCCTTATGATTTCTATGAGTTATTTGTAAAACTTATGATTTCATGAGGAATGTTAAATTGCGTGTGTTTTATGAGTAAATTATGGTATCATTGATTCTTATGTATACATGGACTAATGTTTTATTTCCATATTTTTATAACCCATACTGTGCTTTTTATGCTCATCCCATGGTTTTTTAAAATGTTTTTCACAGGATATAAAGTTGAATAGGGTCAAGGATGGGATCAAGGAAATGTCAGGCTGTCTAAAACAAGGAACTAGACATGACTCCGTTGTTCAAGTGTTTTTATTTTTCTCAAAAAAATGGAAGCTGAGTTGATGTGTCTACTTTGTATTATTTGAGATGTAATAGTTATGTCCTAATTCTCTAAAACTCTAAACATGAAAAGATCCTCAATGTGAAGTATTCATTTAATTCAATAATAAGTAATGTTTAAGGCCGGGTATAAGGCCCCAGCAATAAACCTTACTTAATCTTGAGTTATTACAAGATTACACATTGAGGATCTTTTCGGGTTTAGAGTTTTAGATAATTAGATCATAAAACTTGAATTACATTCGACATATAAACAAAGTGGTTACATAAAGATAGTATTATTCTTTCAAATCAATGGAAACATATTTAAAATAAAACATGGATTCTTTCTTGACACTTCCATGACACTATCATCATATCATGTACCTTTCCCTTGACCTGTGAAAAAAATTTCAAAAAAACTTGGGATGAGCGTAAAAATCTCAATAAGGGATATAAAAATATGGAAAGGAAACATGGTTACATATATACATAAAAATGAAATCATACTTTACCCATAAAACATAAGCACTTTAACATACCTCGTCAAATCATGAAAAAATCATGGAAATCATAAGACATAAAGGTAACTTGAGGCATTCATAACATTCTTACGTAGGGAGTAACCCTCTTGGTTACGTTTGGAATACTCATCACAGTATATTCCCTAAATCTCTTAGGATAAACCTTAACGTTTCACTCCTTCGCGTTACCCAATGCATTGGAGAGCTATATCGGGCTCACATGCCCTTAGTCTATCACGGAACCACCCGTCTTCATAATAATTCCCATGAACCTCAACATAATCGTATCACATAAAACATGCATAAAGGAAACATAACATTTCCACCTTTCAATCACAAGATATAAATACAACACATTGATATAAAAACATTATGAAAACAATTTTCAATACCAAAATAAAAGAAAAGAAAAACATGTTATTTATATTTTTTTAAAGTATGGCTTGTAGAGGAAGCCGAAACTCAAATAATGGTCACGGCGGCGGAGAAGTCGTTGTCGCCGCATACGTACGACAAAAACATTCCCTTTTTTAATTTAGTAAATGCTTCGTATAAAAAATAATCCTTTTGAATAAACATAAAAGTCAAAGGTGTTTATTCACCGTATAAAAGAAGGTTGTGTACAAAACAAAATATGCCTCAATGAAAGGAGATTGAGAAGAAGTCCCATACCTCGGGTCCGACGTGACTCAATCATTCTTTAATCTCCTAAATAATAAACATGATTTAATTTCTACTTGTTTAAGAACCTTTTTCAAGTTCATTATTCCTTTTATATAACTTATTTCCATGTCATGAACACTATGTTATTATTTAAGTTAATAATGGTCGTTTTAACGATCATTGGTACTTGAGTAAAAAATAATCCCTTTTTAATTACAAGTTGATCATGTATCCATTATATCCAGAATGGTATTCATGATGTAGATATCATATATGTCATATATATCCAGTACATGCTTGCATTTATAATATTACATAATCATTTAGAGGTAAGAAATGAAATGCACCATTCATGGAGACGGTAAGCCGTACGTACGCATGAAGGCTACTTTCATTTATATTTCATATTTTATAGAATGGAATCATAATGATATAAAGTTATATTATAATTCTAGTATAATATCATAGTTCCATCCTTTATACATCCCACATATGGTATTTAATGAATCAAATCACTTTGAGGGGGCGGTAGTCCGCACTTCGTTAAATGAAGATATCACGTTTACCCATAATGGAAACCATAAAGGTATGCCAAAAATGGAAAATACAGAAGCTTAAGGAAAAAATAAACATATTATATTTCATATATAAATATAGTTTCATCTTAATGGCCACCTTTTAAGGTGTTAAATGATTGTTGAACAATCATCATTTCGGGAGGCATAAATTCACCATCCACGGAAATAGTATGTTCTTTACCCATTAGATATAGGTGTGTGTAAGTGTAGCTCGAATCCTTCTTATAAAAACATCCTAGTCTATTTTTGATTCTGTAGTTGTTACAAAAGAAATTAATAAAAAGAGTTTTGGGGGTTGGAGAAGCAAAATAATACAAAAGGACTCAAGTGAACAAATTACCTTAAAATCGGGTAACTCCCTTTGGTTTGAGATCATAGGATTCCTTGGGAAGACTTCTGCCCAAAGTGAGGCTTCTAGGAGTAAGAGAGGGATGTGGAGAGACAAAATGGGCAGGGGTTGGCTGATCCAAAGGTTTTGGGAGTGTGGGTAAGGAGGTAGAGGTGGGGGCCTTTTATAAGAGGAGAGGAGGGGCACTCTTGGAAAGTAAAGAAATGTTACATTATTTTAAAATGAGTTTTAGATTAAAAATGTTCCACATTGATATAATTCGAGGTTAAGGTGATAAGGGTTCGAAATCGACCCATAAAATAGGTTTTGGACATGTGTAGTTCATCGAAATTACATGATCATTTCATTTTATTTATATCCTTTATTAATGAGGCAATCGCTGCATCATCATGATGTCAACATTAATTTAATTTATTTAAAGTCTAAGAATTATATAAAAAAATACGATGATGTAGGAAATCTTTTTATCTTTCTAATTACTATTTATAATCAAATATATGACCTGTATTACCCCATGTAAAAATTGCTTTAGTAAAACATCTCATGTTTGTGTCATTTTTACTTTAACATTAAATAAAAAGTTATTTATGTCATTTCCCAACCAAAGTGGCTCCATGGGGTCCCCAAGTTGACAAATGGATTGTCTTGGTCTTCCATGACACATCCAATGAGGGTAGGAAATTTTTCAAGCTCATCTCATATTATTAAAACATTATTTTTTCCTTAAACAACACTAATTACCACTAATCACGATTAAGAATTTAAAAGTTACTATTCACCAAAAATTTATTTTAATCTCATTGAACCAAATTTTACTTCTTAATGAAAACCATGTATGTCGGGTTTTTGAAAATCAAACCACAGAAGTGGAAAAGTTTCATTTAAACAAAAAATCAGTTTCTTTAACTACCACTTAGTTGTTTCACTATTAATAAAAAATTGAAGTTTTTTCATAAAGATACCAAAACATCACCCTAAGATATATTTGATATTCCGAATTCAAAAATGATGTCTATTTTTCAAAATTAAAAACATTTAAGTTGAATTAATTAATTTAATAACTAATTCCCGCTGTCATGACAAATAACATGTTTTTATTAAACAATAAGTATCAAAAGATTGACACTAGTTTAAGTCCAATTTCAAAGTGAAATTGATTCCAATGACCACCAATGGATAAAATGGTAAAAATATATTCTAATTTCACTTCAAAACCATTTCAAAAGATAATCTATTCATATAAATAAATTATATTAAAAAGTGGTTTTGAATTAAAATACAATATTTTTCACTATTCATTAAAAAATGAACTTTATCGGAAAAATGCCAAATATTCACACAAAGAAAATTTTTATGTCCCAATCATAAATAATAAGTTTATTTTGACAAAAATTGCTTATAAAATTGTCAAAAGATAGATTTAAAAAGTTTTTTCCATCAAAAGGCAGTAAAACAATCTTTTAAGAATATTAGTGTATTCCATGCATAAGATTGTATTTATTTTCATTTTAAGCCTCTAAAACACTATCTTAATCATTAATAGAAATAGATAAAAATATCTATTATTCATTACTTACTTGTGATGTTACATCATTCCCCCCTTTAGAAAATTGTGTCCCCGCAATTTATTTACTTATCGAATAAATGGGGGTTCTTATCTCTCATTGCATTTTTAGATTCCCTTGTTACCTCTTCCATCATGTGGTTTTTTCACAAAACTATTACCTGATTAATCACCTTATTCTGTAACACTTCCTCTCTGTGGTCAAGAATCTGGACCAGTTGTTTCTCATAAGATAGGTTCTCTTCCAGCTGAACTACCTCTGGACTCCAAACATGAGATGGATCTGGCATGTACTTTCTCAGCATCGAAACATGAAAAACATTGTGTACCTGAGATAAAATCGGAGGTAATGCCACTCGGTAAGCAACATATCCAACTCTCTCTAGAATTTCATATGGTCCAATGAACCTTGGACTTAGCTTTCATTTCTTACCAAATCGCATCACACTTTTCCATGGTGATACTTTGAAAAAAAAACATGATCACCTACCTCAAAAGAGAGATCCTTTTTCATGTTGTCCGCATAACTCTTCTGCCTACTCTGAGCTGTTCTCATGTATTTCTGTATCAGCTGAACTTTTTCTGCCAACTCTTCTACCAATCCTGGTCCCATCTAATTCCTTTCACCCACTTCATCCCAGAAAGATGGAGTTCGACACCGCTTCCCATATAATGCCTGAAATGGTGCCATCTGTATACTAGAATGAAAACTATTATTATATGAAAATTCAACCAAATAAAGATGTTTGTCCCAACATTCCTGATAATCCATCGAACAAGCTCGTAGCATATCCTCCAAGGTCTGAATTTTTTGTTCTGACTGCCAATCTGATTGAGGATGAAAAGTTGTAATAATATTTAATTCAGTACCCAACGGCTTCTGAAGGCCTTTCCAAAAGTTATAAGTGAACCTGTGATCATGGTCAGATACAATGGAGAGAGGAACTCCATGTAACCTGACTATCTCTTTAATATACAAACGGGAAAGTTGATCTAGGGAAAAAGTATCTCGTATAGCAAGGAAATGAGCAGAATTATTCAAGAGATCAACAATATACCATATTGCATTATTACCTCAAGATGTCTTCAGTAATCCCACAACAAAGTCCATGGATATATTCTCCCATTTCCACTCTGGCACTGGTAAAGGCTGAAGCATCCCTTTCGGTTACTGCCACTCTGCTTTAACCTATTGACACATTAAAATCAGCAATATCTCATTTCATTCCATCCCACAAGTAATACTCTCGCAGATCTCTGTACATCTTAGTACTGCTAGGATGAACTGAAATCGGAGAACTATGAGCTTCACATAAAAACTCTCTCTTCAACTATGAATCACAAGGCACACACAATCTCTTCCCAAATCTCAAAACGCAATCATTATCAATGTTGAATTCAGGAAACTTACCTTTCTGAATCAGCTCTACCTTTTTCTGCAACTCACTGTCTTGCTTCTATGCTTGCTTGATTCTATCTGATATAGATGATCTCACTGATACCTGAAACAAAAAACAGAAGAACTTCATACACCAACAACTTCTATTCCAATGTTCATCAAATCCTTAACCAAAGGATCATGTTCCAAATGCAACATTGCTAATGAAGCATTACTTTTTCGACTCAAAGCATCAGCCACTTTATTTGCTTTTCCCGGATGGTAATGAATTGAACAATCATAATTCTTGATTAATTCTAGTCGTCTCCTCTGTCTCATGTTTAACTCTTTCTGAGTGAATATATACTTTAAACTTTTGTGATCAGTATATATTTCACACTTTACTCCATGCAAGTGATGCCTCCAAATTTTTAAAGTGAAAACAACAGCAGCTAATTCCAAATCATGTGTAGGGTAATTTACCTCATGAGTTTTCAGCTGTCATGAAGCATACGCAATTACCTGATCATTCTACATTAGGACGCAACAAATTTCTTTCAATGAAGCATCACTGTATATAACAAACTCACCATTCCTAGAAGATAGTTCAAAAACTGGAGAATTCACCAATCTTATATTCAATTCTTGAAAACAATCATCACATTCTTTTGTCCAGATAAACTTAATACCCTTCCGAGTTAGGTTAGTCATTGGACTAGATAACTGTGAAAAATTTCTAACAAACCTTCAGTAATAGCCTGCCAAACCAAGGAAGCTATGAATATCAGTTACATTTGTGTGTCTTGGCCAGTCTTCCACAACTTTTGTTTTTGCAGGATCAACAGTTATCCCATCTTTAGAAACAATGTGACCAAGGAAAGAAATTTGTTGCAACCAAAACTCGCACTTGCTGAATTTTCCATGCAGTTTCATTTTTTTAAGGTTTGCAAGATAACCCTTAAATGTCTTTCATGATCCTATTTACTTTTAGAAAACACCAAAATATCATCAATGAAAGCCACAACAAACTTATCCAAGAACTCATGGAAAATTCTATTCATAAAGTCCATGAAAACAGCAGGTGCATTGGTTATCCCAAAAGGAATTACTAAAAATTCATAATGGCCATATCTTATACGAAACGCAGTCTTCGGAACGTCTACTTCCTTTACCATCACCTGATGGTACCCCGATCCCAAGTCAATCATTGAAAAATATTGACCTCCCTAGAGCTGATCAAACAAATCATCGATATGAGGCAAATGATATTTGTTCTTAACAGTGATGTTATTCAAGGCTCTATAATCAATCCAAAGTCTCATTGAACCATCTTTCTTTTTAACAAATAAAATAGGAGCACCCCATGGTGATGTGCTAGGTCGAATAAAACCTTTCTCTAATAAATCTTGCAATTGCTACTTCAACTCTAAAAGTTCAATTTGAGCCATTCGATAACGGGGTTTTGAAATTGGTTTAGCATCAAGAACTAATTCAACAGTAAACTCAACTTCCCGATCTGGTATTATTCCAGGAAACTCATCAGGAAAAACATCAGGTACTCATTTACCACTGGCACATCATTAATCTGAACCGTTCCTTTATTTTCAATGATGTGTGCAAGGTAACATTCATTTCCATATTTTACAAGTTTCTCGGCCTCTTGATAAGTTATCAACAGTAGGGGTTCATTCTTGTACACAAACTGAAAGTCTTTCTGAAAAGAAACTTCTTTAGCACTACAGTCAATCTTATCATGGTAAATAGAGAGCCAATCCATACCCAGGATAACATCAAACTCTACTAGAGGAAGGTCAATAAGGTTTTCAAGTAGGTTCTTTCCTCATATAAGGGTAGGAAGATTCTTATAAATTATTTTTGCCTCAACATTTCCCCCAGGTGTTTTTACCAAAAGTTCACGAGTCATTTCTTGAGATGGTATTCCCATTTTACTAGAAAAGTTTTCAAAGATGAAAGAATGTGTAGACCCCGAATCAAACAACACACTGGCATAATCTGAAAAAACAAAAAAAGTACCTGATACAACTTCATTTGATGGCCCGGCATCTGCTGAAGTAGTTGCAAAGGATTTCACCACCCCTTTCTGCATGTAGTCTAACTGCTTCCCATCACTCAAGCTCTTTGTCGGAAACTCGTTTGCATAGTGACCCATCTCATTGCACTTATAACATTTCACTAACTGTAAATCCAATTTGGTCCTACCTTCACCTTGATCCATTTCAATGCAATCACGAGCCTTATGTCCCATATTACAACATCGGTAGCACATTCCAGAATTCAGAATACATTCCCCATCATGCCTTTTTCCACATTTATCACAAACTGGAAACTTAGTTTTCTTACAATCAAACTTTTTTGAAGAATTATTACCTTTCTCCTGCCACCTCGGTCTCTTCTTCTGTTGGTTGTTATAGACCACTTGATCATCAGAAAACTCCATTTCCACCTTCTCAGCACATCGAACAAGATTTTCTTAACTTTTAAACTCACGGGAAGCTAATTCCCTTTGATATTTTGGCATTAATCCTGAGTAAAAATGATTTATTTTACTATCAAGGTCTCGGATAAAATTTGGAGCATACCTTGCCAATCGAGTGAACCTTTCTTCATAGGCAGCCACTGATTCTTCCTCATGCCTCAATTCCAAGAATTGTTTTTCCATCCTAAGTCGAACAACCTTAGGAAAATACTTTTCATGAAACATACCTTTGAATTCATTTCAGTCGAGAGCATCAATCTCATCAGCGTCCCTGATATTTTTAACCATCGAACACCACTGATATGCATCACCCACCAAACGGTAAATAGAAATACTATCCTTTTGATTGTCTGAACACCCCATGACATCGAAAATCTTCTCCAGTGCTTTAATCCACCCTTCAGCTAGAAGAGGGTCAGATGATCCTCTAAATGATGGGGGATGTTGCCTCATGAAATGTTCCACAACTGACATGTTCCTCTGCGGTTGATCTGGCAGATCTCGTGCATGGATACCACCACCATTTATCGATTGAGTCAACTGCGCCATTACTGCAACAAACTGTTCAGTTCCAATTCCGACCATCTCAAGATGCTGATTCAGAAGGTTATTTCCTTCTGCATGCCTTCCTAGCACTACTTCCTTGTTTCCTCTGCGGAAAACCATTCTGAACAAACATGTCTTAGATGAAGCAACATGGTAATCTTCAAATGCTACATCACTTAAAAAAAATATTTTTGTATAATCATTGAATAGAATTCTAACTCCTAAAGTTATCTAAACCGACCTTTGATACCAACTATAAGGCCCCAACCTTAAACCATACTTAATCTTGAGTTATTACAAGTTTACACATTGAGGATCTTTTCGGGTTTAGAGTTTTAGAGAATTAGATCATAAAACTTGAATTAAATTCCACATATAAAAAAAGTGGTTACATAAAGATAGTATTCTTCTTTCCCATCAATGGAAACTTATTTAAAATAAAACATGGATTCTTTCTTGACACTTCCTTGACAATATCATCATATCATGTACCTTTCCCTTGACCTGTGAAAAACATTTCATGAAAACATGGGATGAGCTTAAAAAGCTCAGTAAGGGATATAAAAATATGGAAAGGAAACATGGGTACATATATAGATAAGAATGAAATCAAACATTACCCATAAAACATAAGCACTTTAACATACCTCATCAAATCATGAATAAATCATAGAAATCATAAGACATAAAGGTAACTTGATGCATTCATAACATTCTTACATAGGGAGTAACCCTCTTGGTTACGTTTGGAATACCCATCACAATATATTCCCTAAATCTCTTCGGAGAAACCTTAATGTTTCACTCCTTAGTGTTACCCAATGCATTGGAGAGCTATATCAGTCTCACCCGCCCTTAGTCTATCACGGAACCACCCATCTTCATAATAATGCCCAAGAACCTCAACATAATCGTATCACATAAAACATGCATAAAACAAACATAACATTTCCACCTTTCAATCAAAATATATCAATACAACACATTGATATAAAAACATTATGAAAAAAACTTTCAATACCAAAATAAAAGAAAAGTAAAACATGGTATTTCTTTTTCTTTTTTTTAAGTATAGCTTGTAGAGGAAGCCGAATCTCAAATAATGGTCACGGTGGCGGAGAAGTCGTTGTCGCCACATATGTACGACAAAAACATTCCCTTTTGTTGTTTAGTAAACGCTTCTTATAAAAAACATTCCTTTTGAATAAACGTAAAATTCAAAGGGGTTTGTTCACCGTATAAAATAAGGTTGTGTATAAAACAAAATATGCCTCAATGAAAGGAGATTGACACGAAGTCCCATACCTCATGTCCGACTTGACTCGGTCGTTCTTTAATCTCCTGAATAATATACTTGAGTTAATTTATACTTGTTTAAGAACCTTTTTCAAGTTCATTATTCCTTTTATATTCCTTATTTCCATGTCATGAACACTATGTAATTATTTAAGTTAATAACGGTCGTTTTAATGATCATTGGTACTTGAGTAAAAAATAAGCCCTATATAATTAAAATTTGTCCATGTATCCATTATATCCAGAATGGTATTCATGATTTAGATATCATATATGTCATATATATCCAGTAAATGCATGCATTTATAATATTACATAATCATTTAGAGGTAAGAAATGAAATGCACCGTTCATGGAGACAGTAAGTCGTACGTACGCATGAACGCTACTTTCATTTATATATCGTTTTTTATACAATGGAATCATAATGATATAAAGGTATATTATAATTCCATTATAATATCATAGTTACATCCTCTATACATCCCACATATGGTATTTAACGAATCAAATCACTTTGAGGGGGCGGTAGTCCGCACTTCCTTAAATGAAGATATCGCGTTTACCCATAATGGAAACCATAAAGATATGCCCAAAATGAAAAATACAGAAGATTAAGGAAAACATTAATATATTATATATCATATATAAATATAGTTTCATCTTAATGGCCACCTTTGAAGGTGTTAAAAGAATGTTGAACAATCATCGTTTCGGGAGGCATAAATTCACCATCCATGGAAACATTATGTTCTTTAACCATTAGATGTAGGTGTGCATAAGTGTAGCTCGAATCCTTCTTAAAAAACATCCCAGTATATTGAAGATACATGAGTTGTTACAAAAGAAATCATTAAAAAGAGTTTAGGGGGTAGGAGAAGCAAAATAAAACAAAAGGACTCATGTGAAGACATTACCTTAAAATCGTGTAACTCCCTTTGGTTTGAGCTCAAAGGCTTCCATGGGAAGACTTATTCCCAAAGTGAGGCTTCAAGGAGTAAGAGAGGGATGTGTATAGACAAAATGGGCAGGGGTTGGCCGAGCCAAAGGCTTTGGGAGTGTGGGTAAGGAGTTAGAGGTGGGGTCATTTTATAAGAGGAGAGGAGGGGCACTCTTGGAATGTAAAGAAATGATACATTATTTTAAAATGTGTTTCTAATTCAAAAGGTCCCACATTGATGTAACTCGAGGGGAAGGTGATATGGGTTCGAAATACACCCATAAAATAGGTTTTGGACATGTGTAGTTCATATATTTTACATTATCATTTCATTTTATTTAAATCTTTTATTAATGAGGTAATCGCTGCATCATCATGATGTCATAAATAATTTAATTTATTTAAAGTCTAAAAATTATATAAAAAATACAATGATGTAGAAAATCTTTTTATCTTTCCAATTACTATTTATAATAAATAATATGACTTGTATAACCCCATGTAAAATGTTTTTTAGTAAAACATCTCATGTTTGTGTCATTTTTACTTTTACATTAAATAAAAAGTTATTTATGTCATTTCCCAACCAATGTGGATCCATGCGGTCCCCAAGTTGACCCATGGATTTTCTTGGTCGGCAATGACACAACCAATGAGTGTAGAACATGTTTAAATCTCATCTCATATTATTAAAACATTATTTTTACCTTAAACTACACTAATTACCACTAATCGTGATTAAGAACTTAAAAGATACTATTCACCAAAAAATTATATTAATCTCATTGAAACACATTTTACTTCTTAATGACAACCATGTATGTTGTATTTTTGAAAATCAAACCACAGAAGTGGAAAAGTTTCCTTTAAACGAAAAACCAGTTTCTTTAACTACCACTTAGCGGTTTCACTATTAATAAAAAATTGAAGTTTTTCAGAAAGATACCAAAACATCACCCTAAGCTATAATTTATATTCTTATTTCAAAGATGATTTCTATTTTACAAAATTCAAAACATTTAAGTTAAATTAATTTATTTAATAACTAATTCCCGATGTCATGACAAATAGCGTGTTTTTATGGAACAGTAAGTATCAAAAGATTGACACTAGTTTATGTCCAATTTCAAAGTGAAATTGATTCCAATGACCACCATTGCATAAAATGGTAAAAATATATTTTAATTTCACTTCAAAACAAATTCAAAAGATAATTTAATTATATAAATAAATTAGATTAAAAAGAGGTTTTGAATTAAAATACAATATTTTTCATTATTCATTAAAAAATGAACTTTATCGGAAAAATAACAAAAATTCACACAAAGTTAATTTGGATGTCCATATCATAAATAATAAGTTTATTTTGAAAAACATAGATTATAAAATTGTCAAAATATAGATTTAAAAATGGTTTTTCATCAAAAGGTAGTAAAACAATCTTTTAAGAGTATTAGTGTATTCCATCCATATCATTGTATTTATTTTCATTTTAAGCCTCTAAAACACTATCTTAATAATTAATAGAAATAGAAAAAAAATATCTATTATTCATTACTTACTTGTGATGTTACACCGGGACCTTATATACGTACAAGATTTCACTTTAGATTTTGAAAGAAAAATTATTTTATTTTAGTCGGATTTAAAACCATTTCTGAAAAGTGAAGTGGATTCAGGAGAGTTTAAATGATATGAGAAATATTTTCATTGTGTTGTAGAATAATAGGTGGATTTTTTGAAATATATATTCCTCGTTATGATAAGAATAAGAAGTGGTCAGGGTGGTAGAAAATGGGGAAGAACTCATCAAATATGTTTGTATGTATGAAAATGAATTTCCCTTTATGTGAAAAGTTGGGAAGTAATCATCCTGGTGAATGACTTTTAAATTATAGGAAATTCTACTGATGTAGAATTTATGGACACAATTCTATTATGTTCATAGAAAACTAGTCCAAAAATTAATGATAAGTCGATGGTGAGATGCTTTAACTGTAAGTAATTTATTCATTTTTAAAAGCTTTATCTGAATCTAGTTACTCAACTAATGGAATCAAGAATATTTGAAGTAGAAGGGAATGCTAAAATCATATGAATCCACTTTAGTAGATGTTGATCCATCAAGTGAGGGGGTATCAGGTACATTTCTTATTTTTATAGATTTCCCAAATGTGTAGTTTTATTCAAGGTATATACATTCTATAATTAATGAGAAATTTTTGTAAAATATGGGAATTAATACTCATGAAGTGAAACCATATATCATGGAAAAAACCAAAGGAATAAATATGGAAAAAATAAATTATAGAAGTCCTACTATCCTTGTCTATGAAATGAATTTACATAAAAATCATGTTGTTTTTCCTTTAGTAGAGTTTGATGTTATTCTGGGTATGAACTTGATTTCTTTGTATCATGATAAGACAGTTTGCAATGAAAATGATGTTTTTCAGAATCAATTTTAGTTTATCTACATGAATATATCCATAAAATTAATAACGTATCAGGAAAATATGAATGTGATAAAATATGAAAATTAACGTTATCTTTCTTATAGTTTTGAAGATAAGGGGACTCTCCAGATTAATTATATACCAGTGCTAAATGAATACATGGATGTTTTCCTATTTATTTGTCTGGTGTTATTACTAATCGAGAGGTTGAGTCTACTATTGTCATAGTTCCTGATGATAAGCCAATTTCATACCCCCCTCATCGAATTACCAAAATGAAACATCTGGAATTTAAAAAAAACATGCAGGAATTATTAAATAGAGAATTTATCTGACCTAACACATTATTATGGGGAGCTCCTATCTTGTTTGTAAGAAAAAAGAATGTTAAATGAGATTTCGCATTGATTATAGAGACTTTAAAAACATTAATATTTAAAAATATATCCTTTAATTCATATGGATGACTTTTTTGATCAGATCCACAAAGAAAAATATTTTTTGAATGTTGTCTAAAGGTATGGGTTCCATCAACATAATGTAATGGATAAAGAAATACCGAAGATTGTGTTTTGTACATGATATGGTAATTATTAATATGTAGTTATGCCTTTAAGGTTAACTAGATAACCTATTGTATTCGTGGATCTTATGAATAAAATATTTCATGAATTCTTTTCTATGTTTGTGATTGTGTTTATTAATGGAATCAGGTTATATTATATAAGTAAATAATAGCATGAAAAACATCTAAGGCTTGTTTTGAAAACATCAAAAGAAAATAAATTGTATGGAAAACGCAGAATGTGTGGTTTTTGGTTGCAACGGTTTTCTTATCATGTGAAAAGTTTCAATCATGATGGAATAACATTTGATCCTACCAAAAAAATGTGGTTGATAAATTTACAGGACCTACAAATGTTACAGATATTCGCAGTTTTCTTTGATTAGAGTGTTATAGTATTAGGTTTGTTAAAACATTTTCATGGTTATGTAGCCCTCTAACTATGTTAACAAGAAAAGGGCTTCAATTTGTTTGGATGGAGGAGTGTGATATTAATTGTCAGGAACTGAATTAGAGATTGGTGAATGCTCTATTTTAGGACTTTCCTTCGCAAAATGGTGAGTTTTTTTTTCTATAGTGATGCTTAATTTAAGAGGCTTGGTTGTATTCTAATGTAGAATGATCAGGTATTTTCTTCTGATTCAAGAAAAAATAAAATTTAATGAGTTAAATTTTTTCCCCTCATGATTTGGAATTGGTAGCTGTGGTTTTTTTTATAATTTGAAGGCACCACTTATACAGAGCTAAATGTCAAATACATACTGACAAAAAAATTATAAAGTTTATATTCACTTAGAAAAAATTAAACATGAATCAGAGATGATCAATTGAAATGATAATGGATTATGATTTCATGACGAATTACTATCTAGAAAAAGAGAACAATGTGGTGGATTTATTGAGTAAAAAATTTCATGCATCAATAACCATGTTATGTTTGGAACATGATCCCATGATTAATGATTTGATGAATTTTGTCACATATGTTTTTGGTTTATGAAATTAATCTATTTTGTTTCATGATTCAGTGTAGTCATCATTTTCAGACAGAATTGAGAAATCACAAAAGGAATATCGCGAGCTTTAAAATGGATGAATTGGTTAAATTGGGTAAGCTTCCAAAATTTAACCATGATAAAGATTGTGATTTATGATTTAGAAAAAGGTTTTGTTTGCCTTGTGATTCCATGTTAAAGAATTATTTCTTGTTTGATGCTAATATTTCCCCTTTTTATGTTTATTCTATAAGTACTATGATGTACAAAAACCATATGGAGTGTTACTGGTGTGATAGAATGAAAAGGGATATTGCCTAATTTACTGTGAAATGTTTGACCTGTCAACATCTTAAAGAAGTGTGGCAGTTACCAAACGGGATGATCCATCCTTTTCCAGTACCATAGTGGAAATTGGAGAATATATCAATGGACTAAATGGTGGGACTACCTAATACTTCTCATGGTAACAATGTGATTTGGGTTATTGTGATTCACCAGAAATTGTTTACCCATTTTCATTCTACTGTAGATAAAATTACATTGGATCATCTTTTTCAACTGTACCTAGTAGAGATTTTCAAGTTACATGGAGTACCACATTCTATTGTATCCTATCAGGATAAAATATTCACTTTTAACTTTTGTAAGGGGCTTCAGAAGTCATTGGGAACAAAATTATTTTTAATTATGGATTTTCATCCTTAATTAGATGGGAAGTCTGAATGAACAATTCAATATTTGGAGGATATACTATGAGTTTATTCAATGAAACATTAGGGATGTTGGGTTCATAAAATTTCTTTAGTTGATTAGTCTTATAATATCAATTTTCATTATAGTATATTGAATGAACCTTTTGAGGCATTGTATGTGAAGCGGTGTCGAACGTCAGCTTTTTGGATGAAGTCAGGGAATGAATGTTGAAGGGACCAGAATTAGTAGAGTATGATGCTAAGAAAGTGAAGATGATCCAGTAGAAATGAAGAAATCTTAGAGAAGGCATAAAATTTATACAGATAATAGAAGTAAATAATTATCTTTTGAGTTAAGAGACAATGATTTCCTTAAAATATCTTCTTTGAAAAGTGTGATTCATTTTGGAATGAAATGAAAGCTAAGTCGGTGATTCATAGGACCTTTTGAAATCTGGGAGAATTATGGACAAATTTCACATCGAGTAGCTTTTTCCCCGAGTTTATCACCAGTACATAATTTTTTTCATGTTTCCATGTTGAGGAAGTGTGTTCTAGATTCATCTAATATCTTGATCCCAAAAGTAGTTCAACTGTTATAGAATCTATCATATAAGGAGAAACCAATTTAGATTCTTGATCAAAGGTAATAGGTATTGTGTAAAAAGGTTATACACTAGGTAATGGTTTTGGGGAGAAACCAAATGGTTGAAGAAGCAGCCTGGGTATATGAAAATGTAATGACAACATCGTACCCTCACATGTTTAATGTGTAAATAAATTTACGAGGACACATTTTCTAGAAGGCGGGGATAATGTAACAACCAAGGGTTTAAAAAATATATGAAATAATGAATCTTTAATATAAGTGGATATATATATCAAAATCTTTAATGATAATTTTACAACTTCTATTTTTTTAGTTTCATCAAACCGTCATCTAAAATTATTTTTATTAAGTTATTATGATTCTAATGGAACCAACTTATTTTTGGTGAATAGTAATTTACCCTTATAATTTTATTATGAATAATAATATGACCATAATGAGTAGTAAATCGTATTATTATTATTTTATTTTTCATAAATATTTAATATAATGACATCATTAATGATTTAATAATGATGCAATATTTCTGGTCGACTTGTGTATAGTAAAATAAGATATGAGGTGTCGCGAGTGGCTAATGCCATTAAAAAATACCATGGGAAATCCCATGGTTTTACAAATACCTCTAATGAGGTTTCCTATAGGAATTAATAAAAAATTTCTCTCACATTAGCTGTAAATACCACCCATCCCTTCCTTCTAATCATTCCTAATTCCTCCTCATATATTCTCTAGCCATCTGACCTCTTTAGTAGTCCTCCTAATGTTTCCTCATGCCCCATGGTCTCAACATTCATGTATTATTAGTTACTCTAAAAGTTAATATAATTTTTAACTTCTTTATCTTTCCATTAAAGTTCTCTTTTATGTGGTATAACATTCAATTTTTCATACCATGTTCTTATTTCAATTTTATCATTATATATAATGTATTTTTATTCATTTCTAGATGGTTGAACCCTATCCCCTTTCTTTTTAATTTCTTTTAAAACAATATTTCAAAGTCATTAGGATGCTGAATTTTCATAAGGTGTTTCTCAACAATTCATTTATTTTAAGTTCCTTTATCTTCTTTTTATTTATTCATATCCCCTTATCTAATAGGGAAGAATGATCCAGTATCATAAATATTATGGAATTAATCATTTTTATTGAATATTCACCATTATACTTCTTCTCCTCTTCCACTTATTCACAAAATTAACACATCATCTGTGATGGGTTGATTTACAGACATCGTGGATGATGTGATTTAAATTTATTTTACTTCATTAAAGGCTAGTCATGAAACCATTTTATTTGGTTCAACAAAATTATAATTTATTTTTTATATCTAATATAATATTTGGTAAACATTTTGTACACATGTGATTAATTTATAATACAAAATTAGTTCATTATAGTTGATGAATCGCCAAAATGACCTAAACAAATATTAATAATGTTTTATATTATGATTCATCCTCAATTAATAATTGAAAATGATAAACTATATAATTTATTGCTCTGAAAATATTTATATACCATTCCATTCAAATTTTGGTGTTTCACTTCCAATCAACAAGAATATCCATCATGAAACTCTCATGGAAGCCATGTGAAGAACACACTTGACACCATGTAAATAAAAAAATATTACCGATTAATGTGTTGAATAATGTTGTAAAATAAACATATAAGGTGTAATAAAAATTAATATTATTTATTAAGTTATTAATAACAATATTTTAAGCATTATACATGAGGTTTAAATACTTTTGATATAAGAAGAACCCCAGATAAGGGAATTCATAATCTAATTTCCATTCTATGAGTTAACCTTATTCTTTATTCATTATGCAGTTTTAAGATTATTGGTGTGAATATATTTTTGTTTATATTTTGTTTCAATATGTTTATTTAAATTTTATTAATATATCAATTCAATTCAATTAATTCTCACTCCAATTGTATTTTATGGGACATTCATTTTAAAATCCTTTTAAAACTCTCTTTTATAAATTTCAATAGTGTTGTTTTTATGGAATGAGTGGTTTCATCTTATTTTTAGGATACTGTATTCCCATAATATGTTACATGGAAATTATTTATGTTGGTTTGATCCCATTATAACCCATGATATGTTCGGTTGATCCCATTATTTCTCATGATATGACTAGTGATCCATATTATATCTCTCCAATGCATTGGGTACTCTGGAGATAGAAGTTGACCAAAAGGATTTTCCATGTGTAAGGGTGACTGTATGAGTGATATGGTAAAAATGTGCCAAGTATACTACATTATGTTTCTAAGAATATGAGTTTTTATTATTATGGGATTTGTGGGTTTTTATTTTATCACATGACTTACACTTTAATTCATTATATCTCTTACTACATTTTCTACTCATCCCAATTTATTAAAAAAATGTCACGGGATATATGATTGGGTTAGAAAATGATTGGAGTCATGATTTTTGATATAGAGCGTGGTTAAATAAATCATGTTATATGTTTTACTATTTTATATTTTTAATAAAATGGATACTATTGTAGTTTTATCCTCTTGTATGAATGTTCTATGTCATGTTAGTATGATACCCTACTTCTATAAAACACTAATCCAGAAAAGATCCACAATGTGTAATAATTTCATGTATAAGTTAAAATTCATGATTATGTATGGTTTTAATATTGGCTCCTAATATTATTAGTATACTGAATTTGGAAATGTGCTAATAAAAATCCATCTTGAGTTTTATATAGATTGAATAAATCATTTTTGTTTATAGAGTAGTAATCAATTTACATGTACTATTATGTTTGTAAATTATGACCTTCTCTCATGATTACGCATGAATTTAAAATACATTATGTTTTATCTATGTATATCTAAACAAAAATAATATTTTATTGACATTGTTGTCTATTTTATTCCTTTGAGAGAAGATATAAAATTGACGTGGGATAACTATGTTATAATATACAATGCACATTGAAGTGAAAAATTCACATTTATGTCCATTTTGTATTTGATAATAATTTAATTTACTAATAATGGAAATGTTTTGTGGTATATAATTAATGAAATTTTTTTTGTCACATTTTTAAATAATTTAGACACCATATTTTATTTAATCATTCCTTTAAGAGTATGTATTAAATACATTATAAATATTATCCTCAAGGAAAAAATTTCTAATTATAGAAGTCATTTTTTGTTGGGAATATAGATCAAGGTAGAATTCTTTCTCTAATAATGGGTGATAAACTATTAGAAAAAGTTATTGATATTAAACTCTATTTTTAAAATTTTTTAAAACCCTTATTATTAGTGTATCCAAAAAGTGATCAGTTTTCCTGGTAATGACACAATGAAATTGTTTGTATTCAATACATATTCTTGATAGAAATCATGCAGAATCGAAAAATGAATTTCATAGTGTTAATTTCGTGTAATTAAATGTAGTTGTAGAAAGAGATGACATAAATTTTAAGATAGAAATGATGGACATGGGGATAGGGTATTATTTATAAATAGAGATGGGTAAGAGTCATACTTTTCTTCCTCAAACAGGTTAACTCTATCCATATAAGAAAAATATATATTTTTTCCTTATTTGTTGAAAATTAGAATATGGGTATTCGTAAAAAATATATATTTTCATGTGAATCATTAATTTTTAGTTATACAGACTAAAATAACACGACTTTCATGGTTTCATAAAAATTATTTTGTCTGTATAATTATGTTTCACCCTACATAATAATGGATGACATGAATTAACCAGAAACAACTTCTTTTTCATTTCTATTTGTTTTAATCTAAAAATTCCAATGTTTTTTTAATCATTAATAATGAGGTTATAGTCATATTAAATGATTTATTAATGGTCTTCCCACCGTCATTCTTTGAGATAATTGTCACTAGATGGTTCAAATGGTTATAGAGGTTCAAATATATTGTCATGTCTATTACAGAAGGATGTACCACATTGAATGATATATAAAAACATTGATAGAATTAATCATGAATCAAAGTCGTCCATCTAGTTCTATTACATAATTATATATTGTTGAAGTTGTTTTTGAATTCTGCACTGATTACCTATCATATATTGATGAAATCAGTCTCCCAAAATCTCATCACAATAGATGCCTTATTAGAGATGGTATTACCAAAATATATTTTTTTACAATAACCATCCCAGGACAAGGGAAAGATCACATTAATATTTTACATAATAGTTAATATTTGGATATATACATTACATACCACAATGAAATTTATATATATTTGAATAGATCAGGGGCTTAAGGTGGGATATCAAATACACATAATCAGTTTTTTCTAGGATGCATCTTATATAATATTTATAAGGAGTTATCCAAAAATATAAAATAAATACCTAAAGGAAATTTAATTCTATAAATTATACATAAGGAAAATGTTATTTCATTCATTTTTTAATTAATAGTTATAAATTCTATAAAAAAGAAGAATTTGACAGTAGAACGATGGAAAATAGTGGAGTTACACTTATAGAGGAAGTGCTGCATGTAACAACCTAATGTTTTTAATTGAAATTACATTCTTATAAATATTCCATAAAATCACATAATAATGATTTAATAAGTGATAAGTGACCTTTAAACATAAGTTTTTCACAACTGTGTTTATAATTTTGAAAAAATGACGTACACGGTTGTGTTCATGATATTTTTTGGAGTCCAATTAGAAAAACATAATTTTTGGTGAATAGTAACCTACCCAAATGATTTCTTACATACCCTTATGAATAGTGATATACACTAATTAATAGTAACCTCACCTATGATAGTATAAAAATAATATTCAAGTTTTAAGTAAAATATTCCTTTGTTTTAGAATGAGTTAATGCATGTTTTTAAATCTGGTTTCTGATAATAAATTATGAATTTAATTAAATATTAAAATAATCATATTTAGAAAAGTATTTTTGAAAAATGGACTTCATTTTTAGATTCTACACTTCGAAAAATGGTTAGGGTGAATTTTTGAGATTTTTCTGAAATACTTGAATTTTTTATGAATAGTAAAATACGGTAATTTACCGTATATATACATTATAGGCTAAATAAACTATTCCTAGGAACATGGATGATGTCACCACCGATGGATCAAATTCAAATGACCTGTTTACTATTCCTATTCATGGAATACTTACTATTCTTTTTCTTGTGAAGAAATAATAAATTAAGGAATATAATATCATTAAATCCCTCCTCTCCTCCACTATAAAAACCACATTCACTACCTCTTCTCTCCACACCTCTCAAGCTCCAAGCCTTCACTAAATTCAACCCAAATCTCTCCCCAAGGTCCTCCCCCACATCCAAAATCTCTCATCCTCCTCAAAATACCAAAATCTCTCTACATAAGAGGTTCTCAAAGGAGGAAGTCTCAAGTGGTAAATTCCTCTTCCCAAATATCTTATTTTATATTATGTTCTTTTCTTTTTAATTTCATTCCTCACATCCCATCACCAAAATAGTATGATAAATCCTGTATCATACATGTACTATAATGTTTTAATTCTAGTGGTAAATTTCATTACCTTCTTTCTCCACCCAATTATTTGAATGAAATGAAAGCACCATTTGAGATGTGCTAATTTAGCACATTCAAGGACAACTGTTTATCAATTTTAGTTATTATCTTTAATTCTGGTCATGAACCAATTTTTGTTATGGTTTAACCATATTATTATATATGTAATATATCCTATTTTTGGTTCTGTAATCATTTAGTGCAAATGGATTTAAGTTATAATAAAAAACACATTCTTTGTAATCAAATCCACCGATTAAAAAAATGGTTATAACTAAGGTTATATATATAATAATTCGAAATCACACTAATTATCCTAATTAAAATAAAAACCATGTTTTGGAAAACCACTTTCATAATTCATATAATCCAAACTTGAATATAAGTGAACCGTTCTTTTAAATCCATGTAAACAAACGAGCATGAACAATGAAATTGAACCTTATAACTAATCAAAAAGGATTTTAATGAACTAAAAAGGGTTTTAATAAAACAATTAAACATATTATAGGTTTTTGACTTATGAATTAATAATCCAAATTTTTTAATTAAGGTCATTAATAACAAATGGAGAACACCATTGGGTTTAAGGTAAGGGATCCTCTCCTTTTCTCTCTTAATCAAGATTTTCCTCTATACAATGCCCTTGTATGTGAACTAGAAAATGATGGGGTTTGTTTAATAACCTCCCCCATACTTACTTATGGATTTATAAGTGATTAGAAACCCCATTTCACTATCATAAATCCCTCTTGGTCACACCTATCACCATGCCGATAAAATCATAACGAATTCCACTCAAACATTCATTGTTCTTTCAGGTTGCCTTATCATTCTTTCAATATCGTGTTATCATATCTATCTATGCGAGTCTTATGAATTATGGATAGTTGTACAAGATTTTTATTTCAATAACCTTTCATCACATCCTTTTGGGTATATACATGATTTTGAATGAATCCCTCCTTAGAACCTTCTGCTAAGCTAACTTGTTTTTAGGGGACTTCCCAATGTTTTACCCGAATTTCAAGTAAACTCTGTCCTATGTTTTAAAAAACCATTGTATTTATAATATCAGTATTTTTTTTATGAAAAAAATCTTTGTTCAAAACTGTTTGTATATAAAATAATGTCCCCTTTTCTATTTCAAAATCTATAGAGTGTTTTCCTTTAAACCGCACAAAACTGTTTTAATGATAATGTTTCTAAAATACATTTTTTATGTTGTCACTTATATTTGACACCAATTAACATGTTATATGCCTATTTTAACATATTAATGTCCATTTATGTTTCACTACCATCATTTCATGGACACATTCATGATACGCCCATTGGATATGTTTTATGTCATGATTGTGGTACCCAATTATTTCCATGGGTAACCTTTTGTTTATGTATGGTTGATTATGAAGGATTATTTATGTGGAAATATTATTTATGTGGAATGAATATTCACGAATATGATGAAATGGGTGCACCCAGATTGTTTTCCAATGCATTGGGTAAGGTTAATTCTAATGAGATGTGATGCGAAATGGGATTGGCGGTTAGCCTTGATAAATACTGAAATGGGAAACAAAATTGGTGGTTATTCTTTACCAGTAATGAAATGGGAAACAAGATTGGTGGTTAGACATGAACCATACAGAAATGGTAAATGGGATTGGTAGTTAGCCTTGATCTGTACTAAATAAATTTTTTATGATTCTGACACATTTATATGATTCCATGTTTATATGATCTTGTGCTTATACTAAATGATTTTATAAGTTACATGCTTTATATATCATTATGTCATGTCTCATAACTCATGTTCTTGAGATGTATCCTTATTTTCATTACCTTGTTGGGATTTTATCTCATCCGTTTGTTTATGTGTTCCCCAGGGTACTCTTTTCAGATGTAAGGGATCAAAAGAAGTTTGGAGCTCATTTTGGAGATTAAATAAAGAATCATTTTTCCCATGTTTTGTTTTGTATATACCTAGTATTTCTAGACACTAGAATTAAAAATCCATAACTTTTACTCTGATGATAAATTATGGTTAAAATCATGAAATTTTATTTGTAAAAGGCTTGGGTCGCTATAGTTGGTATCAGAGGATATTCTAGTTATTTTTGGAAATTAAGAATAGAGCACCTTAGTGAGAACCTTAATGATGATACTAAGTATAAGAAAATAGTCCTAAATATTTTTGAGTATAGAGTAAATGGTTTATCAAGAAAATACATCCATATCTAGACATGAGATGGTAGAGGCGGCTCTGGAGCAGATGTATCTAGGGTTAAAACCCGAAAACACCACTTTGTGCTAGACTCGAATGAGAACTGGTGCATGATAACAGGCCTTCTTGCACTCTTGGTTACGAAATTCACAAGGGATATGCTTTGGTAGATTCGGGAGATTAGTACAAACCATTATTAATGGACAAAAAATCCCGTAAGAATATAAGCTATGAAATAGATCGAGGATAACGTAGGGTTTAACCTATGTAATCTCAAGTTAGGATGTACGTATTCCTTATAAGATTATCCCTTTATGTTGAATGTTTCCTTTTATGCTCAATAAATAAGTATTCAAGCCCCCTAATTGTATGTTCTTCTTTCTTAGTTAATGGAGGTAAATAGAAGAACGTGTGCCAACAATCAATGTGATAGGCAATGTAACAACCACCCTAATGATGTGCCTAGTATGATGGGAGCCCAAGTTAAACATATTGTGACCTTTCCAAATCATATATTGAAAATCACAATTAACAACTGGTACATATTTGAATTCCCAAATTCATCAAGGAAGTGGAATATGACATCTCAAGTAAGTTCATCTAATAAAGGTGATAAAGGAAAGAAGACCAAATTTCCGTTGTGAAAAAAGTGTGTATAGAGGCATCAAGGATAATGTCACAAAGAAACCAATAGATGTTTTAATTGTGGGAATGTGGGGCATAAAATGGCAAATTGCTAAAAAAATGGATAATGTGATGAATGGTTATAATTTTATATCTAATGTACCATATACCATTCATTGTCATGAATGTGGAGAATTTGGACATAATCCAGGACAATGCTCCATTGGAAGGGATGAGAAGCGTGATGAGCATCAAAAATCTATAAGGACAAGGGGAAAATGTAAGTCCAATGTCGAGATAGACCATGATGACTTAAATACATGTAACCTCTTTGTAATAACTGTGTATGTCATTCTCTATTTCAACTTCACGCCCTATGAGAATGTCTTAAATGTTTTCTAGAAATATCGAGTCGCTACTTAAAATTTTTTTATATCATTAGTGGAAAACTTCTATGATTATGTATCACAAGTTGATTTTTGTGAAATTGTTCACCATTTAAATAATATATGTCTCTCTTTAGTGGAATTTGATGAAATTCTGGTCATGGATGGACTTTATCCAATATAGATCCAACATAAATAGCTTCAACGAAATTCTTAGGCTACGTACTAATACAAAATGATAATGTGATAGCCTATGCCTCAAGGTAGGTGAAAATACATGATAAAAACTATCGCACGCATGATCTAGAGTTGGCGGCTGTTATCATTGCGTTGAAAATCTGGTGGCATTATCATTATTGGGAAAAATATGAGATATATACTGACCACAAGAGTCTCAATTATATATTCACACCGAAATAGCTATGTATGCGCTAGAATATATAGATAGAGATCATCAAGGATTATGACTGCTCAATCGACGACCATACCGGCAAGGCAAACAAGGTGGAAGATGCTCTAAGTAGAATGGAAACAGCATCTTTATCAACGATGAGAATTTAAAGGGATCTGATCTTCATTGATTTTCAAAGTATGGACATGGGAATCAATAAGTGAGGAACATAATCCATCCTTTCTCAAATGATTACTCAACCATCCCTCTTGGATAAAATAAATGTTTCTCAAAGAAAAGATGTGGAAATTATGAAAAGAGTTGAATCTATTAAAAATGGGAAATCCATTGATTTCAAATTTGATGAGGAATGAGTTGTAAGATTTGGGACATGATTATGTGTACCATCTGATCTAAAGATAAAGAAGGAGCTATTGAATGATTCACATAGCTCGACCTTCTCTATCCATCCTGGGAGTACCAAAATGTACTGTGATCTCCGAGAACACTTCTTGTGGGATAACATGAAGAAAGAGATTGCAGAATATATATCAAGGTGCTTGGCATGTCAGCAAGTTAAAGTTGAGCGACCAAAGTCCAAAGGTATGATGCAGCCATTACCTATACCCATGTGGAAATGGGTAAATGTTACTATGGAATTTTCCATGGGTCTCCTAAAGTCGTCGAAGGGAAATAATGCGATATGAGTAGTGGCTGACCGACTCACCAAGACATCCCATTTCATCTCGACTCGGGAAGATCTCTCACTTAAACAACATGCAATGTTATATGTGATGGAAATAGTGAGACTGTATGGTGTTCCACTCTCAATTGTCTCTGACCATGATGAAAGGTTCACATATAAATTCATGAGGAGTCTTCAACATGCTTCGAGTACTAAATTAAATTTCAGAACGACCTATCACCCCCAAAATAATGGACAATATGAAAGGAATATTCAGATTCTTGAAGTTATGATAAGAGCCTTCTCTCTTGATTTCAAAGGCGGTTGGGATTAGCATCTCCCATTGGTTGTGTTTTCATACAACAATTTCTTCCACTTGAGTATTCAGATGGCTCCATATGAAGCCTTGTATGGAAAGTGATGAAGATATCCAACCTATTGGGATGAAGTTGGCTACTTGGAACCGATCTTGTTTAAGAGATGACAGAGAAGGTTCATATAATCCATAAACATATCAAAGCTCCTAAAAGTCAGAAAAAGAGCTATGCTGACAACCATTGAAGGGACCTGGAGTTCGATGTTGGAGATATAGTCTTCCATCAAATATCTCCATAGAAGAGAGTCATGTGATTCAGAAAGAAATGGAAGCTAAGACTAAGGTATATTGGCCCATTTGAGATCCTTGACCACATAGGAGATGTGGCCCATCAGCTTGCACTTCCACCAAATATGGCTCGAGTTAATGATGTTTTCCAGATATCACTCTTGAAGAAGTACATACCTGATCCCTCACATGTAATAAAATCAGAGGTGGTGTAGCTGGAAGAAGATATCTCAAATGAGGAGAAGCCAGTAAAGATTCTAGATCAAAGAGATAAGGTTATAAGAAACAAGAAAATCCATCTTTTCAAAGTGTTGTGGAGGAACCATAAGTTTGAGGAAGCAATGAAGGAAAGTACCCACATCTGTTTTTTGGCATAGAATATAAAATGAAATTTTGAGGGTGAAATTTCTTAAGGGGGGAAGAATGTAATGACCCAATGTTTTTATTTGAAATTAACATCTAATAAATAACCAATAAAATAACATAATAATAAACTATTAATTGATATGTTAGATTTAAACATATGTTTGTCACTTCTGTGTTTGAAATTTTGAAAATCTGACGGACACGGTTGTGTTCGAGATGTTTTTTGGAGTCCGATAAGAAAAACATAATTTTATGGTGAATAGTAATCTGCCCTATTGAATTGTAACATACCCTTGTGAATAATGATATATCCTAATGAATAGTAACCTCAACTATGATAGTATAAAAATAATATTCATGTTTGATGTACAATATTCCTATGTTTTATATGAGTTAATTCATGTTTTTAAATATAGTTTTTGATAATAAAATATGATTGTAATTAAATATTAAAATAATAATATTTAGAAAATTATTTTGGAAAATTGGACCTCATTTTTGGAATCTATGCTTCGAAAAATGGTTAGGGCACATTTTTGATATTTTTCTGAAATACTTGAATTTTTTGATGAATAGTAAAATATGATAATTTACCGTATATATACATTATAAGCTAAATAAACTATTCCTAGGATCGTGGTTGATGTCACCATGCATGGTTCGAATTCACATGGCCCATTTACTATTCTTTTTCATGGAATGCTTACTATTATTTGTCTTGTGAAGAAATTATAAATTAAGGATTATGATATCATTAAATCCCTCCTCTCATCCACTATAAAACCCCCTTCACTACCTCTTCTCTCCACTCCTCTCAAGCTCCATGACTTCTCTAAATTATGACCAAATATCTCCCCAAGTTCCAAACCCACTTCCAAAATCTCTTATCCGCCTCAAAATACCAAAACCTCTCCCCTTAGAAGGTTCTCAAAGGAGGAAGTCTCAAGAGGTAAATTCCTCTTCACAAATATCTTCTTTTCTTTTAAGTTCTTTTCTTTTTAATTTCTTTCCTCTACTCCCATCACCATAATAGTATGATAAATCCATTATCATAAATGTGCTAAAATTTCTTTATGATAGTGGTAAATTTCATTATCTTCTTTCGCCACCCTTTTATTTGAATGAAATTGTAGCATCGTTTGAGATGAGCTAATTTAGCTCATTCAAGGACAACATTTTATCAATTTTTTTATTATATTTAATTCTGGTCATGAAATAATTTGTGTTATGGTTGAACCAGATTATTTTCTATGTAATATATCCTATTTTTGGTTCTGTAATCTTTTGGTACAAATGGAATATATTTATATTTAAAAACACATTCTTTGTAATCAAAGCCACTGATTAACAAAAACGGTTATCACCAAGGTTATATATATTATAATTTTACATCACTCTAAGTAAGATAATTAAAATTAAAACCATGTAATATACTGGATATTAAATAAATAATGTAACTTCTATTCAGCACAACCACTTTCATCTTTCATATAATCCAAACATGAATATATGTGAACTAATCTTTTAAATCCATGTAAACCAACGAGCCCGAACAATGAAATTGAACCTTATAACTAATAAAAAAGGATTTCAATGAACTAAAAAGGTTTATTTTAAATAAATTACATATAGAAGAGGTTATGGAATTATTAATTAATAATCACAATTTGTATTCATGTCATTAATAACAAGTGGAGATCACCACCGGGTTTAAGGTAATGGATCCTCTCTTTTTCTCTCTTAATCATGATTTTCCTCTATACTATGCCTTTATATCTGTATTAAAAAATGATGGAGTATGTTTAAGAACCTCCCACATACTTCCTTATGGATTTATAATTGATGATAAACACCATTTTCTTCTCATCAATCCCTCTTGGTCACACCCGAAACCATGCCATTAAAATCGTAACGAATTCCACGCGAACTGTCTTTGTTCCTTCGGGTTGCCTTATAATTCTTTCAAAACAGTGTTATATTATCTATCTATGCGAGTCTTACGAATTATGGTTATTTGTACAAGATTATTATATCATGAACCTTTCATCACATCCTTTCATGGATATACATGATTTTGAAAGACTCCCTTCTTAGAACCTTTTAGTAAGCCAACCTGTTTTAAAGGGACTTCCCAAAATATTAACCGAATTTCAGTTACACTCTATCCTATGTTTTAAAAAGAAATAGTATTTAGAAAATCAGTATTTTTATTATTAAAACCTTCTTGGTTCAACTCTATTTTTATATAAAAGAATATCCTCTTTTCTATTTGAAAATCTCTAGAGTGTTTTCCTTAAAACCGCAAAAAAATATGTTTTAATGCTAATGTTTCAAAAATACATTTTTTTTGTTTTCACTTATATTTGAACCCACATACCATGTTATATGCCTATTTTACCCTATTAATGTCCATTCATGTTGTAATACCTTCCTTTAATTGACACTTTTGTGACACGCCCATTGGATATGTTTTATTTCATGATTGTGGTACCCAATTCTTTCCATGGGTATCCTTATGTTTATGTATGGTTGTTTATGAATGATTATTTATGTGGAATATTTATTTAAGTGGAATGAATATTCATGAATATGTTGATATGGGTGTGCCCAGATGGATCTCCATTGCATTGGGTAAGGTTAAGTCTCATGAGAAGCGATGTGAAATGGGATTGGCAGTTAGCCTTGACCAATACTGAAACAGGAAATGGGATGGGCGATTAGCCTTGACCCATACTGAAATGGGAAAAGATATTGCTGGTTAGCCTTGAATCATAATGAAATGTGAATCAGGATTGGCGGTTAGCCTTTACCCATACTAAAGACAGGTTTTATGATTCTTACACATTTATATGATTGCATGTTTATATGATCCCATGCTTATAATAAATGATTTTATAAGTTACATGCTTTAGAAATAATTATTTCATGTTTCCTAACTCATGTGCTTGAGATTTATCCTTATTTTCATTCCCTTGAAGGGATTGTTAGCTCATCCCTTTGTTCATGTGTTCCCTATGGTACCCTAGGAAGATGCAAGGGATCAAAGGATGTTATGATCTAATTATGGAGATTAAATAAAGAAGAGTTATTTTTCCCATGTTTTTTGTTTTATGTACCTTGTCATCCAAGAAACCAGACTTAATGATCCTTGACTTGTACTGTGATGATGAATTATGGTTAATATCATGAGTTGTTATATATAAAAGGCTTGAGTCACTATAATGCACATATTTAGTTCTAAATATAGAAATCAAATTTATTCCATTACATCATATTTAGGAATCATCTAATAGGTATATGAGTTGGATTATAAAAAATTTCATGTGATGATTTTCCATTGAAAATGGGGAAAAAATATATATTCAGTTAAAGTTAACGAAATGGGCTTCACGAAGTTGAATTTCAGTGTATTTGGGGAAACAAATGAGTCATTCATAATAGGGCTCGTAATAATAGAATGTATTTTATGTCTAATATCAATCAAAAAATAATTGCACATTTTTTATGTTGGCGAGTAAAGGGTCAAATGATAATTCAAAAAAATATGAACCATTAATTAGGTTACTAAAATCATTTCATGGTGGTATCAATGTCAAAAATGAGTTTTATGTTATATTGGACCATAAAGAGGGGAATTGGATTCTCGATAGAGGATACAAATCCCTTCAATAATTAAAGAAAATAATGAGTGCACAATGAGTATGTTAAAGGGATTTCTAATATACTATGATTTTCTTCATAATATAATGTGTTCTCTAATGTATTAAATTAATATAAGTTATATATTTTACTAATCACATTGTATGTTAATTATATACATGATTATTTTACTAATCCTAGTGATGAACAAGTGGCTATTGTGGATTTTATAAAATTATTTAGGAATTAGTACCATGTCAGTGGAAAAAAATAAAGGCACATCATCATTTACATGAATAAAATTTTACATCAATAAGTAATTGTATAAAATTTTAGTATTGATGGAGTCTATATGGCCAAAACTGGTTACCCAAATAAAATTAATCTTTTTTAGTTATGTTGGGTTCACAATATAGATGCATGTTTTAATTGATATTGATATGTGGTTCCATATCAAACCTATAATGAAGTAATCCTTTTTTAGATATTAAGTTAATGTTACATTAAACATCTTCGATTTCATAGAAAAAAAATATAAATAAATTTTAATTACATTTTTTATCCCTGGAATTTTGTTATTTTAGACTATTTACATATAAAATAAGACTTCATAGATGCTGAGAAATCCCATAGAGTCTTCTGAACTCTTCTTACTAATTTTCATCTATTAATTCTAATGGGAGATGATATACATATAAGTAACCTACCTAAAAGTTTTCATAATCATTAGTTTTTTGTGAAGAGTTCATTATCATTCTTCAGAGTATATTTTCATGTTAATTATTTTAGATAATTAATCTAGAAATCATACATAAATAAAAAATTAAATGATAAGGGTAAACATCCAATTGGTATCTTTTTTCAATAATATATATCATCTAAAAATAATCATGATTTACTTTCATATAAAATATCCATGATATTCAACTTGTTATCTTCATTTCCCATTCACATCCCAAAACATTATGATTTTTAAAAAAAAATTGGGCTGAGGAGAAAACCTATATATGAGATATAAAAATAAAGGATAGCATTAGTAATTTAAAAACATGAAAACATGAGAAATATATACCGTTACATAAATTCAATTTGAATGAAATAAATAAATGGTTGAAGACTTAATAAAATGTTTTAAAATATGAATATGGAGACCATGATATTGATAAACTATGGTATCAACTGAAAACATATAGGAGATAATGTAAAACTATATATCATGGAAAATAGTGTGGTCATATAAATTTGTTTTTATACATTATGAAGAATATGATATTGGAGTTATGATTTGGAAAAAATTAATTCTTTCACTATATTTTAGGATGGTAGTTTACCATGTATGACCCCATCCTTTGTCTACATTTTTTGAATTATGTCCTTAAATATAAAATTTCTACCCTACATTTTCAAAAATAATAATACCTAAACCCCTTTCCAAACCTATTTATTTGGAATAAACATATAGAATACATCCAATATATTCATTACTAAATGTTTTGGAGTAATATAAGGGGGATCTCCCTTGGTATATGATATACCAGGCTCAACCATTTCTAATGATCCATATTGGGGATCAAAAATTAATTTATGATAAATTAGGATCTATTTTAACATATTTTTCTCTGGTACAAAATCATAAAAACACATCCATCATTAAATAATTTGACAAACTATTTCAAACACAGATAAAAAAATATGATAAAAATCTATTTTATTTTAAAAAAAATCTCAATTATGAAATACCAAACAAAATTAATGTGGTTTTTCATTTGAAGAATTCATGAAATATTTCAAGTAAATACACACATAGAGAAATTTCTATGGTAGTGTAAATTTTTTTGTCGCATTTTTATTTAGGAATAGAACATTCCATTTTTATTCAAAATGTTTTTACATAAACATGAAAAATAGTATTTTTGAAACACATTTAAATAAAGAAAAAATATATTTAAAAAATAAATTATAAATCATCTATCTCAAATAAAAAACTTTAAAAACATTAAAAACATTGTTATCAAATAGAATTATCTTTATGGAAGACATTAAAATATTATTCATTTTAAAAGTAAACTCTTTTATCACATGGGAAACACATAAATTGTAAAACCAATTAATAATGAAATTAAAAAACAATAAATATAATAATAAGTATTATATTTAGTATATAACATATCAAATGGGCAACATATACACCTTATAGAGTAATAAAGGTTTATAAAATCAAAATATTCCACAACAATTTAAAATTGTTCGAAGTCCCTTACATTGATTATAATTCACCATGTGTGTCTTTATCTTCTCAAATAATAAACATATTCTAATTATATAATTTTCATAGTTACTATTTCTAGTACATTTTTACTTGAATTATACTTTGATAAAAAAAATTATAACATTATATTATCAATTAAGATTATGTCATTCGTTTTTAGCATTTTTGTATTATATATCAGAATAAACTTATTTAGGATAACTAAGGTACATGCAGTCATTATATTAAAATATATAGAATTATAATAATGAAATATTTAACATATTTTTAAATAAATTATACATTTAAAACCAATCATTAAATATGGTTTTTAAAATATAACTAACATTACGATCATGGAGGCGGTAGGTCATGCATACTCAGGAGTATCAACACATTTTTTCAATGATCATTATGGAAATAAGTTAATTAAAATTTATCTATATAAAATGATTGTAATATCATATGTTACATTTTAATTTATTATATACAACTATATCTATCATTCTTGTCATATGGTGATGAAAAAAGTGTATCGTGTCACTTCGAGGACGATGTAGTCTACATGTCCACGAATGTAATTTTTTTAGTTAGTGAATGTGTAAAAAGAAAATTATATATCATATTTATATAATGATTAATATTCCATGAATAATATAAATATGTAATTTATATCACATTAATATATTATCAATACCCTTATTACCTCCCATGTATCATAATACTGATAAATGAACTGTGTTTGTCCGCTATGTGGTAGTGTTCCATTAAAATGATTTATATTATTGTATCCCATATAGATTGTAATATAAAATTTTATATATAATATAATTAAACTATATTTATAATAATCATATAAATATAATATATGAAATTTATATCCACCATCATACCCAACTGTGAGAGGTGGTAATGACAAAATTAATGGCATCATTTCACAAGGTGAAAGTCTACAATACACTTGAAGGATGATTTCATAACCGATTTTATGAATGTTATTGTGGTTGTTGGTAAATAAATATAAAAAAATGTCTAATTATATGTATGATATTAATTTTTTTATATCATAAGTGTATAATAATAATTTACAATATGGATAATGAAATAAAAACGAAATGCTAATTGTGGAACAATACCTCTTCTTCAGGTAGTTCCATTTGTTTTCAACCTAAGGCCATCAATGGTGATTTTTTTTTTCAATATTAGGATTTTATGAATATATTACTGATTCAGTGATGTGATAATGTTATGTATCGGTCAATACTAATGGCTTGAGAGGTGTGATAATGTGACGTGAGTTAATTTCATTTTATAATCGAGGAGGAGATAAATTCTTCTAAATTCACATATGTATTCACTACTGGGATGTCTCCATTATGTCATGTTATTCATAAATTGAAAAATATTATAGTGGAGATAAATTATGTTTGATAAAAACTTTTTCAAAAAATCACATGTTTAAATCATGTTTTTCATTAACTTATATGTTTCCTTACTTTTACCAATTTAGTTAATACAACGATAACATGATTTTTTTATCTATGTAATTCATTATTTTATAGAACATATAATGTGAATTTAATAAGAAAATTTATGAACAATGATTATAAGTATTTAATTTAATTTATTAAAAAGATATTCTATCTATGTTGAAATTTAATTTTATGACAATAAGATGTAATTTTTAAAAACATTATTTTAACCTTAACCACACTAACTGAGTTTTTATTTATTATGGGTAAATAATATTAATATTAAATAATAATTGATCCATGAATGAAACATATATCATAATTTAAAACATTTAAAAATAACTTGGAATAAATTATTATTTTTAATAATTTTAATTCATTTAATAAAATATAGTTTATTTTGAGATATCGTTAATTAAAAATTGGATATTTTTCATTTATTTTGAAAAATAAATATATCAAAACAATGATGGAATTGAAATATATTATGATCTCCCCTTTGGGACATGATATATTTCTCTAAAAAATTAATGGAACATAATAGATCAATCAATTTAAATCAATTTAATTATTTTCAATACCATTGTTTAATCGTGTAATAATTTCATAAGCATTTAATGTAATAATTAAATCTCTAAAAATTATAAATTATTATAATTATTAAAAATTATTTATATTCTAAATAATTATTTTCAACCAAATAAAAATTTTCATTTTTCCTTATCCCAATTCTTTATAGATATTAAAAAAATGGGATGTTCTTTTTTGTCATTTTTATTAAGTAGCTTATTATATAGGACATTTTCAATTTAAAGTGGCAATTAATATTTATATATTCCATAATTTTATGTCAAAGATCAAAATAAACCCAAAAAATAAAATTGATATAATAATTAATATGATTTAAAATCATTATCATTTTAGTTTAACCCTAGAGTATAATAGTTTTTACCATGCTAGTGATAATAAAATTTAACTATTTTCACTAATAATTTTGGTAAAAATTATGTTACAATTGTCAAAAAATTTAAATTATTCTAATTAAAAACGAGTGTTCCATTAGGTAAATTACAAAAATTAAAAGTAGATTTTATTTATTTAAAATTAATCTCATAAGTGTGATGACAAATAATAGCTTTTAGGTGAAAATGTTCAAAAGATCACATAGTTTTTTATGAAACTTCAATATAAAAATTATTATTGTGACCTAAATTGGATTAATTTATGTATTATTGAAAAACATTACTTTAAATCTAATTTAAATTATAATTAATCAATGTAAATAATTTAAGAGAAATGCTATTTTTCAATTGATATTCACTAATTTTCAATATTCTTTAGAAAAATAGTTTAAAAAAAACAAATATTAGGATATTCCATTAAACATTACATAATACATTAAATTAATTTAGAATTATAATTCCTACACTCCCAAATCCCAATTTGATTTATTTTTTTGATAATTAATTCATATATAATATATTTCAACCCACATGTATACAATGTCGATGCTACTAAAACAGTATACATTTATTCTATGATAGAAGAGTTTTTAATATAACATGAGTTCGTTTTAGGAAAAATTTTCTTTCATTGTATCTTTAATTCTAATTTTCTCCTACAAATCCATAAACCCTTTGAATGAAATTACAAAACATTGTATGACCACAATAATATCAGTATGTGACATAATATGTAAATAACTATTTTCCCATGTCTAAAAATAAACATATGAACTCATTTTAACAAATACATACTTCCCACCCTTAATGTACCATATAATTACAATGTAAAATCAAGTGGTTCCCATAAAATATATAAAACATTATCAAACCGTTTAGGTAACATGGGGAACTAATTAATTATTATTTTAACCCTTATAGATGAAATATGGTTTGTAACCCTCCCAACATCCTTATAATGTATCTCTTGTAGCCATATTATGATGTATCCTTCTTATCTACCTTCTGTAACCATCACAATTAAATTTTAAATAACCATTACTGTGAAATTCCATTATAAAAATACCAAAATAATTGAAGGGTCAGATAGGTCCCACCCATAATCATAAACTATTCCCATTATCCATAACATAATTACAAAACCTGAACACGTTTATCGTAAAAAACATACATATTGAATTTTGTAAAAAAACTAATTTAATAAAATGATTTTAAAGAAACTTTTATAAACATAACTTCATCATACTTTTATAATGTAAAAACGTCTTTTATAATGGTTAAAAGAGTGTTATTAATATATTACAACACTCTATTCATTTATATAATACCTTATATGATATTTTTATAAAAACATTCCACTCATTTATTAAATTTATTTTTTTATTTTTATTATTTTGGGTGCATTTATTTCTGGGTATCCTAGGTTGGTTTATTTCTTAATTTTCATGTAAAATTGAAGAAAACCCCTAGAAGTGGATTCAGAGGAAATTAATATGTTTCTGTATTTTTAAATGATAACATATATAATTTTCAAATATGTGTATGGTCGATTGTATAAATCATTAATGGAAGTGATTTAATTTATTTGGGAAGTTTTTATAACCATTATGAACATATATATTTTTATTCAATATCATTTTTATATATTTGTTGTAGAACATTATATAAAATATAATATCTATAATATAATATTATTTGACTGTAATTATTTTTTATGACCATCCATGACTGTATTAAAGGGAAATGGAAACTCATCATCCACAATGACAGTCAATCAATATATTACTGAGGGTGATTTCATTTTCATGAAAAAGATAATAGGATGAAAGGTTAGATGGTGGATTTCCATTAACATAATAAAATTCCAATATAATTTATATATTGGAGTTATGCTATCATAGTGGTTAAAGGGGCTGATTATATGAAAAGAAATAAAATTAAATGAAATTGAAAGGGAAATAAAAGAAAATGATTGAGGGTTTTAGATCAATAATTATTCTCTTTGAGAACCTACTTAGGAAACATGGATTTGGGATTTTATTGATACAATAAGTTCATGGACGTGGGTATGAGTCCATGGAAGGAAAATGTGAAGAAATAAAACAAGATACAAGTCATTGATGTGTGAGTAGAGGAGGTGGTAAGGGTAGATATGTATATTGGAGGATAAGGGTTTCTTTTTTATTATTTTATTAATTTATTTACAATTTTTGATCAAGAATGTGAATAATTTGAGAATTATCACAAAATCTATCAAAATAATTCATCATAATTAGAAATTATGTTTATTATATAAGAAATCAGTACAATAATAGTTTATTTATCAGATAATGTATATATGCCCTAAATTAAAGTATTTTTCTATTAACCAACAATTCTAGTATTTTTTAAAAATCCCAAAAATTCACTAAATCCATTTCTTATGTGAATAATTCGAAAAATTGACTCCACTTTATGAAAATAATTATATAAAATTTAGAAATTAGTTTTTAATGAAAATAATATTTTCTTGAAAATACACTGATTTTTAAATTATAACAAATTTTATGACACATTAGAAATTAATTAAGGTATAATAAACTTATTTTATAATCATAAGAAATAAATATATTTTTTTATGAATACATTTTATGAAGATAAATTTTATTTCAATTCATTATATTAATTCTAAAATTTTAAATAATCAATTATTTTTTAGTAAAATACCAACAATTTGTTTACCATTCTCCATACATTTATTTACTTAGTCCATAATATAAACATATTTACTTTTCAGTTATAAGATACGTAAATTTTATTTATAATCACATAGGATATGCTACAATTCTGTACGTGTAGATACCTTAATTTATATTAATATCACTTATTTTAATATATATTTATAATGATTTTAACTATTTAATTACTTAATGGAAAAAATATATTTTATATGTACCAGGGATGTTACATTAACATTGCCTTTTTGAAATTTCATCATTGCAATTTTTATTTTATTCCAAAAAAAGATAAAATACATTTCTCTCATATAATTTTAATATTCTCATATTTCTTCTTCAACCATATATTTTTTTCCAAAAAACGTAATATGGTGAATTACCTTATTTTATAATACGTGGTATCTATGATCATGAATCTGAAAAAAAAAATTCATTAGAAAGTGTTTTATCTAGACACATTAATTTTGGGATGAAGAAGAGTGATGAATCTGGGACATACATTCTTAACATTTAAACAAGATGTACATTATGTACCTGGGACAAAAATTGAGGTAAAGAACCATAGTAGGAACGGGACCGAATATTCTCAAGGATTTTATGTGGTCTGATTAATGATTTACTCATCTTCCAAATCTTACCAAAAGTCATCACACTTTTGTATTGAGAAACATTGAAAAAGACATGGTCAGCTACTTCTAAAGAATGATCCTTCCTCCAAATTTCTACATTACATTTCAATTTAATCTACACATCCAACTTATATTTCTACATCATCGTTATATTCTCATCCACTTCCACCAATAATTCTGATAATATCATTTTCCATTCCACAACTTCATTTAAAATTATGTAGTTCGACTCATCATTCCTTATAATTACCAAAAAGTAACAATTTGAAGATTGCAATAAAAACTATTATTATTAGAAAAATAAAACAATGAATTATGTTTAAACATAATTACATTGTAATCTATTGAAAAAGAATATATCATGTTATACATGGTCTGAACTTTTCTATAGTTATGGAAATCATATTTGGAATGAAAAGAAATGATGAAATTTTTTTCTATAGTTATGGAAATCATATTGGGAATGAAAAGAAATGATGAAAATTAATTTTGTTCGTAATGGATTATAATGTTTTTCCAAATGTTATAAGTCATCTACTAATCATGTTAAGATAGAATTGGGAGAGTAAATCCAAGTAACATTACTATATATTTCAAATACAATGTATAATGATGATCTAAATTCAAAATATCCATAATATGTAGAAAGTTTGCAGATTTAGCTGATCAATCAACAATATCAAAAATCACATTATTACATAATGAATTCTTTGGTTTTCCCACCCCAAAATACATATATATATTTTACGATTTCATCATTCTGACTGGAGAAGGATAAATCATCCTCTTTAGTAGATTTATCAATTCTATAATCTATTGAAATGTCTATAATTTTAGTGAAAATAAACAATATCTCTTTTCATTACATCCCAGTAGTAATACTCTTGATGGTATCATTATATCATAGTGATTCCAGGATGAACTATAAATATAGAACTATGAGATTCACATAATTATTTCTTTGTTAGCTGGGAATCAGTATAAATAAATAATCTCTTTACAAATCTATAAAAATATTATCTTTAAAGATTATATTCTAGAAACATAGTTTACTTTATAATTTTAACTTTTTCTGTAACTCATTTTCATCATTTTTTCTTTCTTAATTATGTATAAAAAGAGATTATACTGAAAAGTTAAAAAAAATCATTTCCTTGACCAAAAACATCCAATGGAAAAAATATTCAAATCATTAATCAAAACATTCATGTTCCACACGTAACATGGTTAATAATGTATGATATTTTTTAGTCATAGAATCCTCCACTTTTGTCTACATTCCAAGACATTAATAGATTTTGAAATCATAATCATTTATCAGTTCAACCCATCTTTTCTAACTAATTTTCAATTCATTTGGATTGAAATATCCTTCATACTTTTATGATCAGTATATATTTTACATTTTGATCCATATAAATGATGCCTCAAATTTTTAATGTGAAACCATTTCTTTTAATTCCCTAACATTTGTGGGTAATTCTAATCATGTTGTTTTAATTTGGTTTATGTATAAAAAATTACCTTAACATTATAGATCAAGACACATCGAATTAACTTCATTGAAGAATCACTTTATATAACAGACACTAAATTTCTTGATGTTAGAGCCATAACAGGAGCATTATCCAATCTTATATTCAGTTCTCAAAAACAAATATTGTAGTATTCTATATAATAAAATTAATCCACATTTCATGTTAACATTGTTAGCAGGATTTAAAACAATGTAATTTTTTTAACAAACCATCCGTAATATCCTACTAATATAAAGAAATAGATCTCAAAAAATTTTGTCGCTATTGTGCATTCATCAACAACTCTTTTTCATGGGATCAAATATTATGTCATCATAATTTATAATTTGATATTGAATGAAATTATGTGTAACCAAATATCATATTTACCATATATTTCCTTTATATCTTATTTACATTGAGGGTTTTAGAGAAATCCATAGATGTTTTCATGGTCCTCCTATCATTTTGAAAATAGTATAATATCCTCATTAAAAACAAAAACAATCTTATTAAAATAATCACAGAAGATTCTATTGATAAGATCCATAAATAAAATTATTTAATTTTTTCATACTAAAGGGAATAGCAACAATCTCATAATACCTATATCAATTATGAAATATTGTTTCAAGAATTTCAACCTCCATCACATTCACATGATGGTACCTAAATCTCAATTCATTATTGAAAGAGTACTAATATAACCAGAGATGATCAAACAAGTCATCGAAATGTATAAATAAAAAAAATTACTATGATTAATGTTTGGACAAGAAAAACCAGATTAATCCAAAGGTAAGTTCTAGGATGAATGAATCATTTATCAATAAACTCACGTTACTTCTTTTTTCAATTACTGAAGTTATACATGAGAAATTAGGTAAGTGGGTTTTGAAATTTTCTTTCCTTTATGAGCTAATTCAATAATAAATTCAACTTCCATGTCTAGTAAAACATTGGGTAACTCATCAAAAAAACATCAAGTTATTCAGTTACCACTATATCATCTTTAATCTAATTAGTTCCCTTATTTTAAAAATTATGTGCAAAATGTAATTCATTTCCATTATTTTATAGTTTCTCACCTTCTTAATATATTATCAATGTTATGAGTTAATTCATGTAAACAAACTAAAACTATTTATGAAAATAACTCATTTAACTTTACAATCAATCATATCATGATAAATAGAATGAAATTCCATTCTTATAATAACATAAAACTCTACTAAGGAAAAAACAATGATTTTATGTAATTTATTTACACGAACTACAATAGAAATATTCTCATAATTCTTTTTCATGAATATTTCAATATAGTGTTTTAATTATATGTTTTGATTTTTTTATTATGTTGAAATATATAATTAAATATAAAATTTCACTAAAATAATGGAATGTGTAAACCTCATATCAAACAAGACATTAATAGAATTTTATTAAAAAAACAATGTACCAGATACCACTTTGTTTGATGGCATAAAATAATCAAATGTGTTTGATAAGGATTTCAATGCATATTTCTACTTATAATATGGTTTCCTTCCATTATTCAAATATTTCATTGGGCTTGTATCTCCATTGCCCCACATTTCACCACATTTGAATGAAATTATAGTTTTATTATTAGAATTATCCATAAGGTCAGTTTCATTAGTATCTCAGGCTATATGTCCAAACATACCACATCAATAACACTTCAATGGTTTCATAATTCATTATCTAACAAAATTTTTACCACACTTTTAAAAATATGAAAATTTATTTTCTTATATTCATAGTATATTGATTGATTCTTACCCATTTCCCGCCTTCTAGACCTTTTTATCTGGTTACATTAAATGTACACATGATCATCATTAAACTCAATTTACAAACTCTCATCATATCGAATAATTTTATATTAATTTTTTAATTCATAGAAATATAATTCACTTTTATATCTTATATTGATTCTTGAGTAAAAATAATTTATTTTAGTATAACGGTCTTCAAACTGATTTATATTATACCATGCTAATTAGGTTATTTTTTTATCATAAATAACCATATATTCTTCATCATTTTATTTCAATTAAAGGAATTATATTCCATCCTAATTCGAAACACAATATAAAAATATCATATAATGAAATGATTATAATTCCATCCCACTCCATGGTATTAATATCATTGATATGTATGATATTGTTGAACATTAACCACTGATGGTTAGCTTTACTTTCCAGTTTTTAAAGGGAAATACTAATAGTTTGATTATCAAAACAACCCATGATATCAAATATATTTTCAAGGAATTTAATCATCCCATCATTCGCCACTAGTTAAGAAAAATAACATAAAGAAGGAGGGTATTATCTCTTAAAATATTCCACTATAATCATATTCCTTTGTGATAACTCTGGATGTCCTCTTGAATTGATGGAACCTCAATTTATAGATTTTTTTAACTAATTCATTACTCTATCAAACTACACAATTTGAATTTGAACCATTCATGGTTGTGGATTTAGAAAGATATAATCCTCTATGCACCTTTTTACTAAATCTTCTTAGTTTCATAAGTGGAAACTGATTCTGAACTGATATACATTAGATGAAGAAACATGAAAAATCCTTTAATTATTTATCATATGGTAAAAACATTATGGTATTATATTAACATCATCCTAACCTCGATTGATATCTAAATTTCTGTATGATACCAACTATAATGACGGACATTAATCATTACACAATTGTGAAAGTCCATTTTGAATTCACTCTCATACATTCCAAAATATCTTTTCATTTTAGAGTTTTAGATAATTAAGACATATATCATACATATCAACCCATAATCATAAAATGTGGATAATAATAAAATAGTATCAATTTCATCAATAATATTAATTTTTGTAAAAAAAACATGCGTCTTTTTCATGTATTTTTTTTATTATATTCACCTTGGATTCTTCAATTCTATTCCCAATACTCAAACCTCATGAAAAATATTTAAAAATAGTGGATGAGAAAATAAATTTCTATAAGGTACATAAAAATAATGGAACTTTTATTCCATGAGTACATATAAACATCTGAAATTATTTTCACAAAAACATACTTCTCACCTATAGATTATCGTATACATATGTTATGGAAGTAAGATATTTTTATAAAGTATGGATAAAATAAATAAACAATTTTGGTAAAATGGGGAATTGAATTCAAATGAATATAACCCACATGGATACCCTATGATTTTTAACCCCCCTGAATACCTTACAATGTATCCCTCACGACTCTCTTTTAATTTTACCCTCCCTGATACCTTATGGTGTTACCATCATATTTATAATTGGAATAAACAGCATGGTCAACTTCCCACATAATCGTACCCAATGAATTTTAGGGAGATATAAGACCCAACCATAATTATAAAAAATTCACAATAACCATAACATAATCAGAATACAATAATACTTACATCATAATAATAATATAAGCTCTAAATTTTGTAAAAATACAAATTGAGGATATGATTTTTAAATAAAGGTCCCACAGATCAGATTCATCTTACATAATATGTGATCAAACAATAGGTATAATTGATTATGGAGTGTCCTTAATATATTATGTAAATATATAAATTTCTATATTACCTTATATGATAATATCTATAACAACATTCCACCAATTTAATAATAATATTTTGTGATTTTCATTTGTTCTCTTGCATTTGTTCCATGGTTACCATGGTTGGATCATTACAAATTTTATATAAAAATGTAATACAAACTCATTAAGTGGAATGATATTTTATTTTTATTTTTCCATAATTTTTAATGATACCATATATCATTTTTATGATATGAGGAATATTCTTTAGATAAAATGTTAAAGAAAATGATTTAATTTATTTTGGTAGTTTATATGACCACTACGAACAAAAATCTTTTTATTCAATATCTTGTGTATATATTAGTTATTGAAAATTATAATACATATAATAACTATAATAAAATCTAATTTAACCATATTAATTGTTTTATGACTAGAAATAATTGTGGTAATATAAAATTAAAACTCATCATCCATGAATGTAGAGAATCAACATGTCACGAATGATGATTTCATTATAAAGAATGATATACGAAGAGGAGATGATTGATTGTGGATATTATATTAACCAAAAAATATTATAGTAAATTTTAGATAGTGTAGTTATCATGTCTCTTGTATGAGGGAATGTGAAGAATATATAATAAAATAAATGAAATGAAATATAACTGAAAATAATAAAAAAAATTGAAAGAGGATTTTCCCTCTTGAAATATTCTAATTGGGAACCTTTTTAGGGAACAAGGATTTTTCTTTTTTCTGAGTTGAAAAGTTTGCTAACATGGGGAAGAGTGTTAAGATATTAATTGTGAAAGAATTAATCCAGATACATGTCATCGAGGGGTGAAGATAAGAGGTGGTGGGGGTTGTATTTATTGTTGAGGAGAGTGGTGTTTTTTGATAATTTTATTCATTATTTTATTATAATGGCTCAATAAATTTAATAATCTGAGAATTATCTATTAATATATTAAAATAATAAAGAAGTGTTTGATATTACAATGATTACATTAGCAATGACTCAGGTAATAGTTTATACATCTTAAAATGTATATATAACCTAAATTATTGTATTTTAATATTTAAAAAATCAAATATTTTTTTAAAAAATTACAATAATTAACCCTAACCATTATCTGACATGTATAATTCATAAGTAAACTCCATTTTATGAAAATAATTTATTAAATATGGGTCATTTTTTAGATCATCTTTTATTGTAAAAATACTAATTTTAAAATTAATTTTGATTTTATGAAACATTGAAAAATTAAATAAGGTTTCATAAAATTATATTATAATAATAAAATAAACAATTATTAATTTATTATTCTATTTTATGACATTATATTTTCATTTAATTAATTATACTAATTATAAAATTATTTATAAAATATTGTATTTCATAAAATTATCAATACATAATTTATCATTTTGATAACATTTATTTACATTTTTCCAAATATAAATATTGAATATATTCACTTATAAGATGAAGAAAAATTATATTTCTCTCATAGGTGATTTTATTATTATTTTTTAGATTATTTAATTTCTATATATATAAATTATATCATAATAGAATTATAATAAAATTTTGTATTTAATTCAAGACTTAAAAAAATTATTTTATATGTACTTATATGGTTAAACCAATTATTGAAACTACAAGAATATCAGTATTTTGATTTCAAAATTAAATTATAAATTTTAAAAATACAATTTCTAAAATAAATGAAAATTAATTTTAAATTATTCATGCCCACATCGATTAAAAAGACATTTATAAAGAAGATATTTTTTTTAGAAATCATGTATTTTAATTCAAATTATTTTAATTTTATTAGTACTAAATTTATAGTGAAAATAACATGTGTAAACTCTATATTTAAATAATCTATTTAATCATATTCATACCCTCCATTTAAATGTCTATGAAATACCTATAATATTAAATTGAAATGTTAATAGTAAATTTTTTTTTGGTAAAACACTTTCTAGTGCGCAATATAATATATCATTGATACTCATAGTTCCATGTCACACTATCTAAGTTAGTTTTTTTGTATCATTTACTCTATTGAAATTAATTTTAATTATTAATGTATTGTAGGGTTACATATTCCTCAAAACATTAATAAATTAATCTTCATGATATGAACAATATCTTGTTAATTACATAATGGAAGTTTTAAAATACTTTTTTTTCATACCCACATAAAAAATGATTAATAAAACACCCTTTTAATAATGATGAATGAGAGTCACAAATGTTATATTGATCAACAAGTATTTACATTTCTGTATAGGTGAACATATGTGGGAATGGAATTATTTTGTCAATGTTCATAGAGATTAAATGAGTTCATTTATTACAAGAATTTAAATGATCAATGGAACGTAATGTGCCTCAAAATCATTAATAAGTGATGTTATACAAGACCATATGATTCATCTAATATTAATGAAATGTGAAAAAAGTATATTTAGAGAACATTTTCCAAAAGTTGATAAATTATTTTATTACATGTTAATATATGGAATAACAATTACATTATACGTTTCTATTTCACAAGAATAATTTCATACATTAGAAATTGTTCATTAAATTCATAATTAGTGATTTACTCCAAAAATAATAATTTTTTTATATAATCCCTAATATTCAATTTTAACGAACCATAAGATCCATCAAATTGTTGAAAATCAATCAATTTATCTCTATATATATTCTATTACAAATATTATTATCATATGTTATAAAACTTTAGTCTCTAACATTCAAATGTAACATCATTTGTTCATCATTTGTTTAATTTTATTCGAATATCTTAAAAAATCAATTTTATTAATTATCAGACTAATTCTAATGGTTATAAAGAACTTTAAAAACATGCCTATAAAATGTATATTCATTATTCCCCAAATAACACTTCCACTAAGATATATAAATTATATTTCTATGAAACCCTAATATATATTTATAAATATTATTACATTATATAAAACATAAACAGAGGGGTGCTAAAATATTTGAGCTTATGGTCATCCTTCTAGAAATACAGATCACTTAGAGATGTCACCACTTTATGTGATGTACCAAAATCAATTTTAGAAGTTTCAAATAATTTTATACTACTATAGTATTCTTATCATTATTATTTCAACCTAGAGAAGGTAACATCGAACAAATTAGAATAATTTTCCATTTCATTGAGGATGAGGAATCTTAGGGTTGACTATCAATTTTTTATCTCATTATTGGATTATTCAGAAATATTTTCATTGTAGTCATGATCCTTGTGAACAAATATACTACACCGCTAACACTTCCCAAAGCATGAAATACATTCCCCAAAGATTATATTACCACACATGAAATATGTTTTGGGAATACCACTAACATTATTTGTTGTTTTTAACCCAAATTCCTACAAACATTACTATTTATTACACCTATAATCTTAAGGAATAAAAGTTTCAGAATCTATATATAACATTTTCAACACTATAGAGAAAATTATCATAAACCAAAAATTATTATTCAAATTATTCTCTTTGTATGAATGATATTAATCCAATGTAAAATATAATAATTCTAATATGAATTTCAGAGAAAAAATATACTACATTTGTGGATAATATTATGAATTTTTATTCATATAATGACACCAATATTATTCTTTTTTTCTAATTTCCAGGAATCGTTTCTCGACCCTAATAAAACAATATTGAGGTAATATTTTTCAAAGACAAGTTTATTAAATCTATCACAATCAAGAGAATCAAAATTGTCATACTCTATGAAATTATAAACTAAATACCACTATCAGTCAACATAATAATCAAAAGGATTAATAGAAAGAGTTACATTTTTGAATTCCAAACCTCTAATGACATCAAATATATTCAGCAAGGCTTTGATCCATCCTTTATTTTCCACTGGTTCAAATGATCCATTGAAATATAGGGGATGATTCATTAGGAAATGTTCCACTAGAGTCATGTTTATTCATGATATATTGGTTTCCTCTATGGATTGTATTCCACCACCATTTATAGCATATGAATAATGATTCATCAATAAGAAAAACTTCTATATTCTAATTCCAACCATATCAGAATTCTAACATGGAATGATATTTTACTCTTTCTTCATTGTCAATATATCATTAATGTTCCATATTTATAAATCCATACTAAAAAGATATTTTTTCGATGAAACAAAATTGTAATATTAAAATTTTATATCATCTCAACATATACAAAGTTTAAATATTCCATAACAATTCTACTATGAGTATCATAATCACTAATGTTCGCCAAACCCAAAAATGATACCAACTATTAGGACTGAGCTTTAAACATTACATTATCATGACTTTTATGTCAACAGTTCATTATCATATATTTTAGAATATTTTTAGGTATATAGTATTACCTAATTATTCCACAACAAATACATTACAAAAAAATGAATTAAATTGGATACTTCTGATAGTATCCATTTTTTCCATAATATATAACTTTTAATATAGATCATGATTTATATTCATAAAAAATCCTTATAAATTTCAACTATTCCTCTTCCCTTTCCATACGAGTCCCTAAACTATGTAAAAAACATTTTAAAAACATTGGATGAAAAAAATCTCATCAAGGTATATAAAAATGAAGGAAACCAATAATGAAAAGATAACATGAAAACAGTTGAAATGTTTTCCTTTATAATAATGTTATTTGATAATAATAAAAGAATTATTTCCAAAATAAAACACATACATTGTTTTTCCTATGAAATCATCTAATACAAATAATAATAAATTAAAAAAAAATTTATGATTACATAGAAAATAATATTAATAAATATATTTCCAAACCATTTCAATTTTAATAAACCTATGGATTTATCAAAATATAATCTTTCCCTAATTAACTATGGAGATATAATTTGGTTCACCCTTTGTATAATCTATATCAGGATCACCATTTTAAGATGATCGATAATGGGTTTAAACCCCTTGTATAAGCAATATCAGTCTCACCTCTAAGATATAATAGAGATCAACACATTGTATGAGTTTTTTTGGTCTAACCCATTCCATATAAATGTCAAGTAACATATCATGAAATAAAAATAAATATAAAACAATTTGAAAAACTCTTTTAAAGCCATATGAAAAATAACTTCAGATAAAAAAATAGTTTTCTTTTAAAAACCCAATTTTTAATATTTAAATACAAAAAATATTAATATTTATTTTCATTGAATAAAATTATAATAATTTCAAATGAATCTATAAATTATATAATTTCTATAATGGATGAATATGTTTTGTCTCTATGTACATTAATAATAGAAATTGTCTTTTCGCCATTGACAAAACACTCTATATAAAACATGTAAAAAGGTCACTTTTGAAAGCCTATGAAATAATTAAAAAACAGAACTAAAACATAATTTATAAATATTTTATGTCCATATATAATCATGACTAAAATCATTTTTAAAACATGGAACACGAAGAGAAATAGTGGGAAATAAAACATTATAAGAAGTTTCTTTTTAAAAGTGAAGTCCCTTATCACATGGGAAACACTTCAATCATAAAACCCATTCAAGAATAGAATGAAATAAATAATTCAATATTATGATAATAAGTAAATTCATTATATAATTTTTGATAGGGTCTCTATGTATATTTTTTAAAATAATATAGGCTCATCACATCTCTATGGGACTCAATTAATGGAAACTAAGACGACGTCCGTCAGATTGAGTCTGATTTCTTAAATGTGTCTTCATCTTCCTAAATAACAAACTTATGTTGATAACATACTAGTTTGGGAACCATATTAATATTTATAGTTAATTATATTTCACATAATTATATTTTTAATTAATTTCTAAATCAATTAAATTTATGCCGTATGTTTGACCATATTTTACTTATGTATGAAAATCAACATTGTTAGGTTGAATATGGTCAAATAATTCATTATATTGACATCTATAAAATAATAATCCCGATATAATAATAATATTTATACATAAAATTTAAGTATAAACAAATATCTATATATGTTTTTAAAAAATGATGTATCATTATGATCATAGAGATGGTATGTCATGCGTACTCAGCGGTAACATATCAATTTTTCATAGATCACCATGGAAAGAAGGTATGAAAAATTTATCTATAAAAAAAATGATAAAACGACATAAATACAATATTACTAAATTATATATACTTATATATATCATTCACAAGATGTGGTGATAAATTTTTGGAATCACATCTATTCGAGGAGGCAGGAGTCCATACGTCGATGAATGACATTATCATTTTTTTACTCACTGAATTGGTAAAAGTTAAATGATATATGGTATTTAAAATTTCAAAAAATAATTATTAATATAATAAATGTTTCATTATTATCACATATATTTATTATCATTACCCTTATTAACTTAAATATAACTTGTTCTTTGAAAAAACGAATCACATAACATTGTGATATGTTAGTCCACCCTATATACAGGGTATGTTATCGTATCAAATAAAAATGGAATATAAAAAGGTTAGATATGATATAATTACATAATAGGAATAATTATGTTATAAAAACCATATATAATTTTTATATCCATCAAAAAACCCAACCATGAGTGGTGTAATATAAATATTAATGACCTGATTTAGCGAAGCGGTAACACAACATATGCACAAAAAATGATTTTGTGAACCATTTAATGGTGTTGTGTGTGTGTATATAAGCCTTACCATTATCCTAAACACATTTTAGTACATTTTTTATAATATTTTTATTAAATCATAATGTTATAGTAATAATTAATTGTGGTGGAGAAGGAAAAAATACTATCAGATTAACATTACTTCTTCATTGGGTAACTTCTTTTGTACTCACCAAAGGTAGTCGTTAGTGGGATTTATACAAAAAATAAGTCTTGTATAAAGATACATTGTAATTTTTTAAGTTTTTTAGTGGTTGGTTGAGCAAAATGTCTTGAAATGTGTGAATAATTGAGGTAATGAATTACCAATTATAATTGAGGGGGAGTGTAATTCTTTTAAATACCCAAAACTATTCACTATTAAGAGTTTTACCTTTGGACATGTGCTTCCAAAATTTAAAAATAATTGAGAGGAGGTAATTTATTTTAGATCTATAATTACAAAAAAAACCCATGTTTTATGAATGATTTCCATTAACATCATTGTTTCCTTCATTTTACATTTTTAGTTTCTACTATAGTAACTAGTCATTTTAACTATAAATTTAATAATTGAAGACTAGAAATAAAATTATATTTATTAGATAAGTTAAACAAAATTATTTTAAATATTATGTAAAATTATTAATTAGAAACTTTGGTATGATCAAAATTAATTTCAACACAACTACATGTAACGTGTTAAAACACTATTTTAAACATAACCGCAGTAATATTTTTTATTCATTCTAGTTTTATAGAGACACTATAATAGATTAATTTATCCATATGTGGACAATATTTTAATTTTTAAACATTTACAATAACTTTAATAAAGGTATTATGTCTAGAAATTTTAATTATAATAAGATAATATCATTCATTATAAAACAACAGTATTCAAAAATTTTACATTATTCAATTAATTATAATTTGAAAAATATCAAGATAGGTATGGATGTCAAAATGTAATATTTTCATACTCTATTTTTATTATATATTCATGTTAAATAATTATGTAACATAATAAGTCATTCAATTTACGACCGTAGTAATAGTTTTAGTATCATTTATTTTTTTATTTGTTACTAAATAATTACTATGTTAGATTTTATTAATCATTTAATGTATTATTTAATATATAATAATTATAAAATACCTATTTATATTTCAAATAAATATAGGTTGTCTTCTTCCCTATCCAAAATCCCTATTGATTGTAATGGAATGGAAGATTCCTTTTTTTCTGATTACATAACAAATTATATCATAAATTTTCAATGTAATGTGGAAATAAATTTCCATCTCCTATAAATTTTCTTTCCATGGTCCAAATAGACTCAAAAAATATTATAAATATAATTTATTTTATCATTTTATCCCATTATGAAATCAGTTTAATCCCATAGTAAAATACTTTCTACCAAATCTTTTGATGGTAATTTTAACTATATTTATTAATTGTTCTGATAAAAAATAATTTTGAAATTATCAGATACTATATATTATCATAATTCCAAATATAGATTAAATTTGGTCAAATTCTACTCCCAAATGTGGTATAATTTTACTTAAAAATAACCCCACTAACATAATTAGAAAATTGATTTTCAATTTAAAAATTTTCCAAAAATAAGAAAATTATTATATGAAAATTATATTTGAATGTAATTATAATTCTTTAATATATATATATATGATAATTTTACATTGCAAATGATTTTAATAAAAAGATTATTTTCAATTAATTTTTTTTTTATTCTTCATAAAAAATTAACTTTTTAGAAAAACACCAAAAATTCAACCTAAGATAATATAATTATTTCAATTTAATAAATTTAATTCATTATCTGGAATAATGTTTCTAAAAGTGATTAAAATTAATTTTATATGATATGTGCCTTGCACAATTACACCGTCTTTTAGAATGAAAAAATTCATTAATTTTTTTTTATTTTGAATAATTTTCATTTTATTACTAACACATAATGAAATTCATAAAAATGTGTAAATAATATATTTGTGTACTTTAGTTAATTATTTTCATACAATCCATTCCAATTTATATGATATAACTATCACATGGAATAATTATATTAATAATATATTGTTTTTGAATAAAACTCAATCTTGCATGTAACATAACCTAATGAAGAAACTCATTATTGAGTGTTACATAAGATAAGTAAGTGTTTCATATCATTTTCACTATTAAAAATATTATTCTTCTTTTAAAGAATCATATTGATACAATTATCACCCACCAGTTACCTGCACACACATTATAAAGTAGAATATAATGAATGACTTCACTAGTCATCACATTGAGAAATATTTTCTACAAAATTTTAGTTGATAATATAATATTTGATGGTATATATATTTGTCTAATTACTTAACGAAATTACTTTTATAAAAATAAAATGATTTATAAAAATAAAAAACATATTCATTGAAACCAGTGTACCCCTATAGTAGAGTCAGGATGGGGTATGCTTCATTAGAGAATAAAATAGAGTGTATTTTAGATCAAAAATAAATGTATTTTTTCATATGAAAAAATATTTTTCTTTTTTTATTTGTATATTGGTAAATCAATTTAATAACACAAATCTATCTCATATCATGTTTAAATAAGGAGGCTCATGTATATAAAGAGAGTTAACTAGTTGATGAAAACAAGTAGAATGAGAAACATTTATAAGAATGACATAACTATAATATTTATTTCTATATAATAGTTGTACATAAAAGTAACTATTTATAATCAAATTAATTTTTTACATTCTATGAAAATGAATCTATAATGACCATACCAAAATAAAAACTCATTTTAGTATCTTTAAAGTAGATTGAAAAATATCATCACATTAATGGTGTAGGATTTGGAGTGTCTCCTATAACATTTTCCAATAATAAAAAACAGAAGGATGCCAAATATCAAATGGTGAATGGATTTTCTATGATAATTGATTGTTTTAAAGATAAATATTTCTTATGTAGTTTGGGATACCAAAATATGTTAAAGGATCAATGTGAACAAACATTGGAATAAAAATTAGCACATGAAAAACCAAATTTCCCAGCTAGCTTTAAGGCCAGTCAATCCCATAAAATTCATACCTTACTCGAACTAATAAATTTTTCATTAATATTTCCCCTAAATGTGAATTAAACAACATCTCATAACATTATATTACAATAATTAAACATTCAAAGGTGTGTGAGATTGTTTTTAATCAACACCAATGCATATCCTGGTTGGGAGAGTGTGGTGTATAATATCTCGGGAGACATAATACACAAAACATATCATGAAAAAAATACCTTGATAGTGGAGATTGAAGTATCTCAAGAGATGATCACTGTATTTCTTATTCTACTTCATGATGTAGATAATACAATGGTCATTTATTTTCTTGGAACATTTATAGCTTGTCCATATAATCATATAATGATTAATGAGTTTTGTCTTTTCAGAAATTGAAATGAAATATGAGTACCAATTGTTGAATAATATTATAATGTTATGCATCATATCATAGACAAAAAACCATAGAGAAATAGAATGTCGGATCTAGACAATCAGATGAATTGACAACGAAAAATAAAAATACCTTCCAAAATAATTATCTCCCCCCAGATCCACTGTAACATGCAACCAAATAAATAATTTATGTAGAACCCAGATTAAAATATATTTATGTTTACAATATTCTATATGAAGAAGTAATATTTTGAATATTCATTACATAGGAGATTTATTTTTGGAGTGTAAATGAAATTATCATGTTTGAATCACAATAAGTCTTAGTGGTAAATATATATATAAGAAACATATTTATCATTGTTTTGACTAAAAATTTATCTAATATTTTCATTAAAGTTAATAACTACTGTTAAATTTTAAACGTTTTTATATTTCTATGATATAAAGGGAAAATCTTGTGAATCAAGTTTTATATTGTAAAATCCCTGAATCATTTACATGGAAAGAGATACATTGACTATTGAATAAAATGAAAAGAAAAAAATTAAATCCAAATGAGTCTTTTAAGAATAAAATAACTCAAGATTGACACTTTTTCATAACTAAAATGAATGGGTAAAAAGGAACCATATTATCAACTAAAATCATTTTTTATTCATTTCATTTTATATTTATTTTTCTTTATTTGAAACTAATATGAACTGATTAGTATCAATCTAGATACCCTAAATATTGTTTTGGGTCCAATGAAATTATTTTGATCAAACAAACCACAAATGATTTTTATATGGAATTATTAATGCACTGTAATAAATATATTATAGATTAAAATTCAAATAAATATTATACTCTATATTTAAACAAGAATAATTTTATGAATGGGTGGACATTAAATATAGGCTAAGTCATGGTATGAGTTTAGAAAATAAAAATTATAACCCAATGTTTTAATTAAAATTAAAACATATTAAGTTATGTATAGAATTATTTAACTATAAAAGCAAATTTCAAAACAATTTACTTATTTTGGTCATTGTTTATGTTATAAAATGGAAGAAAATAATAATGATTTTTAATATTATATTTCAAAAATTCTGAATGATACCCTATTCTATCAATATTATAACATCCTTGAATAGGTCATTTTATATGTTAACTAAAAATTCATTTAAAAACATTATAATCATTTTTTTTCATATGTTTTCTCATTACAACCAATATTTCCAAAAATCTACGTACTCAAAAGAAGAAGTAAATCTATTTAGAAATGAGTGGATAATGTACATAGTATCATGTTGATTAACAACATCAAATTTCATTGATTACATACTATATTTTTTATATAGTATAGTATATGACCTTAAAATCATATTTGGGGTACAGATCACTAGTATCTGAATGATTATATATTATTTTTCATTTCTTTCTAAAGGATATTTATAATGGATGAATCTCATTTTATTTATAAATGAATATACAAAATATATGGTGTTAGAATATATGCAGACAATGTCAAGAGGTGAATTTAAACTACTTAATTATTAAATTATTCATCATTTATATATTCAATGTAGTTAATTTCATTATCATTTTTATCAAATATTGATTATTATAAATTTACTCATTATTTAAAAAACATTAAATTACCAAAACCAAACATACATTTTAAATTTTTTTTAAAATTCATGTAAGTGATCTGTATAAATTTTTTACTTTTTTAAATTAACAAAAAATCAATATTAGACTTGATGTGCATGGTATGACTTGATGTGCTTGTTGAAAATAAAAATATTTATTTTTAGTTTGAAACACATTTCACTTGGACAAAATTGAGAAAATGAGATTAGAATATTTTCAGTAATTATGAAAATGTTCCAAATTTCATTTTTAATTTTTATGAATTGATATCACATCAATCAGACTCACAATGTTCTTCATATGACTGTATGTGAATGTTCTCAATATTAAAGTACCATTTTAATTTATAACATGCATCACATATCCAAAATAGGGGAAAAGGTTGTCCGTATTTTCAATCTTATTGAAAAATCCCCATAATTTATTTTTAACATATAAGAATATAATTCACATCAATATGAAACCTAATTTGGTTTGTAAGAAAACATTTCCATGTATTCAATACAATAGTGTCATTTTAGTTTAATACACAAAACAAGAAGAAAAAACCGGGAAAACGCTCTTGGGTTGTTTTCAAACCATATGTATGTAATTGATATTTCATTTGATATTTATAAAAATTAACATGACATAAATATGAGCCACCATTTAATCAATATGATCCCAGTGTGAGTTTTCAATAAAAAAGTGACCGTTTAGATTAAAATACAAATCATATAGCAAAAAACAAGGAAAAATATTGGTTTTTTAATAAAAGTAAATAAATATTCCATAACTCACATTTGATGTATAAGAATATATTTCAAATAAATCTAACACTCTATGTTATGGATATGATTCAATGTGTGTGTTTTAAATTTAATGTTTCAATTTTAGTTTAAAACGCATTTCAAATCCCAAAAACCAAAAAAATTATCATATGTTGATTTTTAAAGTTATAAAAATGATCCATATATCAATTTTCAGGTTTAGGAATTGACCTCATATTAAATGTATAGATGATGTGTTGGATAATGCTCAAATGTGTGTTTTTAATACAAAAGTTTCATTTTTAATTAAAACATACATCAAATTTCCAAACCTAATAAAATTAGATTTTTTTTTTCAAACAATATGAAAATGATCCTTAATACATTTCTTTTGTGTGCAAATTAACCACACATAAATCCGACAGTGGATGTGTTTTATTTATCTCTATGTGATTTTTTTCTATTCAAAAGTGACATTTAAATACTAAACACAAATCAAATAGGCAAAACTATGAAAATCAGCTCTGATTGTTTTGAATATTTTGAGAAATGTTCAATGATTCTGCTTCCAAATGTATGAATAAACCGAATATCAATCAAATAAACATCCAATACAAAAGTGAAATTTTTGTTTAAAAGACATATCAAATAGAAAAAATGAACATATTATATTGTATTATTATCAATCATTTGTAAAATGACCCCAAATTAATTTTTCACATAGAGGAATTGACTTCATATCAATCTGTCACATGATGAAATCGATATTAGTTGATGCAAGTGTTTCTAATAAAAATAATATCAATGTAGTTTAATACACAACCCAAATTAGTAAAAAAATGAGTAAAATATATCATATTTTTTTAATAATTAATAAAATAATTCATAATTTATTTTTCTAGTGTAATAATTTACAACATAAGACTATGACACACTATGTGGTAAATATTACTTAATGTGTGTTTTGAATTAAAAAGAACCGTTTTTCTTTACAATAACAGGGAAATAAATGAAATGATAAAATAATCTCAGATTGTTTAAAATTTAGATTACAATTACATAGTATTAATTTTTCATGTGTAGTCATGAACCTCACATCAATAAGAAACAAGATGTGGTTTATATGAGTTGATGTGGGTGTCCTCAATAGAAAAATAACCTTTCACATTTTAAAAAAATTCATGTAACACCACTAAGATTTTATGAGATATATTATTTTTAATTTACATTGTGTCATTTTTTGTACACTACACCATGATTAGTTTGAATTATATCCAACACTGTGATATTTTTCAGTAGACACAACACAATTCATGGCTTATATTGCACACAATTGCAAGTTCTTTTGAATGAATTTATTTCACACAACACTGAGTATAAAAATTGTTCAATGTATAAATGAAATATGTTTGGATTATTTTATACACAAGACCAATTGATTATTTCACTATGCACAACACTGAAATGTATTGCGCTACACGCAATATCCACCTTCCTCAATAGTTTGCGTTTTACGCGTTACTAAGTTTCACTAAAAAAATGATATATTATTAGAATATTATTACTTAATGAGAAATAAACTATAATTTATGAATAGTATTAACCTCATTTCTAATTTTATATAACATCATAATACATCTTAAAAATTCTCTAGAAAATGATATGAGAATAAATTCAATTTTCGGGTTAAAAGAAGTATTTTTCATAAAATGAAATTTTACTGACTTTTGGTGGCGCATCAATTTCAAAACTACTTTTGGGGACTATTATATGTAACATCAGAAAATAGAAACACTTTTTATTAATGTGGTACCTAAAAAATTACTTTTATTTTAAATTTTTTCTATTTTTCTGATAAAAATCTAAATTTAATGAATTGTGAAAAATACTCCATTTTAATTCGAAACGACCTTTTAATCTAATTTATTTATATAATTATATTATATTTTTAATTCAATTAAAACCTAAATTATATTATATTTTTATCATTTAATTGAGTGTTGTTTTTTTGGAATCAATTTTACTTATAAATTTTACTTAAACACATGTTTATCTTTTGATATTTATTACTTCTTAAAAACCAGCATTTTGGTTTTGACAATGAGAATTATTTTTAAATTAATTACTTAAAATAATATGTTTTTAATATAGAAAAATGGATTCCATATTTGGAATAATAATTTTCAAATTGTTTAAATAGATACCTTCTATTTTTGAACATTATGAATGTTGATTTTACTAATTTTTTATTTACCATTGTTAATGTGTATATCTAAAAAATAAGGGTAAAAATAATATTATAATAATATTAAACTACCCTAACCAATGTCATAATCCTATTAGATGATATATTTATTACCATTGAAATCCTAGGTTCCATTTTGGGACCTCATGGATTCACATGGATGTGAAAAATGTTATTTCATAATAATTAATTTACAGTAAAGATTAGAATAACCATAATATATATTTATTACTATATTGATTATAATACAGGGTTATAATACTTATTTATGTTTATAGATATATTATTTATAAAAATAAAATTATTAACTAAAACATTTTATTTTATTTATTAATTTTAGACATAAAATAAATAAATTTGTTTATGAAAAAATGATGATATAGTGATTACTTTATTAATGAATGATTTATGTAAATGATATTATAAATGTAAAAATAAATTTATTTTGGAACTTTTTATTCCATCCAAGAATTTTATGTATGATTATGACTTGTTATATTTTAATTAATCCCTTTATTTCGAAAGAGTCGCGTTTTTATGGATTTCCAAAGGTCAAGATATGAATAGTATGAAAATTGATAAAAATGAGTTAAAAAAACTATTATATTATAATATATAACAGTTCTAAAAATATATAATTAGGAAAAATGACTTATATAATTTTGAAATTCTAATTAATAAACAATTTTATGTTATATTATCATTTTATTGAAACCATGTTAACCATATAGTATGAATATACAAGAATACAAGGTAAGTGTCGTCGTAGTTAACTAATGGTTAATGATAAAAAATAAGGTTAAATTGGAGAACTAAACCTATATAAACCCTATTTCTTGATATGATATAGTAAAATCATCATATTTTATTCTAATTAAATAAAATTTTGAAATTTATAATTATAAAATCACTTTATAATAAATTTATATTTTCAGAGTTTCCAAAAGCGCCCCCACCCCTCCTCTGTTATAAAATGGATCCTCGTACCTCTTATCTTAACTATATTTTAAGCCTTTAATTGTGGCCAAATACTACCCATTTTACATATAAACATAACTAGAAACATTTTCGTGGTTTTTTTCTCATAATCCCATCTATAGTGACCTAAGGGGAAATTTGAAGGTAGCGCATAGAGGACAAGTTGATCTCTTATTACGATTCTTTCAAATTTCGTTCTTCTTTTATTTATTATTCATTAATTTTTTGGTTATAAAGTAATTAAATAAGTATCAATATTATAATTATATGTTATTATTAATATTAAAAAACACTATTTCACCATCTATCAATCATATAGAAAATGAAATCATCACGTGAGTGTACGTATGGCTTACTTTCTCCATGACATGGTGTAATCTGTTTTTCCCCACCACTATACTAGTATGGGTATAAAAATGGATGTAATAACTATATATATTTATTATTTAATAATATTTACTTTTAAATATAGTGCAACATAAAATTTCAATAACATTCCGGAATTGTGGGAATGATATAGTCGCTCGTGTGTACGTACAATTTACGGTTTTCAGAACGCGATGTGATTCATTCTCCATGTTTACCATTAAAAAACGATTATAATATATATATAATAAAAAATCATGAAATATATGACATAATAGTGCTACTAGATATATATATATATATCACATACATCCATTCAATTAAATAAAGAAATGAAAACAACGTTAATGTGTACGTATGACCTACCGTCTCCATAAATAGTGTATTCCATTTCATTTAATTATCTATTATATATATATATATATTTATGTAATTAATATATGTGATATATAAATCATTTTCACATTCTGTAAGTATGTTAATCCTCATTTTTGTAATAATATAAATAATAACAACTCAAACCAAGTATGATAAATACAACGATTATTGACCAAAAAGTTTCATTAATATGGAATTGACTAAAGAAAGGGTAATATAGAGTCATATGTAAAACATATATTTTATCATAATTATTAATATTGTTCTATTATAGGTTAATATTATGTTTAAACCCACTCTACAAGATTTTCGGACACAAACATAATAAATCGGACCAAAGGTATGAGATATTGTTTCAATCTCATTTTTATCAGAGATTGTTTATACATAAGTATTTACCGGGGATATATTTATCATCTATTCCCATGTTTTCTAAAAAAATATTTCCTAATGTGTTTAACTATTATTCTATATATTTTTAACATATCATTTAGCCATTTTTACTTTTAATACGTGGTATGTTAGGAATCATTATTTTGTTCACCATATGAGGTACCTTTTGACTTTTATAAAATAGTACATAGAGAATATTTTTTTAAATTATATAGAATGAATGGATTTTAAAACATTAAAAACAAATTATTTAAATGATTATTACTTTAAAAAATTTAATTTCAACTAATTTCTTTTTAAAATGATAATCATTGTTTTAGGAGAAATTTTTTTTAATGAAGATATGTTGTTCTCCTCCGGAATTAAGATCAACTGTTTTATCAAAATAATTTTCCATCTAATTTGAAATAAGGTTATGTTTCAATCCCTATTATTACTTTTATTTGATTGTTTTTTTTCAATTGTTTTTATAGAGACTATATAGCTTATATGTATTATATTGTGATTATATGATGTTTAAGAATCCCATTTTATTTCATGGGTTATACTATGATGAATGATTTATGTTATTGTGGAACATGTAAGAATGATTTCAATATGAGATGTGTGGTACCTATATCGCCCTAAAATTCATTGGGTAATGATTTATATCATATGAGATAATCCTGAAAGGAACAAAAAGTAAATCTGGTTGAGTATTAAATTGCTGGAAAGATTAGTAATCCCTGTTCAGTAATGGACTTATTCTACTATGATGGTTTGTACAATAATTACTTTTCTACTATGTAAATAATATTATGTGATTATTAGTTCTCCAAAATTACATGTTTTATGACAATTCAATTATATATTGGTTAATTTTCCATTATGATCACTGCCTTACATTCTATCATTATTTATTTCACAACTCATGATAATGATGTTTAAATTTTATAATCATGTTTTAAGTTTAAATATTTATTTTTTGTTTTATGCTCTCGATATTTACACTTATTGAATATTTGAGTTCACCCTTTTATATATTTTATTTTCTATAGTATATGAAGAATGGTTTTCTGTATGATAACAAATAAGGGGACGATAATTATGGGAGATGTTGAAGATCATTCACCAAGTTATAATATTATGTTCTGAGATTCAAATGAAACTAAAGAAATATAGTCTTAGTGAATATATTTTATTTAATGTATTAGGTATTACTCCCATGAAATTTAATGTCCATGTATATTAATATTTGGTCATTAGAGTTCAAACAAAAGAAAATGATTAGTTAACCATTGGAATCTAGGATGCATAAACATTAATGAGATCCCTAGAGATAAATCTATGGTATTTCTAGGGATATCCCAAAGGATAATTATGACTACAGGGAACAGTAATATAATTTTTGTAACAATCATGAATAAACTATGATTAAACCTAATATGATAGAGATTTATTTTAATCAGACATGAAGTTATTGTTTTCATATTATAATTTTTTCTTATCACAATACTATTTTTGGGTTTTAGAAAATGTCAAAAAATAGCTGGTTACATGTTAATGGAGAATATGATGCTCAATGGAATGATATTATCCATAATAAACCGAGTAAAATGGGTTTTTTAAGGTGGAACATAGTTATTATTTGAAATCATAAAAATCATTATATGATCAATAATATAAACTCTGATTAGTTTTCTAAAGCAACTAACAAGATTAAGACAGAGTTTCATGGTGATCATATAGGAATGAAAGTTCAATTTTCCTCACATAAATTATGTTGGAAGAGGCATCTAAGATAATGTTTCAAGGGAACTGGAAGATGCTTTGGGTGTGGAAAAGATAGACACAAATCCAGTAATTGCAAAGGAAATGGTTCAGTTAACATAATGGACAAGGATAATGGTATTTCTACGACATCATCAACAGTTAAACGATTAAAATGATGAATGTACATGCATTATGAAAATCATTTCTCTAATGGAAAATCTTTTGAAGATAATAAACATGGTCGTATGGGTAGTATTTATTTTGATTATGATGAAGAGACAACACATCATGTTTGAGATGAAAGAAGTCTTGAGGAATAAAACTATGCAGCTTAGTAAATGGTTTAATGAGAAAATGGAATGATAACATGTTTATCAAGAATAATGTATAGTACTATGGAATAATTAAAAAATTATAGATTGTTACACTATTGTTTTTCATAAATTATTTTAAATTTGTTTTGGAATGGAATCCGTAGCCATGAATAGTTTTTCAGATTTATTCGGATAACACATGATAGTTGAATAATGAAGGGACAAGGAGATATTGAGATATATGATATTATTAATGACCTCAGGACTGATACAGTGAAAATTTATATCATGGATTTTGTATATGTAATTATTTTTTATTTTTGGTTTGCAGAAAGACATAAATTTGACAGAATATATGTTTTCACTAAGAATCTATGGTAATTTATGAAATTACAATGATTTAAGAAAATAAATTATTATGGTATTCACATGTTTGGATTTTGATAACCATGAACTTCCGAATGAGATATGGGAGACAAATGTTAAATTGATTTAGATCACCTATTTCTAATGTTTTCAGTTTTTGGAATGATTTTAATGTTATCCATTTCTGGATTATATAACATATATTCCGATTGAAGATGGTATTATCTCACTATAGGTGGCGTTGTGAATATTTGATTACCTATGCTATCATTTTTCTGGAGATAGATGGAAGGAATTATAATTCCATCGCATGACCTTTTAACACATCAAGACTGAAAAATTCATTTTCATTTTTTAATATAAATATGAAGTGGAAATTGTTTAGGGAACGATCAATGGTGAGATTATACCAATATCATGTATGTATTTATTCCCATGAAAAATTCTTCAACAATAGGAAAAAGATCTTGATACCAATTAATTATATCTTAGTACCTTCTTATCTGACGTATCATATGGTCTCGTAAATCATCGAAAATTAATTGATTTCTGGTAGGTAACATTCTCCAAACATTGATATTTATCACTATATAATGGTACAACCTTAAAAGGTAAGTTAATCATGAGTTTTAGTAATGAATATACATTATTTCACATTGAGTATATTTTTGGTTTTATAGTTTTAGATATTTATGTTACCTTACATGATTAAAATTCCACATTCATAGAAGTTGGTACTAGTAAAAATAGTTTCTATTTTTTTTAATATATAATACATTAAAGCTTAAAACATGATTTCTTTGAAAAAACATAAAACATTTAACATGGATTCCTTCTTTGTGTTACAAATCCTTAAAACCTATGAAAATCATTTAAAAACATGGGATGTGCACAAAAATCATAGTAAGGGATATAAAAAGAAGGAAATAACACATTAGTTCATGAATAATTGTGATGTGTGAAATCATTTTTAAAATAAATACATGTCACCCATATAAACATAATTTGATAAACATTATCATAATAACATATATATAACAATAAATGTATATTGGGGAGTTAATTACATAATATTTTAACCCTCACAGCTACCTTATAATTTGTAACCCTCACAGCTACCTTATAATTTCTGTGACCATCGCAGTTACAAATGGAGTAACAATATGGAATACCTACAACATACACATACCCAATGCATTTAAGGGAGTTATAAGTCCCATCCTTCATTATAAACAATTCCCAATAACTATAAAATAATCATACGTCATGAATAATTACATGAAATCATTGCTTCGGAATTTCATAAGAAAAAATTTTAAAAGAGGTTTTAAAAGAAAAGTCACATATAAATATAATATAATTGAAGGGCTATTTAATATATTGGATGTAATATGAATATAATATTAAAATACACATAACAAAACATAATTTAATCAGAATTCACCACAATAACAATTTAAACAACACATAAATAATGATGTATAAGGCTAACCCAAAAAATTGAAATCGGGTTATGAATACCCTTAACACAGGTTTTTATTACATAAACATGTGTAAGACTCCATTATAATTGATAAAAGGGTTTTATTATTATCTTAATGAAACACATTCATATTTATGACATCTTATATAATCATTTTATAACTTCATTTCACCCATTAATTGTTTGTATTGTGTTCCTTCCAGGGTTTTTTAAATCCTTAATTATATGATTTCCATGATCATTTCATGATGTATATTCTTGTATATTGGAAGTAAACCTCCAAAAGTTTAAGGTAATGGTATTTAAATTTTTCAATTACCATAAATTGAACCGTTAATCATTTTGATATTTGATATGAGGACGATTCATAATTTAAAAACTTAATGATGTTCCTTTAGATAATTTTTGTGGTTCCTTGATAATAATGACCTCATTTTATTTTAAAATTTAAAACCAAAGATTGGATGTAATACATATATTATAACCTGGTTCAAAAATAAAAAAGTTTTCCTAACCATACATGAAGAAATTAAATCAAATTTAAATAACATCGTCCACGATGCCGGTTATTCGACACATCACCTACAATGTTTTCCTTCCATGATTAAGTGGTAGAGGTGAAGAATAATGATGATGAATTGTAAAGACCCGTAAATTTCAAGGAATTTTTTTTCTTAATTTTCTTTGGAATTTTACAAGAGCACAGTTTCTGACGGCACCTGATTCCGAGGCCCGGTGTGCCCGGAATCATTTTCCAAAGTTTGGCTCGGGTACGTTCAGTGAACGGACGAGTGGGTTTTTCTAACTTTTGAACCGGTGCTCGGAATCGAATTCTGAGGGCACCGATGAAATCGCAGCGCCGATATTCTCTTAGAAACGCCTCTTCCGGAGTTGCGTTTTCTCGGGTGTGGTTTTTAATTTTCGGGCTTAAAGTTCAGAAATAAAATAATTTTGCGACAACTTTATTTTATTTCACTTAAGCCACTTGGAAGCCACTTGAAGCCACTTAAAGGCGGCTTGAACTGAGTTGAACTGGATAGGATGCTATCCGGAAATATCCTACCCCCTTGGTAGGATATTTGTGAGGTGGGGCCCGCACGAGCTCCGCCGTTTCATTCCGCTAAGAAACGCACCCGTGAAAACCCGTCTTAATGAAAGTCAACCGACGCGTTTTCTAAATTCTTAACAGACCATTTAATTGGGTTGTTTCTCTCGTGAATTGAATGGGCTGTTTCTTTCGTGAATTAAATGGCCTGTTTCTTTCGTTGAATTAATTCAACGAATTAATTCAATCGTTTCTTAACCTGTTTCGTGTGTAGGCATATTAATAAAATAAGACCAACCCAAATCTTTGGAGAAGGTTTGAGAGGATTCTTGTTCTTCTTCTCCCTCGCTAAGAACACGAAGAACGCGAAGAATGCGAAGAACGTCGAACCCAGAAATCGACGACGCTTCCGTCCGTGACGTTCTTCCACGCTCCGATCTCCGATCACCGACCGTTTGAGGTGAGTGATATCGTATTTCCTCTCAAAAGATCCTTTCTTTTGGTTTTTAACGAAACACAGATTTAAATATTAATAATTTAAATCTGTTGTTCTTGGTTCGTTGAGCTCGCTGACTCAACGCCGGATTCCGCGACGACGCAACGCCTCCCCGCGACGACGCGACGATCCCTCTCTTCCGCGACGATCCTTTCCGCGATGGACGCCCGCGCGTGATGATCGACGAGGTAGGGATTTTATAATTTTGGAATACCCCTCTTTATATTCCCGTGAACGTTCTTTAAAAACTTAAGAGCCGGTTTCAAATGAACAATTTTATTTTATTAAAATTATCGGTTCGTGTGTTGAACAATTTCTCCCGTTGTTTTTATCTAACGCGGAGGGTGCGGGTCAAACGAACACGGCCCGACAACCCTCCGTCGTTCTTCGTGTTTTGCGGATTTGGCGGGCGACGACGGAACGTGCCGCAACGGGTGTTTGATGATCCCGCAGTAAAGAACGGAACCCGGGAGGAACAACGGCGCAGACGGGAAGGAAAACGGGTCACCGGAGCGACTCCGGCGGCCCGCGGAAGCCGGTGGTGGCGCGGGTCGCCGGCGCAGCGGCGCCGGCGGCCGGAGGCGGCGGCACCCCGCGGGTGTCCAGCGCGACACCCCGCGGGTGTCCAACGCGACACCCCGCGGGTGTCGCGGGGTTGTCCCACGGCACCCCGCGGGTGTCCAGCGCGACACCCCGCGGGTGCCGCGGGGTTGTCACGCGGCACCCCGCGGGTGTCAGGCCGATACCCCGCGGGTGTATGGCTGACACCCCGCGGGTGTCTCGCCGACACCCCGCGGGTGCCGCGGGGGTGTCACGCGGGGCGGCGACTTTCCCCCGCGTCGGCCGCTCGGCCGAGCCGAGCCGGACCGGCCTTGGCCGGGCCGGGCCGGGCCAACCGAGTCGGACCCGACCCGGTTCGGGCCAACCAGGGGGGGTCGCGCCGGGTCGGCCCGGGCCCGGACCTCCCCCGTCTTCGGACGGACTTCGTTCAAATGGCCGTATCTTGAGCTACGGGCCTCCAAACGACCCGCCGTCAGAGGAAACGCGATCCTTGGATCGAGACGGTCGTTTCGGTTTATCGCACTCAATGTTTCGGAATACTTGGGGTTCTGCCGGGTTGGTTCGTACACGAAACCAACCGGGCCCTCGGAGCGGAAACGCTCATATCTTGAGCTACGGACGTCCGACTGACGTGCCGTCAGCTTTTTTGAATTCCTCTAAGTGAGACGGATCTTTTGGCATACTCCGCCAGAGGTTCGGAAGCAGGTGGAGTGCGGTCGGGTTGGTTTTGCCTTAAAAACCAACCGGGCCTCTAGGACGAAAATGCCAATATCTCTCAGACCGGGCGTCCGATTGACGCGCCGTCTGCGACGTTGAGTTCCTGTTGACGATACGGAACTTTTGGATACATCAACTTAGGACTTCATGAAAGTTGATGTATCAGCCTCTCGGCTCGTGAAGCGGACCCTCCCGAACGAGCTCGCTGTGTGCGGGAACCCTAGTGCTGGCTGCGACTGCTACTTCGACAGCGACGACCGTACAGAGATCCTCAGTGGACTACGACGATGACTGTGCAGAGATCCTCCGTGGACTCCGACGACGACCGTGCAGAGATCCTCAGTGGACTGCGGTGACGACTGTGCAGAGATCCTCAGCGGACTGCGACGACTATTGCACTCAGCGATCCTACGTGGATCAGGGCTTCAGGTCCTGCGTGGGCCTGATCCTGTGTGGGTCCGATCCTGTGTGGGTCACTGCAGAGATTAGTTACCTATCGATCCTTCGTGGGTCCGATGACTTATATGGATCATGGATCATCTTTATCGTCATCCGAAGAAGTATACCTGTGTGAGCTGAATCTTCTGTTTTCCTCGATAGAGGTGGTGCGCTTGGTTGTAGCGGCAGATCCGCGATACTGGAGATGAGCGTACGGAGTACGGAGACCGTGTAGCCGGCTGAGACCTGAAGACTGCTCGACCGACTCGACTTGGAGTGAGTCGACTAGCCCAGTGGACGGAGCGCCCGGTATTTGGCGGCAGACCCACGGCGGACGGAGCACCTGGTAGTTGGCAGCAGACCCGCGGTACTCGACTGGAGGAGTACCTCTGTAGGCTATTTGGGTGAGCGTCCGGTATTTGGCAGCAGACCCTCAGCGGACGGAGCGCCTGGTAGATGGCAGCAGACCCGCGGTACTCGACAGGAGGAGTACCTCAGCAGTCTTAGGTTAGTGAGAAGTACCTCGGAGTCGTGACAGGACCACTGTACACTTCAGAGATGGGGCTCTTCAGCAGTTATGTTTTTGATAATGAAAATCCTGGTTTGAGCTGAGTCAATGATCCTTGTGTTTCCTCTTGATTGAGATGGGTTATCTGATAATTTCAATATATGTATGGGTATATACCTATGAGAGTTATCTGTTGAGTTTTCCTGTGTGGATTACGTTTTCCTCTCCTTTGTGGATTGTGTTGAGTTATCCTATGTGGATTTACTGTTTACTCTCCTTTGTGGATTTTTTTGTTCTATCCTGCGTGGGTATGCGTTTTGCTTTCCTGTGTGGACTGGGTTGTGCTAGGGCTCGGACGTTGGAGCTGATCAGGGAATTGATGACTTAGGTATATGTATGGGCATATACCTAAGCCGTGTCAGATGTTACTTCATGATTGTATCTCTCCTTCGTGGCTTATCCTTTGTGGATTTCGGGAGACCTTCGGGGGTCTCGGGGTCCCTACTGAGTAGCTTATACTCACCCCTGCACGGGCTATGCCCACACTTCGTGGTGTTGGTTGCAGACGACAGGCAGTGCTGATGGAGACCGATTGTTCGAGGACTGGACGGTACCCAGAGGTGGACTACACGACGAGTCAGTACCCGGAGGTGGACTACACGACGAGTAAGTACCTGGAGGTGGACCACTGGGCGAGACGTGCTCGGAGCGGACGGCGGGACCCGAGGATCATTGGAGCTATATGTACCCACCCTTCAGGTGGGACTTCCAGAGGACGGCTCGACGCTGCAGTTTTTCCTTTCAGTTGCTGTTTTTCCTTTCAGTTGTACTTTACAGTTGGGCTTCTATTTCCGGCCCCTTTTACTTTCAGCACAGCTTGTACAGTTTTTACTTAGTGTTTACTTTTCCGCTTGCTTACTCTGTGGTGCTTGTTTACATTTCAAAGGAAATTCCTTCCCTTTTTGTTGGGATTTACGCCTTGGTGCTAGTCGCCAGCCCCTGGCCTATGGAAGGCGGGCTTGGGGTAGTCACGGCATGGGCCCCGAGGACGGGTCGTGACATGAATTTTCCATAAAAATGAGAAAATAAAAAATATACATGATTTATAGTGATTTTATGCCCATTCTGTAATATTATACTAAGAAATAATAAGAATATAATGAACATAAAATAAAATAATAGGTGAAAAATCCATTAAATATTCGGCAACCTAACAGCTTTGCAACATGGTTTTAGAAAAAATTAAAAAGAAAAAGGACAAGTGTGACTATAACATCCCAAGTAAGTAATGAATAATAAATATTTTCTATCTATGTCAATTTACGATTAAGATGGAGTTTTTTAGGCTTAAAATGAGAATAAATCCAACCTATAGCATGGAATACTCTAGTATTTTTAAAAGACTATTTTACTACCTTTTGATGGCGAACCATTTTTAAATCTATCTTTTGACAATTTTAAAATCTATATTTGTCAAAATAAACTTATTATTTATTATTGGGACATTGAAATTTACTTTGGATAAATTTCTGGTATTTTTCGGATAATGTTCATTTTTAATGAATAGTGAAAAGTGTTGTATTTTAATTAAAACCCACTTTTTAATCTAATTTATTTATATAGTTAGATTATCTTTTTAATTGGTTTTAAATTTTAAATAGAATATATTTTTACCATGTAATCCAATGGTGGACATTGGAAATAATTTCACTTTGAAATTTACTTAACTAGTGTCAATCTTTTGATATATATTGTTTCATAAAAACACACTATTTGTCATGACAACGAGAATTGATTATTAAATTACTTAATGACACTAATATGCATTATTTTTTTTTAAAATAGACATCATTTTTGAATTTGGAATATCAAAGATAGCTTAGGGTGATGTTTTTGTATTTTTCTGAAAAACTTCAATTTTTGATAAATAGTGAAACCACAAAGTGGTACTTAAAAAACTGATTTTTCGTTTAAATGAAACTTTACCACTTATGTGTTTTGAATTTAAAAAATCCAACATACATGGTTTTCATTAAGATGTAAAATTTGGTTCAATGGGATTAAAATAATTTTTTGGTGAATAGTAACTTTTATGTTTTTAATCGCGATTAGAGGTAATTAGTGTACTTTAAGGTAAAAATAATGTTTTGATAATATGAAATGACCTAGAAACATGTCCTACCCTTATGGGATGTGTCATGGCCGACCACGAAAAGCCATGCGTCAACTTGGGGACCCCATTGAGACACTTTGGTAGGAAAATGACATTAATTTCTTTAAATTTAATGTTAAAATTAAAATGACACCAACATGAGTTGTTTTACTAAAACATTTTTTAAATGGGTTTATAAAAGGGATATTTTCTACTATAAATAGTAATTGGAAATAAAAAATATTTCCTACATCATTGTATTTTTTTATAATTTTTAGACATTAAATAATTACATTATTTATGACATCGTGATGATGCAGAAATTACATTATTATTTAACGATTTAAATAAAATGAAATGATAATGTAAAATATAAGACGTACACTTGTAAAAAACATATTGGATTGGTATATTTAGAACCCTTATCACATTATACTTGAATTATATCAATGTGGGACCTTTTAAATCTGAAACTCATTTTAAAATAATGTAACATTTCTTTACTTTCCAAGAGTGACCCTCCTCTCCACTTATAAAAGGCCCCCACCTCTACCACCCTACACACACTTCCAAAGCCTTTTTCTTGGACAACCCCTACACATTTTGTCTCTCCACATCCCTCTCTAACTCTTAGAAGCCTCACATTGGTCAGAAGTCTTCCCAAGGAAGCCTTTGAGATCAAATCAAAAAGGGTTACTCATTTTTAAGGTAATGTCTTCACTTGTGTTCTTTTGTTTTATTTTGCTTCTCCAACCCCCTAAACTCTTTTTAGTCATTTCTTTTGTAACAAAACAAGTGTCTTACATATACTAGGATGTTTTTATAAGAAATATTAGAGCTACACTTACACACACCTACATCTAATGGTTAAAGAACATACTGTTTCCATGGATGGCGAATTTCTGCCTCCCAAAAAGATGATTGTTCAAAATTCTTTTAACACCTTAAAAGGAGGCCATTAAGATGACACTATATTTATATATGATATATAATATTTTTATGTTTTCCTTATGCTTCTGTATTTTTCATTTTTGGCATACATTTATGGTTTCCATTATGGGTAAACGCGATACCATCATTTAAGGAAGTGCAGAATACCGCCCCCTCAAGGTGATTTGATTCGTTAATACCATATGTGGGACGTATAAAGGATGGAGTTATGATATTATATATGATATTATACTTTATGTATAATATACCTTTATATAATTATGATTCCATTACATAAAATATGAAATAGAAATGAAAGTAGCGTGCATGCGTACGTACGACTTACCGTCTCCATGAACGGTGCATTTCATTTATTACCTCTAAATGATTATATAATATTATAAATTCATGTATATACTAGATATATATGAAATATATGGCATATACATCATGAATATTATTATTGAGATAATGGATATTTGACTACGTGAACAACTTGTAAATATAAGAAGTTCACTTTAGACTCGAGTAACAATGATCAACAAAACGACCATTATTAACTTAAATAACTACATAATGTTCATAACATGGTAATAAGTGATATAAAAGTAATAATGAACTTGAAAAAGGTTCTTAAGAAAGTATAAATTAACTCAAGATTATTATTCACGACATTAAAGAACGATCGAGTCAAGTCAGACCCGAGGTATGGGATTTTGTCTCAATCTCCTTTCATTGAGGCATACTTTGTTTTATACACAACTTTCTTTTATAAGGTGTATAAACCCCTTTAACTGTTATGCTTATTCAAAAGGAATCTTTTTTTATATGAAGTATTTACTAAATGACAAAAGGAATATTTTTTTGTCGTACGTATGCGGCGAAAACGACTTCTCCGCCGCCGTGACTATTATTTGAGTTTCGGCTTCCTCTATAAGACATACATTTTTTTAATGAAAAATAAATACCATGTTTTAGTTTTCTTTTATTTTTGTATTGAAAATGGTTTTCATACTGTTTTTATTATATCAATGTGTTGTATTGATATCTTGTGATTGAAATGTGGAAATCTTATGTTTCCTTTATGCATGTTTTATGTGATACGATTATGTTATGGTTCTTGGGCATTGTTATGAAGACGGGTGGTTCTATGATAAACTAAGGGCGGGTGAGCCCGATATATCTCTCCAATGCATTGGGTAACGCGAAGGAGTGAAACGTTAAGGTTTCTCAGAAGAGATTTAGGGAATATACAATGATGGGTATTCCAAACGTAACCAAGAGGGTTAATCCCTACGTAAGAATGTTATGAATTCCTCAAGTTAACATTATGTCTTATGAGTTCTATTATTTATGTATGATTTGATGAGGTGTGTTAAAGTGCTTATGTTTTATGGGTAATGTATGATTTCATTCTTAGGTATATATGAACTCATGTTTCGTTTCCATATTTTTATAACACTTACTGAGCTTTTATGCTCATCCCAAGTTTTTGAATTGTTTTTCACAGGTCATGGGAAAGGTACATGATAAGATGATTGTGTCAAGTAAGTGTCAAGAAAGAATTCATGTATTATTTTCAAATGTTTCCGTTGATGGGAAAAATGAATAATATCTTTTTTTGTAACCACTTTGATTAAATGTGGAATGAAATGCATGTTTTATGATCTAATTCTATAAAACTCTAAACCTGAAAAGAACCTCAATCTGTAATCTTGTAATAACTCAAGATTAAGTAAGTTTTATGGATGGGCCTTATAGTTGGTATCATAGGTCGGTTTAGATAGCATTAGGAGTTAGAATTTTATTAAATGATTATCCAAAAATATTTTTTTCTTGTCAAATTGAAATGATAATGAATTTGAACATTACCATGTTGCTTCATCTATGACATGTTTGTTCGGAATGGTTTTCCACAGCGGAAACAGGGAAGCAGTGCTAGGAAGGCATACAGAAGGAAATAAACTTTCGAATCAGCATCTTGAGATGGTCGGAATCATAACTAAACAGTTTGTTGCGGTGATGTCTCAGTTGACTCAGGTGAAAATTGATGGTTGTTTTTATTGATGATATTTTGGTGTTTTCTAAAAGTAAAGAGCAGCATGAAAGTCATTTAAGGGTTATATTTCAAACCTTAAAAGAAAAGAAACTGTATGGAAAATTCAGCAAGTGTGTGTTTTGGTTACAACACATTTCTTTCCTTGGTCACATTGTTTCTAAAGATAGGATAACTGTAGATCCGGCAAAAACAATGGTTGTGGAAGAATGGCCAAGAACCAAAAATGTAACTGAGATTCATAGCATCCTTGGTTTGGTAGGATATTACCGTAGGTTTTTTAGAAAAAATTTCACGGTTATCTTGTCCAATGACTAAGCTAACTCAGAAGGGTGTTATGTTTATCTGGACAAAATAATGTGATGATTGTTTTCAAGAGTTGAAAAGAAGAGTGGTGAATGCTCTAGTTTTGGAACTTCCTTCCAGGAATGGGGAGTTTGTTATCAATAGTGATGCTTCATTGAAAGGACTTGGTTGTGTCCTAATGCATAATGATCAGGTAATTTCTTATGCTTCACGACAGTTGAAAACTCATGAGGTAAATTACCCTAAACATGAATTGGAATTAGATTCTGTTGTTTTTGCTCTAAAAAGTTTGACGCATCATTTTTATGGTGTAAAGTGTAAAATATATACCGATCACAAAAATTTAAAGTATATATGCACTCAGAAAGAAGTTAACATGGGACAGAATATATGGCTAGAATTAATCAAGTATTATGATTGTACAATTCTTTACCATCCAGGAAAAGAAAATAAAGTGGATGATGCTTTGAGTCGAAAGAGTAATGCTTCATTAACAATGTTGAGTTTTGAACGTGATCCATTGGATAAGGATTTTATGGACAATGGCATAGAATATTTTGGTTCAGGATGTTCTTCTATCAGTGAAATCTTCTCTATCAGACAGAATCAAACCAGCACAGAAGCAAGACAGTGAGTTGCAGAAAAAGGTAGAGCTGGTTCAGAGGGGTAAGTTTCCTGAATTCAACATTGATAATGATTTTGTTTTTGAGATTTTAGAAGAGATTGTGTGTGCCTTGTGATTCACAGTTGAAGAGAGAGTAGTTATGTGAAGCTCATAGTCCTCTGTTTTGAGTTCATCCTAGCAGTACTAAAATGTATAGAGATCATCGGGAGAATTACTGGTGGGATGGAATGAAATGAGATATTGCTGATTTTTACTATGAATTATCTGACTTGTCAGCAGGTTAAACCAGAGCGGTAGTTACCGAAAGGGATGCTCCAGCCTTTACCAGTGCTAGAGTGGAAATGGGAGAATATATCCATGGACTTTGTTGTGGGATTACCAAAGACATCTCAAGGTAATAATGCAATTTGGGTTATTGTTGATCGCTTGAGTAAATTTACTCATTTCCTTGCTATACGAGAAACTTTTTCCCTTGATCAACTTTCACGTTTGTATCATAAATAGATAGTCAGGATACATGGAGTTCCTCTCTCCATTGTATCTAACCGTGATACCAGGTTCACTTCTAACTTTTGGAAAGGCCTTCAGAAGTCGTTGGGTACTGAAATAAATTTTAGTACAACTTTTCATCCTCAATCATATGGGCAGTCAGAACGAACAATTCAGACATCGGAATATATTCTATGTGCTTGTTAGACAGATTATCAGGGAATTTGCGACCAACATATTTCATTGGATGAATTTTCATATAATAAAAGTTTTAATTCCAGTATACAGATGTCACCATTTGAGTCGTTATATGGGAAATAGTGTCGAATTCCATCTTTCTGGGATAATGTGGGTTAAAGGAAGTTGATAGGACTATAATTGGTAGAAGAGTTGGCAGAAAAAGTTCAGCTGATATGGAAATACATGAGAATAGCTTAGAGAAGGTAGAAGAGTTATGCGGACAATAGGAGGAAAGATCTCTCTTTTGAGGTAGGTGATAATGTTTATCTCAAAGATTCACCATGGAAGAGTGTGATGCGATTTGGAAAGAAAGGAAAGTTGAGTCCAAGGTTCATTGGACCATATGAAATTCTAGAGAGAGATGGATCAGTTGCATACCGAGTGGCTTTACCTCCGAGCTTATCTCAGGTACACAATGTTTTTCATGTTTCAATGTTAAGGAAGTACATGCTAGATCCATCTCATGTTTTGAGTCCAGAGGTGGTTCTACTGGAAGAGAACTTATCTTATGAGGAACAAATGGTCTAGATTCTTGATCACAGGGAGCAAGTGTTATGGAATAAGGTGATTCATCAGGTAATGTATTTTTGGAAAAACAACATGATTTAAGTGGCAACATGGGAATCTGAAAATGCAATGAGGGGTAAATACCCCCACTTATTCGATAAGTAAATAAATTGTGGGGACACAATTATCTAAAGGGGGAAGTATGTAACATCCCAAGTAAGTAATGAATAATAAATATTTTTTATCTATGTCTATTTATGAATTATATGGTGTTTTTGAGTCTTAAAATGAGAATAAATCCAACCTAAAGAATGGAATACTCTCGTATTTTTAAAAGATTGTTTTACGGACTTTTGATGGTGAACCATTTTTAAATCTATATTTTGACAATTTTATAATCTATATTTGTCAAAATAAACTTATTATTTAGGATTGGGACATTGAAATTTACTTTGGATAAATTTCTGATAATGTTCATTTTTTAATGAATTGTGAAAAGTGTTGTATTTTAATTCAAAACCCCTTTTTAATATAAATTATTTATATAGTTAGATTATCTTTTTAATTGGTTTTAAGGTGTAAATAGAATATATTTTTACCATGTAATCCAATGGTGGACATTGGAATTAATTTCACATTGAAATTGGACTTAAACTAGTGTCAATCTTTTGATATATATTGTTTCATAAATACACGCTATTTGTCATGACAGTGGGAATTAATTATTAAATTAATTAATTTAGCTAATATGTTTTTAATTTTTTTAAATAGACATCATTTTTGAATTCATAATATCAAATATAGCTTAGGGTGACGTTTTGTAATTTTTCTGAAAAACATCAATTTTTGATAAATAGTGAAACCACTAAGTGGTACTTAAAAAACTAATTTTTCGTTTAAATGAAACTTTACCACTTCATGTTTTTTTGAATTTCAAAAATCCGACATACATGGTTGTCATTAAGAAGTATAATGTGGTTCAATGGGATTAAAATAATTTTTTGGTGAATAGTAACTTTTAAGTTTTTAATCGCGATTAGAGGTAATTAGTGTAGTTTAAGGTATAACTAATGTTTTAATAATATGAAATTACCTAGACACATGTCTTACCCTTATTGGATGTGTCATGGCAGACCAAGACAAGACATGGGCCTACTTGGGGACCCCATGGAGCCACTTTGGTTGGAAAATGACATTAATATCGTTTTATTTAATGTTAAAATTAAAATGACACAAACATGAGTTGTTTTACTAAAAAAAATTAAATGGGGTTATACAAGTCATATTTTTGACTATAAATAAGAATTGGAAATCTAGAAAGATTTCCTACATCATAGTATTTTTTTTATAATTTTTAGACGTTAAATAAATTAAATTATTTATGACATCATGATGATGAAGCGATTACCTCATTATTTAATGATTTAAATAAAATGAAAATATAATGTAAAATATAAGACCTAAACTTGTCAAAAAATTATTCGATGGGTATATTTAGAACCCTTATCACCATATCCTAGAATTATATCAATGTGGGACCTTTTAAATCCGAAATTCATTTTAAAATAAAGTATTCATTCTTTACTTTCCAAGAGTGCCCCTCCTCTCCTCTTATAAAAGGCCCCCACCTCTACCACCATACACACAATTCCAAAGCATTTGGCTCGGCCAAACCCTGAAAATTTTGTCTCTCCACATCCCTATCTAACTCTTAGAAGCCTCACTTTGGGAATAATCCTTCCCAAGGAAGCCTTTGAGCTCAAATCAAAAAGGGTTACCCGTTTTTAAGGTAATGTCTTGACTTGTGTTCTTTTGTTTTATTTTTCTTCTCCAACCCACTAAACTCTTTTTATTCATTTCTTTTGTAACAACACAAGCATCTTCCATATACTAGGATGTTTTTATAATAAGGATTCGAGCTACACTTACATACACCTAAATCTAATGGTTAAAGAACATACATTTTCCGTGGATGGTGAATTTCTGCCTCCCAAAATGATGATTGTTCAATATTCTTTTAACACCTTCAAAGGTGGCCATTAAGATTACACTATATTTATATATGATATATAATATGTTTATGTTTTCCTTAAGCTTCTGTATTTTTAATTTTGGGTATACCTTTGTGATTTCCATTATGGGTAAACGCGATATCTTCATTTAAGAAGTTCACTTTTGACTCAAGTACCAATGATCAACAAGACGACCATTATTATCTTAAATAATTACATAATGTTCATAACATGGTAATAAGTGATATAAAAGGAATAATGAACTTGAAAAAGGTTCTTAAGAAAGTAGAAATTAACTCAAGTTTATTATTCAGGACATTAATGAACGATCGAGTCAAGTCGGACCCGAGGTATGGGATTTCGTCTCAATCTCCTTTCACTGAGGCATATTTTGTTTTATACACAACTTGCTTTTATACAGTGTATAAACCACTTTGAATTTTATGCTTATTGAAAAGGAATATTTTTTTATATGAAGCATTTATTAAAAGACAAAAGGAATGTTTTTTTTCATACGTATGCGACGACAATGACTTCTCCTCCGCTGTGACCATTATTTGAATTTTGGCTTCCTCTATAAGCCATACTGTTTTTTTTAAATGAAAAATAAATACCATGTTTTATTTTTCTTTTATTTTGGTATTTAAAATGGTTTTCATAATGTTTTTATTATGTAAATGTGTTGTATTTATATCTTGTGATTGAAATGTGGAAATGATATGTTTCCTTTATGCATGTTTTATGTGATACGATTATGTTATGGATCTTGGGAATTGTTATGAAGACGGGTGGTTCCGTGATAAATTAAGGGCGGGTGAGCCCGATATAGCTCTCCAATGCATTGGGTAACACGAAGGAGTGAAACGTTAAGGTTTCTCCAAAGCGATTTAGGGAATATAATGTGATGGGTATTCCAAATGTAACCAAGGGGTTACTCCATATGTACGAAAGTTATGAATGCCTCAAGTTACCTTTATGTCTTATGATTTCTATGATTTATTTATGATTTGATGAGGTATGTTAATATTCTTATGTTTTATGGGTAACGTATGATTTCATTCTTATGTATATATGAACTCATGTTTCCTTTCCATATTTATATAACCCTTACTGAGCTTTTATGCTCATCCCGTGTTTTTGAAATGTTTTTCACAGGTCAAGGGAAAGGTACAGGATAAGATGATAGTGTCATGGATGTGTGAAGAATGAATCCATGTTTTATTTTCAATATGTTTCTATGGATGGGAAAAATTAATACTGTCTTTTTTTTAACCACTTTGTTTAAATGTGGAATGAAATGCAAGTTTTATGATCTAATTCTCTAAAACTCTAAACCTGAAAAGATCCTCAATGTGTAATCTTGTAATAACTCAAGATTAAGTAATGTTTAAGGTTGGGGCATTATAGTGACCCATCCATAAATGAATCATAATATATAATATATTAATATTAAGATGAGAATAATAACATGGAATGGATTCTTTCATTATATAACACATAAAAGAGAACATGAATGGAAAAATAATGATGTTTAGAGAATTCCTACCGTGTAGAGTAACTCCTATAACAACATGGTTGGGAACTTGGGGGATTGATAAAACCCTGAGAGGAATACTAGGTAGTTAATGTGACCATAAATTCATTGATGAATAATTTTGAAAGAATTTAATGAAGGAATGGGTAGATATTTGTAGCAAAATTGTGAGAATATTTAAATTATTTTCAAGGGACACATCATTAGTGGTATTTGAAAAACCATAGGATTTCCCATGGTATTTGACTATGGTATTAGCCACATAGGACACCTCATAACTTATTTTTCTATAAGTAATTCATCAGGAATTATTACATCATTAATGATGTCATTAAAAATACAGAAACTCAGAACTGTATTTTTTCTATACATAAAAAAATGAAATGTTTCAGAAAAAAAACAAAAATTTACCCACACCATTTTATGATGTGTATATTTCAAAAATCAACTATATTTTTTGAAAATAATTTTTATATATTATTAATATAATTTATAAATGAAATCATACATAATTCAAAAATTAGCAATTTTATTTCTATAACTGTTTTTATATCACATTGAAAAATTAAACAGTATTCCATTATCTTAAATCCTTAAGAATATAAAATAACAATACAATTTAAAAATAATTTGGGTAATGTTGCGATTAAAATTAATATTCATAAGTGTATTTTAATATTCACAAAGGTAAAAAAATTGGGTTTCCTCATACTCCAAATAACATACTGATCACAATTGTAAATACCCTATTTTAAAAATTCAAAACATAAAAGTAGAAAAATTATGTTAAAAGTGTAGTTATGCTTATCTACTTAAAAAAAGATTCTTGATTTTCAATTTATTTTTAGAAAACCATGTGGTGTTACATTATTCAATCCTTCAAGAAATTTCATCCACATCATTTTATTTACTAATTATACAAGTGAGGGTACTTTTCCCTAATGACATTTTCAAACTCCCAAGATGCTTCTTAAACCATGTAGTTTATCCAGAAAACCATTACTTAGTGGATATCTTTATTCCGAAATACTTGTTCCCTTTGATCAAGAATCTGAACTGGTTTCTCTTCATAAGAAAAGATCTATACCAATTGAACACCTTGTGGTCTGAAAACATGAGTGAATCCGGAACATACATTCTCGTCATTGAAACATGAAAATAATTGTGTATCAAAGACAGATTCATAGGAAATGCTACTCGGTATTCAACAGGTCAAATATTCTCTAGTATTTCCAAAGGTTTGATAAACAGCGGGCTCATATTCCATATCTTTCCAAAATATAGAATACTTTTCCAAAGATATATTTAATGAAAACAAGTTCACCTACCTTGAATGAGAAGTCTTAATGTATTTTATCTGCATAACATTTCTTCCTACTGTGAGCCATCCACAAGTGTTGCTGGTTCATCATCACTTTTTTAGCCACTTCCACTATTAATTGTGGTCTCATCTACTTCCTTTCCCTGAAATTAGCCAGAAAAGCTGGAGTTCGACTCCACATCTCATACAATGCATCAAAAGGTTCTATCTGAATACTATAATGAATAATATTATTATAAGAAAATCTAATATAGAGATACGATGACCCCAACCTCCCTAACCGTCCTTTGAATAATATTGAAGAATATCCTCCATAGTATAAATCATTTGTTTTGACTTCCCATCTGATTGATGATGAAACACTATAGTGAAATTTAATTTTTTTCACCCAAAAATTATGAATGACCTTTCAAAGGTTATAACTAAACTTGAGATCCCAATCAGATACAATCGAAAGAGGAGCACATTATATCTTGAAAATCATGTTGATGTACAGTCAAGAAAGTTGGTCCAAAGTCGTTGAACATCGAATAGAATGAAAATGTACAGATTTTTATAGCCGATCAACAATAACCCAAATCACATTGTTACCTCTAGAAGTCTTTGTTTGTCCCACCAAGAAGTGAATAGATATAGTATCCCATTTCGACTCCAGAACTGGAAATGTATGAAGCATCCCCATTAGTAACTGTCAGTCTTCTTCAACTTGTTGACATGTAAAACATTTCATTGTAAATTATTCGAAATCTCTTTTCATTCTATCCCATAAGAAATACTACTGATGTACTTTGTACATATTAGTACTTACAGGATGAATAGAGAATAGAGAACTATGAGCTTCACACAAAAATATTTCCTCAACTGAGAATCAAAAGGGAGACACAAACTTCACCAAAACATAAATCACAATCTTATTCAAGGTAAAATTATGGAAGCTTACCCTTTTTACCAATTATACCTTTTTCTATAGCTCACAATCTTCCTTCTAGTATTACATAATAATGTGTGATAATTATGACTACACTAAAACATGAAACAAAATAGATGTATTCCCTGCACCAACAACTTCTAATCCAAAATTTATCAAATCATTAATCAAGGTATCATGTTCCAAATGTATCCTGGTTAATGATACATGATGATTTCAACTAATGGAATTTTCCACATTGTTTTATTTCCCTGTATGATAATTGATTTGGAAAAATTAATCCATTATCAGTTCAATACAGCTTCACAACCTCATGTTTAATTCCTTCTATGTGAATATATACTTCAGAGTTTTATGGTCAATATTTATTTTATATTTTCTTCTATATAAATGATTCCTCTAAATTTTCAAACCAAAAAAAACAATAGCATCCAATTACAAATCATGTGTGAGATAATTTAACTCATGGGGTTTTCTTTTTCATGAATCATATGAAATTACCTTATCATTCCTCCTCAAAACAAAACCAATTCCCTTCAAACAATCATCACTATAGAAGATAAACACACAATCTTAGGAAGACAAGGAAAAAACTGGAGGATTCATCAATCTCTTCTTCAGTTATTGAACACAAATATCACATTTTTTTCCTAAATAAATGTCACCCCTTAACGTGTTTTCTTTGTTAGCGGGAAAGATAATTGTGGATTGTTTCTAACAAATCCTTTGTATAAGTAGCAAATCCAATAAAACTATGAATCTCTATAACATTTGTGTGTCATGTCGATTCATCAACCACTCTTGTTTTGGAAACATAAACTGTTATTCCATTCGTATTTATAATGTGACCAAGAAAGGAAATTTGTTGTTACCAAAAATCACACTTTCTAAATTTTCCATGCAGTTTCTTTTCCTTTAAGGTTTGTAAATTAACCCTTGGATGAATTACATGCACTTTTTTACTCTAATAAGAATACAGAATGTCATAAATAAACAAAACCACAAACATATCCCTGAACTTATAAAATATTATATTAAAAAGATCCATGAATATTTCAGTTTAATTAGTTGACCCAAACGACATAAATAAATCATAATTACCATGTCTAGTATGAAATACTATTTTCGGGATGTCATCCTTCATCACCATCAGCTGATGGTATCCAAATATCATGCCAATCATGGAAAAGTACTGAGCTCCCTAGAGCAGATCAAAAAATACATAGAAGAAAGGAAAAGGATAATTGTTTCTAATAGTGATGTTATTCAAATCCATATTATCTACGCAAAGTTTCAAGGAAAAAATATTTATTTTTAACTAACAAAACAAGAGCTCCCCGTAGTGATTTTCTAGGACAAATGAAACCTTTATCAAGTAAATCATGCAGTAGATTTTTCAACTTAAGATGTTATACAGGTGATATATGATATGGGTTTTTTAAATAAGATATGCGTCAGGAACTACGTCAATTGTGAATTCATCTTCCCTATCAGGTATAGCACCAGGTAACTCCCCAGAAAAAACATCTAGGTATTAATTTACCACTAAGACATAATTAAACTGAATATTTTATGTGTTTTCAACCTTATTATCAATATAACATTCATTTCTATCTTTCAACAGTTTCTCAGCTTCCTATTATGTTTAAATTTTAAGGGGTGTGTTATTGTACTCAAACAAAAAACTCTTTTTTGAAAACAACTTCTTTAGCTCTATAGGTAATATTTTCATGATAAAGAGAAACCCAATCCATTCCTATAATAACATCAAACTGGAATAATGATAAAAACAATATTTTAAGGTAAATCCTTTCCATATACTACAATATAAAATTTATTATAATTCTTTTTTCTTATAATATTTCCCTTGATGTTTTAACATCAAGTTATGACTTCATTTGTCGAGGTAATATTTCTAATATGCTAGAAAATTTATTGGAGAAGAAAGAATGTGTAGAACATGTACCAAACAAGAAATTTTTAAAATATGAGTATATATATTGTGTAACTGATACCACTTTGTTGGATGTATTGACATCTGTTAACATAGTCTCAAAGGATCTCACTACACCTTTGTATAGATAGTCTTGATTCTTTACATCATTCAGATCCCTCATTTGGTAGGCATTTTCATAATGACCCATCTCACCACATTAAAAACACTTATCATTTTGCATACAAGGAAAAGTCATAGGATCATTTTTATTATGATCATGGGATATATTTCCAAACATAAGACATCAAAAACACATCATATTTTTAGTAAACAATTCCCCAAGGTACTTCTTTCCACACTTTTCACAAACTAGAACCAGGACTTTCTTACTATCCTATTTATTTGGTTGATTCTTACCAATCACTTTCCTTAAAGACCTCTCCTTTTCCTTTTTTCCAAAATGCGCATGATCATCAAAAAACTCCATCTCTACCCTCTCAAAATATCAGAAAATTTTATACAATCATTAGAATTCATAGGAGTCCAACACCATTTGATACCTTGGCATTAATACTGAGTAAAAGCAGTTGATTTTTCTATTAAGATCCACAATAAGATTTGGACCATACCTCACTAGTTGTGTGAAGATCTTTTAAACAAAGCCACCAAATCATCCTCAATTTTCTTTAATTCCAGTAATTTCTTCTCCCGCCAATGTCACGCCACCTAATGAAAATATTTTTCATGTAAACGACTTTTAAATTCATCCCACTCTAAGGTGTCAATATCTTCTCTATTACTGATATTATTTTCCATTGTCCACCACTGATCAAATTCACCATAAAATGATATATGGAATGATTTAACATTCAATTATATGAACATCCTGTAACATTGAATATCTTTTTTAGGGCTTTAATCCATCATTCTACTACTACTAGGTCAGAAGATCCATTGAAAACAGGATGTTGTTTTCTCCTGAAATGATCCACTATTGTCATGTTCCACTGTGTTAACTATAGTTTTCTTCTTGAATGGATACCATCACCATTTAGGTTTTTCATTATCTAAACCATTACTATAACAAACTACTCAATTTTTATCCCTAACATTCCAGGTTGCAGATTTGGAAGGATGAAATTCTGTAAGTGCCTCTCCTCTTTAGCTTCCCAATTTCTTATGCGAAAAACCATTCAGAACCAAAATAACTTAGTCGAATCATCATGATAATATTTATTTTCTATATAATTTCATATATACCATATTGTAAATAGAAATTAATGGTAATATATTAACAACATCCTAACCCCTAACATTCTCAAAATCGTCCTCTAATACCAACTATAAGGAAACAACCTAAAAATATCACTTAATCATGAGTTTTACTTAAGAATATTCGTTATTACACATTGAAGATATTTTTTAGTTTAGTGTTTTAGATATTTATGATACCTTACATACATAACATTCCCTATACATATAAGAGCATACTACAAAAAAACAGTTTTCATTTTTTTCTAAATAAAAAACATTAATTCTTAAAACACAATTTCTTTGAAAAATATTCAATAATTTAACTTGGATTTCTTATTTTTATTAAAAATCCTTCTAAACATTGAAAATAAATTTACAGAAAGGGAAGAAAACAAAAATATCATTAAGCGATATAAAAAAAGAATGAACTTACTAGTTCATGAATACTTGTGACGTGTGAAATCATTATCAAAAGACATACTAGTCACCTATATAAACATAATTTGTGAAACATGATATTTCCAGAAGTTCCACACAAAACATAACTACATAACTATAACCACAATGGTATATTGGTTCATTACTTACATAATATTGTAACCCTCAAAGTTACCTTATAATTTTTAACCCTCACAACCACTATACAATTTGTGTAAAAATCACAGTTACACATGAAGTAACCATACGACTGACCTCCAACCTACACATTCCCCATGAATTGGAGGGAGTTATAGGTACCAAACATTAAAAAAAATAATTCCCATGAACTAGAACAAAAGCATACAGCATGAATAATCACATAAAATAATTCTTTTTATTTTGGAAAACAATATTTTAAAAGATTTTAATAATTAAAACTCCCTTATAAATATCATATAATTGAAGTGGTGTTCAATTAAGTTGATGGAATATGTATATAATTTTTAAATACACTTTTTTAATTATAATTTAATTAGAATTCATGGAACAACAAAATTAATCACCACATAAATAATGAAGTAGAATGATAATCCATAGAAAGTAAATCTGGTTAGGAATTCCCATTCCTCAGGTTTGACTTACTTATATTTTTTTAAAACTATCGAATAATTATTAATATATTGTTATTATTATCTTAATGAAACATATTCATCTTCATAATAAATTATTAGAACATTTTATAACATCATATCACTATTAAATTGTTAGTATTTAATTCATTTCATTTTTTGTGATCATTCTCTATAAGATTTAAATGATCAGTTCCTATTTGATGTTCTTGTCGATTGAAAGTGAAAAGCCCGAATTGGAATAGAAAGGTATTTAAATATTTACAGTACCTTAAATTATACTATTTATCATTTTTATGTTTTATATGAAGATTAATCATATTTTAAAACATAACTACTGTTCGTTTAGATCCCTTTAGTGGTTCTTTGATAATAACGACCTCATTTGATTTTATAATTTAAAACCATGTGTTAAAAATAATTCCATAAACATGGATAAGACATTATACATATATTATAACCTGGTTCAACCATAAAAAATGGATTCATGACTAGACTGGAGGGAATTACTAGAAAAGATCAGTAAGAGGAAAAAAAATATTACCATTTTTTAAGAATGGAAAAGTACAGAGAACGTTGACAAGAAAAAAGAAAATTAGTTACATATCATATGAGTCTTACCCCTCGCCACACCCATAATATAAGACTTCATCTGTAGTAGTCGATTCTCATTCAAAGCTTTCAAAGTCCTTCAATACCATAGCATACTTCTGTCTGAGATTCAGTTTCTCTAAAGATATCATGTCCCAAGAGGATTTCCTGACAGAGGACCTAGTTGACACCTGCTTTGGAAAGTCATAATAAACCTTCATCGATCTTTGTTAAACTAGAGTTGGATCCTCATTTTCAGATTTCTTCTTCCCATCCTTGACAACATCACTAATGGAAGGCCTGACCAAATCACAATTATTTTCTTTGTCACTTTCTGAGACATCCCCCCTTTATCCGGTGATGACCATAGCTTGGAAATCATCAATCACATTCTGGTTCTGCTCATATTTCCCATTAGGATCAATAAAATCCAAACCATGTTGAGGGTCTACAAAAACATGACCAACATCCCCCTACTTCCATAAAACATCCTCTTTAAGAATATGAATGTTGTGGCCTTTCCTCATTTGAGGATACCCATTCATCTCATCTTTACATGAAATCAGTTAGAAGTATCAATTGTGATCATCAAACCACAATTAGGAACCAGATGAATGTGAGAATCCTCAATGGCTGGACGAACAGGGAGTGCATCATGGACATTACCATCAACTAAGCTCATTTCTAGTTCCCACTTCTTTTGGTCAACATCACTGGCTTTGATCAGCCCACTAACATCCCATCCTGCATCATACTGAGAAACATGATCTTCACCATGTTTCAATACATCCCCTGAAGAAGCAGGCGCTCCCAACATGCCTCCAATTCCATTTCCATGACCTCTATCATCCATACCAAATTGATTCACACCATTAGTCGTTATAAGTTCGTTCTTAAGTATATCTAACACTACAACAAAAGATGGATTAGGGGATGCCCGAGCCTACCTTCCCAGAGATGAATCACCCAAACTATATGCAGTTCCGTGTTTAGCTACATCAGAACATGTTTATCCTTGACCATATACTATACCAGGCCTCTACATCAGAGCCACCAGCCTTCTACTTCTGGATACATGAATACAGTGACCACCCATATGACCCAAACAACAACAAGTCGAGCAATAATCGACCCAATTGTCAAACAAAACAGTTTTCCTCCATTGGAACTCCTCGCCATTAGTAATCCAAATCCGATCAACCGGTGGACTCGAGGCACCCACCTAACCAGATGACTCATAGTGGTTGTGCGAGAATCCAAGAAGAGGAAACAGGTGACTAGGTTCCCTAACATACAAATTATCGAAGGATTTTGAAAAGGCAAAGGAAGATGAGGCAGGCATTCCCAGGTCGATAGTGAAGGAGGATCCCGATTCATATAGAGATCAAAAGACCATCAGAGAAAGAAAATTTTTCACATGTTTCATCTGAGGGGCGCTTCGGACCATGCCTTAATTAAGTCATAATGTGAACCAAAATGAATCATCAGATGATGATTTTATATAAACCCTACCACTGCATGTTCTTTCAGATACGAGTCCCTGAACACAAAGCGATCGAACTCATCAAATGATGGCCTTCGATGAAAAAAGTGAGAAACCAGGTTCAGATCTGAGAAGCCCAAGGCGGCAAAGAATTATTCTAAAGAAATAAAAATCGGAGGGACACCATGATGATGATATGGAATTTTCGGTCATAAAGTAATTGACTGGATTTTCTGGGAGATAGTTGGGGTTCAAAAATGGTACAAATGACACCCGCTATGTCGGGGGTGATGGAGCCAAAACATCCTCCCGCTCCCACTACTAGGTTGGGGGGAATTCTGCATCGGGCATCAACTAGGGTAAATCGTCAAGAAGGAGAAGGGGAGGCTCACGTCCAATATCAAGGTCCAAATAGAGGGAATTAAATCAAATTGAAATTAAATCATCCCTGATGAAATTTATTCAACACATCACAGAAATATTATTTCTTGAATAAGTGGTAGATGAGAAGAAGAATGATGATTGAATTTCAATGATAATTAGAACATATATAATATAAATGATTTCTAGAGCTTTCATGCCTCTTGCGTAAGAGGTTATAAAGAAATAATACGAAACGAAAGGAACCCAAAATAAATTAATAGTTCAGAAATACCTTACAAAAATTCGGCACCCCAATGTCTATGAAACATGGTTTTAGAAAACATTAAAATTAGAGGGGGAAAAGGTGACCTATTAAAAAATCAATCATAATTAAGAATAAATCAATAATGAGGTAAATACAAGAACATGGTATGGATTCTTTAATTCTATACCACATAAAATGAATCTTTAATGATAAAAAGAAAGTAGTTGATCATTTTCTTACATTTTAGAGTAATTCATAGAACATGAAGGCTGGGACATTGGGGGATTATGAAACCATGAGATGACCCCTAGGGAGGTAAATAGAAAAGATTATAATTGATGAGGAATTTGGAATGAATTTAATGAACGAATTGGTTGGTATTTAGAGAAAATTTAGGGAATATTTTATAATTTCCAAGGGACAACTCATTAGTGGTATTTACAAACCATGGGTTTTCCCATGATTTTTTATTTAATATTTGGTAAATGGGACACCACATTACATATTTTACTATACATAATTTGACCAAAATTATTACATCTTTAAAGATTCCATTAAACACATTGATACTCAAAACTGTATTTTTACTATTGTCCCCAAAATAAACTATTATAGAAAAAACAGAAATATTTACCCTTAAAAAGTTTCACTATGTAGAAATATAAAAAAATTAATCTCATTTTTTGAATATAATTTTCTAAATATTATTAAATTTTTTCAAATAAATTCATACATAATTAAAAAATTAACAATTTCAATTTTATAACTACTTTTATATGACATAGAAAAATTATCCAAGATGTCATTATCTTAAAGAATTTAGAAAATAAAATAATATTTCAATTAAATATTAATGAGGGTCATGTTATTATTCATTTTAATATTCATAAGGTTGTTTTAGAATAAATCAAAAAAAGCATTTGGTTTTGTCATACTCCAAATAACTTACTAACCATAATTATAGATGACCGTTTTTAAAAATTCAGAACATAGAAGTATTAAAATTATTTTTAAAGGATACTTATTATTATATATAGAAAACAATGTTTCAGGAATTTATATATATTTTAGGAAATCCTTTTTGTGTTAAACACTATCCATCAGAACAATATGGTTATATTTCTCTTCCATATCGATATTTTCCCTTACCGTCAATGATCTCCTATGTGGAATCCCAGTGATGGGTTAATTTTGGTAACTGTAATTTTTCAAAAATTCATGTTTAAAAATAATTTTTACTATTGCTTTTTACAATGTGGGTTTCTATTAATGAATCATTCATGTAGTAAACCACTTATAACCCTGCTAAATTTTGAGAGGGAAATTCATCTAAAGGGGGTAGAATGTTACACCCTGAAATTTTATGAGATAGATTATTTTTAATTTCTTTTCCATCTTTTTAGGTTTGTAACACCAAGATTATATTGTGATAAATGCAACATTGTGTTAGCTTGTAGTATATGCAACACAATTCTTAGCTTCTATTGCAAAAAATTTCAAGTTCTATTAATATAATTCATTTCACACAACAATGAATATAGGATTTTTTAATGCATAAATAAAATATGTTTGGATTATTTTATAATCAATATCAATAGATGATAGCACTATGCGAAACACTGACTTGTCTTGTGCTTCACACAAGAGTGATGTTCCTCGATAGCTTGCATTGTACGTGATTCTGAGTTTCGCAATATAATGATATATTATTAGAACTTTATTTTTTTATTGGAAATAAACTAGCTGTTCTGAATAATATAAACCAATGATCGATTTTTATATAACATTATCATTAATCTAACTCAATATATAGAACCTGATATGAGAAAAAATATCAATTTTTCAAATAAAAGAAGTATTTTTTAAAAAATGTAGTTTTACTGCCTTTTGATGGTGCACCAATTTTAAATCGAGTTTTTTCACTTTTTAAAAGTATATTTGACAATAAAACATCATATTTTGAAGAGTAAGATAATCAATTTACTTTTTTTAATTTTTGTAATTTTTCTAATAAAATTCAAATATAAATGAATAGTGAAAAGTAATGTATTTTAATTTAAAGGTACATTTTCATCAAATTTATTTATATAGTTATATTACATTTTAATTGGTTTTAAAGTTAATTTGTATTATATTTTTATCATTAAATACAATATTGGTTATTGGAAGTAATTTCACATTTAATATGGACATAAACACATGTACATCTTATGATGGTTCTTACTTCTCAAAAACTAGCATTTTGGTATTGACAACAAAATTTAATTTTAAATTAATTACTGCAACTTTTTTGTATTGAATTTAGAAAACTAAATTCCATATGTTTAATTAGGAGGTTAAAATTTTGTAAATAGATACCTTTTATTTATGTACATTATGAATAGTATCATTAATAATTATTAATTTTACCGTGGTTCAAAGGTAAATCATGTAAATAAGGGTTAAAAATAACATAATAATAATAATAATAATAAACTACCCTAACACTTTTCCTAATCCTATTAGATTATATATTTCCTACCATTGAAATCCATGGGCTTATCTTGGGACTCCATGGATTCAATTGTAGGTGAAAATGACATTTTATAATAACTAATTTAATTTAAATATAATTATAACCTAAACATATATCTTTTACTAAATCGATTTTAATATATGGTAATATAATGGATCAATACGTCTATAGATATACATTATAAATATAAAATTTTTTCTTACATCATTTTATTTTATTTTCAAGTTTTTAAAATCAAAATAAATAAATATATTTACAACACTGATGAAATAGTGATTACCTTATTAATAAATAATTTAAATAAATGAGATTATAAATATTAAGGTAAATTTATTTTGAAACTTTTTATGCCATCCAAAAATTCTATGTATCAGTATGACTTGTTATATATTAATTAATTATGTTTTTCTATAGTGAATCATGTTTTTATGGAGTTTTATAAAGTTATGATATGAATAATATAAAAATTGACTTAAATGAATTTTTTTTTTAAAATGTTATTTTATTTAATGATATAATAGTTCTAAAAATATATTATTCTTCCAAATGACCTAGATAATATTGATAAGGTAAATAATGAAGCATTTGAGGTTCTATTTATATTTTATAACAACTATATTAACAATATTGTATGAATATACAGGAAGACATGGTAAGAGTTAAACTAATTAACTAAATGTTACAAATTAACAATAATGCTAAATTTGATTTCTAAACATGTCTAAAACCTATTGGTCGAGTGTTTTTAGTACAATAATCATTTTATATTCTAATTAAATTTTGTTTCAGCCATTTTGAAACAGAAAATCGTTTTATAATAAATTAATATTTTGAGAGATTCTTAAAGTGTCCCCCTCATCTTTTATAAGAGGGAACCTCCTCCCTCTCCTCTTCACTACATTTTGAGGAATCGTGATTTGAAATACCTTACCCATTTATCTTCTCATATTCCGTATCTACATTATAGAGGTTCAGGTCTTCTCACAAGTCCATCTCTAGTGCCCTAAGTAGAAATTTTAAGGAGGCATGTCGAGGAAGAGGTAATCCCTTGTTCCAATTTTTTTAAATATTTGTATTCTTCAATTTCCTCTTCATTAGATGTTTCATTATATATTAAAAACATTAGTGTCACTCATATATTGATATGTTATTATAAAAATTATACAACACTATTTAACCTTCTATCCATCCAATTAAAAAATGTAATCACTGCGCGTGTATACGTACGACTTACCCTCTCCACGATGTTGTGTAATCTTTTCTTAACCACCACCTTACATAGATGGGTATAAAAATTAATGTAATATCTATATATAATAATTATAAAATTATATTTATTCTAAAATATATTACACCATATAACTCAATATGATTCATGAATTATGGGAATGATATCTCCGCTCGTGCGTACACAGGGCTTACCTTCTACGCAATGCAATTAGATTCTTTTCCACGTTAACCATTAAAGAATGATTATAATGTATATATAATTAATAATAATCAAATATATTAAATAATAACTCTACTATATTTATTTTTATATATATATGTCATTTACTTACTTCGATTCAATTCAATAATGAAATGAAAACACGGTTCATGCGTACATATGACCTACCGTATCGATGAACAATGACTTCCATTTCATTTATATATCAATTATATATATATTTTTTATACGGAATATATATGTTATATAAACCATGTTTCAAATTCTATATTAATTTAAATCATGATCTATGTAATAATATAATGAAAAAAAATTATTAACATGTATGATAAATAAAACAATTATTACCCAAAACGTTGCTTTAACATGGAATTGTAAAATGAATGGGTAATATAAAGTCCTAAGATAAACATATATGATATCATAAATACTATTATGGTGATGTTAAAAATTAATAATATGTTTAAACTTAATATACATGTGTTTTAGAAAACTACGTATTTGTAACATCCCAAGTATGTAATGAATAATAGGTATTTTTATCTATGTCTATTAATGAATTAGATAGTGTTTTAGAGGATTAAAAAGAAAATAAATCCAGTCTTAAGCATGGAATACACTAATATTTTTAAAAGATTGTTTTACTGCCTTTTGATGGCAAACCATTTTTAAATATATCTTTTGACAATTATATGAGCTATGTTTTTCAAAATAAACTTATTCTTTATGATTGGGACATCAAAATTTACTTTGTGTGAATTTTTGGTATTTTTCTGACAATGTTCATTTTTTTAATGAATAGTGAAAAATACTACATTTTACATCAAAACTGCTTCTTAATCTAATTTATTTATCTGATTAGATTATCATTATAATTGGTCATCATTTGTAATCTGAATATATTTTTACCATTTAATCCAATGGTGGTCATTGGAATCAATTTCACTTTGAAATTAGACTTAAACTGGTGTTAATCTATTGATAATTATTGTTTCATAAAAACATGCAATTTGTAATGACAGCGGGAATTAATTATTAAATTAATTAATGTGACTTATATGTTTTGAATTTTGTAAAATAGACTTCATTTTTGAATTCGGAATATAAAATATAGCTTAGGGTTAATTTTTGGTAATTTTCTGAAAAACTTAAATTTTTGATGAATAGTGAAACCACTAAGTGGTACTTATAAAAACTGATTTTCCTTTTAAATGAAATTTTGCCATATTTGTGTTTTTAATTTCAAAAATCCGACATACATGGTTTTCATTAAGAAGTAAAATGTGGTTCAATGATATTAAAATAATTTTTTGGGTGAATAGTAACTTATTAAGTTTTTAATCGCGATTAGTGGTAATTAGTGTAGTTTAAGGTAAAAATAATTCTTTAATAAAATGAGATGGGCTTGACACATGTCCTACCCTCATTGGTTGTGTCATGGACGACCATGACAAGCCATGAGTCAACTTGGGGACCCTATGGAGCCACTTTGGTTGGGAAATGACATAAATAACTTTTTATTTAATGTAAAAGTAAAAATGACACAAACATAATATGTTTTACGAAAACAATTGTTACATGGGGTTATAAAGATCATATTTTTGATTATAAATATTAATTGGAAATCTAAAAAGATTTTATACATCATAGTATTTATTTTATAATTTTTAGACTTTAAATAAATTAAATTATTTATGACATCATGATGATGCAGCGATGACTTCATTATTTAACGATTTAAATAAAATGGAAAGTTAATGTAAAATAAAAAACCTACACAGGGACAAAACCAATTGGATGAGTGGATTTCTAACCCTTATCATCATATTCTCGAATTATATCAATGTGGGACCTTTTGTATCTGAAAATCTTTTTAAAATAATGTGACTTTTCTTTACTTTCCAAGAGTGCCCCTCCTCTCCTCTTATAAAAGGCCCCCACCTCTACCTCATTACCCACACTCCCAAAGCCTTTGGCTCGGCCATCCCCTACCCATTTACTCTCTCCACATCCCACTACTCATTCTAGAGTATTCCCTTTGGGAAGAATCCTTTCAAAGGAAGCCTTTAGGCTCAAATCAAAAGGAGTTACACATTTAAAGGTAATTCATTCTCTCATGTTCATTTGTTTTATTTTGCTTCTCGAACCCCCCTAAACTCTTTTTATTTAATTATTTTGTAACAACACCAGTATCTTCAATATACTAGGATGTTGTTATAAGATTTATTCGAGCTACACTCTCACACAATTACATCAAATGTTTAAAGAACATACGGTTTCCGTGGATGGAGAAATTCTGCCTCCCGAAACAATGATTGTTCAATACTCATTTAATACCTTCAAAGGTGGACATTATGATGTCACTATTTTTATATATGATATATAATATGTTTATTATTTACTTAAGCTTCTGTATTTTTCATTTATGGCATACCGTTATTGTTTCCATTATGGGTAAACACAATATATTCATTTTAGGAAGTGCGGACTACCGCCCCCTGAAAGTGATTTGATTCGTTAATACCATATGTGAGATGTGTAAAGGATAAAGTTAATGATATTATATATTTTATTATACTGGAATTATAATATACTCTTATATCATTATGATTCCATTCCAGAAAATACGAAATAGAAATGGAAGTAGCGTTCATGCGTATGTACAGATTACCATCTCCATGAACGGTGCATTTCATTTTCTTACCTCTAAATGTGATGTAATATTATAAATACATGTATATGCTGAATATATATGATATATATTTTATCCAAATCATTAATATCATTCTGGATATAACGAACCTTTGACCAAATTAACAACATGTAAGTGTAAGAAGTCTATTTTTGACTTAAGAACCAAATACCGACAAAATGAACATTATTAACATAAATGATTATATGATGTTCATAACATGGTATAAAAGGAATAATGAACTTGAAAAAGGTTCTTAAGCAAGTAGATATTAACTCAAGTTTATTATTCAGGAGATTAAAGAACGGTCGGGTCATGTCGGATACGAGGTATGGGACTTCGTCTCAATCTCCTTTCATTGAGGCATATTTTGTTTTATACACAACCTTCATTTATATGGTGTATAAACCCCTTTGACATTTACGTTTATTCAAAAGGAATCTTTTTTATACGGAGCGTTTACAAAATGACAAAAGCGAATCTTTTTGTCGTACGTATGCGGCGACAACGACTTCTCTGCCACCATGACCGTTATTTGAGTTTCGGCTTCCTCTACAAGCCATACCTTTTTTTAATGAAAAATAAATACCATGTTTTAATTTTCTTTTACTTTGGTATTGAAAATGGTTTTCATAATGTTTTTATTATATCAATGTGTTGTATTGATATCTCATGATTGAATTGTGGAAATGTTATGTTTCCTTTATGCATGTTTTATGTGATATGATTATGTTATGGTTCTTGGGCATTATTTTGAAGATGGGTGGTTCCGTGATAAACTAAGTGCGGGTGAGCCCGATATAGCTCTCCAATGCATTGGGTAACGCGAAGGAGTGAAACGTTAGAGTTTCTCCAAAGAGATTTAGGGAATATACTGTGATGGGTATTCCAAACGTAACCAAGAGGGTTACTCCCTACGTAAGAATGTTATGAATGCCTCAAGTTACCTTTATGTCTTATGATTTCTATGATTTATTCATTATTTGATGAGGTATGTTAAAGTGCTTATGTTTTATGGGTAATGTATGATCTCATCCTTATGTATATATGTACCCATGTTTCCTTTCCATATTTTTATATCCCTTACTGAGCTTTTTATGCTCATCCCACGTTTTTTTGAAATTTTTTTCACAGGTCAAGGGAAAGGTACATGATATGATGATAGTGTCAAGGAAGTGTCAAGAAAGAATCCATGTTTATTTTAAATATGTTTCCATTGATGGGAATGAAGAATACTATCTTTATGTAACCACTTTGTTTATATGTGGAATGTAATGCAGGTTTTATGATCTAATTCTCTAAAACTCTAAACTCGAAAAGATCCTCAATGTGTAATCTTGTAATAACTCAAGATTAAGTAAGGTTTAAGGCTGGGGCCTTATAGTTGGTATCAAAGGTCGGTTTAGATAACTTTAGGAGATAGAATTCTATTAAATGATTATCCAAAAATATTTTTTTTGAAATGATATAGCATTTGAACATTACCATGTTTCTTCATCTAAGACATGTTTGTTCAGAATGGTTTTCTGCAGAGGAAACCGGGAAGCAGTGCTAGGATGGAATACAAAAGGAAATAACCTTCCGAATCAGCATCCTAAGATGGTCAGAATTGGAACTAAACATTTTTTTGCAGTAATGGCACATTTGACTCAGGATATAAATGGTGGTGGTATCCATGCACGAGATCATCCAGATCAACCGCAGAGGAACATGTCAGTGGTGGAACATTTCATGAGGCAACATCCCCCATCATTCAGAGGATCATCTGACCATGTGCTAGCTGAAGGGTGGATTAAAGCACTGGAGAATATTTTCTATGTCATGGGGTGTTCAGAAAATCAATAGGTTAGTCTTGGTATTTACCTTTGGGAGGGTGAGGCAGATCAGTGGTGGTCGATGGTTAAAAATATCAGGGACGCTGATGAGATTGATGCTCTCAACTGGGATGAATTCAAAGGTATGTTTCTTAAGAAGTATTTCCCTAAGGCTGTTCGACTTAGGATGGAAAAATCAATTCTTGGAATTGAGTCAAGAGGAAGACTCAGTGGCTACCTATGATGAAAGGTTCACTCGATTGGCAAGGTATGCTCCAAATTTTATCTGAGACCATGATAGTAAAATCAATCGTTTTTACTTAGGATTAAAGACAAAATATCGAAGGACATTAGCTTATCATGATTTTAAAATTTATGAAAAGCTTGTTCGTTGTGCTGAGAAGGTGGAAATGGAGTTTTCCGATGATCAAGTGTTCTATAACAACCAACAGAAGAAGAGAACAAGGTGGTAGGAGAAAGGTAAGAATTATTCAAAAAAGTCTGATGGTAAGAAAACTAAGTTTCCAGTTTGTGATAAATGTGGAAAAAGGCATGCTGGGGAATGTCTTCTGAATTCTGGAAAGTGCTACCGATGTGGTATGATGGGACATAAGGCACGTGATTGCACTAAAAAGGATCAAGGTGAAGGTAAGACCAAATTTGATTTATAGTTAGTGAAATGTTTTAAGTGCAATGAGATGGGTCACTATGAAAACGAGTGTCCGACAAAGAGATTGAGTGATGGGAAGAAGTTAGACTACAAGTAGAAAGGGGTGGTGAAATCCTTTGCAAAGATTTCAGCAGATGTTGGGCCATCGAATTAAGTAGTATCAGGAGTTAAGAAGAAGATTGGTGAATGATCCAGTTTTGGAACTACCTTCCAGGAATGGTGAGTTTGTCATCTACAGCGATGCTTCATTGAAAGGACTTGGTTGCGTCCTAATGCAGAATGATCAAGTAATTTCTTATGCTGCACGACAGTTGAAAACTCATGAAGTAAATTACCCTACACATGATTTGGAATTAGCTGCTGTTGTTTTTGCTTTAAAAATTTGGAGGCATCATTTGTATGGAGTAGAGTGTGAAATATATACCGATAATAAAAGTTTAAAGTATATATTCACTCAGAAAAAATTGAACATGAGACAAAGGATATGGCTATAATTAATCAAGGATTATGATTGTACAATTCATTACCATCCAGGAAAAGAAAATAAAGTGGCTGATGCTTTGAGTCGAAAAAGTAACGCTTCATTAGCAATGTTGCGTTAGGAATGTGATCCTTTGGTTAAGGATTTGATGAACTATGGAATAGAAGTTGTTGGTGCAAGAATTTCTTCTATTTTGTTTTAGGTATCAGTGATATCATCTCTATCAGATAGAATCAAGAAAACACAGAAGCAAGACAGTGAGTTGCAGAAAATGGTAGAGCTGGTTCAGAAAGGTAAGTTTCCTGAATTCAACATTGATAATGATTTCGTTTTGAGATTTGGGAAGAGATTGTGTGTGCCTTGTGATTCAAAGTTGAAGAGAGAGTTGTTATGTGAAGCTCACAGTTCTCCGTTTTCAGTTCATCCTGGAAGTACTAAAATGTACAGAGATCTTCGAGAGTATTACTGGTGGGATGGAATGAAAAGAGATATTGCTGATTTTACTGTGAAGTGTTTGACTTGTCAACAGGTTAAAGTAGAGTGGCAGTTACCGAAAGGGATGCTTCATCCTTTACTAGTGCCAGAGTGGAAAGGGGAGAATATATCCATGGACTTTGTTGTGGGATTACCGAAGAAATCTCGAGGTAATAATTCAATTTGGGTTATTGTTGATCGCTTGAAAAAATCTGCTCATTTCCTTCCTATTCGAGATACATTCTATCTAGATCAACTTTCTCGTTTGTATCATAAAGAGATAGTCAGGTTACATGGAGTTCCCCTCTCCATTGTATCTGATCGTGATCCCAGGTTCACTTCTCACTTTTGGAAAGGCCTTCAGAAGTCGTTGGGTACTGAATTAAATTTTAGTACATCTTTTCATCCTCAATCAGATTGGCAGTCAGAACGAACAATTCAGACTTTGGAAGATATGATACGTGATTTTTCGATGGATTATTAGGGAAGTTGGGACCAACATCTTTCTTTGGTTGAATTTTCATATAATAATAGTTTTCATTCCAGTATACAGATGGCACCATTTTAGGCATTATATGGGAAGCGGTATCGAACTCCAGCTTTCTGGGATGATGTGGGTGAAAGGAAGTTGATGGGACCATAATTGGTAGAAGATATGGTAGAAAAAGTTCAGCTGATTCAGAAGCACATGCGAACAACTCATATTAGGTAGAAGATTTATGCAGACAACAGGGGGAAGGATCAATCTTTTGAGGTAGGTGATCATGTTTTTCTCAAAGTATCACCATGGAAAAGTGTGATGCGATTTGGTAAGAATGGAAAGCTGAGTCCAAGGTTCATTAGACCATACGAAATTCTGGAAAGAGTTGGATCAGTTGCTTACCGAGTGGATTTACCTCCGAGTTTATCTCAGGTACACAATGTTTTTCACGTTTTGATGTTGAGAAAGTATATGCTAGATCCATCTCATGTTTTGAGTCCAGAGGTAGTTCAGATGGAAGAGAACTTATCTTATGAGGAAAAACCGGTCCAGATTCTTGACCACAGGGAGCAAGTGTTACGGAATAAGGTAATTAAGCAGGTAAAGGTTTTGTGGAAAAACCACATGATGGAAGAGGCAACACAGGAATCTGAAAATGCAATGAGGGATAAGTACCCCCATTTATTTGATAAGTAAATAAATTGCGGGGACACAATTTTCTAAAGGGGGGAAGGATGTAACATCCCAAGTATGTAATGAATAATATATATTTTTATCGATGTCTATTAATGAATTAGATAGTGTTTTATAGGCTTAAAATGAAAATAAATCCAATCTTAAGCATGGAATACACTAATATTTTTAAAAAATTGTTTTACTGCCTTTTGATGGCAAACCATTTTTAAATCTATCTTTTGACAATTTTATAAGATATGTTTGTCAAAATAAACTTATTATTTATGATTGGGACATAAAAATTTACTTTGTGTGAATTTTTGGTATTTTTCTGACAGTGTTCATTTTTTTAATGAATAGTGAAAAATACTGCATTTTACATCAAAACTGCTTCTTAATATAATTTATTTATATGATTAGGTTATCTTTTGAATTTGTCTTAATGTGTAATATGAATATATTTTTACCATTTAATCCAATGGTGGTCATTGGAATCAATTTCACTTTGAAATTATACTTAAACTGGTGTCAATCTTTTGATACTTATTGTTTCATAAAAACACGCTATTTGTAATGATAGCAGGAATTAATTATTAAATTAATTAATGTGACTTATATGTTTTGAATTTTGTAAAATAGACTTCATTTTTGAATTTGGAATATCAAATATAGCTTAGGGAGAATTTTTGGTAATTTTCTGAAAAACATCAATTTTTGATGAATAGTGAAACCACTAAGTGGTACTTATAAAAACTGATTTTCCGTTTAAATGAAAATTTGCCATCTTTGTGTTTTGAATTTCAATAATCCGACATACATGGTTTTTATTAAGAAGTAAAATGTGGTTCAATGAGATTAAAATAATTTTTTGGTGAATAGTAACTTATTAAGTTTTTAATCGCGATTAGTGGTAATTACTGTAGTTTAAGGTAAAAATAATGATTTACTAAAATGAGATGAGCTTTACACATGTCCTACCCTAATGGGTTGTGTCATGGCCAACCAAGACAAGCCATGGGTTAACTTGGGGACCCCATGGAGCCACATTGGTTGGGAAATGACATAAATAACTTTTTATTTAATGTAAAAGTAAAAATGACACAAACATAATATGTTTTACAATAACAATTATTACATGGGGTTATAAAGATCAGATTTTTGATTATAAATAGTCATTGGAAAGCTAAAAAAATTTCCTAAATCATAGTAGTTCTTTTATAATTTTTAGACTTTATATAAATTAAATTATTTATGACATCATGATGATGCAGTGATGACTTCATTATTTAACGATTTAAATAAAATGGAAAGTTAATGTAACATCTAAAACCTACACATGGAAAAAACCAATTGGATGAGTGTATTTAGAACCATTATCAACTTATCCTCAAATTATATCAATTTGGGACCTTTTGGATCCGAAACGCTTTTTAAAATATAGTGAATTTTCTTTACATTCCAAGAGTGCCCCTCCTCTCCTCTTATAAAAGGCCCCCACCTCTACATCATTACCCACACTCTCAATGCCTTTGGCTCGGCCATCCCCTACCCATTTACTCTATCCACATACCTATCCTCATCCTAGAGGATTACCTTTGGGAAGAAACATTTCAATGGAAGCCTTTAGGCTCAAATCAAAAGGAGTTACACTTTTAAAGGTAATTCATTCTCTCGTGTTCATTTGTTTTATTTTGCTTCTCCAACCCCCATAAACTCATTTTATTTACTTATTTTCTAACAAAAACAGTATCTGAAATATACTAGGATGTTGTGATAAGATTTATTTGAGCTACACTCTCACACAACTACATCAAATGTTTAAAGAACATACGGTTTCTGTGGATGGCGAAATTCTGCCTCCCGAAACGATGATTGTTTAATACTCATTTAACACCTTCAAAGGTGGCCATTATGATGTCACTATTTTTATATATGATATATAATATGTTTATTCTTTCCTTAAGCTTCTGTATTTATCATTTATGGCATACCGTTATTGTTTCCATTATGGGTAAACACGATATCTTCATTTTAGGAAGTGTGGACTACCGCCCCCTGAAAGTGATTTGATTCGTTAATACCTTATGTGGGATGTGTAAAGGATAAATTTAATGATATTATATATGTTATTATAATATAATTATAATGTACTCTTATATAATTATAATTCCATTCCAAAAAATACGAAATAGAAATGGAAGTAGCGTTCATGCGTACGTACGGCTTACCGTCTCCATGAACGGTGCATTTCATTTTCTTACCTCTAAATGTGATGTAATATTATAAATACATGTATATGCTGAATATATATGATATATATTTTATCCAAATCATTAATATCATTCTGGATATAACGAACCTTTGACCAAATTAACAATATGTAAGTGTAAGAAGTCTATTTTTGACTTAAGAACCAAATACCGACAAAATGAACATTATTAACATAAATGATTACAAGATGTTCATAACATGTTATTAAAGGAATAATGAACTTGAAAAAGGTTCTTAAGCAATTATAGATTATCTCAAGTTTATTATTCAGGTGATTAAAGAACGGTCGGGTCATGTCGGATACGAGGTATGGGACTTCGTCTCAATCTCCTTTCATTGAGACATATTTTGTCTTATACACAACCTTCTTTTATACGGTGTATAAACCCCTTTGAATTTTACATTTATCCAAAAGGAATATTTTTTATACGAAGTGTTTACCAAATGACAAAAGGGAATGTTTTTGTCGTACGTATGCGGCGACAACGACTTCTCCGCCGCCGTGACCGTTATTTGAGTTTAGGCTTCCTCTACAAGCCATACATTTTTTTTCAAAAAGAAAAATAAATTCCTTGTTTTACTTTTCATTTACATTGGTATTGAAAATTGTTTTCATAATGATTTTATTATATCAATGTGTTGTATTGATATCTCATGATTGAAATGTGGAAATGATATGTTTCCTTAATGCATGTTTTATGTGATATGATTATGTTATGGTTCTTGGGAATTATTATGAAGACGGGTGGTTCCGTGATAAACTAAGGGAGGGTGAGCCCGATATAGCTCTCCAATGCATTGGGTAACGAGGTGGAGTGAAACTTTAAGGTTTCTCTGAAGAGATTTAGGGAATATACTGTGATGGGTATTCCAAACGTAACCAAGAGGGTTACTCCCTACGTAAGAATGTTATGAATGCCTCAAGTTACCTTTATGTCTTATTATTTCTATGATTTATTCATGATTTGATGAGGTATGTTAAAGTGCTTATGTTTTATGGGTAAAGTATGATCTCATCCTTATGTATATATGTACCCATGTTTCCTTTCTATATTTTTATATCCCTTACTGAGCTTTTTATGCTCATCCCAAGTTTTTTTGAAATGTTTTTCATAAGTCAAGGGAAAGGTACATGATACGATGATAGTGTCAAGGAAGTGTCAAGAAAGAATCCATGTTTATTTTAAATATGTTTCCATTGATGGGAATGAAGAATACTATCTTTATGTAACCACTTTGTTTATATGTGGAATGCAATGCAAGTTTTATGATCTAATTCTCTAAAACTATAAACCCGAAAAGATCCTCTATGTTTAATCTTGTAATAAATCAAGATTAAGTAAGGTTTAAGGCTGGGGCCTTATAGTATTAAATTAGACCTAAGGTATGGAAAAAAATTTCAATCTCATTTTTATCTTAGATTGTTTGTATATAAGTATTTATAGGGGATATATTTTTCATCAATGTACATGTTTTATAAAAATTATTTCATATAATGTTTACAATTATTCCTTTTATTTTAAAAATAATTTTTACCCAATTTTCACTATTACTATATGGTATGGATGGAAACATTATTTTTTTTCACCATTTGAGTTACGTTTTCACATTTCTGAAAAAAGTACAATGAGAATGGTTTTTAACTTATAAGGAATTAATTTATTTTTATGCTTTCATAAGTTATTATTTCCAAGAATATTGAATTAAAAGATTTAAAATTTATTGTTAGTTATAATAATTTTTTAATAAACTCAGCAAATTTTTTAAAAAAGAAAACATTTTTGAAGATAAATAAATTTCCCTAGGAATTATGTTCAAGGGTTTTTTCAAAATTATATTCCATCTATGTTTTAACTGGGTTATGTTTTTATCTATATTATTACTTTTATTTGATTTTGTTTAGGATGGAATTATATTTATGTCTTCCATTCTCTTATATGGATTATATCATGATGATATAATGTTTATGAATAATATTTTATATCAGGGGATATACTATGATGAATGATTTATGCATCAGTGTCACATGTAAGAATGATTCCCTTCATAGATGGGTTGGACCTATATCACTATCCAATGTACTTCGTAAATATCTAATTATCAGTATATAGACATCATTGGAATGACATGTTTATCCAGTTCGGTAATACATGCCTAGAACGACATGTAAACCCAATTCAGTAATGTAATTTTTCCACTATGATGCTCTAAGAAACAATTAGTTCACTACTTTGAAAATCATATTATGTGCTTATTAGTTCTATAAAATTACATCTATTATTCAAATTATATTCTATCTTCAGTAATGTTCTTTTATGATCTACGCCTTACATTCTATGAAGATTTATTTCACGACTAATGATTTTGAGATTTAGACATTATGTTCATGTTTTTACATTCAAGTGACTGTGGTTTATTTAATGTTCTCCATGTTTACTGTTAATTATCATTTGAGATCAACCTTTCACATTTTTTCTTTTCCCTGGGATATAAAGAATTGATTTTGTAGGAAAAAAAAGGAAGAACTTTATTAGAGATATTGATGATATTTAACCAAGATAGATGATTATGTTCTTAGTCTCCGAAAACACTAAACTAATATGGTATTTAGGCATATATTTGGTGTAATATATTAAGTATTCAAAAAAATAAATGTAATGTCCATGTATGAATATATTGGATCATTAGTGTTATTATAAGAGCGATGGTTTGGTTAACTTTTTGAAATAAGGATGTGAAAACATTTATGTGATCCCTATAGATATCTCTATGGTATGTCTTGGGATTCCCCTAAGGGTATGTCTAACAATATGTTACAGTACAAGAATTATGGTAACAATAATTAATTTCCTAGGTTTAAACCTAAGATGTTAGAGATTTAATTTACTCCTCCTTGATTATATTCTTTTCCTAGTATTATTTTCACCTCTCACAATATAAATATTGGGATTTAGAACCGGTAAGTAAATATGAGGATACATGTTAATAGATAATATTATAGACAGTGAATTGATATTCTTCATGATAAACCATGTGGAATGGGAGTTGGATAGTGAAACATCATTATTATGCCAATATAGAAATCACATAATACGACTAATAATCTGATCATTCGTGAGTGTTCTTAAGTAGCTAATAAGTGAATGATGGATTTTCATGGTGATAATAGAAGAAATAAATTTCAATTTCTTGAATGTAAGTCATGTGGGAAGAGGTATCAGAGAGAATGTTTCGAAGGATATGAAAGATTCTTTGGGTGTGGAAAACAAGGAAACAATGCCAATTGTAACACCCCAGGTAAATAAAGAATATGACATTTTCATATTTATCCATATTTGTGAATAAAATATTAATATGACTTTAAAGGGGATGCTAGGCTCGATGGCGTACCCAACACGCAACAACGAGTTTCTTGGGAATCTTACGTTGCACTCTAATAATAAAATAATATTATCTTAAATGGTAGTTAACATCTAGCTGTTGTATTGGCAGGAATGGATCGAAATAACTAAAATATGATTAAATATGTTGTTTTAATTTTTTTACATTTATCCAATAAAAGATAATGGCATAATATACGGGAATAATTCGATTTTAGGCGTATATACCCTAGTTTTCACTAAAGGTTCACTTATCGCCTTTTGATTGAGAACCATCATTAAATATAGTTTAGTTCACTCATATACATTTTATTGGACCAGATAAAACTCTTCTTAAGAATTGGGACATCAAAATTTACTTTGTGTAAATTTTTTGGTATTTTCCGATAAAGGTCATTTTTTTAATGAATAGTGTAAAATGTTGTATTTTAATTCAAAACCTCTTTTTAATCTAATTTATTTATATGATTAGATTATATTTTCAATTGGTTTTAAAGTGAAATTATAATATATTTTTACCATTAAATCCAATAGTGGTCGTTGGAATTAATTTCACTTTGAAATCAGACTTATACCTGTGTCAATCTTTTGATACTTATTGTTTCATAAAAACACGCTATTTGATCTGACAGCGGGAATTAGTTATTAAATTAATTAATGTGACTTATATGTTTTGAATTTTGTAAAATAGACTTCATTTTTGATTTCGAAATATCAAATATAGCTTAGGGTGAATTTTTGGGATTTTTCAGAAAAACTTTAATTTTTGATGAATAGTGAAACCACTAAGTGGTACTTATAAAAAATGATTTTTACTTTTAAATGAAATTTTTTCCATATTTGTGTTTTGAATTTCAAAATTCCGACATACATGGTTGTCATTAAGAAGTATAATGTGGTTCAATGGGATAAAAATAATTTTTTGATGAATAGTAACTTATTATGTTTTAATCGCGATTAGAGGTAGTTAGTGTGGTTTATGGTAAGAATAATGTTTTAATAAAATTAAATGACCTAGACACATGTCCTACCCTCTTTGGATGTGTCATGGCCGACCCAGAAAATCCATGGTTCAACTTGGGGACCCCATGGAGCCACTTTGGTTAGGAAATGACATTAATAATTTTTTATTTAATGTTAAAGTAAAAATGACACAAACATGAGATGTTTTACTAAAACAATTTTTACATGGGGTTATACAAGTCATATTTTTGACTATAAATAGTCATTGGAAATATAAAAATATTCCATACATCATAGTATTTTTTTATAATTTTTAGACATTAAATAAATTATATTATTTATGGCATCATGATGATGCAGCGATGACCTCATCATTTAACGATTTAAATAAAATGGAATGATAATGTAATATCTAAGACCTACACATGTACAAAACCTATTGTATGAGTGTATTTAGAACCCTTATCACCTTATCCTAGAAATACATCAATGTGGGACCTTTAAAATCTGAAACTCTTTTTAAAATAAAGTAACATTTTGTAACTTTACAAGAGTGCCCCTCATATCCTCTTATAAAAGGCCCCCACTTCTATCTCCATACCCACACTCCCAAAGCCTTTGGCTCGGCCAAACCCTGCCCATTTTGTCTCTGCACTTCCCTCTCTTACTCCTTGAAGCCACAATTTGGGCAGAAGTCTTCCCAATGAAGCCTTTGAGCTCAAACCAAAGGGAGTTACCCGATTTTAAGGTAATGTCTTCACTTGTGTCCTTTTGTTTTATTTTTCTTCTCCAACCCCCTAAACTCATTTTATTCATTTATTTTGTAACCAATATAGTGTCTTCAATATACTAGGATGTTTTTATAATAAGGATTCGAGCTACACTTACACACACCTACATCTAATGGTTAAATAACATACTGTTTCCGGGGATGGAGAATTTCTGCCTCCTGAAACGATGGTTGTTCAACATTCATCTAACGCCTTCAAAGGTGGCCATTAAGATGACACTATATTTATATATGATATCTAATATGTTTAAGTTTTACTTAAGATTCTGTATTTTTCATTTATGGCGTACCTTTATGGTTTCCATTATGGGTAAACACGATATCTTCATTTAAGGAAGTGCGGACTACCGCCCTCTCAAAGTGATTTGATTCGTTAATACCATATGTGGTACGTATAAAGGATATATTTAATGATATTATTTATGATACCATACTGGAATTAAAATACTATTATGTATCATTTTGTTTTAATTACATTAAATATTAAATAGAAATGGTAGTAGCGTTCATGTGTACGTACGGCTTACCGTCTCCATGAACGGTACATTTCATTTCTTATCTCAAAATGATATGTAATACTATATGTACATATATATAATGGATATATATGTAATATATTACATAAAAATTATGGATATCATTCTAGTATTATAATATATATATATATCTCATTTTGTTTTAATTCCATTAATATGACAAAAAATGAAAGTAGCGTTCATGCGTACGTACGACCTACCGTCTCAATGAAGGATGCTTTTAATTTTTTATCTCCAAATGATATGGAATAGTATGAAATGATTATTTACTGGACATATATGATATTTTAATCATTAATACTATTCTGGAAATTATTTACTTATAACTACATGAGTAATCTTTTTTTAAAACAAATTCATTTTTGACTCATGTACCAAACATCGGCAAAAACGTCTGATATGAACTAACATTATTAAACAATTATTATAACATTATAATATATGATATTAACTGAATAATAATCTCTAATGGAGGTACTTAGGAAATTATTAATTGACCAAATTTTATTATTCAGGACGTTAAAGAAACGAACAAGACAAGTTGGACTTGAGGTAGGGGATCCCACTCCACTCTTTCTTTTTAAGTACACTCTTTTATGTCATTCCTTTTTAAGCTCATATTTCTTGTTATTGGGATATTATTTTATATTACTCTTACTGTAATTTTTATGTTCATGTGATGATAGACCCTATTCTCTCTCATCAATCTATTTTGGAAGTTTTGAGTGGCGCCGTTAGGCTGCCGAATTTTCGTAAGAGATCTAACCTCTCTCTTTCTTTTTAAGTACTCTCCTTTATGTCACTTCTTTTAAGATACTACTTGTTATGATTGGGGATGTTCTTTCATATTAATCTTTCTGTAAATTTTATTGTAATGTGATGAGATACCCTATTTGATCTCATCAATCCATTTTTGGAAGTTTTATGTGGCGCCATTAGGCTGCCGAGTTTTCGTAAGTAATTTTTCATCTCACTTTTATTCCCGTGAGATTTATGCTACATTTGCTACAATTTCCTTTGAGTGGTGTATGTAATGCCAATTATTCTACTCTTTGTGTAATATAATTTCGTTTATTAGTATTTACATCAATGATTTATTGTGCTTCTTTCATGGGGTGTATGTTTTGAAAGATACCCAAGTCGGTAACAGAACCTTTCACCCTCCTTTTTTAAAAAGACTTCTTTTGGTGAGTATTTTAATTTACATATTGTTGTGTTGGGATATGTTCTCATATATCCTTATTAATGTAAATTTTATGTCCAAGTGATGAGATACACTTTTTATCTCTCATCAACTCATTTTGATGTGACGTCGTTAGGCTGTCAAGGGAACTTCTTAACCCAATTTCAATTTCTTTGGGTTCAACATGTAGTTATTTAATATGTCATCATTTGAATATGTTTGAATGAACTTTGATTATTTTACACTTAATATCCACTTATATTTGGTTTATTCGTTTGTCACACATAATTATGTAATTGATTTATCCTTAAACCAAGGATACCGTCTTTGTAAGGGACTTCGTTTCAATCTCCTTTCATTGAGGCATATTTTGTTTTATACACAACCTTCTTTTATATGGTGTATAGACCACTTTTACTTTTACGTTTATTCAAAAGGAATATTTTTTATACGAAGCGTTTACTAAATGAGAAAAGGGAATGTTTTTGTCGTACGTATGCGGCGACAACGACTTCTCCGCCGCCGTGAACATTATATGAGTTTTGGCTTCCTCTACAAGCCATACCTTCTTTTTAAAAGAAAAATAAATACCATGTTTTACTTTTCTTTTATCTTGGTATCGAAAATGGTTTTCATAATTTTTTTATATCAATGTGTTGTATTGATATCTTGTGATTGAAAGGTGGAAATGTTTTGTTTCCTTTATGCATGTTTTATGTAATGCGGTTATGTTGAGGTTTTTGGGAATTATTATGAAGATGGGTGGTTCCGTGATAAACTAAGGGCGGGTGAGCCCGATATAGCTCTCCAATGCATTGGGTAACGTGAAGGAGTGAAACGTTAAGGTTTCTCCGATGAGATTTAGGGAATATATTTTGATGGGTATTCCAAACGTAACCAAAAGGGTTACTCCCTACGTAAGAATGTTATGAATGCCTCAAGTTACCATTATGTCTTCTGGTTTCTATGATTTATTCATGGATTGATGAGGTATGTTAAAGGGCCTATGTTTTATGGGTAAAGTATGATTTCATTCTTATGTATATATGAACTCATGTTTCCTTTCCATATTTTTATAACCCTTACTGAGCTTTTTATGCTCATCCCAAGTTTTTGAAATGTTTTTCACAGGACAAGGGAATGGTACATGATGTGATGATAGTGTCAAGGATGTGTCAAGAAAGAATCCATGTTTTATTTTCAATATGTTTCCGTTGAAGGGGAGAATGAATACTGTCTTTTATGTAACCACTTTGTTTAAATGTGGAATGTAATGCATGTTTCATGATCCAATTCTCTAAAACTCTAAACCTGAAAAGATCCTCAATGTGTAATCTTGTAATAACTCAAGATTAAGAAAGGTTTAAGGCAGGGGCCTTATAGTTGGTATCAAAGGTCGGTTTAGATAACTTTAGAGGTTAGGGTATTCTTTAAGCATAAGTGACATTACCAATATGGGTTAGGATTTCAGAAAGAGTCCTAGTTTTAGATAAGGTGACTGAGTAAGTGTATCTTAGTGTTTACCTCCCTCATTAGTACATGATGGTTTTGTTCATATAATCACACTGACATTTCTATTTTTAGTGAATGGATGGATCTAGCAGGCACCAAAGAGACAACAGGTTTGAAGGAAACTGTGGCGGTTCTATGAGTAAGATACTAGATAAAATGGGGGATTCAATGAGGAACCTCGTGGTTGTTCTATACCAACTATCAAGGAGTCATGATCAACCACTTGAACCTTGGGATGTTCTTGTAATTCATAATGTATGAGATGACCAATCCATGTGGAAGTTTAGGTAATAATTATAAAGGTAACCATTAGAGTTTATATGATCCTTACTTTTGAGGTAATTATGGGTTATTATATGATATGCTGGAAAATGAAAGGCATGAGATAAACTTCAGGTTAAAATATGTTATGGTTATTTTTTATGATTTTATCTCTTTTTGGGGAATGATTTGAGAATTATATAGTTTTGGAAAAAGGACAACACGTAGACCGTGTGACTACCCGTCGAGTCGGACAAAGCTGCGGGAATCGAACCCCCAACCAAAGTGCGACTGGTATTTATCTCATACCACTGGACTATGTGAAGTACCTGGTTAGTTTGGCCGATTCTTTTTAGTTAGATGATTTTATGAATTAAGAGTAAGTTGATTTTGGGTTATTTGTGAAAATTATTAACCTATCATGGAGGATATGTGATTAGGTTAATTACTTTTCAATACGAGACATTAGGAGCTACTGATGTTGTTTGGAGATAAATGTTAAGATTTCACTTGGAAGACTATGTGACTAATTCCTTCAAATATTTGGGTTTCAATATTATATTTTTTTACATTGAAGAATTTTATGGACAAATTGTTTATCGGATGGTCCTCGTTGAACTTTGGGTTTTGTTGGACAAATTTTGAGATTAAGAATAGATTTTCTTTTTATAAAAGGTTATCCTTTTTTGGATTATCTAACCTTGTAATAACCTTTCTAGTTTTGGTTTTGGTTAAAGCCTAAAGACATGGGATGTATATAGTTCTCTTTTGTAGATTAGGTGATTCTCTAGAAGTTGATTATAGTACTCTTAATGCGAACAAGTCTCCCTAAATACTCGTCTTTGGGAAAAAATATGAGTTTGATTAAGGAATATAGTAAAAGTTGAAAGTCAACATGATAAGTGATTATGATTCCTTATGAATAAATTCCTCAATAAAAAGTAACTTAAATAAAAAATTTTGTTTATTAACTTTTCCTACTGGGGAACCCAACACCGTTTAACCCATCACAAGTTTGTGATTTTCTTATTGTTAACTTTCTCCTAAACATGTTTTCTATCACTCTCCATCAGAACATGACCCTATGTTTTCTCCTCCATGTCCATGTTTTCCTACATGGAGTCCTAGTATGGGTTAACTCAGGTGACCTCTGTACTTATCTTTCATTATTTTAAAGTGATTGTTTTACCGACTCTTGTTCTGATGTGGGATTTTCAAGGATGTTTCCAAGCGCAATTTTAAAATTGTGAGGATGAAATTCCCAAAAGGGGGGAAGGATGTAACACCCCAGGTAAATAAAGAATAAGAAATTTTCATATTTATCCATATTTGTGAATAAAATATTAATATGACTTTAAAGGGGACGCTATGCTCGATGGCGTACCCAACACGCAACAACGAGTTTCTTGGCAATCTTACGTTGCACTCTAATAATAAAATAATATTATTTTAAATGGTAGTTAACATGTAGCCATTGTATTGGAGGGAATGGATAGAAATAACTAAAATATGATTATATATGTTTTTAATTTTTTTACATTTATCCAATAAAAGATAAAGGCATAAAATATGGAAATAATTAGATTTTAGGCGTATATGCCCTAGTTTTCACTAAAGGTTCACTTATCGCCTTTTGATGGAGAACCATCATTAAATATAGTTTTGTTCACTATTATACATTCTATTGGACCAAAAAAACTCTTACTATGAATTGGGACATCAAAATTTACTTTGTGTAAATTTTTGGTATATTCCGATAAAGATTATTTTTTTAATGAATAGTGCAAAATGTTGTATTTTAATTCAAAACCACTTTTTAATATAATTTATTTATATGATTATATTATCTTTTTAATTGGTTTTAAAGTTAAATTAGAATATATTTTTACCATTAAATCCAATAGTGGTCGTTGGAATTAATTTCACTTTGAAATCAGACTTAAACCAGTGTCAATCTTTTGATACTTATTGTTTCATAAAAACACGCTATTTGATCTGACAACGGGAATTAATTATTAAATTAATTAATGTGACTTATATATTTTGAATTTTGTAAAATAGTCTTCATTTTTGAATTCGGAATATCAAATATATCTTAGGGTGAATTTTTGGGATTTTTCTGAAAAACTTCAATTTTTGATGAATAGTGAAACCACTAAGTGGTACTTATAAAAACTGATTTTTCCATTTAAATGAAATTTTTCCATATTTGTGTTTTGAATTTCAAAAATATGACATACATGGATTTCATTAAGAAGTAAAATGTGGTTAAATGGGATAAAAATAATTTTTTGGTAAATAGTAACTTATTAAGTTTTAATCGCGATTAGAGGTAATTAGTGTGGTTTATGGTAAGAATAATGTTTTAATAAAATGAAATGATCTAGAAACATGTCCTATACTCATTGTATGTGTCATGGCCGACCAAGACAATCCATGGGTCAACTTGGGGACCCCATGGAGCCACTTTGGGTGGGAAATGACATAAATAACTTTTTATTTAATGTTAAAGTAAAAATGACACAAACATGAGATGTTTAACTAAAACAATTTTTACATGGGGTTATTCAATTCAGATTTTTCACTATAAATAGTAATTGAGAAGATAAAAAGATTTCATACATCATAGTATTTTTTTTTATAATTTTTAGTCATTAAATAAATTAAATTATTTATGACATCATGATGATGCAGCGATGACCTAATTATTTAACAATTTCAATAAAATGGAAAGATAATGTAATATCTAAGACCTACACATGTCCAAAACATATTTTATGAGTGGATTTCGAACCCTTATCACATTAGCCTCGAAATACATCGATTTGTGACCGTTAAAATCCGAAACTCTTTTGAAAATAAAGTAACATTTTGTAACTTTACAAGAGTGCCCCTCCTCTCCTCTTATAAAAGGCCCCCACCTCTACCTCCTTAACCACACTACCAAAGCCTTTGGCTCGGCCAACCCCTACCCATTTTGTCTCTACACTTCTCTTTATTACTCCTTGATGCCTCAATTTGGGCAGAAGTCTTCCCAAGGAAGCCTTTGAGCTCAAACCAAAGGGAGTTATCCGATTTTAAGGTAATGTCTTCACTTGTGTCCTTTTGTTTTATTTTGCTTCTCCAACCCACTAAACTCTTTTTATTCATTTATTTTGTAACAAATCCAGTATATTCAATATATACTATTATGTTGTTATAATAAATATTCGAGCTACACTTACACACACCTATATCTAATGGTTAAAGAACATAATGTTTCCGTGGATGGCGAATTTCTGCCTCCCGAAACGATGATTGTTCAACATTATTCTAACACATTCAAAGGTGGCCATTAAGATGACACTATATTTATATATGATATCTAATATGTTTATGTTTTACTTAAGCTTCTTTATTTTTCATTTATGGCATACCTTTATGGTTTCCATTATGGGTAAACACGATATCTTCATTTAAGGAAGTGCGGACTACCACCCCCTCAAAGTAATTTGATTCGTTAATACCATATGTGGAACGTATAAAGGATATATTTAATTATATTATATATGATACCATACTGGAATTAAAATACTATTATTTATAATTATGTTTTAATTCCATTAAATATGAAATAGAAATGGAAGTAGCGTTCATGCGTACCTACGGCTTACCGTCTCCATGAATGGTACATTTCATTTCTTATCTCAAAATGTTATGTAATACTATAAGTACATATATATAATGGATATATATGTAATATATTACATCAAAATTATGGATGTCATTCTGGAATTATAATATATATTTCTCTCTCTTATTTTGTTTTAATTCCATTAATATGACAAAAAATGAATGTAGTGTTCATGCGTACGTACGACCTACCGTCTCTATGAACGGTGGTTTTTGTTTTTTATCTCCAAATGATATGGAATAGTATGAAATGATTATTTACTGGATATATATGATATTTTAAGCATTAATACTATTATGTAAATTATTTACTTATAACTACATGAGCAATCTTTTTTTTAAACAAGTTCATTTTTGACTCATGTACCAAACATTGGCAAAAACATCTGATATGAACTAACATTATTAAATAATTATTATAACATTATAATATGTAATATTAACTGAATAATAATCTCTAAAGGAGGTACTTAGGCAATTATTAATTGACCAAAGTTTATTATTTAGGACGTTAAAGAAACGAACAAGACAAGTTCGACTTGAGGTAAGGGATCCCACTCCACTCTTTCTTTTTAAGTACACTCTTTTATGTCATTCCTTTTTAAGCTCATCATTCTTGTTATTGGGATTTTATTTTATATAACTCTTACTGTAATTTTTATGTTCATGTGATGAGAGACCCTATTCTCTCTCATCAATCCATTTTGGAAGTTTTGAGTGGCGTCGTTAGGCTGCCGAATTTTCGTAAGTGATCTAACCTCTCTCTTTATTTTTAAGTACTATCCTTTATGTCACTTCTTTTAAGATCCAATTTGTTATGATGGGGGATGTTATTTCATATTCCTCTTTCTGTACATTTTATTTTAATGTGATTAGATGCTCTATTTTATATCATCAATCCATTTTTGGAAGTTTTATGTGGCTTCGTTAGGCTGCCAAGTTTTCGTAAATGATTTTTCATCTCACTTTTATTCCCTTGAGATTTATGCTACATTTTCCACAATTTCCTTTGAGTGGTGTATGTACTGCCCATTATTATAATCTTTGTGTAATATAATTTCGTTTATTAGTATTTACATCAATGATTTATTGTCCTTCTTTCATGGGGTGTATGTTTTGAAAGATACCCAAGTCGGTAAGGGAACCTTTCACCCTCATTTTTTTAAAAAGACTTCTTTTGTTGGGTCTTTTAATTTACATATTGTTATGTTGGGAGATGTTCTCATATATCCTTATTGATGTAAATTTTATGTCCAAGTGACGAGATACACTTTTTATCTCTCATCAAATCATTTTGATGTGACGTTGTTAGGCTGTCAAGGGAACTTCTTAACCCAATTTCGATTTCTTTGGGTTCAACATGTAGTTATTGAATATGTCATCCTTTGAATATGTGTGAATGACCTTTGATTATTTTACACTTAATATCCACTTATATTTGGTGTATTCGTTTTTCACACATAATTATTTAATTGATTTATCCTTAAACGAAGGATACCGTCTTTGTAAGGGACTTCGTCTCAATTTCCTTTCATTGAGGCATATTCTGTGTTATACACAACCTTCTTTTATATAGTGTATAAACCCCTTTTACTTTTACATTTATTCAAAAGGAATATTTTTTATACGAAGCGTTTACTAAACGACAAAAGGGAATGTTTTTGTCGTATGTATGCGGCGACAACGACTTCTCCGCCGCCGTGACCATTATTTGAGTTTCGGCTTCCTCTACAAGCCATACCTTCTTTTTAAAAGAAAAATAAATACCATGGTTTAATTTTCTTTTATCTTGGTATTGAAAATGGTTTTCATAATGTTTTTATATCAATGTTTTGTATTTATATCTTGTTATTGAAAGGTGTAAATGTTATGTTTCCTTTATGTATGTTTTATGTAATACCATTATGTTGAGGTTCTTGGGCATTATTATGAAGACGGGTGGTTCCGTGATAAACTAAGGGCGGGTAGCCCGATATAGCTCTCCAATGCATTAGGTAATGCGAAGGAGTGAAACGTTAAGGTTTCTCCGAAGAGATTTAGGGAATATACTGTGATGGGTATTCCAAACGTAACCAAGAGGGTTACTCCCTACATAAGAATGTTATGAATGCCTCAAGTTACCTTAATGTCTTATGATTTCTATGATTTATTCATGGTTTGATGAGGTATGTTAAAGTGCCTATGTTTTATGGGTAAAGTATGATTTAATTATTATGTATATATGAACTCATGTTGCCTTTCCATATTTTTATAACCCTCACTGGGCTTTTTATGCTCATCCCATGTTTCCGAAATGTTTTTCACAGGTCAAGGGAAAGGTACATGATGTGATGATAGTGTCAAGGATGTGTCAAGAAAGAATCCATGTTTTATTTTCAATATGTTTCCGTTGAAGGGAAGAATGAATATTGTCTTTTATGTAACCACTTTGTTTAACTTTGGAATGTAATGCAAGTTTCATGATCTAATTTTCTAAAACTCTAAACCTGAAAAGATCCTCAATGTGTAATCTTGTAATAACTCAAGATTAAGTAAGGTTTAAGGCTGGGGCCTTATACCAATAATTTCAATGGAAATGGGTAGGATATCACAATGGAAAAGGATAATGGTTTTTCTATTACATCAAAAAAATGTAAATGTTTTAAATGTGGACTATACGGGAATTATGAAAATTGATTCCCTATGGTAAAATGTCATGAAAAGAATCAGCATGGTTGTATGGGTAGTGTTTCTGTTGATGATGATGTGGAGACTACAAATAATGGATGAGATGAAAGAGGAGTTTATGAATAAAATTATGCATCTTTTTAAATGGTTTAATAATATAGTGGAATGATAATATGTTTATCATGAATAATTTATAGTACTGTGTAATAAATAATCATCTAAGGATTATTACACAATTTGTTTTCCTTAAGTATTTGAAAGTATATGTGGAATGGTACTAGTAACCATGAATAGTTATTCATTTATTATTGGAAAACACATATGTGTAAATAATAAAGGGACAATGAGATAATGAGATATTTTATAGTATTAATGACCTCAGAATTGATATAAGGAAAAATTAAAATCATGGTTTGTGTATAAGAAATTTTTTGCATTTTTTTTATGAGAAAAGTATAATCTTGATAGAATGTATGTTTTCACAAAGTTTATATGGTAATTTAGATCATTAAAATGTTCAAAAATAATTCATGATTAAGGTAATAACATGTTAGGAAGGTCACATCCAAGAAATACCAAATGAGATATGGGAGACAAATGTTATGTTGATTAATATCACATCTTTCTAATGTTTTTAGTTTTTCTAATTATTGTAATGTTATACATATATGGATTGTATATATAACATCCCAAGTAAGTAATGAATTATTTATTTTTATATATATGTCTATTTATGAATTATATAGTGTTTTAGAGGCTTAAAATGAGAATGAATACAATATTAAGCATATAATACTCTATCATTTTTTTAAAGATCGTTTTACAACCTTTTGATGGAAAACCTTTTTTAAATCAAACTATTTACAATTTTATAAGCAATATTTTTCCAAATAAACTTATTCTTTAGGATTAAGACATTGAAATATACTTTGGATAAATTTTTGGTATTTTTCTGACAATGTTATTTTTTATAATGAATAGTGAAAATAATCTATTTTATTTCAAAACTTCTTTTTCATCTAATTTAATTATATGGATTGATTGTAATTTTAATTTGTTTTAATGTTTAATTAGAATATATTTATACCATTTAATATAATTATGATCATTTTAATTAATTTCACATTGGATTTTTTCATAAACAAGTGTCAAACGTTTGATAGATATTGTTTCTAAAAATAATGTTATCTGTTTTGACAACGGGAATTATTTTTAATTTAATTCCTATAATTTCTGTGTTTTGAATTTCGTAAAATGGATTACATATTTGGAATCATATGGTTCAAATTATTTAATTAAGACTATTTTTTTGACATTATGAATAGTAATGATGTTAATTATCATTAATTATCGTGATTAATTAGTAATCGGGTAGTTAAGGGAAATAAAATACTATCATAATAATATACACTGATCCCAACATGAGTCATAATGAAACTGGTTGTGTCATGGATGACCAGGGGATTACTTCTTTCAACTTTGGGACCCTATGGAATCACTTTTGTGTGATAGTGACATTTTATCTTTTTATTTTTAAAGAATGATAAATGTAACAAAAGTATCTAACACCTAAGTAAAACAATTTTAATTTTGTATACATAAATGATCTCTTAGACTATATATATTCATTGGAAAGATAAAAATATTTCATACGACATCGTATTTTTTTATAATTTTTAGACATTAAAAAAAGTAATTTATTTATGACACCATAATGATGCAGTGATTACCTCATTAATGAACGATTTAAATAAAATGAAAAGATAATGTAAAATATAAGACATAAACTTGTCAAAAACCTATTTTATGGTTGGATTCAAAACCCTTATCACCTTATCCTATAAATGTATCTTTTCAATTCCTTTAAAATATGAAATTCATTTTATAATAAAGTAACATTTATTGACTTTACAAGAGTTCTCCTCCTCCCTCTTATAAATGGCCCCCTCCTCTACCACCTTACCCACACGTATCAAGCCATTGACTTGGCCAAACTCTACTGATTTTATCTCTCCAAATCCCTCTCTTCATCATAGAAGAATTACCATACGCAGAAATCTCTTCAATAAATCCTTTTGGTTCAAACCAAGGGGAGTTGCCCGATTTAAAGGTAATGTCTACTACAATGTTCTTTTTGTTTTATTTTTCTTATCCAACCCTCTAAACTCCTTTATTACTTTATTTTCTAAAAAAATAGTATCTTAAATATACTTTGATGTTTTTATGAGAAGTATTTGATTTACACATACACACACCTCCATCTAATGGTTAATGAACATTCAGTTTCTGTGGTTGGCGAATTTGTGCCACACGAAATGATGATTGATCAGTCTTCTTTTAACAACTTTGAAGGTGGCCATTAAAATTACAAACTATTTATATATGATATATATTATTTTTATGTTTTCCTTATGATTCTGTTTTTATCATTTATGGCATACCTTATGGTTTCCATTATGGGTAAACATGATATCATCATTTTAGGAAGTGCGGACTACTGCCCCCTCAAAGAGATTTTATTTGTAAATACCATATGTTAGATGTATAAAGGATGGAGGTAATGATGTTATATATAATATTATACTGTAATTATAATATAAATTTATATTATTATGATTTCATTCCATTAAATACGAAATAGAAATGAAATTAGCGTTCATGCGTACGTACATCTTACCATCTCCATTACCAGGGCATTTTATTTCTTACCTCTAAATGTTATGTAATATTATAAATGCTTGTATATACTGGATATATGTGATATATATGATATCTACATGATGAATTTAATTTTGGATATAATGGATATTTTTCCAGATGCACAATTTGTAATTATAAGAAACTTATTTTTGGATCAAGTACCAAAGATCGACAAAATGACAGTTTTAACATAAATAATTAAATAATGTTCATAACATGGTAATAAGTGATATAAATGGAATAATGAACTTGAAAAAGGTTATTAAGCAAGTAGAAATTAACTCTACTTTATTATTCCGGATTTTCAAAAAAGATCGAGTCATGTCGGACATGAGGTATGGGACTTCGTCTCAATCTCCTTTCGTTGAGGAATTTTTTGTATTATACACAACTTTCATTTATATGGTTTATAAACCCATTTGACATTTACTTTTATTCAAAAGGAATCATTTTTATATGAAGTGTTTTACTAAACGAAAAAACGGAATGTTTTTTTTGTACGTATGCGACGACAATGACTTCTCTGCCGCCCTGACCATTATTTGAGTTTCAGCTTCCTCTAAAAGCCATAAATTTTTTAAACTGAAAAATAAATACCATGTTTTACATTTCTTTTATTTTGGTATTGAAAATGGTTGTGATAATGATTTGATTATATCAATGTTTTTTTGATATTTTGTGATTGAAATGTGGAAATGTTATGTTTCCTTTATGCATGTTTTATGTGGTACGATTGTGTTATGGTTCTTGGATAGTGTTTCTAAAAACAGTTGGTTTTATGATAAACTAAGGGCGGGTGAGCCCGTGATAGCTCTCCAATTAATTGGGTAACACGATGGAGTTAAACGCTATTGTTTCTCCAAATAAATTTATGGAATATACTGTGATTGGTATTCCAAATGTAACCATGAGGGTTACGCCCTACGTTAGAATGTTATGAATGCCTCAAGTTACCATTATGCGTTATGATTTCTATTAGTTATTCATAAATCATATGATTTCATGAGGTAGGATAAATTTCTTATGTTTTATGAGTAAAGTATGATTTCATGGATTCTTTTGAATAAATGGACTAATGTTTTCATTCCGTACTTTTATATCCCTTATTGAGATTTTTATGCTAATCCCAAGTTTTTGAAATTTTATTAATAGTTCAAGGGAAAGGTACATGATGCGATGATAGTGTCTAGGAAGTGTAAAGAAAGATTCCATGTTTTATTTTAAATATGTCCCCTTTTATGGGAAAATTGAATATTGTCTTTTATGTAACCACCTTGTTGAAATGTGGAATGTAATGCATGATTTATGATCTAATTGTCTAAAACTCTAAACCTGAGAACATCCTTAATGTGTATTCTTGAAATAACTCAAGAGTAAGTAATGTTTAAGGTTGGGGCCGTATATTTGGTATTAGAGGTCATTTTAGATAACCTTAGGAGTTATAATTCTATTAAATTATTATCCAAAAATATTTTTTTGTGGTCATATTGAAATGAAATATCATTTGAAGATTACCATGTTGCTTCATCTAAGAAATGTTTTTTAGAATGGTTTTCCACAGAGTAAACATGGAAGCAGTGCTAGGAAGGCATAGAGAAGGAAATGACCTTCCAAATCAGAATCATGAGATGGTCGGAATTGGAACTGAATAGTTTTTTTCAGTAATGGAGAAGTTTACTCAAGCGATAAATGGTGGTGGTATCCATGCACGAGATCATCCAGATCAACCATTGAGGAACATGTTAGTGGTGGAACATTTCATGAGGTAACAACACCTATCATTCAGAGGATCATCTGACCATGTTCTAGATGAAGTATAGATTAACGCACTGGAGAAGATTTTCGATGTCATGGGGTGTACATAAAATAAAAAGGGTAGTCTTGTTGTTTATCATTTATATGATGAAGAATATCAGTGGTGGTCGATGGTTAAAAATATCAGGGACACTGAAGAGATTTATGTTCTTGATTGGGATGAATTCAAAGGTATTTTCATGATAAATATTTTACTAAGGCTGTTTGACTTAGGATGGGAAAATAAAATCTTGGAACAGAGGCAAGAGGATGACTCAGTGGCTGCTTATGAAGAAAAGTTCACTCGATTGGCAAGGTATGCTCCCAATTTAATGTGAGACCTTGATTGTAAATTCGATCATATTTACTCAGGATTAAATCCAAAATATTGAAGGGGTTTAGCTTCTCGTGAGTTAAAAAGTTATGAAAAGATTGTTCGATGTGCTGAGAAGGTGGAAATGGAGTTTTTCATTGATCAGGTGTTCTATAACAACCAACAGAAGAAAATAATGAGGTGCTAGGAGAAAGGGATGAATCCTTCAAAAAGGTCTGATGGTAAGAAAACTATGTTTTCATTTATTGATTAAAATAGTAAAACGCATGTTGGGGAATGTATTTTGAATTCTAGAAAGTGATACCGATGTGGTAATATGGGACATAAGGCCCGTGATGGTACTGAAAAATATTATGTTTATGGTGAGACCAAATTTGATTTACAGTTAGTGAAATTTTTCAACTGCAATGAGATGGGTCATTATGAAAAAGAGTATTCTACAAAGAGCTGAAATGATGGGAATCAGTCAGAATACAGGTAAAATGGTGTGGTGAAATCGTTTGCAACTACTTCAGCAGATGTTGGGCCATCAAATGAAGTGGTATCAGGTACATTGTTTATTTTTTTAGATTATGCCAGTTTATTTTTTGATTCACGTTCTACACATTCATTCATCTCTGAAAAGATTTCTATTAAATAGAGAAATCCATCTCAAGAATTAACTCCTGAAATTGTGGTAAAAACACCTGGGGGAAATGCTGAGGAAAAAAGAATTTATAAGAATCTTCCTATTCTTATCCGTGGAATAAACATACTTGAAAACCTTATTTTTTTACCTCTAGTAGAGTTTGATGTTATCCTGTTTATGGATTGGCTCCCTATTTACCATGCTAAGATTGATTGTAGTGCTAAAGATGTTTCTTTACAGAAAGACATTCAGTTTGTGTACAAGAATGAACCTTTACTGTTGATAACATATCTAGAGGCTGAGAAACTTATAATAGATGGAAATGAATGTTACCTTGAAAATATTGTTGAAAACAAAGGAACCGTTCGGATTAATTATGTGCCATTGGTAAATTAGTATCCTGATGTTTTTCTTGATTACTTTCCTAGAATAATACCCGATCGGGATGATGAATTTACTGTTGACTTAGTTCCTGATGCTAATCAAATTTCAAAACCCCCTTATCGAATGGCTCAAATTTACCAATTAGAGTTCGTGGAGAAATTACAAGATTTATTAGATAAAGGTTTCATTCGACCTAGAACATCACCATGGGGTTCTCCTAACTTATTTTTTAAAAAGAAAGATGGTTCAATGAGACATTTCATTGATTATAGAGCATTGAATAACATCACTGTTAAGAACAAATATCCTTTTCCTCATATCGATGATTTGTTAGATCAGCTCTAGAGAGCATAGTATTTTCCAAAGATTGACCTGATATCGGGGTACCATATGTTGAAGGTAAATGAAGTAGATATTCTGAAGACTACATTTCATACAGGATATGGCCATAATGAATTTTTTGTAATGCCTTTTGTGTTAACCATTGCACCTACTGTATTCATGAACCTTATGAATAGAATTTTCCATGAGTTCTTAGGTAAGTTTGTGGTTGTTTTCATTTATGATATTATGGTGTTTTATAAAATTAAAGAGGGGAATGAAAGTTATTTAAGGTAGTTTTGAAAACATAAAATGAAATGAAATTGTATGATAAATTCAGAAAGTGTGAGGTTCGGTTGCATCAAATTTCTTTCCTTGGTCACGTTGTTTCTAAATATGGAATAACTATTGATCCTGCAAAAACAATGGTTGTTGAAGAATGGCCAAGACCCACAAATTTAACCGAGAATTGTAGTTTTCTTGGTTTGGCAGGATATTACCGAAGGTTTGTAAAAACAAATTCACGATTATCTAGTCCAATGACTATGCTAACTCGGAAGGGTGTTATGTTTATCTGGACAAAAGAATGTGATGATTGTTTTCATGAATTGAAAAGAATATTTTTGAATGCTCTTGTTTTGGCACTACCTTCTTGGCGGGGTTAGTTTTTTATCTAAAATGATGATTCATTGAAAGGACATGGTTGTGTCCTAATGAAGAATGATTAGGTAATTGCTTATGCTTCATGTCAGTTGAAATCTCATGATGTAAATAACCCTACACATGATTTGGAATTAGCTATTGTGGTTTTCTCTTTATAAAATTTGGAGGTGTCATTTGAATTGTGTAAAGTGTGAAATATATACTGATCACAAAATTTTACAGTATATATTCACTCAGAATGTATTGAACATGTGATATAGGAGATGGCTAGAATTAATCAAGGATTATAATTGTACAATTCATTCCCAACCATGAAAAGCAAATAATGTGGATGATGCATTGGGTCAAAAAAGTAATGCTTCATTTGTCATGTAATGTTTGGAACGTGATCCTCTAGTTAAGGATTTAATGAAAATTGGCATAGAATTTGTTGGTGTAGGTAGATCTTCAGTTTTGTTTCAGGTGTCAGTGAGATCATCTCTATCCGATAGAATTAAGCAAGATCAGAAGAAAGACAGTGAGTTACTGAAAAAGGTAGAGCTGGTTCAGAAGGGTATGTTACCTGAATTCTACATTGGTAATGATTGTGTTTTTAGATTTGGGAAGAGATTGTGTGTGCCTTGTTATTAATATTTGTAGAGAGATTTGTTATGTGAATCTCGTAGTTCTCCATTTTCAGTTTATCCTAGTATTACTAAGATGTATAGAGATATTTGGAAGTATTACTGGTGGGATGGAATGAAAAGAGATATTGATGATTTTACTGTGAAGTGTTTGACTTGTCAACAGGTTAAAGCAGAGCAGATGTTACCGAAAGGGATACTTCATCCTTTACCAGTACCAGAGTGGAAGTGGGAGAATATATCCATGGACTTCGTTGTTGGATTGTTGAAGGCACCTTAAGGTAATAATGCAATATGGGTTATTGTTGATCGTTTGACTATATCTACTCATTTCCTTACTATACGAGAGACTTTCTCCCTAGATAAACTTTCACATTTGTATCCTAAATAGATAGTCAGGTTACATGGAGTTCCCCTCTCCATTGTATCTGATCATGATCTCAGGTTTCCTTTAAACTTTTGGAAAGTCCATCAGTAGTCGTTGGATAAAGAATTAAATTTTAGTACATATTTCATCCTCAATCAGATGGGTAGTCAGAATGAATAATTAAGACCTTGGAGGATATGCTACATGCTTGTTTTATGTATTATCAAGGAAGTTGGGACTAACATCTTTCCTTGGATGAGTTTTCTTATAATAACACTTTTCATTCTAGTATACAGATGGCACCATTTGAGGCATTATTTATGATACGATGTTGAACTCTAGATTTTTGGTATGAAGTAGGTGAAAGGAATTAATGGGACAAGAATTTGTAGAAGAGTTGGTAGAAAAAGATCAGCTGATATAGAGACACATGAGAAAGCTCAAAGAAGGCCGAAAATTAATGCCAACAACAGGAGGAAGGATCTCTCTTTTGAGGTAGGTGATCATGTCTTCCTCAATGTTTCACCATGGAAAAGTGTGGTGTGATTTGGTAAGAAAAGAAAGCTGATTCCAAGGATCATTGGACCATATGTTTTTCTAGAGTGAGTTGGATCAGTTGCATACCGAGTGGATTTACCACCAATTTTATCTTAGGTACATAATGTTTTTCATATTTCAAGGTTAAGGAAGTACATGCCAGATCCATCTCATGTTTTGAGTCCAGAGGTAGTTCAGCTGGAAGAGAATCGATATTATGAGGAACAACTGGTCCAGATTATTGACCACAGGGAGCAAGTATTGCGGAATAAGTTGATTCATCAAGTAATGTTTTTTTGGAAAACTCACATGATTGAAAAGACTACATGGGAATCTGAAAATGCAATGAGGGATAAATACCCCCACTTATTCGATAATTAAATAAATTGCAGGGATGTAATTTTCTACAGGGGAAGGGTGTAACATCCCAAGTAAGAAATGAATTATATATTTTCATATCTATGTCTATTTATGAATTATATAGTTTTTGATTGGCTTAAAATGAGAATAAATCCAATATTAATAATAGAATACTCTAATTTTTTTAAAGAACGATTTACTGCCTTTTGATGGAAAACCTTTTTTAAGTCAAACATTTAACAATTTTATAAGCACTATATGTCAAAATAAACTTATTATTTAGGATTGGGACATTGAAATTTACTTTGGATAATTTTTATTTTATTTTTCTGACAATGTTTATTTTTGTAAATGAATAGTGAAAAATATTGCATTTTACCTCCAAACAACTTTTCATCTAATTTAATTATATGGATAGATTGTCCTTTTAATAGGATTTAGGGTTTAATTAGACTATATTTTTACCATTTAATCCAATTATGTTCATTGTAATTAATTTCACTTTAGAATTATTCATAAACAAGTCTAATACTTTCGATAGATATTATTTATAAAAAACCCGCTATATGTTTTGGAAAAGGGAATTATATTTAAATTAATTACTATAATTTCTGTGTTTGGAATTTTTTAAAATGGATTCTATATTTGAATTATAATTTCCAAATTATGTAATTAAGACTCTTTTGATTTTGTAAATTATGAAAAGTAACGATGGTAATTATCTTTAATTATCGTGATTAATTAGTAATCGAGTAGTTAAGGGTAATAAAATAATATCATAATAATATAAAATGACCCAAAAATGTGTCCTAATGCTACTATTTGTGTCATGGCCGACCATGTCATGACATTCACTAACTTTTGGACCCCATGGAATCACTTTTGTGTGACAGTGACATTTTATCTTTTTATTTATAATGAAAGTTAAATATAACAAAAGTATGTAACACCTAAGTAAAACAATTTTTATTTTGTCTACATAAATGATATATTATATTATAAATAGTAATTGGAAATATAAAAATATTTCCTACATCATAGTTTTTTTTTATAATTTTTAGACATTAAATTAATTAATTAATTTATGACACCATGATGATGCAACGATTACCTCATTAATGAACGATGTAAATAAATTGGAAATATAATGTAACATCTAAGACATAAACTTGTCAAAAACCAATTTAATGGGTGGATTTTTAACCCTTATCACCTTATCCTTGAAATATATCTTTTTTGGTCCTTTAATGTCCGAAACTCATTTTATAATAAAGTAACATTTCTTGACATTCCAAGAGAGCCCCTCCTCCCTCTTATAAATGGCCCCCACCTCTAACACCTTACCCACACCACTCAAGACATTGGCTCAGCCAACCTCTGCACATTTTATCTCTCCACATCCCACTCTATATCATAAAAGACTTTAATTTGGTATAAATCTCTTTAAGAAACCGTTTTCGTTCAAACCAATGGGAGTTACCCGATTTAATGGTAATGTCTTATCTAATGTAATTTTGTTTTATTTTGCTTCTCTAACCCCATAAACTCTTTTATTACTTTATTTGGTCAAAAAAATAGTATATTAAATATACTAGGATGTTTTTATGAGAAGGATTTGATTTACACTTAAACACACATATGTCTAATGGTTAAAGAACATACTGTTTCTATGGTTGGTGAATTTCTGCCTCACGAAACGATGATTGTTCAATCCTATTTTAACACCGTTCATGGTGGAAATTATGATGACATTATATTTATATATGATATATCTTATTTCTATGTTTTCCTTATGATTTTGTATTTTTCATTTATGGAATACCTTATGGTTTCTATTATTGGTAAACATGATATCTTCATTTTAGGAAGTGCAGACTAAGGCTCTCTCAAAGTGATTTGATTCATTAATGACATATGTGGGACGTATAAAGGATTGATTTAATGAATTTATATATTATATGAAACTGGAATTATAATATACATTTATATCATTATGATTTCCCTCCATTAAATACGAAATAGAAACAAAAGTCGTGTTCATACGTATATATATCTTACCATCCCCATGAACAGTGCATTTCATTTATTACCTCTAAATGTTATGTAATATTATAAATGCATGTATATACTAGATATATATAATATATATGATATCTACATCATGAATATAATTCTGGATATAATTTATATTTTACAACATGAACAACTTGTAATTATAAGTAGTTTATTTTTGGCTCAAGTACCAAAGATTGACAAAACGACCATTTTAACTTAAATAATTACATAATATTCATAACATGGTATTAAGTGATATAAAAGGAATAATGAACATAAAAAGGTTCTTAAGAAATTATAAATTAACTATAGTTTATTATTAAGGATATTAAAGAATGATTGAGCCAAGTGAGACACGAGGTATGGGACTTTGTCTCAATCTCCTTTCATTGAGGCATATTTTTTATATATACAATTTTCATTTATACGGTGTATAAACCCCTTTGACTTTTACTTTTATTCAAAAGTAATCTTTTTTATGTGAAGCGTTTTACTAAACGACCCAAGGGAATGTTTTTTTCGTACGTATGAGGTGACAACGACTTCTCCGCCACCGTGACCATTATTTGAGTTTCGGCTTCCTCTACAAGCCATAACTTTTTTAAAATGAAAAATAAATACCATGTTTTACTTTTCTTGTATTTTGGTATTGAAAATGGTTTTGATAATTGTTTGATTATATCAATGTCTTTTTGATATTTTGTAATTGAAATGTGGAAATGTTATGTTTCCTTTATGAATGTTTTATATGATACGATTATGTTATGGTTCTTGGGAATTTCTTATGAAGACAGCTGGTTCTATGATAAACTAATGGAGGGAGATCCTGTGATAGCTATCAAATGCATTGGGTAATGCAAAGTAGTTAAATGCTAAGGTTTCTCTAATGATATTTAGGGAATATACTGTGATGGGTATTCCAAACGTAACCATGAGGGTTACTCCCTACGTAAGAATGTAATGAATGCGTCAAGATACCTTTATGTATAATGATTTCTATGAGTTATTCATAAATCTTATGATTTCATGAGGTATGATAATGTTCTTATGTTTTATGTGTAAAGTATGATTTCATTGATTCGTATGAATACATGGACTAATGTTTTCATAACATACTTTTATATCCCTTACTGAGCTTTTTATGCTTAAACCATGTTTTTGAAATGTTTTTCACAGGTCAAGGGAAAAGTACATGATGTGATGATACTATCGAGAAAGTTTCTAAAAGAATCCATGTTTTATTTTAAATATGTCTCCTTTGATGGGAGAATGAATACTGTCTTTTATGTAACCACCTTGTTGAAATGTGGTATGTAATGCATGATTTATGATATAATTATCTAAAACTCTAAACCTGAAAACATCCCCAGTGATTATTCTTGAAATAACTAAATATTAAGTAATGTTTAAAGCTGGGGGCTTATAGTTGGTATTAGAGGTCCGTTAAGATAACTTTAGGAGTTAGAAATCTATTAAATTATTATCCAAAAATATTTTTTTATGTTCAAATGGAAATAAAATAGCATTTGAAGATTACCATGATGCTTCATTTAATACATGTTTTTTCGGAATGGTTTTCTACTGAGGAAACTGGGAAGTAGTGCTAGGATGGCATACACATGGAAATGACATTCCAAATCAGCATCCTGAGATGGTCAGAATTGGAACTAAATGTTTTATTGCAGTAATGGCGCATTTGAAACCAGCGATAAATGGTGGTGGTATCCATGCACGAGAGCAGCCGGATCAACAGCATAGGAACATGTTAGTGTTGGAACATTTCATTAGGCAACATCCCCCATCATTTAGAGGATCATCTGACTATGTTCTAGATGAATGGTGTATTAAAGCACTGGAGAATATTTTTGATGTCATGGGGTGTTCAGACAATCAAAAGGTTAGTCTTTTTGTTTACAGATTTGAGGATGAAGTAGATCAGTGGTGGTCTATGGTTAAAAATATCAGGAACGTTGATGAGAATGATGCTCTTGACTGGGATGAATTCAAATTTATGTTTTTCAGAAATATTTTCCTAAGGCTGTTCGACTTAGGATGGGAAACAATTATTTGAATTGAGGAAAGAGGATGACTCAGTGGCTTCTTATGAAGAAAAGTTCACTTGATTAGCAAGGTATGCTCAAAATTTTATACGAGACCTTGATAGTAAAATCAATCATTTTTACTCAGGATTGAATCCAAAATATCAAAGCGCATTACTTTATCGTGAGTTCAAAAGTTATGAAAAGCTTGTTCTATGTGCTGAGAAGGTGGAAATAATGTTTTCTGATTATCAGGTGTTCTATAACAACCATCGGAATAGGAGAACAAGGTGGAAAAAGTAAGGTAATAATCCTTCAAACAGGTCTGATGGTAAGAAAACTATGTTATCAGTTTGTGATAAATGTGGTAAAAAGAATATTAGGGAATATCTTTTGAATTGTAGAAATTGATAACAATTTGGAAGGATGGTACATAAGGCTCGTGATTGCACTGAAAAATATCAGGGTGATGGTAAGACCGAATTTGATTTACAGTTAGTGAAATGTTTCAAGTGCAATGACATGGTTCATTATGCAAAAGAGTGTTCGACAAAGAGCTCAAATGATGGGAAGCAGTCAGACTACAAGCAGAAAGGTGTGGTGAAATCCTTTGAAACTACTTCAGCAATGTTTAACCATCAAATGATGTGGTATCAGGTACATTTTTTGATTTTTCAGATTATTCCACTGTTTTGTTTTTGATTCAGGGTCTACACATTCTTTCATCTTTGAAAAATTTTCTAGTGAATTGGGAATTCCAACTCATTAATTGAAACCTGAACATGTGGTAAAAACACCAGGGAGAAATTTTAATGCAAAAAGAATTTATAATAATCTTCCTATCCTTATCCGTGGAAAGAATCAAATTGAAAACCTTATTGTTTTACCTATATTAGAGTTTGATGTTATCCTGGGTATGGATTGGATCTCTATTTACCATGCTAAGATTGATTGTAGAGCTAAAGAAATTTCTTTTCAGAAAGACTTTTATTTTGTGTACAAGAATGAACCCTTACTGTTGATAACATATCACGAGGCTGAGAAACATGTAATAGATGGAAATGAACATTACCTTGCACATATTGTTGAAATAAAGGAACCATTCAGATTAATGATGTGCCAGTGCTAAATTATTATCCTGATGTTTTTCCTGATGAGTTTCCTGAAATAATACCAGATCGGGAAGTTGAAATTACTATTGACTTAGTTCCTGATGCTAAAGAAATTTAAAAAACCCCTTATCGAATGGCTCAAATAGAACAATTAGATATGAAGGAGAAATTGCAAGATTTATTTGATAATGTTTTAATTCGACCTAGCACATCACCATAGGGTTGTCCTATCTTATTTGTTAAAAAAAGACGGTTCAATGATACTTTGCATTGATTATAGAGCCTTGAATAACATCATAATTAAGAACAAATATCCTTTGCCTCATATCGATGATTTGTTTGATCAGCTCCAATGAGCTCATTATTTTCCAATGATTGAATTGAGATCGGGGTACCATCAGTTGAAGGTATAGGAGGCAGATATTATGAAGACTTTTTTTCATACAAGATATGGCCATTATGAATTTTTAGTAATGCCTTTGGGGTTAACCACTGCACCTACTGTATTCATGGACATTATGAATAGAATTTTACGTGAGTTCATGTATAAGTTTGTGGTTGTTTTCATTGATGATATTTTGGTGTTTTCTAAAATTAAATAGAAGCATGAATGCCATTAAAGGATTATTTTTCAAACCTTAAAAGAAAAGAAATTATTTGGGAAATTAAGCAAGTGTGAGTTTTGGTTGCAACAAATTTCTTTCCTTGGTCCCATTATTTCTAAAGATGGAATAACTGTTGATCCTACAAAAATAAAGATTGTTGAAAAATGTCCAAGACCCACAAATGTAACCAAGATTCGTAGTTTTCTTGGTTTGGTAGGCTATTATCGAAGGTTTGTTAAAAAGAAATTCACGGTTATCTAGTCCAATGACTAAGCTAACTCGATAGGGTGTTATGTTCATCTGGACAAAATAATGTGATGATTGTTTTCAAGGTTTGAAAAGAAGATTGGTGAATGCTCCAGTTTTGGCACTACCATCCAAGAATGGTGAGTTTCTTATCTACATTAATGCTTAATTGAAAGGACTTGGTTGCATCCTAATGAAGAATTATCAGGTACTTGATAATGCTTCATGTCAATTGAAAACTCGTGAGGTAAATTTCCCTACATATGATTTGAAATTAGTTGTTGTGGTTTTCGCTTTAAAATTTTGCAGGCGACATTTGTATGGTGTAAAGTGTGAAATATATACTGATCACAAAAGTTTAAAGTATATATTCACACCGAATAAATTTAACTTGAGAAAATGGAGATTTTTAGAATTAATCAAGGATTATGATTGTACAATTCATTACCATCTGGGAAAAGAAAATAAAGAGGCAGATGTTTTGAGTCGAAAAAGTAAAACTTCATTAACTATGTTACATTTGGAACGTCATCCTCTAGTTAAGGATCTGATCAACCTTGGCATAAAATTTTTGGGTGCAAGAAATTATTTGTTTTTGTTTCAGGTGTCAGTGATATCATCTCTATCAGAATGAATTAAGCATTCCCAGAAGCAAGACAGTGAGTTGTAGAAAAAGGTAGAGCTAGTTTAGAATGGTCTGTTACCTGAATTCATCATTTATAATGATTGTCTTTTGAGATTTGGGAAGAGATTGTGTGTGCATTGTGATTCACAGTTTTAGATAGAGTTATTATATGAATCTCATTGTTCTCCATTTTCAGTTCATCCTGGTAGTACTAATATGTATAAATATCATTGGGAGTATTGCTGGTGGGATGGAATGAAAAGAGATATTGCTGATTTTCCTATGAAGTGTTTGACTTTTCAACAGGTTAAAGAAGAGCGGCAGTTACTGAAAGGGATACTTCATCCATTACCAGTACCAAAGTGGAAATGGGAGAATATATCCATGGACTTCATTGTGGGATTTCTGAAGACACATCGAGGTAATAATGCAATCTAGGTTATTGATGATCTCTTGACTAAATATGATCATTTCCTTGCTATACGAGATACATTATCCCAAGATAAGATTTCTCGTTTTTATCTTAAAGAGATAGTTAGGTTAAATGGGGTGCCCATCTCCATTGTATCTGATTGTAATCCATTTTTTACTTCAAACTTTTGGAATGGACTTCAAAAGTTCCTTGGTACTGAATTAAATTTTAGTACAGCTTTTCATCCTCAATCAGATGGGCAGTTAGAATGAACAATTTAGACATTGGAGGATATGATACGTTCTTATTTGATGGATTATCAGGTATTTGGGGACCAACAACTTTCTTGGGTTGATTTTTCTTATAATAACAGTTTTCATTCCAGTATACAAATGGCACCATTTGAGGCATTATTTGGGAATCGGTATCGAAATATAGATTATTGGGATGAATTGGGTGAAAGGAAGTTGATGGGACAAGAATTGGTAGAAGAGTTGGACGAAAAAGATCTGCTGATACAGAAACACATGAGAAAATCTCATAGAAGTCATAAAATTTATGCAGACAACATGAGGAAGGATCTCTCTTTTGAGGTAGGTGATCATGTCTTCCTCAAAGTTTCACCATGGAAAAGTGTGATGCGATTTGGTAAGAAATGAAAGCTGAGTCCAAGGTTCATTGGACCATATGAATTTTTTTAGAGAGTTGGATAAGTTGCATACCGAGTGGCTTTACCTCCGAGTTTATCTCATGTACATAATATTTTTCATGTTTCAATGTTAAGGAAGTACATGACAGATCAATATAATGTTTTGAGTCCATAGGTAGTTAAGCTGGAATATAATTTATCTAATGAGGAACAACTGGTCCATATTCTTGACCATAAATATCAAGTATTGCATAATAAGGTGATTCATCAAGTATAGGTTTTTTGGAAAAACCACATGATTGAAGAGGAAACATGGGAATCTGAAAATTCAATGATGGATAAATACCCCCACTTATTCGATAAGTAATTAAATAGAGGGGAAGCAATTTTATGAAGGGGGTAAGGTTGTAATATCCCATGTATGTAAAGAATTATGAATTTTCATATCTATTTCTATTTATGACTTATATAGGGTTTTAGAGGCTTATAATGAGAATAAATCCAATCTTATGCATAGAATACTCTAATATTTTTTTAAAGATTGTTTTACAACCTTTTGATGGAAAACATTTTTTAAATAAATCTTTTTACAATTTTATAATCTATATTTGTCCATATAATTTTATTATTTAGGATTAGGACATTGAAATATACATTGGATAATTTTTTGGTATTTTTCTGACAATGTTCATTTTTTTAAATGAATACTGAAAAATACTTTATTTTACTTCAAAACAGCTTTTCATCAAATTTAATTATATAGATAGATTGTCATTTTAATTGGTTTTAAATATTATTTAGAATATATATTTACCATTTAATCCAATTATAGTCGTTGTAATTAATTTCAATTTGGAATTGTGCATAAACAAATGTCAGACTTTCAATAAATATTGTTTCTAAAAAACCCGCAATTTGTCTTGACAACGATAATTATTTTAAAATTAATTACTATAATTTTTTGTTTGGAATTTAGTAAAATTGATTCCATATTTGTAATCATAAGGTCCAAATTATGTAATTAAGAATCTTTTGTTTTTGGACATTATGAATAGTAACAACGATAATTATCTTTAATTATCGTGATTAATTAGTAATCTGGTAGTTAAGGGTAATAAAATAATATCATAATGACATAAAATTACCCCAACATGTGTCATAATGCTACTGGTTGTGTCATTGACGCCCATGGGATGACTTGTTCCAACTTTGGGACCCCATGGAATCACTTTTTTATGATAGTGACATTTTATCTTTTTATTTTTAAAGAAAGTTAAATATAACAATAGTATGTAACACGTAAGTAAAATATTTTTGATTTTTTCTAAATAAATTATCTCTTAGAAAATAAATAGTCATTGGCAAGATAAAAATATTTCCTACATCATAATATTATTTTTTAATCGTACACATCAAATAAATTAATGTATTTATGATACCATGATGATGCAGCGATTACCTCATTAATGAACGATTTAAATAAATTGAAAAGATAATGGAAAATATAAGACTTCCACTTGTCAAAAACCTATTCTATGGGTGGATTTATTACCCTTATCACCTTATCCTAGAAATATTTCTTTGTGGGGCCTTTAAAATCTGAAACTCGTTTTTTAATAAAATAACATCTATTGATTTTCCAAGAGTGCCCATCCTCCCTCTTATAAAAGGCCCCCACCTCTACCACCTTACCCACACCTCTCAAGCCATTGTCTCGACAAAACACTACTCATTTTATCTCTCCACATCCCAATATTCATCATAGAAGACTTGACCTAGGAAGAAAGATCTTCAAAATTCCATTTTGGTTCATACCAACGGGAGTTACCTGATTTAAAGGGAATGTCTTATCTAATGTTCTTTTGTTTTATTTTGATTATCCAACCCCCTAAACTCTTTTATTACTTTCATTTATAACAAACCTAGTATATAAAATATACTCGGATGTTTTATGAGATGTATCTGATTTAAACTTACACACACCTCCGTCTAATGGTTAAATGACATATTGTTTCTTTGGTTGGTGAATTTCTCCCTCACGAAACGATGATTGTTCAATATTCTTTTAGCACCCTTCATGGTGGCCATTATGATTTCACTCTATTTATATATGATATATATTATGTATATGTTTTCCTTATGATTCTGTATTTTTCATTTATGGCATACCATATGGTTTCCATTAAGGGTCAACACGATATCTTCATTTTTGGAAGTGCGGACTACCGCCTCCTCAAAGTGATTTTATTCGTTAATGCCATATGTGGGATGTATAAAGGATGGATTTAATGATGTTATATATTATATTATACTTGAATTATAATATACCTTTATATCATTATGATTTCACTCCATTAAATACAAAATAGATATGAATGTAGCGTTCATGCATACATACGGCTTACCGTCTCAATGAACGGTGCATTTCATTTCATACCTCTAAATGTTAGGTAATATTATAAATTCAAGTATATATTGGATATATATGATATATATGATATCTATATCAATTATATAATTACGTATACAAGGGATATTTTACCACATGAACAACTTGTAATTATAAGATGTTTCTTTTTGGCTCTGTACTAATGATCGACAAAACGAATGTTTTAAATTAAATAATTACATAATGTTCATAACATGGTAATAAGTGATATAAAATGAATAATTAACTTTAAAAAGGTTCTTAATAAAGTATACATTAACTATAGTTTATTATTCTGGATATTAAAGAACGATTGAGTCAAGTCGGACACAATGTATTAGACTTCATCTCAATTTCCTTTCATTATTACATATTTTTTTTATACACATTTTTCTTTTATATGGTGTATAAACCCCTTTGAATTTTACTTTTATTCAAATGGAATATTTTTTATCGGAATCGTTTCACTAAACAACAAAAGGTAATGTTTTTTCGTACGTATGCATCGACAACGACTTCTCTGTCACCGTGACAATTATTTGCGTTTCATCTTCCTCTAGAAACCATAACTTTTTTAAAAATGAAAAATAAATACCAAGTTTTAATTTTACTTTATATTGTTATTGAAAATGGTTTTGATATTTTTATTATTATATCATTGTGTTTTTGATATTTTGTGATTGAATTGTGGAAATGTTATGTTTTCTTTTATGAATGTTTTATGTTAAACGATTATGTTATGGTTCTTGGGCATTGTTTACAAAGATGGGTGGCTCTATGATAAACAAAGGGAGGGTGAGCCCGTGATAGATCTCCAATGCATTTCATAATGCGAAGGAGTTAAACACTAAGGTGTATCTGAAGAGGTTTATGGAATATACTGTGATGGGTATTCCAAACGTAACCATGATGGTTACACCCTATGTAAGAATGTTATGAATGCCTTGTGTTACCTTTATGTCATATGATTTCTATGAGTTATTCAAAAATCTTAGGATTTCATAAGGTATGATAAAGTTCTTATGTTTTATGAGTAAAGTATTATTTCGTTGATTTGTATCAATACATGGACTAATGTTTTCATTCTGTACTTTTATATCCCTTACTGAGCTTTTAATACTCATCCCAAGTTTTTGAAATGTTTTTCACATGTCAAGGGAAAAGTGCATGATGTGATGATAGTTTCGAGGAAGTGTCAAGAAATAATCCATGTTTTATTTTAAATATGTCTCCTTTGATGGGAAAAATAAATAATTTTTATACGTAACCACTTTGTTGAAATGGGGAATGTAATGCATGATTTATGATCTAATTCTCTAAAACACTAAACCTGAAAAGATCCTCAATGTTTATTCTTTAAATAACTCAAGATTAAGTATTGTTTAAGGGTGGGGCCTTATAGTATAAGTTATATTCCGGTTAATGTTTCTATTATCTCCGTACGGGCACCCTTATTCATATTTGATTACTTCTGATAACCTTTTTATTGAGAATTATGGAATGACCTATCATTAAATCACATGATTTTGTAACACATCAAGAAAGAAAGATTCAATTTAATTTTAAAAAAAGATGAAGTGGAAAGTGTTTATGGAACGATCACTGTTTAGATTGTACCAAAATCAAATAAGTAATTATTCTTGTGGAATATTATTCAACATTAGGAAAATGATCTTAATAACCAAAAATTTTATCCTAGTACATTCTTATCTGATGAATCAGATAGTCTCTTAAATCAATGCAGATTTAGGGCTTTCTCGTAGTTAACTTTCTCCAAGCCGTATTCTCTATCACTATCCATATGAACACGTTGGTTATATTTCTCTTCCATATACATGTTTTCACATTCATCCTATGTTCTGTTATGTGAAAAACTAGTGAAGATTTAATTTGTGTAACCATTATATTTCTAACATTCCTTTATAAAATTAATTTTTAGTACTACTTTTATGATGTGGGAATATATGAAAGAAACTTTCATGTTGAAAACCATTTATATCATTGATTAATTTTAAAAGATAAAATAATTTTAAGGGGGTAGAATGTAACACCCCATGATTTTATGAGATAAATTCATTTTAATTTCTTCGATGTATTGTGTTGTATGATACACCAAGATTATATTGTGCTATAAGTGACATCGTATTTTCTTTATTTATATGCAACAAAATTATTTTCTTCTGTTGCACACAATTTGAAGTACTTTTGATATAAGTCTTATCATGAAATAATGAGTATTGATTTTGTTCAATGTACAAATAAACTATTTTTGGATAATGATATATGCAACAACAGAGGAAGTTTTCCCTACACACAACACTAACATGGCTTGCATTACATGCAAGAGCGAACATCCTCGATAGCTGGCGTTGTAGGAAATATCAAGTTTCACTAAATAATGATATATTATAAGAATATTACTATTTAATGGTATATAAAATAGTCATTATGAAAATTATTCTCCGAATTTTGAAATTTATTTAAAATTATCATTCATCATACACACTCTGTAGAACATGATTTGAGAACAAAATGATTTTTTTACATAAATGGTTTTTTAAAAAAAAATTGGTGTTTTTCTAAATTTTGATGTCATATCCATTTTAAATATTATTTTTGAAACTTTTATATGTTTAATATGAAAAAAATAAATATTTTATTTGGAAGAGGGACATAAAAAATTATTTTTTTGTATTTTTTGGTTTTTTCTGAGAAAATTCAAATTTTAATGAATAGTGAAAAATACTACATTTCAATTTGAAACTAACTTTTCATATAATTTATTTATAAAGTTATAATATATTATTAACTAATTTTAAAGTGAAGTTGGATTATATTTTTATCATTAAATTCAATTTTCGTTATTAGACGTAATTTCACTTTTATATTGAAAATAAACACATGTCAATCTTTTGATATTTATTATTTCTTAAAAACATTAATTTTGGTTTTTAAAATAGTAATAAATTTTAATTTAATTTAATTTAACTCATTGTTTTCTATTTGGAAACATAGATTCCAAATTTGAAATCATAAGGGTCAAATTGTCTAAATATGTTCCTTTTATTTTTGGACATTATTAATAATATCTTGAGAAAATATTTTCATTACCATGGTTAAAGGGTAAATCTATTATATAAGGGTAAAAAATAATATTATACCAATAAACTACCCTAACACATTTATTAATATTATTAGATGAGATATTATTTATCACTATAATCCTGGTGTCAGTTTTGGGACTCCATGGATTCACAGGCATGTGAAAATTACATTTTATAAGAATTAATATAAAGTAATGATAACCATAACCAAAACATATATATTTTATGATGTTGATTTTAATATAAGGTAATATAACTGATATATATATATATATATTATAAAAATAAAATGATTTCCTACATCATGGTATTTTGTTTATAATTTTTAGTCAAAAATTAATTAAATTTATTTATGACACAATGATGATATAGTGATTAACTAATTAATTAATGATTAAAATAAATGTAATTGTAAATATTAAAATAAATTTATATTGAAATTTTTTTATTCCATCCTCGAATTTTATGGATGATTATTACTTGTTAACTTTGAATTAATGATGTTTTTTTATAAAATTAAGTTGTTCTAGATTTTTAAAATGTCATGTTGTGAATAGTATAAAAATATAAATAAATGATATTTTTTAAAAAAAATACTATTTTATTAAATGATATAATTGTTCAAAAAATCTATGAATTAGAAAAATGACTTATATAATGTCTAAAATATCATAAATGAGCCATTTTGTGGTTTAAATGAAATTGTTTTGTAACTATATTAGCCATATAGTATGAATACACGAGAGGACATGGTAACATTTAAATTCGTTAACAAAGGGTTAGTGCTAAAAGAAAAGGTTAAATGTGAGACCTAAAATTGTCTAAAACCTATTGGTTGAGAGGTTTTAGATCAATAGTCATAATATAATCTAATTATATAGGTTTTAGACATTTTTTAAACTAAAATAATTTTATAATAAATTAATATTTTGTGGGTTTCATAACATACCACCTCCTCTCTAATAAAAGGGAACCTCTTCCCTATCCACTTCACTCGATTTGAGCCTTCAATATCAGCCAAAACCTACACATTTCTATTCTAAACTTCTCTAGTCACAATCTATATGATATTTTTTTTCCAAAAGACTACCAATAGTGTGCTAACAATAAATTTAAAGGATGCATGATGAGGAGGAGGCCATCCCTTCTACCAATTATTTCAAATATATTTCTTCTTATATATCTTATTCATTAGTTTTTTTATTATAATGTATAACATAAAAATTAATAATAAACATATATGTTATTATAAAAACGAAACAACACTATTCCACCTTCTATTTATCCTATGAATAACAAAATCATCGTGTGTGCATCAGAATGGCTTATCGTCTCCACGCCTTGGAGTAATCGGTTTTTCACCACAACCTTACATGGATGTGTAAAAAAGAGATGTAAAAACTACATATAATTATCATAAAATAAAATTTACTCAGAAATATGGTACAAAATAAAATTTAATTACATTAATGAATTGTGGGAATTGTATCGTCGCTCGTGTGTACGTACGAGTTACCGTCTCTACGACACGATGAGTTTCATTCTCCATGTTAACCAAAAATGAATTATTATAATTAATATATAAGAAATTACCATGAAATATGTGAAATAATAATTCAACTTGATATATGTATATATGTATGTAATTTTTTTTACTTTCATTCAATTCAATAATTTAACAAAAACGATGTTCATGCGTACGTATGACTTACTGTCCTTATGAATGGTGTATTCCATTTCATTTATCTACCTATAATATATATATATGTACTAAATATATATGATATATAAATCATGTTTCACATGACATAGATAAATAAATCATTATCTATTTAATAATATCATGAATAACAAGTCAAAAGATGTGTGATAAATAAAACTATTATTACCCATAAGGTTATTTTAACATGGAATTGACCAATGAATGGGTAATATAATGTCATAAGTAAAATATATATGATATCATAAACATTATTATAGATCTGTTAAATGTTTAAAAAATGTTTAAACCCACTATACAAGATGTTTGGACACATATTAAAGAAAGGAGACATATGGTAAGGGATAAATTTCCAATATCATTTTTATCCAGATTGTTTATACGTAACTATATACATGGGATATATTTATCATCCATGACCATGTTATATAAAAAATCATAATTTTTTTACTATTCTTATATGTTTTTATTTGTAATTTTCAAAAAAAATTACATTTACAAAATGGTATTGAATGAATCTTTCATTTGTTTAACATATGATGTACTTTTTGACTTCTCTGAAGAAAATATGAAGAGAATGTTTTTTAACATAAACGACGTGAATGGATTTTTACACATTCATAACACATTATTTAAAGGAATCTTAATTTACAATATTTCTTATTTATTTTCAATTAAATTAATTTTTTTAAATGTTGAATGACATTTTTAGAAAAGATAACATTTTTAAAGAAGAAATGATAGTTTCCCCCTGAATTATGGTCAAGAGTTTTATCAAAATTATTTTCCATCAACTATGATATAAAGTTATGTTTATATGCCTATTTTAGATTGATTTGGTAGTGATTATAATGGAATTATATTTATGCAGTCTAATTATCTTATATGGGTTATGTAAGGATGATATGATGTTTAAGAGTCACAATTTATTTCACGCATTATACTAAGATGAAGGATTTTTGTTTTTGTCGAACATGTAAGAATGATTACATTATGAGATGTGGTGGACCTATATATCCTTGTAATTCAATGGGTAAATATTTATATATCATGATATAGACATGACTAGAATGTCAATTAAATCTGGTTCAGTAATACCTGGCTGGACATACATGTATCCTCAGTTTAGTAACGCAGATTGTCCACTATGATGGTCTTGGAAACAATGTGTTGGCTACTATAGAAATAAAATTATGTTATTAATATTTCTCTATAATTACTTGTATTATACACATCTTAATCTATCTTGGTTAATTATCCATTATGATCCATGCCTTACGTTCTTCCATGATTTATTTTATGAATCATGATTTTGATAATTAATCATTACATTTATGTTTTTACGTTCAAATGTTTTTGGTTTTTATGTTCTCAATGTTTACCCTCGATATGAATCTGATCTTACCCTTTTTATATGTTCTTTCCTACTAGATATAAATAATATGTTTTAGGTAGGTAAACAAAAAGGGGATGGTATTTATGGGATTTTTAGATGATCTTTCACCATGTTAAAAGATTATGTTCCATGTTTCCAAAGACACTAAACTAATATTTTATTTAAGAATATATTTTGTTCAATTTAGTAAGTATTATTCAAAATAATTGTAATTTCCATGTATTCCGATCATAGTATGTTAGTAATCAAATAGAAAAAAAATAGGAAATTGAGTTAGGTTTTTTGATAAAAAATTGAAAAGTGATCCATAAGTAATTTTTCACATATATGAGATTAAATCACATCATTATTACACATATTTGTGACGATGTGGATTGAAAGTATTGTTTTCAATAGAATGGTATCCACTTTTTAAAACACAAATCAAATAGAATATACCATAAAACCTCTATCATATTCATTACAAACAACACGAAAATAATTTGTAATTACATTTAATCATGTGGGAGTTGAATATACATAAATCTAACACATGATGGTTCGATATAACTGAAATTTAATTTTTTCAATACATAAGTGACACATTAGTTTAATGTACACATCAAATAGCAAAAACAATTATAATTATGTAGTATTAATTTTAAACATTATGGTAATGATCTATAATTCATTTTCTATTTGGTCAATATGACTCAATGTGTGTGTTTTAAATACAATATGGCCTTTTTAATTTAAAATACACATCAAACAGGCAAAACTGAGTGAATGAAATCTGATTATTTTGAATCGTTAGTAAAAAATCTATTTTTTTTTAATTTATAAGAACTAGTCTCAATGTTATATAAATCATGATGTGGTGGATATGATTATATGTATTTTTTTCATTTAGATGTTCCATTTTAGTTTAAAAGTCAAATTAAATAGAAAACCAATAAAACATGCTTATATTCTTTTAAAACCCGAAGAAAAATATTCTTAATTTTTATTTGATATATAGAAATTGATTTGAAATCAATCCGATAAACGATGTTGTTGATATTAATCAATGTGCGTGTTTTTAATAAAAAAAGTTCAATTTTACGTTAAAACACACATAAAATAGGAAAAAAAGAGAAAAAGATCATAGATTAATTTCAATAATTTGGATAATGTTCCATATTTCATTTTTCATTTATTGAAATTGTCCTCACAAAAATCCAACACATGATCTAGTTGATATAACTTTGATTATGTGATTAGAAAAATACATTATAGTTTAAACAATATATCAAACATAAAAATTTTATCAAATGAACTTGAATTGTTTTATAACATTTTGAAAACAATACATAATTCATTATTAACATGTAGTAATTTTTTGCACATAAATTTGACACATGATAGGGCTGATAGGACTATAACTTCATGTTTTAATTAAAAAAATAAATTTTAGATAAAAACCCACATCAAACATCAAAAAAGAAACAAAAAAGTATCATATTACCTTAATGTTAATTTAAAATATTCTATAATTCATTTTTCATGTGTAAAAGTTAACTAAAAATCAATCTACCACATGATGTGGTTGATATGACTCAATGAGATTGTTCTCTATAAAGAAGTTATATTATAGTATAAGGCACATCAAATATCCAAAACAGATCAAATAATAAAGTACTTTTTTAAAAATTATAAAACTGATCCATAATTAGTTTTTCACATATAGTATTTCAAATCACATCAATCTGACACATGATGTGGTCAATATGAATCAAAGATCCAATATTCAATATAAAAGTCCAATTTTAGTTTGAAAAAACCTAAAATGGAAAAACAGAGTTAAGAAGTTCATTTTTATTTCAATTTTTTTTAAAATGATCCATAAAACATTTTTAATATTTGGGAGTTGACCTCACATATATCAAACACATGATGTAGTTGATATGACTCAATGTGTTCATTTTCACTAAAAAAATCCCATTTTCGTTTAAAACACACATTAAATGACCAGAACAGAGATATTAAGATTTTATTGTTATCAATATTTAGTAATATGATCAATTTTTCGTTTTTTATGTGTACTAATTTTCTTCACATCAATCCAGGACATGATGTGATCGATATGACTCAAAATGCAGGTTTCCAATATAAAAGGGTATTTTTTGTTCAAAACACACATATAATTTATAACAACACTTCACTTTAGAACACACATAACAATTATTTATTACATAAATATGTTGTTAAGACAACTCTATGGGTCAAGAGGTCTAGTGTCCTGGAAAATTAAAAACATTACTTATCAACTTAAAACATATAATAGAATATATTTATTTAAATATTCTTTTATATGACAAAAATATTCCTTTGGACATAGCATTGCTTTAGTTAACATCGTGAAATTCATAAAAAAGGGCGAGACATAAATTCCAGTAAGGGAGTGAACAAGATATAACATGAATAATAAAAGACATGCTAGGGAATTGCAAATAAATTAAGAAAAAGAGAAACATTGAAATAAATGCATGATATAGAAAGATTACCATTACATAGAGTTATGGGACCAACATTTAACATGATATTAACATGTTCCGTGGGTGATTCCATATGGAGGATGAGTTAACCATAATTGAACCTGAATTATAATGAGTAAAACCCTATTTTATTTTATGTATCATGATATGAATCTTTACCCAATGCATTGGAGCACTATTTGGGTGCACCGTTCTTAATAATTTCATTTCATTCAAAAGTGTGCCATGTAGATCATACAACATTGATTCAATAAAAATAATAATTTATTGCATGAATAATATGCATGGAATAAATAAATTTATTCCCTCAGTAACTAAGTAAATATCGATAAATTTGAATATATGTGACAGTGAAAAGGGTATGGTATTCACTAACAATATTAATTTGGAATGGGAATTATAGGTCTAACTTCGGTATCATAACATCTTCAAATAGAAATAATAAAATCGGTCGATTAGAAATAATGTGTTATCAAATCATTTATAAATGCAATTTAATGTAAGGGGATAATGGAACATAATATTGCAACACATGTAATAGAATTTATATGCATAATATAAAATAAATTATAGAATTTAAAGGTGGAGAGAGAAATTCCTTATGAAATTTCATCATGGTAAAAATTGTATAGTATAAGAATTAATGAGATAGAATGAGGTATCTCATCATTAAAATATATGTAGTGAAGTTTTATGAAGGTTCAAAATCATACTCAAACCTTTTTAATTGAAAATAAAAGGGAATAACAACATAAAGAATCTTGGACAAAAATGAGAATGGAAGAACTCCCTTATATGGAAGTGTGATTCCAAAAACTTGGGAGAGGCTTGATAGAGGCTTATTTAGATCGTGGGGTTCTTTGGTAGGATTTTAGAGAGAGGAGGTCATTGTTATTTCATGTTCCAAATGTTTTGAGTGAAGAGGAATGGGAGATTGAGTTTGTTTATATAATAAAATCGTGGGAATTCAATATTATTTAGGTTTTGGAAACTCACATTAAACAAATCAACACCACATATCATCCCATGGTGTTCTAAATATTTGTAGTGGATAATTATTTTTATGGCCAATTTTCATACATATTAAAATATTAGCCTTTCTTATGTGCAGTTGAGTCACACTCTCAAAGAACTCATTTAAAAATGTCAAAATGTTTTATATGTCTTGGAGTGTCCACTTAAATATTTTATATTTTATCAATAAAATATGAAATCACATTATTTTAAGGTAAAAACATATATTTGCTGCATATTTTTTTTATATATAGTATATCATTATAGATTCATTATGATATCATAAAATACATTTTATATTTAAAGGGTATTTAATTTTTTCCCAAAAATTTGACTCTCTTATAAAATTATAAAAAATTCCATTTTGGATAATTTCTATGTCCTAATTAAAAAAATAATATTCAATTTATCTAAATAATTTTCATAAAATGTAAATTTTTAATTTTAGTATAATAACCGATATTTATTCAAAATTCATGATTTTTGACAAAATATTGGTTTGAAACCATAATAAAATTTTCAATTTTATTGATAAAAATTATATGCTCATTTATATTTAAAGAAGTTATTTAGTAATATTATTTTATAAAAATATTATTTATATTAAATCCCCATTAATTCATAAAAATATATTTTTTTAATTGCAAATAAATATTTACAAAAAATACAATTTCTTCTTTAAAATCCCATTTACAAGGTAACTATGATAAAATGAACGTATATTCTTTATAAAAAATGCACCTAATCATAGTTCTATGGAATAGTCTAGAGTGACGCCCTGCGATTCCCAGTTGGAAATTCAATTCAATATTTATGTATTCAAGCTCAACTTCATCTTATTCCAGATTTAAGACAAGTGACGCTGCCATCTTTTTGAGCACGGAAAAATGGGCTTCACATAGAGAAATTCTACAACATATGGCCATCACTTCCTTTTTCAGAGTAAATTGGACATTATGAAGCCCAATATTTATATTATCATGTTATCACTGTTCAAGGGATATATTATAAACAACAAAAAATTATAATGGTATTTCAAATTAAAAAAATATAAAACCAAGGAAGAGCATTTGTTTTATATAACCATTTTATGTTATAAGACATTTAATTCGATCAAGATGAATTTTCAATAATAATGGTTGGTCGTTACAATATTTCCCCCTTAAGAAATTCCTACCTCAAAATTTCATTGTCCCACACTAAAACAGATGAGGGTAACTTTGTTTCATCAAATCCTCATATTCCCACAATGAATCTTTAAACATGTGGTTCCACTACAACACCTTGATGATGTGCATTTCCATATTTCATATAACTTTTTCCCTATGATCTAAGATCATCATTGACTTCTCTTAATAGGGGAGTCCATTAACCAAAGGTACCACCTCGGTATTATGTATATGAGATGGGTCAGTTATATACTTCCTCAAATGTGATTCATTGAATAAATCATGTATATGAGACAGGTTTGGTGGGATTTCTGGTAGATCAGCCAATGCTCCAATGTGATCAAGTATCTCAGAAGGGCCAATATACCTTGGGCTAATCTTTCCTTTCTTTCAAAATCATAGCACTCTATTCCACAGTGATATGTAGGGGAATAATATGTCTCAAACATCAAAATACAAGTCTTTGTGGTGATTATCATCATATATATTTTTTCGACTCTAAGCATATTTAATGTGACGATGGATAGTCAAAACCTTCTCCAACATTTCTTCAACCATTTCTAGACCTATGAGTTTTCTCTACCCAAGTTTATCCGAACGTGACAGTGTTCTACAACTCTATACATAAATTTATTCATAAAGATCGATTTGGATGCTTGTGTTGAAACTTTTTTATAAGAAAACTCATCCAGAGAAAGATTTTGATCTCATCCTCCTTTTAAGTCCATTGGGAATTATATCAAAAAGTTCTTAATTTTTTGGATTTCCCAATTAGATTTCTAATCAATTTGAGGATGATTATCCATGTCGATGTTTAGCTCATTATTTAGAGCATGTGGGAGACTCTTCCAAAACATAGGGTTGAATCTCTGATCTCGATCAGTTACAATCAATAGTGGTACTCAATTCATACTTATCACGAATCTAATGTATATGTTTACCAGTTTATCTAATGAGTAATCCTCTTGAATTGCAATTAAGTGTGCATTATTTGTATGATGATCCAAAACAACTGAGATAGAATTGTATCATTTGGATTCTTTCTAAATTCTGGTGACCAAGTCCATGGTGATGTTCTACTATATCCATTTTGGTATAGGTAATTGTTTCATTAACCCCTTATCCTATTTCCTCTTAGTATTCACTTGTTGACATACCGGGCACATTGATTTATACTCATTGATTTTTTTTCATCATGTTATCCCACCAGTAATTCTCATGGAGATATGGATATATATTTGTGTATCAAGGGTGAATAGATTAATACAAAATATGTGAAGCATCCAAAAGTTTTTTCATTAAATCCAGATTTGAGGGAACACATATTCTTGACCCAAATATCACGATTCCTTTTCATTAACATTGGCCACTGTCCACTTCCATTTTCTAATAGTTTCCACCTTATTCTAAATTCAATCATCATTCTTTGGAGCATCCATTAACCATTCCAAAAGAGTTGGTTCATCAATGTTTTGTTAATGGATTAATGATGTTCAAATCAATATGATTCCGATGTACAACTTCATCAAATATATGAATATTGGAACCTTTTAATTTTTCATCAATGATAGAATCATTGGGTTATTTCTACTTAGTCCATCTGCTACTTTGATCGATATCCTTAGAAGGTAGTGAATTGAGCAGCCATAGTATTTTATAGGATCTAACCATCTTCATTAGGGCATAATCAACTCTTTCCACTTGAACATATACATGATCCTTTTTTGATATGTGTATAATTCAAACATCCCTTCAAAGTGGTAATTTCACCCGATTTTTAAAGAAAATATTACTATAGCTAACTCCAGATCATGTGTTGGATAGTTTTTATGATGAAAATTCAATTTCATTAAAGCATAGGCAATGCCTTTTTCTTTTTTACATCAACACATAGCGCAAGACCTTCTTCAATGCATCACCGAATACCATTATAAGTTCTCCACTTGTGGGTACTGTGATGAAATGTAAAATTATAAGCCTCATTTTCAACTCTTTGAAGAAATATTCACATTCATCACTCTATACAAACATGACTCCTTTCTGAGTTATCTTGGTACGAGGGTTTGAAAATCAAGAAAAAGTTCTCAAAAATATGCGATAATATACATCTAACCCAAGGAAACTATCGATATCCATCATTGATGATGGAAATTTCCATCCATCAATTATATTTTTCTTGGAGGGATCCACAGTTATCCCATTACCTGGTATGTTTTTACCCAAGAATGAGACCTCCTTCAAACAGAACACCCACTTTCTGAACTTTTCATGGAGAATCCCCTTTCGCCAGGCCTTTAGAATAGTTCATATATTCTCTTATTGCTCTACAACGGTTTTGGAGTATAATATAATATCATCTATAATGTATACCAAAAATTTGTTAAGGTAGTATATAATGACACATTAATTATGTCCATGAAGATTTCTAGAGTAGTAGTCAGTCTGAAAAGAATTACATTGAATTCATAGTGTGTGTGCATTATGTGAAAAGTAGTCTTTGGGAGATCCCCCTTATTCACCCTTACATGGTAATATCCCAACTACAGATCCACCCTGGAGATGTAATGTACTACATGTAGATGATTTAACATGTCATTAATTCATGGAATACAATACATGTTCCTTATCATGATTTTTTTAGATCATGATAATCAATGCAAAGGTCTATTGAACCATTTTTCGTCTTGATGAAGAGGACTGGTGAACCCCATGGTGAAGAACATTGGAATATAAACCCTTTATCTAGATTATAATATATTTTACTTTTCAGCTACTCATGCTCCACAATAGCCATTCTATAGAGAGTCTTGGATAATAGTAATTCCCTGGGTATAAGATCAATCGATAATTCAACATCACTTCTAAGTGGATGACCAATTAATTCCTTGGGAAACACTTGGTGAACTCCCTCACAATAGGAATGTCTTCAGGGATGCTTTCTTCCATACAATCCATCACCTAAGAAAAATACACATGTTTTTAAGGAATTAATATCCATCATGAGATGACGTGGCTAATGAATATTCTTCATTTTCCATGCACTTGTATAGATTCAGAGGTCGATTCTCTATATGGAGTGTGTTTCCCTCTCATGACAATTTATGTAGGATTTATATAAGGAAATCCAATCAATGCCAAGAATTTTATCAAATTACACTAGATGACGTTTGATGATGTTTTCTAGGATGTTCAATCCAAAAATTATGATAGGGAATGATTTATATTCATGGGATGCAATGATTTCATCATTTTCTATTCTCACCAACATATTTACTTCCATGATTTGTGTTCATGTTATGATTTTTATACTAAACATTCCAGATATAAAATAATGCATAAATACAGAATAAAAAATTAAATAACTTATTCATGAATAAATAAATATCATACATGTCACCACTTCCCTGGAAGGGTTCAAGTATGTTGTAGTGATGTAAAAATCTCACCTTTTCTATCTTGTTGGTTTTTAGATGACACCGAACACCTATAGATTAGGTAATTGGTTTTCATAATTATCTGATTCTTTATAATTTATGAAATGATCAGTGCATTGAGGTTCTAATGGTGTGTTCCTCTGCTCATTCGCCTCAACAGGTTTTCCTTTTCAAAATTTACTGGATATGTTCCCTTATCTTCCACACCTAAAACATTTCCTCATCACCTTCAATAAATTTCTATGGTGCTTCTTTCCACACCATAGGTATGTGTGGTGTCGGTATTTCGTAGCACAATTGGATTTATCGATTGGAACACTATAATTAAATTCCACCTTATGCTTTATATACCCATGATACCCTTATGATTCAATAATATGTATTTTGACATGGAGGGAAGATCAGAAAATTTACTCATAGTTATTAAAGTCACAGATCACTAGTGATTTCTTTAGGCTAGGTTTTATCCCACCGAATAATTATTTACCCTTGAATTCGTGTGTAATAACAAATCCTAAGGTGTATCATTCATGTAATGTGATGTTTTCCTCATACGCTTCGTTGGATTTTTCATCTTTTTTATGGAGGATAAAGAAGTCCCATTCTATCTTATTTCATACGGTTCACAGAAAATATTTAACGAAAAACACATTCTATATTTCCTTTCATCCTAACACCTTGATATCCTACTCGAGATTCGTATTTTGGATCAATGTCCACCATTTATCACTTTCATAGTTAATTCAATAAGCAGCTAGAAGAACAATCTCTTGTTCAGAACATTGAAGGATGGATAATATCATTATAATGGAGTTGATCTATTGTTCATCTATTGATGTATCATATGATGTATTAAAATTAAGTGTCATTTTTCTCATTAAGATCTCTATTGGGGATTGTTATTTATTTGGGGTGGGGTTTGGGCATTCCTCTTGGCCCCTGATTCTATTCAAAACTATATTTTACTGAGAGAGTATCATGGTAATGTTTCTGATTCCCACTCCCAACAGATTGAGCATCTTAATAGAACATTCATCACATTCCTACTCTCATCGGATCATAGCCTAAGTCTTCCTATTACCCTCCATTTGTTGGAATAAAATAATGGATAGGTGTAACATGTAAATGGTAATCGAATTATAAAAAGTGATAACTTATATATTACATTTATTTCCTTAAAATATGAATTTATAGGCTTAAATCTATGTTATACATGATATACTTCTCAACATATATTATTAGGGGATTTTTTATTCCCTTTATAAAGGTTCATACTAATCTTATGATTTTTCAAATTATATCTCTTGGGTGTTTCGTATCCATGACTGTAGTAAAGCCCATTATCGTGCCTCGGTTTTTGTTAGAGTCTAGCTCAATGTGGTGATTTCGAGTTTTAACCTTAGATACTTATGTTCCAGAGCCACCTCTACTTGTTCATATCTAGAAATGGATGTATTTTCATGATAAACATCTTATAATATACTCACGAAAATTTTGGGATGTTATTATTATAATTATTCTAATCCCTATGGGTTTCTCTCAGGTTTTCTAATCCTAATTCAAAAAATAACTAAACCTATAATATGATGCCAAATATAAGAAACCTAATATTTATTACACACATAAACGAGATTTATTAAATAAAAGTGGACATAAAGAAACATTGAGGAATGATAGGTCTAGTGTCAAGGGATGTAAGGAACATTACAGACCAACATAGAATAAAAAATACAACATCATTGTTGAAAACTTATTTTAAATGACCACAACATTCCATCGTACATAGCCTTGCAAATGGTAAACTAAATACATACATAAGAAGAGGGTGGGATCTAAATCCCAGTATGATAGTAAACAAGTTATAACATAAAGAATGCAATACATGTTAAGAAATAGGAAAATCAATGGAGTGGAAGATAAACATGAACATAAAGGCATTATATAACATGATTATCATAACATGGAGATGTGTAAACAACATTTAATATGATATTAGCATGAGAAAAGGCTCATTTCACATTGGGATTCATAAATACATCATTGAACTTGAATTAGAATGAATAAAACCTCATTTCACTTTATGTATCATGATAATTTCATTTACCCAATACATTGGCATGCTACTAGGGCACACCTGTCCTAATCATTACATTTCATGCATAAGTGTGGCATATAGATCATACAACATGGATTCATTAAACGTCATAATTTGTTCCATGAATACGACATGTGGAATGAATAAATGTATGTAATCAATCCAAATGTACATGTGAATATTGGTGAATAGCCTTGATAGAGAAATTGGTATTGTATTCACTTAAAAGATGATTTTTCTATGGGAAAATCCAGGTGTAACTTCGGCAGCATAAAAACATCAAATAGAAACTGTAAAATTGGTTTATTAGAGATAATGGTGAATATCATAATTTATAATGGAAATATACAGTAATAGGGTAATTGAACATAATATCTTTACAGATGTAATGGAATTTATATGTAGAATATAAAATAATTTCTTTAATGTAAATTAGGGGTGAATAATTCCTTAGAGAATTTTGGCATGGTAGCAGGTGTACATGGGAGGAAATAACGATAGAGAAAGAGGTGTTTCATAATTAAAACCTAAGTATAGAAGTATGGGGTATGATAAAAATCATACCTCGACATTTAAAATAGAAAATAAATGGTTATAACAACATAAAAAACATGGACAAAATTAGAACGAAAGAAATCCCTTACATGGTAGTGTGATCCCAAAGTCGTTGGAGTTACTTGAGAGAGGCTTCATGGTATCTTGAGGTGCCTTGGGTGGATTATAGAGAAAGTATTTAAGGGTTTGGTCAAGCTAAAAATGGTTTTAGTGTTGAATAATGGGATATTCAGTGGGTTTATATAAGAATGGAGATGGAATTAATTATTATTTAGGTTTTGGACACTACACATTAAATTAATCTAAACCAGAAATCATCCCATGGTTTTTGTGAATGGTTTTTTCCATGTGTAGTGGAAAACATTATTTTATATTTCCAATATCAAAACTTATTTATATATAAGTCTTCTATATATATAGTTGAGACACACTCTCTAGTAAATCGCTTTTAAATGATATAACTTTTTATAAGTCTTGGAGGGTCCACTAAGGCATTGTAAAATTAATCCAAAAAAATCAAAAATAAAATTACTTTAAATTTAAAATATATATTTTTAGAATAACTATTTTACAATATTTTATTACACTACTTGTTAATTATGATTTCATCAAACACATTATATATTTAAATGTTATTTAAATATTACCCAAAAATTCGTCAATCTCCGAAAATTATGAAAAATTCACTATTGGATAATTTCAACATCCCTATTCCATAAATAATATTCACATCATATAAATATTTTTTTGAAAATTTTAATGTTCACATTAAAAATAAAAATAATTATTCATAGAAAATTCATGTGTTTGTACAATAACATTTTTCAATCCTTAATAAAAATGAAAATTGAATTCATAAAAATTATACGATAATTTACATTTAATAAAAATTCATTTAGTTATAATATTTTATTAAAAGATTATTTTATTCTAAAATTCATTAATTCATCAAAATATTTTTCTTAATTAAGTTTAAATTTTAACTAATAATACCTTTTTGTGATTTAAAACAAATTAAAAAATAACAACAATAATATGAATTTATATTATTTTTACAAAAAGTAATGCACATAATCATAGTACTAGGGCCTTGTCACAAATCCCCTTATAACACCTACATAATACCTAATGGTATTGGGCACGATGGTGATAGCCTACTGGTGTTTCCCGACTAACATCGCTCTGGTGGTTATCACTATTAAGCACATGAGCCTCACCCTAGTTGGTGAGGACATCTTATGTGCATTCAACAGATCCGGGATCAAATCCAGATGGGGGATAATTTCCAAGTACTATAGTAGGTACTTGAGCAGCACTGTAGTATGTACTGTAACAGGAACTGTGCAGAACTATAGCTGGTACTATAGCGGGAACTGTAGCATGCACTGTTTGGCACTGTAGAAGAATAGAATATGCACCCACTGGGGCCTTCGGGCCACCGATTTGGTCCCCAAGTCCTTTAAGGCCTTCGGGCCACCTAGGCCTTCGGGTCAGTAAGGCCTTCAGGCCACCTCGAGTCCTTTGGTCCACCTTAATGTGCATATGCAGACCGTGGAACCTACAAGGAACAAGAATCAGAAGGAGGAGGAGCAAGGAGATTTCACCATAGCAGAAGATAAACGGATTGCAAGAATGATAGGGTATGGCACCTGCCATTGGGACAAGCCTGTGCATGCACGGGAAAGCCTAGCCGAACAGTCGTGTGAAGGTGGAGAGCTGATTTCACGATGAACATGCTGGGGAGGAGCAGTTCCAAGTATTTAGTATGGGTTATATATAATATTTTAAGCCTACGGGCAATGAATTCCTATAAGGCCTATGGTCCATGTAATGTTTATGCCTACGGGCCTTGTAAGGGTTCCACCTCAGCCCTTGAAAGGTGGATAATCAAAAATCAATTAAAAATGACAGCCTTTGGGCCATTGGAGATCACTATTAACATCCACTTCTCCCGTAGGTGATTCCGTTCAAACTTAACGTGTTGAAGCTCGGTTTGGGCATAGACTAGAGTGATGGCCATTGATGCTACCTCATTTCCATTCTCCAAAAAATGGGCTTCATATGGAGAAATTTTACAGGATGAGGCCATCACTTCCCTAATCTATGTAAATTGGATTTTTTAAAGCCATATATTTATACCAACCATGTGATCACTATTAGAAAGTTATATTCTCAACATTAACAATTATAAATGTTATTTTAAATTCCAAAAAATTAAATCAACGAAAGTGATTATATTATATATATCCAATTTACAAAATAAAGCCTTTAATTTGATAAAGATTAATTTTCATTAGAAAACGTTTATGTCCTTACAAAATATCAAAAAACAACATAATGAGTTTAGAGTGTTTTTAGAATTTGGTAAAACATTAAAAAATTCATTTCTTAAATTTATAATTCGACTACACATCATTATGATAAAAAATGTGACAAATATGACTCAAATTTTATATATCTAATTTTCTAGTGTTATTTTAGGTTAAAACCAATATCACTATAAAAATCCCAAAATATATATTATATTATTTTTTAATATTAGTAATGTGATGAAAAATTCTTTTGTGACATATTAAAATTGGCCACATGTAAATCCCATACATGAGGTGGTCGGTATGGATTCCTGTTCAATTTTTCAATATATAAGAGTCATTTCAGTTAAAAATATACATCAAATTTCCAAAATTTAGAAAAAAGATCAGATTTTTTTTCATAAATTTATTATCTTTTACTTAATTAATTTTATAATCCTTTTTATCATATATTTATTTAGTTAATTTTCAAAGAGGTACATAATGGGGATGAACTAAAATTTGTGTTATAGTTCAAAGAAAGTTCTCAAAAAGAAATCCCCCTTAAATATTATCCCATATATAGTGATTTTCTATCGCCACAGATGTGAGAAAATAAAATAGGACCTCATTTTGAGAACAACATGAAATGATGTGACATGTATGAATGAACCATATATAAATTAGATAAATGGAGTGGTGAGTGTGAATAAAAGTATATGTTTATATTTTTAAGATAAAATTTTATGTTTAATTTATTTATTTATAGTATTAATATCATATGAATGTTTTTTAATTGTTTCATTTGTTTTCATGAGGTGTGTATTTTCGGTATCAAATATCATGACCATGATTTGGTGGACAATGAAAATGGAAGATTAATGTATTTAAATTTCTATGATAATTATTAATTACTAAAGTAATTGTACATAACATTATTTGAAATGTCTATATTATATTTTTCTTCCTAAATTTTAGTTTTAAATATAAATTAAATTAAATTATATATTTTTCACCTTTATTTTCCACTGTATTTGGTCATGTTTTTTCGGTTTTCACAGTTGTAGTGTCCTATAATTTTAATAGAACACAGCAGTAGTATGTCCCATTATCAGTGCTTCTAATAGCGTGGATAAAGGGATTTTTTATATATTTTTTAAAATATATATTAACGTAATCTTTTATCATTTTTTTATAGTTCAAATAAATGGATCATTTAAAAGTTGTTTTAGTTGAGATGATTTAGGGGCCTTTTACAAAAACGTTTTCAAGTGTTGATAAAGATGTGTTTTGTTAAATTTTTTCATTAGCCGCCTTTTTTAGTGCACATGAATTTTACCATTATCTGTGATTTCCTAGAAATCATAAAAATCTAGGGATCTTAATCACCCTTAAATTATCGACGCTTTTTTCATTGGAAAATTCCCAATTTAAAGCTACTAAATACCTTATATTTAGTAGTGACATGAGTAATGTATATTTTTTTTATTTGATATATTGTGTGATGGTTAAGTATTATGTCATCAGATTTAATAAAATTTTATCATAAGGGATATATTGGTTTTTTATATAGTATGACATAATTTATAATTTATGATTATATAATAAGAATGAAAAGGAATGTTCTTAGTGACTAAAATTGACATTTCTTAGATAATTCTCCTCTAGATCTCTTCTTAAAGAGAGTAGTGTTTTTTCCGGGAGGAACAAAACATATATAACTTGAATATGTCTGTTTGGGAGTTATTTTTTGAATATTTTATGATCTTTATGTCCAGATATGCATGAATAAGTGAATTTATGTGGTGCCATTTTTTTGTTCATAAAGGGGACTTTCTTAGAAACCTGTTGGAAATTTACTATATGATTTCAAAATAGAAAATTCATTCACCTTAAAAAATCTTCTAAATAAAATAATTTTTTAATTTGGGATATATTTTAGGGAAATTTGGATATAATATAGGAATTACAAATGACGGTAGGTTATTTTAAAAATTTTATTCTATGTATAACCCCACAATAAACCAATTTTTATCCGAACTATAATAAATAATTTTTTAATGTATTCACTATTAATTATGAAAAAAATAAATTTGATCTTATTAGATAATAATAATTATTATGAATTCAATTTGGAATCTTTTTTTCCAAAATAAATTCACAGATTTGGAAGAATCAAATTTAAAAGTTTAGCCCTACAAGTGATGAAAAAACAAGTTTCTAAAAAGAAACATCTAAAAAGTATCGATGGTTTTTAAATAAAAATTTTGAGTGAAATTAAATATAGTGTCCTAAATTTTTTAAATTTTTTATTATTGAACTAATTTCATATTAATATCATGTTATAGTATAATTTAACAGTTAAAATATTACAAATGAAATGATATTTTTCTCTCAAAATTTGATTTTCTCAATGTAAATTGAAAAATAATAAATTCCTAAAAAATGAAAAGAAATACGCCTTAATAAAATTTTGATATTACAATATCAAAAATTAAGTTCAATTTATTAAAAACATATTCAAAAATTTATAAAAAATAATTATAAATTATGTATTGAAAGTGTTTCAAAACAACCATTTAGAATAAAAAATTGTTTTTTTCAGAAACCATTTATTTTATTTTAAAAAAATTATATTTTTATCAATAATTAATATATAACCATTGAAAATTATTAAAAAATATATTTTCATAATTTAGTTATTCCTATTCATACTCACCAACATAAGATCTATGTTATACATGTCACATTTTAAATAATAATAATTTATTAGATAATTTTGTTATGATTATTTTCACAGTGTTCCGTGAATCACAAGATATCAAAGATATTGAATTTATATAAAAATTAATATATTTAATTTTATTTGGGTGGAAAATTATCTTCTATTATCTCTATTAACTGTCATATTTTCTATTAAATTCATATTTTTTTCTTTTAAAATTTAATATTTTTACATTCCATTTGAAGCTCGGTGTTGTATGTTTTATATGCATCAAAACGAAATATTTTATTATTAAAATATTAGGGTGTCTTAATAAACATACCTAAAAAATTAAATTTTTTGTCTTAATAATTTGTTGTTATTATTTTACATTATTCTCTTAGCATCCCCCTTTTGCAACCCTACGTAATGATTCATAAAGAAATCATTCATCATAACATGGGGAAATGAAATATTGGAAGGGTGAGGTCAACTGATCTCTAATGGTAAAAATAATCATTGAAAATAGAATTTAATTTTTTCCATAATATTAACATATTGTATCAATGTAAAATTCAATTTTCATGTGCATAACAAAAGAGAATTCATTCCAATCAAAGCATGGATCGTAAATCATGATAAATTGTACAAAGATTTAATATAAAATTGATAGTTACAATAATCGATAAGAATAATCCATTTGACATAAAATTTGATAAAAACAACCGTAAAATATTATAGAAATGTTATTGAATATTTTTTTATAACTAGTAAAATTATTATCAAATAAATATTACAGTCAATCTAACAAATTCAATAAAAATAATCAGCAAATTCCTACAAGGTCTTAGAAACCTATAACTAGTTAACTCTGTATCTTTACCAAATGAATTTGATATATATGTTATAATAACCCATCATCATGATATATATCGATATCACCTATAATTATCATAAATTTTCATGTTATTTATAATGATCAAAACATTTAGAATCTATCACATTTCAACCAAACACCCTTTAAAAAACCATGATTCCTTTAATGCATGATTAACACATGGAATGCGAATGAGTTCCATGAAAATATAATTAAAAAACATTAATAAATCTATATAAATAGTAAGTTTTTTATCATTATGTCATAACATATGTGTATCATAAATAAATCATTGGTTTCTTCATAGATGAATAAAAATACCACTAAACAATCATTAAAATTGTTCATGTTGAAAATTCAATATTCACCTCCAAAATTATTTTTTAAAACATTCAATTTAAATGATATTATTTAAAAAATATTAAAAATTAATTTGGAATAAATATTAGGATATTTTGGGAAGAACATTAATTTTATCTCAAAAAATGTGGTCAAGTTGTATACGTTAAAATAAAAACATTTTATTCACATATTATTAAATAATGTCAAAAATGTTTTGTATGACCAATATTAAAAGGAATAAATTTTAATTTCATTTTGAACCATTAAAATAAAAAAAATTAACATAATGAATAATGTATGTGTAAATAATAAAATTACATAATATGTTATTGAACAAATTATTATGAAGGAAGAATATTCTCAATCAAAAAGAAAATGTAATACTGCAATCTCATATAATAGAATATCATGATGGTTTACTAATATGAAAATAAAGAAATGATTAATGATATTATAAACCACATTTATAGAATGTATAGAAGAAAAAATATACAGTTCAATAAAATAAGAGCATATGATCCTTCCTAAAATACATTTTAACATGGAAAATTATGAAATAAGATGATATTGAATGATACAAATCATTACTATCTTGGTAACATTTGAATCAAAAGTTCTTGAAAGAAATTAATTAAAATGTAATATAAAATAAAATGATTAATTTATATAACCCAATGAAATCAAATTGTGTTTATAAACCCCTTACATCATTCCCTGACATGACATGCACATTCATTTTCTTCATGAATAATAAAATTATACTACTTATTTTCATGACTAATTTTCCTTTTATATTTTATTATTAAATTTATTTCATAGACCTCATTTTTAAAATTAATTAATTCATTATTTAAATTTTCATTAGGTATTATTATAATGTTTATTTCATATTTCAAAAATGACATTGATAAGTTCACTATTGTCAAAATAGGTTTAACGAACCAACCTTGAATACCATCAAAACGGGTATGGGAGCTAGTTCTCCAATTACACAATGACTATTACTACCCTCCTTTGGTCAGAGATAATCACCTAGTTCCCAATAAAACACCACTGGGAATAATTTTTCCCATAAATATTACAACAAAATAGTACAATGAGGAAACATCATCAGATATATAAATCAATGCATACAGAGAAAAGTAAAAAAGATCGAGTAACAATAGATAAACTGGAACATAAAAACCAAAACCCTACACTTATGGTAAATGACCACCCACATTATCCAATGGAACACACCCTTGGTCACTCTAGCCTTAAAACACCAAAAAATATGAGATAATTAACACCAACTATATCATCATAAATGCTGCAAACACCAAATGATATAAGATGAGAGTTACATAAAGATCTTATTAGGATTCAAAAATATATTATCTGTAATTAATTCATATTGATATTTAGAAATTAAAAATATAGATTACAATATTGTGAATCTTAGGATTAGTTTAAGAATATAGTTTTAATCATTTAAATATCATTTATTAAATAACGAATGTAAGACATTCAATTTAACCATTTCAATAAACAATCATGAAAATATTTGAAAATAATTTCAAAAGATAGAATAGTATATTCAAGAAAACATAATAATATGAAACTAAATTCTAAATCCGAATAATATTACATTAATTAGAGTAAATGTGAATAATAATAATAATAAAACAATAAAATAAGTAAACTGAGGTGAAAATAGAGAAAACAAACACAGTCATTTAAGCAGTATCATGTATATGGATTTCCTGGGTACAACCATGGTACAATAGTTATTCCACCACTAAATAAGTAACCATATTATGGCCTGATTAATTATTGTGCATACATAAAATCTTATGTGTCTCAATGAACCCAGTTCCACACACATCAACATTCAAGTTTGAATGTATATAGCCTCATCCATTCACCACATTTAGGGATCTGCTTGAAGGGAGTGAGTACTCTAGTAATGTATATATCTATTCCATCCCATCTAGCTATCCAGGTTATCATGACTAGTATAAATGGGTTCATGAGATAACTATGATATGAGTATAAAAGTTGGGATCCATATTAGTATAAATTATTATCACTTTCCCCTGAATCACATCATAATGTTACATCATACTCCTTCAATGTTTATAGTAAATTTTTCAACAACCAAAAATGGTGTTTATAAGAGTAAAAAAGTTACATTAATGGATTAATATGATGGAGGATCATGAATAAAGGCCAACTAGGATATAAAAAATATGAATTAAAATTAATAATATTTTTATAAAATTCAATATTCAAAAGGGTAGTCATCACCACATACTTTGAAAAATAATCATAATAAATCCATATGGGACCCTAAAATAGTAATTAATATCAATGAAACCATACATAATTCATTGTATGTATAAAATATTAAAAATGAAAGAATGAATTTCAAAACTTATGTTTATACCCTCTTTCTATGTGAGTAAATATTATTTTCAAAATAAACCCTTGAAACCCATTTCAAAACAAGAGTAAAATCAATCAAAGAGGGGTTTTTCCATTTAAAAAATTAATTTTTTTGAAAATATTTATAAAAATATAGAATATTTCAATTCATTTCATTCAAATCAAGGAATTTTTCATCAAAAATAAAAACCAAGGAAAATTCCTCAATAATAAAAAAAATTAATGTACATTGAAAATAAATCCAAAAAATGTGGCAATAAATATTCCCAAAATTGTTAAAAGGTTCATTATTATATCAATGAAATTAATGACATGTTTAATTAAAATAGCTTACGGTCATAATAGATTTTATAATGAATTTCATGGAATAATTTCCTATAATATGTTTTATAGATTTAAGATCACACATTTATAAATTTTATGAGAAAAAAAAAAGAATAAAAAATGATTAAAAATCATTGAATCACATACTAGGAATACATAGAATCAATCCACAATGAATCCACGATGTGTCTCCATTAATTGATATTACTAGATCATAGTAGAGGGATCTTCATTGAAACGAAGATATCCTAGATCTAAAATTCCACATAAATCAACCATGATTCCTAACAAATCATAATCTCTAAGGCGAATAAATCAAGTGAATATGGGAGATCCAAGATCAAGATGAAAAGAACTCAATAAAATTGAAAATAAAATATTCTATGGGCACATAAATCTACCAAGAGATCAGGTTTGGTGATGAAAATTACCTCTAGAGGGATCCCAAAATCTAGTGGATTAATTTAGGTTCTTGGGGGAGTTGTTTAGGGGTAGTTTGGTTGGTATACTGAATTTAATTATAATTTTCTTAAAATAACATTTAATTTACACGGTTTCTCGGTTTTGTTCAAGTGATTTTTAGTAACCATGGACATAAGAATGTTACCCAAAAAAATACCATGGAATATATTCTTTCTTATGATTCACACATAGTTTCAACAATTGAAAACCATGTGACCCCTTTAATCCATTTTTTACACTTAGTCAAATTGTTCTCAAAATATTAAAAGAACACGAACAATCCAAGAAGCCTTCAAACCAATGTTAGGAAAGAAGAGCAATAATACGCGAAGAGATACAAACATTTGATACTAAAATAATGTTGTTAAAACATATAAATATAGGTAACGAGATGTTATAACTTCCAAACCATAAAATTTTTGTCCCTATAATTAATGTAATATGAATGAAAGAACGTGATGATAGAAGAATAAATCCCTCCATCATCATGTGAGGTGGAAACACTGTGATAATGAATGGAGACTCACCCAATGGTAAAAAAATCACACAAAACTCTAAGATAAACACTCAAAAATCATCACATTTATCATATCTAGAGAAAGACTAGAGACCTATAATTGGTCTCACAACCATTTTAAGATTCACGAAATGGTGTAACATAATAAAATCACACCCCTTAAACCCAATGGAGAGACATCAACTATTCGTTAAGGAGAAACATCTTAGATCCCACATCCGTATACAGGGTAAAGTACCTAAAATGTTTTATAACATGGGTAAGTACTAGCCAATAACATGGTAATTTCAAAACTAATCCTCAAACCTTAATGATCTCATCAAATAATTTGTCCACACCACAAGGTTACATGTCTATCAAAAAGACCCATCATCTATTCTATCTATAGACATTAACATGTTCTATCCACATCTAACTAGAAATATATCAAACATCATGTTCAGTGTACAAATGGTTATAAATCTTTCACCTAAGAGATTATCCATAAAAATAAAAGTTTATATCTATCAAACAAGTTATAATATGAGGACCCTAAGGGAGAATAATCAATATATAAATCTTAATGATTATTAGCACTAGATGCCACACCATCACCTGGGTAACAATAAACATAAAGGTACTAAATAGGTTCTAAAAATAATGTTTAATAATTTATGTGTGTATAAACACAAAGCACAAACATAGATATCTCATGAAAAGTAAACCATTCTCACTTCCTAGATCCACACATTAACCAAACCATTCGATAGAAAATATCATTTTGAATGATCCCAAAATTAATTTTCCAAGAAACAAATAATCCACAAGAAGAAAAATGCCAATCATTATCCATTATAATGTCGGAAATAACAAGATAGATCAATGTGAACCACATCTAGTAGATAACTTCCAACCACTAGTAACACCTCCACTATGAGAACATATTCACTATAATGCCGATGGTTAGAGCCTGAATATTATGGAAGACCAACTATAGTACATTTCGGAGGTGATTTCCCAAGCGTATTTTTCCTTTCATGTTGATAAAGTACAAATCCTCTTAAGGTGACCTAAATATCCACACTATTCATAAACCATTGGATCCTTCAAACACAAAATTTTAGAATTACTAGGTTCCCCACACTAGAAACACATGATTGTTGTATTATTTTTTTAGAAGGATGTACCTTATCAACTATGAATGATGCATTTATCCGTTATGTTTATTTTTTTATCTCTATATATACTATGATATCATTATTGAGAATACATAAGAATAGATCAACCCAACCAAAATAATTAGGTATAAGAGATATTGGTAAAGGACATATAAAAATAGACTTACTAAAGAAATAAAAAAAATCATGGTATGAAAAAAAAATGATAATTTCTTGGCATACTCAACAATTGATAACTCATCATGAAAAAAACATAAGAACATATAAACATTCTCTTTATTAACTTACTTAGGATAGTGTAATTGAATTATGATTGATGTTAATAATTAACATTGTATTAATTCATGATGATATGAGTAAATCCAAACTTCCCACAACATTTGGATAGGTCATTAAATAATGAGTCCATAGATATAACATTCAGGGTATTTGGATTATTCTAAGAATAAAAAATCCTCTTATCTTCTTCAAGACAATTTACTACCTCAATAGAACCTTGATCTCATATATAATAATGTGGATGAAAATATATGAATTCATGGATGGGGATCAGTGTCTGGAATATTTCTTGCTCTACTACTCATTATGGAGTCCGTATAGAGTCAAAAATATTAGTCACCACCTATGGAAAACATGTAGAACAACCCTGAGGACTATACCATTGGACCATTATTCTATTATTCTTGAAGAAATTTTTATGATACATTTATAAACATAAAAACATTACATTATTATATCCACAATAAAGGAAAAAAACAAGTCTATAAATTATCAAACAAGCCACAAAACAATTTATCAATGCATCTTTTATTTCAAAACGCACACGATTTAAAAATTTATAAAAAATCAATCCTCCCATTTAATATTATAAATAAAGTTTTTAACCCATCACCAATTTCAAAAATACCTTAACACATTAGGGAAATCCATCCATGGTTAAAAATCATTAATCCCTTTATCATATAATCAAAACCATTATCATTATCAATACATTAAAAACAAAAATTCTTTCTTAAATCAACCATTATAAATTACAAAAGGTGTATGTTATCTTAAATCTTATGACCTATAAGTATTATAAAACTCAAATTATTTTAATTGAAAAAAAGAAAATAAATTAAAAATATTTAAGCCACGCATTTTGATTCCAGATAGGATTTAAAATCAATAACATGAGAATAAAAATTAAACAACCACAAAAGAACATATAACAACCCACATAGATAACCCACATAACTAACCTCAAATATATGAATAGAAATTTATGAGAATTTATATGGATTCAAGTTTTTATCCAAGATATAAATGTAAATGGCTTGATTGTATGGGCTGGTAAAACACACACCAATATAATAATAATTCATGGGTGGATTTCCAGATCAATCACATCTATTTTAGTGTAGTTTTTCAAACCGTGAAAACAATATATGAATGTGTTCATATGTGTGTTTTAGTTCAAAAATTGATAAGATATTACCAAAATCAAAAATAGTCTCATTGGGTATATAAAACTCATTTATAATCTAGAAACCAATAATTCAATAGAAACACTCAATTCCCAACATCCCTGGACACTCAGGTCTCATCATGAGGAGGTAGTGATCATGTACCCTATCATGAACTACCTCTTCAATCATAGAACATTTTTAATCTCCATTGTACAATTACAAGACCCAAATATGTTAATGATTTCAATGTAATGTACTTATATTATTGGAGATATCATATCTAATACCATTTTTATTTTACAAACCCGGAATATCATCTAAATTGATACTCTAGTTGATTGTACACAAACACGATGAGCGGTACATATCTCTATGGTCCTTAAACCAACATCATGGAATCAATAGAACTCTATTGGGACAGATTTACCCCACAAAATATTACAATAACATATTACACTAGGAAAACATATTTAGATATATAAATCAAAAACTACATAAAAAAATTCCAATATATATAAAGAAAACTAAAAGAAAAGCATAATAACCAAAACCTACCTCTTAGTTATCCATGACCACCCACTATGTCCCAGGTCACCCAACCGTGGTAAACCACAAACAAACCGACAATGGTTGTTGAGAAAAAAACTTCTTATAATACCAAAATGGTTGAAAAAACCGAATGATATAATCTTAGAGTAGACTAAAGTGTATAGTGGGATTCAAAAAAAATATGCTATTAATTAAAAAAATCAATTATATAAAAATACAACTAAATTAGATAGTGTTTGATAATTAGTTTAATAGTATAATATTAATCATTTATAAATAATTTCTTAAACCTATCCTGTAAAATTTTCCACTTCACCATTTAAAAATTGATAATTATATTAATAATCATTGAATATTATTTCTAATGATAGAATAATATAATAAAAAATTTATATGAACACGGACATGATTTTAAAAGATGAGTAAGAGTTAGTACAATCTATTTAATTTTCATAGTAATAATAAATAGGGCTATCAAGAATGTAAACACCAGTGTCAAATAGTTACAAAGAATGTTATATTGTAACAAGTGTCAGGTATATGGATGTCATTCCTACAACCATGGTAGTATAGGGATTCAAAAATTTAATATCATATAAAATTACAACTTGAATTTTTTTGGGATTACAAATAGTCAAATGAGTCTTAAGAAAACTAGTTTCACTCACACCTATATCCCTAGATGCATTTCTGTAGCCTGAATACTTCACGTTCTATATAGATCATTTATAATGGTTTGAGTCACCTAGTGAGGCATATATCAAGTTCGTCCCATATAACTATCAAGGTTCCCCTGAAACATCAAAATAGCTGAGGGAGTTAATCATGTTATGAGCATTACAACATGTATCCTTATAAGTATCAATTATGAGAACATTCACTAATATCACATCTCAATCTCATCCAAGCCACCTGCAAAGTGAATAATCCTATTTTTAACACTAATAATTGATAAGTACAATAATCATCGAGTTAGATTATTATATTAGTAAAAGATATGATCACCATAAAATTCATATCAGGCCATAAAGAATCATAAATTTCAATTCTTAACCTTTCATAAAATATATCATTCAAAAGGGTTATAAAATTCTATTCTTTTCAAAATTTCTCATTATAATTCTAAATGGGACATTAAAATAATGATTTATTTCAAAGAATAAATCATTCAAATAATGTTTCAAACCATTAAATGGTTTGAATACATATAAAAACATGTGTTGCAATAATATTTACATGTGAATAAATCATTTATTTCAAATTAACCAAGAACACAATTATCAAATCAATGGTAAAATCAATCTAATATTGTATTTGGTAATTTAATAAATTGAATAATTTCAAAATATTTATAGAAAATAAAATAGTTCAATTCATTTTATTCATAAAACTACTTTAGTTTAGAAAAAACTAAGCCAATTCCCATAATTTGATCAAGATATCCTTTAATACTTAATTGCAAAAAAAAATCAATAAAATTTCAGCATTAAAAAATTCTAAGAAAATTTATAAGGATCAATATTATATCCTTTAAATTCATTCCATGATCATTTTCTAGATTATTGGGTCATATAATATTTTTAATGTAATTTCACAAAAATGTTAATTAGATTAATGTTATAAATTAGGTAACACACAACTATTAATTTATCTAGTAACAATGAATTAAAAAATGAAAAAAAAACTATTGATTCACCTACATGGAATATTTGGAATCCAACATCACTGAGTCTGAGATGTTACTCCATTGATTACTATCAAATGATCTATGAACATAGATCTTGATATGAGATAAGAGGTCATGGGTCAAAAATTTCACATCAATCAACCGCAATTCACAAGTCAATAATTATGTATTGGGAAAAGTAATCAAAATAATATGAGAGTTCTAAGAGGATAAATAAGACAACTAATCAAATGAGATGATATATACATGGATTGGAACTTCGATCAACCATGATATAATGTTTGGGGAGACAAAATGGCTATAGAGAGATCCAAACATACAAAGGGATTTAGGATTGAGTAGGATAATTTTATTGTTAATTAGGTGAGTTTTAAGAATTTAATTTCAGTTTTTGGAGAATTTTATAATTTTCATACTATTTCTTAGGTTCGGTCCGTGAGTTATTACTAATCATTTTCCATAAACAAACCCCCAATTAGAGAGAAATTATTGGGTTTATCACTTATTTTAACTATGAAATAACCATGTGACCCCATTAAATATTATTTTCACAAAAAGTTAAATCATTACCATGACAATAAATATTCAAAAAATAATTTTTCCTTGAAACAAAAATCAATATTTTACAGAATAAATTTTGAAGGGAAGAAAAGAATATTAACTACAGAGGGAAATCATTTTCATCTTTTAGAAATACCTCTATTGAATCCATCAATAATAATATAGTCATAAATTACTCATTTAAAAATAGTAGAAGATAAATTTCAATATTACTATAAATAAGTTATATTTTTATTTTCATACAAGAGTATGAGAACATTAGTTGGGTAGGTAAATATGAATATTTGATGAAAAATAACTTATTTAAATATAATGATAATTATTCTTCAAGTAAATGAATTTTATGATGATTGGAATCCATCAATGTAATACCCATATTAATAAAGAGTATAATAATTATAATAACATCATTATACATAAGAAATATATCTTTTTATAACCATTACAATAAGTAATCATTATCACCCATGAAAATAATTTATAAAATGAAAACCCCAAACCTTAAATTCTACATATTTGAATGTTATATAACATCATGTATAATAAATAAATATATATTAATAAAATATATAATAACCATATTCATACCTATAGTGATTTATATAAAAAAAGTTTATTCATTTATTAAATATCTATTTGATATTTTTATTTTATTTATATTATTAATTGTTATTAGCCTTGATTGTTTGTTTAATCGTAGTTTCATAATAGAGATGTATTTTAATAATTATAAAATCAATGTTAATAATTATAATATTACTATATATACTGAAAATAATATTCAATTACTTAAATATACATATTATCATATCACTAGTATTTTTCTATGATTCAGAATGATAAGGAGGGTTATGAGCTTGTTTTGGAACTTTTAACGAATAAAATGAATTTTAATGCTAATAAGGTTAATAATATTATAACCACTCATGATTCATAAAAAAAATAATATTATCACATTAATAAATAATTACACCATTATTTCATAATCAGTATTAATCCATATTATTATATTATATCATTTTACTAGTATGTGGTGATACTGACCCACAAAAGGATAAGCTATAATATATGGATGTGTATAGTTACAAATCATATTAAATTTGTATAATATATTTTTTATTGAATCATCATAATATTATTAATATTATTTTATGTTGGTGAATATATTTTCTAGAGAATTTTATATATAATAAAATACTATATGGAAGAAAAAATAAATCACAATTGTAGAGGTGGTAGTCCACAAGTATCCACTGGTGTAATGTTCCTTTACAACTGATATAAAGGCTGTAGAAATTTTCATATATTATAATAATCATAATAATGTTTTAATTATCACATTTATTCATTATACACATCCATTAATCCATTCAATTATGAGGTTATGAAAAAAAGAGATAAAATTTTTTACAGAGGTGGCAGTGTGCACATAACACAAGTGTCTTTTTCATTTTTTAGATTGTCTGAAGGGGATAAAAATGTTTGTTACATTAGTATAATAATTTTGAATTATATTATTAATTATTATTATTTAATAATTTCATGTTTATATTAATTTTTATCTTGTATAATAATAATATAAATGAGTGAGCATTGTTGAGATCATTACCTCTCCCTTTAGATGTTCTCCCTTGGGGAACAACACAAGGCTTCTTAACCTGGAATTTTAGTCAAAACTATGATTTTAGGAAATGGAGAGAGTGTATAATATTTAATAGGGTGTATTATTGGTAATTATAATTCTTTTTATTTTTTTGTTAATATGATGGAAGTTTCTCCCTTTTATAAAAGTAGAAAACAGAATTTTTATAAATACCCATTAATTTTACAATTTTTGGCATGAATCTATTCAAATGTAAATGGCCCCCAAGTGGTAAATATTGAATTATTTGGGAGGAAATTTTCTATAAAACCTCAAAATTTTATTTTCATTCATTTTTAAATGAGTGTTAAGCCTTTTCCCTCAAGATATTCACATTTTATAATATTTGTTATTACATTAGAAACTAATATTGAACAACGTAAGGTATATTTTATTAAAACTATTAGGTATTTATTTTAACCAATTTTTTTTAAATGTATAATAAAATTAATCTCTATAATATAAAATTAATTATCTAAATAATTTAATATTTATTTTAATTTAATACATTTAATTTAGAAAAAATATTCTTTAGACAAATGTGGTTTTCATCGATAACGTTTCTTAATATAATTTCTCATTTATTGCCAACTAAATGATTTTCAATATATTTATTTAATATTGTAAAAATTATATTATATTTTTTTTATTAGATAATAATTTACTAGATCAGATAAAATGAAACTATATTAATAAAACAATTATTAAAAAACAAAATTTTTATCATTATCACATTATTTAACATTAATTCTTTTATTTTTATTTCAATTTCTGAAACATAAATGAGTAATTTTATATAATTTATAAATATTTGTTATTAATATAAAAATAATTTTACCAAATTATATTTAAAATGGTGAGAAAATATATTTACATATAAGCACAATTTATTAATAAAGAAAATTTTGTAGAAAAAGGTATTTTTCAAGCATGATATATCATTTTTTTACCATACCATTTAATATATATTCCATAATATTATTTATTGTTTAGGATACCATCCTATATTATGGATATAATTTAATTTTAATATAAAATAGGTTCTTATTATTAAATCATAATGTTATAATTTTATTTTTATGTTTCATATAACACCAGCTGCAGAACATGATTTAATGAAATTTATATAATCAATTCAGGGGTCATTACGTGGTATCAAATATAATATCATGGTTTTATGAACTGATGGATTATTTTTTCATAGTATTATCTAATAAATAAACATATATGATGATAATATTTTGTTCTTATCTAAAATAAAACCATGTTGTATAGTCTTCTAGAAAATTTATATGTTTAATACATCTTCATGACCTGGATAATTGAATCATATAAAAGGGGTCAAAAAATAATTCTCATTAAGAAAAAAATCATCAAAATATCATGAAGGGAAAGATAATTATTAAATTAGATGACATTAACATGGGTGAAATATATTATTAAAAATCGAGGAATAGAATGATCAGTAATTAATTAATGATAGTATTACAAATAAAATAAATCAAACAATCTTGTACCTTGGTATAATATTTTTAGATAAAAAACATGATACATGGTGTATAATAATCATTATAAAACATATAAATGTTAAATTCAATAGAATCATAGAATAACAAGGAACTATGGCATAGAATGTATCATAGGAAGATAATAAATTGTTCGTTATGTATGAAAATCCTTCTACACATTCTACAGGGGCTCGATTACTACATTCCACTTCCCGTTTTGGACACAAGAATTATAAGTCATGTATCATTAGTGACTTTAGTATCATAACTCATTGTCTAATTTTATCCTATCAGATAATTTAGCTTAACCATTACAATTAATGGGGATATCTGACAGACATCTCCATTTAGCTTTTTTCATACACATTGATAACATTATCCTTTTCGATAGAATTGTAAAATGGAAGAAATGAATATATATTTTTAAAATAATATTAATCTTATAAATAACTAATTAATTTAAGAAATTTTATTTTCGGAAAATATGGTTATAATATTTATGAAAAGTAAAACATATTATTCATGGAGGTGGTAGTCTACATATAACAAGAATGACATAGTTTTTTTATGGAGATAGGTAAATAAAAAATATGGATATATCATCTATATAAGAAAATATTTATATACTAAAAATCTATTACAGTTTTATTATAAAGGGTAAAAAAATTATAATTGGAATAATATTACTAATTGGTTGAATGTTTACAAATGATTAAATAATTGCATAATATATTGCTATTCTTCATAGAAATATTCATAATTTTTAATGGATTTGAATAATACAATCGGAATAAAAGTTTATAAAAATGGGGGAGGATTATTTTAGAATAAAATGATGTAGTTTATAGGGAATAATAAAAAATATAAATGTATATTTTAAAGAATGGTTGGAGGATCCATAAGTAAGTGAAGAATATGGATTTTTTTTAAATATTTTCCAAATTTAAAAAATATTTCATTTTTGACTTCGAGAGTACATATAATGTAAACAATAATGTATATTATAATAATATAAAGTTGATTGACACCTCAAATAGTGATTTTGTCACATTTTTTTAAACATATTTAGGCCTTTTATCTATTTAATTTTATACTTCATCCAATATAACTTTTATTGCCACAGAATGCTTTTAAATATGTAATTTCTTTTTATACATTAAAGTAAACTCAAAAGTATTTCTAAATTTGAGAAATAATATTATTATTATGAAATGAATTTTTATATATATATTATATAAATGTTTTAAAAGTTAATTATGGTAAAATAAATTTATAACACATTAAAAAAAATAATTTAAAAAAAATAATTTAATTAATAAAATATAAAATACATGTTTATAAAATAAAATGAAAATTTTAAATATATAATTTTACATATTAAATAATTTTCATCTAAAATTAATATAAAAAAATATATTATACTTATATCTAGTGATGTAGTAAAATCCACTATATTTGAAAAAATGGTATTTGACCCTATTGAACTATAAATTATTATTTTCAAAAAAATACCAATATTTATAAGAATTATAAAAATATTTGAAATTTAAAATTAAATTTTTCTAGTCAATTTTTATTCATAAAATTTGAGGATTTTACTTTCAACGTGGAAAATATAACATTATGAAAACGTTTTTGTAAGAAAATAACGTTTTCACATATTAATAGTTCTTATGTTTATTTAATATTTATTTATAATTAAATTATTTTAAATACTTTATTTATAAAAACGTTATATTATCATCATTTCAACAAAATATATATTGATTCTTGAAATAAAAATGCACAGTGTATTAGAAGTTATTTTTGATGTAAAACATTATTATGAATAAAATTATTATTTTTAGTTGTTTATCTATATGAATATAATTTAATCTATGAATTAATATTAAAATATAAAATTATATATATATATGTATATTAACATGGTTACCTCTATTTCTGTTCACTAATCCACTAAAAAATTCATAAGGTTTATATTTTTCTAAATTTATAGTGTCATGAATCGTTTTTTGATAGAATTTTTGTGTGAAACAATCAATTTGACATTATATATACTTAAAAATTATTTTATAATAGAGTATCTAAGTATTACAGAAGTTCATTCCTTGATGTCTTGTTTACCCATGAGATGATAATAATTTATTATATAAATATAGTTGTTATAAGAATTTGAAGAAATGATTCAGATTAATTCCATGTAAGAGTATGTGGAAAATAATGTAATCATGATCTATACTAGATGAAGTAAATACTATTGAAAGTAATTTTAATTTAATTATTATAATTCTAAAAGTGATGTACTTATTTTCATTGTTTTCAAAGATTCATGAAGATCCAATGAAATAAAATATGATAGTCACTAAGAAGACTATTAAACTAATCAAAATAATTTTAATAGGCTTATAACAAAATTTTTATCATTGAATTATCACTAATAAGTAGTGAATAATTGATCAATACTATTTTTATATACATATCAAAGTACCCATCACCGCAAGATGGTATTTAGTAATGATTAATTCAACAAACCCAAACCCACACCCACACAATGGAATAAAATATATTTTTAGGGTTAACATTTCAATGTGAAAAATATATCCCTTTGTATTATATGGATTAATATATGAACAAACTACCATCTGGAATCATAATGTGAGTAAAAATGAACAATTTATTTTCTTAAAACCAAATTTTCCATATCTCTTGATTTTCTTTTATTTTATACCACACATTTTTACAACATAAACACAAAATTGACAAATGTTTGGGTAACAAAAAAATAAATTCAAATAGAAATATTCTATATTTTTGAGTATGATAATTTCTTCCACATCCAATTTACATACACTATATTAAACAAAGGGAAATTCATAATCAACCATGCATAAGAAAAAACTGCCATTTCAATTATTTAGGAAAGCACATATACAAAACCAATTTAACATGTTGTTCTTCATCCTTTCTTATATATTGGTAAATAACGTAATATACACAATATTTATCAATTAAAAATATTCTAATTTTTCCAACATTCTTCACATTTTTCTTCCTAATCGTCACACATATAAAATCATCCCAGCATCGTCCTTCTCATTAGAATATTAAAATCAATTTAAAATTATCATCATTGTATAATAGAATTTTGAAACTCTTAAATTATTCCATTCAAAAAATATATCATCAACCTATATTTTAATTTGTACTTTTGATAAGTCTAAATTACCAACATATCTTTTTTTATAAATCTAGGAATGAATTGAAGTTGTAACTAACCATATTTTCCCACAAAACCATTTCCAAGACACATTTTCCTCAATAGTGGAGTGAGGTGGTAGTTCAATACATTAGTTTCATAACATCCATAACATTCTATAGTTTGATAAATTCTTTCTTATGCATATCTGTTCAATTCATTATATCCATCATAAAAATTATCCGGCAACATTTTTTTAGTAACCAATTCACTATGATGTAGTCATCAAAATGATATCTACTTTGTGGTGTCGAATATGAGTTATGGGGTGGGGGGTCAAAATTTATCCAAGGAAATAAGAAACACTAAATTCCATGTATTTTATTGTGGACTATAACTATGGAATTGATTCCTTATATTGATCCACCCATGTTGCATGGTCACTCACTATACGTCATGAGGTCATGACGGCAATCATACACCCCACATAATAATTCATCATCTACATGGTGTGTAAAATATTGTACATTTTGGTCCTACATAATATCATCTATATATGGTATTTCATAAATTAATGAAATAATTTTATTCCTTTATCAAATTCTAGTGTGAAACCCAAAAATTTTCTTGTGGAATCCGTTCTTCTACACCATTAAATTTTTATGAATCATGAACTCCTTCCATGTCATCTAACAAAAATGATATGAATTTGTGGTCATTTTAATTATTTTCTAAACAACATTAAATCACAAAAAATGTGAGTCTAAATATGATTTATTCATTGAATGAAAAATAAAATATAATTAATCATATCCACTTTAACCAATTCCCCCAAATTCTTATAAAAATCAATGAAGCACCTATTACTCTCAATAATATAACAATTTATATTTCATTGTTTAGCAATAAAAATAAATAACTAAAAAAACATAATATTTATAAATGGATCATCATTAAATAATTATAATCGTATGTGAGAAAAATAATTTTAGTAAATAGGAACATTGAATAAATTATATCAAGAAGTTTATAATACATATTTAATCTAAAATCTACAAATATGAACTTATAAATAATTGATGATAATTTGATACCATGATAAAACAAATATTTAATATCATAAATAGTTTTTCATCCTCAAAAATTAAATCACTCAAAATATTATCTTAATAACTCGTGATTTTACTTTGTTAAAATATTTGTAAAATTTACACACATACACAAAAAAGAAATCACATCCGCCATATTTAAAAAAAATACCAAAAATATATTCTACCCATTAATATCAAAAAAATATTAATATATAATTCTCATATAAATATTCTCCCCCATATATAAAAAATCATTTATATAATTATAATAAATGTTCAATGTTTTCATATTTCTCCCACTTTATCCAAAATATCAAATGATAATAAGTGATATGGGAAACAATAAACATTCATTAGCCATTAGAAGGATGTGGCCTAATCCCCAACATCATCCGTATATTATGAAATCCTACCTTTTTAAATGGATTGGTGAACATATCATCAATTTAATCCATTATTAGAGGATATTATGCTTTTAAATAATTTACCTCTATATGTTCCTTCGATGAAATTATATTTGATATAAAAGTTATTTCTTATTGAAAATTGAACTATATTCTATTAAAAAAATAAATACCACTTTTTTATGAAATCCCAACAATTGGAGAACTATAATTCAACTTTCATGTATTCAAAATATGTTTTCCTCTACATTAATTGAGTAACTTCATGGATTTAAATGACATATTATAATTCATTTTTTCTTAATGTCAAAAAAATATTCTTGTTATATTGCTAAAAACACACCTACCTACAAGACAGAAAACTGCACTTTATGTTGATTCTTTTGTTCGATAATAAAATCCTAATATAAACATATGTAACCATGTAATCCAATATTCCCTTTCATGTCCTATTCCACTGAAAAATCATGTGTGCTTCTAAATTATTTGATAATAATATTTCCATCATTAATGTTATAATCATTTGGTGAACTTTGATACTACGAACAAAGTCTATCAAAAAAATATGCCCTTTATGTTGTAAGGAATAAATACTTCTAATCATATTTTTAAATTCTTTTGATTTATTTGAATTATTTAATATTTTTTTAATAGATTAGTTCCTACTAAAATTGTTTTTCAAATTTGATTTGAATGTTCCATTATATTAAATTTCATTAGTACCATATAAATATTGTCTTCAGAACTAAATAAAATACCCTATGATTTAAGTGATTTCAAGCTAAAATGTATTTCATGTCACGACCCATACTCAGTACCCATGCCGTGACTACCCTAAGCCTGCCTTCCATAGGCTAGGGGCTAGCGACTAGCACCAATGGCGTAAATCCCTATGTTGGGAAGGCATTGCCTTTATAAAAAGAAAACACACACAATCGGAGTACACAACTCGAAGTAAAACACTAATTAAAAACTGTATACAGAAGATGTACTAGAAAGTAAATGGGGCCAGAAATAAAATCCCAACAGTAATGTACAAGGAAAAGACAAACCAGTATAACCAAAAGACAAACAACTCGATGGTGTCTAGTAGCTCTAGGATATTCAACCACAGATCCTACCTAAAGGGTAGGTACAGATAGCCTCCACAGCTCTCCACATCCATCCGTCTCCTCTGTGTACCGACTCGTCGTGAGGTTCACCTCCAGGTACCATCCAATCCACGTACACTCCGCCTCTGTCAGCGCTATCATTCGTCTACATCCAACACAACGAGGTTCAAGAATAGCCCGTGCAGGGGTGAGTATAACTATTATTGGTAGGGACCCCGAGACCCTCAACGTCTCATAAAATCTAACAAGTATAAACAAAAATGTATGAATCATTGTATAAACATTACTTAGGTATATACCCATACATATACCTATGTTATATAATAACTCATCTCAATCATGAGGATAAAACAAACGTCATTGACTCATCTCAAACCATGATTTTCATTATCAAAACCATGAATGCTGATGAACTCCTCCTCTGTCGAGTACAGTGGGCATGTTGTGACACTGAGGCACTTCTCACTAACCATGGACGGCTAGGATAATCATCATGTCGAGTACTTCAGGTCTGCTTCCAACTACCAGGCGCTCCGTCCGTTGTGGGTATGCTACCAAATACCGGGATCTCCCCCTAATAGCCTGCAGAGGTACTCCTCCTATCAAGTACCACGAGTCTGCTGCCAAATACTGGGAGATCCTCCTCAATGGGTCTGCCATCAACTACCAGGCACTCCCTACTAGGCTATTTGAATCGCTCTGAGTCGAATAGTTTAAGCAGTCGTCAGGTCTGTCAACTACTATGACTTCGCACTCTGTACGCTCATCTTCATGATGATCTTCTCCAAAATCTACTGGTCGATACTCTAAATTTCACGAAGTCTCATGTGGATATATCTCAAATTACTACCACGTCATAGGGGTCTCAACGCAATAGACAGTGCGTCAATCGGACACCCGATATGTGAGTTATTGGCATTTCCGTCCCAAGGGCCTGGTTGGTTTTAGGATCAAACCAACCCGACTGTTCTCCAACCATTTCCAAAACTCAATTTGGATATGCCTAAAGAATCATCTCATTCAAAGGTTTTTGTCTCCACAAACGGTTCATCGATCGTACACCTATATCCCATGTTATGGACGAATAGGTGTAATCAGGTCTGACGGGTTTGGGTCCGGTCCGACCTAGGTGGACCGACCTGATCCAACCCAAACCGTGTTCGGACTGGGGTCCGATCCAATCCGTATGTCTGACCGGACCCGAAGGGGGGCCCGGCCCGAAGGCAGCCCGGTGGCTGGCCATGACGCCCGCCCGGCTGGCCGCAGCAAGCTGGGCGCGAGGCACGGAATGCCACGCCGTGTGGCCCGGAAGACCACTCCATGGGGGGGGGGGGGGTGTTTCACCCCCCTATGTATGAAATGACCGAAGCATGGCATCGGCCCCTGTAACTGTGGGACCCAAAGGGTCCCACCTTTGTACAGTGCACCGGAGGCCGACTCAGTCGGCCGCCCTCCCCTGACCACCACGACCTTAGGCCTCGGGTCTTCTCCAGTACGGCCTGACAGCTCTGCACCCCTCCACTGCATCACGCCTTGGTCACGACCTCCTACTTACCTCCCTGCAGTGCGATGACATCGCGCACCTTCACCACTTCCCGTTGTGGCCGCAGCTCTCCTCCGCGTAGCGAGGTGGTGTCACGCCCTCCTAGAGACCCGGCGACCATTGCACCTCTGGTTTCTTTCACGACTAGCCTGTCCCCGGCTGCCGTTGTTCTCTGTTGTCATTCCTCCACTGTCAACAAACATGATCAACCAAAGGGGGAAGGGTCAGCCATGTTGGTGTGGTCTTAACCCCCCAGGTTATGTTGATAACATCTGGCATAACGAATACCAAAATATTAATGACATAGTGTAACGCCCCGACCCTAGATACCTAGAGTCGGTGCATTATTACATTACATTGGCATGATCACAAAGGATCAAGTCTCTAATGACAGATTAGTTTAGTAGTCTTTGAAACACTAGATATATTCATAAGACTTACATTACATCGTAATTTTAAAAAACTACAACAACATATTGTCTTCATATCCCCTCATACTATCCCTGTAGGTCATTCATAAATTATTTCTTCACATCCTGGGAAAAATAAAACATTAAAAGGGGTTAGCTCAGATTCTTAGTAAGGATAACAATATAGTAGAAGCTTTTATTGATAAGCGTAAGCAGTTAGAGCAATTTATAACTAAAACAAAATCCTTTTTTAACATTAACTTGAGCATAATATGGAAACGATAAAATGAAATAATGCCATTTACTTATTCACATGGATATTATACTAGTCGAACGATCACATGCAATATCAATAACCACATTCATAATGATGAAATGCATAATTCTAGACTATAATAACTACATAGCCAAGGCCTCATTCCAAGACTACAAATAAGATTTTTCAAAGGCCTTGTGCCAAGACACTATTTTGTCTCATGAGACCTACCGATGCATCGAGGAGCTATAGCGGGCTCCACCCATCACTTACTAAGTCCAATGCATTCCTCATATGAACATGTTTAAACATAACATGATCATTCGTATTAAAACTAGCATATGATATAAGAATAATTTAACCACAAACCATAAATGGTATAAAAATAGCACATCCATAGTCAATCATAACTCATTATATACAATATGGAAGATTTTATTGTATCATATTAACCTTAATCGATAATAATGAATTATATTGACATATATGAAAATAACCATCAAAACTATTTGAGATAAATATCCCAATTTTCTTGAAAACATTTAAAAGTTACAATATTTGTCAATAAGCCATTTAAAAATATATTTTTAAATAAAAGTGTCCCATACCACTTTGAAACTTTTAAAAAGATATTTTATTTTAAAACTTTAATGTCCATATAAATAAATCCTTAAACCCATTTTTAAAACATGGACATTAATGAGCAAGATTTAGAAGAATAAGTCTTTAAATCATTGAAAAATGTTATTTTAGTTAGAGTTTCTAAACAATAGAGAGACAATTGAATTCAAATAATTGAGGTAATAAAAACATTGTAATATCATGAGAATAAAAGGGATTCATGATATAATATGTCACAGTACATTATAAACCCCACATAAAAGTGATTTGGTGTATAACAACAAAGAAGTCTGAATGGAATGTAAATTGAGATGAAATCACTCATAGAGGTTGTATCCCTAGGTTAAGGATAAATCAACGACATAGTTATGTTTGATAAATATAAATAAACTAAATATGATTGGATATTCAGTGTAAAACAATCAAATGACATTCACACATAATCTTGTAAAAACAACACCAATGAATTGAATGTTTAACTCAACAAATGGAGAATGAGTTAAAATTACTCTTATCAAAGTCATATCGATGACTTGAGAAATTATCAATGGAGTTATTATGTGTATCAAATGTATATCCACAGAAAATGGGAGTGGAAATTATGACATAAGCAAATGAATATTGATTCCACACATAATCATGGAGTAAAATAATCAATGAAGCTTGCGTAATGCCGAATAAATGGAAATTGAAATTTCAAATTCCCTTATCGATTTGAAAATGAATAAGTGGTGAACAATGGAATTCTCACGTAATTAAAAGTGAGATAAGAAAACCTTTACACTGTACATTTTCCTTGGCCGAAGGTAGGTTAACCTCCTGTATAATGGTGAAATAATTTTTATTGAATTATAAAAGATTCATTTACATTAATATGATATCATATATGATCTTTTAATATTTATTTGTTAATAATATCTAAGTATTGTCGTCATTTTGGGTGTTAAGTTACTCGTTTTCCTTTATATTCTTTGTTACGTAAGCTGTGTTTGTTATGGATAGGTTTTATCTTATTCATATCCATAATTATATCAATTCCTTAAACATTATTTTTAAATCATAAAATGATAATTATACTTGAATGGATACGATGGAGAATGAATCTCCTCGCTTTCGTGGAGACGGTAGTCCGTACGTACGCACGAGCGACAATATCATTATTTTGATTTCAAAATAATATATAATTGGATTTTATATCATATAGACATAATAATTATCATGTTATATTTATTATTTACATGAATTAAAAATCATTATTATACCTATCCAAATAATAATTTATTGAATGACAATTACACGACGACGTGGAGACGGTAAGTCGTACGTACACATATATGGTGACATGTCATTCAAAGGATGGATATAAAACTGAATATGGTTGTACCATATTTATAATAATATTACAGTGTATAGGAGATACTGGATTCATTATTTTATAATGAGAATAACAAATAAATAAGAAGTTGAAGAAGAAATGAATTTGAAAAAGGGTGGTAAATACATTACCTCTTCTTCAGGTTCTTCCTTTTGATTTGACCAAAAGGGCTCCGTAGGTTGGCTTTCTGTTCAAAATAAGGCCACTATGTTGTAGTGAGGGAAGTTGAGAGAGTATTTGGTCCGGGTTTGGCCGATCCAAAAGGCTTTGAAGGTGTGAAGTAATGAGAAAGGGGAGTTCACTTTTATAAGAGGGGTGAGGGGCACCTTTGGAAAAGCTAGAAATATTATTTTATAATAAATTCATATTCGGTTTCTAATGGCTAAAAAGTGGATTATTTAAATTTTAAGGTGATGATAGGTCTAAAACCACTCATTCAATAGAATTTAGACAGGTTTTTGTCATTATATTAACCTTATCATTATGTATTTACTATTAGTTAATTAATTTCACATTTACAATGTATCTTTGTATTTTTATATTGTATGGTTAATAAATAAACTATATACAACCAATAGACCTCCAAGTGGTCCATTAATGATACACATATCATGATAGAAGTCACTTAGCCGAATATTAGATTTTTATGAATTTAATATCAATTAATAATATAATATTTATTTAAAAACTCTTTTATGTCAATTTTGACACTATTCAAAAAATGATTTTTTTGAAACTCATAACAGAATGATTACATCGAAATAAGTCAATTACATCAATACTAATATTTCATGTTAACCTATAAAATTATTTTAATTCATAAAAAGTCTCCAATTATATTTATTTGATTATTTATAATATCAATTATTTTAATTTTTCACTATTATGGTAATTACTGCATCATCATTGTGTCATAAATAAACTCAATTATGTAATGTCTAAAAATTATAAATAAAATATAATTATGTAGGAAATCTTTTTATATTTCCAATTAATATTTATAACAGAATTTATCTTTTGTGTAACCCTATATTAAAAATGTTTTAATAAATAAACATTGATTTTAACACTTTAACTCTTATTTGAATTAAATAATAATAAATGTCCTAATATAATCCAAGTGGACCTAAATTATAATATTTTATTCCTAAGGTTTTTTTGGTCTATATACAGTTGTCCAATAGAATTATGACATCTGTTAAGGTGATATTAAAATCATTTTTACCCTTAATTACCCTATTTACTTTTAACCGTGGTAAATAAAAGTAAAAAAGATACTATCCACCAACAATTATTTTCATCTCAATGAACCACATTTTACTCCTTTATATTAACCACGTCTCTCGGATTTTCAAAATTCCACTCACAGAAGCGGTAAAATTAAGTTTTATGAAAAATTTAGTTTTTTAACTACCACTTAGTGGTTTCACTATTCATCACAAAATCAATGTTTCCAGAAAAATACCAAAAATTAGGCCTAAGATATATTTGATATTATGAATTAAAAAATTATTTCTATTTTAACAAATTCAAAACATATCAGTTGCATTAATTAATTTAAAAATTAATTACCGTCGTCAAAACAAATAGTGAGTTTTTAAGAGATAATAATTATCAAAAGATTGACACTTGTTTATGTCTGGTTTAAATGTGAAATATCATCCAATGACCAATATTGTATTAAATGGTAAAAATATATTCTAAATATACTTTAAAAGCACTCAAATTAATAATTTATCACTATTAATTATTTCGATTAAAAAACATGTTTTTAATTAAAATTTAGTAATTTTCTCTATTCATCAAAATATGAATGTTATTCGAAAAGTACCAAAATTTCATCCTAAGCTAATTTTGATATTACGAATCCAAAACTGAAGTCCATTTTGAAAATTAAAATTTATAAAATTTCAAAAAGTAGGTATTACTATTCATAACGTCTAGTTTGATTCGTTGTGGTGTGTTAGAATCTCGAAGTTGCATACAATGCACATCATTACATTATTCAAAGGGAAACATACCTTGGAAGCTTGGGGTATTACATTATCCCCTCCTTCAACAAATTGTGTCCTTGATATTTTTTTAAAATTGGGCTTGAGAATATAATGGAATGTCCCCCATCAGAAAAAGAGTCAATAAAACTATCACATTAAAAGAAAGTAAGATAGTTATAAAGGTCACCAATGATAACCCATACTAGGATTACATATAGGAAAACATGGATATGGACGATAAAATAAGTGTTCACTTCTGATGGAGAGGGATAGAAAACATGATCAGGAGAAAGTTGATAATAAGAAAATCACAAACTTGTGTTGGGACAAACGGTCCATAGTCTCCCATTAGGAAAAGTAAACAGACAACATTTTTTTGTTTTTAGTTACATTACATAAGGACGAGGAATATTTATGACATTGACTAAAAACATAAAGAGATATTCTTACTTTTTAAGTGGAGTTTCATCATTTAATAACTTTTTAGCACTAACTCATTTTTTTGAAAAATGAGTATTCATGAAGACTTGGTCACAATGGAAGATCTAGAATAAACTTATATAGAAATACATGATCCGCGTAGGATAAACTATATATTTACCTTGTTTTTAGAGATTAATAAAAACCAAAATGGTTAGTATAATATCTGATGACCACCCAAATGGATATTCTATTAGTGAAAAAAAAAACACTAATCTTAATTTCTAAAATTAAACAATCAATACCCCAAAGTTAAATTAATACCATTCAATAATCAAATGTCCTTAAAATCCTTCAATATAATCCAAACTAATATTGAAACTCAAAACTTATAAGAATGTAGTCTTCCACGTTAAATTGTATCTCCAAAAGACATTAATTACTCTTAAAGTCTCATACTTAAAAGTAATTAACCTAATAATTTCCATAAACAACCCAAATCACTATAAATCCACAATAAAAACATAGATAAAAATCCACAATTACTCCTCAAATGAGATTCCATACTATTCTATTTTCCTTATAACGAAATCTACCAAAATAACATTTATCACATAATTAACAAATCATTTTCCTAAACTAAGGGTATTCATTTGATAAGACATAAGATCCCAAATCAAATTATTAATGATCAATAAAATCATTTAACTAAAAATAAAAATCACACTAACCAGGGACTTCACGTAGTCCAGTGGTATGCGATAAATCCCAATCGCACTTTGATGTGGGTTCGATTCCCATATATTTGTTCGACATGACAGGTTGTCACACGGTCTGTGTGTTTTCCTTTTTTAGAAACTATATTTTATAACATTACCAAAATGAGATAAATTCCTTAAAATAACCATAACATAATTTAACCACATATCTTATTTCAAACCTTTCATTTTCATCCCAAATTATAATAACTTATAATTTCCTCAAACCCAATGATCATATAAAATGAAATGGTTTTTTATAACTATATTCACAAGAGAAAAGATAATTCTTCCTCAAATATCATTCTCACAAGGAAAACTGCAGGGTTAAAAATACAATAGAAAATTATTCCAAATTAAAACCATCAACAAGGTGCACTAATACTTTTTAAACATTTCTCCAACCATTTATTTCCACATAGCTTCTTCTTTGTCCAGGAAATTATACTATAGAATAGGGCATTCACTAAGGTAATGGACAAGTCCCCTACATTTATGGAAAATGACTGTAAATGGATTATTGGGACCATTTTTATCTTCTTCCTTAGTACTCTTCATTTTTCTTTGGCAATTATTCACTTTATATCCTTCCTTCCCACACGTAAATCATTTCTTTGTCCCATTGAGACACTTTCCTGGGTGTCTCTTTCCACATTTTCTGCATGATAGAAATTGAGGATTTTGTTCTCTATGGTCTCCACTACTGGAGATCATACCATTCATCACCTTTCTCTTCTTTGTTGAGTCCTGGAATTGGTTAATATATATATTGTTGATCATATTTTTGGAAAATTGATTTGGAATCAAGACGATATCTTTTATGCCTATCAACATTCCAATTTTTTGCTCATTTCCACCACCGTTCCCACCTTGTACATCATTCTCAAAGTCACTATGACTTCCTTGGAATCTAGCCATTGACTAAAACCAGAAAGCATTGTGTGAGTAACAGTAGTCATAAAAACATTTAGAGATTAACATGTCACCATATTCTCAATTTGAAACACATTATGATTAACCAACATCATTTACTCTCATCTTATATATACAATACATCAAATCAGTTAGTAATTAAAATGTAAATTTTCCTAAGCATATCCCCCAGGAGTGCCGTAACTAAGAGTGCAGCAAGGCCCGTTGTCGTGCACCAGTTCCCGTTCGATTCTAGCTCAAAGCGGTGTTTTCAGGTTTTACCCCTAGTTAGATCTATGCTAGAGCCACCTCTACCTTCTCGTATCTAGACAGGGATGTATAGCTCGAAAAAATCACAAAATATTTACAATACAAAAATTTAGGAAGTTCTTCTATAATAATCCTCAAAGTTCATCTTAGGTCTAAGTTCTCTAATCAGAGTTTATCTAAATCTAGCTTCCAAGGTTTGTACTAAATTTCCTCTACTACCAACTGTAACGCCCCGACCCTAGATACCCAGAGATGGTGCATTATTACATAACATTGGCATGATCAAAAAGGATCAAGTCTCGAAAGACAGATTAGTTTAGTAGTCTTGGAAACACTAGATGTATTCATAAGTCTTACATTACATCATAAGGTAAAAAAACTACAATAACATATTTTCATCATATCCCCTCATATTATCCCTATAGGTCATTCATAAATTACTTATTCACATCCTAGGAAAAAAACATTGAAATGGGTGAACTCATATGCTCAGTAAGGATAACAATATAGTATAAGCTTTCATAGACAAGTATAAACACTTAAAGAAATTTATAACTAAAACAAAAGCCTTTTAAACTTGAACATAAGCATAATATGGAAAAGATAAAATGAAATAATTCCATTTACTTATTCACATGGATATTCTACTAGTCAAAAAATCACATTAAATATCAATAACCACTTTCATAATGATGGAATTCATAATGCCAGAATATCATAACCACATAGCCAATGCCTCGTGCCAAGACTAGAAATAAAATTTTTCCAAGGCCTTGTGCCAGGACACTAGTTTTTCTCATGAGACCTAACGATTCATCGAGGATCTATATTGGGCTTCACCAATCACTTACTATGTCCAATGCATTCCTCATATGAACATGTTTAAACATAACATGAACATTCGTATTAAAACTAGCATACGAAATGACAATACTTTAACCACAAACAATGAATGGTATAAAAATAGCACATCCATAGTCAAACATAACTCATTCGATACAGTAGGAATGATTGTATTGTATCATATTAACCTCAATCGATAATAATGAATGATATTGACATAGATGAAAATAACCATCAAAACTATTTGAGAGAAATATCCCCCTTTTCTTGAAAACATTTAAAAGTCCATCTATTTCTCAAGAAGCCATTTAAAAATTTGTTTTTGAATCAAAGTGTCCCATACCACTTTGAAACATTTAAAAGGAGTTTTAATTTTAAAACATTAGTTTCCATATAAATAAATCCTTGAAACCATTTTTAATAATGGGCATTAATGAGCAAGATATAGAAGAATAAGTCTTTAAAACATTTAAAAATGGTATTTTAGTTAGAGTTTATAACCAAAAGAGAGACACTTGAATAAAAATAATTGAGGTAATCAAAACATTGTAATTTCATGAGAATAAATGGATTCATGGTATACTATGTCCAAGTACATCATATACACCACATAAAAGTGATTTGGTGTATAACAATGAAGTATTCTCAATTGAATGTAAATTGAGATGAAATCTCTCATAAAGGTTGTATCCTTATGTTAAGGATAAATTAACGACATAGTTATGGTTGACAAATATAAATACACTAAATATGATTGGATATTCAGTGTTAAACAATCAAAGGATAGTCACACATAATCTTGTAAAAACAACACCAATGAATTAGATGTTTAACTCAACAAATGGAGAATGAGTTAAAATTAATCTTATCATTTTCATATCGATGACTTGAGAAATTATCAATGGAGTGATTATGTGTATCAAAATTATATCCACAGAAAAGGGCAGTGGAAATTACGACATAAGAAAATGAATAGTGATTCCACACATAATCTCGGAGTAAAATAATCAATGAAGTTTGCGTAAAGCCGAATAAATGGAAATTGAAATTTCAAATTCCCTTATCAATTTGGTAACATATGAAACATACACCAATGAAAGAAGGATAATAAAATGATGATGTATATATCCATAAATTAAAGTATATTACACAATGAATACAATCATGGTTAGTACACACACCACATGCAATAAATAAGTGGTGAACAATAGAATTTTTACGGAATTAAAAGTGAGATAAGAAACACCTTACTTTGTACTTTTTCCTTGGTCGAAGGTAGGTTAAACTCCTTTATAGTGGTAAATTAATTGTTATTGAATTATAGAAGAATTATTTACATTAATATGATATCATATATGATCTTTTAACATTGATTTGTTAATAATATCTAAGTATTGTCGTCATTTCGAGTGTTAACTTACTCGTTTTCCTTTATATTATTTGTTATGGACAGGTTGTATCTTATACATATCCAGAATTATATCAAGTCCTTAAACATTATTTTTAAATCATAAAATGATAATTATACTTGAATGGATACGATGTAGAATGAATCTCATCGCTTTCGTGGAGACGGTAGTCCGTACGTATGCACAAGCGACAATATCATTATTTTGATTTAAAATAATATATAATTGGATGGTATATCATATATACAGAATAATTATCATGTTATATTTATTATTTTCATGAATTACACATCATTATTATACCCATCCAAATAATAATTTATTGAATGACAATTACACCACGGCGTGGAGACGGTAAGCCGTACGTACGCACGTTTGGTGACATGTCATTCAAAGGATGGATAGAATACTGAATATGGTTGTACCATATTTATAATAATAGTAATGTATATAGGAGATAATGGAATCATTATTTTATAATGGGAATAACAAAGAAATAAGATGTTGAAGAAGAAAATAATTTGAAAAAGGGTGGTAAAAACATTACCTCTTCTTCGCGTTCTTCCTTTTGATTTGATCAAAAGGGATCATTAGGTTGGCTTTACAATCAAACTAAGGCCACTAGATTGTATTGAAGGAAGTTGAGAGAGTATTTTATAAGGTATTGGCCGATCGAAAAGGCATTGAAGGTGTGATGTAATGAGAAGGGGTGCTCCCTTTTATAAGAGGGGTGAGGGGCACCTTTGGAAAAGCTAGAAATATTATTTTATAATAAATTCATATTAGGTTTCTAATGGATCCAAAGTTGATTATATAAATTTTAAGGTGTAGATAGGCTGAAAAAAACTCATCCAATAGAATTTAGACAGGTTTGGTTCATTATATTTTCCATATCTTTAAGTATTAACTCTTAGTTAATTAGTTTCACTTTTACAATGTCTCTTTTTATTTTTATATTATATCGTTAATAAACATACTATATACATCCAAACGGCCCCCAAGTGGTCCATTAATGATACACCTATCATGATATATGACTATCGGCCAAACCTTATATTTTTAGGAATTTAATATAATTTAATAATATAATATTTGTTTTAAAAACTAATTTACGTCAATTTTGACACTATTCAATAATTGATTTTTTTTTGGAACTCATAACAGAATTATTATTTCCAAAAAAAAGTCAATTAAATAAATCCTAATATGTCATATTAACTTATAAAATTAGTTTAAGTCATAAAAAGTCTCCAATTATTTTTATTTGGGTATTTATAATATCAATTATTTTAATTTTTCAATATTATGGTAATTACTGCATTATCATTGTGTCATAAATAAGATAATTTATTTAATGTCTATAAAATTATAAATAAAATAGAATTATGTAGGAAATATTTTTATCATTCTAGGGAATATTTATAATCGAATTTATCTTATGTGTAACCCTATATTAAAAAAATATTTGTAATTAAACATTGATTTTAACTCTTTTAACTCCTCTTCGAATTAAATAATAATAAATGTCCTAATCTAATCCATGTTTACCTAAATGATAATATTTTATTCCTAAGGTTGTTTGTGGTCGAGATACACTTGTCCAAAAGAATTAGGACATGTGTTAAGTTAATATTAATATCATTTTTACCCTTAATTACACTATTTACTTTTAACCGTGGTAACGACAAGTAAAAAGTTACTATACACCAAAAATTATTTTCATTTCAATGAACCACATTTTACTCCTTGATATTAACTTTGTATCTCGGATTTTCAAAATTCCACTCACAGAAGAGGTAAAATTTAGTTTTATTAAAAATTCAGTTTTTTAACCACTTAGTGGTTTCACTATTCATCAAAAAATCAATGTTTCCAGAAAAATACCAAAAATTAAGCCTAAGCTATATTTGATATTATGAATTAAAAAATGATTTAAATTTTACCAAATTCAAAACATATTAGTTGCATTAATTAATTTAAAAATTAATTCCCGTCGTCAAAACAAATAGCGTGTTTTTAAGAGATAATAACTATCAAAAGATTGACACTTGTTTATGTCTAATTTAAATGTGAAATCTCGCCGAATGACCAACATTGTATTAAATGGTAAAAATATATTCTAAATATAATTTAAAATCACTCAAATTAATAATTAATCACTATTAATTATTTCGATTAAAAAACTTTTTTTTAATTAAAATTTAGTAATTTTCACTATTCATCAAAATATGAATGTTATCCGAAAAGTACCAAAATTTTATCCTAATCTAATTTTGATATTACAAATCCAAAACTGAAGTCCATTTTGAAAAATAAATTTTATAAAATTTCAAAAAGTAGGTATTACTATTCATAATGGCTAGTTTGATTCGTTGTGGTGAGTTAGAATCTCAAAGTTGCGTATAATGCATGTCATTGAATTATTCTAAGGGAAACGTACCGTGGAAGCTTGGGGTATTACATTCTCCCCTCCTTCAATAAATTGTGTCCTTGCTATTTTTTTAAAATTCGGATTGAGAATATAATGGAATGTCCCTCATCAGAAAAAGTGTCAATAAAACTATCACATTAAAATAAAGAAAGAGAGCAATAAAGGTCATCCAATATAACCCATACTAGGATTCCATGTAGGAAAAAATGGATATGGAAGATATACTAAGTGTTCAGTTCTGATGGATAGGGATAGAAAACATGATCAGGAGAAAGTTAACAATAAGAAAATCACAATCTTGTGTTGGTACAAACGGTCCTTAGTCTCCCAGTAGGAAAAGTAAACGGAAAACATATTTTTTTTAAGTTACATTACATAAGGATGAGGAATTCATTTATGATATTGACTAAGAAAATAAAGATATATACGTACTTTTTATGTATATTTCCATCATTTAATAACTTCTTACCACTAACTCATTTTTTCTGAACAATGAGTATTCAAGAAGACTTGGTCACAATGGAAGAGCAAGAATAAACTTCTATTGAAATACATGATCCATGTAGGATAAACTACATATTTACCTTGTCTTTAGAGAGTAATAAAAACCAAAATGGTTATTATAATATCTGATGAACACCCAAATGGATATTCCAATAGACAAAAAAACACTAATCTTAATTTATAAAATTAAACCATCAATACCCCAAAGTTAAATAAATACCATTCAATAATAAATTTTCCTTAAAATAATTCAATATAATCCAAAATAATATTGAAACTCAAAACTTATAAGAATGTAGTATTCCACATTAAATTGTATCTCCAAATGACATTAATTACTCTTAAATTCACATAATTAAAATTAATTAACCTAATCATTTCCATAAACAACCCAAATCACTATAAATCCACAATAAAAACATAGATAAAAATCCACCATTACTCCTCAAAATAAATTCCATACTATTCTATTTTCCATACAACAAAATATTCCAAAATAACATTTATCACTTAATTACCAAATCATTTTCCTATACTAAGGGTATTCATTTGATAAGACATAATATCCCAAATCAAATTATTAATGATCAATAAATACATTTAACAAAAAATAATAGTCACACTAACTAGGGACTTCACGTAGTACAGTGGTATGCGATAAATTCCAATAACACTTTGGTTGTGGGATCGATTACCTCAGCTTTTTCCAACGCAACGGGTTGTCACACGGTCTATGTGTTATCCTTTTTCAAATACTATATTTTATAACATTACCAAAATGAGATAAATTCCTCAAAATAACCATAACATAATTTAACCACAAATCTTATCTAATACCTTGCATTTTCATCCCAAATTATAATAACTTATAATTTCCTCAATCCCAATGATCATATAAAACCAAATGGTTATTTATAACTACATTCACAAGAGAAAAGATAATTCTTCCTCAAATATCATTCTCACATGGAAAACTGTAGGGTTAAAAATACAATAGAAAATTATTCCAAAGTAAACCCATCAACAAGGGGCACTAATACTTTTTAAACATTTCTCCAACCATTTATTTCCACATAGCTTCTTCTTTGTCCAAGAAAATATCCTATAGAATATGTCATTAACTCGGGTAATGGCCAGGTCCCATACATTTATGGAAAATGACTATAAATGTATTCTTGGGACCATTTTTATCTTCTTATATAGTACTCTTCATTTTTCTTCGGCAATTATTCTCTTTATGTCCTTCCTTCCCACACGTAAAGAATTTATTTGTCCCATTGAGACAATTTCCTAGGAGTCTACTTCCACATTTCATACATGACGGGAATTGAGGATTTCTTTCTCCGTGGTCTCCACTATTGGAGATCTTATCATTCATCACCTTTCTCTTCTTTGTTGAGTCCAGGAATTGGTTAATATATACATTGTTGATAATATTTTTGAAAATTTATTTGGCATAAAGACGGTATCTTTTACGCTTATCAACATTCCATTTTGTTGCTCATTTCCACCACCATTCCCACCTTGTACATCATTCTCAAAGTCACCATGACTTCCTTGGAATCCAGCCATTGACTAAAACCAGAAAGCATTGTGTGAGTAACAGTAGTCATAAAATCATTTAGAGATTAACATGTCACCATATTCTCAATTTGAAACACATTAGGCTTAACCAAGGTCATTTACTCTCCTCTTATATATATAATATGTCAAATAAGTTTGTAATGAAAATTTAAATTATCCTACGAATATCCCCCGGGAGTGTTGTAACCAAGAGTGAAGCAAGGCCCATTGTCGTTCACCAGTTCCCATTCGATTCTAGATCAAATCAGTGTTTTCAGGTTTTACCCCTAGGTACATCTATGTCAGAGCCACCTCTACCTACTCGTATTCAGAAAGGGTTGTATTGATCGGAAAACTCACAAAATCTCTACAATACAAAAATTCTAGTATGTTCTTCTATACTAATCCTCAATGTTCATCATAGGTCTACGTCCTTTAATAAGAGTTTATCTAAATCTAGCTGTCATGGTTTTTACTAAACATCCTTTGATACCAACTATAACTCCTCGAACCTAAATACCAAGAGTCGGTGAATTATTACATAACATTGGCATGATCACAAATGATCATGTCTTGAAATACCGATTAGTTTAGTATTCTTGGAAACTCTATATATATTCATAAGTCTTACATTACATCATAAGGTAAAAGAAACTACAACAACATATTGTCTTCATATCCACTCATATTATCCCTACAGGTAATTCATAAATTACTTCTTCACATCCTGGTAAAAATAAAACATTGAAAGGGGTGAGCTCAGATGCTCAGTAAGGATAAAAATATAGCAGAAGCTTTCATAGATAAGCATAAACACTTAAAGCAATTTATAACTAAAACAAAATCTTTTTAAACATGAACTTCATCATAATATAGAAAAGATAAAATTAAATAATGTTATTTACTTATTCACATGGATATTCTACTAGTGAAACAATAACATGCAATATCAATAATCACATTCATAATGATGGAATGCATAATTCTAAACTATCATAACCACATAGCCAAGGCCTCGTGCCAAGACTACAAATAAGATTTTTCCAAGGCCTTGTGCCAAGACACTAGTTTGTCTCATGAGACCTACCGATGCATCGAGGAGCTATAGCGGGCTCCACCCATCACTTACTAAGTCCAATGCATTCCTCATATGAACATGTTTAAACATAACATTAACATTCGTATTAAAACTAGAATACGAAATGAAAATACTTTAACCACAACCCATGAATGGTATAAAAATAGCACATCCACAGTCAAACATAACACATTCGATACAATAGGGAATATTGTAATGTATCATATTAACCTCAATCGATAATAATGAATGATATTGACATAGATGAAAATAACCATCAAAACTATTTGCGAGAAATATCCCCCTTTTCTTGAAAACATTAAAAAGTCACGCTATTTGTCAAGAAGCCGTTTAATAATAGATTTTTGAATCAATTTGTCCCATAACACTTTGAAACTTTTAAAAGGGGTTTAAATTTTAAAACTTTAATGTCCATATAAATAAATACATAAAACCATTTTTAAAACATGGACATTAATGAGCATGATATAGAAGAATAAGTCTTTAAAACATTTAAAAATGGAATTTTAGTTAGAGTTTCTAACCAAAAAAGAGACACTTGAATTCAAATAATTTAGGTAATAAAAACATTTTAATATCATGATAATGAAGGGATTCATGATATAATATGTCAAAGTACATTATATAGACCACATAAAAGTGATTTGGTGTATAACAACAAATAAGTCTCAATGGAATGTAAATTTAGATGAAATCTCTCATAAAGGCCGCATCCTTAGGTTAAGGATAAATCAATGACATAGTTATGTGTGGAAAATATAAATACAATAAATATGATTAGATATTCAGTGTAAAACAATCAAAGTACATTCACACATAATCTTGTAAAAACAACACCAATGAACTGGATGTTTAACTCAACAAATGGAGAATGAGTTAAAATTACTCTTATCAAATTCATATCGATGACTTGAGAAATTATAAATGGAGTGATTATGTGTATCAAAAGAATATACATAGAAAAGGGGAGTGGAAATTATGGAATAATAAAATAAATAGTGATTCCACACATAATCTCGAAGTAAAATAATCAATGAAGATTGCGTATAGCCGAATAAATGGAAATTTAAATTTCAAATTCCCTTATCGATTTGGTAACTTACGAAACATACACCCATGAAAGAAGGATAATGCAATTATGATGTATATATCCATAAATTAAGGTATATTACACAATGAATACAATCATGGTCAGTACACACACCACATGAAATAAATAAGTGGTGAACAATGGAATTCTCATGGAATTAAAAGTGAGATAAGAAACCCCTTACTTTGTACTTTTTCCTTGGTCGATGGTAGGTTAACATCCTTTATAATGGTGAAATAATTTTTATTTAATTATATAAGAACCATTTACATAAATATGATATCATATATGATCTTTTAACAATGATTTGTTAATAATATCTAAGTATTATCTTCATTTCGGGTGTTAACTTACTCATTTTCCTATATATTCTTTGTTACGTAAGTCGTGTTTGTTATGGATAGGTTGTATCTTATTCATACCCAAAATTATATCAAGTCCTTAAACATTATTTTTAAATCATCAAATGATAATTATACTTGAATGGATGTGATGGAGAATGAATCTCATCGCTTTCGTGGAGACGGTAGTCCGTACGTACGCACGAGCGACAATATCATTCTTTCGATGTTAAAATAATATATAATTGGATGGTATATCATATAGAAAGATAATTATCATGTTATATTTATTATTTACATGAATTACACATCATTATTATACCAATCCAAATAATAATTTATTGAATGACAATTACACCACGACGTGGAGACGGTAAGTCATACTTACGCACATATGGTGACATGTCATTCAAAAGATGGATAGAATACTGAATATGGTTGTACCATATTTATAATAATATTACAGTATATAGGAGATACTGGATTTATTATTTTATAATTGGAATAATAATGAAAGAAGAAGATGAAGAAGAAAAGAATTTGAAAAAGGGTGATAAAAACATTACCTCTTCTTTAGGTTCTTCCCTTTGATTTGATCAAACGGAATCCTTAGGATGGCTTTCTAATCAAAATAAGGCCACTAGGTTGTAGTGAGGGAAGTTTAGAGAGCATTTGGGTAGGGGTTGGCCGAACCAAAAGGCTTTGAGGGTGTGATGTAATGAGAAGGGGGAGTACCCTTCTTTAAGAGGGGTGAGGGGAACCTTTGGAAAAGCTAGAAATATTATTTTATAATAAATTCATATTCGGTTTCTAGTGGCTCAAAAGTTGATTATTTAAATTTTAAGGTAGGGATATGTCGAAAAACACTCAACCAATATAATTTAGACAGGTTTGGGTCGTTATATTGACCTTATCTTTAAGCATTAACTCTTAGTTAATTAGATTCACTTTTACAATGTCTCTTTATATTTTTATATTATACGGTTACTAAACAAACTATATACATCAATTAGACCCCTAAGTGGTCCATTAATGATACACCTATCATGATATAAGTTTCTTGGTAGAACCATATATTTTTAGGAATTTAATATAAATTAATAATATAATATTTGTTTTAAAAACTCTTTTATGTCAATTTTGACACTATTCAATAATTGATTTTTTCGAAACTCATAAAAGAATTATTACTTCAAACTAAGTCAATTAAATCAATCCTAATATGTCATATTAACCATGAAAATTATTATAATTCATAAAAAGTCTCCAATTATATTTATTTGGGTATTTATAATCTAAATTATTTTAATTTTTCACTATTATTGTAATTACTGCATCATCATTGTGTGATAAATAAATTAAATTATTTAATGTATAAAAATTATAAATCAAATATCATTATGTAAAAAATATATTTATCTTTCTAATTAATATTTATAATCGAATTTATCTTATTTGTAACCCTATATTAAAAAATTTTAGTATATAAACTTTGATTTTAACTCTTTTATGTCTTCTTTGAATTAAATAATAACAAATGTTCTAATCTAATCCAAGTGGACCTAAATGATAATATTTTATTCCTAAGGTTGTTTGTGGTCGAGATACACTTGTCCAATAGAATTAAGACATGTGTTAAGGTAATATTAATATCATTTTTACCCTTAATTACTCTATTTACTTTTAATCGTGGTAAATAAAAGTAAAAAGTTACTATTCCCCAAAAATTATTTTCATCTCAATGAACCACATTTTACTCCTTGATATTAACCGTGTCTCTTGGATTTTCTAAATTCCACTCACAGAAGCAGTAAAATTATGTTTTATGAAAAAATCTGTTTTTTAACCACTACATAGTGGCTTCACTATTCAACAAAAAAGGAAAGTTTCTAGAAAAATACCAAAAATTAGGCATAATCTATTTTTAATATAATGAATTCAAATATGATTTCTATTTTACCAAATTCAAGACATATTAGTTGCATTAGTTAATTTAAAAATTAATTCCCGTTGTCAAAACAAATAGCATGTTTTTAAGAGACAATAACTATCAAAAGATTGACACTTATTTATGTCTGGTTTAAATGTGAAATCTCATCAAATGACCAAAATTGTATTAAATGGTAAAAATATATTATAAATATACTTTAAACCCACTCAAATTAATAATTTATCACTATTAATTATTTTGATTAAAAATATTGTTTTTAACTAGAATTTAGTAATTTTCACTATTCATCAAAATATGAAAGTTATCCGAAAAGTACCAAAATTTCACCCTAAGATAATTTCGATATTACGAATCCAAAACTGAAGTCCATTTTGAATGATAAAATTTATAAAATTTCAAAAGGTAGGTATTACTATTCATAACGACTACTTTTATCGGTTGTGGTGTGTTAGAATCTCGAAGTTGCGTACAATGCACGTCATTGAATTATTCAAATGTAAACGTACCGTGGAAGCTTGGGGTGTTACATATAGAATGGGAAAAAAACAACTAAAATCCCCCTAATTTGTTTGATGGTTGTTCATTGATGAAGTCACAGGAAAAAGGCTGCATCATTTCGTTGATGTCATTAAAGAAGAAGCCAAGGATGGCATCTGTGTTCTTTGTGGGTGAGACTTCCCTTTCTTGCCCGGGTCGAAGAAGGAAGAAGATCATGTTCGTCGATCTTCGGTGGAAGGAGCATTCTTCGAATTCTTCGTTGAGATGATAAAGTTCTCTCTCATGTCCCAGCCAAATGAATTTCCAACCAAATCATATAATATCTCTCTATATTATTTAATCATTGGCTTGAATTCAAAATAATTCAACAGTTGAATTAATTAAATTAGGGGGTTCAATTAATTCTATGTGGGTTGGAAAATATAATTTGTGGGGGAAGTTCAAGGGTCCCCCTCCCACTTTATGGAGATTTACAATGGGATAAAGCCTATGTGGTCCCCACACTAAATATCCTCCCAAGGGAGGTATTTTGCGTGTGGGCCTCACCTTCATAACATCTCATTGGAGGTTATGGTGGGGTGGCCCCCATCACTAACATCCTCTTGGAGCATATAACCACCATGAAATAGAAATAATCTATCAAATTATTTTTATTTAACATTATTAATGTATCGCAAAAAATATATCATCCAAACACGTTTAAATGCAATTATAGTGAAGGTCTTGCTAAGCAATCACCGATGCTGTGAATTCAACAGTGCCCTCAAAATTTGATTCCCATGGCGGAGGAGTGCACGGTATTTGGCGGTAGACCCACGATACTTGAAAGGAGGAGTACCTATGCATGCTATTAGGGGGAACACCCTTTATATGGCTGCAGACCCACAGTGGACGGAGGGCCTAGTAGTTGGAAGCAGACCCGTGATACATGATAGGAGAGGTACCTAAAAATTCTAAGGTTAGTGAGAATTACCTCAGTGTTGAATCGGTCAAGCAGTCGTCAGGTCAATCAGCTATTAGGTCTCCACACTCTGTACGCTCCTCTCCAGGAGGATCCGCTTCACGAGATAATGGTTGATACTCCCAATGTCACGAAGTCTAATGTTCACTTAACTCAAAAGACATCCACATCATAGGGGTCTCAACGCAACAGATGGCGCATCAATCAGACGTGGGGTCAGTGAGTTATTGGAATTTCCGTCCCATGGGCCCGGTTGTTTTTAGGTTCAATCCAACTAAAAATTACTCCAACTGTGTCCAAAACTCAAGTGGGTTTTCACTAATGAATTATCTCATTCAAAGTATTCCATCACTGCAGATGATTTGTCGATCGGACACATGTAGACCGAGTTATGGGCAATTAGGTGTAATCGTGTCTGACGGGTTCCGGTCTAATCTGAATCCGTATGACCGACCCTACCCGACCTGACCCGTGTCCGGACTAGGGTCCAACCCGGTTCGTGGGTCTGACCTGACCCGAAGGGGCGGCCCGGCCTGAAAGTGGCCCAGCCTGATGGTGGCCCGGCCTGGCCCGGTAGGCCATGTGGCCTAGCCCGACTGACTGCCTGGCCCAGTGGCTGGCCGCAGGGCCTGGCTGGCTGGCCGCAGCTAGTTGGCTGTGGGGCCCGGCCGTCCATGCCGTGGGTGGGGTGTGCCATGCTCTCCTATGTTCATTACGGCCAGCGCATGGCGTCACCCCCAATAACGGTGGGACCCTAAGGGTCCTGCCTCTGTAGCACGCACTGGCAACTGGCTCAGCCAGCCGCCCTCCCCTAACCACCACTGCCTTAGGCTGCGTGCCTTCAATGGTGCGGCACGATAGCACTGCGCCCTTGCTCTCCCACTATAGCCCTCCCTGACCGTGGTCCTGCACCGCCGGCAGGGCACGATGGCGCAGCGCCCCTCCTTCGCGGCCCACCTTGGTCGCGGCCTCCTACAATCCTTCTTACGGTGTGATGGTGCCACACACCTCTACTACATCCCATCATCGCCGCAGATCTCCTTCACATAGTGAGGCTGTGCCGCACCCTCTTCCAAACCCGGTGTCCTTTGGGCCACCGGTTTCTTTCGCGGTTGGCCCATTGTTGGCCGTCGTTGTTCGCTGTGGTCCGTTCCTCCATCATCAATAAAAAAAGATCAACCAAAGGGGGAAGGGTTCTCCATGATGGTGCAGTTTGAACCCCCCCCCCCCAATTATTATGTTGATAACATTTGGAATAACGAATACAAAAATATTAATGACGTAGAACGGGGAAAAATAACTCAAAACCCCTAACTTGCTTGACGATTTTTCATTGACGAAGATGTGGGAAAAAGGTGGTGTAATTTTGTTGACGTCGGGAAAGAAGAAGCTGAGGATGGAATCAGGGTTATTCGTGCATGACGCTTCCCTTTCTTGCACCGGTCGAAGAAGGAAGAATATGGTGTTCGTCGATCTTCAGTGGAAGGATTGTTCTTCGCATTATTCGTTGAGAGGATAAAGTTCTCTCTCAAGTCCAACCCAAATGAATTTCCAAACAAATGAAATAACTGATTTTATTATTATTTAATTGTTGGCTTGAAATAAATTGAATTCAAAAGTTGAATTAATTAAACGAGGGTGTTTAATTAATTCAAAGTGGGTTGGCACATTTAATTAGTCGGGGAAGTCCAAGGGTTCACACCACCCCCCCCCCCACATTATGGAGTGTTAAAAGGGGCTACATCACGTGTGGTCCCCATGATAATTATCCTCCCAAGGGAGGTTATGTGCAGGTGGGACCCTCTTACTTTACCTCTCATGGGAGGTTATAGTGTGGTGGCCCGCACCACTATCCTCCTCTTGCAGCATATAACCACCATGCAATAATAATAAGTTATCACCCTATTTTTATTTATCTTTATTAATAAAACCCAAAAAATATATCATCCAAACTCATTTAAACAGAACTACGGTGAAGGTATTACTAAGCAATCACTGACGCTGCGAGTTCGACGGTGCCCTTGAAATTGGATTCTGAGTACTCATTCATGAGTTATAAAAACTCGCTCGCACGTTTATTGAACATACCCAAGAAAAACGTATGAAATTTATTCCGAGCACACTGGGCCTCAGAATCAAAAACAGTCAATTTTTCCAAACTCGTAAAATTCCCATGTATTTTAAATAAATTCCACAAAAATTTCGTTTCTTTAAATTCTCCCCACCATAGGGGATTACGTCCCTCTAAGATACATATCACACTAAGGAAACAAATGAGGGTACTAAGAACGCATCTATGCCTCCCTCTCCCATGTGCTCTCATAGAGGTTCTCTTATTACCAACGTACGTGCAGCAGAGGTATCGTCCATCCATGTAAGACATGCTCATGTTGATCCTCAATCTCCACTGGAACCTCCATGAAAGTCATCCCATCATCGATATCCAGCTCCCCATGGTCGATGCTGTGGGATGGGTCATGCATGTTTCTCCATAGCTGATATATGTGGAAGACGTCATGTTCCTGTTGCAACTGAGGTGGAAGAGCCAAGCGGTAAGGCACCTCACCTACTCTGCTGAGGACCTGGAAAGGTCTGATGAATCTCAGAGATATCTTGCCTCCTCTTCCATATCTGCATAGACCTCATCGTGGTGAGACCTGTAATAAGGCGTGGTCACCATCCCTGAACTTCGGAGGTCTCTATAGATTTGGACGAGGTAGCAAGATATCTCTGAGATTCATTATACCTTTCCAGGTCCTCAGTAGAGTAGGCGAGGTGGCTTATCACTTGGATTTTCCACCTTAGTTGCACAGGGTGCATGATGTCTTCCACGTATCTCAACTGAGAAGATAAGTTCACGAACCATCCCACATCATCGACCATGGGATCTAAACATCGATAACAGTGTGACTTTCATGGAGGTTCCAGTGGATATTGAGGATCGACAGGAGAGGGTCCTACGTGGACGGAAGATACCTATGGTGTGATTACCTTGGTAGCACGAGAACCTCCAGGAGAGCACATAAGAGCCGGAGGCTCAGATGGGTTTATAGTACCATCATTTGTTACCTTATTGTGAGTTGTATATTAAAGGAACATAAGGACCTTAGTTGGGGATAATGTAAAGACTTGGAATGTTTGGGTAATTGTTTTTATTGTAACACCCCAAAATGGTAAAGGGTTAAATGACTAAATGATATGACTCTTTTCAACAAGGTACACCTTCCTTTTCAGAAGCCTGTCTGATTAGAATTCTATAGTTAAGCATGTTTGGCCTAGAGTAGTTATCAGGATGGGTGACCTTCTGGAATGTTTTCCAGGGTGTGTGCGAGTGAGGACAAAGCACACTAGAACGGACAAGTTATGGCATGTGGGGACTTTCATTATTCAGATGACCTGTTTGGGAACGTGGGTGGGCCCCAGGGTGGGGACAATATGCCTGTATGGAAACTAATGGGTGGGGCTCAATTCATACATTTGGTATCAGAGGAAGTACCTGCACTGCCAGGGTTGATATGTAGGGCCCACAATGAGGATGTTGTGCTCTAAAGGGGGCTGATTGTAACACCTACAAATGATAAATGTTTAAATTACTAAATGATATGACTAATGGAAACAAGTTGAATCTTCCTTTTCAAGATTTATTCTGATTAGAACTCCACAATTAAGAGTGCTTGGCCATGAGTAGTTATCAGGATGAGTGAACTTATAGAACTTTTCCCAGGGTGTGTGTGAGTGAGGAAAAGGCACACTGGAAAAGACAAGTGTTGTCCTGTGGAGACTTTCATTAGTCAGATGACCTGCTCGGGCACGTGGGTGGTCCCCAGGGTGGGGACCACGTTCCAATAGCGTAACTAGTGGGAGGGGACCAGTTGTTACATTTCATCCCTCTAAGAATAGATAACTCAAATAAATCAAATATATTCTAAAAAAATCTATCTCATTTTTACATAGTTATCATAAAATATTTTATCATCTAAATAATCAATAAAAATAACAGATAACTATTTATCATTTTTATAATGATATTTTTTTAAACTCTTACTAATCGGAAATTAAAATTCATCAAATAAGTAAACATATTTGAATAACATGGTCATGGAGTATGTTTCAACACATATAAATCATTTTATAATCTGAAAAATATATACTATCATTATCAATAAATAAACTACTTATTTTATCAATATATACATCTTATTCTAATTAACCATTAAGAATGTTAAATTACAAATTCAGTTAATATTATACTATATTGAATTTTTTCGTAATACAAACAATATTTTAAATCGATGAATATCCTTTTAATTCCATCCATTCATCGTTTCTCACCACTTCTCCCTTTTCATTTATTTTTATCATAAACAACCACTTTTCCCTAAAAACATTATTTTCATTATGATTGGGTAAAACCCAAAATTATACTTTTTCTATATCGGATCTCGTTATTCAATCATTGTAACAAATCAATAATTTTTATTTTTAGAACCTCTTGAAATAGCATGAGTTTACAATGACTTAATATCTTCATTCCTCATATTTATCCATATTTTCACTTATTATCCATAAACACCAATGATGTTTTGATCCTAATTATCCCTTTTTTTCATCAGTGAGATGATTAAAATTTCTATTCATAACTAGATTAGGATTAATTTTAATAACAAATGTAGATCGTCTATACTTTCATATATATATATATATATATAAATTTCATTAGGATAGTAAACAAAAACAAAATCATTTTCAGTTTTGGAAATTTCATTACCATGTAAAGTTTCTTTCAATGATTACTCTATCACATTCACATTACCAAAATCAATTATCTTTAAAAGTTTTTAACCAATGACATCCACTTCAATTTTCAAGATATCTATGAACAATCCTGTTATCTCATCATTTTTCTAATTTCCATGCATCTCACCATTCACCATGATAAAACAATGTCTCCCAAACATATGAAGATACATAAATCATAGAGATGTTTTATAATAAATTAAATAATTCTTTCATTTGAGAATTTATCTTGAAAAAAATATATTTTAAATTTTAATTATTATTCTAAGAACTTATCATAATAAATAGAAATAGGTACAATACTCATCCTATATTTTCCATGAAAATACCACTAACAATATGTTTTCAGTTGAACCACACAATTTTGTGTTGGTATGTATAGAACACTAAGTTCAAGTTGGATTCTATGATTCTCCATATATGTTTCAATATTCCATATAGGTAACTTAATTCAATATTCTAATCATAAATTCAATTGAAAATAAATATTTATTTTCTAAACATGTTCAATACCATAAATTATTTTCATGGCCTAATATGTTTGCTTCTTTAAGATCACACAAGTATCATGTGTGAATTCCACTATAAAAGTAATAAAAAATATTATATATCAGTCGATTTATTCTCAATGGTCCTCTACACATCTAAATGAATGAGGACCAAGGGTTGAGAAGATTGAATCCTTATTTTCATATCTAAATTGTAAAAAATATCATCCTTTTGTCACGTTGTGAATATCCAATCTATTTATTTTTTTATAAAATAATTATCACTATAATTGTCACATTTTGGGGTAAAAATCATCTTATTTTTTCCATGATGCCAATTTTTTAATTCAAAAGTAAATTTCAAACATTTATAAAATGTTACCAACCTTTTCCAGTAGCACCTACATGAATAAATTTTTTTCTTATTCAGCCCCCTCTTATCCTCACATTCTATGTTCTTGGTTATTGAAAGGAATCTCATATTTCCTAAAAACGAATTCATTTACATTTATAAAATGCTATGAAACACTTGTGATATAGTGTTCATATCTAGAAATAAAATTCCAGCCTTTGGATTTTAGCTTTTCATTCCCAGTAACTGAAAAACAAACTTGTTTGATCTTAAAATATCCAACATTATCAAATTTAATTGATTCATATTTATTATTTTTCTCATATTTTGAATGTTTTAAATATCGTATCATATGGTATGATCAATTATTAACCAAAATCCATGGTCATTACTCATTAGATTCATTATTTGATACTTACTCAATTATGTAAATAACTTTTTAATTGTTCTTCTCCTTTTATGGATTTTGAGTTTTGAAAATCATATTTTTATCATGTTAAAATTTTACTCCAACAATTAGAATGACTAATTGGATGAATAAACCTTCAAAAAAAATATTCATGTAAATTAGGCTTATTCTATTATTTATCTCTAGGTTTCTTATATTGATTCTAAACTATACACTTTGAAGAGAAACGAACCCCCCTCAACCATTTATTATAAAATATTATAGTCTAATAAGGATGATATCAATTGGACCAAAAGAACAATTAATAATTCACAATTACCAAATATTTTATAAAATATTATAAAATATATTTTTTAGAGAAATTAATATGTTTTCTGAATTTTAATAAAATGATTTTATTATTCATAGTGTCACTAATTTTATCCCCATTTTGTGAAACATAATTTTTGTTAATCCCACAAATCCTTTTTTTATATCAATATTCTTTTCATATCCTTATAATAACTGAGTTATATATGATTTTTCAATATAGTTGGTTACAAAGAATTTTAGTATTATGGAATAAAAATTATTGTAGCCACAACATTGTTATTAGAAAATTGACTCAACGTCACTAGTTTTTACCGATATGAATAATAATCATATAATACTTATAGAATAAATTTTGAGGGTTATATTTATCATCACACTACTTCAAAAATTATATATCATTAAAAATAATATTCTAGACATTGGGTCATCACATCATAAAATATTGTTCTAGTATGATTATGTTTTTTACAAAATTTCTAACACATTTTCTTTCTCCTTAAATATTTATACCTTTGGAGCAGTCTGAATCTAATTTAAACATTCAAAAAATTACATTAAAAACAATTATACTAAAATAATTTTATAGTTTTAAAAAAATTATAATTTTTCTTCATAAAAGTCAAGTATGGGATCCCATATTATAAATAATGTTTTAAAATAAATTAGATAATACCATAATATTATAATTATAAAAATTCATATTTAATATTAAATGAAATTGTTCTATAGACATAAAATTGTTACCTTTTAGTATTAACAAAGTGTTACATGTTTTACCATTAACATGGTGACCCAACATTACCAAGATTTCTCTTAATAATAATAAAATTAAATGGGAAATACATTCCATATTTGAAAATAATAAATCCAAATATGGTATCCATTGTTTATTATTAATTTTATACAAATTGAATATTTCAATTTTAATATAAATTTATAATAGTCATAGAGATGGATATGAAAAATGTAAAATCATTATGACCATACTACACATAGTAATCTTGTCTCATAAGACTTAGACACATGAAGAATAATAAAATGTAACATATTAAATGGATCTAACCAACAAGATTATAATCTATAGAGATCCAAGATTTAAATTGACGTGATTATCCACAAATGGAAAAAGGGAGAGATTCAGGATCATCTCAAAAATCCTCATAATCAAAGGACATTGTATTCAGGTAGAAACGGCCATAATATAAAAGTTAAATGAATATTTATATATAAAATTAATTTTGGTCCCCCATATAATCTCTCATATAAAAACATCATTGATGAGTCGTTGGATATACAATGGCTAGCTTGTTTCCCACTAGCTGGTAGATTTGTATAGGTAGTGGGCATGTACCTACACATCTCCACATGTTGTCTCATGGGAGTCCACTGGATGGCCAGTGGTACCTATACATGTTTATTACAACATGTACCAGATAGCCACTTGCCCTCCATATATTATCTTGTAGCCTTCGAAAAGCATTGTCTACAGACATCTCCTCTCCCAACATGTGGATGACATGGAAACTAAAAACTCAATGAAAAAGGTGGTTTTGTACATGATTTTATATATTGATGTTTGAAAATTCCGCTCACCATAAAATCATTATACCCCTATAATGGTTCATTAGCATGAACATGATAGTATATTATACCATTGGATCATATTCACGGAATCTTACACCCATGTATCATGGTTTTACCAACCACACGGCCATTTGACATGAAACAATTGGATCATCATTCAACACATATCATTATCAAATCAATCCATTATCATAACATGAATTTTAATCACTGATATTTTGGGTTCAATTTAAAAATACTCTAACATAATCACGTAGGATAGTTTATGTTAATAATTATTAATTTTGAAACCATTGAGAATATAATAAATATAAGTCAAATGATATACTTAGTATAATAAATATTACACATTTATGAGTTTTTATTAAATCTCAATTGGGTTGAAATATTGAGTAGTTAAATTACCCATCCTATCAAAACATCACTTTCCCAACTGAGGTGAATTTATAGGGTAAACCATTTTTTCTCTCAAATTCTATTGATAATAATTTTGATCAATATATGATTACATAAAACACTATTTGTTTAACCTACTCCTGAATCATTAAACAATATTTTTCATCTATTGAGTGATGCTTCATTTAACAGTATATCATTCTCCATTCTCATCCCAATAATGAGGTAATTTATAATTCCTTACATATAATTACATAAATGGATCAATCATTATAAAATAATAAGGATTAATTTTTAGAAAATCTCCACTATATGTATTTGTTTATACATTGATCTATAAATGCTAGGAATCCATGAAAGAATCGTTTCATCAGTAATATATATACAATACTTAGTTTAGCCATCCATCTAAGGATGATAATTTGTGATCAACATCAACATGATACCTCATTTCTAAATTCATTACAGTTTAAAACTGTATGTGAAATAATGGTACCAATCCAAAATTATTTCAAATAAAACACCATTTTGTTTTATAATCCCACACGCGTACATGTGTCTATGACCCTCTGCCTTATTGAATCATTTTTGGGTAATAACTAAATGGATCTTATGATTATCCTGATAATCACCCATATCACATCATATCAACTAGGAGTCTGATGTTCCAAAATCTTGTAGTACATGGATATCTCACCCCAATTATTTACACTACTACAAATATGGCCTTTATCAGTGCTATAAAAATCAATTAACATTGCTAAAAAAGCGTTGTTAATCAAGGAGAGGCAATAGGGGGCCCATTTTTTCAGTGCTAAAAACACTGATAAAGGACCCCTTCATCAGTGCCTTTTTAGGACTGATAAAACGGGATTTTATCAATGATTTTAAAAGGAGCTGATAAAAGTCAAAAAAAATAAAATAAAAAATAAAAAAGAATTATATAATTGGGGGGGGGGCTTTAACAGTGCTTGACCCGCCCCCATTTATCAGCGCTAGGTGAACCCCCCCCCCCCCACATTGTCCTATATGTTTCCCTTCCCGCACTTCCCTCGACATGTGCACCCATTTACTTAAACCCAAACTCGAACCCGCAACCTCCCCCTTTCGCAGCCGCACCATTACCACTACACCATTTTGTTTTTTCTATATTTAATGATATATCTATTGATTTATATATATATTATATTTATTTGTATATTAATATAGATTAATAATTATATATTTATATTTAATCCTATATTAGTATATATATATATATATTCATTCGTATATTAATATATATTAATATATATTTATATATATATTTAGTTATAATTTTTTATCTGTATATTTATTTGTATATTAATATATATTTATATGATTATTTTTATATACATTTATGAAATATGTTTTTTTGTCTGTTTATAAATAAATAAATACATACATGGATACATATATACAACACCGACACACACACATAGACACGGACATAGAAAGAAATATATATAATTACGAATAAATACATATATATAAGTATTTGAAAAGTCATAGATATTAATCTGATCATAAATTATAATCATGAATCTCTTTTCAACTCCCAAACTATTAAAATTGAACAAAATGAAACAATCTTCTATATAATATGGGGTAAAAACCTAACAGACATCCAGATAAGAAGTAATATGTGTTTGAATGTTAAAAAATTGGGATATCCAGACTAAAACCTCAGTTTTGGAGGACATCTAGGCCTTTTGGGCCAAGAAAAAATGCGACAAAAGCTTCTTTTAGGTCATCAGCTTGTAGAGCTCATCGCAGGATACGATTTCATATGCTATAGAGATTAAACGGACATCCGGATCAAAAGTTATGACAGTTTGATGTTTGACTTACATTATCACATTATTTTTGATCTGTTATTAATTTTTATTTTATTTTATGTGTCTTAAAATTGTTATTATTTGTTTTTTAGTCAATAATAATTACAAATTAAAAATTAATAATATTTCAAAAATATTTTAAATCCATTTTCACTAAATTTCATATATATTAAATTTAATAGTCTATTTATACTTATCTAAAACATATTTTAAAAATAATATATATATATAAATATATCAATATAAATATACTTATATAAAAATATATTATTTTTCATGATTTTTTTGACACATAAAATTTATCAGCAATAGGAAAAAAGTGATGATAAATCCAACCATTATCAGTACTTCTAAAAGAAGCGCTGATAAAGGGGTAGGGCTTCCCTTGCCCATTTTTTGTAGTAGTGATACTATAATGGGTATGGGCTATAAGAACCCAGTAGTCCTCTTATGTTCTGCCTTAACTCTTTGATAAGTAAGGAACCAATATTAAAATTCCAAAATCCATCACCTATTTTTCATCCACAAATAGTGATTTTTCATGCCATGACATTTCTTGGTAGCCACATATTGTAAATACCAATTATATCAATGTTCATAATGAATCAATTATTGTCTCGGGTTTATCAAAATTACCATCAAACAAAAAAATCACAAAACCCCACTAGGAGGCTAATACCACTCACTTATGTTCTCCCAATCATGAGTAATCCAAAATAAAATTATTACTCTACATCCAAATACTATTTATTATGAATAAAATATTCCATAGGTGATCTATACTGAGATGAAGAGAAGAACACCTATTTGTCACCTCCCCATTCATCCATGGTCATCTCATCAAACTTTCCCGTCAATCACCACTATTTTGTATATTCCTTCATAGATTGAGTCAATAATTTTCTAATAAAATCATATGAGACAATGATTCCTTTTACAAGTGTGTATGAAATATAAAAATAAAAGGGTTGAAGATACTCCACATAGTTTACATCTGATTGGAATACCCATCTGAGGGGTGATATACAACTAAATCTTATGGTGTTAAAACTATGTATACCTCAACACAATGATGTAGTGCCTCGATATCTTAAGATTGTACATCACTAACTTAAAATAAAGCTCATGAATGGTTTAGTTATTTTAATTAAAGAATATATATTGATATATATAACCTACCACATATCACCATTACATCATAATATAACCATCTGTTCCTGAGGAATCAAAGTACACATTAGATCGTAGACCAAACTCGGGAATGATATAGACTGAAGAGAATGTCAATCAAACATTTCTCACCTAATAATATCTAAAAAACTAATATATGTAAAAAACATAAAAAATTTATAGGATAACTATATTATTGGGGATGAAATCTTGGAGATGTCCTTAAAAACTTATAATATAGATGGCATACCATGAAACTCCATTTCACCATCACATTTATAGGATGATTGCAAGATATCTTTACCCAAATATTACCAAAATCAACTGAGGAAACCATTATATAAATCAAATAGGGAAAAAATTCCCCCACATTAATCTAAAACAAATATTTGGATAGTTTACATAAAAAATTATTCTCTTTCAAATTACCAAGGTTGATATTCAAATTATCATCATGATCATACTCTAAACTAGAATAAATATAGATATGATCCATATAAAAACGTATTAAATAATAAAATAACTAGTGGATAATATTATTATTTAATAATATTATCACCACATGAGAATTAGTATAATGAAATGGAATGATCAACTATTAATAATTCTCATACCAACTCCTAAACACCATCATTGGAATAGTTTACTCTAAGAATATCAACTGATTCTACCCTAAACACAAATAAATATTTGAAATCTATTCGGGTCCAATGATTTGGTTAAAATGGTCGTAAATTATAATAATCTGATATTAATTCATAACTATTATCTATTTGAGTTTTTATCATTCAAAATAATTCAAGAGACTCCCATAATCCTTTTTTTCATGGTCTAAGGGTGATTAACATTGTTAAATATTGTGTTGAATAAATGTGTTACCCCAATATCCATATGTTGAACATAAAATTTTTTTTATTCACCTGGTTCAATATGATATGAATGTATCTAACAATTTCTCATCCCTAAAATAAGTTCTATAAAAAAGTAAAATTTCTTTTGAAGTAGAAACCCAGAGAAATTATGAGGAAAAAATTTAGGATACATAATCATGATAACAGGGAGAAGGCCATAGATATTTTGATTAAATAAATCATGGACAATTACTAAATTATAGAATTATATAATCTATGCAATATGGACATAGAACGAACTATCTGAAATATTAGATCCCACTCAACTAGAATGAAAAGGATTACTCCATAAGATGAATTAAACCAGACCTTTCGATGATAGAAATCAATCTATTCATTCTGGAAAATCATCTAATCCATTCCGATAACGATATAAAGGATTTACATATCAATAATTAGAAAATAAAAACCATTATTATGGAATAATCTATAACCTGACACATGGTATATGAAAAACTCCTCACTGATTTCTTCCCTAAAGAACTCGAAGGAATCATTATGAATCACATAAGTTTCGAATGAAATCCCAACACATTAATAATTTGAAATAAGGTAATATAATGAGTTGAGAATATATAAAATAATTACATTACCATAGATGATTAAATAAAAAAAATAACACTTACCTTAGTCGATCCTTACAATGCTAAAATGGTTCAAACTATTTCATAAGGAAATGTGAAACTATATTAATTTCATTAATTACAACCAAAGAATTGTCCTTTGAAATAGTTTGACATCCCACCTCTTTTTCTAATCACACATAAACTCAGATCCCAAAGTTATGGTTGATTAAAATCTATTACCCCTAAATGATCTATCATTATTATAATGGAGACGGAATCATATATAAAATAGAAGTCACATCATGGGAGAAACCATATAACAAGTTTTGAGGTGTTCATTTCTCCCACACTAATAGTAGAAAACATATTCTTGCCATGATGTCTATTTTGAACTCCTACCACCACCTCGTAAAAAGAAACACTTCTTTATATTATTCCTAGAAAAATAAATTTTTCTACCTAAAGTTTTCATTTATTCCACATAATTTTATGTATTCCCAACTCTATTCATATCAACTTCATTTTATTTTTCAAAAACCTCCTTGATGGTGGGTAGAAACATAAGATTCGGTATAGAATAAAAATATGGCATCAAGAACATCTCAAACTATCAAAACATGAGATAGTCATTGTAAATAATCACCGGGGTTTGTCACACTCACATGAAAAACCAATAATCATACATTGTTGTAGAACAATATAGCATTTATATAGTAAAAAATACCATTCCATAACCACTAATAGTGACTCTAGATAGAAAAATTTATTGGATTCTTCTGTAATATTATTCATGGTGTAATATTCATGAATATTATATCTCCCAATATATTCCATACACTTTCTTCTAGATCCCAAACGAATATATGTTCAAAAAAACCTTGAATTATTCCAAAGTTTTTAAGAAGTGGAAAATACTCTTAATCCTCCTGATTCATTAATTTGATTACTATAGTCTCTTATCACCCAATAATAATAGTGTTTGTAGGTTAATTAATTACATAAAATGTCCACCATTTAATATAATAAAACATTGGTGATATTGACCAATGGCAGGATATTTTTAAATATAGTTTCATCCAATACCGATTAAACATGAGAATTCACATTTAGGACTCGTTTAAGAGGGTTTTCTCTAGCATTTTTCGATGGTCTTCTTGAAGGATTAAAAATATACAAAAAAATATATTTATACATAGAAAAAATAAATTTTTATTCCTTTTTCATAACCATATTATAGTGTAATGGTGAATAAGGATAAAATTATAAATAGTTATGGTAGAAAACCGTGAAATTGCAAGGGTTATTTCAGGGTTTTCATGGATGGGAGTTGGTGAATGAAACTCACACACTACCTTTAATGTTTTGATGGTCCCACCTATATTCTATTAATAAACCCTAGATCAAAGAGGGTGATAAACGAGGATGATACTAGGATTTAATGATAGAATTTATCTAATACCAATTTCTGATATACTTATCTGGTGGAATCCATTATGTTTCATGACATTGACTTAAATTATCAGGATTAAAATTCAAGATCGTATTGTACTTTTCATAAAAACACGGAATCGTATAGTGAAATTTGGTAATGATTTCTCACTCAATGAGGCCATAAATTATATTGAAACAATTATTGTATCTCATCATATATCCTTAACAAATAAAATGATAAAACAACTAAACACTAAAGTTATCAACTAATAACTACATAAGAAGGTTTAGATAAACAATTTAATATTCTATAAATATGGTTCTTAAATAATCCCACGGGACAATAGCCTAAGGTCTACATGTCACCCTTATCCCATCCCATTAGAAATACCATGATCTAGAAGATTCATCTTGTACATGAATATCTTAACATTATCTATATCATAAAAAACATAGTCTGTATAAATGAAAAGTAGTTTATATGGTGTGTAGAAAAAAATACATTAATGATACCACAATGATTATATACAATGATTATCAACATGAATTTTTTATTCCATATATATGTCAAATTTTTAAAACAACTCAAGTGAAATCATTTTGATAAATAAAATAATCAATTTGTATTCTTTAAAAAACTGTATTGATTTTTTTAAAATATTATATACTATATATCCATGAAGAATCCGAATATGAATAATAATGGTTTTTATGAATCAATATCGATATCATGTGAAAATATACATATTAAATATACCTAAATGTAATGTATCCAGAATGATCCAAATGGAAATAAAAGACACGTGGCTATGTATAACACATACAGAAAAGGATTACAAGACCAAAGAAGCGAAACATAATGTCTAGGAACTGATGTATCTGGGTAAGGCTGCCAACTAGAAACAATGAAATCATAAGAACCAACCCAAGATATAGCTTACTATACTAAGGATCACATGTGTTTAGTTTTTCCCATTATCCCACGGTCTATTAATTTTCCATATATCATCCTTATGATTTAATAAAACTAATTCATTATTATATAATATAATTTAATGAAAAATGAAAATCCACTTCCAACCATGAAAACCATGTTCTATAAATATCATATATTGAGGCATTCCATGAAATTAAATTTTATCATTAAAAAAATGTTTTCAATGTAATTAAATTTTGAAAATGATTTCAAATCCATAAATGATCGTATCACCCATCATTGATATCAAATCATTAAATCAATTATTTATTAAAAAAACATCGATAGAACACAATCATGTCAAATGATAGACTATTGGATATAGTTATCTACTTGAATAACTAAGAATATCAAATTTCCTAAAAGATCAGTGATTGGGGAGGAAGGTGTGTTATCTTAAAATCCGATGAAAAAAACATAAAGTATCCATGTATATATAAATTATCGATACTAATTCCCTTGATGAATCAAATTAATGGGGAATAATAATTATTAATCAACTGTAATGAATCTAACTCACCATATTAAAATCAAAGTACATCCATGCATTCCATCGGTATGAACATCCAACAACAGAGAGAGAAAGAGAGGGAGAAATAGAGAGAGAGAATCCCAATATCATCACCATGGAGCCCCTATATCAATAGATATTTTTTTAGTGATATGAGTGTAATATTGGATGAGTTTAATTAGGATTATTGGAAAAAATAACATTTAGGCCCTATCATAATCGGGTGTCGAGTGGTTTCACCAATAATCTTCTCAATATCCACATGATTCCCATGGGTATAGGTAGTGGACCTATTCCAATATGTCTAACATATATGGTTAGTGGAAGTCCATTATTAGACCAGTTGAATTTGCAGACCTACAGGTGTTGTCAAAACATGCACTTGCTAGCCAGTGGCCTTTTATCAGCTAGTCAGCATCCTCATATTACCAATAACAACCACCCTCACTTTTTGTAACCAACTTGATGACCTAAAAATGTGAAATACAAGTAAAATATATTCTATTCTTTTAATTATACATTTCAAGGGGTGATGAGTATAATATAAATATATAGACAGGTAAATAATTTTCCACATATAATTATATTATATAGTAGTATAAAAAAATTATATATATATATATATATAAAACTTATACACACATTCACATATATATATAACAAAACCAAAGGAAATACATAAATATAATAAATTAATACTAATTTAAATTTGATTATTAATATATATATATGGATATTTATAAAAAGGAATAAATAATTATTCAAGGTTATATTTTTTTATATTACTAAAATTATTAATATTAAATAATATTTTATAACAAATATATACACACACATAATACATAGTAACATTTATATTAATATATAATAATATATATATATATATTATACCGTATATTTTATCTTATATAAAATTTTTTGAGAATATATATTTATATACATACATATATATATATCATATAATATGGTAATATATAATAACCAATATAATAAATGTTATATTAATAAATATATATAAATATATATATAATAAAAATATATATTAATTTATATATAAATATATTACACAGATTTTAATATATAATAATTCTTGATAACACACACACACACAAATATATATATAATAATGATATATATACAATCATTTATATGCAATATAAAATATTCAGAATTATATATTAATATGTAATAATATATATATAAATATATTCTAATGGCTTCACAAAAATGGTAACATATGTCTTCTCTTTCATGCACTTGACGCCTTCTAGAAGTCTCCTTTAGATGGGTGGATCAAAATAAATATGGTTGAGTAATTATGTGGAAACTTGGGAACATTGGCGGTTCAGTGATCATTTTAGATACCATCATGGGGATCTCATTGGATTTCTATGTGGATCATGTGGCACTGCTTCATCTCTTGAAGCTAAATTGTTTAATGTGGTCATTTCTACTGATAAATCCAAACAACAAGGTTATATCATCCATTGGATAAAATGTAACTCTTCTACCATTTTGAAAGCCATCAGTTCAACAATATATATCCTTAACAGTGTAAGAAATGGCCTTTATAAGCTCTATAAAATCACTAACTACATGGGAGAGGTTAAAAGCCTAGGTGTTTTATCAACCCTTATAAAATCACTAATAAATGGGTTTTTATCAGCACTTATATAAGAGTTTATAAAGAATTACTTTATTTGTTCTTGTAAAATCTCTGATAATGGACCTTTTATCTGTTCACATTGATGCACTCATAATGTAGAAATCTATCATCTCTTTTAAAAGAACAAATAATGGTTTATAATATAGTGTGATGTAAGAGGACAGTTGCGCACCATAAACACACTAGATATATACAAAAAAATTTCCAATATAGTATTTAAATGAAATGAAATTTAAAACACAAACACATGAAAAATACTATATTTTATAAATTTCAAACAGTGGTATATAAAATAACATAAATACAAATTATTACATAAATTCAAAAACATTAATGTTCCATTGGGTTTTCATCATGTCATGACTCAATCTATTTACAAATAAACCACCCATTTTCGAATAAAAAAATGCACATGTTTATGGAATAAAATTATTGATCATAATAATATACAAAAAATTAACAAATAGTGTTAATTTAACTAAAATTGATGTAAGTTTTAAATAAAAAGATTCACATTGATTCATACCAGTCACACCATGAATCATATTGAGTTTTGGTGTATTCAAAAATGTCTCAAATGACTAGTGGATCATTTTCCTAATGTATAAATACAATCTGAATGTTTTTTCTCAGTTTTGAGTACAACAGTTTTCTTTTTTACTAAAATTTCATTTAAAACTGGAAACACACAACTTTGACTCATTCTTAAAAAATTGTATATCAGTTTGATATTAAATATATACCTAAATGTCCCAAATGTATTGTGAATCATTTTTCTAAATTATAAAAATAATATGAATGTGTTTGATCAGTTTTTAGTGAGTGACTCTTTTGAACTAAAATGACAATTTTAAACTGATAACAAAAATTTGGAGTCATAACGAGAACATTGTTTTTTTATTGAGGTGTGTCCAAGTAATACATGTAATAATTGACTTATAGGTAATTTTTGAAAGGTATAAAAATATTCCGAATGTGTTCGCTTAGTTTTGTGTTGGAGAATAATCTATTTTAAGAAAATTGGTGACATTTTTAAAAAAACATGCACTTTGTGTAGTAGTTGTCACACCGTTTGTCATATGGATGTGTAGTTTAATACTACACATCCCAAATTACTTATGGATCTATTTAACAGGCTATAAAAACAATATAATAGTGTATTATTGTTTTTTATCACCTTTATTTTTTACTAAAAATTCATTTTAGAATTGAAGCAAGCACCATGATGGATACTGGTTACATTTTGTATCTAATTGAGATGCATCTAATTTATACACATCAAAAATAACATAAGTATAATTTTTCATAATAATTTAAATAATATTAATTAATTTTCTAGTTTATTGGAAAGTCAGTTGGACTTTATTCTAAAAATGATGTCAATTCTTAAAAAACACGCACTTGGTGTCATCCTGGTCTGTTTACTAGTTCCTTGTAACATGTGACATATTTTTACAAAACACTATTTCCATGTGGTTTCCATTGGATTTATTTATGGAACATGAATATCCAAATATTTCTTTATCCAAAGGGGACCTGCTTTCTAAAGGTAGGGATTCGTTATGTTTGAACTTTATGATACTTAAGAACATGCATTGGCCAAGAAGATGTGAGGTCGGACTCATCACACCCTTTGGTGGGAATTATTCTCTACTCTGATATCTTTCTTTGTAAATTTAATATATTTTCATTAATCCTTATTAATTCACCATGTATATCACATGTATCCCTTAGAATTTACAATCATTTATTAACATGTGTAAAATTTGGAATGATCAGTATGCTTTCAAGGTTCTTTATTAATAGAAACATCCTTGTGTCTTCGAGGCTTTCCATCAACTGTATCCTCTAATATACTAATTCGATATTCTTTTAATCATTTTTTGGGATGATACTGGTGTTTACGCCACCCAATGGGGCACAATCGAATTTATAATCATCCAGGGATATGAAGAGTTGTTTTGATCATGGGATCATTGCCATAAAATTAGCTACATATGTATCCTTGTGGAAGGAATCATAACCCTTGTAGTTCGTTGTCTCTTAACTGGACACATCATACCTTTTAAGGTCATGTGATAAGCATCTCTATGAAGAAGGTTATTAGATAATACATAGTGTGGGACTTATGCTAAAGCAGCACAGGGATCTTAGGAAAGGTTATAGGATTCCAAGTAGGATCAGGCTATTTTGGAAATATGGGCCAAAGAGAAGATGATTTATTTGAAGTGTTTGGTATGAACCTGAAGGAGGATTCCTACGTATCCGATATTAATGGGAATCCAAGCCCCCATAGTTAGATAATTCTCATAGGAGAGAATGGTCCTATGAGAGAGATGTGTTTAGGCTTACTTCGTCAAAAGGATTCCTTAATGATTTGAGGATTGAATTTGAATCATATTTCATAAGGGGGATTTCCAAATTAGGGGAATTTGGGTAGGATTCCCGAGGAGGATATCCAGTGAGATCGGGCCCTGGAAGAGATTCACATGTATCCTAGATTGAATAGGAATCAGAGTTCCCGTAGTTCCATAAATTTGTGTTACATAAAATGTTGTAATAATGAAAAGTCTCTAAGACTACATGAGACATGATCAGTGTGAGAAACAAGAGGATTTGAAAGATTTATCGATGAAACATCACACTTCTACTCCTTGACTGATGGATGAGGGTGAGTCAACCGTAGAGGAGGCCGAGGTGACGAGCCTTCCCTCAATTCAATTTACATTGGACACATGACAAATGTAAGGAGGAACTTGTGTTGGTGAAAGGATTATACCAGGTTGGATTACCTAAAATCGACCGTGGTAAGGAAAGTGTAAAAGTAAGTATGAATTGTAACTTTCCTAATGAAGACCTGAGGTTCCAGGTCTCCTCTTTGAGAAAGGACCAGCCAAGACCCAACCCTCTTCTATACTGTGATCTTCCCAACACATTTTCAAGGAGAAAGTTCAATGTGAAAATGGATATATAACCCCACATACATTCCATGAATCCTATCCCCATTTGAAACAAATGAGGGAATCCTCTAACAACGGAAATACAAACCCAAATAGGAGACACGCTGATGAGCCTCTCCCAATGGATTAATAAGACAATAGGTTTTGGTTGAGGATTCAACTAAGTCCTTTCCATATAATGGAACCAAGGAAGGATAAACCCTTCCATGAATTGCATTAAAAAATGTATTTGAGTTGGCCGTGTTGGTCCATCGTGCAAGTTTGTTGCATAGGTACCCCGAGTAGATGTACAACGTAGGTATAACGTGCAGGTATGGCATGCAGGTATGCCACACATGTATGATTGATGACTAAATAATGGGTTTTACATAAGAGAACCTAACCTATGTAATATTTTTAAATTTACATTCAAAACATTCGTATCCTCTATAATTATCTCCTCTCTCTTGGTTTAAAGGGCTACCTGAGTAAATTTGAGGGATCTAAGTGATAGAGATATGCAATGGAATATTTTGAGTCTCTTTTACTTTTTTTCAGTCCTCAAATGGGGAGCCCAAGGAAACTATTTATAGGTACAGTTGATACCTTTCCGAAGAAATTTTGCTCGCGTAGGAACTTTGCGCCGCTCTGCTATGCAGGTACTCTACGTTGCTGCACAAACATCTTTTAGAGCATAGCTCGGCAACTTAGGTCAGCCACACAGCTCCCCTTTGTAGGCTTGAAAAGCATGTCCAATACAAAGATCCTTGGGATTATTTTATATTTTTCATTTTATTCTATGAACCTTGTTTTGGGATCTAAAATATCCAGAGTTCTCTTCATTGTATTTTTTGTTAATTTCTTATGTAGTGTCAACAAATTCCCCCCCCCCCACAGTATTGGATCTGAAACACCAAAAGAGGGTCGAGTCCAAAGGTGAATGTTTGGGAAAAATGACTACGGATGGATTGTTGAATGGTGCATGTTTGCTGCGTAGGTGCTTCACAGAGGTATGGTGCAAAGAATTTGCCTGCAGTCCAGACACGTAGGTCTTCAGCTGCCTATAAATTAGTCACTACCTTTGCAATTTTTTTCTTCACCTATCCATTCTCTGAAATTTTATGGCCCTCATTACATATCTCATTATCTCAGCATCATTGCATTGCGATCTCATATAATTTCGATGAAATATTTTCAAAGTAAAAATATTTAAGCGATAGATTTACTCCAAAGGACATCATCGAAAGATTTTTACTAGGATCATTTGTGAAGGACCTACCTGACTGGCCACATTGAAGGACCTCTACAATTGACCTCGTCGAAGGACCAATGCGAATAGTGTCCTTTGATTTTTTTTATTTCTTCTTTATAATGATGACCTGAAAGCTTGTAATTTTTTTGCAGGAATTTATGAATCATTTTATATCCCATACTGAAGAAGCTAAGGATCTCCCAAATGAAATGATGAAGATATTTGGACCAAACTATCATGACACTGATGAGAGTACTCTTCCTAGGCTATGGAAGGGTCCAATTCCATACCAGCGTAACTACACATAATGTATTTATTTACCCTTATTTTGGCATGTGATTTTGCAAGATGCCCACGTTCCATCGGTTAAAAAGTATTTTCCCAAGAATTGGTTTATTCAGTATGCCAACTGTAACTGCATGAATATTAGTGCACAATGGTTCTAGTACAATAACGAATGATCACTATTAGTTTTATCCTTCATCACAGTGGTTGAAATCCCGATATAAAAGATCATGTTGTAGAATCAAGACTACATTGTTATAATTCTAATTTTTGGGCTTCTCAAATAGAAGAATCTAATGGTTGGAAAGCATATTTAGACCTTTGTTCTAGAGTGTGTGTAAAACCCGAGTGGATGTGTGTGTTCTGGGTAAGTCATACATGTGCAGAATTCAAAAAATATTTATCAGACGTTCATATCTACAATGCTATTTGGATGGGGTAAACATATGTTTACAAAAATGATTTCATTCCTGAATTACTGAGCCGATGGAGTCCAAAAACTAATTCCTTTCATTTGATGCATGGTGGAGATGGTATTAGTCTCTAAGATATTTAACAAATAGCTAGAATTCCCAATCTTGGGGAAATGTGTAATGAATTCATCATGCCCGCTACAACATCGGGTGATATTAATAGAACACCAAAGCTAGCCCAAGAATTATTTAATATTGCGATGAATTTACCCAAGGACCAGAAATATATCCATGCTAGAGTGTGGATGGAATCCTTCATAGAAGCAAAAACAGAGAAAGGTCCAACCTGTGGACGTCATACTGTTTGTCCTTTTATAGATCACTAATGAAGATCGGGAACATAATGGCCTACACTGAAAAAAGGCATTTATAAGCACTATGGCTATAAATTCAAACCCAATATGGATGAAAAATTATGCTTAGATGCCTTACATGCTATGTGGATAAGTGTTTATTTTCTTCCAGCCTGTAAATCTACAGGTGGTGTAAGATCAGGGACTTTTATTATTTCGGATAAAATGGTTGAAGGGGAAGTATATTTGACTGGAAAACTCATTATTAGCAAGAATTTTCCATCTCATGTTGCATTTATACAATGGTAAGGATCCATTTAGAATTATTGGGCCATTATAAGTGTTGTGGGGCTGGATTGCAACATGTTTTTCTTCATAATCAGTGTTAAATTCAGTCAGAGTTCCCAATTTTCATTTCACTACATATTTATAGAAATTTTCTGGCATTCAGACCGTGAACATGAGACCTGAGATGGTGATAAAGGAATTGAATGATTAAAGAGAATTCATCTTTTTTCCATTTCGTAATAAACTAGTTGGAACATTTATTGATGATAGTAAATAAATAACTATGAGTTGATATCTTATAAGATGGCATTTAGGGATGGCGTATTATCAAACAAGATTGATGGTGAAATTATCAGCAAGTTTTATGTCCCTTGTATGTTTGCTTGTCAGTTCAGATGCATTCAACAATCAAACAATTTTCCACCTACATGTGCCAGACAGTAGTAACGCTGAATGGTATCATGACAATTATAGATACTAATAGCTTTAGAGGTATCCAAACTATCGATTACGCTACCTCCACTAGATGAATCAATTGTATTAGATGTTGGGTATGCCAAAGTTGGGCCTCCTCATATCCTCAAGGGGTTTTGACAAAAGGAATATATCGAGTGGTGACTACAATGAATTTTTCACGTGGAAATCATGGTAAGAAGTCCATGTCTAGAGATGATATAGATGTTTCGAAGGTTCTAGAGCCCTCAAAACGTCTTTGTAAGAGGTATACTATGATGATCAGGGCTAGAGAAGCAATACCTTCAATGTCAGGGTTGTCCAGTCATCACCATCAAATAGAGATTCCCATTCCATCTGTTGAACTTTCTAAAGAATGGAGGCCTAAAGAAGTTCACCATTCATAAGGTGTTGAATCTCCACTCTAAGAAACCATACCATGAATAAATTATGTGTGAACTTCCCCCCTTTCATCAATGGGAGGGTGTAACTCGCGATATTAGGGATTCATGGGAATTTCCCCAGCATGGTATTTGAATACTAGATATAGGTGACATAAAGAAACCTTTTGATTGGAATCTGGAAAATAACTTGGATGAAAAACAGAAGTATATTACAGAGGTGAGTCTTTTATATATTCAACTGATTAAAACATCCCAACCTCTAAATGATTATATCATATGTTGGACCTAAGAGACTACGAATGTGTAATTATTGACTTTGAGGAGGTGTGGGATATTTATTTTAATACTAAGAATGTATTTTACTTTTTCTATTGTCTCAAATATGATTTAACATTCATCATCATTAATCTTGATGAAAATGTATTTGTGCATCTTGAATGTAGAGAAGGAAGCTCCAGGCCAAATCTCAAATCACATAAATATGGTTCTGTAGGCTCTCCTATGGACATAGTGAATGATCCTCCCAAGTTGCTAGAAAATTATCTAGGAGTAACAATCACGATTGGGGTTAGGGCGACGGATAATTCCCAACAATTACCACATGTTTCAATTACTAAAAAGCGTGTTTCAATCTCTTCCCAAGATTTTGAACAAAAACCCAAGAGAGATGTGAGATTGATCTGAAGTTATCAATGATGGAGTACGTATTTATACAGTTATTAGGGTAGATAAATTTCTCAATATACTCCTTGAACCATGTTTTATCATCTTTTAAGATCTATGTCTCTCTCATATCTCATGGGATTCCGAGTTGATTCTTCGAGGGCAGAAAATGAAACCCCATTTGTAACCCAGGTTCATGCTGACAAATCTACAATTTTAGTAGATAAAATATCCAAATATTTAGCTATACCTGCTCCTGACTCTACTGAGAGAGAGGAAAGACATGGTAAGATTAAAAACATTCTTCAGTTTCTTTTGTAAAAGGATCCTGAAATAATCAAGACTGATATTACTATTTATTCAAAAGAAAGTAATGAAGATCCAAGGCAATCTAAGACAAATATTCATGTTAACCCAAACATGGAAATACATGATGTTGTCCTTCCAATTGAAGATTCAATGGAACAAAATGTCAGCGAAGCTAATTTGGGCAGCAACCAACGTTTGTTGGATACCTTAAATGGTGTGGATGCTGTTACATTTCAGGTTGTGTACACTAAAATGATTAACACCCTTAATCCAAATATTGATATTCCAGGTTCCATCAAGGATTTTGGGGATTTTCGTGAAGAATTTCAAGGTCATAAGACTATATTCTTGCATTTTCCATACATAATTTGTTATCAAACTTGATTCTTTACATCAATTATAACCTTATGGAGCATTATCTGTAGAAAATGTCGCAAAGGCTCTTCAAGAACAGGGTGTTCAACATTATACTTTCACTAGGGATAGAGAAATACATACAGATGATCCTTCATCAAGAGATGATCCATACCCTTCAAAAGTCATAATAGAGTAAATTAATGGAAATGCCCCTGCGAAAGAATCATCTGCTCAAAACACTAAAGCTGAGAATATGGGGAATCAAACCAGTCAAGTAGTTGGCTTATTATTGTGTAAATATAATCAGATATTTTAATCAATTTTGTTTCCCATTTAAATTTAATAATGACACTAATTTTCATTTAGGGTTATCTGATCTGAGATCAGATGGTGAGGCTTCTACTGTCCCAAGAGAAGTAGAACAAGGTTGCTCTTTAAGTGACTTGTTTCTAGAGTAAATTTTAACTCATAGAAGTGACTCAGAATCAGACATAGAGATACAAAATGCTACTGGCATGGAACATAATTAGACATGGCAGAATATCTAGAGAATAATTAGTGAAAAGCAATTAGATGAAATTTTGTCCCATTATTAAAAACTCCCAACATTATTCTACGTATTGGGATTTGGTGTATTTAATAATCGGCCAGTCTATGATTCCATGAAGGACACAATTCGCCGACAGGAGTAGGAGCATAAGATGAGACAAGATTTTAAAGAGGGTAAATGACTCATCAATATTGAGGGATTTCAAGATGCAGTAGTTGAGGAAGAGACAAATAATAACAATAAATCATTCAAAATTAGCCAAAATATCAATTAATCCACGAAGGATTAGTTATATTTTCAACAGCAACTGGATGTTGTTCATAAAAATCATGATTAGTTGAATCATATATTAGGTGAAAAAAAATTAGAGGGTATAACTACCTTTTCAACTCCTTATAAATTACTTCATCAGGGAGAGGAGGTAGGAGTTACTCAACTATCTCAGCTTCAACAAGTAGCTGATATGGCTTATGATGCGGTCCAACAAATGAAAAGACATGTTGAGAGTTTATTATAAAACATTATTGAGAAGATATATTTTGTGGATGACCCTCTATTTTCATATTAATGAATGAAATTTTGTTTTCAATCATATAAATATTCATTTATGTTTTTCATGATTGCAATATAAAAAGTAAATGTCTATAATGATTCTATTATGTCAAACAATCATTATTATAATAAGAAGAATGAAGAGTTCAAGATTTTCATAGTAAGATGAGGGACCTAATGAGAATAATTTGATTATTTCTAGGGTTATATGGGTAACCACATAAATTATGTATCTTCTGACCTTTTTCTATTTCTGAATATTACCGGAATCATACAAAAAAGTTTTTTTTAAGAAATAGGACTCAAGTTTTGTTCATAGTTCCCTTCACAGGTTCTCAATATAATGAGTAACAATAATTTTGTTGTTTTGAAGTTTAGATTCATGCATGTTGAACTATAAAGGATATTATTTATGGTCTTATATTTTTTACCATAACTTTTAAAGTTATATCCCAACCAAAACTCTATGGCTATTAATTTCGTTAATATTCTTTAAATATTTCCAAGGAGAATCTTGTGCCATGATTTTTATGATCACAAAATTTAAAACTCGTGTCAAAATAAGGGTTTTATTTTCTAAGAACTAAATTAAAATTATATGACTAACTTGTTATTTGGTCATTGTTATGTAGTGTTAACTAGATTATATTCTACATATCAAAATATCTGCATCTTTTCCCTAACATTCTTGTTATGTAGGAAACATATGCAAGGCCTCTAAATGGAATGTGCATCACAGTCAGAAAAAGAATCCCTTTTATGTTTAACAACATATTATTGATAGATAAGGGAAAATAAGATTTTGGTGACTCAAGACTATAGTGGGTGATTTTTCCATGGAAAGAAATTTTATTAAAAAAATATGCTATTTTATACCAACATAAGTACTGAATAGGAAAAAATTTTCTATAGAAATTTGGTTTATGAGAAATGGTAAAAATTGATCAGAAAGAGGAAATTTTTGATATCATACGGTGTAGTTTTAATTCATGTTGTGAGGATATTGTACTGTGCAATTTTATGTCATGTTGTGAGGACATTGGATGGATTTAATGTATTGTCTTCATCTCTGACAAATGGTATGAGAAAACTCTCCCAATTTCTTGATAACATGTTTAGAAACATTCAATCATATTCCAGTATTGATGGGAAAATTGTAAACTGTGATTTCATGACTTTTGGATTCGAGGAATGATATGGTAAAAAGGCTAAATGAATTATAGAATGTCTTTTCCAAGAATGAAGTTACCATTATTTGAAAAACTTATTATGGGTGTTGTCTTATGTAGGGCCAAACGAGGCATATTCTACATATCCAAATAGTGGAATCATTCGAATGACATGCCTATTATATAGCCAACTTATTCAAGGCAACCTAAGGACATGTACTGCATAGTCAAACTAAATAGCTCTTACAAGTTTAACATTCTATTGCTAAAAGCTGAAGAATGTTTATGGAGGTTCAGATTTTCTGAAGCATAGAGTTTGATTTTTTAAGAAAGGTACCAGAATATGGAAGGGGTATTTCCAACCAAGAGTGTCTAAAGAACCAGAGGAATAATACTTTTATGAAGGTTTGACCCAAACATACATGGTATGGTGTTTGTAGTTTTATTTCATACCATTAAGACAAGAAATCGAAACAATATATAACATGTACCCAAGTGATTTCATGGTTATTTCAGAGTCCATCGAACACATGGTGAGGGAAATTACTAATCCATGGCCTTGACGACTTTCATATTGTGAGAAAGATAATAGGACAAGTATACATGAATGACTGTTTTAAATTACAGATTCTTCTATATTATCCTCAAATATTTAAGGGGACAATGATACAATAACCAAGAATGATGTTACCATATTTTGGAATACCCGTTATGGGGGCTATAATTTGTAGAATCATCTACGGAATATGTTGCATAGCCAAATTGTGGAATCATTTGACAGAAAGGGGTGTAATGTAGGCAACTTATGCAAGGCAACGTAAGGGCACATTTTGCATAGTCAAACAAAAGAGCTCTCAGGTTTTAAAACTTTGTCACCAAAAACTGTATGAAAGATTATAAAGATCTATAAATTTTCAAGATTAACAATTTTAAATATGGAAAAGTATTATGCCCCATCCATATGAGAAATATTTGAAAAAAATTAACTTTATTTTGATGTTCTTTACATATATCTGACTCACATCTAAAATGGAGACATTCTTTGTTTCCTTTAAATGAATATTATGATATGTAGTTTGAAGTCATGGAATGAGGCCATTATACAATGTAGTTTTATGTTATGTAGTGGGTCCATTAATAATCCCTTAATAAATTGAGACACGTTATTTATATAAAGAATCCATTTACCCAATTCCAACGCTCACTTGAGCTATGCTCGATTCGAGAAACAAGGAGTATTAAGGGTCTTTTCTATAATAAAAGTTGACACAGATAAAGAATAGGGTTATTATATTTCCATGTAGTTTAATGTCATCTGTTAAGGATGAAGATGAAATGACATTAATGGAAAATACATATTGCAACTAGGTTAAGGGATAATACATAAGTTTCACTATATTTCATGATTGGGAAATGATCAAGTCATACATAATTCTTAAAAAAATTCAAATGCATATTAGATTCTTATACAAGAAATAAAAGGACTTTATATATCACGGATGGACCTAATATTGGAGATCTAGGAATCTCTAGGTATCTCAAAATAGATGAGAATCAAGTTGTACATAGTCCATTAAAAAACAATTCTTCATGCTAATGGAGTTTGACATGTAGAATGTGGGCTTTTATACACGTTCTGAGAGAACGATAAATAATAAGACATAAAATTTTATAAGGGCCAAATCATATATTTTAAGGAAACACTACGTATATATCTGATTCATATACAATAGGAGAAAAGAGGAAAAAAGGGAATTTTGTTGTTGTGGCTGGGAGAAAAATTAGATATTTAGGTGTCTCTGCATATCCCCTTGAAAATGAGAATCAAGCCATACGTTGTTCTTGAAACCTGGTCTCTATGCAGATCTGACTCATACAAGGGAAGGGGTGGGACTCATGTACTACTAATATGTAGTGATGAGGTCAATGATTTTATATTATTGAAGCTCCTAACATCAAATAAAAAGAAATTTAGTTGTACAAATGATGTCATGAGGTTTAATTTCATGTGACAAGGACAAAGATGAAACACATTTTAACATCATGCATCATGGACACTGATGGTTGTTATGTAGTTTTAAGTCTTGATGCAAGGACATGTGGGATGTGAAGTTTTATTTTTTCCAGCTAGGGCATGGTACTATCTAGTTTAATGTCTTGCAGTGGGGAATATTTTTACCAACCTACACAGTGTATTTCTTAAAAAATCTCCCATTGGTTGGAGTTGTGATAGGTTGTCCATCCAATGAGATTAAGTCATAGGCCCCGTTTGAATATACCTTATGTATGGAGTAAGGTCCTTCCCACTTTGTTTCATGTTTTGAAGGTTTCCTTCCTTGTATCGTTGGACTCCTAAGGGCCAATACCAATTCTCCCTGAAATAATGAACAAAGTCAAACATTATTATTAAAATCTCCAGATATAATATTCTAATAGACTTTTAAATGTTGAAAAGTATGCAATATTTAACTCATCGAACCATTTATATGATCATTCATCTATAGACAACTAGTTATATATTGAAACTCTAGGTGAAGGCAATAGTATTTCAATTGAAAAAACTGATTAGATTCCATATACAAATGATTAAGTTGTTTCTTGGATAGCAGTATGGGTAGTTGTGTGATAAGACCAAGATGAATTTTTAAGATTATCAGGACATGATTTCATATCATTATCCACCAACTTCTATACTATATTCTATAGGGTCTTATTAAAGGCATCTATCAGTCCATTGGCTTCATCATGATAGTGAGATGAATGGTTGGAATTGATATTATGTTCATGATACAACTTTTTTTACTTCAGAAAAAATAAAATTGGTTCTATTATCCATCAAAATCATATGAGGGATGCCAAATCTTTTGATGATATTAGTTTTGACCAAACTATGAATGATTTTGGATCATACTTATTTTCGAGGTATTTCCTCAGCCCATTTAGAGAAGTCTATAACAGTGAAAATATACATGAACTACTTAGTAGTAGATGGAGGATAACGTCCTACTATATCAATTCCCCATGTGCCAAATGGCCCAGAGTATTTTTATTTATGTAGAAACTCTGGGTGTTAGTGAAAAAAATTAGCATGTACATTTTAGGGATGACATTTTTTAGTGAAATCTATACAATCCTGCATCATTGAATGCCAAAAATATCCCAGCCTTCAGATCTGACCAGAGAGTCTGTTCCCAGATTAGTGGGCACCACATTCTCTTGAATGTACTTCTTCCATGACCACTACAGTCTCTTCTCCATCAATACATCTTAGGATAATTCCATCAAATCCTCACTTAAAAAGGATCTTTTAGTGGTCTGTACTATCATAAAGAGTAAAATTAGCTTCTCATCACCAAATCTATTCATTCTCAGCCTTATCTGGTGGAAGTACCCCATTATAAATATATTCAAATATGGATGTTCTCCAACCCATGATATGACAATATGGTTCAGAAATAGGTCAAATTTCATTAATTTCCTCCATTTTGGATTGAACAAAAGGTGAGACCACACAGAGATGGATTATGCTGATAATTGTATTGTCCTGATTGGATCTGCCAAGGCTGTACCTGCATTAGCTCGTGCAACTTCTTTGTAATTTTGTGATCACAATACATAGAACAATGTTGGATTTGAGGAAAATTTATCCATAAACTCTCTAACGTAATCACCGAAAGGGAATAACGCTTCATTTCTCATAGAATATTCCCAATCTATTGGTTTGATTACCAGTTCTGAGTCACATTTTACTTTTAAATGTTCCAATTTCTCCGGAAGGGACAATTCCAATCCTGTAAATAAGGCTTTATATTCTACTTCATTGTTTCTACCGCCTTTTGATAATAGGAAAGAATAAGGCAATACTAATATTTCTGGGGAAAAAAGGGATATTCCTAATCCATCCTTGTTGAGTTTTGGGTTTTTCAATCTCTTCCCTGTTGGAATTCTGGAAGCACCATCAAAATAAATTTCCCATGTTTGAGAATTATCTTGAATAGAGGAGACCTCTTCATCATGAAGTACGGTATTAAACGATGTATCTTCGGTAGATGGATGCTTAGAAAGGAAATCAGCTAGAGCTTGGACATTAATTTCCGTTAAAGGCTCAAGATTGATTCCAACTATTGAAAAATAACCGCCCACCATGCCAGACGCCCTGTAATCATAGGATGACTGAGGATAAATTTTAGTGTGTTATTAAGAGATACCAATTGGACCTCATGATGTTGCAAGTAATGTCTCAAATTCTGAACTTTAAAGATTAATTCCAGGAAACACTTGTCAATATTTGAATATTGTGTTCTGCATAAAGCATTGTTCGACTGAGATTATAAAGGTTTTTTCATTCCTATAATCATTTTTTGGGCAAGGAAGGAACCTAGTGATCTCTATAGAGTTTTCATGTAGAGAACAAGTGGTCTTCCTTAGAATGGAGGCATCAATATTGGTGGATTAAAGAAATACTTCTTTAGGGTATAAACTGATTCTTGGAAATCCTCAGTCCATTGGTAGGTGACTCCATTTTTCATTAATCTAGTGAAGAGAAAAAAACCTGCCTGTGAAATTGGAGATGAAGAGATGAATATATGACAAGTGTCCTTGGAGTCATATTAATTCATTCAAATTTGGAATAGGTAACATGATAAGGATTGATTTTTTTTCTCCGGATCAAAATCGATACCAGGATGGTGTATAACGATGCCAATAAATTTTCCTGAGGTTACCCCGAAATCACATTTCAAGGGATTCATCATTAAACGGTGTTGCCAATGTATATGGAAAATTGTCTCCATATCAGCCATCTGATTGGAACGTTGTCTGGATTTGACCACCAAATCACCCATATAACATTCATCAAATTTCCCTAATAAGGGTTTATAGATATGGTTCATGGCACGTTTATATGTTGAAAAGGCATTCTTTAAGCCAAATGGGATTTACCAGATTCCAAAAGACACCTTGAGGGGATCTAAAAGCGGTAGATTCGTTATCCTCTGGAACCATTTGGATTTGATTATACCCTGAGTATCCATCCATAAAGGGAAGTGCTTCATAATGTTCTAGAATATCAATTAGATGTTCTGTAATCGTAATTAGAAAATCTTCTTTAGGACAATTCTGATTAAGACCTCTGAAATCATAGCAGACTCTACTTTTCCCATTCTTCTTTTTCACGGGGAATATATTGTCCATCCATTTAGGATACTGAACTTCCCTGATGAAGTGAGCCTTTATAATCCTATCAAAATCAGCTTCAATTTTACATGAATGAGTTTGGTGTAACCTACTTGTTTCTTGCTTTAATCATTGATGTTCTACTGGATAGCCCAAACGAGGGGTTGCTAAATCAGGATTAAGACCTGTAATTCCTATATAATTCCAAGAAAATATATATCGATATTGCATCAAATATAATGTATAAACCTCTTTCTCTTTATAGTCCATAGCCATGCTAATTAGAGTGGGGTGTGGATATTCTTCTATAGCCAGATTAATTTCTCTGATTTCATCCATGGTGGTAGAGACACCTTATTCAAATGATGGAGAGCATCCCCAAGATCTTCCTCCAATTCTTCATTATGTATTACCTCTTCTATTTCCACATGAACTGTAGATGATTTGTCAAAGCATATAGTGTTAGGGGAGATATCAGTATTGTAACATCCCAAATAAAATGCCACCATATCAGACCCGACTGATGAAGAAGGGTCTTCATGTGGTAATAAAGAAGAATTTATGGATTGAGAATCAATATCTTTGTATTCCTCTAGCATTACCAGTATCTCTTCTACTCTGGATGATGAAGTAAAGGCTTGTTGTAGTACATCAGATGAGATAAAAACATCTAAATTTTGGGTTTCATCATTTCATAGTGTATCAATAATTTCTACAATGTTTTCAGGCTTAATTATAATAATTGACATTATGGAAGTTACTGAATGAGTCTTTAGGTTTGGTTTTACCCTTTCAATTTTATTGATGGGTAACACATAATCTAAACTCAAATGTATGAATTGATATACTGGGATATTTACAAGTCCATTTGGGGTATTAACTCTGGTTATCTCCTTTTGTTATGGGCTTTTTTCGTTTTGTGTGATAAAACTTTGCCTCAATGTATTGAGATTCACATGTTCTGAACAGAGCCTTGTCACCATACAATGTTCTGATTTTACCATTGAAATAGTATTTCAGACATTGATTGTATGAAGAGGGTATGGCTGCATATTGATGCATCCAAGGCCTTCTAAGAACAATATTGAAGGCTGTGTCTAGATGAACTACCACTAAATATGAATTAGACACTAGATCTCCAAACCGAGTTCTGAGTGTATTCTTGCCCAGAGCTTAATGTTCATTATTATAGTTTCCTTGCATAATTAAAGTCGAAGGGGATAAGTCAAATTTAGTCAGTATCAATTGATGAAGTGTAAGAGAAGGAATGAGGATTACCTCAGAGCCTCTATCAATTAAGGCTCGTCTGATATCTATGTCATTGACCATTCCAGAAAGATACAATGTTCTGATATGCCCATGCACAACATCATCTTCATCTTTATCCATAAAAGATATTATTACATGACATTCTACAAGATCATTCCTTATACGGTAAACATCAGCAGCATCAACATCAGTTTCAAATTCTTAAGGACAAAACAAGGCCTCAATGTGTTCTTCTGGAAGAACATTTGGTAGTTTCAAAGAATCCAAAAATGATAACTTGGCCAGTAAATTGTCCAATTGTTTCATGAAGGAATCCTTTTGGTCCAAAGATCTATATTTCCTAGCATGGAGATGTGGTTTTTCATGTGCTTTGGAAGTTGAACCTTCTGATATAGATGTACAATGTGTCAGAGACGAACTAAGAAATAGTGCTATATTTGGTAAATTAGACTGACGAAGTCTATTCCATTGCTAAGAATAAGATTGTGTGGCTTATAATCGGTCTTATGAAATAATTATGTCAGAACTAAACTTGTATTTCATGGAATAAACTTCTTGTTCATGTTGATCCCACTAAAGGGCGATTCCATGAGTTTCTTCCTAATATATGGTTTGAGAAGGGGTTGAATTAAAATGGTCATTTCTAGAATTTCTACATATTCCCATGTATCCTCGACCATAGCCCCTTCCTCTTGATCACAAATTAGGTGCAAGGAATTCTATCTCGATATAATTAAAATCAGCAATGGGATAAGGATCCATTAAATGGATAACATTAACAGAACCAATGATCAATTCTTCATCTGACAAAGATTCTTCTTGACAGGATAATTTTGGTTGTACCATTTGGCAGGGTGGTGCCTGTGATTTTTAAATAGGTGGCATAAAATCTGGTAGGTTCAAGGACATCTTTGTCCTTGATACGATCTCATCTTCTTCAGACTTCTCTTTTCCATTATTATAATATTGATTTTTTGAGGAATGGTGTTTTGATGAATATGGTTTTCCTGTTCCAGGAGAAGTAGAAGAAAAAATTGGTTGTTTCAATTGTGTTCGTAAAATATCATGACTCTAGTTGATCATTTTTTGGACCATCCAATCATCATATTTTTTTCATTTTTACTTTTAACCTCTTTCCATTCTCCCTCTACTACATTATTGGTAGTATTAACACATGCTATGTGAGTTAATGCACTTTTCAATTTCACATGTCCAGAGTCTACCATATTTTGAAAAAGGTATTTGAAAATAGAGAACTACTGAATGGGGTGTCCCAACATATTATGAAAGGTAAAGTAATTTAGACAATCTTCATCTCCATCATTATTTGGATTTTTCAACATTGCAAACTGAATCAAATTTTTTTCTAAGGATGAGATGAAGTAACCAGAATCATGTTCATTCATAAAAGAATAAACTTTATCCGTCAGTTCTACAAATTATTTCTACCTTTGATATCATTGATCATCATGACGAGGCAGTCAGTGAATCTAGTTCTTAGGAAGTGGAGGCCTTCGGTATGATGAAGGTATTAAAGTAGAATCAAGTACATGTGCCTGCTTGAGTGTGACTGTAGTGGATTCTACCATTCCTATCCTGCATCGCATAGTTGATAGAATTACAGAAGTTTTATTCTTTGTTTCTGCAATAGAATCTTCTACCTATTGAGTGATTGAATTAAGGTCTCGAAACCATCCTGTGTATTTCACAGTGATCAATGGTGTGCAAAATTCATCAGACATATTTTCCACACATATTGGAAACAATTCCTCTTAAGGGGGAGCTAGACATAAGGAATTTGTTAATCCTTTACGTCATGAAATGAAATATGAAACTCATTCATTCTGCTTCTATTTAAAAATGGTAAGATAAAAAACTCTCATCTTTGGTAGCATTGAGCTAGATTGGAGATGGAATTTTTTATGGAGATATTCCCATCTAGTAATTGACCGAGATTGCAAACATGTATACCAGAAAAAAGTCCTTTTCATGATTGCACAAAACACCTAAGCTTAACTGCTTCTGTTTTTTGAGATGTTCCCATCATGGGATCAAAATAATAATAAAAATGTTTTACATGTTGTTCTGGATATCCCGAACCATTAAATATTGGGAATTTGGTATTCCCAAAATTTGTTGGGGGTTGAATCGCATCCACCCATTCAGTGTAATCTCTACTTTTTGGCTAAATTGGGGAACATCGTTCATCCATAGCTTTTAATCGAGAAGTTAATGCTTCAATTGTGTTCATAAGCATTGGGGGAATATTTGAATGAGCTAGAACCTATTCAGGTATAGAAACTGTAACTTGAGCTAGATCAGTGATCAGTAAAACCAATGATGGTGGTGCTGATACCTGTGGATATTGTCTAACAAACATTCTGTTTATAAGTAACTATGTGTTGATTCTTTTCAAATCCTTCATTTACTCCTCTTACTATGAATATATCTTTTCAAGTGAATGAGATTTACCTTATCTAGTGGAAATGTGAGATGCAATCTGACTTTTACATTTCCCCTTGTTAGATTCCGTTCAGGGAGGGTGATTTGGTTTTTTAAAGGCATACCTAAACTTCGGGATAGCCTCTGATTTTGTATATGAAGACCTTCTTCATTTGCCTCAGTTTTTACCATATTATGGACAGGAACAAAATCTTCTAATTCCTATGAACATGACTTATATTCTTGAGAATATTCTGCAATGATGTAAATAACATTCACTGACGCATAATTCATTGATGACATTATGTTATTGTTTTTCTAGATCATATCCCTTTGTGTCTTTAACAATACTTTATTCTCCTCCAAGAAGAATTCCCTAGAACATTTTGAAGGATAGTAACCCAAATATAATCCTATGATAATTTAATTGTATTCCTTCCTTGACGATTCTTCCCATATCTGGATAAAACTAACTTCCGTTGAGGAGGGGATTATTGATGCGAAAAATCCCTAAGACTTACAGGCTGGGGATGATCTTGTTCTTCTTCATCAAATCTATGAGCACTATTTAATGAACATGAAGGTTGAATTAAATGGGCCCCCATTATTTCAGGCAGGGGTGATTCTTTGTAACATCCCGGATCCGGGTGCCACTCAACGGGTTCCCTGAACCCAGTTCGTCACATGACCTCAAGTGCAATTCCGCAAATGCCAGAGGCTGCCGACTAGCAGCGAGGGCCTAGGTCTGATAGTTGGGAACCTATACCCTCATTTTTTAAAGTGCAGCGCAGTGCAATAGGTAAATAGAATACAAAATGTGGAAGTGGTAAACAAAATATAGATCACAAATGCATAACTGAAAATAACAAGGAAACCAGCAACCATATATATAGATGCAAATGCAGCATGTCACTATTCAATAAAATAGCCAAAACTTGTTACACTTCAATTCTATACAACTAAAGTACAAGTTCAAAAAAGAAAAAAAGAAAAGACAGCGGAATCGCGAGCCCGAGCTCGGTTCCATGCTCCCCTTACTTCCCAGCAATAATCAAGTACCAGTAAAGGGGACCCTTTCCCTTATCCACACCTGTAGGAGCGTAATCTGTTTTGGCCAAAGAAATGACACAAACAAAGTGTGAGAAATAAATCCCAGTAGGCACCCACCAATGGCTCGTGCCCAGCTGTGTGAAAATATGCATCAATAGTGTGTAGTAGTAAAATGAAATAAACTAAGAAGTATTCAAAAGTAACTAACTTACCAATTATATTGCCATTTTATTATTCTTTTAGGCATTCAGTATAAGATATCACCATAATGAATCTTCTAAGTAAAACATCCAGTGTACTTAGACACGTAAACCCTTACCCTCAGGTAAAGAGAATCCAAACTCAAAAATCTGCCCACAGGCATATCGAATATTTCCCATAGGCGTACGCGGTGTCACCCACAGGCACAAAATCAATTGCCAATGGGCACGGAAGAAGCTGCCCACATGCTATGTAGTACATTTCCCACAGTCTAATCACAACACTGACCTCAGGCTAAACAAGTAATCGGGACACTCCCAACATTTAAAAAACCAATACACATGCAATTCCTCTAAAGGAAATTCTATAATCATTATTATAAAGGTATACCCTCGGGTATACTGGCCAAACCGCTAAATAGAGGAACGCACCCCCGGGGTGGTCCTGGATCCAAGCAGCAATCCAAAACAATAATTTATTATCACATTTAAATTACCTATTCAATTATAGGTATTTAATTCAAGAAGGCCCCAACCATACGACACCCCATTCATGGGCGCGTATCACAACGGTACACAAAACACTGAGCAGTTGAAAATTAAACATCAAGCCACCTACCTCGATCACTTGTGATCAATACACCTAAACGACACCTTCTGAAACATCCAAGAACGTAGTAGATCTAACCTAAAATAATAATCGTTCATCCTCAAATAACATCCATTATAGGAATAATTGGCAAGAAACACTCAAGTATAAAGAAGCTCTTTCCAGTGCGGATCCAGCAAGATCAACAGAGGTGGAATCACATTCCCAGTTCGTGATCGGTGGATCTCAAAAGCTTCGGCTATCTCCTCGAGATTCCCTATGATGTTCTAATCTTCCTCTGTGATCACAGGATGATACTGCACATTTTAAGCAAAAAAAACAAAATACACAGTGTGTACTATTGACTACGTGGCGTCTACTTTTCTCATTTAATTGTTCCTTTGGCGACACCATCGTACTGTTCATCCATCGACATGAGTACACATTGTGTATTTCTGATTACACGGTGTGTACTGCCGCTCCGCTGGAGGCTGCTTCCATCGCCTTACTATTTTCCTTCTAACTGACTACACAGTGTGTAAATATCCAATACACGATGTGTAGTCGGTTTTTACACCCATCGTCGCCGACATGGATACACACCCTGTGTACTCATCCCATACGGCCATAGAACACGACATGTGGAAAAGTACACGACATGTACTTCCAAAATTTAGGATTTTTCCCCATTTTCCTTATTTCCTCAAAAACACCTAAGGAAAAGGGAAAACAAGAAACCCGTACCTCAAAAATAAGAACAGGATTCTTAAAAACTTCCCCCCGTAAAGCAATTCGTCCCTGAATTTCCCTTCCAAAGGTGGTTAAGATATAACCGTGAACAACTCTTGCCACTAAGCACGTATGTCGGTCTCCCACTCCCTGGTTTCATTATGCACTCGTCTATGCTTCCATAGCACCTGTACGAGAGGAACTGACCGGCCTCAGAGAACATTCTTGCTCTTATCGATGATATGAATTGGGTGCTCCTCAAAGGACGCATCTACCTCAAGCTCAACCTCCTAGGGATAAAAGACATGAGATGTGTCTGAAATATAGAAACGCAACTGAGATACATGGATGACGTCGTGCATGGTTCGGTACCTCTATGTTAACTGCAACCGATATCCAACCAGCCCAACTATCTCCAGAATCTCAAATGGCCCCACATACCTTGGTGAATGTTTACCCTATCTCCTTATCCATCTATATCCCATCCATGGTGAAACATGAAATAAAACCTGATCCCCAACCACGAACTCCTTGGGTCATCTTCAGCGATCAACATAAGATTTCTGACGAGACTGTGCGGTAGCTATCTGCTTTTGAATCAACTGGACCTGCTCAGAAGTCTCCTATATGAGACGTGGTCCCAGTAATGCTACCTAACCTACCTCTAACCAACACAATGGCGATGAGCATGGCCTAGTATATAAAGCCTCATATGGTTCCATCTCAATAGTATCCTCCAAACTATTACAATAGGCAATCTCGACTATGGGTATATGATTTTACCAAGAGCCCCCCATGTCTAGGATTCTAGCATGCATCATGTCCTCAAGCACCAGTATCATATGATTTGACTGACCATCGGTCTAAGGGTGGTATGATGTTCTCAAAAGCACATGTGTACCTAGTACCCTTTGAAAAGTCTTCCAAAAACGAGACGTAAAGTGGGAATCCCTATTTGAAACGATAGAACGAGAAACCCCATGAAGGCGTATGACCTATCAGATATATAAATTCCCAAGATATTCCAAAGGTCTCCCAGATCGGCAAAAAGTGAGATACCATTGTGAGTCTATCCACAACAACCCAAAAAACATCATTGCCTCGTGGTGACCTCGGAAACCAAGTCACGAAGTCCATCACAACATCATCCCATTACCACTCTGGAATAGGTAATTGTAGTAATTGTCCGGCTGGCCTCTGATACTCCGCCTTCACCTGCTGATAGGTGGAACACCTTGTAACAAAACCAACTAATTCTCTATTTATACCTGGACACCAGTACTGATGTCTCAAGTCACGGTACATCTTGGTATCTCCGGGATTAACTGCCCATGCTGAAGCATGAAAATCTTACATCGTCTCCTCGTGTATATCCCCTGGAATCCACACTTGTGCATGGAAACACAATACTTCATCATCACCTATCGTCCACCAAGGAGGAGGGTCCCCACTGGCCATCGAATCTCATAAAACTAGACATTCTAAATCAGATAGTGGTATCATCCTCACTCTATCCAGGATGATAAAAGTCACAGCTAAAGATAAAAGATAGGTCTGTCCCTAACTGTCGTGAACCTCCAAATGCAACTCAGAGAACAATTCCATAATCTTTCCTTCACCACTGGCCTCCTGCAGTGCCTGTACTTGAGTCATCCTGCTCAGTGCGTCAGCTACTACATTACCATTACCAGGTGTATAGGCATGCTCAAAATAGACGGACTGAAGGTATTCAACCCACCTTCATTGTCTCAGGTTCATGTCAAGCTAGGTAAGATGTACTTGAGACTTTTCTGGTCTATGAACACCAAAATATGTTCTCCCAATAGATAATGTCTCCAACAGTGCAAGACATGAACAACTACAGCCAGCTCGAGATCATGCACCGGGTAATTCCTCGCATGTTTCCTCAATTGTCGAGACCCGTATGCAACTACTCGATCACCCTGCATCATCATAGCTCCCAAAACAATACCAGATGTATCACTTTAAACTGTATAGATCTTCCCCTAGTCTAGGAGTATCAGGATTGGTGCTGATGTCAACTTTCCCTTCATCTCCTGGAAATATGTCTCACATGTTTCTGACCCAAATAACTTCACACCCTTCTTAGTCAAACCCATTAATGGAACTGCTAAGAGAAAGACGTATTGTATGAAGCATTTGTAGTAACCATCTATCCCCAAGAAACTCCATATCATAAACACATTCTTAGAATTCTCCCAGGAAACTACCGATATCACCTTATCTGGGTCTACTTCATCTCCTGCCTCTAAGATGATATGTCCCTGGAAGTGTATCTGGTCTATCCAAAAGTGGCACTTTGAGAGCTTAGAATATAGTTGATGCTCTCTCAGTGTACTCAATAAGATCTCAAGATGGGTGACATGGTCATGTCGAGGGTGAGAGTACACCAAGACGTCGTCCCTGAATACTGCCACAAAATAATCTAGATAATGATATAACACACGATTCATGAGAGCTATGAAAACTGCTAGTGCGTTCGTGAGTCCGAACGACATAACAGTATACTCGTATAGACCATACTTGCTTCTGAAAGCTATGAGAGGTATATCAGAAGGTCTAACGCACAGCTGATGATATCTTGATCTCAAGTAAATCATTTAGAACACTCATTCTCCACAAAGTTGATCAGAAATATCATCAATCCTTGGCAAGGGATATCGATTCTTAACTGTCAACTGGTTCAGCATCCGATAATCCACACAGAGTCTGAGGGTACCATCCTCCTTCTTCGCAAAAAGGACAGGAGAACCACAAGGAGAAGTACTGGTTCAGATAAAACCCATTGACTATAAATCCTATAACTGTCTCTTGATCTTCTGTAACTCAGGTGTAGCCATCCTATATGGAGGAATGGATACCGGTGCCGCTCCTGGCATAAGCTCAATAGAGAAATCCACCTCACGGTACGGAGGAAGACCTGAAAAGTCGTCCATAAAGACATCCCTGAAACGATCAACCACTGGAGGGAAATCCTTCTGAAAACTCCCCTGGTCGTCGAGAAATAAGCTAATTATCGGGGCTATGATACCACCTTGCCCATGATGCTCTAGTCCAACAAGACTCTCCTGAACATCCCACTCTCCCATGTATAGAAACTATCCACCCTCTGGTGACGCAAAACACACACTACGACGATAGAAATCCACAACGACTCGAAAGGAAACCAACTAGTCTGTCCCGAGAATGACATCATAGATTGTCATCTCTAATACATAGAGGTCCCAATGGAAGTGACATCCACCAACCTCATGAGGGCACTCCTTGAACTAACGCACACTCGTCAATCTAGTTCCCAAAGGAGTTTCTAATGTCATAACATCAGAGGAAGTAGAAACATCTAGCCCAAGGCTCTCCAAAACGGATACAGATATAAAGCTATGTGTAGCACTCGTATAAAAAATTATTAAAGATAAAATAGAATCTACTAGAATATTTCCTCTTATAGTAGAAGGTTCGCGATCCTTCTCCTGCTATGTCTGTTGCACTGCATATGTCTGCCCAGTGTCGCAGCCCTGCGACACAGCCTGGCTACCCTGAGCTGTCCCACCCTGTTTCCTCTCTGATCCTGGTGTCTGGCTACCACGGCCACGTCCACCATCCCTACTAGTACACACTGATATATTCTAGTTCCCTAACTAGTAAGAAGCTACTGGTCCTACCCCTTCATGAGGAGTCTGCACAAAACCCCTCTCACTAGCCACTGGTGGAAACGCCCTACAAAAGCGTTGCAGATAACCCATCCTGCCACAAGCCTGGTATTCCACTTGGTCACGTGGACACTGAGGTCGTGTGTTCCCTTCCTTAACACACTGGTAGCACATGACCTGGCCACATGAAACATTCTTCTTGATGGTACTTCCACCCTATGATAATTCCATCCGTCTCTTCCTCTTACTAGTAGAAATACTACCAGAAACTGGTGTTGAACCACCCTGGCCTACACCACTATCTTCCCGAAGGATCCTCTCTGTAATCAGCGCCTAGTTCACAATAGCATGTACTGAATGAAACTTGAAAAAACTCACCAGTGCTCAGATGTCATATTGAAGACCATCCTCAAAGAGTATGGCTCTCAGCATCTCATCGCCCACCAGAATGGGTGCAAAATGTTGATGCTCGGTGAAACGAGAAGAATAATCCATCATCGACAAAGCGCTCTGCTATAGATTCATGAACACTCGAGCGTGATCTGCCCACAGCATCTCTGGGATGAAGAAGTCATAGAAAACTGTCTGGAAATCTTCCAACACCATGTCTCTAGGATGCTATGACTTGGTGGTAACATCCCACCACCTCTTGGAGGAATCACACAGAATATAAGTTTTGTGCTTGACCCTCGGCCCTGGAGGCATCTCTAGGTGCTCGAAAATAATCTGCATCAACCCTAGCCAAGACTCCGTAGCCTGTTGTCCTCCATCCCATGAAAACTTAGGCGGATGCTGCTGCTAGAAGATGCGAGTCAGCTAGGCCATAGATGTGGTAATCGGTTGTGCTTCTTGAAATGTCTGCATGAACTGCATAACGCTTTCACGGAACTATGCCTCCGCGCCTGTGTCTGGTATTATAGTGGGTTCAACATCTGGCTCTACTCGAGGATCCACTGGTAGCCCATGGCCCACCATCTCTGGAGTGTACTCGTTGTTGCTCTCCTGGCGAACAACACATGAACATCTCGGCGGCATGACACTACCAGGTCAAACTCACACCTTAGTTCCAGATCATCAAAACTGAAAATGAAGGAACCAAAAAAGGAACAGGAGGAAGAAGGCATTCAATATTGCACAACAAGACTACACGACATATATACTGACTACACGGTGTGTACCTGACATCTCTTCCCATACCTGGGTCTTTATATTTGGCCAGGTCACATAACTCCCATTAGAAAACACTACACGACGTGTATATAATCTACCCAGCGTGTATGGTGTAATTTTCCAACTGCACGTGTTGTTTGTGGCACGGCTGACTACCCGGCTTGATACTACATAGTGTGTTACACCCGCACACGGCGTGTACACTACCCTGTTTCCCAGCCAGACGGTAAGGTCCACACGGTCTGTCACAGGTCAAGACTACATGGCATGTCCCCCAGGTACATGGCATGTACTATATGAGCTTCAGTGACCTGTGTTGTTCGTTACACGGACGGATACATGACTCCAACTACAAGGCGTGTCCTATAGTGGACATGGCGTGTATGTCTTAAGGTCTTCTCCATCAGTGTTTGTTAGTTACACGGGTGGACTATAGGTCAACACTACACGACGTGTACATCCGGTACACGACATGTTCGCCCACAGAAATTTTCTTCCCCTTTTCCTCGCCCATTTGGTCTATGACACGAGAATAGAATACACGGCGTGTAATTGGGGTACATGATGTGCACTCAAAAAGTTTTCTTATCTTCCCAAATAGAAGAACATACAAGACGTTTTTAAGGTACTACATGGCGTGTATACTAAGATTCCAGATATTATGCATCAGAATCATCTCTGGAACCTAGAAAATACTGAAAAACAATAGCTAACTGCCAAATTCTGATCTGTGAGGGCCCATACTCCCCACAAATCAATGTTTGACATCTTATATTTGTTATAACTGGATAAACATCCAATAATCAACCATATTTCAGTCAATGAGGGCCCATACTCCCTAAAAACCAAATTTTGGCCTCCAGTCTATAAACATGCTGAAACAATAATACCGTATCAAATAGTAGGTATCAATCAAAGCAGATATCACAACAGCATGTCCTTACTATCAGAACATCTATCAGAACAACATGAAATTTCTAATGCACCTACATGGAATTGAAACTAATCATGGAATGTGATTCTACCATATGCCTAAATGATGCAAGATATGGCATACCATAATATCATCGGGTTACAACTAGATATAACCCATGAAGAAAATACAGACAGCACAATCACAAGTGTGTCACCCTTCGGTGAAAATCAATTCAACTGTAAAATTGCAAAATCTGAAAAAAAAAATGCAACACGAGGCAAATTGGATTTTCTGTGTACACGGGTAAGCTACGCCCATGCACAACTTATTACCAACTACCATTCTTGTCCTATCCCTGACTAAGGATCCAAATAGTAAGTCAATGAAAATAACCCCTCAGATACCACTTTGTAACATCTCGGATCTGGGTGCCACTCAATGGGTGCCCCGAACCTGGTTTGTCACATGACCTCAAGCGCATTTCCCCAAATGCTAGAGGCTGGAGACTAGCAGCGAGGGCCCAAGTCTGATACTGGGGAAAATATACCCTCATTTGTCAAAGTGCAGTGCAACGGAATAGGTAAATATCATACAACAAGAGGAAGCAAAAAAGAAAATATAGAACATAAATTGATAACTGATAATAACAAGGAAACCAACAACCATATATATAGATGAAAATGCAGCATGACACTATTCTATAAAATAGCCAAAACATGTTACATTGCAATTTAATAATACTAAATTACAAGTATAAAAATGAAAAATAGAACAGCCATTGGCGTCGCGAGCCCAAGCTTAGTCCCATGCTCCCCCTACTTCCTAGCAACAATAAAGTACCTATATAGGGACCCTTTCACTTAGCCACACCTCCATCAACGTAATCTTTTTGTGCCAAAGACATGGCCCAAATAGGGTTTGAGAAATAAATCCCAGTAGGCACCCACCAAAGGCTCGTGCCCTACTGTGTGAAAATATGTAACAATAGTGTGCAGTAGTAAAATTCAATAAACTTAGAAGTACTCAAAGGTAACTAAATTACCTGTTATATTGCTATTTTATTATTCTTTTACACATTAAATTTAAGTTATAACCATTGTGAAAATTCTAAGTAAAAAAGCCAGCGTCATCAGACACATAAACCCTTACCCTTAGTTAAAGACAATCCAAACACATGAATATGCCCACATGCATATTGAATATTTCCCATAGGCGTATGAGGTGTCACCCACAGGCACATAATCAACTGCCCACGGGCACAGAAGAAGTTTCCCATAGGATAAGTAATACATTTCCCATAGGCTAATCACAACACTACCCTCAAGCTAAACAAGTAATCGGGCCATGCCCAATATGTTAACAAGAAATAAACATGAAATTATTCTCAAGGAAATTCTATAATTGTTATTATAATTGTATACACTCAGGTATCCTGGCCAAACAACTAAACAGAGGAATGCACCCCCGGGGTGGTCCTAGATCCAAGCAGCGATCCCAAAAAACAGATTATTATCACATTTAAATTACCTATACAGTTTTAGGTATTTAATTCAACATGAACTCATGCATACAACACCCCATTCATGGGCGCGTATCACAATGGTATACAAAACGCACATCAGATGGAAGTTAAACACAAATCCATGTACCTCGATCACCCGTGATCGATACACCCGAACGATGCCTTCTGAGACGACCAAGAACATCATAGATTCAAGGTAAATTAATTCTTGTTAAACCTTGAATAATATACCTTAGTGGAAGAATTGGCAAGAAAAAATCTAGGAGAAGGATGCTCCAACCCGTGCGGTTCCAGCATGATCGATGGATGCAGAATCAGATTCCTGATTCACGATCGGTAGATCTCCAAAGCTTCGGCCATGTGCTCGAGCTTCCCTCTGGTGTTCTAAGCGTCCTCTATGAACAGAGGAGGAAACATCCCATTTTAAGAGAAACAACAAAATACATGGCGTGTACTATTAACTACACGATGTGTAATTTTCTCATTTAATTGTTCCTTTGGCGACACTGCCGCATTGTTCATCCATCGACATGAGTACACGACGTGTATTTATGATTACACGGCGTGTACTTCGGCTCCGCTGGCTGCTAATTCCATCGCCTTACTATTTTCCTGCTGACTGACTACACTGCATGTAAATATCCACTACACGGTGTGTAGTCAGTTTTTACACCCTTTATCGCCGACATGGGTACACACCATGTGTGCTCATCACACACGTCCAAAGTAAACGACGTGTACTTCCAAAATTTTGGATTTTTCCCCATTTTTCTTATTTACTCAAAACACCTAAGGAAATGAGAATAGAAGAAACTCATACCTCAAATATAAGAACTAGGTTATTACATTTCTGAACTTCTATAACTGAAATTTGTGAAACTATTCTTTTTATATTTCTGATTTTGGTTCGAAAATTAGTTGGGTGCATCATCTGAAAATCACTTAAAACCCCTATCTCAAATGATTAATGTGCTATTTCAGAAATTTAAATCCTCTAATGCCTAACATCCTCTAAATGAGATTCTTGTTTAAGATTCTAAAATGATTGATGTAAAAGTAGCTCAAAAACTATTTTTCATGGGGCATGATTCTAATGAGAACTGGTTAAGGCATGTTCTTGAGTGTACATTTTATTACATACAAAAAATATTGATTCTGGTCGACCGTGGGCAATAACATTGCATGAAACCGCATTTGGTGGACATTGTGGATTTTGGAATGTAGTGGAATGCAATGCTCTCTATGCACTACATCCTCTAATATGAACATTAGATGGGGAATCATATATTAAATGGTTTATTCCCTTTAGAGTATTCAGACATGCTTACTGATGGGTTCTCTGCTGTTTTTCAACCTTTGGATGTTGGCAATCTGAGAGGGATTCCATGTAAATTTGGTGTTGTAACCCTTCTATTTCCTTTACATGATTTTGATATCCATAATATGGTAAAAAAAATTCAAATGAAATTTTTTTTCCATAAGCTGAGACTAATTTCTTGAATGAAATCATCTGTTATCTATTCTGGAATTCTATACATAGATTTCTCAAAAGGCCAAAACGTGATTGGGATTTCTCCTTTAGATAATTGTTTCCTCATGTTTAACATATCTTCATCATCTTTCCCAAGAGGTTTCTCCACTTCATCTTACCAAAGTGGATGCTCTGTATTAGAGGATAAATTAAGTAAAGGAGGATCAGATAATGACCATTCCTTAAGCTGTCTTCTGGTTGAGAAAGTGTTTCACCCATCAATGATAAGGCATCAGACATGACTAGATTTGTGTTTTCTAGTACATCAAGATAAGAGGGATTTCTCATCTCTTCATTGTCAATTATGGAATTTTCTTGACAAAGAGAAATACTTTCACGAAGTGGACATTCGCAGAGAATCCCATCATGGGGATAATCACCATGATTGATTACAACATGGAATAAATCCATTTTCTCCTTGGTCATCTAGAAAACACCATGGTTTTTCGTGGCTCAAATCCCGAGATATACACTCTGTATTGACTGAATTTTCATGAATCAAGCCTTCATGATGAAGTGTCCAATGAGAAACATTAGAATTACAACTACAACTCCCATATTTGATAATGAGAGGATAATATCTTGAGTAGCAGTAGATAAATCGCTGAGGGATTCAATAACTCCAGCATTATGAGGATCCATATCATATTTTAGCTCTTGATTGTCGCACAATGCATGGGAAAACATCTTCTTGGATGTTCACATAGACATTGTTGGGACCACTTTATGGGATAAGTGGTTATCATGGGTAGGTATATGTGTTATTCATGGATTAGATTTTGGAACATACCGATTACCTCAAATTGGAAAGGGTGTATGTTTCTGATCTGGTTGTCTGTCTGATATGGGGGAGTATGCCCTCATGACCCTACGGAACTAGAAGAGATGTCTGTATCTACTCCTGGATGGAATTTTGATGTGACATCCCATGTGTGGGGAATAAATTATGTGTCTTCTCAATGGATAATATTGAATTTGTTGTTAAAATAGCCTAGCATGCTTCCAGAATATGGGTAGGGATATGCATCTTCCCTTTCACCATTGATAAAATGTTTTTGGTGAGTTCAGAGGATGGAATAGAAATATATGTCCATTCCGTATCGGGATTAGGTGTATGTGCCTACTCATTTCATCTTTTTCTTATCAATAAATATTGCTAGTAATTATGCATGGGGGTAGAGAGTAAGGTCTTCCCAAAATTTATCACTGAATCTTTCCGACTGACTTCTCTAGGTGCTACCAAATGAGACTTTTGGTAGGCTTGATGAACATTGTCCAGTGTTGGTACCTGCTGGCTACTATCCATCAAGTATTGTTATTGGAATTCCTTCAATACAACAAAAAGGTACTTCTGACAGAATGGGTGATTGTAAATAGGTGTATGTTTCCGTTTACCAGTTTCAACCACATTAGATTGGTGGGGCTCTAAAATGCAGTCAAATGAGACTTCCAATTGGATAATAACTTGTAAATAGGTGTATGTTCCTGTTCATAGTACTCCACCTGGATTATCTGGTGTGATTGGTAGGTTACTATCAGAGGAGTCTTCTAAGAAGAAAAAATTAAGGCAGACGAGGGTATGTTACCGCTCGTTGTTTGCCATCATGTTAAATTGATAGAATTCTCTAGAAGAGCCAGAGGTGTGAACCTACTCCCTGTTGATCAGACATGTCTATGGAGGATCATATTGTGTGCCTAGGTCTGATAGACTGGGAACAAACATCTAGTGGCCACACCCCCATCATTTTGGGTGTACACTACCACATTATTCTGGTGGAGATTGCTGGTGTGAGTCCTTATGAAGGACTGTTGAATTCATGAATTGAGGCCTTGAGTGACCTCTTGATCCACCTCCCTATATTATGAGAGGGATTTATTGTTGAGTTCCTTGGATAATGACATGAAATGGTTGGAGATTGTGGTTGGATTCGTTTTCTTCTTGATCATTGGTTGTAATTTCCACATGATTGAGGATTGTTGTTGACCTAGAGGGCCTGTCGAGCAACCACCAAAGTTATTATTATAACATACTCACGATATTACTTTACCAGCACATTAGAGACCCAAAATTTAAGATGTTGGGTTGGTTATGACGTCCTTCCAGTTGATAGAGATCTATCTTGAGCAGCGGTTGGGATGTTCACAGATTTTTTCTTGGATAAATCCATTCTTTGGATTGATGAGAGTTTTGTGGAAAGCATGAATAAAACAAAAATATCAATTAAGACAATATTTTTTTATATGGATACATGCATGATAACTTCCTTTTTATGGCCTTAATATATCAATTGTTAGAGGCCTAAAATGTGGGTAACATTATTAACATGGTTAAAGATTCAGGTCACGTTCACTACTTTTGTTTTGTAGTTCCATGAAACATGTGTTCTAGTTTTACGAAACACTATTTTTAGGTGGTTTCCGTTAGATTAATTTATGGAATCGAACACTACCAACTGATCTCTATCCAAAGCGTACCTACTTTACAATGTCAGATGTTCGTTATGTTAGAACATTATGATACGTAATAACATGCATTGGTCGAGAGGATGGTAGGTCGGACTCATCACACCCTATTGGGGGGAATTATTGTGTTCTCCAGGACTCTCTTTATAGATTTATGGTATTTACACGAATCCTTATTAATAAACCAATTATATCATAAGTATATCTTGTAATTTAAAATCTCTTATTATCATATGTGAAATTTAGAATCATCAATATGCATTCATGGTAATTCATTAATGGAAACATCCATGTGTATTCGAGGTTTTCCATCAATGGTGTCCTCTAATGTTCCGATGAGAGATTCTTTTATTCATCGTTGTGATGATATCATTTTTTATGCAACTCAGTGGGGCACTCTAGAATTTATTTCCATCTTGGGAGACTATGATTTGTATTGATCTTGAGATTATACCCATAAAAAGAGCTACCTACATATCCTTGTGAAAGGAATCAGAACCCTCGTAGTTTGATGTCGCATAATAGGGAACATCATTCCATTTAAGGTCATGTCATAGATAACTCTTAGTGGAAGGAACATAGATGAAACTTAGCATGGGACTTATGTTGAAGAAATGAATGTATATTTGGATAGGATATAGGATTCCATGTAGTATCAGTATGTATTTGGAATATGGCCCAAAGAGAATTGGGTTGATTTGAAGTGTTGTGTTTGAACATCAAGGAGGCTGCCTACATTTCCCATATTAATGGGAATCAAAACCCACATAGTTCGATAAATATCATAGGAGAGTATGGTCCTATAATAGAGATGTGTTTATGATTACTTCTTAAAAATGATGCCCTCATGATTTGAGGATTGAATTTTGGGATTTATTCTTATGGAGGATGACCAAATTGGGTGAATTAGTGTTGGATTCTTGAGGAGGATATCCAGTGAGATCAGGCCCGGAAAGAGCATCCTACATATCCTTTTTTGAATAGGATTCAGAGTTCTTGTAGTTCCTTCAATGAGTGTTGGTGCACATGTTGTAATCTTGGAAAATTATTAAGCCCATGTGATTTTTGTTTAGATTGATGAAAAAGGGGATGTGAATGTTTCATCAATGACACTTCACAATCATCCTCCTCTGCTAATGGAAGATGGTGCATTGACCCTAGAAGAGGGCGTGGTGACGAGCCTTCCCTCTATTCTATTTACATTGGACAAGTGTCCAATGTAAGGAGGAAGGGGTGTAGGTTAAGGGATTATACTTGGATGGATTCTGTAAAATTTATCCATGTACGGAAAGCAGAAATGTAAGTGTGAACTATACCTTTCCAATAAGATACATGAGGTTCCGGGTCACCTATTTGAGAAAGGAGAGGCCAAGACCCAACATTCCACAATACTGGGATCTTCCCAACACTATTTCTGGGAGAATGGTCCATGTGGCTATGGATAAATAAACCCACAAACATTCCATGAATCCTAACCTTATTGTGAACCAAATGTGGGAAACCCATGACTAGGGAAATACAAACCCAAATAAGAGACATGCTGATGTTCCTTTCCCAAAGGATTGATAAGTGAAGAGGTTTTGATGGAGGTCTCCACATTGTCCCTCTCTAATAAGGGAAACAAGAAAATAGATGCCCCGCAATGAATGGATTTAGAAATGGTTACATGAGTTGTTCGCGTAGGTCACTTGCACTTGTTGGCCGCGTACGTACCCCGCGTTGATGTACCATGTATGTATTGCTCGCAGGTATGGCGCACATGTATGAATGATGAATGAATAATGTTATTTAAATAGATGAACCAAACCTATGTAAAATTTTTTAAAAAGACTTTCCAAACATTCTTATCCAATTAAATTATCTTATATCTCATGGTTTAGAGATCTACCTTAGATAATTTTAGAGATCTAAGAGAAAGTGATACGCAATGGGAGATTTAAAGAGTATATTTTACATTTTTTCAGTCCTCAAATGGGGAGCCCATGGGCTCTATTTATAGGCATTGGTAATTCCTGGATGAAGAAATTTTGCTCATGAAGGTACTTCACATAGCTTCACCACACAGGTACTCCGCGTAGGTGCACAAACATCTTCTGGCGTTGAGATCTACCATGTAGGTCAGCCGTGCAACTCCTCGGCGTATTCTTGTGATGCTATTCCATCACGATGCTATTTGGGAGTAGTTTTTGTTTTCCTTTGTACTCTGCAAACATTACTCTGAGATATGAAATACCTAGAGTTATCTTCATAGTCATTTTGGATACCATCTGATGTAGTTTTAACATAGTCATACCATGCATCAAAGTTAGTTAAGGCTGATTCATGAAAATCTCAAATCAATTATGGATCATTGTCCTAAATTATCAAAATAATGGGATGATTTTTATATTATTTTGTGTAGGAAGGTTGGTTTTTTTACTAAAATTGATGTCAATTTTAAATAAAGACTCAATTCGAGTCATACCGGTCAGACAACACATCAGATTCAGTTGGGGATGATTCCTAAAGTTCCAAAACACATATAGATTGTTTTCCTAATGTGTCAAAAAAAATGTGAATGTGTTTTCCTAGTTTTGAGTAAATTACTTATCTCTTTTTTATAAAATGTCATTTTAATCTTGAAACACTCACTTTCAATAATATGGATCAAATCCTATATTGGTGTGATGTGAGACTAATTCCTACACATGACAAAGAAATTATTAATAGATACCCTAAATTATCAAAAAAAATCACTGCATGTTTTCATGGTTTCAATGACTGATACTTTTGGAAATAAAATGTAAATTTTATAATTATAACAGACACATTGATTCTATTTCCTTTTATAGTAAATTTATATCCATTTTAAATAGAATGAAGATATTGGAGTCATACTAGTCACATCACATGTTGGATTGAGGTTTGGCTAAGTCGTACACATCCCAAAGTATAAAAAAATCCTAACTGATAATGTTAACAAGATTTCCATTACCATTATTTTTGGGAGTTCCAACACTACATATGATGCTTTGAAAAATCAAAAACAACTCGAACAAAATATTCCACCTATATGCTGAAAAAATTGTTGACCTCACATGTTTTGATAATTCCAATTATTCTTTAATATGTTTTTATAATCTCAATTTCGTATCAATATGCATTGATGATCCCAAATAATGTTTATCTATATATTAATTCATTCAATCTATGACATCATATTATTATGTTGAAAAAAATATCAAAATAATCATTAGAATATGTTAACAAAAAATTATCTATGTTAATACATGCTTTGAAATAATTATAACTCAGTCTGGATATGTTTTTCATAGAACAGTTACTGATAGAGTAAGTCCACCAATATAGATAAGGTCACCGGTATGCAGATAGTCACTCTTACACCTGAGCTACCGATAGAATAAGTCTACCGGTATGCACAAGTCGACTGATACCACAAGGTCAGCGGTACATAGCTACCGATACAAACAGACATACAAGCTACAGATACAAAAATCCAGACAAACAGCTACTGATACAAAGTCCATCGATACAGACAAATACCTATAGACAACTACCGATACAAGTCTGCTAATACAGATAGATGACTAACGCTACAAAGTCCACCAATATAAGCTCACTGGTATAGGTCACTGATACATAAAGTTTACTGATAGAAGGAGCCACTGATAGAAGGATCTACCAATAGAAGGAGCTACAGATTCAAGCGAGCTAATGTTATAGAGGCTAACAGTTATCGATGCAAGACCTACTGTTATACGTCCACCACTACTAGGTCACTGATACTAAGAGCTTCCAATGGACACCAGTCACTATATCTCTAAATTATATTATATTTTTTTATTTATCAACGACCATATTAGATGTTTTTAATACATCTGCTATTAATTAATGAGGGTTATTGGCATGTCAGGGAACTGTACCTAATACCTGTAAAAGGTAATGATTATTATTGTTGGAGCCGAAGGTATAAAAGTAAGATCAAGAAAATGAAGAAAGAGAATTGAAGATACATGCAAGTGTGTGACACCTGAAGTGAAATTCATAGAGAAGAACACAAGAATAACTCAAAGAATAGTAATACACATCAAGTAGAAGTTACAAAGAATAATCTAAATTGTTACAAAGAATACTCTCTTACTAGAGCTGAACACCTACACTAGAAGTGAAGGAATAGAACTATGACACAATTTTTTTCTTATAACTTCTAAATAAGGATGCAAAGATTCATCTTAATTCAATCCAAGGAGTCCAGACATTCACTCACAACACATAATGCATTATAAACTCATCGTTATTTGATTATCTCTATTGTGTTTTATTTATTCACATTTTGAGAAGTGTGTGTGTTCTGTATTTCAAACACACTATGTATCCTGTGCAGAACTGGAAGATTTCTAAATCCTCACTCAATCTATCCCTTACACTCTTGTTCCCCACTATGGATAGTGTTAGAGGTCAACAGTGACCTGGATAGCATGTGTTCTATTGTTTTTATTTTCCCACGTAAAACTGTGGTAGAGGTATGAGGACCTAGACAATTTGTTTACTATTTTAAACCCCGATCCAGGGTGTGCATCAATGTTTATATAAACTGTTTGAGAGGACTATGGATCAGCTTGAGACTGAACCTCTTGGAATAAACTTTTGTTATTGTTTATTTTGTTTTCAACAATATTGAATATACTTTGCTAATTACATTAAATACAAATATATTTTAAAGTCACTCTGATAGTTAATGTAGAATTTTTTTGTATTTATTATAAATCATTATATTAGTTTCAAAAGCTAATCTAATCTTCAGATTAGATTAACTGAACACTAATCAATCTTTTGAGAACCTAACTGACCCTTTACTGTATTAAAAATTCACTACAGTTTTGATTTCTATTTAAATTGGGGAATTTTTAATAGAAATATTTTTAACAGGAATTTTTAATTGGAACTAAATTCACCCCCCTCTTGAGTATCCTCTTTGACAAACATTTGGTATCAGAGGACTGATTCTTAAGAAAGGATTTACAAACACTATGTTTTTCAACTGTGATTTTAGTTTTCTTTTTAAGATCTTAAATTTCTGTTAGTTCTAAATTTTATATCTTTAAATATATTTTATAAAATGTAATTATGGATAATAGAATATAAGGTGATACTTCAAACATACCACCTTTAATTAATGTTGTTAATTATGCCCAATGGAAATTGAAAATGAAAATTAATTTTGAAAGAATGGGATTTTATATCTGGACTACTTTAGAGACTCAGTATAAGATTACATAAACTGAAAGAAATACATGGGATGAACCTACAAAAATAGCTTACAATAATAATTGTAAGGAAATGAATGCTTTGTACTGTGTTTTAGAAGTTGAAATATTTAATTGAACATCTCCTTGTAAAACTTCTTATGAAATTTGGAATACTCTTAGTGTTTCTCATGAGGGAACAACCAATGTTATGGAAATAAGATTAAATACATACACTATTATGTATGATAATTTTAAAATAAATCATGATGAACCAATTTCTGAAACGTATCTCAGGTTCAACAAAATTGTAAATACAATGAGTTCACTTGGAAAAGTTGTTCCTACAAAGGAGAAAATCATGAGATTACTTAGTTGTTTGCCCAAAAGATGGAGAGGCACATCATTCTCAATAACAGAATCATGTGACATGTTTTTAGTACCTGTTACAGAGCTAATTGGTATGCTGATGATGTATGAAGAAGAGATATGGTTAAACATTGAAGAATATGCAAAAACAATGAGGAATTCAGTGGAATTTATGTCTACTATCTCAAAGAGTAAGGATGAAGATAAAGTTCACATACCTAATTAAATATCAAAAAGTATAGGTTCAGATTCATAAAGTGATGAGGAGATGGTTCAAATTTCCAAGAGATTCCAGAAATTCTCTAGGAAGAAGAAATTTTTCAGAAAACCAAATTAAAGGGTATGTATGAACAACAAGGTGATTAGAATAATGATTGGAAGGAAGCTGTTAAAGATGATGAGATAGTCTGTTATGAATGAAAAAGGAAAGTACACATTAAGGTTGACTATCCAAAATTAACGTACAAGTAGAAATACGACACAATGGACAAAAAATATAAGAAAGATATGAAGGCAACATAGAGTGCTTCAGAAGACAGCACATGTGAATCTGAAACTTCTGATTCTAAAAAGAATCTTTCCAACATGTGTTTCATGGCTAATATTTTTGAGGTACCTGTTTTACCTATGCTGAATGATTATAATTCTCAGAATGGACATGATTCAAATAGTGACAACATTATGACTAAATATGAATTATTTGAATAATGTAATTTTTTAGAAGGTACATGAAATGAGATGAAGGATAAGTACAAGACATTAAAGAAATAGTACGCCATGATTAGTACTATTAAATTTGATGTTAGTATAGAAAAGGAAAATAATGACCCACTGTTAATCGAGAATATTCAACTTAAAATTTCCAATGAGTAACAAAGAAAATATTTAGATAAGTTCACAAATGGAAAGAGTACTACAACTCAAATTTGTGGAAAACTAGTTGCACCAAAATATATTAATGGTTTAGGATATCATCCTGGATAGAGACATATTATGAAGAATAGATTTATTCTAAAATCTGGACAGTTTTCTTCTAGTTCCAGCTCTGGAAATTCCTATGTCTCAACTAGCTATTCACATAGTTATAGATCAAATAATTTTTATCTTTCAGTGTTTTTTGATTCTATTTATTATATAAGACCCATTAGACAAATCTGGGTACCAAAAGTCTTGCTTGCTAACCTGTCTAGACCTAAGAAAATCTAGGAACCAAAATCATTTTTTGTTTAAACCTATTTTGTAGGAGACCAGCCTAAAGAGGTCCTATAAGAAGATATGGTACTTGGATAGTGGATGTTCAAGGAATATGAGTATAAATTACTCATTTTTCCAAAATTTAATCAAGGATGATGGAGGGAATGTCACCTTTGGTGATAATTCAAAAGGAAAAATCAACGTCTTAGTCCAGAATGGTAAAAATGATTCAGTTTTAATTTCCAAAGTATTATTTGTTGATGGATTAAAATACAACCTATTAATCATTTATCAGTTGTTTGATGATGGTTTCAATGTTAAATTTTAAAATGATGCTTTTAATTGTTTCAATTCTAATTTTTTTAGTATTTTCTTCCTAGAAAAATTATAATGTTTATGCTTTAGATTTAAATTTCTTAGCTAAATAAAAGGTTACCTATTTAAATGCTTTTCATAAAGAGTCTTGGCTATGGAACAGAAGATTATGACACTTCAATGTTCATTCATTTGAGAAACTGACTATGATAAATTTAGTTAGAGACCTTCCTCAACTAAAATTCCAATTAGAAAAAGTTTTTACTTCCGGTCAAAAGGGAAAGTAACGTAAAGTTTCATTCAAATTAATGAAATAAGTTTCAACTTATCAACCTCTCTAGTTGGTTTACATGGATTTATTTGGAACATCTAGTATTTCTAGTTTAAATTTGAATCACTACGTCTATGTCTTAGAAGACAACTTTTCTAGATACATTTGGGTATACATTCTTTCTCACAATAGTGAAGTTTGTTCTTATTTTATTAAATAATCCAAGTCTGTAGAAAACCATAGTGAAATTAAGATTAAAAACCTGGGAAGTGATCATGTCTGTGAGTTTGAAAATCATGAGTTTGAATCTTATTGATCACACAATGGCTATAGTCACAATTTTTCTTCCCCTAGGACACCTCAACAGAATAATGTAGTAGGAAGAAGAAATAGAACCCTTAAAGAAATTGCAAGAAATTTTCTTATTGAGTATGACCTACCTATTTATTTCTGGGATGAAGCTGTCAATACATATTGTTGTATTATAAATACAGTCTTTCTTAGACTTGTTATTAAGAATTCCCCTTTTGAACTATGGAATAATAAGAAACATAAAGTTAGTGACATAAATATTTTGGTTGAAAATTCATTATTCTAAATACTAAGGATAATCTTGACAATTTTTCTTCTAAAAGTGATGAAGGAATCTTTCTAGGATACTCTATAACCTGTAAATCTTATATAGTCATTAACAAAAAGACCAAATGTGTGGAACAATCTGTTCAAATCATGTTTGATGAAACTGATCCCCATGAACCTAAGTCTTCTCTTGAAAATATTGAATAAGATCTATATATTCTGAATCTTAATGATAAAGTCAGTGAACCTGTTGTAAAGACAACCAGCTCTATAAATATTACATAATCAGCTTCTAGTGAACCCGCGCATAGAGAAGAACCTAAAATTTCTATTCCTATCTTTACTAGATCAAATATGATTCTAAAGAATCATCCTCTAGATTCTATTGTAGGTAATAATAATATAGGGACACAAACTAGAGCTTCTTTAAGAAATCATGTTGAGCATAATCCTTTCACTCACAGTTAGAACCTAAAAATATCAATGATGCAATAAATGATGACTTTTGGGTAATGGATATGAAAGAATAATTAAATAAATTTGAATGAAACAACGTTTGAGAATTATTTGACAGACCTAAGGAAAATTTGACTATAGGCACCAAATGGTTTTTTTTATAAATAAAGTTGATTAATCATGAAATATAGTTACAAAAAAAGAAACGATAGTTGCACAAGGGTATAATAAATATGAAGGAATATACTATGAGGGAACCTTTGCACATGTTTCTAGATTAGAAGCTATTAGGATTCTACTTTCCTATGCTGCTCATCTGTATTTCATGTTATATCAAATGGATGTTAAAATTTCTTTTCAAAATTGTTTTATAATTGAAGATTTTTTTGATGAACAACCTCCTGGATTTACTAATCGTCATTTTCCAAATCTAGTTTTTAAGCTCTTTAAATATTTATATGGTTTAAAACAATCCCCACGATCTTGGTATGAGCGTTTATGTAGGATTATTATTTTATAAGGTTTTTATAAAGGGTTTGCTGGTCCAACTCTCTTTATTAAGAGAATTTCCAAAGATGTTTTGATAATATAAATCTATGTTGATGATATTATTTTTGGATATTATAAAAATTATTTTTTTATTGATTTTCTAAAGAGTATGAAAATTGAATTTGAAATGAGTTTAATGGGAGAACTCAAGTATTTTCTTGGATTTCATGTTTTTCAAAATGAAAATGGTATTTTCTTAAATCCATTTAAGTATACAAAGGATCTTTTAAAACGTTTTGGTTTGGATAGTATTAAGGAAATTGATACCCCTATGAGTACTAATTGTAAGTTGGATGATGATGAAACTAGAAAACTAGTGGATCAAACCAACTACAGATGTATGATTTTGAGTCTACCCTACCTTACTGCTAGTCGACCTGACATTTTGTTTAGTGTGTGTATGTGTGCAAGATTTCAAGATAATACAAAAGAGTCACACTTTGTTTTTGTAAAAATTATTTCCAAATATCCTAAACAAACTGCTAACTTAGGATTATTTTATCTAAAAGGATAATCATTCAATTTAATATGTTATTCAGATGCTAACATTCCTGGTTGCAAGTTAGACAGAAGGAGAACTTCTGGAACATGTCATATTCTATCCTTAGTATCATGGTGTAGTAAAAAATAAGAACTCTCTTGAATTTTCTAATGCCGAATCATAATATATTACATCTGGTAGTTGCTGTGAAAACATTCTGTGGATAAAACATACACTACTTGACTATGGACATCAGTTTAGACATGTATATTTAAACCGTGATAACACTAGTGTGATTTATATATCTAACATTCTTGTGTCTCACTCTTGGTCCATGAACATTGATGTAATGCACCATTTCTTGAGATAACATTTCCAAAAGGGTGATAATACTCTTGAAATTATAGGTATTAAACATCAATTAGCTAACATTTTCACAAAGCCCTTAAGTTCAGACAGGTTAAGTTATATTAGACATGAGTTAGGAATGATAGGATTTGTAGAGCCTAATCCTCACGGTTAGCCTGAACCTCACTGTTATACCTCACTAGTTTGAACCTCACTGTTATACCTCACTGTTATGAACCACACTGTTATACCTCACTAGTATGAACCTCACCGTTATACCTCACTGGTATGAACCTGACCTTTATACCTCACTGGTATGAACCTCAACGTTATACCTCACTGGTATGAACCTCACCGTTATACCTCACTGGTATGAACCTCACAGCTAGAAAAATCATCACTACTAGAAACCTCAATGTTGTGGACCTCACTGTTATACCTCACCGGTATGAACCTCGCTGATATACCTCACTATTAGTGGAACTCACCAATAATAATACCTCATCTTTATTAATCCTCACCAGTATGTATTACCGTTTCGATTGTGTTGTTTTTAAACATCAAATCTGTAGCCACCAGAACCTGTATCATTTTTATTATATTTATTATGTTTTATTTATTTTATGATTCATAAATTATAAAACATTAGTATTGACCTCTCTCAATCCACCACAAACACTTTACCTTCAAGACATAGCTTCCAAACCTTCATTTATCTCGAACCCTAAGCCTCGCGATTCGCACAATGGAAAGAGTGAAGAGACCATCAGTCAGTGAAAAGGATGATGAGTCGAATGAAAAGAGACTCGAAGGATAGTATAGTAGTGGCAGTGAAGTGAAGAAACCTACTAATACTCACCTCATCCAATGGTAAATAGTAGTTTAGAAACATATATGCGGAGAATGGTTGATGACTAGTAAGTCTTTAGTTCTAGAAGTTCTGGAAGATAAGAAATAGGTAGAGTGATTCTCATATAACAATGTTCCTTATTATCTGAAGATGGTAAAAGAATTACATGAGTTTTTTCTTTTTGAGAAGTCAGAAGTTGAGAACAGAATGATATCAGTAGTAAATGATAGGAAAATATTGTTTTTTACTATTGAGTGGGATGAATGTCTGAGAGTTCCACATGAAGTAGAGTTTGGGTATTTCCCGAAATCAGTACCTTATACTAGAAACATATTTGAATATGAAGCTGCTTCAGAAGAATTAATAAGATATTTCACACTAAGAAAATTAGTTGCTACAGAGATGGATGGAGAAAATAGATGGTTGTTCATGTTCATCCAACATGTGCTATGTCCATGAAGAAGGGAATTTGAAAATTTGAAATAACAAGATATTTATTTGTTTCATTTGCTGAGGCATAGTGTTAAGAAAAATTTGGGTAGGCTTCTAATGATTCTAATTGAATATATGACCAGGCCAAAGTAAAAAAACTAATGCTCTACTCTATTCACTATTAATTTCGGTTATGATTAATGTTAAGGGAGTAGCTGAGTTTTAGGATGTGACAGTAGTGGTAAGGAATAATTTTTTTCTTCACAAGAACTATTTTTGAATACATAAAGATCAATTGGAATCCATGGAGAAGGGAATGGGTCAGTGATGAAGGGAAGTTCTATGATAAGTTTAATAATGTGAATCATCCTTCTAGGCCTAAGGATATAAGGGATCGAGGTCTAGGACCTGATGAAGAGGAACCTCATTATAATGATGATACTGAAGATGAGGATACCTCTATAGCTGATGGAAGGGATCCAGACATGCCGTCAAGTCCTGTTTCTAAAGTTGTATCATATGAAAAGGAAACAGTATTGAAATCCCCTATTGATGTGGAAGACTAATCTGTTCCAGTGAATGAGGAAGAGGTCCATAAAAGTAGATAACATGTTTATGATAGCTCAGATGAGAACACCATGAGTTTGATTCCATTAATTGGAAGTATTGTTGTTCCTATAGAGGTTGTTCTTGTTGATGTAGACAGACATGCACCTATTCTTGAGGAGCATATTGTTGTTGAATTGGAAATGGTTTTTTAGAATTCTTCTAAGGAACACCGAGATACTGAGGGTGTTATTGTATTACATATATACGAGAATGCATAGATTGAGGGGGAGCATCCTACCAGACAAGGAACACATTCGGTAGCTAATGAGATAGAAGAATGGGTAGAAGACCCATGTTTTGTATTTTGTGGGTTGGACTATCCTAATTCAGAAGATGAGTCACCCATCAATAGACCACAAGTTTACTATAATATTCAGTCTGAGCTTTTTCCTGAGGATGTGTTAAGAAAAGATGATCTGGATTAGTGGAAGACTGATCTTAAGAAATCTTTTGTGGAAGAAATATGATGAATGGAAACCTCTTTGTTATCATCCACTCAATCCGTTAAGAATGAATATGTGGCTAGTAATTTGTTTTAAAGAGCACATGTAGTTGTGCCTGAAAATCTGGTTACTAAAGATGATCATGAATCATTAAAGGCTTATTTGAAGGAGACTCGGACTGCATTTGTTGCAGATGTAAAGATAGATTTTGTTGATGAGCTGAGGAAAAGGGAAAAATCATTTGAACTCTCTCTTGGATGTATTGAGTCAATCACTATGGAAGAGAAAATGAGTGAAGTCAAGACATTATAGAAACAAATTTCAAACATGGAAGAGGATATTGAATCTCCAAAGAAGTTAGTTGACTCTCTCAGAAATCATTTCAAGCTTCTGTTTGAAAACATGAAACTACCCCCAGTCACTCAAGCTTTCAGAGAACAAGTAATGAAGCTGTGGTAGTTGACTCCTGCTCTAGATAAACTCATGGAGAATAAAGAAAACTTCATTTATGCTATGGAAATAGGAGGAGGGATCATAATGGACTTTAGGAATCGGTTGCTTCAATTTTTGCATGTGGAAAGTACTCTAATCATTGCACCTCTAGCTCTGCATACCTCTGCTCAGTCTGCCTCCATTCCTCACATAACACTTGCACAAGCTATCAGAAGCTTGACACCTTTTATTACTCTGAGGAGTACCCACTACTGGCCAGGAACTGTCTCTTTTTCTCAACCTCCAATAGCGTTTTCTGGAATTCCCAAGCCTTCTACTAAGGCTAACTATCTGAGTCTACCACCGAACCCAATGCCAAATCCAAAGTGGACATAAATTATGTGGATTGATTAGTGGCTATGACCTTTGATAGGAATAACTTGTAATAGTTTTTAGTTCAATTATGTATTTCTAGGTATTTTTTCCTCATGCAGTATATAAATAATTTCATTCTCTCTTAAATTCTGTTAATGTTTTCATCATTGTTTCCTCATGTTAGCTAATCCCAAAGGGGGAGAAATAATATAAATATGGATAAATAATACAAAGGGGGAAAATAATATAAATATGGAGAAATAATAAAAAGGGGGAGAACTATGATATGAAAAACTATACTATTTTACCTATGATACATTTGTTTTATAATTCTAGTACATTTGTTACCTCTGAAACAATTTCATTTAATACTATATCCTCTGATACCTTACTGTTTTTTTGGGACTATAATATCATAATTTGTGATAATCAAAAAGGGGGAGATTTTAGACCTCACCTGTTTTGATAATCCCAATTATGCTTTATTATGTTTTGATAATATCAATTTTGTTTCAATATGCTTTTATGATCCCAAATAATTTTTATCTATATATTAATTCGTTCAATCAATGAAATCATTTTATTATGTTGAAAAAAATATCAAAATAATCATTGGAATATGTTAATCAATGTTTATCTATGTTTATACATGCTTTGAAATAATTCTAACTCAATCTGGATATGTTTTTCATAGAACACTTACTGATAGAGTAAGTCCACTGATATGGATAAGGTCACTGGTATGAATATAGTCACCATTACACCTGAGCTACCGATAGAATATTTCTACCAGTATGAAAAAGTCTAATGATACCACAAGGTCACTAGTACAGAGCTACCGATACAAATAGATATTCAAGATACCGATTCAAATAGACAGACAGACAGCTACAAATACAAAGTCCACCGATACAGACATATACCGACAGACAGCTACCGATACAGGTATGCTGATACAAACAGATGGCTATTTGCTACAAAGGTCAGTGATAAAAGCACACCGGTATGGATCACTGATACATAATGTTTACTGATAGAAGGAGTTACCGATATAAGGAGCTACTGAAAGAAGGAGCTACCGATTCAAGTGATCTACTATTATAGAGACTAACAGTTATTGATGCAAGACCTACCATTACACGTCCACCACTACAAGCTCCCTGATACTAAGATCTACCATTGGAAACCAGTCACTATATTTCTAAATTCTATTATATGTTTTTATTTAGAAACAGTCATATTCGATGTTTTTAATGCATCTGATATTAATTAATGAGGGTTGTTGGAATGTCGAGGAACCATACATCGTACGTGTAAAAAGGTAATCATTCCTATTGCCGAAGCTGATGGTATAAAAGGAAGATCAAGATAATGAAGAAAGAGAGATGAATATACGTGAAAGTGTGTGACACCTGAAGTGAAATTCATAAAGTATAACACAAGAAGAACTCAATGAACAATCATACACATCAATCCAATGTTTCAAAGAATAAGCTCAATTGTTACAAAAAGTACTCTCTTATTCGAGCTGAACACTTACACTGGAAGTGAAGGAACAGAACTGCGACACTCTGTTTTCCTTAAAAATTATAAACAAGGACACAATGTTTCATATGAATTCAATCCAAGGATTCTAGAGCTTTACTGACAACACATAGAGCATTCAAAACTCATCTCTAGTTGTTTATCTCTATTGTGTTTCATTTATTCATATTTTGAGAAGTGTGTGTGTTCTTTATTTTAAACACATTTTGCCTCATGTGCTGAACTAGAGGATTTCTAAATCCCCCCTCAATCTTTCCCTTACACTCTTGTTTCCCACTATGGATAGTGGTAGAGTTCAAGTGTGACCTTGATAGCCAGGGTGCTATTGTTTTTGTTTTCCCACATAAAACTGTTGTAGAGGTCTGAGTACCTAGATAGTCTGAGTACTATTGTAAACCCCAATCCAGGGTGTGGATCAAAGTTTATATAAACTGTTTGAGAGGACTATGTCTTGGATTGATACTGAAACTATTGGTTAAAACTTTTTTACTTGTTTATTTTGTTTTAAAATATATTCAATATTTCGGTTCTAAGTACTTTAAATACAAAAATATTTTAAAGTAACTCTGATAGTTAAACTAGAACGTGTTTGTATTTATTGTAAATCATTAGGTTTGTTTAAATAAATATTCAAATCATCATATTAGAATAACTGAGAACTAATCAATCTCTTGAGAACCTAACTGACCATTTACATTATTACAAATTCACTACAGTTTAGCTTGTTATTCAAATTAAGGGTTTTCTAATAGAAATATTTTTAACAGAATTTTTTTTAGAACTCAATTCACCCCCCCCCCCCTTGAGTATCCACTTCAACCAACAAAATTTATTATGAGTAACAATAAAAATAAATAAATTATATAAAAATATGAAATAATACACTAATTCTATGGGAAATGATTTTTATAAGAATATATGAAGATTAGCTCTATTAATAAGCAGTTAAGAAAACATGAAGGTATGTGAAAATGTCAACACCACATATTTGAGAGTTTATGAGGGATAAGAAGAATGTCGATGTTTTGTAGTATAATGTCATGAAATATAGATAGAGTAGCCAATTCAAACAAAAGAATCCACTAATATAAGAAAATAATTACTATATAAGTAATACTAAAAAAATAAATTAATCACAAATGATAAACAATACATTAATTCTTTGGAAAATTATGTTACTGTGAAAACAACAATATTACCTATGTAATTATGCATATGTAGAATCATTTCACTTTTTAAAAATATTTTGGAGATAACATGACATATTGTGATAAATGCACCACTACATTGTTGAAAAGGTTTTGAGAGAGAAGAAGTTTGAGGAAATTATGGTGCAAAAAGGTATGAAATATGGACAAATCACTCTAACATGAACAAAATAATCCACCTATATAAAAAATAATTATTATGTAATTAATAATAGAAATTAATAAATTAAACATAAATATGAAAAAATACATTAATTCTGTGGACATTGATTTTACTATGTAAACATTAGTATTACACATATAATTTAGTAAAGGTATGATTTTTGGTCTTCCTAAAAATGCATTAGAGGTAACAAGAGAGAATATGGTAAATTCTGCAATGTAGGGGCTAAATTTTTGTTGAAGGATATGATGTTTGTAGATATTTTGGTGTAGAAAGGAATATATGATGGATATAACACACCAAATTGATCAAAATAATCCACCTATATATGAAAACAATTATCGTGTGAGTAATACTAAAAATAAATAAATTATACTTAAATATGATCATATACATTAAATCTATGTATAATGATTTTACTATGAAAACTCCATGATTACCTCTACGTTTGAGAATAGAAAGTACCATTACTATTAATGAAATGGCATGACACATGGAATGAAATAATCTAAAATAAAAAATATATATAAGGAATAATGAAATCATAATTTTATTATAATTTTGTTTGGTAAAATATGGAAATTATATCATAACATTATTTGTACATATTTCCATAGGGTTTCAATAATTATAGTTTTTCTTCTAAAGGATTGGTAAAATCATCATGTGTAAAAGACATTATTTTAATGAATATTCAAACATGTAATTTAGATTGTACTAGATTAAAAGGGAGTACATTATATTATGATGAAAAATATAATATATTAAAAAAATGTTTACCATCTCATTGAAATGTCTTTATTTTTTTAGAGGATTCAAGGATTTGGTTCCTCAATTGAGAATCTATATCGATTCATTATAGTCCACTATATTATAATTGAAATATTATTCATTATGGATGACATAAACTGATTGTAAGGTCCCAATTAAAGTTCCATCATTGAATGAGTATTGAATTTAAATGACGATAAAAAAATATTGGAATGTGTTCTCAATATTAGTGATGAGATGCACATTTTATTCTAAACAGATACATATATAATAAAATATTCATATAGAGTCAGACCAATCACCCTATTCATAGGATTGAGGTGTCGTAAATTCATATAGGTAAAAAATAAAATAGGGAACTATTTTCTAAAGTTTCAAAACAATCCAAATGTGTTTTATCAGTATTGAGTATGTGAGTAGTCCTTTGTAATAAAATTTATTTCAATTTTAAATAAAAAAACACATTGAGTTATATCAGTCACACAATGAAATATATTTAGGTGATGATAATTTTTATACATCCTAAATGAATTATCGATCATTTTCATAAAGTATTAAAATAATTTGAATTTGCTTGCATAGTTTTGAGTATGTCACTTTTATTTTGTAATAAAATGTCATTTTAAACTAGAAACACACAAATTAAAACATACTAATCACATATGGTATCCGTTTTATGTTAGAACGATTCATACATGTTGAAAATAAATTAGGAATCAATTTACTAAATTATCAATAAAATTTGAGTGTTTTTACTATTTCTTATTGAGTGAATTGTTTTAAACTAAATTGTTAATTTTAAACTGAAAACATACACAATAAGTAATACTGGGCACACTGTGCTTCATATTGAGGTTCACTTGATTCATACACATAAAAAATAACTTATCAATAACTTTAATAAAATATAATGACTATATTAATGTGGTTTTCATTATTTTGAGAAGTTCATTTATCCTTTTTATTAAAATTGATGTCATTCTTAAATAGAAAAATGCACTTGGGGTCATATCATTCACACCGTGCACCGGGCTGTGGTACAGTTGATTCATATATGTCTCAAATGAGTTGTGTATAGTTTTCCAAAAAAATTAAATTAATATGAGTGCATTTTCTTCGGTTTGTGTACGTCACTTTTTTATTTACCAAAATGTCATTTTAAATAGAAAACATGCAGCTTGGACTATAATGGTCACATCGTGTATTGGATTGACATGATACTGGTTCCTACAAATAAAAAAATATATAATAATCAATGTCTTGAATTATCATGAAAATCCAATCATGTTTTATTTTTTTTAATTGAGAGGCATTTTTTGAACAAAATTTTTTACTTTAAACTGGTAACGAACATATTGAGTCATATCAGCCACATCATGTGGTGAATTGAATTGTGGCATATTCATACACATCTAAAATGACTTATAGATATTTTCCATTACTGTGAATGAAGTAAATGACTACATCGAACTCTATTTATAATAATATAAAACCCAATTTTTTTTAATAAAACAAAACATTTTAAAAATCCATGTTTTATCAAAAAAAATCCACATGATTATATTTTTTAAATATTTTATTCAAATTCTTATGGATAAATTCCAGGATAAAAATTTATGCAATTAATTTTTATATCTTTTACCACATGAATTTAAATAAACTATATTTAGTAACATAGACTAGTGTGCTGAAATTACAATGTAGCACCCCAAGACCTAGGTTGTGCTACATTGAATTTCATATTCTGATTCATCCATCTCCACCCCTCAATTAATTTTCCCCTTTCACTCTAACATTTCTATAGCGTTATGGAGATTTTATCTAGAATGAGTTATTGTAAATGTTAGAGAAAATTTAATAAATATTTTTAATGTTGTAATTATAAAAAATTGGAGGTATTTCACCTTTTTGAGAACCTAATGATGTACAATGGTAAATTACTCCCATTTACATAATTTTGTTCTCTAAAAGGGATAATTCCCCCCCATTTGTGATAATTTCCCCATCTAAACTGGTAATTAACATAATTCCTCCATTGACACCAAATCCTTCTAGAAAATAATCTCCATAGAACGGGAGAAATGATAGAGTGAATGGAAGGAATAAAATGGACACGGTAGAGATGAAATAAGTATAATATGAAATTATAGTGCTACATAGGCTGAGGATCATAGGATAATATAGTTTAATTTTACATGAAGGGTTAATGTCATTAAAATTATTTAATTTTATTTACATTGGAGGTAGAGTTAATAATGGATTAAATTCATTTTTATTCTCAAATTCATCGACATGGATCTGATAAAAATTTTAATAAAGAAATAGGTTGATGACCAATGGATTTTTGCTCGACCTGCAATATGCTCAGACACACCTCATTTTTCTGCCATCGAGGTATTCATCCTACTGATTGGAAGGTGGGTATAGCCTTTATCATGGCTACCAAGGATCATTTTGAATGTGGTAAAAAGAATCAGCTGAAATCGGGGCTGGATTGAAATAGCTATGCTGCCAATGGCAGAAATGGGCAGTCTAGGTTGGATGAGAACGAGTCATTGGAGCACGGGGAGGGTATTCAATTAGAAAACAATATTACGGGTGGCCAATGTTCCCTTGGAAGAAGGATTTGGGACTTTATTGGGAAAGAAGATAGTTTTTCCTATGTGTAATACAATGACCTTGGAGGTTTTCAACCATATAAGGCTAGACTTGGAAGGTCTAGCCAGGTCAAGGCATGAGTTGACAAGACCCCCCTATTACAATGGGCCAGTTCCATTGGAATGTAGGGGAAGAATTATGGCTTGAAACTTATGAGACATGCTAATCAGATAATGGGGGTATCTAAAGTCCTATAATAGAGGGATGTGATGATGTAAATGTGGTCTCACCTCCTTACGACGAGGTTTATCTCTTGGGTTGTCTAATGTATGGAGGGAGAGGCTTGATAGAGGTGTGCTACTTATAACAAAAGAGGTGGGTCAGGGAGGCTTGACTTTGACGTCCTAGAATTCTATCCCGCTGAGTAATAGTTTTGATGTCCTGGTACATGTTGTTGATAACCTTGATCCTAATAAACGATTTGATGCTATGGAGGGTTATATGAATATAACTTTTGATAAAATTATTAGGTATTCCATAGGGGAAGATGAAAACCTGAGAAAATATAAACATAATAGAAGGATAAGATGTATGAAGGCTCATTCCTTGCTACCACCTCCGTTGGAGACTCGATCTGCCAAAAAGATAAATCTTCGGAAGGATGAGTTATAGGACATGGGTATCCAGACTCTAGATATTGTGTTAAGAACTGACGAAGAGGTGGAGGACCAGGGTTTGATTCTTAATGCGACTGAAGAGGAGGTGTTGAAAATGATGTGGAGGTCCATAATGGTAACTCTGAATGAGGAAAAATACTCAAGTATCGACAAGAAAGGATTTATTCTAGTAGGGGGATTCAATATGAGGAGGATCAACCTTGAGGAGTACTTCTATTGGTGGGATCATAAGGCTTTTAAATTTAAAAATATATTGAAAAGTGATCAATGAATCCAGATTAATTCTATCTCTAGGAAACTATATAGGGTACGGACCTCTGGTAATCATAAAATACTTTTTTATAACTCTATTTTAGGTGGTGGATCACATGACCATTTTGGGAGTTATGATGGACCGTATGGGTTTCACATGGTGACTTTTTCTTATTTTGATGTGTTTTCTTTGTGGCTCTCAGCAAAACTCTACATGGGTATGCTTCAGATGGGGTTCATATAAATTTTCCAACACCAGTGCATACTACATGGACTTGGTCATATGAGAGGGTATTGATATTCCAATATTACTGTGCATGTGCACTTTAACAAGAGACTATATTTTGGGTGTTCATGCATCGATGTAGGTTGTACACTATGATATTTTGTTGGGTAGGAGGAGACCCTATAGTTATTTCATGGCTTTTGTTTCAGTTCTTTCCATTGTAATTCTGGTCCTTGGTTTCTACCTTTTTCTGAAAAGTATATTGATAAAAAAAATAATCAGTCAAAGTAATTGGTTGTTGATTATTTATATTGTTTTTTCGATAAAACGTTTTTTATTAATATATATTATTTAATTAAAAATATAGTGTTTTGTATGATTCGAAAATGTGGTTGATAGATGTATGTACCTCATTCACACTTAACTCGATATGTAATAATACATAATGGGGTTGATGCCTTCCACAGTGAAAAACAATAAAATTGATTTCACTCATCATTCGATACGTAGATAAATAAAGTGAATCTACCTATATTATATATATATATATATTTTTGCAAACATTATTTCAATATGATTATATATACCTACATGTATATCATTTAACAAATTTAAATTTATTTAAATATAGAATATATTAGATGGTGTATATATATAATACTATTTTATTGAATGATTCTCAAAAAATACTAATAGTAATTATTTTTGAGTTATAATAAATATAAATGATTAATATTTTGGTTAAGTGCCTATAAAATATTATTATTTAAATTTTGGAAATTTTAATTAATTCAATATATATATATAGTAATATATTTTTATTATTTTCAAATTAACATGTGTTTACAATATTTTATTGGTTAGTTATGTATAAATTATATTACAGTTAATTAAATGTATATATAGACCTAAAATGTATATACAGACCAAAAATGAGGAATTGAAAAATATAATTTCTAATATATTGAATTTGATAATGTCCATTACTTTTTTATTTTCAAATTATGTTGTAAATAATTGATTTTAAGGTGTCTATATAATATGCATTGACACATCCGTGATATTTTACAGCGCTACATAAAGAAGTTGGCATATTGAAATTATACACATCAACACGATATATTAGAAATAGAGGAGGAAACTTTCCAACCCTTTCAACAGATATCCCATACGTATTTAAACGTATATTTTTATATAGTGGGATTAACAACACACATTATTTTATAACTAATTATTATTTAAACATAATTTTTAATGAAAATAAATTAAATCCCTTCCTAATTTGAAAATCAAGAACAATAATTAGAGAATAAATAATTATAAATTCACTCTTACATTATAACTTTTTGAAAAAAAATTAAATAAATAGAAATATATATTTACACACACACACACATAGATATATATCTTTATAAAATAAAAATAAATTGATAAAAATATATGTAACCCTTATAGTAGAATATCACAACATAGTTAAACAAATGAATCACTATAATACTTTTAAAAATAGAGATCCATTAGAAATAAATAAATATGGTATCATCCATACTAGGATTAATCTTAATATAAAATAAAAGACTTTTATGAAGATAAATTTTTAAGGAAAACCCAATAAATCAGATTACTAAAATGGAATTTAATGTGTTTAATTTTATCCCTCTTTTATGTTAAATGAAATCATGAAATTATAAATTGATTTTCATGAAATGGTGAATCTAACACCATGTATTAATTCCTTTTTATATTACCCATTCGTTGGTATGTTTCAAATATTCTTTACAATAAATGATCACAATTATGATGAAATAATGAATCCATGGTATGTTATGCATTCTATTCATAGGCTATTATTTGAGACACCTTCTATGGTGATTAAATTCAATATATATATTTTAAGGACAATTGAATTAAATGTGAACATAAAAAATTGTTGTTTATCGGGCCCCATAACATTCATATTTCCATGCTGAGATTGGAATATGGGTTCCGATATATAATTCCATTAATAGGATAATAGGTATATTAGTATTTGACAACTATAAATGAATTTATCATGCATTGTGGATGAAACATGGGTTATCATACAAAATCAATGTATAGACTCCCATGGTAGCTAGATTATACACACTGTGAATGATACAAGGACTCCCTATGTGGATTCAAAGGATAGAATCAGAGAGTATGTCATTATATACGCCATGAGTGATAATTGGACTCCCTCTGTGGACTATCAAGGTTGGAATTAGAGGGAATATTATTATATACACAAAGAGTGACACTTAGTTTCCATTGTGGAAATCAAGGATGGAATCCAAGGGTGATGAATTTATTCCACACATAGAGTGATACAACATTTCCAATGAGGAATTAAAAGTTTGTGATTTTTAGTTTATAGGTTAATGAAATTACAAGATTGAAACCTATGTTAAAAACTAAAAGTTCCAGGGATGTCATCCCAATTGTATTAATTCACAATGAATTAATTGCATGAAATAACATCTAATCAAAAGAACATGATTGGAATTTTTGGATGTATTAAATTTTATTATGGAGTTATTGTACATATATATCTCAGATATGATCGTTGGTAAATCATGTGCCATGATTCAGGTACAGTGAAATTATTATTTATAATTCATGACTGATTATTTTACAGATATATTCTCACATAAGTTGATGCACGTAACCTTCGATAGCTATTCAATGAAAACACATACCTATGTGTGTTATTTATTTATTACATTGCTTGATAGATTTTATAACTATATACACAATTTTTAATACATATTTATGGAATATATATAGTTATAAAACATTATTGGTAGCCTACTAAGTATTTCACACACCGTTTTCGGTCCACCATTGGGTACCCGTACATACTTCTGGAATGCAGGTATGGAGAAAGGAATGTTACATGTTATGGATACTTGATTTTATTTTTTAGGATGGTGTAAGAGTTATGTGGATTTATACTACAATCAATGATATTCTAGATATAGTATTGGGCATTTTGGTAAATTTTTTATAACATGTTGAATATAAAGTATCATTTGATCCCCCAAAATTTATGTATTTTGTCAAATTCCATGATCATAATTATTTTATTTGACCTTGATGGATGTTATTACATGGTTATTTATATAATGGATGATTTCTCATCTGACATTTAGTTACCTTTTATTAATTTTCTATTAATTAATATGATTATATCATTATGTAAAACCGTTATCATGAGGATATAGTCTCCCCACCGTTCCACCATTGACCCTTACTGCTAGTCAGAAGCCTTTTGAATTTAGAAAGTCATGATTATGGTCAGGTGGGCAACTGGGATTTGTTATATTTGAATAAATTGTGAAAAAAACATCACGAGGTCGTATTTTATGTGTTCCTTTTATTTCCCTTACTGTATTAATTGGTATGGTAGAAAAATAAATTTGACATGTGGGGATTTTTTTAATATGACTGTATCTGGGTGTTTCCAATGTATTTAAATGGAAAAGAAAAATTAAAATTCGATAGGAAATGTTTTTATGGATTTTTCTCATTATGGTTTTGTTGATTTCACAATTTGGGGATGAGTATTATATTTTTTCTTATGGATATTGATTTTTACCCTTGCCCAGTATGGTATGTATGAATCTCATCTTGAATAATAATATCTACAATGGGAATCATGTTTCCAGAATATGTCGTAACCTGTTTATATTACAATGTTCAAATCATGTAGCCTGTTTTGTTTCCATGATTGAAATTCCCTTTCAATTTTACTAACATTTAATGTTGGGATTGTATATGTTATTGGATATCATTTAATGTATGCAAGATTTCATTTTATAATTTGTATGTCCCATTATATGTTATAAATGGTGATCTATATGTCTCAAAATTTTTAAAAAATATTTTATATGTAACTGATAATGAAAATAAAATAAAATAAATTATAAAAAACACTATCCATATCTTATGGGGATTCCAATTTAAACATAAATTTTTTTCCCACTATAACATCTAAATAAAATTACGCATACTGAGACCTTTCACTTATAATAATGAATCTGACCTTGAACCAACCTACATAGTGGGATGTTGGAAGTGTCTAATGCATAAATATGATTTATACATCACTTATACTAGGATTTATGAATATAGATAGGGCTGGGAAATTTATATTGGGTGACATGTATGTGTCCTACTCATATCTACACTTTTAGTAGTTATTAAATTGTTTATTAAGGCATGTTATTCAAATTTTTAAGATTTTACACCATGAAATCCACATATTGTGGACCAAGAGGGTGTACAAGACCATGTTTCAAAGGTGGTGGGTCTAGTTCCTATAGTATAACCTCTAGTAGTGAAACTTGAGGAATTTCCATTTATACCTATCACGGGTGTTTATTGTTAGTTTCATGATGGTTTCTTGTTTATTGTGATGAATTTTGATGAATCCACGTGAATAATCGAAGCTATAATAGAGTTATCATGCAATTTTCTGTAGTATTAACCACCTAGTTTTTCAGTGGATTTTTTTCCACCAGATGGAAATTCAAAGATAGAGGCCACTATGTTGATTTTCAAGAATCAAGACAAACCTCCTCAGGGGATAGTGAATCTCAGTATATATATAATTTGAGATAATTATTATAGATGGATGGGGGTTATTACCCATATAAATAATCCTTATGATGTGGAATAGAAGGATTTTTAAATAGAAAAATGTGATTATTTATATATTGATATGTAAATGGTTGATAGAGATAGAATTTTTATTTCTCCTCAAGAATGGTTATGTGTCGTCCATGAACTATTATACCCCTTTAATGGTGCACTATCATTTTAAACCTATTATTTTAAGTGATATTTTTTCCAAAGATGACCTATTTTTTTATGTTCTATGGTATAAATTCCAATCACCTGTGAATTTATTAGGATTACTTCCATTTCTTGAATAATAAACATGGTGTCTATCACTAAATGTGTCCTGAGTGATATTGGGGTGAGAGATATGGATGTTTGGGGACATTATCTATAAATTCATATACCAATAGTAGGATTTGTGGTTTTGAGATTTCATGGGGTGATTTTACTCTCTATGATTCACACATTTCTTGTGAGGTGCGGTTTAATTAGTGTGGAATGTTGGGACATATGAGTTCACAATGTACCAATGGGAGAGTTGAATGTTGGTCTTCTGACAATATGGATAACCATTAGTGATTCTTTAGAGGTTTTCCTCTAGTATCTTGTGAGATAGGGTTTCAATAACTCCATGATCATGAGGCGGGAAAAATCTTCTGGTTGGGAAGGGAGTCAGTGTGTGCCATGTTGAGCAGGTTGTGGTTGTGGTTGGGTCTAGGGTAGATAGATACCGGACATATACCACGGTAATATTTTTCCAACTCAAGGTATCCTGGATATATATTAATCATTTTGATCAAAATATATATATATATAATGCTGTAAAAACCCTGAGGAGTAATGTGTTAGACCTTATAAGTTGTATTGTATGATTCTATTAGCCTCTATTTTAGTATCCTCTATTGTAAATATGTGTTATTAATATTCCTTGATATATTTTCTAATTATGGAGTAACGTGGGATTTAAGTTCTATTTCCCAATGGCACGATGACACGCAATACCACATTTAGAATTTGATCAGAGATGATACTCTATTACATATAGCCCCTCCTCGAGATAGGTGGGTGTTACACCATAGGATACCACTTTCCCCTCGTGTCCACATGGTTTAGGGTCATTATCAGGATCGACTAGTTGGTTACCTACCATGAAAATGAGGACTGCTATCTCTAATGGGTGATTTCTACATCACCATAGGGTGGTAATTTTATTCACATGGATAAATGAGATATCTAGGAATGTTGACCTTCTCCCGAGAATCATGGGATGGGCAGTAATAATAGCCAATATTTTTAGTTTTTTTATGGATGATGAGAGAATTATCTAAGAATATTTCCCTATATCACTATATCATTAAAGGTAAAACATTCGGAAGTCATATCATGAAACCACTTAAGTGAGAGGTTGGGATTTATAAAAAGATAGTCTAATGAGTGTCACTACTATCCATATATTTTTATAGCATAGTTACAACTAATTTATAGGAGCTCGAGAGGATGCTAGATTATTTGAAAGGAAAGGATGTTATGTAACCGAATTCTTCTTTGTGGGGTTCAGTAATCCTTTATTACAAAATAGAGGATCATTCCCTAAGGATTTTCATGGATTAAAATTGTTTAATCTTACATATGGTTATGGACATGAATCCATTTTCTTGTATAGATGCCTTCTTCCACAAGCTCTAGAGGGAATGTTTTTTTATAATATTTACTTGGTGTTGAGTTATCATCTGATGCATGTTACACCATAAGATATACCACATTCAAAATTATCTAGTAGCCATGCATTGTATCATTATTTGGTTATGTAATTCAGTCTCATGAATGTAACTTTAGTATTCATTTAACTGATGAATTTGGGTTCCCACTCATATCTATATTCATTTTTGTTGGTCTTCATCGACAGTGTCTTTCTGTATTTTCCAAATCAACACAACCATGTCAAATATCTTGATATCATATTAAATAGATTTATATAGACTCATATATATGATAGTCAATCAAATTAAAATTTTGGATTGAAAAAGATCACTTTCTGTGCCACAATATCTAAAATACAAGATTATTAATTGACCTAGAGAAGGTGAGATCAATATTTTTCTAGCAGTAGACCAAGAACATCATTTAAATTTAAAGCTTCTTGGGGATATATGATTATTAAATATTCTTAATTTATGACTTGTAACTTGTATAAACCCATATTATAGGGTTATCAAAGAATGATGTAATGTTTATATGGTCAGAAACCTATGAGACATCCATTCAAGAACTAATAGTTATATTGACTTCACCATTGATCCTGATTATCAAAGATACATGTAGATGAAAAATGGATTATAATTTTTCACTAGAAATCAGTCTAGTAGAAGTTAGGATACATGAGGTTCAAGGCATGCTTTAAAGTTTTTATTTTTTCAGACCCAATGGATTTAATTTCATGAAGCATGGTTTTCATTAGGTCATTTTATGGCTTTCCCTATTAGAAACATTTCATAATGGGAAATATTTTTGTGTTACATATATGCCACGATATATTCGAGTATATATTCAAACAAGGTAATTTGAATCTGATAGAATAATAGTGGGTTGAATACCTTTAGTCCTTCAACATTGGGAAAACATATATTTCTATAAAAGTAAATGGAGTTGGTGATCCACTAATCAGAAGGAGTCAGACATATGTTTTTTAAGAGGCCTATAACCAATGGATTCGTATGGCCTTATTTTCTAATATACACATAGAGGTTTATAAGTATCATGTAATGTCTATAACTGTATCATTATCAGCCCCATATTCACTTCTAGAGAGAGTTCTGTTAAGGCAATTATTGTATTTCAAGGGCTTGGTCCTATTTGATAACAATATAGGTGATAACCCTCTCACTGGTTTGTTAATTTATAAAGATGATATATTTAAAATTGATGTATACATCTATGTTCTGTATAGTTATGTAACACAATGAAATTTTACAGTATGCATCTTCTTAAATTTATCTTCTTCGATAGATTACAAATAAAGAAAATTATTTAAATATACTTATTTAATTAATATAGTAATCTCAAAGATGTTGGGAATAATGGAAATGATTAATATTACGTAAATTATGATAATATATAATACGAATGTTTACAAAATTAACTTATCGGATTCAAGTTATTTATAAATTATTAATAATTGAACATAAATGACACATTTTTATAAAAACGTTTCTTTTCCCATAATGACATAATATTTTAATAAATTGAAAAATTCACTAATTAGATAAATATATTAAATAAATTTTTATATATTATATTATATAAAATATTTTTACATTCATCAAAAACATTATTAGAATAATTATATAAGAATGATTACAATTTTTCGCATAAAAATAATATATTTTTCTTAACGCGGGTTTAACACATTTTAATGGAGAATATAATTTAAATTTAACTATTTTAAATTTTATAAATTATATATGATGTAATAAAAATTAATTTTTAATGAATAATATCAAAATGTTCTTTGGATAATTTTTTTTGTATTTTCTGATATGTTTAATTTTTTATGGATAGTAATGTGAAAGTTGGAATAAGAATGTGACCTTTATGAATAGTAATATAAACATTACAACAATTACATCACCTATAAAATTATATATAAAATTAATGAATCTTATAGATGTAAATATGATATTGTTTTGTAATAGTATATGTAAATAATTATTTCTGAAATTATTAATTTAGGGTTAGTATTTTTGTAAGTCATAATTATTTAACTACAGTTTTATAATTAACATAATGATTTTAAAGAAATTTTATTTTCTGAGAATATATTCATATATTAATATTTTGTTTTCTTATTATATTTGGTTAATTTAGTGAGAACTTATTTATTTTTTCAGAATGTTATAAAAACATTTATAATTTTAAAAAATATAGTTTTTAAGTAAATAAAATTTTTAATTAAAAATTAAATTTATCGTATTTATACATTTATTTTCACAAAATTTAGTTTATTGTTTAATTCTACATATTTAAAAATTGTTAGGGTTACATTTTGTGATTTTTTTGAAACACATGAATTATAAGTGAATAATAAAATACAATAATTTACAGTATAAATACAATATAAGCTAAATACACTATTTATTGAGTCATGGATAATGTAAGAAACCATGGATCAAAATAACATTGACATATTACTATATTTAGTCACAATAATAAAATATATATATTTCCATGAAGAAAATAATAGAATAATCCATAAAATAATTTGAAATTTCCCCTCTCCTCAACTATTAATTTCACCCCGCACGACTGTCATCATTGAAGATTATCAAAATTCTGAAAAATTAATCTTTCTTATACTCTCTCATACATCTAAGAGCATATAGTCACATATAAATACCAAAACCATTTCCATAATTATATTCTCATGGAGGATTATTCAAGGGGAAAAATCCTCTTACTTTTCCATTTAATAATGTTTCATGTTCATTTCATTTATTATTCTATCTGCACCTCATATGAAAAAATTATCTTGATAACAATTGTATCATCTTTATAATATAATTATATCTTTTAAATGGAATATGATTAATAAAACTCATTTCCAACTCTCTTGTTTATTTTAAAAATAAAATTTTCATTCAGGAGGTGTCAATTTACAACATTCATAAACGATGAGATTTTGTTCTAAAATTTATCCTTCATGTCTAGTAATGCAACAATTTTTACCTTTGAAAGTGATTATAAAAGATTTATTATATATTATTATAGTTATGTAACAATTTTATATTCATAATAATAAAATTGTACAATAATTATCAATTTTGATTAGAAAACCTCAAAAATTAAGCTAAACAATTATCATTAACATGTTATCTAATGATTCATCATCATTTACGGATAAATAAATAAATAATAAAAATATCAGTTTTTGTTGTTCATTAATAACATTTTTGTCACGACCCGAACCTACCCAGGCTCGAGTCGCAACTACCCCAAGCCCGCCTCCATTGGCCAGGGGCTAGCGACCAGCACTGAAGGAACAACAACTCGGGGAGGCCTTTGCCTAAATACCTGTACACACACATACAGCACACTCAATGAAAAAGTGTAGAGTAAAAAAGAAAAGTAAAGTAATTTAAAGTGAAACTACTATATATAAACCACAAAATTGCATCGACCTCTAAACAATACAAATAGGTGCTGATGGTCAACTAAAAAGAAAAGGGGAAAACACGCACCCAACCAAAAAAGTGTTACAACCTGGCAACAAGTAAAACAACAGTAAACACCTGGGAGGGTCCCATACCTGGATCCCGACAATGACCCCCACACGCGGTCCAAGCTCCTGGCTCCTAAGCTCCACTAACGTCATGATCGACCTGTCTGTCATCTGCAAGGGAACAACAAGTGCGGGAAAAGCCCAATCAGGGGTGAGTATATAAAAAATACTCATTAGGATACCCTGAAGGCTCGAGGGAGAAACAAAGGAGGTACCGAAGGGTGAGCAGTAGATCGAACTGGGAAAATTAATAAGTACAACTGAGAGTGCAACAAGGAGTGTAGTAGAGAGTCGAGCTGAACCCAACAATAGAAAGTAAGTAGACTAGTCCTAACCCAAGGAGCTAGGAACGGTGAGAAGATGAACATACCGTCAATAATTCACTACCTATAAAAGGAGAGTAGACTCGTCCAACCATGAGAAGCTAGACACGGAAAGCACGTGGCATACCCAGCGCGTCTTTTACTCTCATGGAAGGAGAGTAACCAAACCCCAGAATTGGGTACTGGTACAACGTATATACATATTCATATGCTCAGTCAAGAATCCTGAACAAGAACGTAAGGGGATCTCCATCCCATAGCTCAGCCCAAGAAAGTGAGTCGCCAACAGTCTGAGATAAAAACACTATCGATGCCCAGCATCCCGCTCGTTCTCCCCAAACTACCAGTCAAGGTGCTCAAATCACTACCCATCGACACTATCCTCTTTGGGCGGCACTGAACCTCCCACACGGTTTTATGTCACGTCATAAGGATGCGTCTCGGTGGGGAAAGCGCCCCTCGTACATGATAGTTTCGGGTTAATTCAAACCACACCTCATCATTGCCCCGCAGTCGAGAGGTCTCCTCAATGTCAAGGACATTCCATCACTGACCCATACATCCAAGGGTCCCACTCCGGTAATCACAGAGGTAAGCCACAGACTATCCTGGTACAAAATACTGAGTCTGGAATGCCAACAGGCGACCCACTGCACAACCCTGCTGGAGGGTAATTCATAATATGATATCGGGTGACCCACTGCCCAGCCCTACTGGAGGGTAAACCCTAATATATCATCAGGCGATCCACTGCCCAGCCTTTCTAGAGGGTAGACCTGGAAAAATATGGAAGGCGACCCACTACCTAGCCCTGCTGGAGGATAGACCCTCAAGAGTCATCGGGTGACCCACTGCCGAGTCTTTGCTTGAGGGTAGACCCTAAGAGTTAGTGAGCAACCCACTGCCCAGTCTCTACTGAATGGTAAACCTGAAGAAGTCGATGAGAAACCCATTGCCCAGTCTCCATTGGTGGGTAATCCCAGAACTGCTATGTCCATCCCTACTGGATGGTACAACACTAGCCCATAGAACTCAGAGTGGGTATCATGAAACCACCCAACTCCAGAACAAAACTAGGGGAAACCACTCAACCATGTTGCTCAAAACCATCATGAATAGGAGGAACCTCTATGTCGTGAGAGGTCAAAGGTACGTAAATCAGAACACGACACACGCATGGGGTACACACGTCGTGTGGCCCCAAGTCAACTCCAACCAACTTCACAAATGTTCTCAGGTACAAAAAACCACATTTACCTCCTAGTGTTCTCACATACTCACATAGTATACCACGTCTCTAGCCAAAAGTCTAACGTGCAAACAACCCCCAACTTAAATGTGAAGGCATGAACATATCAACTCTAACATTCCACCTCAACGGCTGAGGCATGGCCATCCACAACTCTTCAAGAATTACATCACTCACACGGGAGTGCACGTGATCTCACGCCAAGGGTTCGCTTATGAACACAACAAGAAAAACCACCACATGAGCACATTTCATATTTCCCCATTTAATAAGATCACATAAGTGGCTCCACTCGCCTGAACAGATTACACCTTTGTAATCCTCATGGATAAACACGCGAGATATACTACTTACTCGCTCGAAATAGTCAACCGATGAAAAAGGTAATATTCACTGTAACCAACCCATCTGAGGCCCGCAACCCGACACCGATACTCGTCAGATGAACTGCGCCATCACGATGCTCCCAGAAAAACATGTGGAAACGACTACTCGAACACCCCAAATAGATTTCTGGTGAAAAAGGCATGAAAATTCTACACACAACTCAAGAGACGGATCGTGGGGCCCACGCCTCAACTCTAGCTTTGATGCCTGAAACCACCCCGGTCAATTTTTCCTCAATGCCAGGGTCACAACGCCGTTGATGGAACCTAAAATGGATTCCGAATGCAGAAGATGCAACTCCCCACCTTATACGCAAACGGGGCCCCATTGGGGCCCACACCTTCAGTCAGAATTTAAGCGGGCGGATTGCACCATTTCAATACCCTCAGAAAACCACTCATAAAAGAGTACTCAAACACCCCAAAAGAATGTCGGGTGAAAAGTGGCGTTTCACCGTAAAACATGCGAACTAGGCCGCATGGGGCCCAAAACTCATCTCCAACTAGAACGCTTTGGAATGCTCCTCAAAAATACTACACGAGGACTGGGATCACGATGTACCTGACAGCGCATCAATCGGACATCCCAAGTAGGAGTTAGGTCCGACACAACAATTAATTAGTTAATTAAATACTTAATTAATTACTCACATTTCTTGTTTCGTGCCACCGAACAACGAAACCAACCTGCAAAGGTTCTAAACCAACTCATAAGGACTGTCGTAGCTCTGGGGCCACCGAACCTCTGACGGCACGTCAAACGGACATTCGGCTCGCGATCCATGTCTGTCGCAACTTTAATAATAAATTTAATTTCTTTAAATTAAAGCCCCTCCGGTCACCCGTCCTTGTGAGCCCAACCAAAAAAACCCTAAACATACTTTATATTGCCTCCACGTCGATACAGTCCCCCAGCCGCAGACGGCGAGTAAAACGGACGCACCTTTTAGGAGTTACGGCCCCCAAATGCAAGGGGGGCCCAAAATTCGCTGGTGCAGACTGGCCGGCCCTGTCCAGACAGTCGACACGTGGCCCGTCCGCAAATCTGGTCCAACCTGCCACTGCCCACTGCTGCGGCCCACCTCAAACCGCCGGACCCAAGCGGTTCCGGTCTTCTCAACTGACCGGCCATGCGGCTGGTCTTCTTTGACGTCGTAGCAGGACCCGCAATATACGGGTCCTTTTCCATGCCACACACCCGGAGGCACACCCTCGGGGTCCTCCTCCGCCGACCGTGGCCGGACGACGCCGGTGCCACGCCTCCTGTAGTGCAAACGCCACTCCTCACCACGGCCATGTCGCCTGACGTCGTTGCCGCCCATGCCTGCTGCCGCCCAGGCCGCCACCCCCCCCCCCCCCCCCCCCTCGCGCTCCACCTCTGACCTCGACTAGCCGATGATACCTCCTCCTTCCACCGAGCGCTCCACCGAGCGCTGTCCTGCCGAATTACGCAGAAACCTCAGCCCGCGCCGCCGCGACCTCTGACTGCCAGAAAACACCCAACACACCCAAAATTTCACTGAACAGCTGCGTACGACTCTGGGCACTAAAATTTAAACCGAAACATGCGTTGCGAAGCTCAAGATAAATTCAATGCAGATATGGGATTCGCTCGAAGATCAAGTAGAAATTCGACACAAAATAGCATTTCAAAGAGGGCGCAAAAGTTTTAAATGAAACAAAACGATTCCTACCTGCCGGGGCGTAGCCCGGAGCTTCGTCGTCGATCCGCACTCTGTCGTTGTTGCTTCCTCTTTGGTTGGGAGGGAGGAGGAGGAGGATTAGAGGAGGTTTTGGTGAAGGGGGGTTTCCCCAGGGGGAGGAAGAGGATGGGGGGGAGAGAATGGGTTTATATAAAGAAAATCAATTATATTTTTAATTAATTTAAAACCCCAAAAGACCTGCACCCGAAACTCTTGGCGGGGTCAAAATTTAACCTCCCTTAGGGTAAAAACCACCTCCCGAGTATAATGGAGGTCTCGGAATTTTAATCCAAAACCCCGTTCAAATATTATTAAACTCAACGCCCGAGGCCGCCAAATTAAGAAAACGCCCCTGGGGCCATTTTTCACAGAAGGCCTGAGCTCGCGAAACATATACCCCTTCTAAGGTAAATGAAGCATTCCCAACTCAACGGTTCCCTCAGTTTCCCAATCCGAGCCACCATTTAAGAGATAGTTATGTTTAATCCATTAAATGAATAAATTAGTTATTTTAATTATCTGTTTAACATTCTGTTAACGGGCGAGGGGTCCAAACTTCCCGCGCCGACATTGTAGATGCCGAAAAGAGCTTAGCTATCCGGGAAAGTTCAAGATCAGAAAAGAGAGGTCATATTCGGACCCGGAGGTTCGGTCCGGAGGGCCCAGAAGTGGTTCGTGAAAAATTAGTTGGAGTGTACAACAAAAATTTCCCGCGCGAAAGGCAACCCAGTGTTTGTGAATAGTCTCGGCGCAGACGCAAAATAATTTCGCCCTCACGTCCCACACGGTTGATATTTCACACCGCCACGTCTGTCGCGCCATTATTTCACGCAACCCTGTATTTGTCGCCGATGGATGCCAATAAATAGAAGGCGACCCCAACCGTTTCGGGGTTACGGAATATGAACTATCTCTCATGCGTGAAATTCCACGCGCAATATGGCTTTGAGTTATAGTTCTTTTCCATGCTAAGTGACCCCGACATCCACCTTTCCACGAGATCCCTATGGCTTAGACTAATCTCCAAGCCCTTCGGGGTCCGCCCCTTGCGCGCAATTCCTTATTTTTGCGCACAGGTCGGCCATGTTGCGCTAAATCCTTCCTTTGTGTGCACACCCCTTCCATTGAACGCAATTCCTTCTTTTTCACGCAATCCCTTCCTTTGTGCACAATCACTTCAAGTCGCGTGCAAAACCTTAGTCCCCTATTTCACGCCAATTCTCCTCGATTTCGCGCCGACCCGGTGTTTTACGCGCAACAGCCGCAATTTTGCGCACAGCTATCCTATTGCACACAATCCTCCTTTATTACACACAGCCTAACCTTCATGTCACTCCTATTACATGAAACAGTATTCAGGCTCATGCCCACTGGTCCATACTGTAGGGTCGGCAACCCCGCACCCCCGCTCGAGGTCAGTGTCGGACTGCGGTTCCGGCCCTTCGGGCCGGTCTTTTCCCTACCGTCACAGACCCCCATGAAAAATTGCAGAGTTGCACTGCGAACTTCTCGGGTCGGGATATCATGGTATTCCATTGCACCCTTATGTGCAGCCTCTTTCCATCTATGGAATACAATGACTTGAGATACTCCTCCGCACACCATGAAACACCTTGAGTTGACATATTACTCTTGGTTCGTTTCCCGTTTCCTGAGTTGAGATTCATATCATCAATTCCTCTGAGTTGAATGCCTTATCATTCAGCAATAGGATGCCTCTTATTCAAAACAAGAGATGCCTTATGTGACAGGCATATGATGCCTAATTCAATGATTACAGTGGCAGAGTTTCAGGAGTGTTGGAATCCGTTCAAACATTCCATCACTCCACCTCACGCTTTGTCTGTCCTTCATTCGGATCTGCATCCACTTCCTTGTCTGAAGGGACCCCCTAACGGTACGGATGCTTGACCTGTGGTCCACCTGTGGTAACAATGTGGATGATAGACCTATGGTCCGCCTGTTTTAACAGTTTGGATGATTGAACCATGGTCCGCCTGTTGTCCTTGGCCAATCCCCTGGAAGACATTGGGAAACACTTTTAGTCAGGTCATGTGTTTTGAACACGGCCAACAGTCAACCCCTCATTTGTTTGTCCCCATTTTATGCTAAGGCGACAGGATGCTGTGTTGTGAACATGGTCAGCAGTTATCCTCTATCTCCACACCGTTCTATTTGCATTCCGAATGTCGGGCATGTGATTAACACTTTTCATATCCCTTTGTTCAGGCCGATTCCAACGCCCTTGGCATTATCCCGCTTGTGCACTAGCGCATAGGTGCATACCTCAACCCATCAGTGAGTTGGGATACCCTCATGGCCAGACATGATGAAGACTTTATGGGCTTCTTCCATGAGTATTCCCGATCCATTTTTTCAACTCCTTAGTGGCACCTGGGTAGCGTCCGTGCGTAAGCCCCATCTTCTATAGCCACGCTAACGTGGACCCCTCGATGGTTCACCCTGTGCCCCCCCCCCCCCCGTCACTACATCCTTGCTGATTCCTTCCCTCCCAAAAGGGGTAGAGGGCGTTGGTCATGTAAGCCCTAGGGGTGTGGAGCGAACCCACCTCATCCAAGCTGTAGGATGTTAAACTGCTCAGCAACTCGTCCTTAACAAATGACGTTAAACTGTGGTCTGACCCCGTGCCTCGCACGCAGGGTCCCCCCAGCTCAGACATTCTTTATGCCCACTCTTCTCCACGTGAATGGATTCTTCCTCACATGTAATGAGATCCTCCTTGTTGGAGTGGTGTTTTTTTCACGGGAGAAGGGTTGCCTCATATCGTAAGCCTCTAGCCTCTCTAGTGGAAGGTAGCACCCATACACCTCCATGCGGGCCTCCACCCTGGATTAAGCCCTGGCACTAAGGGCCGCTAACCACGCGTAAGACCCTATTTCCTCTTTGGGTCGTTTAACACGTAAGCCCATTTCCGCTTCTCACGTACGCACCCTTCGCGACGTGATCGTCTTGTCCCTGCTGCCTCTTGTTTCCCCCACCGAGCATGACTCATGTGGGCTTAGAGTGAGAATCGACCATGACCACCATCATGGCCCGCCTTTGAGCGTAAGCCCCATCCCAGTGAACTACATGTACTTTGAACCATCCTAACACATGGTACGTAGGAAGCCTCCACCAGGTTCAATCCCACCACCCGGTCATTCCTACTTCTTCACGTCGGTTTGCCAACAATTAGGGTACCTCAAAGCGTAAGCCCCAAATTGCTCGTCCCACATGACGTTAAACTGTATTCCCCGAAATACATGGACTTTGATCAGTGCTAACTCATGGTACGTATGAAGCCTCCACGAGGTTCAAGCCCATCACTCAGTTGTTCCAACCCCTTCGCATTGGTTAACCAGAACCATTATGGTCCGCCTTAGAGCGTAAGCCCCGTATTCCCCATCATGGGCTGCCTTAGAGCGTAATACCATACCTCACACCAACGTATCATCCTAACCTCTCCCTCAAGCCCACGGGGCTCAAGAAGATCATGCCCTAGCCTGGAGATCTTAATTCCTCCAGTCTCCAATCCATGCGTTCATTCTCACGGGTTGCCTCTTCAGGTGTCCCACCATATCCCCGAACTACGTAGACTTTGATTCCCTTCCATGGTGATACGTAGGAGGCCTCCACGAGTTTCAATCCCTTCAATCCATCATCCATCCTGATACATAACCGGGCCTCCACATCCCAGTGGGATCATGACACCTCATTCCACTCCATAGTATCCGGGAAGCCACCCAAGTGTGGGCCCCAACATCAGTGTTTCCCCTAGGGGGTCCTTCAATCTGATCCACTCTCAGTGTTCCGATCAGTCTGATCCATCTCCGCAAGATGTTAAACTTGCAACATACCCCGTGTCAAACATGGGAAGCTGAGGAAAACCTCAGATGGTACACAATACGCCACGTTTGATGTGGGATACCTCGGGCTTCCACACCCTGGAGAAGCCCTATAATAAGTGACCGAAGATAGAAATTACAATCCCCTAGAGTCAAGACATGCCATAGATGCCCCAGCGTGACCATTATCCTCACTGAAGGTTGCTGCCCCGACCAGACCCCTTAGAGCGTCTCAATGGAAGCAGCGTAATTAACTGGCATCCATGAAGATATGGCATCGGGAATGAGCTTCACAAACCCATCTTAAATCTATGTGGGAGACCCAGAATAGGTGACGAGCTCCGAGGAGGAATCCACAGTAGGAAAAACCGACATCCCATCATCTCGGTTTTGATCAAGGAGAAGACGTCCCTGAACAAGGAACAGATGTCGCCTGCCTTTGAAAACTGGGAATGCGGTGCCACAAGCCGTGCATCCTCCCCCGCGTGACGGACGCACGCACGCGCCCTAGTGTAAAAGCTTCAGAAACAGAAAATGGTGAACCCAATGTGAATATATTCACATAAATATGGGGACTAGTAGAATTCGAGGTGTCGAAAGATTAGCATGTCACCAGTTCCGGGTACCTAGCACCAGGACGTGAATCCCGCTAGGGGTCGAGGCCGTCAAGACGTTGAGCACTCTATTCTACGACATCGTCAGCATGGATCCCCCTCACTAACCATGGAAGAAAGAATGATATTGGGCTGTTGGTTGTCAATTCCTATTCCTATTAGTACTAATGGGTTTATCTCCCTACTTCTAGGAATCATATCGCTGCATCCATAGCACGATTTCCACCTACCCACCGGCGTAGGTGTAGGGGCAGTACCGACACGGCCACCCCACGTGGTCCCGCCTTTTCCACAGTCGCTCCGACTTCGACCGCTTCAGGATCCTATCCCTGGAGCGCCTTGACACCTCCCTCCCCTACGCAGATGAGGTAGGGGATGTCGAGGTCCGCCCGATCTGATACCCGTCATTGGGGTTCACTGCAAGAGCCCCTGTCAGGCTGCGTCGATGTCGCCACCCAACTCCCCGGGCCGAGGAGAAGGCAATCTCTGTGCCCACTCCAAAGTCTCCAACCCATATGACCCGACGCCAGCATCGGGCGTGAGCAGAAGAGAATGCCCACCTTGGGGCTCCAACATCAGCTACTATTGTGGCCTTAGCCACTACTGACTCCTGTTACTAGACCCCCACACGCATTGAGTAGGGGCAGTAACTTGCCCGACTCGGATCGAGGCCCTGACCGCCCTGCAGGCAGGTTGGGTCAACTCTCCCGGTCATAGGCCCAAGCAATGGCCACTGCGGGCCAATCCACCGTAGTGCCACCCAGCATGAAGGCCCATTCCGTGCCACTAATCTGGAAAGCAGAAGGCTTATCCACTACATCGACACTCTGTGTATGGCTTTTTCCAGCCCTCACTACACTGGGTATGAGGTCACTTCCCTTACCGCTGGCTATGAGTATGGATTTGTTTCATATCTGGTGTCTCACCCACATGGTGGTCCTCCCCATGTACCTTTCGACATCTATCCCAGTGCTTCTTGCACCCCGGCCTTTAGTCCTCTCTGTCCCAGTACTATTGCGTCTAGGGAACTCCTTGAAGTAAATCATCCTTTCCCTGAGGAGCCACCCAGTGACAGGAAGGCGGGGCATCGTCACCGTAAAAGGAATTTCAGGGGTGTCCGGACGTAAATCATACCAGTCCATTTCTCGGACTCTGAGGCAGAGTACGACTCGGTGATGGATCCTTTCCCCCAACGCTTTGAGTCGAGAGTAGGGATGGGGATGCGGTGCGTCAGCCTCGTACTCCACGAATGTGAGATCCGTATGATCCCTGCCTCCCTTCAGAGGTATATCCAGGGGGACGAGGACTTGGCGTACCCCCAGGGATCAAACATTATGTTACCGTTGGCCTCCCCGGAAGCACCTTCCTCCTCAGTCAGGGAGGGTGGGGAATTTTTTTGGGGACAGACGGAAGAGTCGCTACATGACACACCCTCGGAAAGAACCGAAGCTGCGACAAGAGGTCCATTCACTGACCCATACTATCATGACATGGCAGCCATGACACTACAACCCTTGGAGTACAACTTAGGGATCGGCGGCCAATCATTCTGCTCGTTGTATTCTCCGATAGCCAGCCCACCGGCCCAGCAGCCTACCTCGACACCGCTGCCAGTTCCACGACCGTTCATGGTTAATGGTCATGGGAAGCAATGTCCGGACCCCGAACCAGAGTCGTGGAACTTTGGACCATCCTCGCTTCAGGCCACTTCCCCGAGAAGTTTTGGTTGGTCGCAGGATCAGATTTTGATATACCATATTCGCTCACCCCAGGAGAGTTTGAATGCTTCCCCCAGACTCTCCGGGTGACTCACTCCCATCTTTTCCATTAGCTAGCACCTTATTCTGGGAGTCAAGCACATCTCGACGATATCAGTGAGCAGTTCCATCTGGTTGACCTGGCTGCGCTCCCCGCAGTTCGGCACCCCGAGTCACTCGGCCACCACAGGGCCCTCCAGCAACAATGCATTCAGATTTTTCCAGTACTTTTCAAGGTTATCGAGGAAGCCACCCCCCACATGCACGTCCACGGATGGGGGTAAAACACTGCCCCTATTTTCTATATAATTCTCCAAAATCCCGACTCATTGGGTGGCCCTGAGGGGATGTTACCAAGGGCAGTGGCAGTCAACATGGCCAACCTTTAAGGCGAGGGAAACGGTGTGGAACTCCTCGATGGTGAATCACCCTTAGAGGACAATCCACTAATAGAACCATTTGGGAGGATTACTCGCCACCAGAGGATCCTCCTAGGTCGTCCCACACCCACTGAGGCATTAACTCAGAGCCGAAACATCGGCTAGGGTAAAGAGCACGTCTGGGCTGTCAAGCTCACTGACCCATCTACCTCGTCACAGAAGGCAGAGGAAGATCCCGAGAAGGCCACGCTACGTCAACATCTTTCTGAGAAAAAAGAGGCTGGTTAATGAGCTCTTGCACGAACTCATTACAGAGCGGTGGCCTGACTACAGAAATCCTTGGCCAGGACAGTAGGGGTAGGAGCACCAACCCCTTGACGAGATTCCCCCGTGCAACTATGACCATGCCGCGTTCACCGATAGGGGAGAGGCCGGAACCCATGGCAAGCATGCACGATACGTTTCACTGAACCCTCCTAAGTGGCATGATCACCCGAGGGACCCCTCTCGGTTTCCACCCACTGCCCCGAGAGTCACTCCGCCAGCCGCCCCACATGTTTCTGAGCTTGAATATCAGATGGAAGAGACCGACAATGAGCTTGTGGTTAGAGACCCCCATTAGGATAGAAACCCGCGTCCAGATGACCCGATGGAAGCACTCATCGACCACTTAGAGGCCCTGGAAACTCGGCAAGTGGAAATCCCACCGGACAGCATGCCATACATAGTGTAGGTGGATGATATGTCGGCCCTGCTGGGATTTGGGAACCCCACCTTTTCCCTCTTTAACGTGACCGAGACCCGCCACAACACCTGACTCACTTCAACTCGAGGTGCGGGCCTATGTTAGGGACTCCGGCGCAGCATGAGGCCACCAAGCTCCGCTGCTTCGTTCAGACGATAGAAGGACCATCATTCATCTAGTACAGCCGGCTCCCTGTCAGATCTGTGACTAGCTGGGAGGACCTTCTCAGGTAATTCCTCTACTAGTTCAGTTCCACAACGTGGAAGAAAAACATCGAAGACCTATTTAGGTGCAAACAAATGCCCGATTAGTGAGTGACGGACTTCATCGCCCGGTGGAAGGGGCTCACATACTCCCTTGACATGCCACTAACTCCGGATAAATTACTGAAAATGTGCGTAGGTAACATCAAGGCAGAACTAGTTCCTTCTTTGATCACTCGTAATTACCCCGGAGGGTTCCGAGACTTCTCATACAAGGCCGATCACCTCGAAGATGCCCTGCAACAGGTCGGTCAGGCACTCATGCTGCCTCCTGTAATAACTACAAGGAGAACCGCCAGAGGCGAGCCCACTGTTGTGGCCCAGATAAAGGCCCCCAAGCAGCTCGAGTTGCTCCCAGTGAGGCCAGCTCAGCAGCCCCATAGGGGTCCAACCCCATGGGCACAGCCTCCGGCCCAGCAGCGACCGCCTCAAAATCGACAGGTGCCTCCACGTAATGCACCGTCACCACCTAGGCGAGATAATCAATCTCCGCCTCCTTGGCTTGCCCCTCTATCCCCTGGTCATGGAAAGCCTCTAAGATCCCCCTTTACAGACATAAGGAATCAGAATTACTTGTTTAATGAGGCCCATGTCCCCGGTTATTTCCGAATTTCCTTGGAGTAGAGGATCATGCGGCTGCCTGAGTGTCGAAAGCCAGAAGAGGAGAATCTCACTGATCACCCTTACTACTACCCTTATCACCGGACCCTGGGGCACACCATCCAGTGATTCCATGTGTTCAAGGACTGTCTCCAAGACCAGATTGAAAACAACATAGTCAGGTTGGGCCCAACCCTGATGCAAGTGGCAGGTGTCTTCGTGAGAGCAAATGGTAGTAGTGGCAACGGGGATGAGTGGAAACATGTTTTCAACCATGTTTCCTGGAATTATAACCGTTGGATGGCCCGCAGGATGGTCGCCCACGCCCATGGCATCATCCATGCCCGCTTGAGTCATCCAGAGCCCTCGGAATCTGTGATCACCACTTCAGCATCATCGACCCAGCCTACCCCTTACTAGAAGAGCAAGTGGAAGTGCAAGAAGAAAGAACGCACCCTGCCAATGTCGTCATCATCCCACACTCTTGGCAATTTTATTCCCCCAGAAATAAGGATACCTCCGAGACTCCATTCGGAAGTGGATGAATCCTCGAGTGAAATCCCTAGGCACACTTCGGTTAACACCGTAGTGTTGGTAAATCCTTTTTCTGACTCCCGGCTATGAGTAAAGTCAGGTGGAACTTCCCAATATCCCCAGCTATCGCCAAAGTCAGTGGAGCCGTGGCTATGTGAATCACCAGGGAACGACAGTTGGCACCTCTATCCAGATCGTGCATGCCACTGAAACTAGGTAGCATGCCTGATACAGATCTCAGCACATGTGACCCCTTCATCCAGTGTCGACAGGTTCTCCTTTACCACCATTTGTGTTGATGGATTAGGCAGAACCACATCAGCCATGCCGCAACCAGCTCTGCCCTGCCACCAGCCGACCACAGCCTTCCGGTCCTAATTCGGCAGCCACTTCTCGGGCGTCGACTAGTTAACAGTGAGACGTGCCTAGTAATAGTCAGTCACCAGTCCAACCGGTGGATCATGTCATTCCTCCAATCACAGAGTGGCCTCCTATAAGCAGAAGCTCGCGTTTGGCTCAAAAGAATGATGTTATGAAGCTCCTGTCCAGCATTCCTGCAAGGCTTTCTATCCTTGAGACTCTTCACCTTTCGTTTGAAATTTGTAAAGAACTCGTCGAGGTTCTAAGGAGCCCCCTCCAGTTTGAGACGAAGGTATCAGTTGCAGAAGCCTTCCACACCGAGGTGATTGAGAACGCCGAATGTCAGGCATTTTTCTCATTCTCAGGTGAAGATGAAGACCCTCCCATACAGAGGCACATTCTCACAGTGTACATCATCGGCCAGTTTAATGGAAAGGAAGTCAGATGTTGTCTTGTTGACACGGGTTTTAGGATTAATCTAATCCCAACTAGGACACTGCGGAAGCTGGGGTTGTCTAAGGATGATTTAACTCCCTCCGTCCTCAGGATCGAGGGGTATGACAGGACCGAGCATACTCCACTCGGAAAGATTCACTTGAAGACCCAGTTCGGCGACCTAATTACCAATACCAAATTCATGGTTGTCTCCCAGGACACCGCCTACAATGCGTTGATGGGCAGGCCGTGGCTCGACCTTCACGCAACGGTCCCCTCATCGTATCATCAGTTCCTCAAATACTCCCTTACGAGTCGGGTAGGCATGCTCTAAAGAGATGTGTCTCATTTTTCCTCTTGTGAAGCCCATTATCTGGACGCCGACTATTACAAGAGCAAGGACAAGCAGATCCTGGTAGGTGAGGTTGAGACAACCACTGTCACAGGTGATCCCTGGGCATGTTTGTATGATGCTTATGTCTTCCCAATCAATCAGTTGAAGGCCACAACCCCCGACATGGGGTAGTGCTTTGTTGTTTCAGGTACCAGAGGAAGGTATATTTCTGGGTCCAAGCGGCGGCTGGAAATCAACTCATACTCCTACACCAACCAGGCTCAGGTGATCCCCAAGCCTCCTACCCCTGTATGATATCAGGATGTTAGGCTCATGGAAACGACGATACATCATACATGTTTTTTCGCTAGGCCGTAATCGACTGTCTCAAGTCGACTCGCCACTACTGCTTTGATGTCATAAAGTGTGGCGCATTGGTCCAAAGGCCAGATTTGATTGGATCAACAGCCTTTGTCGCCATGGTCTCCGTTGTGCATGAGTCTCCTAACATGATGACCACTACCGCCCTAGTCGGCACCAGCTTCCCATCAGGGTCTGGCAGCCACAAAATGGCTCCCCCCATGGATGATACCTCCACAAGTGGAGAGGATGACATAGAATATTCCCCCCCTTCCTTTGAGGATGGCGTCTCCACCACGGTCAACAAGTAAGTGCAAGTGAACCTCGATAGCGAGGTGGACCCAAGACCCACGTTGGCCAGCGCCACTATGTCCCCCGAGGAACGACATCAATATGTAGACTTTCTCAGACAAAACCATGATATTTTCGCTTGGAGTTATGAAAGTATGCTAGGACTAGATCCCCAGGTAGCCGTCCACCGCATCTACCTTCCAACAAACCATCACGGGTTCAAGCAGCCTCCCAGAAAGATACACCCCTCTCACAGTGCCTTGGTTGAGGCCGAAGTTGATATGCTCATCAAAGCCAACTTCTTCAAAGAAGTTCAATACCCCTCTCACGGGAGCCCTGAATGTTGGTTGCATAATTCACATTATGTTCCACCCCACCGTGTCAAGGTGGAATCTCGAAACTCCTTGAACTAACCCTCAGTGCACCCCCACACGTCAGACAGACCAAGATGTGTAACGGTATCTCTTGGGGCTCCCGCGATGTTAGCGCTAGATTATGTGCTTGGTTTTCTTCTTTAAGGATTGCATGCAGCTTGACCCTCATCCCCATGGAAAACGAGGAGTCGCCCAGACATTGTGTTTCACGCCCAGCATAGATGGGAGCTAGCATCTCATGCCCCTCTGATTTTTGGGCCCTCGTAGGCCCCTTGGTCCTGAGACCCCTCTCCTGGAATCGCCCGCATTGACGATATGAGGATATGCCCTCATCCACACCAGGTACGCCTCATCGCATAGTGCATATTCCTCAGGTCCAAGCCATACGACCTTAAACAATACTGTTAGGACCCACCACATGACCCTAAACTGTGATGATATCATCCTGGCCACACGATAAGAAACGACACTGCATTGTGGTGACCTCCCCATAGAGGATATCACGTTGGGTATTGGTCAATTGCCATACCATTGTTAAATTCCTGTTACGGCTTGATTATTGTGGAAAAGCCAGGAGTTCCTGCCCCAGGCCGGTCGCTCCACAAAAGAAAAACCACTCACCTTCAATAAAAAATAAGATATATCAAATGCTACTTCTTTTGGTGCAAGGGCTAGACCCGCATGTCTCCCTCATCCTTTGCGCAGGCTCCATGTTGTACCACGCCACCACTTCAAGAACTACGTATGGCTTGATTCTCATCCTAAAGAGATACGTAGGAGCACCTGTGAAGTTCCCCATAGGCCCAACCTATCTTTTTGTGTTCGGTCTCTCAGCCTAAACATGCCCATATGAGCACATAGTAAGCAGGGATTTGCCACCATTCACGTCAGGTTTTGCAACCTCTTTACCATGTGTCTACCATTCCCCTTATTATTGGGTCCGAGTTCTAAGACCTAAAACTAAGATCCTTTCACGGTCCAACATGACCCTAAACTGCATTTTGCCCTTTTTCTGGGCCCCTCGGGTCCGAGTTCTAAGACCATAAACTGAGATATCTTAAGAACTACATCTGGCTTGATTCCCATCTTAATGGGATACGTAGGAACGCCCAGACCTCCTGTCCTTGAGACCATCTCGATTTCAGCTAATTTGTCTCCTCAGTCTCACCTTCGGGACCCCAACCACAGGACTGTGTGGCATAGTGCGTGATCATGTCCTCATTCACATCGGGTTTACGACGACTATACCCCGCGCACCCCATTCTAAAGAATTATCCCTCTCATCCTTTTTTCCTAAACAACATTAAAATGTTCTTATAGAACTACATTTGGATTGATTCTCATCCTTATGATATATGTAGGAATGCCTGAACATTTCGTCTTGGGTCCATCCCCAAGGATTACCATATCTCGTCCCTCCTTACTGTCGGCCCCTCAGCCTGACTTCTTGGGGAGTGGCGTAATCGTGACATCTTCCCCGAATAAGTATGGGATTCCCCATAGTAATGATGAGAAGAGGCAGTTCTCTCGCTAGATTGATCCTGTTTGAAAATTGGGACGATCCGTGATCAGGTTGGTATGTCCACCTAATGTGCCTCCGCCAGGGTGGTGCAATTTCGGGAGTGTTGGACTCTATTTGAACAAACCACCATTCCACTTTCCACGCTTTGCGTGCCCCTTTATTCGGATACTCATCATATTTCATGTTCAATGGGACCCCAAACAGTATGGATGATAGACCTACAGTCCGCCTACTGTCCTGGGCCAACGTCCCAGAGGAATGGTCAGGTTTGATTGGACCCCCTAACAGTATTGATGATAGACTTTGGTCCACCTATTGTAGAAATATGGATGATAGACCTATAGTCTGCCTTCTTTCCTATGACAACATTCCGGGAGACTGATCGGTGATATTTGAGTTAGGCCCCATGTTGCGAACATGGTCAGCGGTCATCCCCCATTTATTGTCCCCATTTCAGGCCAATGCGATATGGATGTTGTGTTTCCACAACGGTTAATAGTTGTCCTCCATCTTCGCGCCCCATCATGTTCCAATTCGGGTAACATGATTCTCCTTTTTCATCTCCCCATGTTCAGATGGATTTCAGTGCCCCCAGCATTGCCCCGCTCATGTGTCAGAACACATTGAGAAGGTGATATGTTGATCGGTCTATGATCCCCTCCTCAAAAATCCAGGCCCAATTTCGGATGCCTGAAGCTTGGTTGGTGATCCCACAATCAATCAAATTAATAATACAAGCCTCCTTTTTTTTCACACACCATGTGAGCTTTGTGATTGATTTTTATTTACTTCATGATTATGGTTGAGATTGGTAAGCCAAAGGGACCCACAAAGCCCTGCATTTCAGCATTCCCCTCGGAATCCGATCTTTGTGACCCCTCACCGATCCAATAATGAGGGGTGGCATTTGTAGACGCCGAAAATCCCATAAATATCGGAGAATGTTCCAGAACGGAAAAGCGAGGTCATATTCGGACCTGGAGGCTCTGTCTGGAGGCCCCGAACGTGGTGCGTGAAAAATTTGGTGAAGTGTGCGGAAAAAATGTCCTGCGTGAAAGGCAACCCGAGGTTCGCGAAAAGTCCCGGTGCCAGTGTGAAATAATTTCACGCTCGCGTCCCGCGCGGTTGATATTTCACGCCGCCTCCTCTGTCGCGCAATTATTTCACGCAACCCTATATTTCGCGTCGGCATATGCGTATAAATAGAAGGAGACACTAACCATTTCAGGGTTGCGGAATTTGAACCGACTCCTTTGCATGCAATTGCGCGCACAATAAGGCCTTGAGTTATGGTTCTTTTTCGCGCCAAGTCACACCGGGATCCGCCATTGTGTGAGATCCCCACGGTTTAGACTAAACTCCAACCCCTTCAGGGTCCTCCCCTTGCATGCAATTCCTTCTTTTTGGGCGAAGGCCGGCCAAGTTGCACGCAATCCTTACTTTGTGTGCACACCCCATCCATTGCGCACAATTCCTTCTTTTGTGCGCAATCCCTTCCATTGTGTGCAATCATTTAAAGTCGCGCGCAAAACCTCTACCCCGTATTCCATGCCAAATCTCACCGATTTCGCGCCAACCCAGTGTTTTCTGCGCAACAGCCGCAATTGTGCGCACGGCTGTACTATTGAGCGCATGCCTCCCTTATTACGAGCAACCTATCCTGTATGTTTCTCTTATTACGTACAATAGTATACAGGCTTGCGCCCACTGGTCCATACCGCGGGGCATGCGCCTCCACACCCCCACTCGGGTTCAGTGCCGACCTGCGGTGCTGGCCCTCCGGGCCGGTCCCTTTGCTACCATCACAGAACCCCATGAAAAAATGGTGAGTCACACCATGAAATTCTCAGGTTGGGATGTTGGGGTTTTCCATTGCGCCCTTATGTGTAGCCTCTTTACACCTATGGAATACCATGATTTGACATACTCCTCCGCAGACCATGGAACACCTTGAGTTGACATATTATTCTTGGTTTGTTTCCCGTGTTGTGAGCTCACATTCTTATCATAAATTCCCCAGAGTTGAATGCCCTATCATTCAGCAATAGGATGCCTCTTGTTCCAAACAATAGACGCCTTATGTGACGGGCATAAGACGTCCAATTCCATGATTACAGTGGCATATTTTCAAGAGCGTTGGAATCCATTCAAACATTCCATCACTCCACCTCATGCTTTGCATGTCCTTCATTCGGATCTCCATCCACATACATGTCTGAAGGGTCCCCCTAACGGTACCTATGCTTGACATGTGGTCCGCCAACTGTAAAAATATGGATGATAGACCTACGGTCCGCCTGTTGTAACAGTACAGATGATTGACCCATGGTCCACCTGCTGTCATGGGCCAATGCCCCGGATGACTTTGGGCGACACATTGAGTCAGGTCCTGTGTTTCAAACATGGTCACCAGTCAACCCCTCATTTGTTTGTCCCCATTTTAGTCTAACACGACAGAATGCTGTGTTTTGAACATGTTCAACAGCTATCCTCTATCGCCACGCCGCTCTCATTGCATTCCAAATTCCAGGCATGTGATTCACACTATTCATATCCCTTTGTTCAGGCGGATTCCAACTCCCTTGGCATTATCTCGCATGTGCACTAGTGCATAGGTGCGTACCTCAACCCATTAGCGAGTTGGGATGCCCTCATGGCCAGACATGATGAAGACATTATGGGATGCTTCCATGCGTAAGCCCCATCCATTTTTTCCACTCCTTAGTGGCACCTAGGCAGCATCAGTGCGTATGCCCCATCCACTATAGTCATGCTAACGTAGACCCTTTGATGGTTCGCCCTGTGGCCCCCCTTCACTACGGCCTTGTCGATTACTTCCCTCCCAAAAGGGGTAGAGCGAATTGGGCATGTAAGCCCTAGGGGTGTGGAGAGAACCCACCTCGTCCAAGCTGCTGGACGTTAAACTGCTAAGCACCTCATCCTTAACACATGACTTTAAACTATGGTCTGACCCCGTGCCTCGCACGCTGGGTCCCCCCAGCTCAGAAATTCTTTACGCCCACTCCTCTCCATGGGAAGGGATTCTTCCTCACATGTAATGATATCCTCCTTGTCGGTGTGGTGTTTGTCCACGGGGGAAGGTATGCCTCATAGGGTAAGCCCCTAGCCTCTCTAGAGGAATGTATCACCCATGAACCTCTGTGCGGGCCCCCATCCTGGAGTAAGCCCCGGCACTAAGGGCTGCTAACCACGCGGAATCCCCTGTTTCCTCTTTGGCCACTCAACGCGTAAGCCCCTATCCGCTTCACACGGACGTACCCTTCGTGACGTGATCATCTGGTCCATGCTGCCTCTTGTTTCCCACACCAAGCATGACTCACGTGGGCTAAGAGCGAGCATCGACTTTGACCACCATCATGGTCCGCCTTTGAGTGTAATCCCCATCCCAGTGAACTATGTGGACTTCGATCCATGCTAACACATGGTATGTAGGAAACCTCCATAAGGCTCAAGCCCACCACTCGGTCATTCCGACTTCTTCACGTCAGTTCGCCAACACTTTGTGTTACCTCAAAGCGTAATCCCCAAATTGCTCGTCCCACATGATGTTAAACTATCTGCCCCAAACTATGTGGACTTTGATCCATGAAAATGCATTGTACGTAGGAAGCTTCCATGAGGTTCAAGCCCATCACTCAGTTGTTCTAACCCCTTCACATCGGTTAACTGGAACCACTATGGGCCGCCTCAGAGCGTAAGCCCCATATTCCCCTTCATGGGCCGCCTCAGAGCGTAAGCCCCATAACTCACACCCACGTCTCATCCCGACCTATACCTTGAGCCCACGTGCCTCAGGAAGATCATTCCCTAGCCCATAGATCTTACTTCCTCCATGATCCAATCCATGAGTTCATTCTCACGGGAAGCCTCTTCAGCTGTCCCACCATATCACCGAACTATGTGGACTTTGATTCGCTACCATGGGGATATGTAGGAGGCCTCCACGAGGATCACGCCCGTCACTCCATCACCCATCCTGATCCTTACCCAGGACGCCACATCCTTGTGGGATCATGCCACCTCACTCCACTCCACAGTATCCGGGAAGCCGCCCATGTGTTGGCCCAAACATCGGTGTTCCCCCATGGGGGTACATCAATCTGATCCACTCTTAGTGTTCCGATCAGTCCGATCCATCTCCGCAAGACGTTAAACTCAAGACATACCCCGTGTAAAACATGGGAAGCTGAGGAAAACCTCAGATGGTACACAATCCCCCGCATTTGATGTGGGATGCCTCGGGCTTCCGCGCCCTCAAGAATCCATATAATAAGGGATATAAGAAAGACATGCCAATCCCCCAGCGTCAAGACATGCCAACGAAACCCCAGCGTGACCATTCTTCTCACCGAAGGTTTCTGCCCTGACCAGACCCCTTGGAGAATCTCGACTAAATCAGCGTAATTAACTGGAGTCCATGCAGATATGGTGCCGGGAACAAGCTTCACGAACCTGTCTTAAATCTATGAGGGAGACCCGGACTAGGTGACGAGCTCCGAGGAGGAATCCACGAAAGGAAGAACCAACATCCCATCATCTTGGTTTCGATCAAGGAGCAGACATCCCCGAACAAGGAACGGATGTCGCTCGCCTTTGGAAAGAGGGAATGCGGGGCCATAAGCCACGCGTCCTCCCCCGCGTGACGGACGCGCGCGCGCCCCAACGTAAAAGCGTCGTAAAAAGACATGCTTTATGTCATTCCCAGGGTAAACACCCCATTACAGACCCATTCGTGCACTCGGATTCCTGATTTGGATCACTGTTTATGAGTTATCCAATTTATTTGGCATGCCCAGTGTGAACGCACTAAAAATTTAATTCTAGCCACACCGGGGCTCGAAAGCGCACGCCTCCTGAAGGTGCTGCTCTGGAATAACATCAAGAATATTCCAAAGTCATTTATAAAAAAAATGGTTTCTTACATCATTCCCTCCTTCAATATTTTTGTCCCCAAAAAGAAAAACCAGGGAACAACTCAGGGTACAAATCCCACACCTGGCTCTTCCATACCCTGAAGAACTCTTGCACAGTTCTGTGCCACCTCACATAGACCCAAAGATCTCATCAGTTCACACGAAGTCTTCCCTTGTCGATGATGTGCATATGATAACACACACTATTTCTCAGTTGAGTCATGTGGGAGACGTCGTGCACCCAAAACAGCCTTTGGGGTTAGGGCAAGTTGGTAGGGAACCTCGCCATCCCTTCGCACGGTCTCAAACCGCCTGAAGGCTCTAAGGGGAAGCTCACGCCCCCCCCCCCCGATCGATCCTCTACATTGCATGTCTCGACTGGAATCACCTCTCGCACCTGGAACAAGGCCCGGTGATTCCCTCTTCAGAATATCCATATGGTGGGACACCAAGGATATCTGGTCATGCATGGATCCATTGTTGATGTCCCATGACTAAGGTTCTCTTACACACTCAAAAGGCGAAGGAGTCGCCACCATCGACTAAAGGAAAAGGTCTCACGCCTTTTACCTTACTAACACAGGGTTACACCGATGCCCCACGCCACCCTGGTAACACCCTAAACAAGGAGCAGGGATACAAGTATTTCACACATAGAGCCTAACAATTCAATTGAAAAAAGTAAAAGGGTTGTAGAGCATAACACTTATCACCTCATTCTCTGCAGGATCATAGAAATCCAAAGCTCGTTGTTGTCTATAGTCCCAACTATCAGCTCCCAGAGCCTGTCATGGACCACCTAGTGGTGATGGGAAGACCTCGTAAAGACACCCCCACTACTAGCTCCTCCTGCTCCTCTGTAGAACCACCTCTCAGGGCGCTACTCCGATAACTGCGCTGCCTCTACCGTGGTGGTGCACCTGCTGCCTACCCGGTGTTCTCAGCATGCCTGGTAGGGCAGCCTCGTGCCAAGCGACCTCGCCCATCGCAGGCATAACACCGAGTCTCTCTAGGCTGCACTGGCACCCTACGCCACCACTATGGTGTACGACCATGCCCCTGAGTCCGGTTATCTGAAAGCCACCTGTGTTGAGGTTATGTCACCCGACGCCCGCTACCTGTGGCAGACGTCTCAAATCTATCGATCCTACCGACACCACCAACTGTAGAGCGTGACTGTATTCTCTCTATTACCAACGCCCTCTCTAGTACCCTGGTATAAGTGGGAATTCCCAAGGTTGCTATGGTTGTACAAATCTCTCAGCGGAGACCCTCCTCAAACACCCGCTCTTAGAAGTTGTCATCATGGACCAAGTCTGAATAAAAGCGTGCGAAGTTTGCGAAACTAGTCGCATAATCGGCCATCTTCATCCCTCCCAGCTGAAACTGCAGGATCTCCTAAATCTAAACGGATTGTAAGAAGGAGGGGAAAACCTCCTCACGAAACAACAACTAATAGTCACCCCACGAAAGCGATGACTCGTCACAAAAATGAGTCACTAGGCTCCACCAACACTCAACTGCTCCGTGGAAAAATGTTGGCGGCCAAAGACACCATAAGATCTTCCGGTGTCCACACAAACATGAAAATGAGAACAACTATCTCCAGGAAAACATCTTCTGCCTGAGGGTATGGCTCACCACCGTACCTCAACGGTCACTACCGCTGGAACTCACGGTGTGTTCTCAACCTTCGCTCAAGCCCCATCTGCTCTACTGGAGCTGTCTACTTCTCACCAAAAGTGGGTGCTGCTACCGGCCCACCCGGAGAAAGGGGATTTCATGATGGGTCCTGGACTGTGGCCTCGTAGATTACAGGGTCGTTTTCATGAACCAAAGCTGGTATCCTGGGTGGCTGTGTTCACGAAGCGATCTTGACTGTTATCAAGGAGTGCCACGATCAGTTGACCATAATGTATATACCAATAACAATAATGGGTTGCTGACTCAAGATGGACAGTCAAGACTCAATCCTATATGATGCAAAAAACAAATTTTCCTTGAAACAAGTGTCTCGGCATGTCGAGTCGACAAGAGGGTTATCAGGGTCCTGGTGAATGGATACGTCGGTTGCCGCACCATCACTAGACTCCCTAGCATGAGAGCTACTCTCAAAACATGGTGACATTGTTTCCCCAAAACAAAACCAAATCCTTTTTAGGGATTTCTGAACAATGCCCCAAGGAACGAAGCACCTCTGATACCACTTTTTCACGACCCGAACCTACCAGGGCTCGAGCCGCAACTTCCCCAAGCCCACCTCCATAGTCTAGGGGCTGGAGACCAGTGCCGAAGGCACAACAACTTGTGGAGGCCTTTGCCCAAGTACCTGTGCACACACACACAACACACTCAATGAAAAAGTGTAGAGTAAAAATAAAAGACAAGTAAATTAAAGTGAAACTACTATATATAAACCACAAAAGTGCATAGACCTCTAAACAATAAAAACAGGTGATGAAGGAAAACTAAAAAGAAAAGGGTAAAAACACGCGCCCAACCAGAAAGGTGACACAAACCAACAAGAGGTAAAATAACAGTAAACAGATGGGAGGGTCCCACACCTGGATCCTGACAATGACCATCGCACGTGGTCCATGCTCCCGTCTCCTTAGCTCATTTAACATCATGATCGACCTGTCTGTCATCTTCAAGGGAACACCAAGGGCAGGAAAAGGCCAAGCAGGGGTGAGTATAAAACAAATACTCATTTGGATACCCCGATGTCTCAAGGGAGAAACAAAGGAGGTACCGAAGGGTGAGCAGTAGATCGAACATGGAAAAGTAAGAAGTACAACTGAGAGTAAAACAAGGAGTATAGTAGATAGTCTAGCTCAACCCAACAAGTGAAAGGAAGTAGACTCGTCCTATCATAAAGAGCTGGGAACGGTGAGAAGATGAACTTCCCATCGAGCATTTGGTACCTATAGCAGGAGAGTGGACTCATCCAACCATGAGAAGCTAGACACAGAAAGCACGTGGCATACCCCACATGTCTTTGCCTCTCATGGAAGGATAGTAACCAGATCAAAGAAGTGGGTAATGGTAAAAAGTATATACATATCCATATGCTCAGTCAAGAAGCCCGAACAAGATAGTAAGGGGATCTCCATCTCGTAGCTCAGCCAAAGAAAGTGAGTCTCCAACAGTCCCAGAAGAAAACACCATCGATGCCCAGCATCCCGCTAGTCTGCCCCAAACTACAAGTCAAGGGGTTCAAATCACCGCACCTCGACACTATCCTCTTTGGGCGATACTGACTCGCCTGAACGATTTTAGGTCGCATCACAAGGACACGTCTCGGTGGGGAAAGTTCCCCTTGTACTTGAGAGTTCCGGGTTATGTGAAACCACACCTTCTCACTTCCATGCAGTCGAGATGTCCCCTCAAAGTCATGTTCGTTCCATCACTGACCCGTACAACCAAGGCTCCCGCCCCGGTAATCATGGAGGAAAGCCACAGACTAGCCTAGTAGAAAGGACTGAGTCTGGAATGTCAATGGGCCACCCACTACCTAGCCCTGCTGGAGGGTAATTCATAATAAGATATCAGGTGACCCACTGCCTAGCCCTACTAGAGGGTAAACCCTAATACATCATCAGGCAACCCAATGCCCATCCCTGCTGGATGGTAGACCTGGAACAAGAAGACGGGTAACCCACTGCCATGTCGTACTAGAGGGTAGACCCTCTAGAGTCATTGAGTGACCCAATGACCAGTCTCTGCTGGAGGGTAGACCCATAGAGTGTCATCGGGTGACCCACTGCATAGTCTCTGCTGGAGGGTAGACCCTAAGAGTCAGTGAGAAACCCACTGCCCAGTCTCTACTAGAAGGTAAACCCGAATAAGTCGACGAGGAACCCACTGCCCAGTCTCCACTGGAGGGTAAACCTGGAACTGCTCTGGCCATCCCTATGGGATGGTACAACACTAGCCCAAAGAACATAGAGTGGGTATCATGAATCCACCAAACTCTAGAACAAAACCAGGGGAAAACACTCAACCCTGCTTGTCTAAACCATCGTGAATAGGAGGACCCTCTATATTGCGAGAGGTCAAATGTATGTAAAGCAGAACACGTCACACACATAGGGACCACACGACGGGTGGCCGTAAGTAAACTCCAACCAAGCACACAGACGTTCTCAGGTACAAAAAACCACATGTACCTCCCAGCGTTCTTGCATACTCCCAAAGTATTCCACGCCTCTATCCCAATGGCTAATGTGCACAAGACCCCCAACGTCAACGCGAAGGAATGAATATATCAACTCCAAATTTCCACCTCAACGGATGAGGCATGACCAACCACAACTCTTCAATCATTACATCACTCACATGGGAGTGCACGTGATCTCATGGTAAGGGTTTTCTTCCAAACACAGCATGAAGAACCACCACCATAGCACCTTTCATATTTCCACATTTGATAAGATCATGTAAGAGGCTCCATTGGCCTGAACAGATTACACCGTTGTAATCCACTTGAAAAAACACGCAAGATAGACTACTTACTCACCCGAAACAGTCGACCGGTGAAAACGATACTATTCACTATAACCAACCAGTGTGGAGCCCGTACCCCGACTCCGATACTCGTTAGACGAACTGCGCCATCACGATTCTCTCGAAAAAACATGAGGAAACGACTACTCGAACGCCCAAACGGATGTCTGGTGAAAAAGGCGTGAAAACGCTGCACACAGCTCAAGAGACAGCCCGTGGGGCCCACACCTCAACTCCAGATTTGACGTCTGAAACCAAACCGGTCAATTTTCCCTCGATGCCAGGGTCACAACGCCATTGATGGTGCCTAAAACGGATTCTGAATGCAGAAGCTGCAAATCCCCGTGTTATTCGCAAACGGGACCCCACAGGGCCCACACCTCAAGCCCAAATTTATGCGGGAGGATTGCACCGATGCAATCCCTTCAAAAAGACACTCAGAAAAAAGTACTCAAACACCCCAAACGGATGTCGGGTGAAAAAGCGGTGTTTCACCGTAAAACGCACGAACTAGGCCCCATGGGGCCCACATCTCATCCCCAACCCGAACGCTTCGGAAAGCTCCTCAAAAAGTCTGCAGGAGGACTGTGATCACGCTTCCACTGACGACATGTCAATCATACATCCCAAGTAGGAGTTAGGTCTGACACAACAGTTAATTAATTAATTAAATATTTAATTAATTAATCACATTTTGCGTTTCGTGCAACTAAGCAACAAAACCAACCCACAAAGGTTATGAACCAACTCGGAAGGCCCATCTCAGCTCTAGGGCCACCGCGCCTCTGACGGCACGTCAAACGGACGTCCGTCTCTAGAGCCACGTCTGTCGCAACTTTAATAATAAATTTAATATTATTGAATTAAAGACCCTCAGGTCACCCGTCCTCGGGAACGCAACCGAAAAGCCATTAATATTACTTTAATAGGTCATCCACGTCGATACGGTCCCCCAGCCGCAGACGGCGCATCAAACAGACGCACCGTTTAGGAGTTATGGCCCACGTACGCAAGGGGGCCCAATATGGACCGGTCCAGACCGGCCGGCACGGTCCAGACAGCCGGCCCGCGGCCCGGCCGTGGGTCCGGTCCAACCCACCGCGGCCCGCCTAAAACTGCCGGACCCGATCGGGTCTAGTCTTCTCAACCAACCAACCATGCAGACGGTCATCTTTGACGCCGCAGCAGGACCTGCAGTATGCGGGTCGTTGTCCACGCCGCACACCCCGAGGCACGACCTCGGGGTCCTCCTCCACTGACCCCGACCGGACATTTCCAGCGCCTCGCCTCCCACATCGCAAACGTCGTGCCTCACCATGGCCCTGCCGCCTGACGCTGCTGCCACCCATGCCTGCTGCACCCCCCCCCCAGCGCTCCGCCTCCGACCTCGACCAGGTGAGTCTGCCACCTCCTTCCGCCGAGCTTTCCGCCGCACTCCATCCTGCTGAATGCCGCGGCAGCCTAAGCCCGCGCTGCCGCGACCTCCGACCGCCGAAAAACACCCAACACACCCCAAATTTCGCCGAACAGCCACGGACGGCTCGACACTCCAAAATTTAACCTGAAACATGTTTTGCAAATCTCAGAACAAGGGCTATGAAGATATGTGATTCACTCGAAGATCAAGCAGCAATTCAACGCAAACATAGCATTTCAAACAGGGTGTGAAAGTTTAAAATGAAACAAAATGACGCCTACCTGCTGGGGAGTAGCCCAGAGCATCGTCGTCGATCCACACTCCGTCGTTGCCACTTCCACCTTGGTTGGGAGGTAGGAGGAGGAGTATGAGAGGAGGTTATGGTGAGGGGGGGTTTCGCCAGGGGGAGGAAGAGAATGGGGGTGGAGAGAATGGTTTTAAATAAAGAAAATCAATTACAATTTTAATTAATATAAATCCCCAAAAAGCTGGCACCCGAAACACTTGGCGGGGTCATGATTAAACCTCCCTTAGGGTAAACACCACCTCCTGAGTACAATGGAGGTCTCGGAATTTTAATCCAAGGCCCCGTTCAAAATTTATTAAACTCAATTCCCGAGGCCGCTAAATTATGAAAACGCCCCTGGGGCCATTTTTCACAGAAGGCACGCACCAGTGAAACTTATACCCCTCCTAGGGTAAATGTCACATTTCTAAATCAATGGGCCCCTCAGTTTTCCAATCCGAGCCACCAATTAAGAGATAATTATGTTTAATCCATTAAATGAATAAATTAGTTATTTTAATTATCCTTTTAACGTTCTGTTAACGGGCGAGGGGTTCAAACGTCCCGCGCTGACATGATTTATGTCATTCCTAGGGTAAACACCCCATTCTGGACCCATTCGTGCACTTAGATTCGTGATCGGGATCACCATTTAGGTTTTATCCCATTTATTTGGTGTGCCCAGTGTGAACACACTTAAAATTTAATTCTGGCCACACCGGGGCTTGGAATCGCACACCGTCTGAAGGCGTTGCTCTGGAATGACATCAAGAATATTCCAAAGTCTTTTATAGAATCAAAACTATGTTCTTACAATATTTTTCTAATTCATGGGAATCATTCCCATTTTGTAGAAACCCCATTACATATAAATAAGAGAACTGACCATTAAAACCAATGAAATGAAAGATCATGAATGATAAAACTGGATCATATTACTCACCAAAAAATATAAATAAAATTAATAAAATTATAAAAAACTAAATTAAATAAATAAATTATTTTTAATTAATTAATTAATTTATTTAATTTAATTAACCAAAATATTATGGTCATGTGAAAATATATTCAGATATGATGTATGGATTTTCTCAAATCACTACCGTTTTGGTGAGATATTTTTTTCACCCCTATTTCTTGAATATGGTGTATTTATATATCCAGTTGATGTATAACATGATGAATATTTTTATTTTTAATTATATTCCATTCATTATTTAATAGTTATTAATTATGTGTCATATGATCCTATTGATTTCAATCTTATGAGGGAATCTACCCAAACCCATATTTTCCCATAATGATTCTCTTTCACTAACATTACAGAATTGTAATGGTTCCTTATATTTGAATAATGATTCAACATTATCTACATATGTTCCAAACTTTTATATCCAAATTAATCATCCTTGTTTTATGGGGATATTCATGTTTTAAAATGGGTCACTTCTCAATTATTCATGATAATCTAACTCAGTTAAAGGGAAACTCATAAATTCATACCCATATTCAAGTGAAAAATTTAATATATTTTTACCAATATTTATATTTATACAATCAAAAAATTATCATAAAAATATCATTTGTATATCTTGATATATGAAAATAAATATGTCTTAACTATTTAAAATCACATAAATATTTTCCTTAAATTGCACATAAATTATTTATTTCTAATGTTTCATAAAAAAAAATTTATATTATTTCACTTTTGTGGGACATAATTTATTCATAAAATATAATTAAAATGTCTGTCCATTCTTATTTATGAGATATTAATTTCAATACTCTAAATTTATGAAAATAAAAATGATTTTCCCAATATTTATTTTTTACAAAGTAAAAAGAGGTATTCTCACCTCACTTTTATTTACGTGAGATATATGTATTGTTCACCACTAATTACTTGTGTGAGTATATTGTATGAAATGAAATTTTATATATAATATCACATGTATACCTATTTTAATAATGTTAAATGGAATTGTTATTTGAATATTTCAATGATGTATGGTACATTTTGGAATGTTTAAGGAATAATTTCCATGAAATTGTTTTATGGTATCTCTATCTATGTTGACATACTTTGTTGAATCTGGTAATTGTTTAGGGTATAACTTTTAAGATAACATATAACATATTTTATGGAAAGGTTATTGATTATTTTTATTGTGGATATGCTATTTGATACCATTCATACATTGCGGTTGATGTTTTCACATTTCATATGCTAGTTTTATAATATGAATTTTAATAATGCTTATGTTTTACATATTCATATGAGGTATGCATTGGACTTAGGAGGTGATTTTTTGGGGGCCACTATATATCCTTGCTGCTTAATTTGGTATAATGAGACAAATTTTATTGGAGTTTTATAGGATTATGTTTGTTCTTGGCACGAGGCCTTGACAATATGGTTATGATGTCTTCAATTATGCATCCCCTCCTTATGAAATTAACAATTGATAGCCCATGTGATTATTCAACTAGTATAATACACATGGATAGGTAGTTTAATGTAATTATTTAATAATTTCATTGTTATTCTATATTGTTATCATGATTACTTATGATGGAATGGGTTTTAATAAATTCTACATAACTTATTGTTTATTTATTCTTCTACTGTATTGCTTAAAATTACTATCCATTTGTGATCACCCCTTTATTATGTTTTAACTTTCCCCAGGATACAAAGATGTGAATTATGATTGACATTCATTGATAATTGAGGAGTTTATGTGTGATTAAAAAGAATTTTTTATGATTTATTTCATTTTATGATATAATGTAATGTTCATATATGTCATCTATTTTTCAAAAAATACTATACATTTAGGTCATTTGGGAGGTGTTTTCTTCCTTTATATGCCAATATAGTAAATTGAGGCACCATATCCAGGCTAAGGGCATTAGTGACATTACAAGAAGCCTGGGTGGTTTTGATGTGAGAGTATTGTTCCTTTATTTTTGAATAAAATCTATTTAATTCCATAATTTATTGTGGAATACACCGCCAATGTATATGGTTCGGGATGAAATTTTAAATAACTGGGTTTGTAACACGGTTTTCCGTAGGTTAGTAGGTGAAGGTAGAAAACTATTACCAATGGGGGTTATATAGATTTTATTTATGCATGGGTCTAAGTAGGATAACGTCACTATAAATTTTATAATGTGATTTCAGATATAACTTAAAGGTAGTTATGTTATATGGGATATTAAAGAAATCCTGAACATGTCATTCCTTTCTACCTATTCGATAGTGATTTTAGTGTTTGATCTTTTGAGGATAAAATTTTTTTATTTCTTATCCCTCAACATATTTACTCATTCTATTTATTTCGATAGAGATTATTAATTCATGTAGTTGTTATGTAAGGGGTCATAGATGGAACTATGTTTAAAGGTACTAATGAGTACAACCTATCACCCATAGATCTATGGTTATTTTGAGCATACGATATTGTTTTTAAGGTGAATTCTACATGAATTAATCCATGATTCAGTGGATATTGGGAGAAATAGTTACATCTCTTTGATGTTTCTTATAATAACATCTTCCATGAATCCATACTGAATGATCCTTACGAGTCCATATATAGTAGGTCGTGTGGTTCCCCTAGATGTTGGTTAGAGGCAAGAGAGGTATAATAACTATGCCCTCACCATTTTCAAGAGACATCATATCATATTCATCTTATTAGGAAATACATTTCTATATCTTGGTATAAAAATTAGAAATAAAAAGATCGACGTCGTCGACCACTAGTGTTCAAGCTGTGGAGTCATGTTTTCTTACATTATTAAGTTATACTGGGGAAAAATGAACTTTATAACAAGGGATATTAATACTTCATTACACCAGGACTTCTGAGATTTTGGAGATATTCATGTTGATATCATATTGGTTGTATTTACATCTAAGGGACCAAGACAAGAATGTAATCATTGATGAATCTCATCATCACCGATGTTATTAAAATCCATCTCATATTCTTCACCCCGAGGAGGTTGAATTAAAGGTTGATATAACCTATCATAAGCATCTTATCTGAATTATTGATTTGGTCATGAAGATTCTATGGGCCCAATCAATTTCTTTAGTATGGATGATATATTTGTAAGTCTATGTACAAGATAAGACATACAAGTGGTTGGCCAATGTATGTGTCCAGTGACCACATGTTTTCCTAGGTGATACTCTTGGAAACTTTGGATGGGATACTTGAAGACATGTTTCTATAAGGAGGTGATGGTAATAAACCATATTTTCCTTGAGGTATGTAACTATTTATTTTAGGTTTAATTCAGTATTTTCATCCTAATGGAAACATCCTAAAGAGGTTACAATGGTTATATGATTTTTCAATAATTATAAAGATCCTAGTGCTTCAGATTTTTGAAGAAATACATTGAATCAATTGTAAGGTTACACTATCTATCTCAATCCACACAATTTTATTAAAAAATTTGGGGTTCCCAATAATCTATCTAGGGTCGTATAGCTTGTCTTAAAACTGAATCGCAGGATTCAGGACCATAAAAGTAGTGCATGCCCTATTGCTGTCATAGTTCTCATGCGCTGAACATGGTTAGTCATATTGTGTGTCTATCCAATATGAGTGGTTTCTAGTCATACTGGAATCCACAAGGTTTGTGTTTTATTTAGCCAATCACAAATAAAAATCTGGTGAACCTTTGAAAAGATCGAATTGATGATTTCCCCCTCCATTTATTTAATGTGGATAACAATTTTATTTTTTCATCTATACATAGTAGTCCCTCCTCCCACTATATCTTCCCTTTGGAATCAACTTGGTTATTAATCTATACCCCCTTCCATTATCTATCAAATCAAACATTTATCTCATTGAATACATACATGTAATTCCTTTATTAAGCATTAACCATTCATTTTTAACTTCTTGGGAATGAAGTAAATTTTGGGAAAGTTAATATGACTTATTATTATGAATTTATTGTATTTTAATTATTTATTCAATTTTAGACATTATTAAATTCCATAAATAGAAGAGGATTTGACTAAAAAGCAATGATATATTGTCTCATCCTTTTCTCTTAATGACAGAGTATTTATGTACTGCACTATTTTTCTGGGTATAGAATTTTCTAAGTGGTTATTTCTAAATGATATTATTTTTAAATTAAATGAATAAGAATGACCTGGAGAATCTATAAGAACGATTTATATATCATTGGAAGCTAATGACCAAGAATGTATCCACCCTTTGGGTGTGATGTTAAATTGTACAAATCCACCAATAGTGGCCTATGAAATTGATCGAGATCATAAGGTAAGTTCATTTACCACTACCTATTCAAATGTTAAATGAAATGGTTGAAGTGTAAATTTAATTGAATGAAATAGGGAATGTAAGTCCATTCCAATATTCAATTTTCCACTATCCCATCTCTATTTTTCATGATATGTTCTGTAAAATCAAGGAACCCAATTATGATGAATGAAAAAAATTCTTAGGATGCTAATAGTTATAATCCTATGGATTAAAATTTCATAATATTACAATATAAACACCATAGAGCCTCATTCTAGATAGTTTCATTAAATTAAACCATTTGGGGAATAGAGAACCAGTCTGACTCCATATCTCGTGCATCCCTAGGTGGGGTTAGTGCATCAGTCCAACCCTACCAGTGGGAGGAGCCTCAGACCATTATACCTCTGCCAAGAAATGTGTACATTCTTCTTTATCCATTACCATGTATACCATTTCACAAAAAAACAAATAATAAATAACATAACATTCAATTATTTTTAAGGACTTATCATGTATAATTAACATCAATCCTCAACCCATTAGCACATTTACCATTTTCATTGCATAGCTCATTGAACCTTTTTTCCCTTCCCAATGCCTTACCTAATTAAAAATATTCCAAAATTCTCACACATTAGGCTAAATTATCATATTCATAATTTCATATGTACATTACTATTTTAAATATATAATAATTCTAAAAATCTAATAATTTAACACAATTATAAACTCGCATGCCTTATTTCACGTAATCATTTCATGTAAAATTCATAGGAAACATAGAATAATAAATCTATTACATCTAACTCAATATGTATTTACAAAAAATACAATATTCCATTACCAAAGACAAGACAGAACTATTCATGTCCACCTTTTAATTAAATTCAACATATCTATATGATTATTGTCGACCCTTCCAATTTAAAAACAAATATATTTGGAGAATAAAAAATTTTCTTTGTCTAGAGTCTTTGTAACCCCTCATGGGTTGACATAAATTGGCTTATTAAACCTCAATGAATTCCACATCGGTCATGAGGGGTCAAAATCGCATTTAGGCAAATATTATTACCAAATCATACTAAATACATTAAACACACAACAAATGGGAAGCAACCAAAAAACAATGAAAGAACAAATCATCAATATGATTATGAGAGATAACATACAGACCACATAACCCAAATCAGATTATAAAATCAATCTTAATAAAGTCTATATATTAGGATTCAATAACAACATAAATATTTGAACTATTATCCACCCAAAAATAGAGGCTTTTACGGATTCGGAAGAAAATTTCGCAATATGTAATCTCTAATCGAGAAAAGAGAAGAAAGGGAAGGATTATACCATAAAAATTATAAACTTTTCAAATTTTAATGGGGTATACGGTTCAACTACATGGTTTTACAAACTCATTGCATACCATTTGCAAGACACTACATAAGAGGAGTGATGTATAATTTTTACATGGAGGTTTATAATGGTTTTTAGGCTGTGCACCAAATATTCAAAACACTACTATCCAAGGCGACACAATTATGATCCCCACCTTCCATGGTTTACCTAGCCGTGCACCTCTTCTTCCTAGATTAAATGGTTTGGGTATACAGTTTACACTAACCCTGTTCCAACAATGAAACATTCTTAGAATGGCCATTTCCCATTTTCTTTGTTGTTTTGAATCCCCAAGACTACCCCGATCATCAACATGCACATGTTGAGAATTAATTTACGAGTTCTAAGGGATTCAAAGCAATAAAAAAATAAATACTTCACTCAAAAAAACTGGGATTCTACATTCAATATTAGGTGATAATAAAATGATAAAATAATAGATAAAATATTTTATGACCCATTATAATGTCATATAATTGTATTACATTTAGATACAATAAAAAATAATAATTTTTTCTTATAATATTAAAAAAGATATAATAGTTATATATTAGAAAATTATTTATTCATGAATAAAAATGACTTTAATTTTTAGATTTATTATTTAAATAAAAAAATATTAAAAAATGTTTTAAAATATCATTTTTATATTAAATTAAATTATGATAAGTATAAAATTTAAAAATATTATATTATAAATCATGCGATATTCATTATAATATTAAAAACTAATAATTATCATATTTGAATCCCTTTTTATATTTTCTAATTCTACTTAACCTTTTTTGATTACATTCATAATATACATCTTCATAAATATTGAAATTTTTTTTCTTTTAACCTTATCTCTTCATACCGATATAACATTTTGGGTTTTATAGTAATTTAAGTATATATATTAGGGTTTTTAGTCCTATATTTTCCACATCTTATATTAAAATATTATAAAATATTATTTAAATAAGAAACATTTCATCTTTAGGAAATTTCCTATAATGACCACAATGGCTAACATTATTCCAATTTCATCGTGTTTGTTCCGTTATCTAAAAAATTTGAAAATTTATTCAATCAATTTTTAAAAATTAATTATTTTATATTCGTCTTGAATTCTAATATTTCTATCATGAAAGACTATAATTTTTTTTTCATTTGAAAAAATTCAACAAAACTTATAATAGTTCATCGTAATGTTTTCTATTTAACTATGTTAATTAAATTATGAGTTTTGGTGTTGTACTACAATTTACATAATAATGAGTGTAACAAACATAGATTTATTAATTTAGAGATGTTGTTTAATTATTTAAATGATATATGTTTTATGAATTCACATTATAAAGTAACCAAACATTTTATAGTCTGATGAGACTATAAACATTAATAAACATAACATTATGTGAATCTAAAATACACAGCATAATAATATAGAATTAATTATTTTTTCTACATGATTATACAGTCACCATATAGATTATTATTTATTATTTTTTATGGAAATGTGAGAAAAATATAATGTGTGAGCTCAGATGCTCTATAAATGATAGTGTATAACTGAAGTTGGCATTTAATTAACATGAAATACCAGAAAAACTCAGAAAATATATTTAAATTAGTACATCAATAAAATTCAAATGAAAAAATATTCATTTAAGGAATACCAATAGAAAAATATAATTACTTGTATAATAATAATATATCTCATAATGATGGAATTTATGATGTCAGATATCATAACCATATCTTTAATGCCTCATGCCAATACATTATAACTAAAATAATATGAATTCACCAAATACTCGTGTTATATTTTATAATGATTTCTACTAAGTCAACAAGGGCATCTATAAATTATGGGCCGCACCCAATAATTATTCCAATAAATCAATTTTATGATGAAAAAAATGAAAATAATAAATACTACAATTTCTACTATATAACCAGTTTCGCCAATTTGGATATGTAATCAATAAGTATCAGTGTAGAAATGGCAGATATATGAATTCTAAAAGATTACCAAATTAATGGAATAACATATATGGGTACATAGGTGAATATATATCAACCAAAATATAATATTAATTGTTTATTAATAATGAAATGGATTATACCCTTATCAATGTGATGATAATAATGTAATTGTATTAGATAATTTTTTTTAATTGATATTAAAAAGAATTATTCATTAGATACAATTGTCTAAAATAGTATGAGACTAATTAAATGATAATAATTTACATATAAAAAGTTGATTATTTAAAAATGATTATTTGATACACGTCGGCGATATACAACTTCTTTGAGAATGAACTCCATGTATTAGCAGAAACATTACCAAATGATTACTTATACAAAAACATGTGTTTAGTCCATAATATTGTTGAAAGAGTTTAAAAATGATATATTTTATACTGATGTAGATGAAATTTCCCACATAGAATTTTTTATATACATATTATCATAAAAACATGGAATATATATTGATTTAGACAATTAAGTGTATGGTTATAGAAATATTTTTCAATTTTATGAATTATAAATTCTGTATATTGGGGTATTATTATTATATCATTCTTATTATACTTAATTAATAAAAAAACAATTAATAATAGTTATTAACAAAAACTTAAATAACGTGATAACAATTACAAATGAGAAATGAATGGAAGAGATTATGAACTTGTATACTCATATAATAAAATATTAATAAATTTATTTAATGAGATAGATGTAACTCCCCGACCCCAGCTACCGAGAGTCGGTGCATTACTTCGTAACATTGGCATGATTACAAAGGATCAATTCTCGAAAGACCGATTAGTTAAGTAGCCTTGGAAATACTAGATACATTGATAAATCTTACATTACATAATAAAGTGAAAAACAAATAACAAAGTCTTCATAGTCCACACTCATATCCTCTTCTGACTATCCCTGCAGGTCATTCATAAAATATTTCTTCACATCCTGGAAATTATTAAAACATTGAAAGGGGTGAGCTCAGATGCTCAGTAAGGATAACAATATTGTGGAAGCTTTCATAAATAAACATAAAAATTTAAGGCAATGTATAACTAAAACAAAATCCTTTTAAACTTGAACATAAACATAATATGGAGAAAGTAAAATGAGATAATGCCATTCACTTCTTCACATGGATATTGTACTGGTCGAATAATCAAATGCAATATCAATAACCAATTTCATAATGATGGAATGTATAATTCCATACATTCTGAAACATTTTGTCAAGGCCACGGCCAAGACGTCTAAAATTATTAAGGCCACGGCCAAGACGTCTAAAATGATTAAGGCCTCGGCCAAAACCATAAATAAAATTGGGAAAGGGCCTCGGCCAATTCCACGTCTAGTTGTCTCATGAGACCTACCGATGCATCGAGGAGCTATAGCGGGCTCCACCCGTCACTTATTAAGTCCAATACATTCCTCATATGAATAGGTTTAAACATATCATAAATCATAACATAATCATATCACACAAAACATGCATAATGGAAACATAAAATTTCCACATTTCAATCACAAGATATCAATTCAACACATTTATATAATAAAAACTCTTTCAAACCCATTTTCAATACCAAAATAAAATAAAGTTAAAACTTTGTATTTATTTTCCATTAAAAAAAGTGATGGCTTGTAGAGGAAGCCGAAACTCAAATAATGGTCACGGCGGCGGAGAAGTCGTTGTCGCCGCATATGTACGGAAAGAAAAACATTCCCTTTTTTCGTTTAGTAAAACGCTTCGTATAAAAAAAGATTCCTTTTGAATAAACGTAAAAGTCAAAGGGGTTTATACACCGTATAAAAGAAAGTTGTGTATAAAACCAAATATGCCTCAATGAAAGGAGATTGAGACGAAGTCCATGAAAAGATCATTTTTAAAATAAAAGAGATATATTATGTGTATTCAATATAGGTACACATATAGAAAGTAAATATACAGAATAGGACATAATAATATCATGACATAATTTTAAAGTAGGAGATTAACCCAAAGAATGGAAGTTGGGTAATGAAATTCCCTTACCTCGTGTCTGACTTGACTCAACCGTTCTTTAACCTCCTGAATAATAAACTAGAGTTAATATATACCTTATTCAGAACAATTTTCAATTTCATTATCCTTTTTATATCACTTATTACAGTGATATGAACATTATGTAATTATTTAAGTTAATAACGGTCGTTTTGTCGATCTTTGGTACTTGAGTCAACAATAAACTTCTTATAATTACAAGTTGTTTATGTGGTAGAATATAAATTATCTCCAGAATTATATTCATGATTTAGATGTAATATATATCATATATATCCAGTATATACATTCATTTATAATATTACGTAACATTTAGAGGTAAGAAATGAAATGCACCGTTCATGGAGACGGTAAGCCGTACGTACGAATGAACGCTACTTTCATATATATTTCGTATTTAATGGAATGAAATCATAATGATATAAATGTATAATATAATTCCAGTATAATATAGTGTATAATACCATTTAATCCACCCTTTATACATCCCACATATGGCATTAACGATTCAAATCACTTTGAGGGGGCGGTAGTCCGCACTTCCTAAAATGAAATTATCGCGTTTACGCATAATGGAAATCATAAAGTATGCCATAAATGAGAAATAAAGAATCATAATTAAAACATAAACATTTTATATATCATATATAAATATAGTGACATATTAATGGACACCTTTTAAGGTGTTATATGAGTGTTGAACAATCATCGTTTCGTGAGGCAGAAATTCGTCATCCACAGAAACCGTATGTTCTTTAACCATTAGATGTAGGTGTGTGTAAGTGTAGCTCGAATACTTCTTATAACAACATCCTAGTATATTGAGGATACTGGTTTAGTTACAAAAGAAATGAATAAAAAGATTTTAGGGGGTTGGAGAAGAAAAATAAAACAAAACAACATTAGAAAAGACATTATCTCAAAATCGGGTAACTCTTTTTGATTTGAGCCAAAGGCTTCCTTGGGAAGAGTTCTGCCCAAAGTGGGGCTTCTAGGAGTAAGAAGGGGAAGTTGGGAGAGTATTTGGGCAGAGTTTGGCCGATCCAAATGGCTTGAAAGTGTGAATGTGGTGGTAGAGGTGGGGGCCTATTATAAGAGGAGAGGTGGGGCACTCTTGGAATGTAAGGAAAATATACATTATTATACAATGCTTTTCGGATTTTAAAGGTCCGACACGTTTATAATTCGTGGCTAAGGTGATAAGGGTTTGAAATATCCTCATCCAATATGATTTGGACAAGTGTAATCCTTGGAGTTTTCATTTTCATCTCATTTTATATAAATCGTTAAATAATGAGGTCATCGCTGCATCATCATGATGTCATAAATAATTTAATTTATTTAATGTCTAAAAATTATAAAAAAAATAATATGATGTAGGAAATCTTTTTAGATTTCCAATTACTATTTATAGTCAAAAATATGACAAGTATAACCCCATGTAAAAATTGTTTTAGTAAAACATTTCATGTTTGTGTCAATTTTTTACTTTAACATTAAATAAAAAGTATTTATGTCATTTTCCAACTAAAGTGGCTCCATGGGGTCCCCAAGCTGACCCATTGATTGTCATGGTCGTACATGGCACATCCAATGAGGGTAGGAAATGTTTCAAGCTCATCTCATATTATTAAAACATTATTTTTACCTTAAACTACACTAATTACCTCTAATCGCGATTAAGAACTTAAAAGTTACTATTCACCAAATATTATTTTAATCTCATTGAACCACATTTTACTTATTAATGACAACCATGTATGTCGGATTTTTGAAAATCAAATCACAGAAAAGGTAATATTTCATTTAAATGAAAAATCAGTTATTTAACTACCACTTAGTGGTTTCACTATTCATAAAAAATTGAAGTTTTTCAGAACAATGCCAAAATTTCACCCTAAGATATAATTGATATTCCAATTTCAAAAATGATGTCTCTTTTACAAAATTCCAAAAATATAAGTTGCATTAATATATTTTATAATTAATTCTCGTTGTCACAACAAATAGCGTGTTTTTAAGAAACAATTTATATCAAAAGATTGGCAATTGTTTATGTCCAATTTCAATGTTAAATTAATTCTAATGACCACCATTGGATAAAATGGTAAAAATATATTCTAATTATACTTTAAAACCACTAAATAGTATAATTTATCACTATAAATTATTTTGATTAAAAAAGTTGTTTTAAAGTAATTTTCACTATTCATAAAAATTAGATGTTCTCAGAAAAATACCAAATATTAAACATAGGCTAATTTTGATATTAGGAATACAAAAATGAATTAAATTTTAAAATATAAAATTTCTATAATTTTAAAAAGTGGTTATTAGTATTCATAACGGCTACTTTGATTAGTCGCGGTGTTTTAGAACTCGATGTTGCGTACAATGCAAGCTATTGCATTATTGAATGAGAAGTGTATCGTGGAAACTCGAAGTGTTTCATTCTCCCCTCTTCAATAAATTGCGTCCTCGCAATTTGAAATTATTTCATTGAAAATAAATGGTTGAAAATAGAAAATACCTTTTTGGAAAACCCACATCGGAAATAAGATTAATAAAATTTAGCCTTAATAAGAGGGAAAGGGAAATGAAAAAGTCACCACCCAATTATGATTTCGATTTGGAGAACATTTGTGGAAATTAGAGACATATAATTGGAGGAAAAACGTAAATACTTGTAGGGAGTTATTGAGGTCAACAATCACAATCAACTGTCAAATTGAGGGCCTCAAAGCCTTCAATCTATGTGGATTTAAAATATCATCAGTTCAACAAGACATAAGGTATAAGGATAACAAATTTTTTGTTTTAATATCCCTTTACTAAAGTTTATGAATTAATTTATTCATTGAATAAGAGATAGGTATATATATATTTATTCTTGACTGTTAGAGTATCAACCTTCAACTCATCTTTCACTCAAAAAGATAATAGAACTCAAAAATATTATACTTATCCTAATTGTATAAGGTTCCAAATGTTAACACATACCATTTAGATTAGTAAAATTATTTTGTAATAACCAGGGACTTCCTATAGGCTAGTGGTAGGAAATAAAGGCATGTCGCACTATGATTGTGGGTTCGATTCCTGCAGCTTTTTCCGACGCGATGGGTTATGCCCCTCCCTGCAGGTTTTCCTTTTCCTAAAACTATAGTATTATAATATTCCAAAAATAATCTTCATAAATTTTTTAACCTTAAACAATACTATCCAAAGATCAACTTAATCCACTCCAACCTTTATAGTTATCCAAAATACCTATGTCCAGACTTTCTCTAAAAGGTCTCTTAATTCCAAAATAAATTTATCAGATTCCCCAAACAAATTAAAGTTTCTCTTTTTGTCACATACTAAAAATATGATTACCTTCATCATATTAAAACCTTACTGAAATCAACAAGTACTACAGTACAATCCTTATATATATGTATCACATTATTCTAATAACCAGAATATAATCCATGAGTCCAAAAGCACCAATACATTAATTATTCTAATTCAACTGTAGTAACAACATGAGATTTTCCTTGATCCCTTGGCCTTTTCTGAGGTAAGTTTCCCTGACGCTTAAGAAATTCATTTGCATAATGCCCCATTTACGTACAATTGTAGCATTCAACATTGATAGCCTCTTTCTTTCCCTTGCAATCACGCGCCTGGTGACCTTTTTCTCTACATTTATAACAAACTCCCATTCCTTTTAGGCAAGTACCAGGGTGATTCTTCCCACAATTATCACATAATGGAAAATCCTTCTTTCCCTTTTTCCCTTTATCTGTCTCTTGTTCCACCATTCTCTTCTTCTCTTGCTTTACTTTGTTTTCATAAGACTTAGAGAATTCCTTTTCTGTCATGATAGCACATGAGACTATATCCTCGTATGTTGAGAAAGATTGTGATACTAAAGCTCGATGGAGAAATGGTTTTAACCGATCAAAGAAAAGATCAATCTTACCTCTTGGGTTACGTATATAATCTGCAGCATACCTCACTAACCTTGTAATGTTGGCCTCATACTTTGCGACATTCTCATCCTCCTTTTGTTTCAAACTCAGAAATTGCCTCTCCATATCTGCTCTATGGTCATGAGGAAAGTATTTTTCTAAGAAAAGATCTTTGAAATCCCTCCATTCCATATTCGATATGTCATCATCATCCTTTGTGTTTTGAATCAATGACCACCATTGATCAGCATCTCCAGTGAGGCATTAAACTGCCATGATAACCTTTTCCCTTTCACTATTCCCCAAGGCGTGGAATATTTTTTCTAAGGAGTTTATCCATTGCTCAGCTACTAATGGATTTTTACCCACATTAAATGATGGTGGTTGTTGCCTCATGAAGCGGTCTAACATTGATCTTCCACGTTGCGGATCAGGGTGCTCCATATGAGTAAAGTTATTATTCATAACATGAGTGAGTTGTCCCAGTATGGTAATAAGTTGATCAGCACCAGTTGTATCTCCAGATCCACAATAATTATCTTGAGCAGGAGGGAAATCCCAACACGGAGTTCGTGCATTGATACGGTTTCCACTCCTTCCACTAGGCGCCATTTCTATACAATGGCATAAACTAGATTAGTTTATGAATCAAAATACATAATTCTATACTTATAAAATACTTAACATAAATTGAACTATTTATGGATATAATCCATAATCATAAAAAGGTTTTCTTTGAGGAAGAATATATACTCATAAACGTTCATAATGGTTTGTAAAGAAAACGAGAATTATCCTAAGAATATCCCCCAGGAGTGTCGTAACCAAGAGTGCAGCAAGGCCCGTTGTCGTGCACCAGTTCCCGTTCGAGTCTAGCACAAAGAGGTGTTTTCGGGTTTTACCCCTATGTACATCTGTGCCAGATCCGCCTCTACCTGCTCGTATCCAGACAGGGATGTATTGATCGGAAAACTCACAACATCTCTACAATACCAAAATTCTAGGAAGTTCTTCTATACTAATCCTCAAAGTCTATCTTTGGGCTATGTGATCTAATCAAAGTTTATCTAAATCTAGCTTCCAAGGTTAGTACTAAACTGCCTCTGATACCAACTGTAATGCCCCGACCCAGCTACCCAGAGTCGGTGCATTACTTCGTAACATTGGCCTGATCACAAAATATCAAGTCTCGAAAGACTGATTAGTTTAGTAGCCTTGGAAACTCTAGATACATTCATAAATATTACATTACATCATAAAGTGAAAAACTAATAACAAAGTCTTCATAGTCCACACTCATATCCTCTTCTGAATATCCCTGCATGTCATTCATAAAATTCATTTTCACATCCTGGAAAATATTAAAACATTGAAAGGGGTGAGCTCAGATGCTCAGTAAGGATAACAATATTGCGGAAGCTTTCATAAATAAACATAAAAATTTAAGGCAATGTATAACTAAAACAAAAGCCTTTTAAACTTGAACATCAACATAATATGGAAAAAGTAAAATGAGATAATTCCATTCACTTCTTCACATGGATCTTCTACTTGTCAAATAATCACATGCAATATCAATAACCACTTTTATAATGAGGGAATGTATAATGCCAGACATTTTGAAACATTTTGTCAAGGCCTCAGCCAAGACGTCTAAAATGGTTAAGGCCTCGGCCAAAACCATAAATCAAATTGGGAAAGGGCCTCGGCCAATTCCACGTCTAGTTGTCTCATGAGACCTACCGATGCATCGAGGAGCTATAGCGGGATCCACCCATCACTTATTAAGTCCAATACATTCCTCATATGAATAGGTTTAAACATATCATAAACCATAACATAATCGTATCACATAAAACATGAATAAAAGAAACATAACATTTCCACATTTCAATCACAAGATATCAATACAACACATTGATATAATAAAAACGCTTTCAAAACCATTTTCAATACCAAAATAAAAAAAAGTTAAAACATTGTATTTAATTTTTATTTAAAAAAAGTGATGGCTTGTAGAGGAAGTCAAAACTAAAATAATCGCCACGGCGGCGGAGAAGTCATTGTCGCCGCATATGTACGGAAAGAAAAACATTCCCTTTTTGACGTTTAGTAAAACGCTTCGTATAAAAAAAGATTTTTTTTGAATAAACGTAAAAGTCGAAGGGGTTTATACACCATATAAAAGAAAGTTCTGTATAAAACCAAATATGCCTCAATGAAAGGAGATTGAGACGAAGTCCTTAAAAAGATCATTTTTAAAATAAAAGAGATCTATTATGTGTATTCACTATAGGTACACATATAGAAAGTAAATATACAAAATAGGACATAATAATATCATGACATAATTTGAAAGTAGGAGATTAACCCAAAGAATGGAAGTTGGGTTAAGAAATTCCCTTACCTCGTGCCTGACTTGACTCAACCGTTCTTTAAACTCCTGAATAATAAACTAGAGTTAATATATACCTTATTAAGAACCATTTTCAATTTAATTATCCTTTTTATATCACTTATTACAATAATATGAACATTATGTAATTATTTAAGTTAATAACGGTCGTTTTGTCGATCTTTGGTACTTGAGTCAACAATAAACTTCTTATAATTACAAGTTGTTTATGTTGTAGAATATCCATTATCTCCAAAATTATATTCATGATTTAGATTTCATATATATCATATATATCCAGTATATAAATTCATTTATAATATTACGTAACATTTAGAGGTAAGAAATGAAATGCACCGTTCATGGAGACGGTAAGCCGTACGTACGCATGAACGCTACTTTCATTTATATTTCATATTTAATGGAATGAAATCATAATGATATAAATTTATAATATAATTCCAGTATAATATAGTGAATAATACCATTTAATCCATCCTTTATACATCACACATATTCCATTAACGATTCAAATTACTTTGAGGGGGCGGTAGTCCGCACTTCCTAAAATGAAATTATCGCGTTTACCCATAATGGAAATCATAAAGTATGCCATAAATGAGAAATACATAAGCATTAGTAAAACATAAACATTTTATATATCATATATAAATATAGTGACATCTTAATGGCCACCGTTGAAGATGTTATATGAGTGTTGAACAATCATCGTTTCGTGAGGCAGAAGTTCGCCATCCACAGAAACCGTATGTTCTTTAACCATTAGATGTAGGTGTGTGTAAGTGTAACTCGAATACTTCTTATAACAACATCCTAGTATATTTAGGATACTTTTTTTGTTACAAAAGAAATGAATAAAAAGAGTTTAGGGGGTTGGAGAAGAAAAATAAAACAAAACAACATTAGAGAATAAATTACCTCAAAATCCGGTAACTCCTTTTGATTTGAGACAAAGGCTTCCTTGGGAAGAGTTATGCCCAATGTGAGGCTTCTAGGAGTAATAGGGGGAAGTTGGGAGAGTATTTGGGCAGAGGTTGGCCTAGACAAATGGCTTGAAAGTGTGAATTAGGTGGTAGAGGTGGGGGCCTTTTATAAGAGGAGAGGAGGGGCACTCTTGGAAAGTAAGTAAATGTTACATTATTATACAATGTTTTTCGGATTCTAAAGGTCCCACACTTATATAATTTGTGTCTAAGGTGATAAGGGTTCGAAATATCCTCATCCAATAGGCTTTGGACAAGTGTAAGCCTTGGATTTTGCATTATCTTCTCATTTTATTTAAATTGTTAAATAATGAGGTCATCGCTGCATCATCATGATGTCATAAATAATTTAATTTATTTAATGTATAAAAACTATAAAAAAAATACTATGATGTAGGAAATCTTTTTAGATTTCAAATGACTATTTATAGTCAAAAATATGACTTGTATAACCCCATTTAAATTTTTTTTTAGTAAAACATTTCATGTTTGTGTCATTTTTTTACATTAACATTAAATAAAAGTTATTTATGTCATTTTCCAACTAAAGTGGCTCCATGGGGTCCCCAAGTTGACCCATGGATTGTCTTGGTCGGCCATGGCACATCCAATGAGGGTAGGACATGTGTCAAGTGCATCTCATATTATTAAAACATTATTTTTACCTTAAACTACACTAATTACCTCTAATCGCGATTAAGAACATAAAAGTTACTATTCACATAAAATTATATTAATCTCATTGAACCACATTTTACTTCTTAATGACAACCATTTATGTCGGATTTTTGAAAATCAAATCACAGAAGTGGTAATATTTTATTTAAACGAAAAATCAGTTATTTAACTACCACTTAGTGGTTTCACTATTCATCAAAAATTGAAGTTTTTCAGAACAATGCCAAAATTTCACCCTAAGCTATTATTGATATTCCGATATAAAAAATGATGTCTATTTTACAGAATTCCAAAAGTATAAGTTGCATTAATTTATTTTATAATTAATTCATGTTGTCACAACAAATAGCGTGTTTTTAAGAAACAATTTATATCAAAAGATTGACAATTGTTTATGTCCAATTTCAATGTTAATTTAAAGCTAATGACCACCATTGGATAAAATTGTAAAAATATATTCTAATTATACTTTAAAACCATTAAATAGTATAATTTATCACTATAAATTATTTTGATTAAAAAAGTTGTTTTTAAGTAATTTTCACTATTCATAGAAAATTAGAAGTTCTCAGAAAAATACCAAAAATTCAACATAGGCTAATTTCGATATTACGAATAAAAAAATTAAGTCCATTTTGAAATATAAAATTTCTATAATTTTAAAAAGTGGTTATTACTATTCATCATAGCTACTTTGATTAGTCGTAGTGTTTTAGAACTCGAAGTTGCGTACAATGCAAGTTATTGCATTATTGAATGAGAAGCGTATCGTGGAAGCTCGGGGTGTTACAATAGAAATAGTATTATCAAATATAATGATATATCAAATAGATGACAATAAAATGGATTTAAAATCATAGAATCTATATAAATGACATTTTTTGACATATAATAGTAAAATTATCTCAAATAAGAAATGCAGATTGATAACTAATAAAACATACCATTTTATATTTCGTTCAATTACATTAAAAATACCAGCTTGAATAAAAAAATTCAAGGTTATTTTTGAGAGAGAAAAAATATTCGTAATGGTTTTACACAAGATTGAAAACATATTTTAATTTTAGTTTTGATTACTTATTAATGTCTATTTCTACAAGACTTCCACCTAGGAGAAGTTAAAAATAATAATTTCTACATAAGTTTTGAAAAATTCCTACATCAAAACTACTACTAAAATTAAATTAAATAGTTATTTAAAAGTCAATTTTTAGAATAAAACTAACATCTAAACAGCCTTTTAGATATTTCCACAATGTTTTTTTAAAAAAAGAATACATAATTCCCTTTTCAACATCAATTTTTGGTATGAAAATAACAATGAAAATTAATTTATTTTTATTTGAAAAATATTTTTAGGTGTTGTTTTCCCCCAAAAAATGTCATCGAATGTATTTTTATTTTAACTCTAAAAATTAAAGTTGAAAGTAGGTTCTAATTAAAACCTATGTTGAAAGTGTCCTTCAACATAGTATTTTGTTAAAAAAAATACAATCCTCTAATTTTTATTCAATGTATGTATTTTAAAAAAATTATTGGTGAAAGATATACTTTTTTAAATAAAATTAAATTTTACAAAATAAATCCAAACACATATAAAAATAGAAAAAATATTACAAATAAATGTAAATAAAAACCTTTTAAAAACACAAGATACTAAATTATTTTAGAAATCAATTGAAAAAATACTCATTTTTATCCTTAATTAAATGCGACAAAACTAGAACTTCTAAAACCCTATTAAAAAATTAATATTTCAAATTAAAGATGAAAACATTTTTCTAAATAATTATTATTCAAAATTTCTGAAAATATAAATACCTAATAATTAAAAATTTTATCATATATAAGAAATTTTGTTCAAAAAAAAAACCGAAAAATGATTAAGGTCTTCTTTCATATATAGATTAACCTCATTGAAAACTAAAATTAATATTATAATTACAATATTTAGAAAAATATATTCATCTAAAACATTAATTGCTTGTTACATTGGTATAAAAGTTGAAACACATCATTTATGTGAATGTAAATTATAAAAAATAATATCATTTATCATAATAATGGATTTAGAAAAAATCATTCAATTAGAATTAATCACCATTTCACAAATGGTCCTCATAAAGGTCAGTGATTCATTAATTACTATGTATCCTATATTGGGATATAGGTTTATTAAATCTTGTTAAATGTATTATATAGATGGTTTCATTTTCAATTATGTGTGACGTGGAGATTATTATATAGATTCTGTTTTCCAATGAATAAGTTATTGTGTCTCAAATCATTGAGTGAATCTATTGGCTACACCTAGAACATGGTTGATAGTAGTTTGTGAAAATGAAGGATAAAAACAAAACTTTAGTTTCTAAATTAATTATATACTGAATCCATTATATTTATAAATATTTAGTCAACTTTGTTTTATGTAGAAATTCTATAATTTATGTTATAGTTTTGAAATTTTTTCCCTTATTTAATAACATTTAATTTATGGTTTCTTAAAAATTATCTTTATGAAATAATTATTAATTTAAATTGATAAAACAATTTTTCGTATGATATAATTAGCATGTTTTCCCTGTTTTTATTTATATATTTATACTTTATATCATGTTTAAAAAAATATATAATGTTGGATGAGATATTCTTGTCTGAGATTAATTTTTTTTATGTTTGTTGGTATGTCCATCATTTTTTTAATGTTATGTATGTATGATACATTTATTTTTTTCTTTAGTTACATGAATTAAATTATTTTCATGTTTCCTATAGTAATTGAATTTATCTTATTCTTATAATGAAATACTAACATTAGTGATGACCTTTGGTACTCATGATGTATCATTCTAAATTAAAGGCTTTCATAATGAGGAGATTATCCAATATATCCATAAAATTATTTAGAATAGAGAATAACACAAAAATTTTAAAATAAAAACATAATGAAGAAACTCATTGTCTAAATACATATTTTCATCTTTATTTGAATGATAAATACTTGATAACAAAAAATTCAATCATACATAAAAAATAATTTTCATGAAAACTATAAATATGAGTAAGAACATCACTAGTATAGGACATGATATAATTGAAAATTTAAAAAAACGGTTAATGTTAGAAGATTAAAAAATAGAATATATATAATTAATTTGTTAATATTACAAACCCAACAAAATTCTAACCTTGATCAAGTTATAATTATCTCAAACATGAATCATAAAACATAATAACAACATTCAACTTTTCCATTTAGATTATGACATAGTGGTTATAAAATATTATCCTTAAAATAAAACCAAGGTATATATGTAACACTAATAAGGTATTAAAAGGATCTATAAGGAAGAGATAAACACAGACACTATGCCACAATTAATGATAAAAATAAATTTCCATTTCATATGATATTGGAAAATTTTGAGTACACTTATCCCATTCAGCCATACTCTACAATAAAATCAGTAGATAAAAAAGAATAAAAAAATACCACTATTAACATAACTATGAGATATTTTTATTTTAAAGTGCATCAACTGCCTAGTTTTCCTCCCTATAAACATGAAAGACATGCATCTAGAAAAAATAAAGAGCCTTCAAGAAGAAAAAAAAATCTAGAATAAGTATCAAAGGAGCATTTCATGATCTAGATTTCAATACATAGTCAATAATAACTTTGTTAAATTTAATTCATAATTGTTTCTAACGAAATTGTATAACATTATTAATATTATAAATCATGGACCATAATCCAATTTATAATAACTACCAATTCTTATATATCTATGGAATATGTCTTTAATAAAACTTTCATAAGTCCAAAAATTCAACCACATCATGAGGGACCCGACCCCCAAGGAAGATCCTTCAACATTTACATTGATCCAATGAGGGATAGGTGGTACCCATCTAATGAATCAAATCAATGGTGGTTTCATGGATCCCCCTATAACACTAATAATATTTTTGATACTAATGTGTGTAAAATCATTATTAATAGTAACTATTAGAAATTTAGTATAAACCTACATATATTTATAAATTATGGTCAAGAATGTATAAAATGAGGCCTTCTGGTTATTAAAAATGAATTGATTTCTAATTCCCCATGTAGAGGAAAAACCCATTTCCCTGGTCCTTAGAAATAAGTAATATGTCTACTCACTGAGCAATACATCCATGATTGAAAACATTATGTAACAGAAGCTATTATAAATCACCAATTACTGCTACAAATAACATGTACACAAAAATCATAGTTTTTTTCACAAATGAACAATGAATAAAAAACGTGGAATTGATTTTCAATGTCACTATAATAGATAGGAAAAACTAAAGCAATTTCAAAACCATCTATTTGTTGTTTTTTATCTATTGGAAGCCTATTGTTCCACGATTTCTAGAGTAAGAATCAAATTGGAAAAATTAATGTTTTTCTAAACATTCCAATAAATCATGGTATATTTGAGTTACTATTGAATTTTAGAATTTAACAAATCTTGGAAATATAAAAAACAATATGATTTGTACTAAAAATCTATGAATAAACATCAATGTATGTATAATTATACACATATACAATAGTGTTCAAAAAACATATTCCAATTCCAATTCTCTCATTCCAGATGAGGCAGACAATATTAAGATATTTCAAATATTTCAACACAGGCACCACCATCTACAATACCTTGTCAATCCACTGTGTTTTCTAATAGTTAATATCTCACTCCATTAATAGAAACAAATTTAAACAAGTCATCAAATATAAACATAATCATTTCAATGAAGGACATGTAACCAAGGAAATAATATAGGGAAATGCATTCTGAATACTCAGAATAAATTATTATTTCATAAAATGTAGATCTCTATCATTTTGTGTGATTTAGTTTAAAGTAATCATTATAATAATAGATTTATTAAATTTTTAATGATATTTTATCTCAATATCACCAATATCAATTGGTTTGGTGAACTCATTCTAGTAAATAATAACCAACTTATTCTAATGGAATCATCGAGTCCATATATAATTACTAAATAGTAATTAATTATTTTCATGTGTATGTCTATTCACATATAATTAGAAAATAAAAAACAATCATTTAGTGTATCATAGACTTAATAAGGTAGAATCTCATCTCATGATACATGAAAAATCCATTTTATTTTTCCATTTGAATACAAATCCTTCTCTAAATGTTATAAGGATAGAATCTCTTAACATTCCCAAAAAAACAATGAGACATATATGATGGTCGATGGAAAATTTCCTCCCAAGATTCCATGGTAATTAACCATCTTGATTTATTTTTATATTTTATTCCATTTACAATAAATAATATAATAATTATTCACAAAAATATTTTGGCACATACGCTCCTCTTAATCACTAAAAATATCCAAAACATTAGGAAAATTATTCTTGGATGCCTCCCCAAATAAAATAATATCATTTTCAATGAAATTAGGTGATGGAGAAAAAATATTTCTTCCCACATTCGTTATTGGATAAATCCCCATATTATAGATATTAATGAGTAATATGATTATGTAAACCTCAAATATCGAACAATTAAGGATAGATAGAGGGTTACATTATCTGACACTTCTACTGTATATAATGAATACCCTTGGTGATACATTAAAATGAATAAAAATCCTATAACTAAAAAGAATTACAATTTTATTTTTAATGAATTTATTTAATAAGAAACTCTTTTGAGTATTTAAAATACGAATCTCCACTTTATTGTGTAAAACCCCTTGGAAATGTCAACCATAAATGAATCGTTTCAATGATTATCGTTATTAGTGAGAAAATTGTTTTATTTAGGTATGTCTATAAAATGAAAAGTGAAAAAAGGATCAACTAAATTTGAAACAACTAAAATATTGACCCAATGTGGATAACAAAGGAAGGAAACATGATAACTAAAAGAATATCAAGGGGACCCTTTAAAGATCATCATTTATTCTATGGAATAGATGCTAGATAATTTAGTTCATGTAAACACTTCCAAAGAAGTGGTTATAAAATATATTAAATAAGGTTGTTAGTTTACCCCAATGGGGAGAAATAATAGTGGTCAAAAGAGAAAGAAAAAATACTGGAGTGGGGATTCAATCATTTTAAATCAATATAGAGGAATTTATTCAGACAATCTAAATAAGGTCTAATCACATTTATGAGTATATAAACGAGGAACTATATTTTCAGGTTAGTTCACATCACTAAGAGTTAAATTGAGTTTGGAATCCAAAAAATCTTATTCTTTTTTTAAATAAATTTCTGATCATTTTCAATATGTACTGGTATTTTACTATGATTACTAAGGATTCCCATCTCTCCATAAGGTTTATTATCCATGAGGAATTATATTTGGTGGTATTACCAATATCCACTTGTCGATAAAATTTATTTTCAAAATCATAATCCTTTTTGATAAACAATTAAGAGAAATAAGAGTCCGTCCTATATAACATAGATGTGTAATGACATAACTCACAAATAGCCTTACCAATATAGATGTTTTAATTGATTAAGGTGAATATTAAAAATGTATTACTATAGTCATTTGAACTATAACCACTTTAAATATTTAATGAAGATATGGGAAACCAGATTTCTTCCACTATATAAACCATAATAAAATAATTATTTTGATTATCATAAATACAGAAAGGTATTTTTTAAAATAATATTGTTATTGTATCCCTCCCATCATCAATATAAATTTTTTAAAATTACATAAAAACAGCTTTAACAATAACATATTCAAAATTGAGTAGGCAGTCATCCAAATAATTTTATTAATAAATTGTACTAAAAGATTATTTTTGCGAAGGAAATTAAGTATATTAAATTTTAATCCATAGATTGAATATATCTAACATTATTCAAGTTTACGTAAAGCCGCTCCTTAAGAGCCAAAATATCAATAATCTTTGAATGTATTTTAAGTTCATTAGGAAAAAATTATCTTACCTATTATTATAATCATTGAATGATGTAATCTCTCTTTTATACATTATAATATCATCCAAAATTTTGATGAAACAGTTCTTTCTCCATTCTTATAAAACTTCCATAGCCTTCTTGGGTATTCCTTTAAAAAATTAGTGGTATTACATTGATTTCTACTACTAAAATATCCATCAAAATCACCCTCCATAAAATTCTAGTAATCCAAAAATTATATGAATTTAAATGTAAGATGAAATGATTTTAAAGAATCAATTTTAATTTGTATAACTATCAATTTTTTTCATTACTGAATCTTGGGATATTGAAGCCAAACGTTTCCACGTTTGATTCATGCTCATCAGTGTGAAGTATACACTTATAAAATATTCATTAAATTTATCTATTTCAAGAAAATATTCCATGAGTGAAATCATCCCCAGATATATAGATTTATAAAAAATTAAAAATATCATGTCATGGGAAAACTCAAAAGAAAAAATACAACTGAAGTTAATTCCAAGGTTATCTTCTAGTAGGTGATTTGTGTTAAAGTCAATGATGATGACCCAACCCCTATTTCCTTGAGAAGATATAATTTTCTATTCATATCATAGCACTATCCTCCCTTTTTTGACAGAGCATATTTGTATGTATAATTAGCGGATTTCCCATTTATGGTAGTAGATAATGAAACATTTAGTAAATAACACAAGAAAAGAGTTGAGATGAACTTTACTACCTTAATAACCATAGAGTCTCTACTATACCATCACAACAATTATGATAAATAAGACGGTACAAATAATTATAACATTTAAAAGAAATAAAATTTGAAAAAATCATCTTCAGTTCGATTATCCTAAAAAATATTGGCCTTTAGACTTCCATAAAATGCCAATGGATAGTGATTGTGGGATTTTTTCTCATCCAATGGGAATTTCAAAAAATAATTTTAATTTTAAATTACCAGGAGTACTTGTAAAGGGTCTATTTTTTGGGGAAGTCCACCCTGAATCTCATGTAGCTTTTCTCTTTGATCATTAGATCCAAATTCTATCAAGAGAGGATAATTAATTGGTTGGATGTGTTAATATCGTATATTGAAACATTAACCTATGAAATGTACATCCTCAAAGAGATTCTAACTATGTGGCCACTCTCACGATTATTTTGATCCTTCACCTTACTATTAAATAAGATAACATTATGTAAATTTTCCCAATGAACTGGGACATGATTTTCACCAATTTAAACCACATTAGTCTTAGAGTACGTTTCCTAGATATGATGAGGTTAAAATGCAGGTGTCTCAACTTGGAGTTATTTCTGTTGAACCTCTAATACCTTATCTACAAGAAAATTTACTTTTTGTCATTCTTCATTCCTAGTAGTATATAACTCCATAATCGAAGAAATATCACATTTATATACGTTTTATTCATCCTTGGGTCCACATCTCATAGATTGTTTTTCATGTCAATGATTATCCATTATCCCAGACCCCTTAACATTAATTAATATCATCTTAATTATTATTTCACTCACATTGATAGCCATTCCATTTTATAAATATTTGAAAATAGCCCCCCCCCCCAATTTCAGTATTATTTTCTCCAAGGGAAGATATATTCTTCCATCCATCCATTAATGTATCATTTATATTTATTATAATTACAATAATTCCCTAATTCATCTGAATGTATATAAAATTTTGATACTTTTCTTTTGTTTTATTCATAGTTCCTCTACTTCCTACAGTCTTTGTCCTTATTCCCATTAAGATTTAAAAACTCAAATATAGACTTATACCTCCATCAACACACCACATCTTTTATAATTATCATTAAATCCTTACATAACTATGATAATTAATAATACGAGTCCTTTAATTTTAAATTATCATCATTGGTTTAGAGATAATAATTGTTAATCAGCATATTTGAGAGATAAATCTCATTAAGAAACCTTCAAATTCTACTTAATCTATCCATATCTATTTTATTATACATCTAAACTGGATTACCTATGTAATGGTAAATATATTTTTAAATTTTTGGATGTGATAATACCCAGATCATGATGTATATGTTCAAACATAACAATTTAAATGGGGATCCCATACCAGTTATCAATGAAATCCTATATTTTGTGCTACATATGCAAAACCCTAGGCTCTTGTATTTAATAAATTAGAAAAAATTATATTGTTAATTAACCCTTTCCAATAAAAAGAAATCCCAAGTAAAAGATAAAAGATAAATGGGAAATTCTATTAAATAAATCTCCCATCCTGGAGTGGATAAAACCAGCACCCAGCTATTCTATTTTCTAATATCTCACTTATATATGTTTCCGAGTAAACATTATCCAAATATTGCAAGGATGATAAAATGTATTCTCGATCTATAAGGAAATAAATACATGTTGTATCATTTTTAATGAAAATTATGTGTATATACCCAATTAAATACATGTTATCATAATACACCTAATTATATATATATATGATGAAGAACTAAAATATAAGATTACTTATATATTAAACCAAAATAAAACCAACATACTATTGTCTTCAATAGTAATAATATCCGTAATATATTTTTTGAATATTCACTATGGATAGTGTCTTCCACAAATTTTTGATGTCATTTAAAACTCATAAATACTAAAAACGGAAGAAGAAACATTGGACAATATTTTTATCACTTTATAAATCCCTTAAGTATGAGAAGTTGGATCCTGGACCTTCTATTTCATTAGTAATAATTCGTTTATTAGATACTCATATATAAAATAAATATATGGAATTATATTATTTAATTTTCAATCTATTATATATAATATTTTACAAAAAACACATATATCTTCAATCAGATGATGATGAAAACTAGAATTCCAATGAAAAAATTGACCCATACAATCTACAACTATAGTATCATCCTCGATAAGAATATCAGTAGAGTACATGGATCAAAAATATCATGTACTGGTATTCTTACATGATCCTGCTACATAAGCTAGGGATTTTTAGAGTCCCCCAAAATACGTATGATATCATTCCCAATAAACATACAATGGGTTCTCCATTAAAAAAACTCATTATATAAGGTCATGTATGAACAACGCGGTGGATAATACGAGTATGTGGATTATATAATAGAGCATTCTACAGAGGTTTCACATATTGTGCATACTACATAGGTTGTATACACTGTGTATGATATGATTTTCTTGTCAATTTTTCCCATAATGATTACATAGTTCCTTGAGTTGTATCCCCTAATGGCTATTTTTTTATTTTATCATATCTTTGATGGATTATATATCTAGATATATTTATTTCATAAAATTAACCACCAAAAAACAGTATTAATAATAAAAAATGATTTATATTCTCTTACACGTGGCATCTCAATCATAAATCTCACTATATATGGTCTGTTATAAACTAAGAGGTGGAAGATAAAATTAGGTAGGATATTTCGGCATAGCCTGTTACACTGGTTGCACATATTGCGCATACTACATAGTATGAAAAAACGTTGCAGATATGGGTTTCTTGTCTATTTTTCAAAAAATTATTGCATAATTACTTGAATTATATCCCCAACTGACTATTTTTTGGACTTTCAACTTACCCTTAATGGAATCTGTGTCTAGATCCTTGTATTTATGGATATTATCACCAAAAAAATTCTTAATACTAAATCCACTTTATATCCACTTATGTGAATGTGGTGGTATGGTTTTCTTAAAGAATTATCTAGGATGTTCATCATACCCTCAGTGATAAAACACCCCTACATCAATCAATCATCTAGGTCATCCGATAGTTAAAATTTAAAATGTTAAATTAGTGTTATTAATTAAAAACAATAGAATATTTCATTTAAAATAAAAAAAATTATTTATTAATATTCTTTCAACTACATACTCAGATTTCACTACATGATAAATTTCGTTTTTTTATTCTAACTATTTTCCATTTTCCATTGTGTTTGGGGGAGATGGATGAAAAAATGATCCTATTATAATCCACTTCTATATTTATCTCTTATTAAATTCAAAAATTCTACAAATCTTTTTTCCTTTAATAAATGACCCCTCCATGTGATAAAGTATGAGTGTATACATTCTGCAACTAGATTTCTCGATGAGATCTCTAGCAGGCATGTTAAATAAAAAAACAAATTAATAATAAGGTAATATATAAGAAAGTTTACAATATAAAATAATTATAATATCATACATCCTTCATCATGTTGGATGGAAAAAATTATTTTCATTTATATATAAATAAAAACCAATACATTAGGCATGGGTGTTCCTTCTTGAACTTCCCAAATAAATCAATTTTATTTAAAATATCTCCACTAAACTATATCTAAAGATATATATATTTTCATATTTTATTTCTTTTTATGAAAATTAAATGTCATCTATAATTGAATAAATTTAATATTAGTTATATAATATATATATTATTCCTTGAAATATAAAAAAAATAAAATGTGATATTTTACAATCATAAAATATCATAACATCCTTTTTCTATATTCTCAATGGAATTCCAATCAGGATATACAATGATAATCATAAAATGCCTTAGTATATTGGATATAAATGGTAAACTACATTTTGTTTGGGATAATTTGGTTATTATTATCATAAAAAATAATATTTATTTCGAGTCTCCATTACAATGTGAGATTTCTCGTAGTTGTGTAAGCACATGTCTAGAAAATGTTGGAATATTTTTCTCTTTATAATAAGAGGAGACTCTTTTGTAAGAGTTACATTGGTTTTCCTGAAATTATTATTTTTAAATTAAATGCTTATTTAATTAAATAATTATATTATTAAATATATAATAATATGAATAAAAGACATATACCTCTATAAATGTTCATATTTCTATGTGTCTATCATTAAAATAAATAAATGTAATGATAGTATGTGTACGTGCGTATTATTAGAGAAGTATATACTGAAATACAATTATTACAACAATATGTAAGAAAAAATAGTGTCACAAATGTTAATGTTTCAAAAATATCATCATTATTCTTAACTAAAAAAAATATAAAATAAACAATTATCTAATTAAAATTATTCTAAAATGATTGAAATGATCGTAATTTATATATTCAAATAAAATGGTTCTAATAAAATTGTTTTTATATTGGTAAATTTAACCAAGACATAATGATGTACATCGATTTATTCAATGAATAATGATTATCCAAAACTATTGAAAATTAAATTCAATAAAAAACATTAAAATAATAAATATATATATTTAAACATCCTATAATGAAAAAATCAGTTTGTAAACATGTTAGTTTTAAAAAAAGAAAAAAATTATAAATATTTACCTAAATAATAATGATATTATTTTATTATTTTACCATATTAATTATGAATATTCATTTTATACCACATAGATTATTCATTTATTATATTTAGTGTTATAATCTAAAAATCTTGTTATGAATAATGAAAAATCAAATAAATCCAAAACATCATAGTGATTCTAATCACACAAATGAATTATATTTCGTTACACAATTTTGGAAAATAGAACATTTTATTGATATATGACATAAAATATTTGTTTTGTATGTGTCACTATTATAAACAATTATTAATTTACAGTAAAAAATTTCAAATAAACCAGTGTAATACAATAATCATCATGTTTCAAAAACCCATTACATTCAAAGTAGTTATAAATAAAATTCGTTACTCAAAATTTTGAATAATTAATTTCCCATATATCCCCAGGAACCAAAAAATATGTTTTTGTGCATAAATTGAATGTTTATCATTTATACTCAAATAATTTTCTACTTCATCAATGAACAATACAACACATTTTCGAATAGTGATGTCATCATCCTGATTTTTTTTATAAAATGTATACCAATTAATATCAAACCATGACCATGTGATTACATTAAATGATGTTCCCACTTCCAACCATTTCAATTTTTTTAAGATAAATTTATTTTTGTTAACACTATATTTAAATTATGAAACATATGTTTTTTTATGATAATTCATCTGTTACTTTTCATTTATTTATTGATATTGTACCTTTAATTAGATAATATATTATGATATATATAGTTAAACATCATTTGTATTGTTCAAAATGAATAAATGTTCTTAAATATCTTTATCACATGGAACAACTTATACATATAAAATTCAAAACCCAATTACATCATTATTGTCTATCATATATCGATATATAAGGATACAAATATGCTCTAATTCATAAAAATAATAAAAATTGGACAAAATAACCTATTCTGATACATATTTTTGAACAATAGAATCCACCATTCAAAATGTATTTTTACCATATATCTTTAAAATTTTTTATATCTTTCAGAAGGATACGTTCAACATTAATAAATAGGCACAATTTTCTAATCCTATACACTAAATGAATCATAATATGCACCATTTAATTAATAAATATTGGTCTGAAAAATATTTCCCCTTGGAAATGTATAATAGTTTCTTAATTATCAAATATAGAAAAAAAATTTGATGAATTTTTTTCTACAAATGGATTTAAAAAAATATCATATTGGAATGATAGTCATTTCAAAAGGATTCAGCAATATATCACACTATAATACCGGTATTAGATATTGGATGAAAACTCAAATTTCATGAGATTTAAATCCTATAAATTTTATATTTTCTTATTATTATTTTTTCAATTTTATGAATCACCGCTATGTAATTTAATACAATTAAGGCTTTTTCAAAAAATAATAGTCTTAGTCTGTCTTAATGTGAAACAATATGTGGGTAAATATGTTTTTTTCCTTTAAATGTGGGAGATAACCCTAAACTCATTCACAATGATATGAAGTCCCATTATTCATAAAAATCTTCTATTTATCAGTTCATTTATAATTAAAAATGTTCCAGTTAAGCTTCCACTTGCGTTTTTCTCAAAATTTATAAAATCAATGTTGTGTTTTTCTCCAAAAATATCCAATAAGGTAGTTTAATTATAATATAATTTTTATTAAATATATTTATTATGATGAAAAAATAATTTATTTCCAAATTTAAGATCAATATTTTTTACCATGTCATAATATTATTCTACTTAAAATGGGTTTACGGGGACAATACATCACTATATGACTACAAATTATTTTTCAATATATTATAAGCATGAAAAAAAATATTTTTGGTGTCCCATTTATCATTTCTTTCATTCATTGTTAAATTGATAATATAAAGACCCTTTATCACAAATTATACATGATTTATATCAAGTAACATTATATCTAGATATGTTTTCATATCGAAGAAATTAAATTACGGTGAAAACTATTATTGAACTAAAAATATTATTAACTTTATTTTATTAATCAAAAATGATAAAAACTCTCTCCCATAGAAGATAAAAATCATATATTAAGGGATAAATATAAACATCAATATCAATTTTGGGTTGTTTTTGTCCAAAAATATATATGTTTATCATATAATGTTTTTAAACATACATATATATGTTTATAAGTAGTAATCTACCAATAAATATACCATAAAACGTGTTCGATTCTAATGATCAAGTACATATTCATTTCAAATGAGCACAATCCAAATCTATGATTTATAACATCACATAAACTATCAGGAAACTGTTTATTAATTCTCTCCCACTATGGTGAATTAACATGTGGGATGTAAGTGTTTATTAGAGATGTTCTCATCTGTATTCCATCATAACAATTTGTCATCAATTTAATTTTCAAATAGACACTTTAAATGATTGATGAATATATATTTCCAAATATAGATTGTAATATATTTTATTCTATTACATAATAAGGAATCATAGTTCAACATTTCATTTTTTGTTTTCATGATGTCCCACATTAATGAGATTTTTTTAAATATTCTTATTCCCTATTATAAAACACAAAAAACATTAGGGATTGTATGTATATTTTTGTACCCTAATTTCATTGGGAATATTATTTTAATAGCCTCATAATTGGAATATGGAAGTCCATTTCCTTGTATATGTTTCTCTTTTAAATGTTCTTGAAATCCAAAAAAACATTTATCACACCACCCATTTCATTCAATCATGTTAACCACTATTAGTACAACAGATAACATTGTAAATTTATTTCAATCTAAGAATAAACTTTTCTCATAATCTCCATGCAATCAAACAAAAATTCTTATTTTTAATTATTACAATCCTCACAACATGAATTTATTTGTCCAAATTATCATATGTCTTATTATGAGTATTTTTATCAACATTATATGTGGACCTTTATTTTTTTCCCCATTATTGGTACGAAGTATTTAATCATGGATAAAACAATTTAAAATGAGGTTAGACGTGATTTTATAGAATTTTACAATCTCAAAATCGAACACTTGATATAAGGAGAGAAAATTATTATTTTTTCAATATTTCAATTTAGAAAAATGATATAAATCATATGATACATTATCATTTTCATGGGGTTATTCGTAAATTTTTCTAATTATGATTCTCTAGTTACCTAAGAATGCATTATAATATTTTAATATATTGAAACATGTATAAGGAAAAAAATTTACACAAAAACATATAATTTAAAAAATAAATTATTGATAAATTTTTTATCCTAACCAAATATTTTACATAATCGTGAAATGATATCATCGAAAAACATAAACTCTATTGATTAATATTATATATATAGATAATTTAATCATGTTTAATGTTTTAAAAAATAACATTTCTTGAATCATTGAAAAAGGAAAACAATGTAATTAAAAAATTAAATCCAAAGTCAATATATCAATAAGGGCAATTTATAAATGAATAAAAAATAAATAAAACCAATTATTTCAAACAATAGAATTTTTGAAGATGAAAAATTTATATATACAAAAAAACATAGAAATAAATTCTTATTGGAAAAAATTATTAATATATAATTTATTATCATAAAAACAGATAAAATTATAAAATATCAAAAATAAATATATTTGATAGTGAAATTCATAGAAATAATTAAGTGGATGAATTTGATTTATAACTGAAAAATAAATAATTTATCATAAAATTAAAAATACATTTAAAAAAATATAGAGCCTGATAATAAAAAATTGATCTCAGACAACTATGGCTTCTAAAAAATGCGATGGAAATAGAGTGAACATAGAATGATTGAACAAATTTTGTGGAAACTAAATAAAAAAATAACCAATAAAAACCATGTACCGTGATATTCACATGACCAAAATAGGGTTTTTGGGAACTGAATATTTTTATAGATGACGAAATAAGGTCATAGGATATATGATTAAGGTTAAATGGCCATGAAAATAATATTATAGTTGAATAAAATTGACCAAAATCATAATGAAAGATCATTAAGTGGATGATAGTGCCATCATTTGACCAATGAAAATGGGTTTTGTTGAAAATGAATTTATAGTTTGTGGGAGGATTAATTATTTTAAAATATATTTATTATCATTTTAACATAATACGTCTATTAAAATGGGCATTTATCAAATTTTTATGTAGTGTTTTAAATAATTCCATACTTTAGAAGATTTCGATGACATTTAATGTATTTTTCTCTGGAACCGATTAATGATGTGTTCTGATGATGTTTTAACATTATTTTTATATTAAACCAATGATAAAGGTGCTACGTAAATACTTTTAACATTCACTGTATAAAATACATATATAAAAATATCACTATATAATTATTAATATTTTTTTCTAATAAATCTATGTTATTTATTTGACATCTAAGACACTATTTATACTACATTTAACATGATGATGACTGGAAGAACGAGTTGGTATGCATTAGAAATGAGAAATATTTGTTTTTTTATTTTCAGTATTATTTTATTGAATTCAATATAGGGGAAAAATGAACACCGTTGTCTTACCCATGGATTTTTATCATGGTTGTTACCATTTATTGTAACAATTTTAAAATATATTAGTTAAAGATCATAATTAAATTTTTTATTACATTTATCATGTTAAGTGATTTTATTAAAAATTAATTCCATACAAGTCATATATTATATTTTACTGTTTGAATACATTATAATATGTTTATGGTAATTGAATATAATTTTATAAAATAAATTATTTTTATAAATAATCAATTTAATGTCATAAAAAAATTTATTTTATTTTTTATATTATTTTTATATCATTTTTGTACCAAAATATGGAAATAATATATATTGTGTATGAAAATAATATATTACTATCAAACAAAAAATTCCACTAATTCTAAAAAATTAAACAAATAACTATTAACAAATTTTGATATAATGATTCTAAATTTGATGTTTCTTTATCGATTTTTTATAGATAGAAATTTATTTATCAAATAACAAATAATTTTTTATTTTAAAACCATTCAATTCATGCATGTTTTTTAGAATTATATTTTATAATAAATTTGTTATATATATATATATCAAGTATGGAATAGTGGTTCTACCTTAGAGGAATCTTAAAATGTTGTTCAGTTCAATTCTCCCTAGAGTCAAAATTTTCAATATTTCTATATGAGATCTTAGGTTGAGTATATATATAGGTTTATTCAAGCTGTATAAAAACCAATAATCCTTCATGTGAACTCATAGTTTGGTATCATAAGAATCAATATTCTATGCCAGCATCATACCTTTGTGATATTCATTACCAACACCTATATAATGGATTGGCCCCTTTACAGGGATCATGGATGACCATCATTAGAAGGGATATGTCTGTAATGTGAACAGCCTTTTAGTAATGTTATTTATATATGTAGTTATATTTTCATCCATTAATTTATAATAATAATAATTATTTATTGTTAGTAATAATTTAATATGATATTAAAAAAAACATTTTTATATATAATGGTCATAATATAAGTGCATTGGTAGTATAATTAAATTACTTTCCCAATTGCTACATTACACTTAAAAATGTCATATTTTTAAATATAAGTATATTTCATAGAAATTTATAAAATGATTCATTTATCACACTATGTTTACCTATCATGTTCATTCTTTTATTTAAATGTTTATTATTAACATCATTGTATCTCTTATTACTTTATAATATAAATTTTTTGATTCCCTATAGTTCATGATTAAAATGTTTTCAAACATTTTTTTATTTTATTTACCTCTAGTTTACTCATTGTAGTGAATCTAACTCTTTAATTTCTATTTCACAATTATTATGAAATAAAATAAAATTTATTTTGTAATTGAAAAAGTCAGGTTTCAATCAATTTTTTAAAAAATTCTATAAAATTATTATTTATATTTTAAAAATAAAAATATAATAAGATAAATTATGCCATTTTTTAATCCTAAAAAATTATATATATACCTTATTAGAGGATGTTATATGTATGTGTTTAAATTATAATTTTTATGAAGTAATAAGATGTGATATATATAAATTTATTATCACATAACCACTAGAAGATGGTTTAGTATCTATTAGTATCAGATTACTAGATTAATACTATTAGAGTAAAAGTATACCCATTACCATAGTACCGCGACCACTATAATAGTATTTCTACTATTGTAAGGAAATATATAAATTACTAAATATAATATACAAAATTATCTTCTATATCATATATTAAATAAATGGATAAATTCATTTCAAGATTATAAAAATAATGATTTAGTATGTAATTTTTCGGAAAACAATATTTTATAATGATAATATTATTTATTTTAATATTTTTATAGATTATAAATTTTAATTGAAATATTAGAATTCTCAAGGGTGAATTATTGGAAATTAATTAAAATGATTCCTTTTTTGATTGAATAATAAAATGAAATATGTAAATATATTATGTTTTACACTATTGTTATGATATTTAAAATAATTTATGGATTTACAAATTTGATTTAAAAAAAATTAGTAATTTTTTATGGATTAAATAATTTTTAAAAAATGTAATACAGAGAATTTTTAATTTTATACATTAATTTACAATATCAGAAGAAAATATTAATCTTTTCAAAAGTATTCAATTATTTAGAAAGGACTTTCCTTGGTCAAAATAAATTAAAATAATTACTTTTTTCTTATTATTTTAACATGAAAAATATATTTATAAATTTCAACAATCATTAGCCAAAATCATTTACAAAATTATTTGAAATAAAATTTCAAAAAACTATATTTTCAACGTGCCTTCATAAAGAGGTAAATAAAGTTACAAATGATTCAATAAATATCAATATCAACTCTCTTTTGGTATTAATTTCTAAGAACATGAGCATGAAATATTCCTTTTTCACGCTCATATAAAACTTTTCAATAATTTCTCATTCTCTAAAAAAGATCATTAGAAAAATATATTAAGTGATTTCAAGATATATGTTTGTTATTTCTATTTTTTATATTTAGTATTCATTTTATATAATCCATTTCAAATAGTAATTATTATTTATATATTTTATACAAGTAGTATTTTTATCTATTTTATTTAATATTCTCTAGTTTTTGATATTCATTTACATATACAAATTTTATTAAAATAAATTTTTTCTCTAAAAAACAATTTTTTCTTCATTAAGGTATTTAATGTCTACCATTATAGAAGTCAATTCTTGGTAAATGGGTGTCAAATAAATGTTATGTAATAAAAATGATATACCACATGTGTTTAGTATTCCTCACATGGTCCAATCACTAATTTTTGTCCATTTATACTTCTTAAATAGTTATATATTAGGTTTAAAAAATTCCCTATGAGTGAAAGGCCCCATTAGCAATGTTTGTTCCCAAATATTAATATTTTTCTTCTACCTTGTCAAAGTAGTAAGAATTTGTATGTACCAATGAACCAAGGTCCTATGTCAATTTTTCGAATCTATCTATGCCATTCAAAAGTGATCATGGGTCATTGAAATCTCCCCAATCGACATCATAATTCTCTATCTAATGAGGTACGTGAAAGATCAGAATGATATATTTTCAAAACATATAATGAAGTTAAAAATAAATAAACCAATAAAACAAGGAATAAATCATAATAATTGATGAACTCAATCATTCGTACATTATTTTAGAAAATATTGAATTATAATAATTTATATAATTTAGTATATAGGGAGGAATTATATAAATTTACTCAGCTCATCCACAAGGTGAATGGAAAGTCATCATTAGATAAGATACTATAAAAACCAAAAATAAGATTATTTGTCCCTAAAAAAAATATCCTCCACACACTTTTATTGGAAATATTGAATGTTCAGGAAAAATAACTTCAATGCCTAGAAATGAATTTATAGGTGTAAGAGTTTTTTTGAGAAAATCTGTCCCTTGATCCTGATATAATGAATCACTCTTTCTCTATTTTAAAAATCATATTCCACATATAATTTTTTTGGTAATCATTATCTGATTTGGTAAGAAGGATAGTATATAATATGCTCCTTATCCCTTCATGATTCACAAAGGACTATTGTAGAATCCCCTTGATTAACTGATTTTAAAAGATATCATATCTCATATTTGGAATTTACTAAGTTACTTAGACAAAAATTGTGGATAATATAGTGGATTCCCAAAACATTATACCCTGAATGGTGTCAAGGGTATAAAAGTATATATTAAATGAACCATTATATACTCCAATTAATATTTCATCCACCACATGTGGTGATATTTCCAAAAATGGTGATTTTCTCATTTAATGACCTAGTTATTAAATGAATATTACATGAAGATGTTATTAGATCTCCCATGGAACATAAAATAATAATATAAAGTGATATGATATGGTGTATAAATATGGAATATAGTAGCAAGGATTTATTTTACTCAAACATGGATGCTTAATGTGATATGAGATTTAAATTTATGTTTATGAACTAACCAATTAATATAATGTAGATTCTTGTCAATATATGATAGTATTATGAGATCTTTACCACCTCAGATGATTATTTCATAGCTCTTATCCTTTCCAAATTATTCTAAATCAATATCTCCTTGAATCAATCTAACAGTTGTTTCATACCCCATAGTTTAATATAACATGAAATTCCATCATTGGGGAATAATATCCTATACAACCTTTAGAATATTAGATTTAATCCCATTTTGCCTCACGATTCTATAGTTTATTCACATATGGGGAATAAAATTTCTTATCCAAAATTATCTTATACAACCCATGTATTCTCAGGGCTAATCATACCCATGTGACTTACCATTAAATTATTCCACCAATTGGATAAATGTAATCACAATGCCTACCCGACCTAACTTATTTAATCTAATGAAATTGTTATCAGTGATCACATAATAATTCAAATGTTTTGTTTTCCAAAATCATAAAATCATAAATCCTTGAAACCCTATTTTATTCTCATGAATGTGTTAAAAAATCCCAATTACCTATCCACATCCCTTGTTTTATTTCTTTACAACACACATTGTCAAATTTCTCACATACAATCATCAAAATTCATATTAATTATTTTTGGATATTTTTGTTGCAATTAATAGTTTTTATTAATCAATTAAAAAAAGGGAACTATGATTTTTTAAATAATAAATTCCAAATTATATGGAAATCCGATACTTAAGATATTTATTTGTAATTCAAAGGGAATCATAGGGATATTGAATAAATTTCAAAATCCAAATTTGAAAATTTATATCTTTATCATTATCTATCACTTGAACAAGAAAACATTAATATGTTTATAGAGGTCCCAAAACATCTCAGGTTAATGAAAAGGTTCCACAATAATTAAAATACATGAAATTTGAGTAATTAAAACGTTTATATGTGGAATCATTATTAATACCTATCCATTAACATCCTTGTTCCACCAATAATTTTCACACTTCCCTGATACATCGTATATGATATTTTGTTATATCATTTTCACATTCATCAACCATGTTATCAATTCCCCAAATATTAATATATTATTATTTAAAATAAATATAATTTTATTATACCGTGACATTAATAGTTAAGTACACTAATTTTGTATGTACATCTATCCAAAAACTAATCCATCCCAATATAGCCGGGAACCATCAAAACTATTATTAATAGTAAGGTATTGGATGAAATTATTGGGCATCCATCTTTTATGTACCTCTATCCATTATTTAATTAAATAACTAAGGAATAACCCTTTATTTGTAAGCATGGGGCATGTAATATAGCATTTAACTTTAAAATATTTTACTATAGATAAAATAATCTATCAAAATTTTATTATAGATAATATCATTGAGATGTGAATTTTTATATTAAATAACATACAAATGACCATGTTTCAAATTAAAAAACTCTATTAATTAAATTTTGAACTCACTATTATATTTTCAATTAAAATACATATTTAGAATTCCTAAAAAAATATTTTTAATGTTTATAAATTTTTTTTAGAAAGGAGATAGAATATTTTATTAATTCTCATTTTAATTTTTATTTCAGTTCCAAAATCAATCAAATATAATAAAATTATATGAAAAATAAATATATCATAAACTAACATGTATTCTCTATAAAACAATTACTAACATAATGGCTAATAATTTACCACATAAGAAATTTTAAACAATAATATATATAAGATATAATTGTTTGAAATTAAGTTATACTGATGGAAAAAATACTATATAATTAATAATCTATTATAAGATGGATATTGAAATGTTTTATGAATTCCTTCCAAAAAACATGTGTGAAAATTTAAATATACATTCCAGTCAAAATAAATTAATCTTATTATTCTCCACCGTTATATTCAACAAAAAAATTATTAAAAAAATTGTTTATAATAATTATCGCGATCTACATTCAATAAAACATACATATCATGTGTTTTAATTTATATAAGAATAGTAAAAATATTTAGCAACATTGAAGTATTTTTTTTATTTTATCAATGTCATATATAGTCATTTTCGTTATACTATAATATGTTCTAATAATCATCCATTTTTAGCTCCTCATTCTCTACCATTTGAAAAGAATTTTTTTTTCCAAAAAGCCCATCTCTATATTAAAAGGTTGTGGTTCAAGCCCCATTTTTTTATTAAATCAAACCAAAGACCTCTTTGGATTTGGAAAAAGGATACCCATTACATAGCCCAAAATCCTAGTGGGCATGTAGGCCATTACATGGCTCGTAGGACAAATTGTTTTCTCCAAAGCCCATTCAGTGAATTTTATTGCTATAGTACCCGCCTCATATAATACTCGCCTTGTACCTGCCGCTGCAATAATGTCTTCCACCACTACAGTTCTCGTCATTACTATAATGTCTCTATAGAAATAGTACCTCAACATTGATGTTACACTACCTATGCCCAATGGGTTTTAAACAAACAATTTTCAAGTTGGATTACGAGGTTCTTACCACTAAGCCAAACACCGACTACTATTCTCTATATAATTTTTTTTCACAGACTATTATGCCATTGGTTATAAGGGAATAGGAAAATTATATATTTTTTCATAAATAATTTTATAAGGATACATATTTTGGAGGGTTTTGAATATAGTTCTATACACACATAAAATAATTATCCAAATCCATTATTCAATCATTATAGCTTTGTTACACTGTAATTTATAGAATTATCTTAAATCATTAATTTAAAAACTAACTTTGGTCATTTTTTATTAGTGGTTGATAGTGTAAGTCTATATTTTTACTCACTAACCTCCCCTACATGCTTCCATACTTCAGTTTCAAAATCGTTTTCCCAAATCATTGATTAAATGTTAGTGTATTCCAAACCAATAAAAAATGGGTCATCTAAGAAATTAAATAATAACCAATAAATCATTATTTATAATGACCCATGGCTCAATAAATTTAGGTAAATACTTCCATATCAATATAATATTGGTAAATCTAGAAGAGATACTAAATGAATCAATAAATTGTACTAAAAATCATCTTTTATGTCATGAAAATTCAATGTGTCTTGGATCGTTACATGTATTTTGTAAATACCTAGAATTAACTAGAAGTTTTTACATGATATAATACATATGGGTATATTTTAAAAGTTTAATATAGTAAATTTGGCATTTGAAACTTTTTTAGTTTTTCACCGATGTCTAAAATAGCATCAACATGATTTTATATAACAAAACTTATGAACATATAGTTATTTAATATTTGTAATACTCATATTTATCACATGATCAGTAACTATAATCTATAATTATTAATGTTTCAGTATATATAATCCATTATTTGACATAATGTTTAGGAATTTATTCAATGGAAATATGGAAGGAAAATTATTGTTTGAAAACTATTTGACTATTTTTATATAACATTCTACCTTCCCAATTATCAAATTTTCCTAATCATTATTGAATGATTCCTTAAAAATTATTTCTTGAGGTATTTCGACTTTAAAATTTTGGTAAAGTATTCACATATTTTTTTTAAATGATCTCACAAACGTTTTTTCTTAAATTCCAATATTTAGTTCTAGTATGAGAAGTTTCCACCACACCTACCTTGGATTTTTGTTTTCTTTCATCACCAATTACCTAAGAGATTCATTTTTAGAGTAAATTATAACTTTTATTTGAAACAATTATTCATGGAATTTATCATGTGGAGTAACTCTGTATATAAATTCCATATTTTTAGTGTACTAATTAGACCAAATTGATTATAGAGTTTATTATGTATAATTTATCAAAATTGGTTGTATATTAATCTTTTTGACTATACTACTCATTCATCTTGGTCTGATGTATCATAGAAGAATGGGAATTTTCATAATGACTTATTTTGTTTTATGAAAAGATATTATAAATTAGTCTTCGTAATCAAATGCATAGTTATTTTTAAGAATAGTATTCAATGTAAATTATTTTATCTAATGTATCAAATAAATCACCAATTTAAACCTGTATGATATAGAAGAAATATAACAGGTTTTATAATGGATTATATATAAGTGAATAGATGCCATAAAACATGGATTTAACAACTTATATGACATCATTATAAATGACGTGGCTCAAAATAAATTCCCTTAACCACTAAAATATGAAATTTCTAAAAATTAACTACCAAATTATTTTAAATAAACCATTTTAAAATTATTCCCTATTTTTATGATAAATTTAAATAGGTATATCATAAAGAATACAGATTATTCTTACTTTACATTATTATAACGTACATAAGAGATTTAATAAACAAAGCCTCATCCTTTAGTATGAAATACAGTTTTGTTATAGTCATTTAGTGTAATGGGGAACCTATAAAGTTCATACAAATAGTTAAAAATTCATTTTATCCTTTGTATCTAGTTCTTTCAAAATTTGGCCAATTAGAGGAATTAACTAGTTGTATTTCTTTGTAATATTGTTTTATATATAATAAATACCTACCATCCAACTATTATGAATCTAGTTGGTGAGAAATTCATTTTTCTAATTCATTATAATAGTTGTTCTTATATTTTTGGGAATAATTTCATTTGGACATACCAAATTAGGTTATATAATTTGCCAAATGATTCCAACTCGTAATCAAATGAAACAACCTTTTAGCAAACATAAGTTATGTTGTTTTTTCCTTATTTTGGGAGGTTTCACTTGATAGGGATCATTTCCCAAAAAAACATTCATTCATACCATTATGTGTGCTTTTTTTCATTATGTACCACACTACCTAACCTATGTATTGATTATTTTTTTTAGAAAATATATAATATTATTTTTTTGTGATTTGATATTAAATTTTTTATTTGATCACAATCATATTATCACTGTATAAATGATTTCAATATATGTGTGTTGATAAAATAAATTTTAATTATATCATTAGATATTCTTCTAATGATGCCATGATTTTGGTTCTACTCATGTTTTTAAATTTCATGTGTATCAAAGACGGGAAATTGATAAATTTAAATAATGAATCAAGACCATATAGAAATCCTTTAACCAGATCATATTCAAACTGGTAGTTATACTATTTTCTTTGTGTTCATTTCTCACTACTGTATTATAGTTTATTAGGTCACATGTGACTCTATCAATTTCTAAACAAAGGAGGCATCTTTATCACCTATTATAGTTATAATGGAACATTATATAATAAGATAATATGTTATTATGGATCATCCATTGAGGGGTATTATTTCATATTCATAGAATATCTTAGAGTTTTGAATGTTTTCTAAAACGATTATTATTATTAGTAATGTTTATATTTACTATTTAATAACATCAATTTAAGAGGACACCACACATGGGAATTATAGTATATAATATTTGATATATGAATTCGGAAGCACTTTAGGTTAGAGATATATAAATAGAAACATTATAATTTTTAACTGCCTAGGGATGTGCATGATTACTATTAAATTAGATATAAGGTATTTTGGAGTTTGGATTGGGCCTATAAAAGTCGATTTTTATGTATCAATATGAAAAGAATAAAAACAATATAGTTCTTTTCATTTCAAAATACAAAATATACATTTTATTATCATGTTTTAAACACCATATATTTGATATTGGAGGTCTTACATCCAACACCTTTCTAAGAATTTTAAATTCATTTTTAGTGGTCTACACGGTGACAAATAAAAAATCAATGGTTTTGTGTGGAAAATTTGTTGATGTGGTCCAATCAACATTACCCTATATTTTGAGAAAGGTTACAGATTTATGGCATCTAATGTATTATCTTTACTAATGTATATTTTCTAAAAACTAGAGAATATTGTTGAATTATGAATGATTAGGAGAACATGAGTATAATTTCAACTCAAGATTAATTGATGAAAATAAGAGGACAATCATGAAACACATCATATTCGATGAAAAAAAAAGAAGACTATCTAATCATAAGTAATAGATGAATGGATTATTCATATTCATCACATATGTGGATTCTTTCAAATATGGTGTTAGATTATACCAAATCTTATGTGTTGGTGGATATTTGTGATGGGGTGATCTTTTTCTAGAAGATGTTAGTGTCTCATTAATGATTTAATTAATGTAAAAGAATATTTTATCAAAAAAGATCATTCAAACTAGTAAATGGATGTTTTCATAAATTGGGTTATATAAGGTCAAATATTATGGCAAATGGAATAGTAGAATGTTTGAAAAATACCATTTTGGGAATAACTAATTTTTCATAACATTGTATTCCAATGAATGTGGAAAGGGCCTTCGAAACATATAAATTTTATGACTATTTATTGTATAATATTTATATGTGAATCCCATAGTGAATAAACTACATGGTTACCCATTAAGATAGTGGAACTAATAATATTTTCATGTACTTTCATCTATGAATATTTCATGTGGTAATAAAAAGTTTAGGATATTATATGAAGGGTTCTATGATGTTTTGATATAGGGAAGTCGGCCCTAAAATGAATATATGTCGGATCCTTTCCCACTCCATGAACCATTGTCATGGGTATTACGAGAGGTAATTAACAAAGTGAATTACATATAGGCAGTTTTTTAGAAATGACATAATTTATCATTCAGTCATTATGTTGTGGAAAATTATCCTCCTTCTGTTTTACCTCCATGTCTTTAATGTTGTATTAGTGACCTATTTATTGAAAAAAATTAATAAAAACCATCTCCAGGATTTTTAGAGTCCATGATTCAAAGAATATATGTAATATCTTATGAATACCACCACTAATATAAAGAAATACCTTCATGAGTTTTATATTTCCACAAAGGGTCCCTACTATGATTCCACGATTGTTTTCTCAATGTTGTGAGATTAGAAAACATTTCTGAATGATCTCCAATAATATATTGAAAATAAATTCTATGGACCATGGTAATGTTACATTAGCAGTACTGATTTCCACTATGAAACTACATATGAAATCCAAGATAAAATAATTATACTCTATTGAGATATGTGTTTTTCATTAAGGAATAATGAGATTTAGAGTAGAAATATTTCCTTTATTATAGAATGAATCTCAATATAAATGGACTAAAAATATTTATCTTAGTTTCCATTTTTTCACTATAGGTAGCCAAATTTATTATTTCGAAATGATATGCACCATTTTTTATAGGTTCTACCTATATCAAGTGTTTATGATGCCAAAATAGTTTCTTTAAAACCCTAAAAATTAGTATTAGTATTTGAAAATTATTTTCATCTGTAATGGATTGAGTTTATAGAATATTAATAATGGGAGCTTATCATAATAATTACACCATAATGGGTATTTTTTTATGAATATGATTCAACGAATTCATAAAAAATAAATGTCATGTGGATATTTAATTTTTATTCTATCAATGCATGAATATAATATTCATAAAAAATTTAAATATAATAATTTGAGTGATGATGATATAATGAAATACATTGTAGAGTTATTGTAACACAATTTTAAATGCATAAAATTCAATCTGACATATCGTATTGTTAATAACTATAGTATTCTAATTCTGATGTATTATATAGAAAAATTTTTGAATACAAAAAATAGAACATTATTTTTATGGATAAATTGCCAATGACTGGATGTATTCCAAGAAGAGGATCTCATATCAATGAATTTTTTATTCTATGTGGATAATCATGACTCATGGTGTTTTGATTGGCTTTGAGGAGAGACTCCACTCTAGACATTTTGGACTCTATGTGGATAATCACTACTCAATGATTTTTTAATCCCCAATAATAATACACATCTCAATGAATTTAACTTATCAATGGGAAAAAACACAATTAATTTTCTGTCCTATATCAAGGATAACAAGTGTAAACTGATGTTAATTTCTAAGAAAATACTATAGCTATATTGAAATAGAATGAAAGATAAATTCGTGATTGTGTCGAGGAAAGGATCTCTAAACATCACTAAATTTGTTTTAAGAACATGAATCAGGCTATACATGGTTCTTGAAATGGGTGATAAATGATGTTATATGATCATAACCAAAAAATATCTTTGACTAGTCCTAGAATGAAAAATCCTGGTTTATATATATATGTCCCATTGTTAGGATGGTGTTGAAAAAAGCTATCTCAATTGTGAAGAGCATAGACTAAGGGATTTTACGATGAATGTTACGTTAATTATTATATCCAAGACACCAGATCCCAAAATCCCAAGATATCCAGTTGAGGAATAAATCAAGTCACATAATTTTAATGAGTAAGAGATTACTTGTGAATATCCTACTCATAGAAGAGGGAAATTGAAATTGAATGAATGAAATATTTATTGAGAGAAGGATGAATAAAACCATATATGATTTTTTAAATCTAACAACCCCATAGAAGTGGAAAAAATTGTGTATTGTAGATAAGCATAGGAGTGGTGATTTGTCTATCACAAGTTTTCTAATAAAAGTAGTATCCAAGCCACACATAGTTCGGAAAAATGGTTCTCTATGTAGATCGAGATCATGTATAAGGGAAAAATGTATTTCTCCTGGTATAGTGTTTTTGTGGATCACACATTGTGAATTGGTAAGCCCATATACAAAGAAAACATACATATATTTGTATTGTACATAAAGGATTATGGTCATTTTAAATAATAATCATAATGTAGTTTATGGTCATGAAGAATATCCAATATTTCATGAAGTTTAATGCTATGAAAAAAAAGAGTATAGGACTAATAGGGGTTTTCTAGGATGATAATTTCAACCTGTGGTATTGGGGTTTCCAAGAGGATTGTCTCTACTTCTGTTGATTGGGTAGTTTTGGGAATAATCATAACTCATGAAATGTTATACTTCATAGAAAATGTATAGATATTAATGAGATGTTATAAAAGTAGTAAGTCATTATATTTATATTATTTCTTGTATAATACCCAAATGTGTAACATTTAGGGAATTTGAGTCAACATGAATATTTGTGTTATAGAATGTGTAAATCACAAAATAAGAATATATGATTATTTCGGAAATAGACACACATGGTAATTAGTTAACCAATGTTAATGGTGAGAATACAACTACACTATCTGGAAATATGTATATAAGGATGAAAATATTCTTCTTAAAATTAATACATTCATCTAGTTGTTATGTCATATGAATTGAATAAATTTGATATCCATATTGATTATTCCATTTTATAATAAGAGACACTCATTAAACTTTCCCATGAATGGGGGGGTATAAGATTTTATGATTATAGTTTAGGGACTCCAAGAGTATAATATTGGCTCATGGAATAATAATTCATTGTGATATAGAGATCAATTTTCAAATGTATATAAATTTTGAATGGGATAATAAAGATTTTTTTGAATACCAAGAGTTAAACAACCTTTTATTAATCATTGTCTTGTGTAAAATGGATCTGAGTTGAAATTTATTCATTATAAGATAATTTTAAACGAAGGTATCTCTCAACATAATGAATTGGAATTTTTAGGATTGATTATGTACTAAATGAAAAAAAAATTCTCAAATTTATGGGGAGATGATGATCTACTCAAATGTTTTTAATGGACAAGTGGCTCCAACAAGAATAACATGAAATTTTAAAGAGATATATTTTATTCACTAAATGTTTTATAGTTTTTTAATTACACATTATATTTTTCCTTTTCAAAAAATGAATTATTATCAAGAAAATTGATAATTTTGTATTAGGAAACACTATATATTATTTCAACCAGACATGTAACTGGGTCATTATCAACTATTTTAATTCCCGAACATCTCCCTACGCTATAAACAGGAATCCATTATAAATATAATTCCAAAATATTTCTTAGTAATACCATTATATGTTTTCATCCTAATTATAATTTGTGTATTGGGATTATATATTATCGCTACCTTTTTCCTATACTATGAAAATTAATGGATCAATGAGCATATACATAAACTTTGATCTCATTTTACATTATGTGATCTTATGTATAAAAGTCTTTTTTTTATATTTCATTTGATGTTAATTGTTTTTAAATTGTTACAAAAAATTACATAATTATGGTTTTATGGTTTTACAACTTATATTTAATATGGAATAATATGAAGGCCATATGTTTTTAAACGAAACATAATATTTTTTATATTCATATAGTTATTTTAAATTGTGAGGTTACATTTCTGGTGACATGGGAGACTTTTACCTAGCATGTATTAAGGTATCATATGAAATATGGGGATTATAAAATGATTAAATTTGAGGTATATTCTATAATATCAAATACTTTGTTCACAATTTATCATCATAAAACAAGAAAAACACATTCATTATTCATAAAATATAAAGGTTTTATCATAATGATGGGATATTGGGGGATGAATGATTTGAACTTTGAAACCCATAAACTAGGATAGAGTATTTAGTTAAATGGGAAAAATATTTTCTAGTTGGTCTCATGAGATAAGATATAGGTATCACTATGTATAAATTGATAATGGAAATTAATCCTCATAAATTTTTTAGACATTTTCATTTTCAACATTGGTCAGGTGAAAATTGGAATTAGAGAAGTAACATATAGCTATTTCCAAAAAAATTTAAAAGAGATAGTCCAAATAGATCATGCTCTTATATAATAGGATGTGTTTTTTATTTTTCGTAACATGGAATAAAATAAAAATAATAATTTATGTTCAGACTAGATAAAATACTACTATTTGTTTAAACTCTTGTGAAGTGAATTATATACAATATATATTATGGTCATATAATAAATAATATACTTCTAGAATATTATGATATTTCAAATAGGAACAATGAATCTTACAGTTTAATATCATGAATCTTTTATTAAATTTCATGGAAGTATATACCTCTGTTACATGGTACCTCCTCAAAAATTCATTATAATCCATAAAGGAAAACAATATAAATTTTTCATCTTTATTTGATCATTGGGGAATTGGATATAGTAAATCATTTTATGAAGCATATGAATTTAATATAATTTAATGGTTTTTGGGGGGGAAGAGTGTACCGAATATAATTATAGAAACCATGAGAACACTTTCAAAAAGTAGATCCTGGATTTTCTGAGTGTCCTCTTAAAGACAAAATATATTTCTAATGGCATCCTTAATGAGTAAAATATATTAATGTTTTTTAAAATTCATTTCTATGCGGTATATTTAGATTAGTTAATGAAAATTTAACACATACCAAATATTGAGGTAACCAAGAGGACAAACTCATTGTTTTTAGTATCACTAAGTCTAATCTCAACACAAGACTATGGTTTTCCTAAGGTGTACCTTGAATTATGTAATTTTTTTATGGTTATTTAGAATTCAATGTTATTAATAATGGTGGATGGAAGAGGTTATTTCCAAAATGATTTAGAATAATATAGGGTTATACCATCATGTCCTGGGTAGTATATTCAGTTAAAATTAATTGAACCTCACATAAGTGTTTTTGTTAAACCTCACAAGAAATTATTTGATATATTAAGATTTAATGGGGATATAATAGTTCTTTATAATGTTAATTGTATCATTTTTTATATTGAAATTTTATGTACACTTGAATTTTAATTCCCCCAAATAAAACAGAAGGGTCCTATAAAGAATGATCAACTATATAATGTATGGAAAAAAATTTCATAAACACCAATGACTAACCAATACGAATAGCTTAATATCATAGCATAAAAACCATGAACTATATTTTATAGGTCCACAAAACAAGTAATTCCTATTTTATGGATCTGATTCATGTTGAAAATAATTTTTATTTTTCCTTTTTGATTTATAATTCAATAATTTTTTCATTTAATGGGGATATAAATAAATTATACATCTATACTAATGTAAAAATGACCAGGGTTATTGTCTAAAGAGTTTAGGTATTACTAAACATAATTAATAATTGTTCAATATTATTTCTATTACAATATTGAATGATAAATCAGGTAATGTTATTAAATAAAAAAAGTTGGTGAAAGGGATAATAATTAAAAAGATCTTTTATAACTACCTCATAAGGTGTCTTGATTCTTAAAATCTTAATAAAATAATACTCATATAAATAGATGATATTTTAATCCACTTGATTTATCCCAGAGGAATATAATTTGTTTCGTATATCAATTAGTTATGAGACACCATGATTCCTTCATAATCATTATATTTCTTATTAACAATGTTCACATAGATGAATTATGTATTTGTGTGGATTTGACTCCATTTTACCTTTAAATATATCATTTTGGGGGAAATACTTAGAGAAAAATCATGTTGTGATAATATTACCTAATAAACCATGGCATGGCCAATAATTTTCATGATATTTAAAATTAACCCTCATTAGGTATCAAAATCCTTTTTATATCAAAAAAATTATTCTCCAAATAAATGGTTAAACACAAAGATACATTATCATTTTTGATGTAATATACTTTATTTCATATTCTTATGAAAGGTTTACAATATTTTCATCTATGCATATTAAATATAAATTGATCGATATGGGAGCATAGTTGAATTCTAGATTTTTAAAATGGAGCAGTAATATATGTAAATTATATAGAATATTTTAAAGTTGTTAAAAACTATGTCTACATTGGATCTACCCATATACTAGATAACGTCAACAAACATTTGGACTAAATGGTGTTCACTAAGGTTAAACAATTTATAAGATACAATCGATGGGTGTGTGAATAATATGAAAATTTCCCCCACCCCGTTTGATGGGGCACTTCACTATTATAAGGACCACTATACCAAGGTGGAAAAATTTAATACTTTTGGAAAACAACATAGATAAATCACTATGTTAGTTATCTATTGAATAAAATAATGTTATATGTTTTAATATAGTGGATGTGGGATTTATCAGAATAGTAATAATAATGTGCTCTTTATTTTATTTTTTAATATTTTAATTAGTTTAATGATATCATTATATTATCACAAAAATAAAGAAATATATTTTTAAAGAATGATAACCTTGATATATTCTTGTGGATGATCGGTTGGGTACAAGAATCATCCTTTACCATATTAGTTGAATGAAAATTGGATAGTGATGGAGTACCTAAAAGGGTCCTCAATGATTCAATATTATTTTTTCATCATGTACATATAATATTTTAACTCTACACAGTATGTGTAATTTTTATCATAAATTCATTTCACAGTTTTTTTTAGTTTTAACATAAAATTCAATGTAATTTTTTAGGGTTGGAACTGTCTATTTTATATGATGGTGTTTCATCATTAGACAGTGACCCGACTGATACCATATGGATGGACATACATGCTCCTATTTTATGAAACTCTTCCATCAATCTTATGACACAAACATATGTAATTGGATTCCCCTCATTAGTAGAGGATCACGATTATATGGAATATTTTCATAGTCTGGTTTGGTGGGGATGTTCTCCTATTGTGGTTTAGTGGGATAGTTCACATTCTCCCAATGATATAGAAACATATTCTAGGAGATAATTTTTTGAAATGATGAAAACAATTTCACATGATCCATGTGAATATAAAATGTTATTCGACCATATTCAACCATCCACTTTAAGATATTACATTCCATGATCATGTATCTTACCATATGATGGTAAATAAAAAAACATGCTATCATTATACCCTTCATCATCTTGTTTCTAGATTCCAAGAGATATGAGTAGCTGATTATCTAATGGAAATATGAGGTACTCTAAGTCATAATCATTATGATAGGTATAAAATTTATTCATCATATATTAAATTTCATATCACCTCAATATTATTATCTTAATGGTGACAAATATTTTTTTTACATTAACTCATATAATTTTCTATATTAGTGTTTCTTATTATGATGCATCATTAGTTCTCTAAATACCATCCTCTTGATGATGTGGTAATTTCATGAACTCTCATAACCCTCCAATATACTTCTGGGGGGTGATAATGTTGAAAAATCATCATATAAGTTCTCAATATAGATTAATATTAATTATTCCTAGAGAAACATAAATTTCAAATATTATGTCAGAACCTTGGGACAGGTATTTAAATATTTTACTCTATCATTACCTCACTTATTGAAATTGGTGTTGTTATTTAAAAATATTTTCCTCTATGTAGAGCTGAAGTGATATATGAATTGTAGAATGATGTATTTAAATTTTTCAATAAACCTATACATAAGGTTAGTATACCCTGAAAAATATGGGAACTTATATGATATGCATAAACCATATGAATTTTGAAGCCTATTTTTATTCTTAGTTTCAAAAAAATGGTTGACCCCCGAAAGAAATATCAGTGATATACTCCACAAAATCAGTCATTCCATCGAATGTTATGAATCTCGGATTATCATAAAGGGGTAAAGATGTATTAAAATAATCTTATTTAGGAGATGAATTCATTTTTTAGTTGTACGAGTGCATTTTGACCATCCATATATACAATATTAGTAGTAGGAGCATCTAGTAATTACATTGATACCATGTCCTATGTTATCTTCTTATGAATATCCCAAACTAGGTGTTGATGTATTCTAATGTGTTTGGAATCTTCAAAATCATTTTTGATAATAGTAAAATAGGTCAATTTATGTGATACTATAATGAAGTATAAATTAATTATCCCATTTTATATCAGGTAACATCCTATCACTAATAAGGGTTTACTGATATAGGCCTGAGTGTTTCCTCCTAAAAACATACTTAATGGGTATATTTTCCCACATCAATTATGAATTTCTCTTCATATGATTCTTTATTTTGGACTTCAAATGACAAATTTTCATTTCTTCTATAACATTTTTACCATCTGAGGTGATGTGGGGGATATGGATTTCACCATTTCTATTACTTTTCAATAGACCATGCCACTAAGGTTTTTCTCGGGTAATATTAGATGGTTCTCCCAATTCATATAATATAATTTTATGCATGGTGTGTAATCATTCCTCTAGATCAATTATTTGTTTTAAAAACACTATATATTACACCCCATTATTTTGATCCATGAATGAGTAATGTTATCAAAAAATCAGTTGGGTTGATAATATTGGGATTCTGTGATGTGAATCCTTTTATTAAAAACATAGATTTCCATGGAGGTTATATTTCCATAATTTTATATTATTTAATATAATGGATGATATAAGAGTTGATTACAATGGTAAATATTCCCAAACATTATGATAAGGGAATTATTTGGGATGATTCTACTATAGCTACTACAAACATTGCATAACAAAAAGATATTTCACCAGTTGGTGGATTAGGTGGGATACCCCACTAAGGATCATAATGTTATTAAATATTATACCTTATATATGTGGGTTTATTTATTAAACCACAATATATAAAATTAAGGAACTATAAATTTTCTAGATAATAGTTCTATGGAATTGGCCTCAATCTACTATTGTAATTCATCGATAAGACTCGTGTAAATTATTGTAACATGTATGTAATCATGACCACGAGTTGTTCTGGTGATATTCCCTCATTGTGAAATTATGTTATATTATAGAGTATAAATGAATCAATCTATCATAGGTTTCCTTGTTGGTTCCTGAAGAATTATGGTCATGAATGAGTGATGAGAAACATATTGAGATGGAGCCCTCATACAAAGATCCAGGGTGTTTTGTTGAATGTGGAGGACAATCTCAAAAACCAATATACAGTATATTTGATGATAATTTATATGCTTTGGGGAGAGACTAAAAATGATCTTATGATGGTGGATTATAACATTCGGTTATAATATTTATGTGGTGTTATCCATCATTATTTTAGTTCCCCAAATTATCTAAAAATATTTCAAATGTTGAAATAATCTCTTAATATAGGTATTAATATACCATTCAATTTGCCATATATTAATGTAGGTTCTAGGTATTATAAAATATTTTATGGTTCTTTCATTGTTGTGGTAGTCATAGCGTTTACACTAATATATGATCAAGGTTCCATCAACTTTCAGTTTTAGGAAAACTTAATTAGAGTTTGATTTCCCCTAACAATGTTGGGTAACATAGAATTTTCTAGTATTTTCATCATCGGTTATATTTTGATTCTAATGGAGGGAACAAGATACTCATTAGTTCTGTATCTTAAATGATAATTCTTGGCTAGTCAATATATTTTATAGGTAATGGTATTCAATTGGGGTAACCATTATTTTTTATATGATATTCCATTTCTTATTTTCCTATTTTTTATTATTTAAGGATTATAATGATCTCACATATTCAAATATTAGGTATCCTCATTATGACCCATGACAGAAATTATTTCACTTTCTATTAAATAAATGTATTGAAGGTAACTCTTATAGGGTTCTTGTTTTATATTCATGGATTCTTTTATAGATTTTGTATATGATAATGAATACTTATATGAAATACTAAGGGTGAAATTAATTGACTAGAATAATGGATGTGAAAGAAAAATATATATTTGAATTATATCATATATCATATTATCTATTTATTTGTTCAATATATACTTTAGTTCAATATGGGAAGGTTCTATTTAATTTTTTTCTATATAGGTATGCATTGGATGCTTATAAAATGAGGTGGGATGTGTTGTAGTGGTGGGACTATGGCTATTAAATTGTATTCCAACAGAACCATTTTAATAGAAATATAACTCACAATGTTTTGTTCCATTTAGAAAGACACATCATCCATTTAAAGTCAAATGAAAAGAACCATAATACTTACTTTTTTATTCACACGTTCATGGACAAGTCAAATTATTTTAATGTCGTGGGGTGTTTTACACTAAAGAATTGATACATAGAAAAATTTTAGTGCTAGAATTAAAATTATGTAACCATTGTCGGTTGGAATGGGAGATAAGACTAGTGGATGCACTATCATTCATTGAGAGGTGTATCTCTACATATGTAATTGTTTGAATCCATTGCAATAATCTAGATTCTAGGAACATTTTGGGTTACTATATAATAATTAAGCCTCTATAAATATTTAGAAACACATAGGACGTTATTATTATATATAATATAAAAAACCAATAGGTCATTCACAACGTCAAGATTTCACAATTAAACCACGAGAATAAAATCATATTATGTAATATATAATTAATGAATGTTGGGTCTCAAATCAAGGTATTGATGTGGGGAATATGTATGATATTTATAGTTCTGAAAAAATTTATATAAGTGGTTATCTACAACCAATATTACATGGTGGATGACTTTTTAAGGGGAACTTGTTCTACATTATTCTATAGTACCATGAATGCCTATGTTCTTTGGAAATAATTTTATTAAATATATCAAGTCAAGGGAACTTGTAAACAGAATCCTTTATGATGTGTGTCACCCCAGGTAAAATATCATTCAAAAATGGACCGTTTGTAATAGGGGAACAACAAAATTGGGAATCTTAGATTAAATATAAGACTTGTTTTTTTATGTTAGTTGGGAAGGTGTAAAAATGTTATGCATTTTAAGGATTTATATTCAAATAATATTTATATGAACCTCCATCCATGATGAAACAATGTTTGTATGATTAAAGGGTACTGGTCACATAATATTTACATGTGCATCCCTCTATGATGAATTTCTTCATGAATCACACATGAATGACCACACATTGTGGGATCAGTGATGTTTTTAAGATTTGAAGTAATAAAAACCTAGATTTCATATAGGATACATTCCCACATTCTTAGAACTAAATTCCAATGTTATGTAAGGATGTGAACCATATAATGTTTTCAAATAGATATTTCATAATCAATGAAATTTATCGTTCAAAATACAGGTTATGGAAAATTTCACATCTATTTTTCTCCCTTGATGAATTCAAAGGTGTGTTAGTGGGGTCAATTCTAGGAAACCATTCCAAAATTATTGATTTAGAATGTGTAGAAATATTTGTGAAAAATAGTTATGTAGTCTCTTAGGATATTCAATTCGAATCCAAAATAAAAACATGTCTTGTTAATGTCACACGACCATAAATAATCAACAAGATGATACATTAATGAAATATTGGGGGTCTAAATAATTATTATAAATAATCAGCACTAAGATTAAATGAATCTATTATTGTGGATATATTAATGATATGATATCATGGTTTATTACCTTTATGAAAACATAAAAAAAATTATTTCTTTTAAACATATTTCCTTCCATGATGTAAAATATTTTGATGAGTGATGATGTTTTGATGATTGAAAATATTAACTTCTATAGAAATTTTTCTTTTATAATATAATAAATCTCAAGTTATGAAATCCATAATTTTTTATCCAAGTGTCTATTTTGTCTCAACAATTATTAATATGAAGGCCAAAATATTAAATATTAGAAAAATTATTGGGTTGTTTATGAGAAATAAAAATTGTTCAAAGGACACTAAAAAATTTGATTTATGTTTACCATGACGATATTATCTGAAATGGATAAATCACAAATCCCACTCATGGTGTAATGTTTTAATAACTATGTCACAAGATTAGGTTACTTTTTTAGGCAATATATATATTTGTGGGTAAGAAGTCAAGAAATATATTCAGATCCCATTTGAATATTCCTTATGGAAAACATGACTTTTCAACCCAAGAATGAGTGTTCATATCTATGTGATTATTGTATATAGGATTATATAGAATATAATGTGGTATAAATGATTCAATTCCAACATACACATATTTGGTTGATGATTTAATTTATTATCAAACTAAATTTTTTCCATGGGCTTAGTCAAATTAATGTTACTTCATAGTTCATGATTTAATTAAAAATTTAATTCTACTCATATAAAAAAAATACGAATGAGGATGGTGGGATATAGAATTATCCAATGTCGTAACTTTTATATATTGTGGTATTTTATACATTATATAATCATCACTAATTTTTGAATAGGTTCTATTAGTGGAATCTAATTATAGTTTTTATTATTTCACTAAATAAATCTTTAGGATGAATAGATAATAATATCTATATAATTATTTCCTTGTGATTATAATATAAAAATTTTTAAGAAATATTATACCATTTACCTTTACCAGAATATATTCCAAAACTCCAACATGATAGGAAATTGAAAAATTAGATATATTTTTGGCCACTCTGGTGAGTTTATTTTATATAAAATATAAGGATGATTAGACCTAGTGATTCAAGACATTAATTGATGCATTCATGCCTCCTTGGAAAAAAATTACTAAAATCATCCCAGCAGGGAAAACAATAGTGACAGTACTGGGTTCTTATCATTTCAAATTTAATTAGGTTGGGATGAAGGATTAAATATTTTTTTGTAAAAAATATCATTAAATATCCATTAATTATTTTCCTCTATCTACACATTATTTGGAGAAAATCCATCATAGAAATATATATATATATATATATATATATGACTCATAATGAGGATATGAATAAGGAAAAAATTCATAAAAAAATGAAACTATCTCAATGATTCATTTAATTAAAAATTCACATGTTATATTAGGAAAGAGACAAGGAAATTATTAAATTTGAATTTAGTGGGAGTGGGGTGTAACACCCCGATATTTCATAGTGTGTTATTTCTTCAAAATAATTCAATAACTTGCACTACACGCAACACTGAGTTCAATCACACCATGACTTACAAAAAAAAATCCATTCAAAAGAGGTTATGAATAGTATTATCTAAATTTTATACTTTATATAATCCTTATAATTTTAGAATCCATATTATGAGTTTCTTAGATATAATGCAAGAACAAATTCATTTTCAGTATTGCACTTTTATCAACTTTTAATAGTGAACCCTTTTTAAATAAAATATATTAAACTTTTTGACTAAATGGGGACATCAAAAATTTAAAATGAAACATCCCAAGCTTCCACGGTACACTTTCTTTGAATAATACAGTAGCGTGTGTTGTACGCAACCTTGAGTTTTAACACACACCACAACCAATCAAACTAGCCGTTATGAATAGTAATACCTACTTTTTAAAATTATATATATATTATATTTTAAAATGGACTTCATCTTTGGATTCGGAATATCGAATTTAGCCTAAGGTGAAATTTTGGTACATTTCGGATAACTTTCATATTTTGATGAATAGTGAAAATTACTAAATTTTAATTAAAAACAACTTTTTTAATCAAAATAATTAATAGTGATAAATTATGAAATTTAGTGGTTTTAAAGTATATTTAGAATATATTTTTACCATTTAATATAATGTTGGTCATTTGACATAATTTTACAATTAAACCGAACATAAACATGTGTCAATCTTTTGATAGTTATTATCTCTTAAAAACACGCTTTTTGTTTTGACAGCGGGAATTAATTTTAAATTAATTTCTGCCACTTCTGTGATTTGAATTTAGGAAAATGGATTCCATATTTGGAATCAGGATGTCAAATTGTGTAAATAGGTAACTTTTATTTTTAGACATTTTGAATAATTACTGCGGTAAATATTTTATTTACCATGGTTAAGGGTAAATCCGGTAAATAAGGGTTAAAAAAAATATAATAATACTAAATTACCCTAAAACGTGTCTTAAACCTATTGGTTGATACATGGTCGACCATGAGCATCTTTGGGTCTATTTTGGGACCCCATGGATCCACTTGTAAGTGATAATGACACTTTATTTTAATTTAGTTAAAATGAATACAAAAATGACACAAGCATATATCTTTTAGAACAACAATTGTTACATAGGGTTATATATGTTGGATTTTAGATTATAAATATTCATTAGAAAGCCTAAAAAATTTCCTACGTAATGATATTTTATTTATAATTTTTAGACATTAAATGATTTATTTTATTTATGACACAATGATGATGCAGTAATTACTATAATAGTGAAAAATTAAAATAATTGATATTATAAATACCCAAATAAATATAATATGAAACTTTTAATGAATTAAACTAATTTTCTAGGATAATATGATATATTAGGATTGATTTAATTGACTTTTTGTAAGTAATCAATCTGTTATGAGTTTCACAAAAATCAACTATTGAATAGTGTCAAAATTGACATAAAAGAGTTCTTAAAACAAATATTATATTCTTAATTGATATTAAATTCATAAAAATCTAAGGTTCGGCCAAGAGACTTATATCATGATAGGTCCATCATTAATGTACCACTTGGGGGTAGCTTGGATGTATATAGTAAGTTTATTAACCATATTATATAAAAATACAAAGAGACATTGTAAAAGTGAAACTAATTAACTTAGAGTTAATACTTAAAGATAAGGTCAATATAAGTACCCAAACCTGTCTAAATTCTATTGGTTGAGTGGTTTGAGACCTATCCCCACCTTAACCGTTGAATAATAAGCTTTGGAGCCATTAGAAACCGAATATGAATTTATTATAAATTAATATTTCTAGTTTTTCCAAAGGTGCCCCTCACCCCTCATATAAAAGGGCACTCCTCCTTATCATTTCTTCACACCTTAAAAGCCTTTTGGTTCGGCCAAACTCTGCCCAAATACTCTCCCAACATCCCTCACTACAACCTAGAGGACTTAGTTTGATCAGAAAGCCAACCTAAGGATCCCTTTTGATCAAATCAAAAGGAAGAACCCGAAGAAGAGGTAATGATTTCACCACCCTTCTCCGAGTTCATTTCTTCTTCCACTTCTTCTTCCTTTGTTCTTACCATTCTAAAATAATAACTCCAGTATCTCACATATACTGTGATGTTATTATAAATATGGTACAACCATATTCAGTATTCTATCCACCCTTTGAATAACATGTCACCATACGTACGTACGTACGACTTACCGTCTCCACGTCGTGGTGTAATTGTTATTCAATATATTATTATTTGGATAGGTATAATAATGATATGTAACTCATGTAAATAATAAATATAACATGTTAATGATTCTTTATATATGATATACCATCCATTTATATATTATTTTAATATCAAAAGAATGATATTGTCGCTCGTGCGTACGTACGGACTACCGTCTCCACGAACGCGATGAGATTCATTCTCCATCGTATCCATTCAAGTATAATTATCATTTGATGATTTAAAAATGATGCTTAAGGACTTTATATCATTCTGGATATGAATAATATACAACCTATCCTTTACAAAAATGTCTTACGTAACAAAACATATAAAATAAAACAAGTAAGTTAACACCCGAAACGACGATAATTCTAAGATATTATTAACAAATGAATGTTAAAATATCATATATGATATCATATTAATATATATGATTCTTGTATAATTTAATAACAATTATTTCACCATTATACAGGAGGTTAAACTACCCCAACCAAGGAAAAGTACAAGGTAAGGGTTATTTCACAATCTCTTCATTATCCGAGGTTGTTTATACGTAATAATCTACTGGGATCTCTTTATCATCCACATCCATGTTTCTTAAAAATGTATTTCAAAACATTTTTACTATTTACTAAAATATGAGTTAAAGTCATTTATACCCTTTTTGACTTATATAAGTGGTTTATAAAGGAATCTTTCCGTCATTTTCAAAACAAGGTCCTTTTTAACCTTTTCGACAGAATTGATGTAAGAATGTTTTTTTTAACTTATACGGCGGGTGCGGTTATTTTACGCCGTTATAAAATCTTCAAAGCTTTCCTTACAAGCTTATAAGAATATTTTCAAAGAAAATGTTTTATTTTATATGGATTTTAAATGATTTCAAAATAAAAGGAGATATTTCTTTAAAAAGAATTTTGATTTCATCTATGTCAACATCCTTTGATGGATTTTAAGATTATTTGAAGTTGATTTATTATGATACAAAACTTCTATATTGTATTGAAGGTTTTGTGATATGTTTGACTATGGTTGTGCTATTTTTATACCATTCATAGTTTATGGTGAAATTATTGACATTTCGTATGCTAGTTTTAATACGAATGTTTATGTTATGTTTAAACCTTTTCATATGGGAATGCATTGGACTTAATAAGTGACGGGTGGAGCCCGCTATAGCTCCTCGATGCATCGGTAGGTCTCTTGAGACAAACTAGTGTCTTGGCACAAGGCCTTGACAAAATCTTATTTGTAGTATTGGCACGAGGCCTTGACTATGTGGTTATGATAGTCTGGCATTATGCATTCCAACATTATGAAAGTGGTTATTGATTTTTGCATGCGATTATTCGATTAGTAGAATATCCATGTGAATAAGTAAATGGCATTATTTCATTTTATTTATGCCATACCATGTTGAAAGTTCATGTTTGAAAGGCTTTTGTTTTAGTTATACATTGCCTGAAAAGTTTATTCTTATTTATGAAAGTTTCCGCTATATTGTCATCCTTACTGGGCATTTGAGCTCACCCCTTTTCTATGTTTTATTTTTCCCAAGAAGTGAAGAAGTAAGTTATGAATGACCTGCAGGGATATTATGTGGGGATATGAGTGTGGATTATGGATACAATATGTTGTTGTAGTAGTTTTTCGTTTTATGATGTAATGTAAAACTTATGAATATATCTAGTGTTTCCAAGGCTACTAAACCAATCGGTCTTTCGAGATTTGATCTTTCTTGTGATCATGCCAATGTTATGTAATAATGCACCGACTCTGGGTAACTAGGGTCGGGGCGTTACAGTTGGTATCAGAGGAAGTTTAGTACAAACCTTGGAAGCTAGATTTAGATAAACTCTGATTTGAGCACGTAGACCTAAGATGAACTTTGAGGATTAGTATAGAAGAACTTCCTAGAATTTTGGTATTGTAGAGATTTTGTGAGTTTTCCGAGCAATACATCCTTGTCTGGATACGAGCAGGTAGAGGCGGCTATGGAACATATGTACCTAGGGGTAAAACCCGAAAACACCGCTTTGAGCTAGACTCGAACAGGAACTGGTGCACGACAACGGGCCTTGCTGCACTCTTGGTTACGACACTCCCGGGGGATATGCTTAGGATAACTCTAATTTTCTTTACAAATCATTATGAAGGGTTTATGAGTATATACATCCTCAAAGAAGACATTTTTATGATTATGGATTATATCCATAAATATTTCAATTTATGTTAAGTGTTTTATAAGTATGGGATTATGTATTTTGATTCATAAACTGATCTAGTATATGCCATTGTTTAGAAATTGCGCCCAGTAGAAGGAATGAGAACTCCAGAAATGCACATGATCCAAAGAGAAGGAAGGATCATATCTTTCATGGTCTTAAGCTAGAATTTATAAGAGAAATAGTCTCCCATGTATTATCATCATATGAAGAAATAATATCATGTGTTGATAAGATAAGTAAAGAGTTTACTAAGTCATATGGCTTTGAAGGGAAGCAAGAGAAGAAAAGGATATAAGAGAGAAAGATGGATAAAGGGAAGAGGGAAAAGAAGAATTTTCCCATATGTGGTAACTGTGGAAAGAAACACCCTGGAACTTGCCTGAAAGGAATGGGAGTTTGTTATAAGTGTGGAGGAAAAAGTCACAAAGTACATGACTGCATGGGTAAGAAAATGGTTTCAAATGTACAATGCTTCATTTGCAAGGAGTTTGGACACTACGCGAACCTATGTCCTAGTCATCAGACTATGCCGCAAATGATGCTATTGGATAATAATCATGTTATGATACTACCACAGATTAAGAGGAATGATTAGAGTTATTATGTTGATTATATCAATTGAGTGTTGTATCAACAATGTACTTGTTATAATAATTATGGAGTATATAAGGATTGTACTGCAGTACCATTTCATTAAGGACTTGAGATGGTGTGGAACAATGAAAAGTGACTCAGTAGCAGGTTAAATGTCTGGAAAATATATGGTTGAGAGAATGATAAACCATAATATGGTTCTGATACCGAGGTAGTGATTTTAGAATAATACATGATTGATTTGGATAAATTATATTGGATATTTTTGACTACCTTGAAGCTGGTTAATGATTTGTCTATTCCATCATTGTTGGGGTTTAAAACATTTTTGGATTGATGAAGTATATCCAGCATTCTATATGGAATAAGGGAGCATGAATGTAAACAATAAAGATTATGGTAAATCAGGATGTTTCAGTGTATTAAAAGAATACATGATGAAGGTATTCATATGCTATTACGGGGTAAAAAGGATCTACATTATGTTTACCTTCCTTATAAATGTTGGACTGTGAGTTTGGACAGAAGTATTTTGGATAGTTCTAGTCTAGATTAATTTTGGATTTCCATAAAAGGACAACCCGGAGGTCGGGCGGCAACCCGTCGCGTCTGGCAAGGCTGCGAGACTTGGACCCGAAACCGAAGGGCGACAAGGGTGTATCACCTACCACTGGCCCATGAGATGTCCTGGATTAAATAATGTAGTTTTTATTAAAAGATCATGTAGATGAATTATAAATTCGTTTATTTTGGAACCCTATACAAATAGTGTAAATAGAATTTTTTTTACATTCTATTATCTTTTAGAGTGAAAGATGAGTTTGTGGTGGAAATTTATTAATGGATAAAACTCTAATTATAAAGTAAGTATATCTCTATATGATCTTAGCCAATCTCATAAAAAAATTCCTCAATATTAAGAAAAGAAAATTAGAACAAAAATGTTTTCCTAGATGGTACCTTAAATCATCACTAATTTATGGCTTTGGGATTGTTGGCCTTTTCATAGCCATGTTCTCTACCACTCTCAATCAGGTAATTGATGGTTAGATTTTTCTTCCATATCCATATTTTACTACATGGAACCCTAGTATGTGTTATTTTTGGTAATCTTCATACTTTCGACTCTTTATTTTAAATATAGGCCTCATTAATTCATTTTTCGATGTGGGATTTCAACTAAGATATTTTGAAACGTCAAAAATGTGTTATCCCAATACCCTATATTTTGTTGAACCAATGGTACTTCAAATCATAATAGATTGATGAGTTTAAGGACCTCAATTTTATACTTTTTTGTGATTGATGACCTCAATCACTACCTATAAATATTTACGTTTTTCCTCCAATTATATGTCTCTAATTTCTACCAATTTTCTCCTAATCAAGATCATAATTTGGTGGTGACCCTTTTCATTTCTCTTTTCCTCATATTAAGACTAAATTTTAGTAACCCAATTTCCGATGTCGGTTTTCCCACAAATATATTTTCTATTTTCAACCTATTATTTTCGAAGAACAATTTCAAATTGCGAGGACGCAATTTATTGAAGGAGGGGAGAATGTAACACCCCAAGATTTCATAGTGTGTTATTTCTTCAAAATAATTCAATAACTTGCACTACACGCAACACTGAGTTCAATCACACCATGACTTACAAAAAAAAATCCATTCAAAAGAGTTTATGAATAGTATTATCTAAATTTTAAACTTTATATAATCCTTATAATTTTAGAATCCATATTATGAGTTTCTTAGATATAATGCAAGAACAAATTCATTTTCAGTATTGCACTTTTATCAACTTTTAATAGTGAACCATTTTTAAATACAATATATTAAACTTTTTGACTAAATGGGGACATCAAAAATTTAAAATGAAACATCCCAAGCTTCCACAGTACACTTTCTTTGAATAATACAGTAGCGTGTGTTGTACGCAACCTTGAGTTTTAACACACACCACAACCAATCAAACTAGCCGTTATGAATAGTAATACCTACTTTTTAAAATTATATATATATTATATTTTAAAATGGACTTCATCTTTGGATTCGGAATATCGAATTTAGCCTAAGGTGAAATTTTGGTACATTTCGGATAACTTTCATATTTTGATGAATAGTGAAAATTACTAAATTTTAATTAAAAACAACTTTTTTAATCAAAATAATTAATAGTGATAAATTATGAATTTTAGTGGTTTTAAAGTATATTTAGAATATATATTTACCATTTAATATAATGTTGGTCATTTGACATAATTTTACAATTAAACCGAACATAAACAAGTGTCAATCTTTTGATAGTTATTATCTCTTAAAAACACGCTTTTTGTTTTGACAGCGGGAATTAATTTTAAATTAATTTCTGCCACTTCTGTGTTTTGAATTTAGGAAAATTTATTCCATATTTGGAATCAGGATGTCAAATTGTGTAAATAGGTAACTTTTATTTTTAGACATTTTGAATAATTACTGCGGTAAATATTTTATTTACCATGGTTAAGGGTAAATCCGGTAAATAAGGGTTAAAAAAATAATATTATAATAATACTAAATTACCCTAAAACATGTCTTAAACCTATTGGTTGATACATGGTCGACCATGAGCATCTTTGGGTCTATTTGGGGACCCCATGGATCCACTTGTAAGTGATAATGACACTTTATTTTAATTTAGTTAAAATGAATACAAAAATGGCACAAGCATATATCTTTTAGAACAACAATTGTTACATAGGGTTATATATGTTGGATTTTAGATTCTAAATATTCATTAGAAAGCTTAAAAAATTTCCTACGTAATGATATTTTATTTATAATTTTTAGACATTAAATAATTTATTTTATTTATGACACAATGATGATGCAGTAATTACTATAATAGTGAAAAATTAAAATAATTGATATTATAAATACCAAAATAAATATAATATGAAACTTTTAATGAATTAAACTAATTTTCTAGGATAATATGATATATTAGGATTGATTTAATTGACTTTTTGGAAGTAATCAATCTGTTATGAGTTTCACAAAAATCAACTATTGAATAGTGTCAAAATTGACATAAAAGAGTTCTTAAAACAAATATTATATTCTTAATTGATATTAAATTCATAAAAATCTAAGGATCGGCCAAGAGACTTATATAATGATAGGTACATCATTAATGTACCACTTGGGGGTCGCTTGGATGTATATAGTATGTTTATTAACCATATTATATAAAAATACAAAGAGACATTGTAAAAGTGAAACTAATTAACTTAGAGTTAATACTTAAAGATAAGGTTAATATAAGTACCCAAACCTGTCTAAATTCTATTGGTTGAGTGGTTTGCGACCTATCCCCACCTTAACCGTTGAATAATAAGCTTTGGAGCCATTAGAAACCGAATATGAATTTATTATAAATTAATATTTCTAGTTTTTTCAAAGGTGCCCCTCACCCCTCTTATAAAAGGGCACTCCCTCTTCTCATTTCTTCACATCTTCAAAGCCTTTTGGTTCGGCCAAACTCTGCCCAAATACTCTCCCAACATCCCTCACTACAACCTAGAGGCCTTAGTTTGATCATAAAGCCAACCTAAGGATCCCTTTTGATCAAATCAAAAGGAAGAACCCGAAGAAGAGGTAATGATTTCACCACCCTTCTCCAAGTTCATTTCTTCTTCCACTTCTTCATCCTTTGTTCTTACCATTCTAAAATAATAACTCCAGTATCTCACATATACTGTGATGTTATTATAAATATGGTACAACTATATTCAGTATTCTATCCACCCTTTAATAACATGTCACCATACGTACGTACGTACGGCTTACCGTATCCACGTCGTGGTGTAATTGTTATTCAATATATTATTATTTGGATGGGTATAATAATGATATGTAACTCATGTAAATAATAAATATAACATGTTAATGATTCTTTATATATGATATACCATCCATTTATATATTATTTTAATATCAAAAGAATGATATTGTCGCTCGTGCGTACGTACGGACTACCGTCTCCACGAACGCGATGAGATTCATTCTCCATCGTATCCATTCAAGTATAATTATCATTTGATGATTTAAAAATGATGTTTAAGGAATTGATATCATTCTGGATATGAATAATATACAACCTATCCTTTACAAAAATGTCTTACGTAACAAAACATATAAAATAAAACAAGTAAGTTAACACCCGAAACGACGATAATTCTAAGATATTATTAACAAATCAATGTTAAAAGATCATATATGATATCATATTAATATATATGATTCTTGTATAATTTAATAACAATTATTTCACCATTATACAGGAGTTTAACCTACCCCAACCAAGGAAAAGTACAAGGTAAGGGTTATTTCACAATCTCTTCATTATCCGAGGTTGTTTATACGTTATAATCTACTGGGATATCTTTATCATCCACATCCTTGTTTCTTAAAAATGTATTTCAAAACATATTTACTATTTAATAAAATATGAGTTAAATTCATTTATACCCTTTTTGACTTTTATAAGTGGTTTATAAAGGAATCTTTCCGTCATTTTCAAAACAAGGTCCTTTTTAACCTTTTCGACAGAATTGAGGTAAGAATGTTTTTTTTAACTTATACGGCGGGTGCGGTTATTTTATGCCGTTATAAAATCTTCAAAGCTTTCCTTACAAGCTTATAAGAATATTTTCAAAGAAAATGTTTTATTTTATATGGATCTTAAATGATTTCAAAATAAAAGGAGATATTTATTTAAAAAGAATTTTGATTTCATCTATGTCAACATCCTTTGATGGATTTTAAGATTATTTGAAGTTGATTTATTATGATACAAAACTTCTATATTGTATTGAAGGTTTTGTGATATGTTTGACTATGGTTGTGCTATTTTTATACCATTCATAGTTTATGGTGAAATTATTGACATTTCGTATGCTAGTTTTAATACGAATGTTTATGTTATGTTTAAACCTTTTCATATGGGAATGCATTGGACTTAATAAGTGATGGGTGGAGTCCGCTATAGCTCCTCGATGCATCGGTAGGTCTCATGAGACAAACTAGTGTCTTGGCACAAGGCCTTGACAAAATATTATTTGTAGTCTTGGCACGAGGCCTTGACTATGTGGTTATGATAGTCTGGCATTATGCATTCCAACATTATGAAAGTGGTTATTGATTTTTGCATGTGATTATTCGATTAGTAGAATATCCATGTGAATAAGTAAATGGCATTATTTCATTTTATTTATGCCATACCATGTTGAAAGTTCATGTTTGAAAGGCTTTTGTTTTAGTTTTACATTTCCTGAAAAGTTTATTCTTATTTATGAAAGTTTCCGCTATATTGTCATCCTTACTGGGAATTTGAGCTCACCCCTTTTCTATGTTTTATTTTTCCCAGGAAGTGAAGAAGTAAGTTATGAATGACCTGCAGGGATATTATGTGGGGATATGAGTGTGGATTATGGATAAAATATGTTTTTGTAGTAGTTTTTCGTTTTATGATGTAATGTAAAACTTATGAATATATCTAGTGTTTCCAAGGCTACTAAACCAATCGGTCTTTTGAGATTTTATCTTTCTTGTGATCATGTCAATGTTATGTAATAATGCACCGACTCTGGGTAACTAGGGTCGGGGTGTTACAGTTGGTATCAGAGGATGTTTAGTACAAACCTTGGAAGCTAGATTTAGATAAACTCTGATTAGAGCACGTAGACCTAAGATGAACTTTGAGGATTAGTATAGAAGAACTTCCTAGAATTTTGGTATTGTAGAGATTTTGTGAGTTTTCCGAGCAATACATCCCTGTCTGGATACGAGCAGGTAGAGGCGGCTCTGGCACAGATGTACCTAGGGGTAAAACCCGAAAACACCGCTTTGAGCTAGACTCGAACGGGAACTGGTGCACGACAACGGGCCTTGCTGCACTCTTGGTTACGACACTCCCGGGGGATATGCTTCGGATAACTCTAATTTTCTTTACAAATCATTATGAAGGGTTTATGAGTATATACATCCTCAAAGAAGACATTTTTATGATTATGGATTATATCCATAAATATTTCAATTTATGTTAAGTGTTTTATAAGTATGGGATTATGTATTTTGATTCATAAACTGATCTAGTGTATGCCATTGTTTAGAAATGGCGCCCAGTAGAAGGAATGAGAACTCCAGAAATGCACATGATCCAAAGAGAAGGAAGGATCATATCTTTCATGGTCTTAAGCTAGAATTTATAAGAGAAATAGTCTCCCATGTATTATCATCATATGAAGAAATAATATCATGTGTTGATAAGATAAGTAAAGAGTTTACTAAGTCCTATGGCTTTGAAGGGAAGCAAGAGAAGAAAAGGATATAAGAGAGAAAGATGGATAAAGGGAAGAGGGAAAAGAAGAATTTTCCCATATGTGGTAACTGTGGAAAGAAACACCCTGGAACTTGCATGAAAGGAATGAGAGTTTGTTATAAGTGTGGAGGAAAAGGCACAAAGTACATGACTGCATGGTTAAGAAAATGGTTTCAAATGTACAATGCTTCATTTGCAAGGAGTTTGGACACTACGCGAACCTATTTCCCAGTCATCAGACTATGCCGCAAATGATGCTATTGGATAATAATCATGTTATGATACTACCACAGATTAAGAGGAATGATTAGAGTTATTATGTTGATTATATCAATTGAGTGTTGTATCAACAATGTACTTGTTATAATAATTATGGAGTATATAAGGATTGTACTGCAGTACTATTTCATTAAGGACTTGAGATGGTGTGGAACAAAGAAAAGTGACTCAGTAGCAGGTTAAATGTCTGGAAAATATATGGTTGAGAGAAAGATAAACCATAATATGGTTCTGATACCGAGGTAGTGATTTTAGAATAATACATGATTGATTTGGATAAATTATATTGGATATTATTGACTACCTTGAAGCTGGTTAATGATTTGTCTATTCCATCATTGTTGGGGTTTAAAACATTTTTGGATTGATGAAGTATATCCATCATTCTATATGGAATAAGGGAGCATGAATGTAATCAATAAAGATTATGGTAAATCAGGATGTTTCAGTGTATTAAAAGAATACATGATGAAGGTATTCATATGCTATTACGGGGTAAAAAGGATCTACATTATGTTTACCTTCCTTATAAATGTTGGACTGTGAGTTTGGACAGAAGTATTTTGGATAGTTCTAGTCTAGATTAATTTTGGATTGCCATAAAAGGACAACACGGAGGTCGGGCGGCAACCCGTCGCGTCCGGCAAGGCTGCGAGACTTGGACCCGAAACCGAAGGGCGACAAAGGTGTATCACCTACCACTGGCCCATGAGATGTCCTGGATTAAATAATGTAGTTTTTATTAAAAGATCATGTAGATGAATTATAAATTCGTTTATTTTGGAACCATATACGAATAGTGTAAATAAAATTTTTTTTTACATTCTATTATCTTTTAGAGTGAAAGATGAGTTTGTGGTAGAAATTTATTAATGGATAAAACTCTAATTATAAAGTAAGTATATCTCTATATGATCTTAGCCAATATCATAAAAAAAATTCCTCAATATTAAGAAAAGAAAATTAGAACATAAATGTTTTCCTAGATGGTACCTTAAATCATCACTAATTTATGGCTTTGGGATTGTTGGCCTTTTCATAGCCATGTTCTCTACCACTCTCAATCAGGTAATTGATGGTTAGATTTTTCTTCCATATCCATATTTTACTACATGGAACCCTAGTATGTGTTATTTTTGGTAATCTTCATACTTTCGACTCTTTATTTTAAATAGAGGCCTCATTAATTCATTTTTCGATGTGGGATTTCAACTAAGATATTTTGAAACGTCAAAAATGTGTTATCCCAATACCCTAAATTTTGTTGAACCGATGGTACTTCAAATCATCATAGATTGATGAGTTTAAGGACCTCAATTTTATAATTTTTTGTGATTGATGACCTCAATCACTACCTATAAATATTTACGTTTTTCCTCCAATTATATGTCTCTAATTTCTACCAATGTTCCCCTAATCAAGATCATAATTTGGTGGTGACCCTTTTCATTTCTCTTTTCCTCATATTAAGACTAAATTTTAGTAACCCAATTTCCGATGTCGGTTTTCCCACAAATATATTTTCTATTTTCAACCTTTTATTTTCGAAGAACAATTTCAAATTGCGAGGACGCAATTTATTGAAGGAGGGGATAATGTAACACCCCAAGATTTCATAGTGTGTTATTTCTTCAAAATAATTCAATAACATGCACTACACGCAACACTGAGTTCAATCACACCATGACTTACAAAAAAAAATCCATTCAAAAGAGTTTATTAATAGTATTATCTAAATTTTAAACTTTATATAATCCTTATAATTTTAGAATCCATATTATGAGTTTCTTAGATATAATGCAAGAACAAATTCATTTTCAGTATTGCACTTTTATCAACTTTTAATAGTGAACCCTTTTTAAATACAATATTTTAAACTTTTTGACTAAATGGGGACATAAAAAATTTAAAATGAAACATCCTAAGCTTCCACGGTACACTTTCTTTGAATAATACAGTAGCGTGTGTTGTACGCAACCTTGAGTTTTAACACACACCACAACCAATCAAAATAGCCGTTATGAATAGTAATACCTACTTTTTAAAATTATATATATATATATTATATTTTAAAATGGACTTCATCTTTGGATTCGGAATATCGAATTTAGCCTAAGGTGAAATTTTGGTACATTTCGGATAACTTTCATATTTTGATGAATAGTGAAAATTACTAAATTTTAATTAAAAACAACTTTTTTAATCAAAATAATTAATAGTGATAAATTATGAATTTTAGTGATTTTAAAGTATATTTAGAATATATTTTTACCATTTAATATAATGTTGGTCATTTGACATAATTTTACAATTAAACCGAATATAAACAAGTGTCAATCTTTTGATAGTTATTATCTCTTAAAAACACGCTTTTTGTTTTGACAGCGAGAATAAATTTTAAATTAATTTCTGCCACTTCTGTGTTTTGAATTTAGGAAAATGGATTCCATATTTGGAATCAGGATGTTCAAATTGTGTAAATAGGTAACTTTTATTTTTAGACATTTTGAATAATTACTGCGGTAAATATTTTATTTACCATGGTTAAGGGTAAATCCGGTAAATAAGGGTTAAACAAATAATATTATAATAATACTAAATTACCCTAAAACGTGTCTTAAACCTATTGGTTGATACATGGTCGACCATGAGCATCTTTGGGTCTATTTTGGGACCCCATGGATCCACTTGTAAGTGATAATGACACTTTATTTTAATTTAGTTAAAATGAATACAAAAATGACACCAGCATATATCTTTTAGAACAAAAATTGTTACATAGGGTTATATATGTTGGATTTTAGATTATAAACATTAATTAGAAAGCTTAAAAAATTTCCTACGTAATGATATTTTATTTATAATTTTTAGACATTAAATAATTTATTTTATTTATGACACAATGATGATGCAGTAATTACTATAATAGTGAAAAATTAAACTAATTGATATTATAAATACCCAAATATATATAATATGAAACTTTTAATGAATTAAACTTATTTTCTAGGATAATATGATATATTAGGATTGATTTAATTGACTTTTTGGAAGTAATCAATCTGTTATGAGTTTCACAAAAATCAACTATTGAATAGTGTCAAAATTGACATAAAAGAGTTCTTAAAACAAATATTATATTCTTAATTGATATTAAATTCATAAAAATCTAAGTATCGGCCAAGAGACTTATATCATGATAGGTCCATCATTAATGTACCACTTGGGGGTCGCTTGGATGTATATAGTAAGTTTATTAACCATATTATATAAAAATACAAAGAGACATTGTAAAAGTGAAACTAATTAACTTAGAGTTAATACTTAAAGATAAGGTTAATATAAGTACCCAAACCTGTCTAAATTCTATTGGTTGAGTGGTTTGCGACCTATCCCCACCTTAACCGTTGAATAATAAGCTTTGGAGCCATTAGAAACCGAATATGAATTTATTATAAATTAATATTTCTAGTTTTTCCAAAGGTGCCCCTCACCCCTCTTATAAAAGGGCACTCCTCCTTCTCATTTCTTCACACCTTCAAAGCCTTTTGGTTCGGCCAAACTCTGCCCAAATACTCTCCCAACATCCCTCACTACAACCTAGAGGCCTTAGTTCGATCAGAAAGCCAACCTAAGGATCCCTTTTGATCAAATCAAAAGGAAGAACCCGAAGAAGAGGTAATGATTTCACCACCCTTCTCCAAGTTCATTTCTTCTTCCACTTCTTCTTCCTTTGTTCTTACCATTCTAAAATAATTACTCCAGTATCTCACATATACTGTGATGTTATTATAAATATGGTACAACCATATTCAGTATTCTATCCACCCTTTGAATAACATGTCACCATACGTGCGTACGTACGGCTTACCGTCTCCACGTCGTGGTGTAATTGTTATTCAATATATTATTATTTGGATGGGTATAATAATGATATGTAACTCATGTAAATAATAAATATAACATGTTAATGATTCTTTATATATGATATACCATCCATTTATATATTATTTTAATATCAAAAGAATGATATTGTCGCTCGTGCGTACGTACGGACTACCGTCTCCACGAACGCGATGAGATTCATTCTCCATCGTATCCATTCAAGTATAATTATCATTTGATGATTTAAAAATGATGTTTAAGGACTTGATATCATTCTGGATATGAATAATATACAACCTATCCTTTACAAAAATGTCTTACGTAACAAAACATATAAAATAAAACAAGTAAGTTAACACCCGAAACGACGATAATTCTAAGATATTATTAACAAATCAATGTTAAAAGATCATATATGATATCATATTAATATATATGATTCTTGTATAATTTAATAACAATTATTTCACCATTATACAGGAGGTTAACCTACCCCAACCAAGGAAAAGTACAAGGTAAGGGTTATTTCACAATCTCTTCATTATCCGAGGTTGTTTATACGTAATAATCTACTGGGATCTCTTTATCATCCACATCCATGTTTCTTAAAAATGTATTTCAAAACATTTTTACTATTTACTAAAATATGAGTTAAAGTCATTTATACCCTTTTTGACTTTTATAAGTGGTTTATAAAGGAACCTTTCCGTCATTTTCAAAACAAGGTCCTTTTTAACCTTTTCGACAGAATTGATGTAAGAATGTTTTTTTTAACTTATACGGCGGGTGCGGTTATTTTACGCCGTTATAAAATCTTCAAAGCTTTCCTTAAAAGCTTATAAGAATATTTTCAAAGAAAATGTTTTATTTTTTATGGATCTTAAATGATTTCAAAATAAAAGGAGATATTTCTTTAAAAAGAATTTTGATTTCATCTATGTCAACATCCTTTGATGGATTTTAAGATTATTTGAAGTTGATTTATTATGATACAAAACGTCTATATTGTATTGAAGGTTTTGTGATATGTTTGACTATGGTTGTGCTATTTTTATACCATTCATAGTTTATGGTGAAATTATTGACATTTCGTATGCTAGTTTTAATACGAATGTTTATGTTATGTTTAAACCTTTTCATATGGGAATACATTGGACTTAATAAGTGACGGGTGGAGCCCGCTATAGCTCCTCGATGCATCGGTAGGTCTCATGAGACAAACTAGTGTCTTGGAACAAGGCCTTGACAAAATCTTATTTGTAGTCTTGGCACGAGGCCTTGACTATGTGGTTATGATAGTCTGGCATTATGCATTCCAACATTATGAAAGTGGTTATTGATTTTTGCATGCGATTATTCGTTTAGTAGAATATCCATGTGAATAAGTAAATGGCATTATTTCATTTTATTTATGCCATACCATGTTGAAAGTTCATGTTTGAAAGGCTTTTGTTTTAGTTATACATTGCCTGAAAAGTTTATTCTTATTTATGAAAGTTTCCGCTATATTGTCATCCTTACTGGGCATTTGAGCTCACCCCTTTTCTATGTTTTATTTTTCCCAGGAAGTGAAGAAGTAAGTTATGAATGACCTGCAGGGATATTATGTGGGGATATGAGTGTGGATTATGGATACAATATGTTGTTGTTGTAGTTTTTCGTTTTATGATGTAATGTAAAACTTATGAATATATCTAGTGTTTCCAAGGCTACTAAACCAATCGGTCTTTCGAGATTTGATCTTTCTTGTGATCATGCCAATGTTATGTAATAATGCACCGACTCTGGGTAACTAGGGTCGGGGCGTTACATGGGGGATAGGTGAAAGCTATTCAGTTCATCCCTAAAGGGGCTAAAATATCATCATTGAAGAGGATATAATAAAATTACAAAGTTACAATTCATATCTGAAAGAACAGAATATTCCACTTCATTTTATAACAATGAATGTATATTTTAGAAAATTAACATTGATTCCTAGATGAGAAATTTAGGGGTTATAGTTAATGCATGTTTTTTCTCCCTCGAACCATGACAAGAATCCATAAAAAACCTATCAAAAACTAGGGAGCTAAACTAGTGCTTTTCCCCATTGAGCTATCTAATTCATTCAGTATCCCTTAAATTAAAGAAATTTGTTATTTTTATTTTCTAGGATAGAAAATATAGAAGTTGTAGAGTTTGATTGATTACATATATTAATCTATGAAATTAAATTATGTGGGAGAAGAACACACATAAGAAGTTATAAAGTCGTATAGTTGGTATTTAGGTGAATCTAAATGGGTTAAATCAAAATTATATCTTATGGTAAAATACCAATTCATTCATATTAATTACTATAATTCATCCAAATACATTTCATTATTTTTAAAACATGATAATACCATTTTACTACTGGGTCTACAGGAACACTATTCTCTCATTTATCCACCTAGGTGAGGGAGGAAGAGAACTCTGTAATGGATGTATCTATCATGAAAAGGCTCTCATAAGTAATTTCTTTCCAATCAAATTATCAATGCACACATTTTTATTAGTATGGTTAATGATTCAATATTATAAGTGATTTAATGTGAAAGAAGATGATGATTAAAAAAATTATATAAAATTAAAATTTATAACATATTCATCAAATTTATACATATATTTCATTACGAGAATTAGGTAATCCCTTTTTAATTAATTAAAATAATTAAATAAGACCATTATGATTACCTTATAAACCACAAATTGTGCTATATTAATACAATTTTATAATATATAGAAATAATATTTAATCAAAAATGTAGAAACAAAAAGGTATTACATTTAGAAGGAGAAAATTTCACTAAAAGAAGAATAATATTGTATGACTAAATTGAGGAAAAAAATGAATAATGAGATGTATACTTGGATAAACCCCCTATGTGGAAATTAAAAATATGGGTTTTTCTATCCCATTAAATATATAAAAAATGTTACACAATTCTATTATTTTGAGTGAAAATAATGTTGTAACAGAAATAATTATCTATTTTAAATCTTCCTCCACATGTATTACTCAAGGAAAATTCGTCTATTATGTTGAAACATAATCAATGAGAAGATAACACCTTGGAATGGATTTATCTAGTTCATCAATATTCAATGGTGGAGTAAAAAGTATTATTTTATGTAGCATGGATAATATGTTATCAATATACTTAACTCCTTAGAGTAAGCTTGTTTACATTGTTGGAAACAGCTCGAAGTGGTTCTAAAAAGCATCAATGAAATTTGGGGATTAATTTTAAAACTAGTGGATCGAAATATTTATCATGTAATTTGATAATCTGAGACTTGGAAATATTCCATAATGGCTTTGGGAAGATATAATAAACCTGAAAACATAGAACATAATGTCTCCGTAATACTCACTATAAAGGATCATTTACATTGAATCATTAATAAATCATTGTTTCTTCTTTTAATCTACCATAACACCTTCCTATTTTGTTTTTATTCTTAATTTATTCCTATGAGAGGGTTTTTTTGGTTCACCATTTATAAAATGTGAATTTTTTTAGTTAATCTCTCACTAAGAGAAGTTCATTCTGAAATACGGTAATTTGGGGTACTCATCTTTAATCTATTAAAAACATTCATTAAATAGTTTTTTAATCACAAATAAGTTTCATTTAAGTATTTTAATATGAAATTACCTTATTCTAGATTAATGATTTTAATGAAGTAGCTAGGAGTTGTGGAGTTGATCTCATATAATATCATTCTCCTTCATTTAATCACATGAACTTTTGGAAGAGTGGGATTTAATCACACATGGACCCTTGTAATTGTGAAATAATCACACAATAAATTAAATAGTTTCATTCTAATATTACATAAATTTATTGAAATTATTTTTAATCATTTGTGTCTCTTTAAATTATCTATTTTCAATATGAATATGTTGTTTCATAAAAAAATAAAATGTTTGTGAAATATTCGAGATGCCTATGGGGTAAAAATCATTAATGGGTTACTATGGATCACCTTTTATTTTGGTGTGACTATGAATGTGTAGTTTTGAGCTTATTTGTGGAGTTTAATACTCTCTTTAATCTCAAAATTGTAGATATACCATTTTTAGATATGTGATATCATGTCTTGGGGGGGTAGAGGCCCGTAGAAGATGACTTATACCATGATCATGCATGCCATGTGATGGTGCATCTGGAAGGACAAAAACATGGCAATGCATGATAGGTTTTGTTCTTAAAGATTATCCATTGTAATTATAACTATGAACATTTTTCCCGATATGGATTTTATCTTTAGCAACTAGAGGGAGGCTCCCTCTCTTTGACGTCCTCAAAAGAGCTCTAACATCCACCATCCTACTCCCACCTGTGTCAAAAGCTAATAGATTCAATAGAAATTCCTTCTAAGTTATAAAAACACAATATGAATGGATCATATAGCTTGGGTATGATCCTTGGAGGTGGTTTTGTGTGTGACTTCCATGGTTTGGTTAGTCCGGACTTTTCCTCTTGTATGGGGAAAATATCATATCTTCATGCCAAGGAAAAGGAAATGAATCTTGGATTAATCCAATGTCATGAGTGGAGGATCACAATAGTGGAGGCTTAAAAAACTCAAAAATACTCAATGATGTCATGCCTGTCATTTTTCCAACATCTTAGTCAATATCCTATATAATTAGAAAGTGTAGGGCTTGCTTACCAACACCGCCAATGTGGTTCACTCCAGGCATGAGGGTATTCATGTTGTGAACTACTTTTCCTCTCAAGATTTCATTGGCCCATATACCATATTATTCATAATGTACCCATATTGAAACATTGGGTGGTGGGGTCAATCTTTTTAAATGGGATACCCTTGACCATCACTCTTTCCTGCATCCTTAGGTGATAGTTGTGGTCAGATGTTTGCCCATTTGTTTTCATTTCTATAATACTAAAAATATACATTAATTTTGATAAAAATGTATAAAATTAAAATAAACATCACATTAAACTTTAGTTCTATATTATTTTAATTATATAAATATTGTAAGTGATTCCCTAAATAAAATAATATTTCATGGAATATTTTATGTAAAAAAATAATTTATAATTATAGCATATTTTATTTTATCACTCCTATACATATAGTCCATTTCACCATTTGTACATTTTTAAGAATTGAATGGAACGTATTCGTTTGACATAGTTCAGAAACATTTACCAAACATGATAAATAAACATTATATAATCATTTTTTGGAACATTATCAAGATTCATATATGTGTTAAACTAACATTATCATATTATATTAACTATCGATTCCTAATTATTCCACTAGTAAATCAAATTACATGAGATTTTACCATCATCACTCTTGGAACATAAGAAATTGAGTTTTTCTCGTTCACAAAATGAATGTAATTTACTATATTCTTGGTAAAATCATAAATTATATAGTTAGAAGTTAAAATATGATACTCATGAGAATTTTTAACATCATTTTATAAGATTTGGGTATATTACGATTAGATGAAAAAAATCCTTAGAATAAGAGGATATCCAACCTCTAAATCGTAATGTATTTTATATTTCATTCAATGTAATACATTTAATATAAAATATATCATCTAAACCAATATTCATATATGACCCCAATCTATTTTTTACGCTTTTTCCCTCATTGTGTATAAAAAATAGATTTTAATTGTGATTTTTCGATTGAATGATTTCATTAATAATACATAGCACATTAAAATCCAATGTCATCAAACATAAATAAAGGGATGATTTTGTTTTAATTCTTGTTTTATTACAATCATGAAATATATTACTTAATGGATATTTCAACAAAGATCATAATATCTCTTAAATAGGTGATAAAAATAATGGATTATTGTTTCATGGAATAAAAATTCATTTCTATAATACATAATAAATTTTAATTACAATAATATAATAAATCACTCACATCAACATTCTATAGTAATATTATAGATTCTATCCACACTATAATTAAATGTCTCTTATATTCATGATTTATCATATTACATTACTAACCAAAGAAAATTATATTCCATATGACTATAAATAGTGTCAAATAGTCCATTCCCATGACCATTTTTTTGTCTCTTAATGTTGTGGTCTTGAAAATATTGAATATTATTTATGTTTTTCTCTAAAATTAGCATTAGGAATGTAGGTATCGATGGAATAGTTTATCACAAATAGATGAAACCATTAGGGATAAAGTCATTAACATGATCAATTTGTAGGAGAGTATGTATTTATTATAGTCAATGAAGGCCTAAAAAATTATTGAAGGGCATAAATTATGTGTGAGAGTCATGTATAACAGGTAGGGATATGGGGACCTAATCAGATCTAAGGATTAGGGAATAACAAATTCAATCTATTTCTGCATGGAAAACTATTTTTCTATTCTGAATAATCGTTTATTGTTTATAATTGTATATGAGGGTTTAATATTTAGAGATATATTGTGTAGTTAACCCACTATACTTCTTTTTCTACCCAGTTTCTACAATCATATTCATTGAATCTTAACTTTATCCATGTTTATTAAATTCCACTATCAATACTAAATAAATAATGCGCATCAATGTCATTAAAATATAATATCTGTATAATGACTATTTTTTCACAACTTCTAGATCAATATATTCCAATAAATTTAATTTTCATGTGTTTCCACATTCTACTTAAGGATAATACAGTATGAATCATCAGATTTAGGTTTAAATGTTTAAAAAAAAATTTATTTCATATTTAGAATATTAAAAACCATATGATCACAATTATTATAGTAGTTAATAGAAAAAAGTTAATCATGTTTCTATATGTTATTTTTGTTTGGATTCAAATGTGGAGATCCTTACTCTAAACTCTTTCAAAGTAAAATAGGAAAAGACTAAGTGTCTTATTCATGGTAATTTCCTGGTAATATGATTTAGGAATGAATCCATGAATATTTCTAGGCACATCTACTATCGAGGGGGGGGGGGTCTAATAATGAATTTGAGATAAAATGACACTGCATTGTTTTGGTACAATATTTTTTTTCATCTTGTATACATGGATTAATGAAACATTTTTGGAAAAACATTGTTATCTACTCTACCTATCAGTTAAAGTTAGATCAATCATTATATAAAACGGTGCATAGAATTAATCGATTAGTATGACCCACTTTCTAATAAAAAATATCCTTATATTCAGTGATGAAGGTTATAACATCTTAGATCGAGGTTTCATTGTTAAATGGAGTTCTTATATGAATGTCATGAAGCTGAACATAGATAGATCATGTGAGGAACGAATCACGTGAAGAAAAAATAACATTAGAAAACTATGGTTTTGTTTTCCTGTAATTCCTATAACACTAAGGCCGTGAAACATCTTTTATTATTGAAACAATATCCACAATTAGTGTCATACAATTTTGTATACCCAAGAGCATTATATTAGTTAAGGATGAAATAAGATTCTCTATGGATTATAAAATTATTCCTACTATATCACCACCCATTTTCAAATAGTATATATGATTAGAGTGTGAAGGAAGGAACCTTGAAATCATATAGAGAACCATTATAAGTCAAATGAGGAGAAATATGGATGCTATAACACTAACTTGAAAATGAAAGAAAGATGACAATATATTTAATTATATTTTATACCAAGTCAATACCAAATGACTATTTAGCTATTTTAAAATGAAATTATTATAAGTGATCTTAATCATAAATGGAGAAAAATGGTGTAATACTATGATATTGGGTAGAAACTGTAAATATTATTCACTTATTCAAAAACTCATGGTGATAAAATTTCTAGGTAAATTTTTTATATCTATGGGGACAATCTAGGAATAACTTTATCCCAATCATCCTTCCACCGACTTGGATCCCAAGGATATTTTTTATATGATGTAAATTGTGTGGTGATATTTTTTCTCTAATAGTAATCCCCAATATAAATATTGATGATACATTCTAAGTGAAACAAATAGGATTGATTTCTTATATCCAATTTGGTTATTGATGTAATATCCATGTAAATGATATAGTTTATGGTGTTGGTAATAATTTTATTATAATATTTCCTCAAGAAAAAGTTTCTAAAGATCACTATAAGTGGATATGAATGATAAAATAAGGTTATGGATAATCAATCAAAATCAAATTCTAAATTCTGGATTCGATGAATATATGATTCATGAGGAATGATTTATTAATACTTGGGATAAAATAGATTTAAATTTTTAAGAAATTATTAATTATAAAACACATAAAAAAGATTCTAATTAATTAAACACTACACTTGGTGCATAGTAAAGGTTTATAAATTTTTTTGGAAGGATTTTTTGATGTCCTATTAATATTAAGAGTTTTTTTTACATTTTATTGGTTTGTATTATCACACATCCCATAAATGTAGATTATTACTCAATAAAATTATATCTTTTTAGATTAAAAAAATTAAATTTGATATTAAAATGATATATATAACTTGACATTATTTTATAAATCTAATGAATCATAAGAAGCCCAAAATAAAATAGTTTTGATATAAATTATACTATGAAGAATGTTTTGAATAAAATACTCATATATATATATATATATGTATGTCATAAATTTGAGTTAAATAAATTTATATATTTAATAATGAACTATAATTACCTAGTTTCAATATGAAATTTACCATTAATGGTATATTAAGTGTGATATTGTGTAACACATGTATTACTGATCTTTAAAAAATATAATAAATTGTTAAAATATTATTTTTTAGATATGAAATTTATAATAATCTTTTTTGGATTGGCATGCATGAATTGAACTAAAATTATTTCTATATGGTGATAAAAACACCTTATTTAGTCATTGGATTTGATAAATAGTGAGGAGACCCAAGATACCCATACCATTACTTAACATTATTACTATATGTTAATCATTATATCTTATAAAAAATACACAACCCGAAGAACTAATGGTTTAGAGTAATTGAGGATAAACTATATGAAGAACTAATTTTATGATAAATTTTTACATTTATCATTAATTATACCACAAAAAACTCTGTTATTAGCTTCACATAATTTACACTCATGTTGATAAAAATGTTTACTTGAATCACAAGAATATCGGTGAGATAAAATTCAAATTATGGGTAATTATAAGTTTAAATGATTAATTATATGAAAAAATTATAAGATGATAATATTTTTATAATCAAGGTAGATTGAAATAAATTAAGATAATTACACCCAGATTAGAATAGAAGAAAAATCACGAGTCATGTAATAATTCTTAGATATTTAATATGTTGTGTCTGGTGTTCAAATAGAAGAGGTGCATGATTTTATCATCGCATCTCCCCATGTATCAGTATTGAGGACGACATTTCCAAACAACATATTGATTATATTTAGATAATGGTTGAGGAGGATTTTTGGGGAATCAATTAGTTGGATTCAAAACCTTGACAACGTTTTTTGCTCCATGTAAAATATTGAGGAACTTGTCCATAATTGTTTGTTATAGTCTCAAGATTCACCATGGGGATGATTGCGCTCTTCCTTGAAGAGGAATTTATTCTCTTATATTTATATCGATTTAAAATGCATGTCTCAAGGAAAAATTTCTTTTCTAACATCTTTAGAAATTGAATGGTCATGATGATCCAAGGGTCACTGAAATTTTTAGACATTTGAAACATGATTTTGGTGTCCATATATATGTAGTAGAGGATCAAGAAGAGGATCTATTATATCAATATACTATTTCTCCTTATTCATCTGTGACTGTGTATAATAGGGGAATAATCAATCAGTATATGTTTTACCATGGTATTAGATTAAATCAAGATATTAATTTTCCTCTAGATTCAAACCCATCTTCTTCATCTCTTGTGGCTCCAGTCCATAATACAACAAGTTTTAAGAAATTAGGACACCTATATTTTAGGATGCACCTATATAGTAAGGTCATGTAACCAACCATGGAAGTGTGTCACATGAGTCTAGTGAGGGAGGTCCTAGATGATATAAGGTGATGGAGGTTATATGGTAATAAATTTATAATGTGATCAAGCCCAATTCAAGAAGAGACATGGTAGTTTTCAAGATTAACAATCACTTTGAAGCTATATTATATTAAGGGTGTGTTTATGAGTAGGAAAAGTATAATAATCCCTCTCCAGTAGTGTATTATAAGCTTCAAACCATGTTCGAGAGAAGGGGCTACTAGGGAAGATTTGGAAATTCAATCTCTAGTAACAAAGGAGTATCTATCAGGTGACCGGGTTTTCTATAAGGTTGATTATTATGTTTATATTTCTAGGAAAATATCTACAATTAGTGTAGAGGAAATGAGATATTGAGAGCTTATCAGACAATGTAAGGATAACGGGTAGAATGGGAATTGGGATTTGGTGGGATATATTGTGGATAAAGGGATGAAAACTAAATGGAGGAACGAAAACTCCTAAATGTTTATTCCTTTTCTCATAAAATTAGTTTAAATGGTCGTGGTTTTGTAATGTGATTCAATGCCTCAATAATAGGAATGAATACAGGATTTTCTTCTAAGAAATCGAATATTAAATGTAATTTGTGGTGACAATAAGGATTTAGATAATGCTGGGGTGACTGGAATAGAATATGTAGAGAAAGAGAAATACCCTGATTTAATTATTCACTATAAGAAATAAATAAGGCAAAAAAATAAAACACAATTCCCCAATGGAAAAAATTTATATATTATTTGAAATAGATTATTGTACTGATGTTAATTGGTAGAAAAGGTCTGGTATCAACACAAAATATTTTATTTTGGTGTGGGGTTCAATGAAAATAATATTAATGTGTTTGAGTATATATAGACTTAGGAGAATATCACTACTCATTTTGAAGACATAATTTGGGATGAAGAATCTGTGAATGTCAAATAATATCAATGGGTACCATACATGGTAATCAATTATAATAATCTTTGTCTTTTTTTATCTATTTTAGGATTTCCTTCGGTGTTGACTATTCTTTGGAATTGGACTACCTCGGTTAACAAATTTTTCCTCAAATGTTTATTTGAATAATGAAAAATATTTTCTCTATAAAAAGTATTTCATACCATTTTAAAATAGAACGATACATTTAAGTCATTAATAATATTATCTATAATCATAAAAATAAACCAATGGTAACTAAATTGTTATAAAAATATATTCAGAAACATTATTGGAAAGTACCCATAAATAATGATTTTAAAGAATATTGTATATACACTATATAGATACAAATAATATATAATTAACTCAATAATATCAAAAATTAATCAATTTATATAATTTTGGTGAATACCATATAATTAAATAAAATAAATATATATAGAATTCAATGCAAAACAGAATTCAAAGAAATACATATTTATACAAAATGAATGATTAGGTATGAAAATATGTAGTAATATATTTCTTGGAGTTTCACACCCCAAAATAATATAATATAATTTATGACGGTAATTAATGAAAAATAATATATTATGAAATAAAAACCATTGTTATAAATATGATAATAGTATCCAAACAATATAATAAATTTTCATATATATTTTTGACTTATTTTAAAATTGTAAATATTACAAGATACATTCCATTGATTATTTTGAAAAAATTATGTGAAAATATTAAAAAATAATAATTTTTAAAAACAATCATAATTAACTTGTCTATGTAATATAATAATGGCATATTTTAGGAACTTATCTACTATAGATAAATCAACTGATCGTAGATTAATTGTATTAATATTTTAATATAACCCTGAGGAAACCATCATCATCAAAATCGATAAGTAACTATTATTTATCAAAAAAGGGGAGGAAAAGATAAAGGTCTCCTGAGATAACACATAATATCATTTAATAAACTAATTCATATCATTTTTAAAAAAAAAATCCAACATGCAAAAAAATCGAAAATTAATATGAGAATTATTCTTTAAATTGGCATAATTTTTTGGGGTTGAAATCGGTCATAGAACGTTATTTGAATTAAAAAATAATTTTTACATGATATGAAAGGATATTAATATACAATAAGGTATATACGTAAGAATTTAATTAATAATTAAATAATTAAATATCATTACTCAATAGAAAACGTCTTGGGTTATCAATACCATTTATAGATAATGAAAATGTTTACTATAAACACCATGAAAGAGAGGAAATTAGGTTAAACACAAAATATTATGAATAAAAATATTTCAAGATATTATATAGCTATATATTAGTATACACTCCATTAAAATGAAATTTAGTGGAATAAACATTTCTCGAGGAAATGAGTTTAAGGCTAAACACCCTTAGAAAAATTATTGAATACCATTAAAGATATTTGACCCAATGTGTGATAAAAACAATAATTATCCAGTATTTATTATCATAATTTATTCTTAGAAAAAAAAATATATTTCATTTTTAATCATCTATTATTAATATATTAATTTTTCATTTTAATATATTTAGTGAATTTTATTAGCTTTGATTGTTTTTTGTACAACTTTCATTATAGTTTGTTTGATTTGTGTTTATATATTCAAATTTCATAATGTGTTGATCGTTATATGTACTGTAATATATTTTTTATAAATATTTATTATGTTCTATTTTCCTTCTATAATATTTTTAGTTATAATTCATGAAAATATAACAAATATAAATCATTTTTTCAATAATTTTTTATGATCATTGTTGATACATAATAATGTGTTAAAAATGTATATATAAATTATAGAATCATAAAAAATTTATCACTAATTTCAATTAATACTATTACTTATGTTTCTATTTTCATACATCGTATAATTTTATATACTAATCATGGAGGAGGTTAAGTTGGCCATAATAAGTAGTACCTATATTCATTGTGTGATTATGGTGTGTAATGTCATTCTGTAAGGAAAATATCAATATAAAACAACTATAAAATATTTATACAAGTGTTTTTAAAGAGTTGTAATATATTTTAATAGAGATGGATATATACTAAATGAATTTATAGAATATAAGTAACTAAAAAGACCCAGTTTTTTCGATGTAAGTCTTTGGAATCTTTCTACATATATTTCCATAGCTATGTGTGAAGACTACGTGTGATTTAGAGGCCCGGTGTGCCCAGAATTAATTTTAATAAAATATTAAGTGTTTCAATACTATGCACGAGTATATGTTGGGTTTCCTCCCAAAGGTTAGCTCGGATCAATAATCTGAGGGCACAGTTGCATCTGAAGTGTTCCGTTTACCCTAGGAGGGGTGTAAAAGATGCGTGTGCGGGCCTGTTGTGGGAGATGTCTCCCAGGGGAAAAATCATCATTTCGAAATGATGACTAAGTGATTTTTATCACTGATGTCCCTTTCAAATAACATCCAAATGGAGTCTCAGAATGGAAATCAACGACTTATGTTGAGTTCAAAAAGGGGCATTTTTCCTAGGCATGATATAAAATGACCGGGCGTAGAGGTTTCAGAATCCACGCCCATCGGCAGAGTTTCCTGGAGTTATAAATTCCAAGTGTTGGAATTAAGGGGGGGATCCATTTTCCGCTTCACACAAACTCTCTATCATCCTTTCTTTCGTTTTTTTCATTGTTATTTTTCGGATCAAGGTGCAGTCTTTCCCAAAACATTGGAAAATCAAGGTAGGATCCTTGCGGACGCATCGCCTACGATGTGCTTCTAAAATGAGGTAGGATTCTTGTAAATATTCACATCTTTGTCATTTTCTTCTTCAAATTATTTTTTTCTAGAATTATTACGATGCCCATATGAACACAGCCATCATCTGTGCCCATTCTAAAATCTCGTTCATGGGTGTTCTTCGTCCCAATTTTCAGACACGCAAATATTTGACAGATCGTCGCGCGAGGGGCGGTGTTGTGAAGATCCAGCCCCGATGGTTCCGAAACCGGCTTCTGATAATTTTTCCAACCACCTGAGTGGTCGGGGGGATCAGTTGAAGGACTCGCTCTGGCAAGGGCAGCGGCCGGAGGTTGCATTAGAAGTGTGGCCAGAGCAGCGGCGTCGGGCGGAGGTAAAGACGAAGGTGGTGGAGCTCGGCGGCTTCAGGCGGTGCCGGTGCAGTTTGTCGTGTGAGGCAGCATCTCTGTGTGGTGAGTCAGAGGCGGAGGGGTGTGGTGTCATGAGGCAAGCTGGAGGCAACAGTGGAGCACATGGCTTCAGAGGAGGCGGCGGTGTGGGGCCTCTACAGAGCAGGCGGGCGACCAGGCGCCGCGGGGCCTCAGCGAGAGCTGGGGGCTTCAGCGGCCTAGGCGGAAAGCCTGGGGCACGGGCGTTGGCCTTTCGCGGTTAGTGGAGGAACCCGAGGCGGTGACTGTGGGGGTGCAGAGGAGTCTAAGACCCTCCCACTGCGGGTCCTACCAGCGTGACCTGGGGACCAGTCAAAAGGACAGTCTGTAGGGGAGAACAGGGCCTGATGGTTCCGGTGCCGCTGGAGTGGGACGCTGACAGCGGGTCGCGGTGGTTTGGGCCAAACCCACGGCTGGGCCGTGGGCCAGGGGTTCAGACCGGGCTGGCCGGTGTGAACAAGCCCAATTCGGCACCCTTGTGTTCGGGGGGGGGGGTTACTCTTAAACGTAGCGTCCGTTTGACACTCTGTCTACGGCTGCAGGTCTGTGTCAGCAAGACATACTTTTTAAAGTGGGTTCCAGGGATTTTGGGTTCTACGCCAGAAGGTGGGTAACCCAGAATGCTCTAATGTAATAGTATTAAATTATTATTAAATATCATGACAGACGCACTTCGTGACATCCGCATGACATGCCATCAGAGGTGCAGTGGCCCGGGAGTTGAAATGGTCCTTCCAAAGATGGTTCGGAATCCTTGCGGATTGGTTTCGTTGGTCGGTGGCATGAAATGCTTAATGCGATTAATTAGTTAGTTAGTTAATTAATTAATTAATTAATTATTCCTATGTCTGACCTAACTCTTGTTTGGGATGTCCAATTGACGCGCCTTTAGCGGCAATGTGACCCCAATCCTTGTGCATATATTTTGAGACGCTTTCTGAAGCGTTCGGGTTGGAAACAAGGTGCAGGCCCAACATGGCCTAGTTCACACCTTTTATAGTGAAACGTCACTTTTTCACCCGACATCCATTTGGGGTGTTTCATTACTCGATTGTGAGTGTTTTTCCGAGGATATTGCAACGATGCAGTTTGCCCGCCTAAATTTTGGCCCAAAGCGTGGGCACCAAAAGGCAGATTTCGGCTATATGCTGCATTTTTACGACTTATGGTTAATAAGTCCATTCAGGGATAATGAATAGCACATGCCGCGTGGTTATCTGCAAGGAACACAATGGTACATTTTGCGTGACGTGTTTCATGGTCGAGGTGTGGGCCCCACAGGGCCCCGTTTAAATATAATGTGGGGTGTTGTAGCTTCTATATATGGATTCCGTTTTAGGAACCATCATCGGTGTTGTGCCCCTGGTATCGAGACGAATCCGACCAGGGAGGTTTCAGGCGTTGATGTCGGACTTGAGGCTTGGGCCCCACGAGCCGTCTTTTGAGCTTGGTGCAGCGTACTGTGACATTTTCATCAGGCGTCAGTTAGGGCATATTAATAGTAAATTCTTAATGTTTTCTGAAGGTATCATGATGGAGTAGTTCGCCCGACCACTTTCGGTACCGAGGTGCGGGCCCCACAACACGTCGTATGGGCATAAAGCGGTGTTGAATAACTATTCCATCAGGAGCCCGTTTCCAGCAAGTAATTAGTCTATCTCGCATGTTATTCCACGAGGATTGCAATGGTGTAATCTATTTGGTTGTGTAGATCCTCTTTCAAGATCTCATTTAATGTGGAAACATGAAAGTTTGTGGGTTGGGGTTTCCTTTGACACACTCTGAACCTATGTACGGTTGCAGTGTTAGTGACATCCAGTGAGGGCACGCGGATGGCATAGTTATCGGATGAGTTCCAGGTTTTGCCTCCAAAGGGGCTGTGTACTGGGATAATGATTGCCCTTGGTGGTTTACCCTCCAGCGTGGCTGGGTAGTTTGTTACCCGACTACTTTTGTGGTTTACCCTCTAGTGAGGCTGGGTAGTGGGTTACCCACTGACCTTTGGTGGCATACCATACAACGAGGGTGGGCAGTGGGTTACCCACCTAACTTTTTTGGTTTACCCTCCAGCAAGGATGGGAGTGGGTTACTCGATGACCTATTTTGGTTTACCCTCCAGTGAGGTTGGGCAGTGGGTTACCCGATGACCTTTTGTGGTTTACCCTCCAGCAAGGCTGGGCAGTGGGTTGTCAGATGACCTTCTGTGGTTTACCCTTCAGCGGGGCTAGGCAGTGGGTTACCTGATGACCACTAGTGGTTTACCCTCCAGCGGGGCTGGGCAGTGGGTTACCCAACGACTTCTTTCAAGCAAATCCCTTTTCTATGAGGCTATTCAGTGAATTTTCTCCATGATTAACGGAAAGGGAACCTTGGTGGTACAATTTAGCGACGAGGCCTCTTGACGTACACGATAGTTTTGCATCAGTGATGGATAGCCTTTGAACTATTGGGGACCCTTCATGGGCTGAGCTAGGAGATAGAGATCCCCTTACACACCTTTTTGGACTTCTTGTTGAGCATATATATACACCCTACTTTTTTTACACTCCTTCGGTTCAGCTACTATCATTTTAGCAGGGGTGAATATGGAGAGTATGCCATGTGCTTTCCGTGTCTAGCTCTTATTGGTTCAGACGAGTCTACTTATTTCTTTTTTGGTGGGTTGAGCTACACTCTCTCTTTTGTACTCTTGCACTGTTCTTTTATTTTTCTACTGCTCACCACTTTAGTACCTCTTTTTTTGCTCCCTCGAGATTTCGGGGCATCCTATTGAGTATCTATACACTCACCCAAAAATGGGCTTTGCCCGCACTTGGTGTTCCCTTGCAGATGAAGGAAAGGTTGATCAAAACTATAGAGGAGCATAGAGGACATAGGATCTTGGGCCACGTTCAGTGGTCACAGTAGGACTTTCAGGCGAGAGACTCTCTAGTGGTTTACTTTCATTTTACATGTTTCCCGGTTGTGGCACCTTTTTGGTTGGGCGCCTCATTTTTCCCTTTTACTGTTCAGTTTACTTGTCTTTACTTTTCGTGCACATTATTTTTACTGGTTAGAGTTTGATGCATGTATATTGGTTTCACCTTTTTTAGCAGTGTTTTATCTTTCTTTCCTTTCTCTGCTCTTTTTCATTTAGTTTGTTGTGTGTGTGTACAGTTTTTTAGGCAAATACCTCCCCTAGTTTGTTGCGCCTTCGGTGCTAGTCTCCAGCCCCAGGCCTATGGAGGCGGGCTTGAGGTAGTTGTGACTCAAGGCCCGGTACGGTTTGGGTCATGAAAAAGTTGTATCAATGGTGGTTTTTTCCTTGAGGCATTGTTCGGACGTCCCTAAAACAGAATTGGTTGAGTTTTGGGGAAATAGTGTCAACGTGTCTTGAGAGTGGCTCTCAGGCCAAGGAGTCTAGTGATGGTGCAGTGGCCAACATATCCATTCCCCATGGCCCTGATAACCCGCTTGTCGACTCATCACACTAAGACACTTGTTTCCAGGAATTTGGTTCATGCATCATATATAATTGAGTCTTTAAATGTCCTTATTTTGTCATCTCCCCATCATTGTTCATATATATATGCTCATTTTACCATGGTACTACTTGATCAGATTCAGGATGTCTCTGTGATGATATCCATCCAGGATACAAGCTTTGGTTCGTGATGACGACTATGTGAGCGATGAGGCCTCAGTTCAAGATCCATCATACGATTACCCTTTCTCCAAAACGATAGGCAGTATCACCTCTACCTATGGAGTAGTAGATAGTACCAGCAGTGAAGGCCGATGATGAGGGAATTCTCGATGTTCAACGTGAGTTCTAGTGTCATAGACCACTGACATTCCACGTTGATCCATACCCTCAGACAGTGAAGGGTTGACTAGGGTCATTGGTTCGCCTTTTTAGGCTTGTTCGAACACTGACAAGGTAGATGGTGGCATTGACAGCCAGTCTTTTTCCACAAAGCACTTTGGCATGGTAGAGCCAAGGTTACTCAGATGCACGATGAGTCGGTAGTCTTGTGGGATGAATTCTAGGAGTTGTTTCGTGAGGAGTACCACCCCTCCCACTTACGCTATTTATAGTTTCAAGAGCTTCTAGAGCTTTAGCGGGGAGTGATGGTAGTGGCTATGTATGAGACAAGGATCACAGACCTTACTCGGTACTCTTTGGATGTGCTCCACGATCGTAACTTTTGAGCATATAAGATTGAGCGAGATCTTTGTAGAGCAGATTCATTCTAGCATAGTGCCCTTGTGCATACTCTCCCATCTCGGGGTGCTGGATCAGGCACTGGTGACAGAGAAATTTCTAGCAGAGGGACGTTGATTGGAAAGGCCTCGACACCAGAGGTCTCCCCTTGATGAGACTCATGCACGTGGTCGTTAGGAGAATGTAGAGCACCAAGACAGCCAAGGGAGACCTAGTGCTATATTTTTATGTGTGAGGTCACGTGGCGTGAGACAATCCAACCAAATGTGCTGAGTCTTCCAGATAGTTGGTAGTTGTTCCACCACGACAAAGGTTGTGTCCTGATCCGAGAACTCCAAGGTGGGACATGGGGGTCCCCAGAGAGGCAGCTCTTGTAGAAAATCATGAAGAACTGTGGTTGGTAGAAAGCGTTCTGAGGTCCTTCCACCACCACTAGGCATCCCATGTCATGCTCAAGGAGCTGATAGACAGGACCGCAGGCGGCTGGGTGCTATGTATGTCTATAATCGTTCAACGCATTATATTACAAGAGGTACGCTCTATGTCTTTATTCTACTTTCCATAGTAGTACTTTCTAGACACTACGTAAGGTACTCTTTTCATCTAAGACCTTGTTCGAGGGGTTACCGAGGGTGACGCAGGGCATCGGTGTAACCCTGTGTTAGTGTTGCCCGAGGTGGCTTTTATTGAACAGGAAAGAGGGGTGCTTCCAACACTGAGACGGATTTCTGTGATCTGATAAAAACCACAAGGGAGAGTCAGTACCACACAAAGTGTATAGTATTGAGGAGCGGTAGATGAGTTCCTCTGACATGTGAATTCATGGAGATGTTGTGCGGTGGAGTGTCAGAGCAGGCTCTATATTTTCCGGTTGGGCTTTTCGGAATGACCTCCCATTGATTTTTGTTCCACTAGTGGGTTTGGAAGAGTTCCTATTTTGTGATTACTCTCCTTTCAACAGGGGAAAAGACATGTTGGGTATGCTACGTGCTTCCCGTGTCTAGCCACTGACAGTTGGATGAGTTTTCCTGCATGCCCTGTTTGTTGGTAGTTTATGTGCTCAATGTCAATCTTGATATCATTGTCATGTACAGGTCGAGGTGATGGAAAACCCATAAATAGAGCTACACACTTCACTATGTGGTGCTGGTAGTGGTTTTCCTTGTGCTGAGAATGTGGAGATGCTACCTTTTGGGAGAGCGCATTGTGGTTTGGTATGACCACCAGTGTCTTAAGAGTGCACTCACCCAGAGATACTTGAACCTGAGGTGACCATGCAGGTCGAAAATTTTTCTCGAACTAAGACATTGAGGTAGTCTATGTTCTGGATAACGATTGTGTTGTAGCAGGTTACTTTGGAAGAATGTCCCAAACTCGTCAGGCGCGGGATGTTTCATAGCAGTTAGCTTCCCTACGGCTGATCTTGGTGGAGCTGGAGGGTACCACTATCCTGCAGTCAGTGGTGTTGAGTCCTTCACTCCTTGAGCGTGTGAGAGAGTCGCAGCTGCGGGATGTCGACAGCGAGGTACTACGTGATCATATATCCACGGGTGACACAGCCGATCGGTAATCTGAAGGGGGGAATCACGAGATCATGTTCCAGGAATAAACTGTGATTTCAGTGGTGACGTGGAAAGTAAGGGTTCGGCTGGGGAAGCCCCCCAAGTTTCTTTGGGCTCTTTGTAAATTTTGCAAGCGATTGAGAGGTTGCCTAAAATCTTTCCCTACCCTCTCAACAGTAGGAGTGGGTGCACAACGTCTTCCATGTGTCACATTTGATGAGGTTCATGTGTATTCATACGCATGTCCTTGAGGGTAGCAGACCTTGTGTGTAACATCCCAGGTATATAAAGAATACAGAATTTTCATATTTATTAATATTTACGAATTAAATATTAATTTTATTTTAAAGGGTTTGCTATGTTCGATAGCGTACCCGATACACAACGATGAGTTTCTTTGAAACTTACGTAGCACACTAGTAATAAAATAATATTATTTTAAATGTTAGTTAACAAGTAGTCGTTGTACTGGCGGGAATGGATATAAATAACTAAAATATGATTAGATATGTTTTAAAATGTTTATACATTTACCCAATAAAAGATAAAGGCTTAAAATACGGAAAGAGTTCAATTTTAGGGCATATATACTCTAATTTTCACTAAAGGTTCACTTATCTCCTTTTAATGGTGAACCGTCATTAAATATAGTTTTTATCACTCTTATAATTTATTTTGGACCAAATATAACACTTATTTAGAATCGGGACATCAAAATTTACTTTGTGTAAAGTTTTGGTTCCTTTCTGATAAAGTTCATTTTTTTTATGAATAGTGTAAAATGTTGTGTTTTAATTCAAAACCTCTTTTTAATCTAATTTATTTATATGATTAGATTATCTTTTTATTTGGTTTTAAAGTTAAATTAGAAAATATTTTTACCATTAAATCCAATAGTGGTCGTTGGAATTAATTTCACTTTGAAATCGGACTTAAACTAGTGTCAATCTTTTGATACTTATTGTTTCATAAAAACACGCTATTTGGTTTGACAGCGGGAATTAATTATTAAATTAATTAATGTGACTTATATGTTTTGAATTTTGTAAAATAGACTTCATTTTTGAATTCGTAATATCAAATATAGCTTAGGGTGAATTTTTGGTAATTTTCTGAAAAACATCAATTTTTGATGAATAGTGAAACCACTAAGTGGTACTTATAAAGACTGATTTTCCGTTTAAATGAAATTTTGCCATTATTGTGTATTGAATTTTGAAAATCCAACATACATGGTTGTCATTAAGAAGTAAAATGTGGTTCAATGAGATTAAAATAATTTTTTGGTGAATAGTAACTTTTTTTCATTAATCGCGATTAGAGGTAATTAGTATAGTTTAAGGTAAAAATGGTATTATAAGAATGTGAAAACACCATGAAACATGTCCTACACCTATTGGGTGAGTCATGGAAGACCAAGACAAGCCATGGCCCAACTTTGGGACCCCATGGAGCCACTTTAGTTGGAAAATGACATTAATATATTTTTTATTTAATGTTAAAGTGAAAATGACACTAACATAAATTGTTTTACTAAAATAATTTTTGAGTGGGGTTATACAAGTCCAAATTTTGATTATAAATAGTCATTGGAAAGATAAAACGATTTCCTACATCATAGTAGTTTTTTATAATTTTTAGACATTAAATAAATTAAATTATTTATGACATAATAATGATGCAGCGATGACATCATTATTTGACGATTTAAATAAAATGGAAAGATAATGAAAAATCTAAACCCTACACATGGCCAAAACCAATTGGATGAGTGGATTTCGAACCCGTATCACCTTATCCACGAATTATATCAATGTGGGACCTTTTGAAACCGAAACACATTTTCAAATAAAGTAATATTTCTTTACTTTCCAAAAGTGCCCCTCCTCTCCTCTTATAAAAGGCCCCCACCTCTACCTCATTTCACACACTCCTCAAGCCTTTGTCTCGGCCAACCCCTGCCCATTTACTCTCTCCAAATCCCTCTCCTCATCCTACAGGATTCCCTTTGGGCAGAATCCTTTCAAAGGAAGCCTTTAGGCTCAAATCAAAAGGAGTTACACTTTTAAAGGTAATTCATTCTCTCTTGTTCATTTGTTTTATTTTGCTTCTCCAACCCTCTAAACTCTTTTTATTTACTTATTTTGTAACAAAATCAGTATCTTCAATATACTAGAATGTTTTTATAATATTTATTTGAGCTACACTCTCACACAACTACATCAAATGGTTAAAGAACATACGGTTTCAGTGGATGACGAAATTCTGCCTCCCAAAACGATGATTGTTCAATACTCATTTAACACCTTCAAGGGTGGCCATTATGATGTCACTATTTTTATATATGATATATAATATGTTTATGTTTTCTTTAAGCTTCTGTATTTTTCATTTTTGGCATACCTTTATGGTTTCCATTATGGGTAAACACGATATTTTCATTTAAGGAAGTGCGGACTACCGCCCCCTCAAAGTGATGTGATTCGTTAATGCCATATGTGGGACATGTAAAGGATGGATTTAAAGTTATTATATATGATGTTATACTGGAATTATAATATACCTCTATATCATTATTATTTCTTTCCATTAAAGTATGAGATATAACTGAATGTAGCGTTCATGCGTACGTACGGCTTACCGTCTCCATGAACGGTGCATTTCATTTCTTATCCCCAAATGTAATGTACTATTAAAATTACATGTATATAATGTATATATATAATTAATGATATATCTAAATGATGAAAATAATTCTGGATTTAAAATATACATACCTCTCATTTAGTTTTAATTCCACTAATATGACAAAGAAATGAAAGTAGCGTTCATGCGTACGTACGGCTTACCGTCTCCATGAACGGTGCATTTCATTTCATACCTCTAAATGAGAATGTAATATTATAAATACATGTATATGCTGGATATATATGATACATATTATATCCAAATCATGAATTTCATTCTGGATATAAAGAACTTTTGACCACATGGACAACATGTAATTGTAAGAAGTCAACATTCGACTTAAGAACCAAATATTGACAAAACAAACATTATTAACTTAAATGGTTACATAATGTTTATAACATGGAAATAAGCGATATAAAAAGAATAATGAACTTTAAAAAGGTTCTTAATCAAGTATTAATTAACTCAAGTTTATTATTCAGGACGTTAAAGAACGATCGAGTCAAGTCGGACCCAAGGTAAGGGACTTCGTCTCAATCTCCTTTCATTGAGACATATTTCGTTTTATACACAACTTTCTTTTATACGGTGTATAAACCCCTTTGACATTTACTTTTATACAAAAGGAATGTTTTTCTATGAAGCGTTTTACTAAACGAAAAAAAGGAATGTTTTTTTAACGTATGCGGTGACAACGTCCTTTTCCGCCGCCACGAGTATTATTTGGTCTTTGGCTTCCTCAACAAGACGTAATGTTTTTAAAATAAAATAAATACCATATACTCTCTTATGTATTTTGGTATTGAAAATGGTTTTGATAAAGGATTCTATTATGTAAATATATTTATGATATATTGTGATTGAAATGTGGAAATGTTATCTTTCCTTTATATTGGTTTTATGTTTTATGATTTTATATTGGTACTTGGACATTTTAACGGGTGGTTACGTTATAAACCATATGACGGGTGGAGCTGTGAATACCAGGACGGGTGGTTACGTTATAACCTCCAATGCATTGGGAATGGAAGTCGGTCGTATGGCTATTCTATTAAGTATGTATGGAAATTGGCCGTATGGCTATTCCATTAAGTGATATGTGTGGAAGTCAACCGTATGGTTATTCCACTTAAGTATGTTTATGTCCCAAGTTACCTTTATATATTCTATGTGTTCTTTATATGGGTTTTATGGTAATCCTTTGGTTACAAAAAGGTATGTAATGATACTTTATTTAGTGAAGATTTTTTTTACTACTTCATGAAGGTGAAGGTATTACTTTGATATAGTATACATGGTTTACTTTATGTTTGAAAAACTAACAGTTTTCATTCTTTTTGTATCCCTTACTGAGCTTTTTAGGCTCACCCCAAGTTTTTGGAAATGTTTTTCACAGGACTTAAAGTGGAATAAGGTCAAGGATGGGATCAACGGAATTTCATGCTATCTAAAACATGGAATCTAGACATCATTCTTTTTAAGAGTTTTTATTTTATGGAGACTTAGTAGAAGTGTCTACTTTGTAATCTTTTAAGATGTAATAGTTATGTTCTAATTCTCTAAAACTCTAAACCTGAAAAGATCCTCAATGTGAATTATTCTTTTAATTCAATATTAAGTAAGGTTTAAGGCTGGGGCCTTATAGTTGGTATCAGTGGTCGGTTTAGACAACTTTAGGAGTTAGAAAAGTGTTAAATTATAATATGATTGAAATGATATATCATTTACGGATTACCATGTTGCTTCGCCTAAGATATTTCTGTGTTCAGAATGGTTTTCCGCAGAGGAAACAAAGAAGCTATGTTGGGACGACCTCAGGAGGAAGATAACCTTCTAAATCAGCAACCTGAGATGGTCGGAATCGGAACTGAACAGTTTGTTGCAGTGATGGCACAGTTGACTTAGGATATAAATGGTGGTGGTATCCTTGCATGAGATCAGCCAGATCAACCGCAGAGGAACATGTCAGTGGTGGAACATTTCATGAGGCAACATCCCCCATCATTCAGAGGATAATCTGACCCTATGCAAGCTGAAGGGTGGATTAAAGAACTGGAGAAGATTTTTGATGTCATGGGGTGTTCAGAACATCAAAAGGTTAGTCTTGCTGTTTACCATTTTGAAGGTGAAGCTGATCAGTGGTGGTCGATGGTGAAAAATATAAGGGATAGTGATGAGATTGAGGATCTTCACTGGGACGAATTCAAAGGTATGTTTCTTGAGAAATATTTTCCTAAGGTGGTTCGTCTTAGGATGGAAAAACAGTTCCTAGAATTGAGGAAGGAGGATGATTTAGTGGCTTCTTATGAAGAAATGTTCACTCGATTGGCAAGGTATGCTCCAAACTTCATACGAGATCTTGATAGTAAAATAAACCATTTTTAATCAAGGTTAAAGCCAAAGTATCAAAGGGCTTTAGCTTCTCATGAGTTCAAATGTTATGAAAAACCTGTTCGATGTGCGGAGAAGGTGGAAATGGAGTTTGCCAATGATCAGGTGTTCTATGACAAACAACAGAATAAGAGGTCTAGTTGGCAGGAAAAGGGGAAGAATTCATCAAAGAAGCAAGCAGGTAAGAAAACCAAATATCCATCCTGTGAGAAGTGTGGTAAAATGCATCCTGGAGAATGTTTATCCAAGTCTGGTAAGTTCTTTCGGTGTGGTAAGTCTGGTCATATTGCTCGTAACTGTAAGGAAGATGATCAAGAAGGCAATGAAAAGCCAACGGTAAGATGTTTTAAGTGTAATGAAATGGGTCATTATGCAAACGAGTGTCCAACGAAGAACTCAACTGGGAGAATGCAGCCAGACTACAAACAAAAAGGGGTGGAGAAATCCTTTGCAACAACTTCAGCAGATGTTGGGCCATTGAATGAAGTGGCATCAGCTCCAGGGAGCTCAGTATTTCTCGAAGATTGACTTGAGGTCGGGGTACCATCAGTTGAAAGTAAAAGAAGCAGACGTTCCGAAGACTGTGTTCCGTACTAGATATATCCATTATGAATTTGTAGTTATGCCTTTTGGGTTAACCAATGCACCTGCTGTATTCATGGACCTTATGAATAAAATTTTCCATGAGTTCATGGATAAGTTTGTGTTTGTGTTTTGAGGTTTGTGAAGAGGTTATGTGTGCCTTGTGATTCACAGTTGAAGAGAGAGTTGTTATGTGAAGCTCATAGTTCTCCGTTTTCAGTTCATCCGGGCAGTACTAAGATGTATAGAGGTATGTGGGAGTATTACTGGTGGGATGGAATGAAAAGAGACATTGCTGATATTACTATGAAGTGTTTGACATGTCAACAGGTTAAAGCAGAGCGGCAGTTACCGAAAGGGATGCTTCATCCTTTACCAGTGCCAGAGTGGAAATGGGAAAACATATCCATGGACTTTGTTGCTGGATTACCGAAGACATCTCGAGGTAATAATGCAATATGGGTTATTGTTGATCACTTGACCAAATCTGCTCATTTCCTTTCTATACGAGATACTTTCTCTCTTGATCAACTTTCCCGTTTGTATCTTAAAGAGATATTCAGGTTACATGGAGTTCCTCTCTCCATTATATCTGATCGTGATCCCAGATTCACATCCAACTTTTGGAAAGGCCTTCAGAAGTCGTTGGATACTGAATTAAATTTTAGTACAGCTTTTCATCCTCAATCAGATGGGCAGTCAGAACGAACAATTCAGACTTTGGAGGATATGCTACGAGCTTGTTCTATGGATTATCAGGGAAGTTGGGACCAATATATTTCATTGGTTGAATTTTCATATAATAACAGTTTCCATTCCAGTATACAGATGGCACCATTTCAGGCATTATATGGGAAGCGGTGTCGAACTCTAGCTTTCTGGGATGAAGTGGGTGAAAGGAAGTTGATGGGACCAGAATTGGTAGAAGAGATGGCAGAAAAAGTTCAGTTGATTCAAAAGCACATGAGAACAGCTCAGAGCAGGCAGAAGAGTCATGCAGATAACCAGAGGAAGGATCTATCTTTCGAGGTAGGTGATCATGTTTTTCTCAATGTTTCTCCTTGGAAAAGTTTGATGAGATTTGGTAAGAAAGGAAAGCTGAGTCCAAGGTTTATTGGACCATATGAAATTCTGGAGAGAGTTGGATCAGTTGCATACCGGGTGGCTTTACCTCCGAGTTTATCTTAGGTACACGATGTTTTTCACGTTTCGATGTTGTGAAAGTATATGCCAGATCCATCTCATGTTTTGAGTCCAGAGGTAGTTTAGCTGGAAGAGAACCTATCTTATGAGGAACAACCGGTCCAGATTCTTGACCACAGGGAGCAAGTGTTACGGAATAAGGTGATTCATCAGGTAATGGTTTTGTGGAAAAACCATGTGATTGAAGAGGCAACGTGGGAATCTAAAAATTCTATGAGGGATAAATACCCCCACTTATTTTGATAAGTGAATAAAATTGAGAGGACGCAATTCCCAAAAGGGGGGAAGGATGTAACATCCCAGGTATATAAAGAATAAAGAATTTTCATATTTATTAATATATATGAATTAAATATTAATTTTATTTTAAATGGGTTGCTATGTTCGATAGCATACCCGATACGCAACGATGAGTTTCTTTGAAACTTACGTAGCACACTAGTAATAAAATAATATTATTTTAAATGTTAGTTAACAAGTAGCCGTTGTACTTGAGGGAATGTATAGAAATAACTAAAATATGATTAGATATGTTTTTAAATGTTTATACATTATCCAATAAAATATAAAGGCTTAAAATACGGAAAGAGTTCAATTTTAGGGCATATATACTCTAATTTTCACTGAAGGTTCACTTATCACCTTTTAATGGTGAACCGTCATTAAATATAGTTTTGATCACTCTTATACTTTATTTTGGACCAAATATAACTCTTCTTTAGAATCGGGACATCAAAATTTACTTTGTGTAAATTTTTGGTACCTTTCTGATAAAGTTCATTTTTTTATGAATAGTGTAAAATGTTGTGTTTTAATTCAAAACATATTTTTAATCTAATTTATTTATATGATTAGATTATATTTTTATTTGGTTTTAAAGTGAAATTAGAAAATATTTTTACCATTAAATCCAATAGTGGTCATTGGAATTAATTTCACTTTGAAATCGGACTTAAACTAGTGTCAATCTTTTGATACTTATTGTTTCATAAAAACACGCTATTTTCTTTGACAGCAGAAATTAATTATTAAATTAATTAATGTGACTTATACGTTTTGAATTTTGTAAAATAGACTTCATTTTTGAATTCTTAATATCAAATATAGCTTAGGGTGAATTTTTGGTAATTTTCTGAAAAACTTCAATTTTGATGAATAGTGAAACCACTAAGTGGTACTTATAAAGACTGATTTTCCGTTTAAATGAAATTTTGCCATCATTGTGTATTGAATTTTGAAAATACGACATACATGGTTGTCATTAAGAAGTAAAATGTGGTTCAATGGGATTAAAATAATTTTTTGGTGAATAGTAACTTTTTTTCATTATTCGCGATTAGAGGTAATTAGTGTAGTTTAAGGTAAAAATGGTATTATAAGAATGTGAAAACACCATGACACTTGTACTACACCTATTGGGTGAGTATTGTCCAACCCAGACAAGCCATGGGCCAACTTGGGGACCCCATGGAGCCACTTTAGTTGGAAAATGACATTAATATATTTTTTATTTAATGTTAAAGTGAAAATGACACTAACATAAATTGTTTTACTAAAATAATTTTTGAGTGGGGTAATACAAGTCCAAATTTTGATTATAAACAGTCATCGGAAAGATAAAAAGATTTCCTACATCATAGTATTTTTTTTATAATTTTTAGACATTAAATAAATTAAATTATTTATGACATAATAATGATGCAGCGATGACATCATTATTTGACGATTTAAATAAAATGGAAAGATAATGAAACATCTAAACCCTACACATGGCCAAAACCAATTGGATGAGTGGATTTCGAACCATTATCACCTTATCCACGAATTATATCAATGTGGGACCTTTTGAAACCGAAACACATTTTCAAATAAAGTAATATTTCTTTACTTTCCAAAAGTGCCCCTCCTCTCCTCTTATAAAAGGCCCCCACCTCTACCTCATTTCACACACTCCTCAAGACTTTGGCTCGGCCAACCCCTGACCATTTACTCTCTCCACATCCCTCGACTCATCCTAGAGGATTCCCTTTGGGCATAATCCTTTCAAAGGAAGCCTTTAGGCTCAAATCAAAAGGAGTTACACTTTTAAAGGTAATTCATTCTCTCTTGTTCATTTGTTTTATTTTGCTTCTCCAACCCTCTAAACTCTTTTTATTTACTTCTTTTGTAACAACACCAGTATCTTCAATATACTATGATGTTGTTATAATATTTATTTGAGCTACACTCTCACACAACTACATCAAATGGTTAAAGAACATACGGTTTCCGTGGATGGCGAAATTCTGCCTCCCGAAACGATGATTGTTCAATACTCATTTAACACCTTCAAGGGTGGCCATTATGATGTCACTATTTTTATATATGATATATAATATGTTTATGTTTTCTTTAAGCTTCTGTATTTTTCATTTTTGGCATACCTTTATGGTTTCCATTATGGTTAAACACGATATCTTCATTTAAGGAAGTGCGGACTACCGCCCCCTCAAAGTGATTTGATTCATTAATGCCATATGTGGGACATGTAAAGGATGGATTTAAAGTTATTATATATGATGTTATACTGGAATTATAATATACCTCTATATTATTATTATTTCTTTCCATTAAAATATGAGATATAAATGAAAGTAGCGTTCATGCGTACGTACGGCTTACCGTCTCCATGAACGGTGCATTTCATTTCTTATCCCCAAATGTAATGTACTATTAAAATTAAATGTATATAATGTATATATATAATTAATGATATATCTAAATGATGAAAATAATTCTGGAATTAAAATATACATACCTCTCATTTAGTTTTAATTCCACTAATATGACAAAGAAATGAAAGTAGCGTTCATGCGTACGTACGGCTTACTGTCTCCATGAACGGTGCATTTCATTTATTACCTCTAAATGATTATGTAATATTATAAATACATGTATATTCTGGATATATATGATACATATTATATCAAAATTGGGAATTTCATTCTGGATATAAAGAACTTTTGACCACATGGACAACATGTAATTGTAAGAAGTCGTCTTTCGAATTAAGAACCAAATATTGACAAAACAATCATTATTAACTTAAATGGTTACATAATGTTTATAACATGGAATTAAGTGATATAAAAATAATAATGAACTTTAAAAAGGTTCTTAATCAAGTATAAATTAACTCAAGTTTATTATTCAGGACGTTAAAGAACGATCGAGTCAAGTCGGACCCAAGGTATGGGACTTCGTCTCAATCTCCTTTCATTGAGGCATATTTCGTTTTATACACAAATTTCTTTTATACGGTGTATAAACCCCTTTGACTTTTACTTTTATACAAATGGAATGTTTTTCTACGAAGCGTTTTACTAAACGACAAAAAGGACTGTTTTTTTAATGTACGCGGTGACAACGTCTTTTTCCGCCGCCGCGAGTATTATTTGGTCTTTGGCTTCCTCAACAAGCCGTAATGTTTTTAAAATAAAATAAATACCATATACACTCTTATGTATTTTGTTATTGAAACTGGTTTTGATAAAGGATTCTATTATGTCAATATATTTATGATATATTGTGATTGAAATGTGGAAATGTTATCTTTCCTTTATATTGGATTTATGTTTTATGATTTTATATTGGTACTTAGACATTTTAACGGGTGGTTACGTTATAAACCATATGACGGGTGGTGCCGTGAATACCAGGACGGGTGGTTACGTTATAACCTCCAATGCATTGGGTATGGAAGTCAGCCGTATGGCTATTCCATTAAGTATGTATGGAAATTGGCCGTATGGCTATTCAATTAAGTGATATGTGTGGAAGTCAACCGTATGGTTATTCCACTTAAGTATGTTTATGTCCCAAGTTACCGTTATATATTCTATGTGTTCTTTATATGGGTTTTATGGTAATCCTTTGGTTACAAAAAGGTAAGTAATGATACTTTATTCAGTGAAGATTTTTTTTACTACTTCATGAAGGTGAAGGTATTACATTGAAATAGTATACATGGTTTACTTGATGTTTGAAAAACTAACAGTTTTCATTCTTTTTGTATCCCTTACTGAGCTTTTTATGCTCACCCCAAGTTTTTCGAAATGTTTTTCACAGGACTTAAAGTGGAATAAGGTCAAGGATGGGATCAAGGGAATTTCATGCTATCTAAAACATGGAATCTAGGCATCTTTCATTTTAAGAGTTTTTATTTTATGGAGACTTAGTAGAAGTGTCTACATTGTAATCTTTTAAGATGTAATAGTTATGTTCTAATTCTCTAAAACTCTAAACCTGAAAAGATCCTCAATGTGAATTATTCATTTATTTCAATATTAAGTAAGGTTTAAGGTTGGGGCCTTATATTGTGAGTACAAACCACCCCTTTTGTCTACGCATTTTACCAGCATGGTGTTGTGAAAGTTTTCTAAGGAGTTGGAGAGCTGGGTGTGATCTCTGTATCCCGAAATGTTTTTCGTTGTTTTTCATTTCGGGGATGAAAAGCAGCAAATAGGGAATGATGTTGAGACCATGTTTTTTCTCTGTAAGACTTTGAAATATTTCTAAATATAATCCCATAGCTAGGCGCATATACAACATGCGATTCTGAGGCATGTTGTTCCCATAATAAATTTTATAAATATATTATTTGTTTTTAAATTATGCACATGGAGGGGTTGGGTTTCCTCCTAAATGGAATCTTAGATCGAAAATCAGAGGACATGGTTGTGTCTGGAGTGTGTCGTTTACCCTAGGTAGGGTGTAAAAGTTCCGGGCGCTGGCCTATTGTGAGAGATGTCAACCAGGGGAAAATCGTCATTTTGAAAATTATGACTTAGTGATTTTTATCACTAACTTCCAATTCAAATAACATTCAAACGGAGTCTCGGAATGGAAATCCGAGACTTCTTTGAGTTCTAAATGGGTCATTTTGCCTAGGCGTGATATTAAAATAAGCGGGCATGGAGGTTTCAGATTCCACACCCGTTGGTGGAATTTCTGAGAGTTATAAATTCCATGTGTTGGAATTAAGGGTCGGATCCATTTTCCCATTCTCTCTCTCTCTCATCCGTTATTTGGTGTTCTTTATTGTTCTTCGTCAAGTCGAGGTGCAGTCTTTGCCAAAACATTGGTGAATCAAGGTAGTAGCCTCACAGACGCATCACCTACGACGTGCATCAAAAACGAGGTAGGTTTTATTTAAATTTTCGCACCTTTGTCAATTTTTTCCTTCAAATTATTTATTTGTATAATTATGATGATGGGAAAATGAACACAGCAATCGTCTCTGCCCGTTCTAAAATTTCGTTCATGGGTGTTATTTGTCCTAATTTTCAGATGCACAAATCATTGACCGAACGTCAAGAGAGGGGTGGATTTGTGAAGATCCAGCCCCGAGGTTACCTAAACAAGCTTCAAAATATTTTTCCGACCACCGGAGTGGTCGGGGGGACCAGTTGATGGTTAGGATCTGACAAGGGCGGCTTTTAGAGGTTGAGACAGAGGTGTGGTTGGAGTAACAGTGTCGAGCGAAGGTCGAGCTGAAGGCGGCGAAGCTCGGCGGCATCAGGCGGCACCGGTGCGGTGCGTCGGGTGAGGCGGAACCGTCATGAGTCGAGTCAGAGGCGGCGGGGCGCGGTGTCATGTGGCGATCCGGAGGAAGTGGTGGAGTGTGGGGATTCATTAGATGTGGCAGCGCGGGGTCTCAGCATAGTAGGCGGGTGACCAGGCGCCGCGAGTCCTCAGCAGGAACCTGGGGATTCAGCAGCGGTGCCAGAAATCATGAGGCGCGAGCGTCGGCCTATCGCGGTCAGCTGTGGAACCTGAGGAGGCATCCTCAGGGGTACGGAGAACACTAGAACACACACTTTGTTGGTCCTGCTGGCGTGATGTGGGGACTGACCAAAAGGTCGGTCTTTAGGTTAGAACCAGACCCGAGGGGTCTGGTGCCGACTCATTGCTGGGACGGACACACAGCTGGGCCGAACTCATAGTAGGTCGCGGTTGTTCGGGCAGGACCCACAGCTGGGACACATGCCGACGGTTCAGACTGGGCTAGCAGGGGTGAATAGGCCCGGTTGGGCCCCCTTGCGTTGGGGGGGTTAACTTCTAAATAGCACTTCTGTTTGATGCGCCGTCTGTGACAGCATGTCCGCGTCAGCAAGACAGACTTTTTTAAGTGTGTTCCGGGTATTTTGGGTTCTTCACCCGAAGGCAGGTAACCCAGAACACTCTAACATAATAATATTAAATTATTATTAATGATCGCGACATACACAATTTGCGAGTTGGACGACCATTTGACATGCCGTCAAAGGTGCGGTGACCCAGGAGTTGAAACGGTCCTTCCAATGTTGGTTTGGAACCCTTGCGGTTTGGTTTTGTTGCTCGGTGGCATGAAACATTTAATGAAAATAATTAAATAATTATTAATTAATTAATTAATTATTCCTACGTCGGACCAAACTCTTGTTTGGGATGTTCGGTTGATGCACTTTCAGTAGCAGTGTGACCCCAGTCCTCGTGTAGACTTTTTTAGATGATTTTCGAAGCGTTCGGGTTAGAGACAAGGTGAGGGCCCCATAGGGCTACATTTGAACTTTTTACGGTGAAAAACCACTTTTCACCTGACATCCATTAGGGTTGTTTGAGTACTCAATTCAGAGTGTTTTTTCGAGGGGGTTGCCACATTGTAGTCTGCCCACCTAAATTCTGGAATGAGGCATCATCCCTAAGAGACGGCTTTCGGACGTATGCTGCATTTTTACAACTTATGCTTCATAAGTCCGTTCAGGGCAAATGAAGAGCCTACACCACGTAGGTTTCTTCAAGGAAATCAATAGTACGTTTTGCGGGACATTTTTTGGGGTTGAGGTGTGGGACCATAGGGCCCCATTTGCATATAACACAGGGAGTTGCAGCTTCTGCATCCATAGTCCGTTTTAGGGGTCGTCAGTGGTGTTCTGACCCAGGAATCAAGATGAAGTCGACCAGGGTGGTTTCAGTCATTGAAGAAGGACTTCAGGCATGACATCCATGGGCCATATTTTGATCTGTGTGCTGCGTACTCTGAGTTTTTGATCACACGTCCATTGGGGTGTATAAATAGTATATTTGGCGTGTTTTTCCAAGAGAATCCTGATGGCACAGTTCGCCAATCCTCTTTTGGGATTGAGGTGCGGGACCCAGGAGTCGTTGAATGTAAATAATGCGGTGTTGAATAAGCTTTCCACTGAGATCCCATTTCCAGTGAGTAAGTAGTCTTTCTTGCGTGTTTTTTCACAAGGATTACAATGGTGTAATCTGTTTGGGCATAGAGAGGCCTCTTTCACGATATCATTAAATGTGGAAACATGAATGTGCATGGGTGAGAGGTTCCTTTGACGCACTACAAACCTACGCATGGTAACGGTGTTAGTGACACCTAGTGATGGCACGGGTAGTGAAGATTTATTGTACTAGTTCTAGTTTTTCCCTCCAGCGAGGTTGGGTAGTGAGATACCCATTGACCTTTGTGGTTTACCCTCTAGCGTGGCTGGGCAGGGGATTAAACGATGACCATTTACGGTTTAACCTCTAGCGAGGCTTGCTAGTGGGTTACCCGACGACCTTTGGTTCCATACCCTCCAGTAAGGCTAGGCAATGGGTTACCTGACGACCATTTGTGTTTTACACCCCAGAGAGGCTGGGCAGTGGGTTACCAGATGAACTTTTTTGGTTTACCGTCCAGCGAGGCTGGGCAATGGGTTACTAGAAGACCTTTGGGTGTTTACCCTCTAGCGAGGTTGGGCAGTGGGTTACCCGAAGTCTTTTTGTGGTTTACCCTCCAACGGGGCTGGGCAGTTGGTTACCCGACAATATTTAGTGGTTTACCCTCCAGTGAGGCTGGGTAGTGGGTTACCCGACGACTTCTTCCAGAATCAGCCCTTTTCTATGAGTCTAGTCGGTGAATTTTCTCGGTGATTACCGAAGAATGACCATTGGTGGTATAGTTTAGCAATGAGGCTGCTTGACATACAGGATTGTTGGGCATCAGTGTTGGATAGCCTTTGAACTATTGGTGACCCTTCTTGGGCTGAGCTTGTAGATAGAGATCCCCTTACACACCTGTTTGGGCTTCTTATAGAGAATATATATACACCCTACTTTTTTTGCACTCCTTGGGTTCATATAATCTCTTTATAGTAGGGTTGAAGATGCATGGGGTATGCCATGTGATTTCTCTGTATAGCTCATCTTGGTTTGGAAAAGCCTACTTAATTCTTTTATATTGGGTTGAGCTGGACTCTTTCTTTTTTAATCTTGCATTGTTCTTTAATTTTTCCACTTCTCAAAATTTTAGTACATCATTTTTTTCTCTCTCAAGATATCAGGCCATCTTTCTGAGTATATTTATACTGACCCCTTCTTGGGCTTTTCCCACACTTGGTGTGACCATACTGACAACAGACAGGTCGATCGAGACTGTGGAGGAGCATAGAGGACACAAGAGCTTGGGCAGAGTTCAGTGGTTGCAGTATGACCATCAGGCGAGAGACTCACTAGTGGTTTACTTTTGTTTTACCTATTTCCGGGTTGTGGCACCTTTCAGGTTGGTCGCATGATTCACCCCTTTTACTGTTCAGTTTACTTGTTAGTACTTTTCAGCACATTACGTGTACTAGTTAGAGGTTGATGCATGTATATTGGGTTCCCTTTTATTAACAGTGTAGTATCTTGCTTTCCTTTCTCTGCACTTTTTCATTGATTTGGCTGTGTGTGTGTACAATTTCTTAGGAAAAGGCCTCCGCTAGATTTTTTGTGCCTTCAACTCTAGTCTCCAACCAGTGGCCTATGACGGTGGGCATGGGGTTGTTGCGACTCGTGCCCCGTTACAGTTTGGGTTGTGACATTCACTTTTATGGAAGTATAAGTATGCACGTTTCCACATGAGACATATTCATTTTCTGTGGACTGGGAGGAAAGTAGGTAATGATTTATTATTTAAAAATATAATTCCTTAAAATATAATTTTAGAACTATCCTTGAAATGATATTATGAAAAATTGGATCACATCACTTATGGTAGTGATAGTTTTCACATTACACATGTAATGTTTTAATTTTTTATAATTAATAAATAAATGGTTGTTAATGAACATTTCATCATTATAAAACCAATTTCGCATAATGTAATACTAATTTTAATTGAATAAAATGGTTAAAATATATCTTAATCGGTTGTAAGATAAAATTAATGAATTGAAATGGAAAGGTATTGATTAAAAATTACATTACTAAATGTAACAATCCTTTTAACAAAAGAAATAATCCTTTGAATGATAATATTTTTAAGTGATTAGAAATCCTATGAAGTGAATATGTGTCTTGGGGGTTTATTTTGGTATATATTTTTTCCAATTATAGTGGTTTGGTGGAAAAAGATAAATAGGGAGGTGGTGGATCATTTTATAATAGAGAGGAGTGTAATTATGGAATTTTATAAAAAGGCATGGTTACTATTAAAGGGTCAAATAAATCCAATAAATTAAAATAATGGAATGGGGAAAGTGGGAAGTTATATAACCCCACCGCCACACACATTCACACTTTTTTAACATGTTTTAATTATCATTACTCTTGTATTTTTAATGTATTACTATTTTTGGTTTATACATTCCTTTCTAATTTTTACCAAAGTAATTTAATTTTGATTTTGAATAATAATATGGCCCCTCTAAAATAATTTTGATTTATTTATTCCAAATATTTAATCAATTTAAATAAAAAACATGTGCAAGGGATATTACTTTTGACCTTATCACCTTTAATGCATAAAATCCATCTTTTAAAAAAAGGATATATTTTTCTATGAAAATTATTCGTTGGATGAAATTAAAATTTTGGTTGATTATATATATGATAATTGAATTTTATATAAATCAATACCATGTTTCACAATGTTAAAACATAATTTTATGTCAAATTTTCAAAATGGTAATTATTTGATAAATAATAATTATTTTTAAAATTTATTGAAATTGGCATCCAAATTGAACACAATTATTTTAAATATATTATTTCTTTCAATGAATAATTTTTTTATCATGAAATTTTTCTTTATTTTTTCAGTAATACCTATTTTTGATAATTTTCTAAATGATAATGTTTTACTAAAAACTTTATTTTTCAATATCCTCTTATTAATAAAATATATCCGATAAATTTCCAAAAAATTCATTCATAGATAATATTTTATTAATACATATAAAACATTCCTTTAATTTGGTCATAGTAAATTAATAAGCTAACATTATTTTTTTAATATAAAAAAGTAAATTTAAATTTCATAGGAAATAAAATTCTAAAATATTTTTTTTATGATTATTCATATTTATTATTAATTAATATTTAATATTCATATGCGATATATATTAAGTAAATATATAAATATATACTATTCTATTTGATTAAATTATGCACAAAAACAATCTGGTTTTAGGGAAAATACATTTTTTAGAATAACATTATTTAAATTTTTATCAATAAATTATTAAATAAAAAACATATATCATTAAATGTAAAAAAATAGAAATGCGAAATAGTGTTTGATAATTAAATTATTACATTAAAATTTAGTTGTCTATACAACCATAGTTTTTATTTATATATCCCTTCTATATCTATGCATAAGATCTAAGCATGACGTAAACACTAGTGGTGTTCATGGGTGGTGATTCTGCTTGAATGGATCTCATGGGAATATCCATGAACATGGATTTTACTTATATTCAATTTATAGCAAACCCTAATTTTTGGAGTCTTTTCAGAATTGGTATAGGAAAAATATTAATAAATCCACCTCCTTTCAAATCTCATGTAAATGAGATTCTTAATGGAAACCCCCACTCCAAAATGACATTTATTGTATCAAGATTTCATTTTAGTTCATTTTTTAAATTAGAAAATGTTATCTAATAAATTTGATTTTTTAAATGAATTATATATATTAATATTTTAGGAAACTATATCTCACCATAAATAAATTATACCCATAACATTTTATTTAATACTATCTAATAAAATAATATTGATTTCCAAAATATAAAATTTTATTTCAATTGAGGGTTCATCATCATTATATTATGTACAACTTGTGAAATGATCCTTTTTTATATAATACAAAAATCATCAATATTGAGTTTCTATATAACATTTTGATCTATGTACCACTTGTCATTTATTTCAAACACACCCACACAAACAAACGAAGATATATATTATGATTTATTTTACATAGGGATTTCACAATCAACCTTTTACATATATGTGATCATTAGTTTGTTTATCCTTTTAAATTTTATTTTCTGCTAATGAAAATTAATATGGTCTCTATTTTGAGATATGAAGTACATTTCCAATATGAAATCAATTTTGACTTTGAGAAGGATGATAATATATTATAGTTAAAAGATATATCAGAGATGAGCTATAGGGTTCAGAAAAAATGATCGTACAATGATATTTGTTTTAAATTATATATATAGATATTGAGATAGAGATTTGATGATTTATTAATCATACAAGGTACAATAGAGAGTGTATTATTATAATTAAATACCAAACTCATAGTTCATAAATGGATGATCAATTTTAAAAACTAAATAACATTTTAAAAGATCACATTAGTTGATATGATTTTAAATAATTCACATTTTCCCTTATCCATTGAAGTTAAAAATTCCCATGATCCTTTTTAACACATGGATTAGGGAATTTATTAGGGTAATTCCAAATTTTTCCACATTCATTTCATTAAATTCTTATTTGTACATCCTGAACAATCACTTTTTTTCTTTTACATTGTCTACTAATCAATTCACATATCCTTGGTAATTAGTTTTTATATACCCACTCTATCCACATATAATGTATCTCCCAATTCATTTGATACAGTATTCTTGGGGAAACATCAATAATTTTTTATACTCATGAAGTTCGACCATATTTACTTTATTGTATTCATTACTTTAACTTTCATGAGACTATATCCTTATCTATATTGGTGTGATTGAAAATGGAATTAAATTCATATTGTTTTCTTAATTATTGATATATGTTTTTGTATAAACATATTATTTCTCACTCTATATTTAATTATATTAGTTTTCTTATGGGAATAATATCTATATATTCTATGGGCCCCCATGGCATAGATTGGGTGGTTCACTAGTTGGTCCATCTTAATATCTTGGGGAACCAGAACATGTTCGTGTCCCTCCAGACTCGAACATTGTTTATATTATGAATTGGGATATTCATTTTCATTTACATAACTCTGGAATGAGTGAAAAAATATAGCTTGGTGAATCCCCCAATGGGACCATGCATGTGACCCAGACGCACATTTTGAAATTGAGGAATTTCTAGATTGGTAAAGGCTCCCCATAATCTTGAATCATATACATGTTCGAATCTGGGTGGATGTGAATTTTCACTATGAAGTGGTGAGGTAAGCATGATGATGGTTGGCAGGAACACTGGAAGAACCCAGGCAGGTGGTGTCTCAGTCATAAAAAATGCCAAATGAGACATGTAATATGATGAAGAAATGAAGCTACACTGGGCCGTTGAGATAGTGTATGGTACATTGGGCCATGTAATTTGGTTGATTCCCATTGGGACTTTGTGCCATGTCTGGAATAAATAATGTTGGATTAGTGGTATATTCTTTGGGGGATATATCCTTTCTTTCTGTCCTCTGTTTGTAGTTATTGTGTATTTAGAGTAATTATACACCCATGAATCTATTATATATATATGGAATCAATTAATAACATGGTTACATTAGGATAAAACCATTAATAAATCCAAAAATGTTTAATTTGAGTGTCGAAAATTTTACATAATAATATTATTATCAAAACAAATCTCATACAATACTAAACCAAAAAATGTCTTACTCTATGAAACCATCACATTGTCTTCAAGTTCAACAAAAATCACTCTCTACTTAATCTCAAATTCAAAATGTTGTGTTATATCATAATTATTAACCTAATAACCTAATAAATCCCACCTAAATTATCTTAATTATAATCTGATTAACCAAATAATATCAAACAGGAGTTTCCATCCATGTTTAGAGTCTTAGGCACACACATCTTGTAATGAGTGATGATTGAGTTGATTCTCAACCAAATATTTTAGGGTGATTACATCTATATTCATCTGAGCCACAACATTATCCAAATTATTGTATCCAAAAGGTTTATAATTTTAGAAAATTAATATACTATAAAATTTACAAAACATTAATGGTATTATAAATAACATAGAAGTAACCCCATAGACATATCCCATTCATTTTCAAGAAATTTATGTTATCCTAATACAAAACAAAAATTTATCTAACACTAAAAAATTGTCTACTCTACTACTAAAAAACTAACCCCATATCAAATGAAAATTAAAATATCCCAAACTCGTACTCCCAATTCTGATACCAAACACTAATTCAGTAAACATTTTCTACAATACCATTTTAGGTAACCCAAGATATACATTTATGTTCGTTAAAATAATTGATAAAATAAATATTTCATATAAAAATAGACCCGTAATCCCAATAATGGAATGTTTAGTATATATCATCATCATCAACATCACAAATAGATTTTGTAATAGTTGTGAAAATTTAACCATATTATAGCGACTCCAAATTCATTTATATATTTTTTAATTAAACACATATTTATAACCTACAATATAGGAAACTTGTGATAGGGAGTTATCACAAATAATTAGTACGGTAAAACCTAAGTGGTTGGAATAAATGATGATTAGTGAGCATAATAAGAGCATACGAATATAATCAAGGTTCATTTACCTAACGTTTGATAATAGTATGGATTAAATCATAGATAATGAATTATTATTTATGTCATGAGTCATGGTATAACAAAATAACGTAATTAAAGGTTTACATAAAAATAATTCATTGAACTTTATCAATCAGATTATAGCATTATGATACAATAAAAATGTTGTACAGAAGTTTAGATAGGGAAATGACAACGAACATAATTCATTTCATGAAAATTTAAAATTTACATTACACTAAATACACGTAATACTATGTATAGTGGAATGATGGGAGTTGATCCACATGAAAGGGTGGTTCTGTGTGAGTAGCCTAAATAAGAAAAAATAATCAAAAACGGACCAAAAAAAAATAAAAAACATGGTAATGTTGTGATGTAAAATTGTGGAGGAATCAATTGAAGTGGCATATAAAATAGTGAAAATAATATAGGGATAAATAAAATATAATAGAATAAAATAGTGTCTTTAGACTCTTCTGATCAGGTAAAAATGAAATGCCCCAAACCCAGAAGCCCATAGTCGGTGCATTATTTAAATACATTGGCATGATTACAAGGAGTCATGTCCCGAAAGACAGATCAATTTAGCAGTCTTCAAAAATAGCTTACATACATGAACATTAAATTACACCTTCTAACAAACAACTCAAAAAAATACTTTATTAATGACATTATTACCTTATACTAACCCTCCATATCAATTATAATACTATTTATGGAATCCTGGGAAAATAAATCATAAAAAAGGGTGAGCTCAGATGCTTAGTAAGGATAAAAATACAACAGAAACATTCATAAATAAGAATAAACATTTAAGGAAATGTATAAAACTAAAACAAAATACTTTTCAATATAAACTCCGTAATAATTCGGTAAATATAAGTCAATATAATGTCATTTACTTACACACATGGATATTCTACAAGTCGAATAATCACATGAAATATCAATAGCCACTTTCAGAATAATGGAATTCATAATTCCAGACATTATAACCACATATTCATGGCCTTGTGCCAAGACTAAAAATAATATTTTGTCAAGGCCTTGTGCCAAGACACTATTTTTCCCCATGAGACCTACCGATGCATCGAGGAGATAGAGAGGGATCCACCATTCATTTAATAAGTCCAATGGATTCCTAATATTAAAATGTTTAAACATAACATAAACATTCGTATTAAAACTAGAAAACGAAATGTCAATACTTTATCCATAGACCCTGAATGGTACAAAAATAACACATCCATAGTCAAACATATCAGAAAACCATCAATATAATTTTGAATATTTGTATCATAATAAATCATCTTCAAACAAGTTTCAAATCTATCAAAGTATATTGACATAGATTAAAATGATTTGTAAAAATCTTTGAGAGAAATATCTCATTTTCAGGAAAACATTTAAAAGTCAAACAATTTAAGAAGCAAGACATTTAAAGAAATTTTTTAATCAATTTTTTCCATACCACTTTGAAACTTTTCAAAGGAATTACCATTTTAAAAACATTAATGTCCATATAAATAAATCCTTAAATACTATTTTGAAAATATAGAAATTAATGGGAACAATTTAAAAGAATACATATTTAAAACATTTAAAATGATGTTTTAGTAAAAATCGCGTTAAAAATAATCCCTTTGATAACTCTTTTATGAAACATGGACATGGATAATAAATATTTCACAGTAAATACATACGTAAAAACAACCTTAGATAATTAAGAGATTATGAAATTAACCCTTACCTCATTGTAAACAATCAAGTCGTATGAAAAATAGTCAATAACCACCAAATGAAACAAAAAATATCATGAATATAAATAGAATCATGATAAAATATATCAAATTTCAATACACAATACACCCCAAGCAATAAATGGGTTGTGAACAATTGAAATCTCACAGAATTAAAAGTGAGATATGAAACCGCTTACCTCGCACATTCCTTTGGTCGAGGGTACATTTAAACTCCTTTATAATGACCATTGTATGTTATAGGATTATACCAGAACCATATTCATATTTATTATATCATACATGATTCATTTATTTCTTTATACTACCCTTTTAATAATGATTTTTATGTTAAATTAACATTTCGAGTAATAATCACTTTCTTTATCGTACATATTCTAACTTTTTATTATTGATTGTATCCTTTAGACCATGATTTAATTATTTCCAGAATAAAAACCTTGATTCATATATCAAATATATATTGAATAAAAATATTTATAATAGATAGATATATGAAATGGAAAACACCGTGTATGGAGACAGTAGGTCATATGTACGCATAAATGTTGTTTCTGTTTTCCTAACGTATTCAACGAAAGTATGTAAATAATATATATGTAAGTAAATAAATAAATATATATATATATATCCAGTATCTTAACTATGTCATTTATTACATATTTATTAGTATTATATATTTTTATAATCTTTCTTGAATGGTGGACAAGGAAATGAATCTCATCACATCATAGAGACGGTAATATGTACATACGCATGATCGACAATATCATTTCCTTTAATGTGTGGAATTGGATTGTATATTATGTTTACATAGACATTATCATGTTATTTTCATTATTTATATACATATTAATCATCATTATATCCTTCCAAATAACATAGTGTTGAATAACAAATTACACCACGGCGTGGTGACGGTAAGATGTATGTACGCACGTATGGTGAAATTATCATTCATAAGAGGGATAGAATAATCAATATGGTTATTCCATATTTATATTAACATCATAGTATATATAATGTACTGGAGTTATTATTTTGACATGGTAATAACAAATAAAGAGTATGTGGATGAATAACAAAACATGAAAGAGGGTGGTGAAATCTTTACCTTTCTTCAGGTTCTTCCTTTTGATTTGATTAAAAGGGCTCTATAGGTTGGCTTTATGACCAACATAAGGAATCTTGGATAATGTTATGATAGTTGGGAGGATATTTGGGCCAGGTTGGCCAAGCCTGATGGCGTTGGATGTGTGAATTTGAGAGAAGGGGAAGTGCCCTATTATAAGAGGGGAGAAAGGCACCTTAAGAAAAGACATAAAATATTATTTTATAAATAATTTATTTTTTGTTTCTAATGGATAAAAAATTAATTATTTAAATTATATGGTGGTGATGGGTCGAAAACCACTCAACCAATAGGTTTTAGACAAGTTTGAGTCACTATATTAACCAGATCTTCTAGATTTCACTCTTAGATAAATAGTTTGTCATTTAACATGTCTCTTTGTATTTTTATTTTATATGGTTAATAAACATGCTATGAAATTTCAAGAGAACCCCAAGTGGCTCATTAATGACATATATAATAGTATTTAATCCCTTTTTCTGAACATTAGATTTTTCAAATTACAATTCCAATCAATAATATAATATTTTTTTTAAATACTCTTTTATGTCAATTTTGAAACTATTTGGTATTTTGTTTTTGATAAATTAATAAAAACATTATTAATTAAATAAAATTCATTTAATTAACTTTAATATTTCATATTATCCTATAAAATTAGTTTAATTCATTAAATGTCTCAATGAAGGAATTTCATGAAGTTTCAGCTTTACTTTCCTCGGCGCTAATCGTGAGGTTTACGAAGCGGCGACCTCTTGTGGAGCACTTCGACAAAGCAGTCAATAAGGAGTGGGGTTTGAAACACTGTGTGCTTGTAATTATACTGGGACCGTGTCAATTCCTTATTTTATTTGCAGATGAGGAAGATTTGGGAATGGCTTGGTCGCGAAAGAGGATTCCTTTCTGTGGCCTTTAGTTCCGATTACTGCGCTGGTCCGTTGAGGCACACATGAACCGTGACTCATCTTACACGGCAATTTGGATTCAATATCCTGGAATTCATCTTTCATTTCAGAATATTGGGTTATTGAGATCAATAGGCAACTCGATAGGGCGTTTTATATGCAGTGATCAAAGAACAGCTTCCATGTCTCATACCTTTTCGGCTAGAATTTGCGTGGAAATGGACCTTGCAAGAGTGCCTCCGGAGCTTGTCTGGATTGTAGTTGAAGAATAGTTCAAGTACACTCAATCAATAATCTATGAATCTTGGATCCAATTCTTCTCCTTTTGTCACAATCAGGGCCATGATGAACATGGTTGTCGAAGGAGGTTCATGGGTGGTGGAAGTTCTGATGTTCCATTTGTACCAGCGGGAGTTCCCTCGGGAGGAGAAGTGGCCACCATTGGTGCTGAGAAAGGAAGCGATCAGTCTTCACCTGTAGGCAGGCCTCATGTTTGTCATGCTCCCTCCAAATCAGTTGGGGACTTTGAGCCGATGGTTCAGGGGGTGCTTCCAGGGGAGGTAGATGTTCCATTGGTAGGAGTAAAAGTGGATGTGAATGAATCTAGGAGAAAGGAGGCCATGTGAGGGGTTGTGGTGTCTACCCCTACAGAGGTTTCTGGATCGGCCAACTGGGAGAATGGTAATCATAATGAACTGAGCCTTGATACTGCAATCAATATACAGGGTCGGGACATGGATGGGGTATGTAATCTCCAGTATATGGGCAGGGGACTTGATCTTTAGCAGGGCTTGGGTGAGCCTGAGATTCTAGACCAGAACACCTCAACAAGTCTGATTAAGGATGGGGTGGATGAGGCTATTCCTTGTTCCCCAAACCATTTTTCATTACTAGAAAATCCAGATGTTGAAGTGGACCATGCTGGGAAGATGAACCAATCCCTTTCCATCAACAGAATGAAAGTGTTATAACTAATTGTGGTATTTCCCATGGAATGATGGTTAGACAGTCTGGTGGTGGTGTGGCTGATTCAGAGGGAGTCGACATGGCTGCACCGGATCAGGTGACTGAGGGGATTCCAACTCATAAGCATAGTATGATTTGTAAAAATAGGAAGGGGAAAAAGATTACTCCTTGCTTCCCCCTCCATTGGAGACCCGGACTGTGATGAAACTACCGGTGACAATGTCCAATGTTGTGAACCAGGCTTTAAGCAAGGGGAACATAGATGAAATTTAAATTTCTACTGGGATGATAGGGACTAGAAATGAACCCATCCTTAGTTCCGAGGAGGATATGGTCGAGGAGTTTCTGTATGTTGACATTCCATAGGAAGAGGATGATATGATGGGAAGGGTGGTAAGAGTGGATATCGATCACGAGCAGGAAAAGTGGATTGAAAAGAAAGACTTGATCTTAATGAGAGGCTTCAATGACAAGAAAATCAGCAAAGAGGAATATATCCGCACTTGGGACAAAATGGCAAACTATTTGGAAGATGTTATTGGAGAATATTCTAGGGCTATTGTATGGATAATACATTGGAATAGATACGGGGAAGAAAGCAATAATATGCTAAGGTTTTGTTTTGGTAACATTCCCTTTTCTTATGACGCTTCGCCCCTGGTTTGTCTTGGGAAGTGCAGACGGGGATTCCTCATCGGGCTAGAGCACTCTACCATTTCCTTGGAAGGTCATTTGGGACATGGTTGATTTAGAGGGATGGAAACATCGGGAGGGACCATGCTTGCATGGGATCGCCGAGTGTCCAACATAGGTATGGTGGTGTTGTTGTTGCGTGTATGTGGTAGTTCCTTCTCTTTCCGGTGTTTTTTTGGGTTTCTTTGGCTGTATTGTTGGACTTTGGGTTTCTCACTTTTTCCTCAAAGTGTTTCCTTAATAAAAAAATAATTTTCAGTCAATACCAGTGGAACTAAAGGATCATATTTTATTCATAAGGTTTTTTTGGTAGAATTAGACTTATCCGAAATAATTAGAAAATTTGTAGGTTAATAATAATATCATTTTTACCTTTAATTACCCTATTTATTTTTAACCATCGTAAATAAGAGTCAAATGTTACTATTCACGAAAAATTATTTTTATCTTATTTATCCACATTTTACATAATGAAATAAAAATTTTCACATGGATTTTCGAAATTCAATTCAAAGAAGTGGTAAAATTATGTTTTATGAAAATTTGTAAATGCTCATAAGAGGTTGGTAAAAGACAGAGAAAAGTTCAGTAAAATATTATAGATCTAATATTATTAAAAAATGACTCCAATTAATTACATTGAACATATATAGGTATTATGTATGTATTTTGACCTGAAATAAATTTCAATAAAATAAATAATTATAGAAATTAAAATTTGGGTTTAAACTATAACTCGGTGTTTTTCACTATTAATCAAAAATTTAAATTTTTCAGAAAAATACCAAAAATTCCCCCTAAACTAATTTTTATATTATGAATTAAAAAATGAATTCTATTTTACAAATTTAAAAACATATAAGTTTAATTAATTAATTTAATATTAATTCACATTGTCAAAACCAAAAACGTGTTTTTAATATATAATAAGTATCAAAAGATTGACACTTGTTCATGTCTAATTTCAAAGTGAAATTACATACAATGACCAAAATTGGATAAAATGGTAAAAATATAATATAATTATACTTATAAACCATTAAAATATATAATTGATCACTATAAATTATTTTGATTAAAAATGATGTTTTCAATTAAAATATATTATTTTTCACTATTCATCCAAATATGGAAGTTTTTAAAATAACAACAAAATTTTATTGAAACTAAATTCTTATGTCCTGATTATAAATAAGATGTTTATTTTTTCAAATTAAATATATAATAGTTTCAAATATTTGATTTAAAAAAGGGTTCCCCATTAAAAGGTGGTAAAATTGCATTTTTTTTAAAAAACTTCTTTTATCTGAAGAAAATTAATTTATTCTTAAATTATGTGTAAGAAACTAATAATATGGATTAAAAAAATATTAGAATTATATAAAGTAAAAAATTTAGGTAATAATATTCATAACCGCTTTTGAATGGCTAGTTTGGTAAGTCGTGATGTGCTTGAACACAATGTTGTGTGTAGTGCAAGTTATTGTATTACATTGAAAAATAACGAACTATGAAATCTTGGGTTGTTACATTCTTCCCTCCTTCAATAAATTGTGTCGTCACATTTTGAAATTTTTTTTTGAAAATAAAAGGTTGAAAATAGAAAATATCTTTGGGGTAAAACCCATATCAAAAATGGGTTTAATATAATTTAGTCTTAATAAGAGGAAATGGGGAATGAAAATGTAACCACCAAATTATGATTTCAATTTGGAGAACATAGGTGGAAATTAGAGACACATAATTGGAGGAAAAATAAAATATTTATAGGGAGTGATTGAGGTCATCGGTCACAAAAAATTGTAGAATTGAAGACCTCAAAGCTATCAATCTATGATGATTTAAAATATCAACGGTTCAAAAAAACATAAGATATTAGGATAACACATTTTTAGTTTTAAGATCCCTTACATAATGTTTAAGAATTAATTTCTGTATAGAATAAGAGATGAAAAAAATATACCTGACAAGTAGATTTTCAACCTTGAACTAATTTCTACCACAAAATCATCATTCACTCTAAAAGATAATAGAATATAAAAAAATATTTTACTTATCCTATTCGTATTGGGTCCCAAAAAATGAATTTATAATTCATCTACCACACATTTTAAAAAAACTACGTTATTCAATCCAGAACATCATGTAGGCCAGTGGTAGGTGACACACCCTTGTCACCCTTTAGTTTCATGTTCATGTCTCACAGCCTTGTTGGATGCAACGGGTTGTTGTCCATCCTCCGAGTTTTCCTTTTATTTCAATACAAAAAAAATCTTAAACTAGAATAATCCAAAATAAATCTGTCCAAAATCTCAGTCCAAAATAAATAATATAGATACAATGAAGATCCTTTTTCCACGTAATAACATGTGAACACCATTATCATGTATTCTTTTAAAACACTACAACATCTTGAATTAGCATAAAACCTTATTAATTACATTCATGCTCTCTTATTCCTTATAGAATACTGGATATAATACTTCTATCAAAAATGTTGTAAACTACAACAATGATGGAATATACAAATCATTAATCAGTTTCAAGGTAGTCAAGAATATCCTATATAATTTATCAAAATTAATCATGTATTATTCCAAAATCACTTCCTCGGTATCAGACCCATATTATGGTTTGTCATTCTCTCAATCATATATTTTCCAAAAATTTAACCTGATATCGAGTCACTTTTCATGGTTCCACACAATCTCATGTTCTTAATGAAATCGTATTGTAGTACAATCCTTATATACTCTATAATTCTTATAATATGTACATCATTAATAAAATACTCAAATGACAAAATACATTAATTACAACGTATGAAATCTAATAATTCATCTTCATCTGCAGTAGTATCATAACAATATTATTATGCAATAGTAGAATTTGGGGTATACTCTGATGATTTGGACATTGATTCGCGTAGTGTCCCAACTCCTTGCAGATGAAGCATTGTACATTGGAAACTTTTTTCTTACCCTTTCAATCACATATTTGGTGTACTTTCTCTCCACACATGTAACAAAAGTCCCATTCCCTTCAAGCATTTACCAAGGTGATTCTTTCCAAAGTTATCACATATGGTAAATCCTTCGTTTCTATCTTCCTTTTATATATCTTTATCTCTTCCGTCCTTTTCATCTCTTTCCTCCCTTCAAATCCATATGTCTCAGTGAATTTATTACTTATCTTATTTACACATTATACAATTTCTTCATATGTTGAGAATACATGGGTGACTATTTCCCTTATAAATATTGGCTTGATACCGTGAAAGATATGACCCTTCTTACTCTTTGGATCATATATATTTCAGGAGTTCACAATCCTTCTAATGGGTGCCATTTCTATACAATGGAATATACTAGGTCATTTTATGAGTTGAAATGAATAGTTACAAACTGTTAAAATACCTAATGTAAATTGAACAATTTATAGATATAATTCATAATCGTTAAAATATTTTCTTTAACGAAGTATGTACTTGTAAATCCTTCAGAATTATATGTAAATAAATGAGAATTATCCAAATCATATCTCTCGGGAGTGTCGTAACCAGGAGTGCAGCAAGGACCGTTGTCGTGCAGCAGTTATCTTTCGAGTCTAGCTCAAATAAGTGTTTTTGGGTTTTACCCCTAGGTACATCTATGCTAGATCCACCTCTACTTTCTCGTATCCAGAAAGGTATGTATTTTTTTTAAACTCACAAAATATCTACATTACCAAAATTCTATTAAGTTCTTCTATACTAATCCTAAAAATATATCCTAAGGTAATGTGCTCTAATCAGATTTTATCTAAATCTATTTTCTATTATTATTGATAAAATTTCTCTGATACCAACTGTAATGCCCTGACCCAAGAAGCTCAGAGTTGGTGCATTATTATAATGCATTGACATTATTATAAGGAATCATGTCCTAAAAGACCAATAAATTTAGTAGTCTTGGAAAATAGATTATATACATGAATGTTACATTACAATTTATAACATAAAACACAAAAAATTATTTTATGAATTCCATTATTCCTTTTTATTGACCCTACAGATCAATCATAATACACATCTGGGAATCCTGGGAAAAATAAAACATAGATAAGGGTGAGGTCAGATGCTCAGTAAGGATAACAATACAACAGAATCATTAATTAATAAGCATAAACATTTAAGGCAATGTATAAAACTAAAACAAAAGCCTTTTCAACATAAACATCATCACAATGTGGAAAATATAAATCAACATAATTCCATTTACTTACTCACATAGATATTCTACTAGTCAAATAATCACATGTAATATCAATATCCCCTTTCATAATGATGGAATGCATAATGCCAGACTTCATTGCCACATAGTTAAGGCCTTGTGCCAAGACTACAAATATGATTTTGTCAAGGCCTTGTACCAAGACACTAGTTTGTCTCATGAGTCCTACCAATGCATTGAGGAGCTATAGAAGGCTCCACCCATCACTTAATAATTCAAATGCATTCCTCGTATGAAAAGGTTTAATCATTACTTAAACATTCGTATTAAAACTAGAAAATAAAATGTCAATACTTTATCTATATACCATGAATGGTATAAAAATAACACATTCACATTCAAACATATTGCAAAACCTTTGATACAATATGGATGATTTGTATCATAATAAATCAACTTCAAACAAGTTTCAAATCCATCATAGGATGTTTACATAGATGGAAATGATTTGTAAAACTATTTGATAGAAATATATCATTTTCATGAAAACCATTAAAAGTCACACAATTTAAAAAGTAATACATTTAATGAAATTTTGGAATCAATGTGTCCCATACCACTTTGAACTATTTCAAAGGAATTAACATTGTAAAAACATTCATGTCTATATAAATAAATACTTAAAACCCATTTTGAAAACATTGACATTAATGAGAAAGATTTTGAAAAATAAATATTTAAAACATTTAAAATGATGTTTTAGTAAAAAGAACCTTATAAATAATCCCTATGAAAATAATTTTATGAAACATTGACATGGATAATAAATATGTCCTAGTACATACTTACGAAAAAACAACATCAGATAATAAGGAGATAGTGAAATTAACCCTTACCTCGTTGTAATCAATCGAGTCATATGAAAAATAGTCCATAACCAACATATGAATCATAGAATATCATGAATATTAATATAATCATGATAATATATATCAAATGGAGGTACCAAAATCACCATATGCAATAAATGAGTGGTGAACAATTGAAATCTCACGGAATTAAAATTGAGATAAGAAACCCCTTACCTTGCACTCTCCTTGGATTGAGGGTACATTTAACCTCCTGCATAATGACCATTTTATGTTATTAGATTATACCAGAACCTTATCCATATTTATTATATCATACATGATTCATTTATGTCTTTATACTACCCATTTATAAATGATTTTCATGTTAAATTAACATTTTGGGTAATAATTTCTTTCTTTATCATATGTATTTTAACATGTTATTATTGACTGTATCATTTAGATAATTATTTAAATACATCCAGAATAAAAACCTTGATTCATATATCATATATATTTAGAATATAAATATTTATAATATATAGATATATGAAATCAAAAATACCATTTATGGTGACAGTAGGCCGTACGTACACATAAACACAGTTTCTGTTTTCATAACGTATTGAACAGTGGTAATTGAATAAAATAAATGTAAGTACAAAAATGCATTCATTCATATATATATATATATATATATTATAATTACTATGTCATATATTACATATTTTTTAGTAATATATATTTTTATAATCTTCGATGAATGGTGAACGTGGAAATAAATCTCATCGTGTCGTGGAGACGGTAATCTGTACGTACGCACGAGGGACAATATCATTTCAATAAAAGTGTGTAATTTGATAGAATATTAATTTTAAAGATAAATTATCATGTTTTTATCATTATTTATATACATATTACTCATCATTATATCCATCCTAATAACATAGTGTTGAATAACAAATTACACCATGGCGTGGAGACGTTAAGCCGTACATACGCAGGCATGGTGACATTATCATTCATAGGATGAAAAGAATAATGAATAGGGTTATGCCATGTTTACAATAACATCACAATATATATAAGTTTCTGGAGTAATTATTTCGGTATGGTAATAACAAATAAAGAGTAAGTGGAAGAATAAAAGAACATGAAAGATGGTGGTGAAATCATTACATATTCTTCGGGTTATTCCTTTGGATTTGATCAAAATGGATCCATAGGTGGGATTTTTGACCGATGGAAGGCCTCTAAGATAAAGGTAGGATAGTTGGTAGGATATTTTGGCAGGGATTGGCCTAGACAAATTGATTTGGAGGTGTGAATTAGAGTGAATGGGAAGTTCCCTTTTATAAGAGGGGTGGGGGCACCATAGGAAAAATATAAAACATTATTTTATAATAAATTAATTTTCTATTTATAATGGCTCCAAAATGAATTATTTAAAGGATAAGGTGAGTATGGGTCAAAAAACACTCAACAAATAGATTTTGGAAATTTTTGGGTCACTATATTAATCTTATCTTTTAGATTTTACTCTTAGTTAAATTGTTTGATATTTACCATGTCTCTTTGTATTTTTATATTATATGGTTAATGAACATACTATAAATATTCAAGAGAACCCCAAGTGGTTCAATAATGACATATATAATTTTATTTAAGTCCTTTGGCCGAACCGTAGATTTTTAAGAATAGAATACCAATTAATAATATAATATTTGTTTCAAAAACACTTTTATGTCAATTTTGACATTATTTTGAATTTTTTTATACATTCATAAGAGAATTATTACATCAAAAAAATCATTTAATAAACCATAATTTTTAATATTAACTTATAAATTTAGTGTAATTCAAAAAAAATCTCAAATTAAATTTATTTTGGTATTTATAATATCAAATATTTTTATATTTCATTAATAAGGTAATTGCTACATCATCATTGTGTCATAAATAAATTGAATTATATAATGTCTAAAAATTATAAATAAAATTCCATTATGTAGGAAATTGTTTTTTCTTTCTAATGAATATTTATTATCGAATTTATTCTATACTTAACCATATATTAAAAATGGTTTAGTTAGTAAACTTTGAATTTAACACTTTTAACTCTTCTTTGAATTAAATAATAATAAATGTCCTAATATATTCCAAGTTGACCTAAAGGATTATATTTTATTCCTAAGGTTTTGTTTGTCTAATTACACTAATCCAATATAATTTGTACAAGTGATAGGGTAATATTGATAGAATTTGTGACTTTAATTACCCTATTTACTTTTAACCGTTGTAAATAAAAGTAAAATGTTATTATTCACCAAAAAGTATTTTTATCTTATTGAACAAAATTTTACACACTGATATAAAATGTGTCAATATGTTTTTTTAAATTCAATCCATAGAAGCTGTAAAATTATGTTTTAGGCAAATTGGCAAATGCTCCTAGGAGGTGGGTAAAAGATGGTGAAAAGTTCAATAAAATTTTATATATGTAATATTATTAAAAAATGACTCCAATGAATTAAATTGAACATATATAGGTATTATATATATATATATATTGACCTAAAATAAAATTATATAAAATAATTTATTATTTAAATAAAAGTTCAGTTTTAATCTTTAACTCACTGTGTTTCATTATTCAACAAAAATTGAATGTTTTCCGAAAAATACCAATAATTCATCCTAAGATAATTTTGATATTATGAATTAAAAAATGATTTCTATTTACCAATTTCAAAACATAGAAGTTTCATTAATTAAGTAAAAATTAATTCCCATTTTCAAAACCAGAAAGCGTATTTTTAAGAAATAATAACTATCAACAAATTGACACTTATTTATGTCCAATTTCAAACTGAAATTACATTTAATGACCAACATTGCATAAAATGGTAAAAATATAATCTAATTATACTTCCAAATAATTAAAATTTATAATTGAACACTAAAAATTATTTTGATTAAAAAATTTGTTTTCAGTTAAAATATAGTATTTTTTACTATTCACCCATATATGAATGTTTTTAGAAAAACACCAAAATTTTATTGAAATTAAATTATTATGTCCCGATTCTAAAGAAAATGTTTATTTTTTAAAATTGAATATATAAATGTTTCAAATATTGGATTTAAAAAGGGTTCCCCATTAAATGTTGGTAAAATTGCATTTTTTGGAAAACAATTCCTTTATCTGAAAAAATGAATTTATTATTAAATTATTTCTAAGAAACTCATAATATGGATTATAAAATTATAAGTATTATATAATGGTTAAAATTTAGTTAATACTATTCATAAACACTTTTTAACTTCTAGTTTGGTAAGACGTTGTGCGCTTGAACTTAGTGATGTGCGTAGTGAAAGTTATTTCATTACATTGAAGAAATAACAAACTATGAAATATTAGGGTGTTACAAAAAAATATTCCAACTGTACATTGATTAATTCAATTATTCAGTGCTTGCGAAATGGTGTATATTCACATACTTATAACCATAGTGTACATTCATGGATCAGTGAAATTTATTCAGACATGATCACCTAATCATACCATTAGAATTTATTTTCTCATTATAGAAAAGTAATTCAACATTAGTTATTTATTATAATGTTTTAAATTTTACATCATGGAAGAAATGATTTAATACATTCACTAACCAGTTCATTGAGTTGCGCGAGACGATTCTCATAACATAATGAAAATAGAATCCAAACTCAAAATTTTCACTAAAAAATGTTTTAACAAAACGAGAATGAATAAATATTAATTACTTCATCACAAAAATAATTCTGAAGAGCTATTTATTTACTCAAATTAGTGAAAATATAATCAAATAAGAATGAATAATGATAAATAAAAACATCTTTGGTAATATCACCTCCTTTTTATGCTCCAACTTTGTATCCAGTTAATTTATTAATCTACCTCCATCCATTTTGATCTTCTGTAAATAATGGATTGTTTATCAAAATCCCAGATTGGCTGGTAGTGTCTCATGGTATAGTATCATCATTTTAACAGAAATTTATATGCATATAACAAATTTTTTCACATAGTCATCACTTGGTAACCAACATTACTCTATACCATGTGGCATTGTTTGAATTTCCCATCAACAGATTTTAGTTAATTCATAGTTAAATCAGCCAACATCTCACAATGACATGTGACACCCCTAAAATATCCAACGATACCCTTCTCCTATTCCTCTTGATCAAATTTCAAGATTCATTGAGTATATATATATATATGACGAGTTAATCTATTATAAATTTTGAAATACATTTCTCTTTTGGGAAATTAGTCCATTTGTGATTTTGGAAGAATTTTATGTCCCTTGCACAACCACATTTTGGGATCGTATTCCTAAATTCTTATTTTTTGGTCTCAGATTTAACTTTTTTATGTAGATAAGATAATTATAATAATAATTTTATTATTATTTTTATCATAATAATTATTATTATTATGTTGATGATTATTATTATTCCTTTCATTATCATGATGATAATGATGATTATTATTTTAATTGATTCCATCATCTTGATGCAAGCATAGCACAGATTGATGATGATGTATGCATGATGGATGAATGATATTACATTGGCCCTTCAGACCAATTTTTTGGTGTTTTGGATATGTAATGGGTTCATTAAAATTAAGACATCAAGGCATGCACTATATAAATAAGGCATGATGGAATGTCTATCCCCTGGGGGGCTAGGGCCTACCTTTTCATCCTATGTGTGTGGTGTGTGTCTCTGTGGGGTTAATGTATGTTTACCCCCAAGCACCTAATATATATATTATAATCAACATTTTAATGGTGATGATGATGACAATTATTAACATTATTATCATCACCATCTTCATCATCATGATAATAATTATTATTACTATTGTTACAATTATTGATATTATTATTGTTATTATTAATATTCTAATAAATGTTATTGTTATTGTTATCATCTTGATTATTTTTATCATCATGATTATTATTGTCATCATGATTCATTATTATCATCATGATTATTATTATAATCATGATTATAACTATCATAAGGATTATCATTATCATCATGATTATTATTATCATCATGATTGTTATGATCATCATGACCATTATTAACATCATTATTATTATCATCATCATCATCTTTATTATTATCATCATCAATATTTGTATCATCATCATGATTATTATCATCATAATTATTATTATTATAATCATGTTTATCATCACCATCATGATTATTATTATCAACATGATTATTATTATCGTTAGGCTTATAATTATGTCAATGAGCCATTAATAGAGTGGTAGAGGCTCCTACATGGCATACAAGAGTCCTAGGATGAAATCCTAGTAGAGGTGAAGTTTTGGGTTACAATAGTAGTAATATTATAGTCACTATAGTAGGTACTATTTTTTAATATAGAATCTAGCAATATTCATACAATTTGGGCCTTTGGGCTATCAGTTTGTGCCTACAGGTCTCAGGGCCTTCAGGCCATTGGAAATTGGGCCATAGAAAACACCCAGAAGAACCGGGAAGAACACCCATGAGCATGCCAAGATAATTATTAAGAGAAAAATAACAACCAGAAGAGTTGAGCTAGCCAGATTAGGAGAATTTTAGGGCCACTACAGTTAGGACTACACACAATGTAAGTCTGAATGGGGAAATTCTAGACGATCAACCATATGAGATGGGGATCTAGGAGCCTTAAAGATTAAGATGATATAGATGAGTTGTTTCAAGTGTGTCAGGTATTAGGTTTGTGTATTCTGTCATGTATAGGCCTTGAACCTTAGGCCTATAATTAATTTTATTGTTCCCCTTAATCCCTTAAAATGGATATTATACAATATAAATAAAAATATGACCTTCATAACATTCAAATATCATGATAATTATTATCATCATGATTATTAATATCATCATTATTTTTATTATCATCATGATTATTAGTTTCATCATAATTATTATCATCATCATCATGATAATTATCATCATCATGATTTTTATTATCATCATTACTATTATTTTGATTATAATTATTAGTATCATCATCATTATCATTACCATTACCATTATAATTAATATCATTATCATTATCATTAGGATAATGATGATGATGATTATTATTATTGGTAAGATCCAAACATGTTTGGAGTTATTGAGGGCTGGAATACTGGTAATGTTTATTCTTATTTATGTATTTCTATTTGGAGTTATAACATCAGGTGTGTTTGGGTGGATTTTTTAGGAAATTTTGAGAAAACTATTATATGCATGGTCAGTGAATGATTAATGTACATTGTAAACCCATCCTAGCTAACCATGTAAACCATGGAAGATTGGTTTTCACATCTAGAACACGGTTTGAGAAACAATGTTCCCAATCCCATGTAACCATGCACCCCTGGACAGTGAGGTCCAATATAGTTTGTGCATGGTTTTCCTAACTGTTTTTCGTTGTTCCGAAAACCTTGCATGCAGTTATTAATCACCTGAAAAATTATGGTAAAATACCATGAACCCCTAGACACCTCATATTCGACCTACACTCTGGACTACTATTTTTTGTGAAATTATTGTCAATTGTTTAGGGGTTACAAGTGTATATCACAAATGTTTCTCAAGATTCAAAGCCATAATCAATGATCCACTCTTCTCCCGATAAGTGGATCTCATTCAGAAGCATATCCAATTAATTATTCTCTCTTCCTTGATTTTTTTGTAATATACCCTCTATTTCATTAGATGAAATTTTATTTGATGAGATATATATATAATATTATATCTAGATCTAGATTGATATGGCCTTGTTTTCCATTATCATTATTTTGGGATTAGGATCCAAAATTCGAATCTACATCATTGTGCTTATGATATTTTGATGATTTATGTAGAGTGATCAACCATAAATGAATCATGGTTTGAGGTCTAAAATATATTTCATAGTGTAATGTATTTGAAATGTATATTAAAAATTTTAATAATTTATAGCATCCTTTGGTAATTGGTTTTTTATAAGTTGGTTTAATTAGGTTCACCAATTTCATTATCAAATAACTGTTGAATGAAATGACTAGTAGAGGAATTAATGACATGACTATTGTATTTACCAATTAGGTAATGATTTTTTGAAATTGTTTTCATGAATTATTTATTATAATTTATAATATTAATCAGGGGAATAATTATGATATATCGAATTGTTTAGGTTGTGATAATTATTTTCCAATTATTTATGATCATAGAGATTTTGATCTAGATAAATAATTGTGTTATTTTTTATAAAAAAATTATATTTAAAATGAGATAATTAGTAATGGAAAATTAATTATAGTATATGAGTTGGAAAATTGATAATTAATTATTGAAATAATTAATGGGATTGGGTAATTTAGTTAATTTATGTGTGAATGAATAGATTTGATTTATGTAACTAATTCCTGTATTACCCATGTAATTGAAGTAGAAAATTATTTATGAATCAACATTGTATGAATTAATGGGAACATGGTATTCTAAATTTAGGAGTATTCATTTAACCATTGTCATTATACATAGGATTAATGTGAATGGGAACATGGTCAGTATCTTGAGGAGTAATCATGGTAGCGTGGTCATCTTACTAATGAGTAAAGAGATTGTGAACATGGTTGTACTACTAAGGAGTAAGAATAGTATCATGGTCATCATACATGCATTTTTGATATTGTAACCCTTGATTGTGTTGCATATAAATGTGAAATTATATAATATAACGAATTTCACTCCGATTTATGGCCTCATATGAGAATATTTCAAACCTCTACAAGAGTCAAATAAGGAACTATGATATCATATCACCTCTGAATACTTCAATCATTGGCAGGAAGGTGGAATTAATATATGATATTACCTAGGGGACACTTCAGGCTCCCGAATGATATTATTTTAGTATTGAGGTACGAGTATCCCCGAGTACCGTGCAGTAAATATGACTAAATAATGAATAAATGATAACATGATAAATATTTATTATGCATGGAATATTTTTTATAAAAATGTATACACTATATTTTGAATATATTTTTTAGACACTATCATAGTGTCCTAATGATTATTACTCACACCCTATTTAGGTGTCCTAAATGGTACCAGAATAGATTAGATTAAGGTCGGACTAAATATGAGAAAAGGCACTATGATTGATTGTGGATTTGAGATGGAGCTTATATGAGGGGAAACGAATTGGTTAAGAACCCACTAGGGAATTGTTGTTGTCTTTACATTCACTTTAATTATATTAAATTGATACATATATTGGAATTTTATGTTTTCCCTTTCCGTTGATTATTGTATTTCCAGTTTTGTTATCTTCTTGACCTGAGTAATGTTTAGGTTATATATGCTTCCTCATTTGTTTATTTATTTCTATTGGTGGTTTCCTCCCATAAAAGAGATTATATTCTCCCCATGAATGACCAACTAGACCCTTGCTACTACTCATCATCATCTATTTTACGGGGAGTTGTGCATGAGGTCACGTAGCAAACCGTCTCGAGGCACTGTAGTGTGGTACCCAGTTCGAGACGTTACAAAATGGTATTAGAGGTCTAGTTTTCATTATTCTTCTTTTTTCCTTATTTTTTATGGAATGGTATATAGGAGACTAGGACAATTAAGGGCTTGGGAATTATCTCATGCATGGTATTTGAAAATGCATGTACGTGGGAAAACTAGAGTACTCGGGGTTGGATTGTCATTAATGTTTCCTATTGTTGTAGTTGAAAATTATTTCACCTTGTTTGAATCATTAGTGGTTTAATGTTCTAATTGTATCATAAAATTGATGAATATTGATTCATGTCATGAAATGGAATTATATTTTAATCTTCATGCATCATGCTAGGCTCTCAGAATTAATGTGTGATAGGAATAATCATAGGCATACAGTTAAAAACATGTTATCGGTATGTTGTTGAACTTCACATGTTTTACATGTTAGAAGGATTATAATGAAAATTGGTTACAAACATCAATAGAAAAATGATGTAAAAATTATGTGAAATTTAAATAATTAGATATCTAAATTAGAGACTTGATTATTATAGTGGGTTTACCCTTGTAAACCAGAACATGGGAGTAGGACAGTTATGTGTAGTGACATGGACTTTGTTTTGATCGTGTGGTGAGATTTTGGGACAAAGACATGTTTCTGAACAATTTTGATCATTTAAACTTTTTTAAATGTATAAGGATTTGTAATGAGACCTATGATGTGGGTTGGAATTGTAGAGAGTATTCTTCTATGACCCTTGTTGAGGGGATGACTGAGTGGAATAGCTGGGAATGGTCTTCCAGGTATAGAACATGTGGCATTGATCATGTTTGTTGTTGATGTAGGGGAGATGTTTCTGGATAGATTTTCTTGTTTCAAAAAATTCATGTAATGATAACACATGAGGGTTGTGAAAACTATGTCTATGGTGACAAGGTAGATTCAATTGCAGATCCCTCTGAATTTTTTTTGGAGAGGGTGGACACATGGCAGATTAATTCTGGGATAATTCTATTGAGACAATACATGAACATTTTGAGACATAGGATGAGATGACAATCATGATATTTTTTTATATGATATGGGGATTAGTAAGGAACTGGTGGAACATTCCGGCATGAACTAGACATAGTGATGGTATGTTATAGAAGGAATTCATGGAGAGGTTTTTGGAGCACTTTTATCAAGTGACACTATGAAAAAATAAATCTATTATGTTCATGAATATATCACAGGGGAGAAGGTTAATGATGGACTCTATTGGATGTTTCACAAATCTAGAAAACTTATAACTTACATTATCTAGAGATGAGGCAACTATGGAGAAATGTTTTCAGGTTGTACATAACTGTGATATTTTGTCCCTGATGAATATCATCAGGAAGATGAAGTTTACGAATGTGGTGGATTAGGAACTAAAATTTTAAAGGAACCTAATGTAGGATTTTAATTCTGGACAAGTAGTTGTTACTGGATGATATGGAGGTGTGACATCTGACATCCAAAGGTTTCTTTATGAAAACATTATCCATGACACTATGAATAAGAGTATATAGACAGGAGGCTCTGTAGGGAAGGACCTTACTGGGGTGATCTATCATCACTGTGGTTGGATGGGACCCTCTCATTGATACTATTCCCTTTCACTTTTATTGTTCTATCTTTTTCAAAATGGTACATTTATAGATGTTATTAAGATGAGGAAGATATACTAGTACTTTAGGAGTATCTTGCTAGAGTTAGAGTATGGGAAGAGGATTTTCTACACCATATTGGGCTTGCAGTTTGAGTTCTGATGGATGAGGCGGTAAAGGTAGTTGGCATGGATCTTCTGGGCAGGAGCAGCTATATCAATAGATTGGTGCTACTTAGGGTAATCAGACACCATCATAAGGTTGAGGTATATTACAATTATATATAGTACCTCTTATAGTTTTGAATAGCGAGGTTGTGCAATCAATAATGTGAGGTACCGTTCTAGTTGATTCTAATTTATCTAGTACCTTATTTGATACTGTTGCCTCTATTTATATTATATCTTAGAAACTTGTTAATGGTTTCAGCTTGAAGGTGTAGTTTTTTATCAAGACAATTACAATAGATATAACATTGGGAGAGCGATGTAGATATATCTATTTTTGTGGAGGATGTTATTTTGAGATTATGGTGTATCTTTTTCTTTGGGATCTTTATGACCTTGATATAATGGTATTATACCTGATTATAGGTATGGACTAGATATTAACATACTGAGACCAAAAAAATTGTAACCATATGTGAGTTATGTTTATATCTCTTAAGTGTGTCTAGTAGATTCCCTATGGAGAGTTGGATATATATGTAGTCCAAACTAGGACAATTACAGAGTAACTGGGAGAGCTCACAGCCCCAATTCCATGTCTATTTCTGGGTGAGGCTGGTGTTACGATCAAGGTTCTCTCACTAGTAGTAAAACTATTTCCTGGTATATTTCGAGAAGACATATCAGGGCTACTGCCAGAGGGTGATGCATAATTCACTATTGAGCTCATATTTGGAGGATGATCCCGTATCTATTTCACCATTCAAAATATATCAGATTGAGATTCAAGAGATCAAGATTCCTTTTTAGGAGTTAAATGATAAGGGATTTATCATTCCAATTACTTCTCCATGGGTATCACCAATTTTTCTTGAAAAGATGGCTGAAAAGTGTTTTCATTTTGACGTCAATTAACAGATGTTGGAGAAAATAACTATCATGAAGAGATATCCTCCTCCACATATCGATGATCTATTTTACCAGTTGAAGGGTTATTTTTTATTATAAATGATCAACATGATATTTGGGTATCATCTTTTGAGAGTTAAACCTTTTGATATACGGAGGAATTATTTCAGAAGCAGGTATTTCCAATATGAGTTTTCTATAATGCCTTTTTTGATGAAAAATTCCCCTGCAGTTTTTATAGCCATGAGAAATAAGATAATAAATCATTTTCTTGATTAGGTTTTTATTGGGGGTTTGGTAATACATATTTTTGTACTCAAAGAAGCATGATGATCATTCCCAATATCTAGACATTGTTATTAGTATTTTGAGTGAGAATGGATTATCTGCCATGCTATCTAAGTGTCAGTTTTTGATTGACCATGTTAACTTCTTGGGGGCATATTATCACAAAGGAATGTGTGTCAGTGGCCCCAGAGAAGGTTCAACAAGTGTTTTCTTGGGTGTAGATCCATACTTTTTATTATATCCAAGGCATTCTATGATTAGCTACATATTACATTATATTCAACCAAGACATTTCTTGTTTGGTAGATCCACTTTTGAGCATGACCAAAAAGTGATTATATTTTTAATTCTCATAGGATAATGGGAAATACATGTAGTTTTTTATGTTCTGTTTAATAATGGATCCAATTTTAATCCAATACGAGTCATGTGGGGAGCATACAGTTTATTTTTACTCTTTTGGAATCAATCATGGAGATATGTTGTTGTACGGTGATCGATTTGTTATGCATGGGACATTGTCTTTGAGTTCTCAGGAATGTAATTTTCCAACACATTACCTTGATTTTGAATTATTGGTTTATGGTCATAAGATTTAGTGACACTATATTTTGGGAGAAATATTTACAATTTATAAAAATCACAAGATATTGAATTATATCTTTTCATTGTGTTATTATAATATTTAGCAGAGGATATGGGTTGAGTATATACAGTAATTCAATTATGAACATTCATATATGGCCGAGAAAGGAAACAATGTGGATGATTACATAAGCATTAAAACTCTGTCTCCAATGGATTATTATTTGAGTAGATAGTGGAAGAGGATGAGCTCCCTGTCTTAAATACAAGAGGTGGTTCAGTGGAGTCCAGAGTAGATGAATGTGACGTTAGTTTAAGTGCAGTCTAATATTTAGAGATATATTGGGGATAGATAGTATGATGATATATAATTCAAAGCCATGATGTAATTCTTTGAAGGTGGTAAGAAATATTTAGAGTTCTTGATAGATGATAATGACCTCGAAGTGATTGGTGCATCCATGAGTGACTAAAACATACCATGACCTACGATGATTTTTTTGGTGGACATTAATGAAGAAAGGGATAACATGGTTTGTGAAAATATGCTTCACCTTTCAGTAGGTGAAGGCAAAGCATCAATGACCAGGAGGTTTACTATAGTCGTTTCTCAATAGATAATTGAAGTGAGATGATGTGACCATCAATTTTGTGGTGGATAATATCATTATCCATAGGAATAATGTTGGTATTTGGGTCATTGTCGATATAGTAACAATGTTATCTCATTTCTTTCATATAAAGGGAACCATTACAGTAGAATAATTGGGAGATCTATATGTTCATGAGATAGTCCATCTGCATGGAAATCCATAGACAATAGTTTCATATCATGATTCAAAATTTACATCATTCTTCTTCTAGGACTTATATAATGTGCATGGAATACAATTATTATTTAGCATGTCTTCCCACCCAAAGATATATGGTAATTTGGAATGTACAATGTAGGTTCTTAAGGATATTCTATGGTTATTTGTTTTTAATACAATGGATATATGGGAAAAACATGGATATAATGGTGTTATCCTATAAATATAATAATCATGAAACTTTATAGATAAACCCATATGATGCACTTTATGGTATTGCATGTAGAAAAACGTAATGTTGGATAGAGGCTGGTGAGTTAGCATTGTTGTGACCGAGTCTAGGGAAAAATATATCAGATCATGTATAGTTTATTCCAAAACAAGCGGCTATGGATTATAGTAGATAAAAGATGCATGTTAATTTGTGGAGATGACCCCTTGAGTTTATAGAATGTGATTGTGTATTCTTTTTGTTGTAACATCGGTGGGGTCATATCAAGATACAGAGGAAGGGAAAGTTAGTGATTAGGCCATTTGAGATAGTGGAGAGAAGAGAGCTAATGGAATACCAATTAATTCTTCTATAGAGATACATTGTTATGTATGTTTTTATCCATGCATCAAAATTTTAGCAGTATCCCCCCGACCGTTCTGATGTGATTTATATAGATGAGGTTGACCTAGATATAGATACAACCTTTGTGGATCATCTGATACCTGACTTGGATCACATTGATAAAGTGTTGTAGGGAATGACTATTTTGAAAATTTGTGTGTTATGGTAACATGGGAAAGTGCAAGAGGAAACCTGGGAATGTGAAGTATATAGGAGGTCTCAAAGGACCAATATTTTTTGATAGGAAACATTGAATGTCTTGTAAGTGCAGCATGAGGATGAAATGTTATAAGTTGGGGAGGGTGTGAGATATGAAACTTTTTGAGAGTTAACTCTATCTTGAATACATGTAATGTTCATTCTTATTTAAGTTCCTTTTATTGGATTTACAACATGGGGTGGGTTTGGGTTGAGTTTTTAATAATGTTTGAGGAAAATTCATTATGCACAATTAACGCAAGGTTAGGGTAAACTGTGTTCTCATCCTAGTAAGTAATGTGAACCAAGACATAGAGGATCACATGGAAGGAACATAGATTGATAAATAGTTCCCTTAACAAGTTTAATCATGTGACCCAGGACATTGAGGTTTGTACGGTTGGTGGATGATTTTTCTAACTGCTCGCCCCTACCTAGAAAATGGTTCCTGCTGTTATTAATCACATGAAAATTTATTTTAAAATTATCCCAACCCTCGAGAAACCTCTTATTTTACCTAGACTCGATAATAATTGTTTTTTGGAAATTCAAGAGATTTTTTGTGCGGGTTTTAGGCAATCCGACCTCAATTGTCTAAGATATAATCCACAAATCGAACATCACCTCATTTCTAAATTTTTGGATCTCATCCTGAAGCATATCTCATTCATTATTGTCTCTTACTTGATATTTTGATTAATTATATCCAATTTTTAATTAGATATAAACCTATTTTGTGGGATATATTTCTATTATTGTATATAAATATCATGATTGATAGGATCTTTATATCCTTTATCTTGATTTTGGGATATTATTCTAAAATTCATATCTATATCATTTTAATGATCGGATTTTAGAGATTTATGTTGTGAGAACATCTATCAATGAATCTATGTATATAGTATACAATAAAATTCACATTGTTTGGGATTTTATACATACTTGAAAAATTGAAAGAATTTCAATAATCCATTAGAAAAAGATTTTCCAAAATTCTGTTAATTCGGTGGAACAATTATTTTATCAAATGATTTTTTAATTAAATAATTAGTTGATGAACTAATCATGAGACTAAATGGATGTCGAATTAGATAATTAATTTTGGAAATTTATTATGATATTTAAGGATAATTATTTAGATAATTAATCATGGATTAATTATGATATATCAAATTTTTTATGATGAGATAATTAATTTTTAATTAATTATGTGTTTCGAAATTATTACCTAGATAACTAATTATGGGATTAATTTTGAAAAGTTTAGGTTTATAATGAGATAAATAATTTTTTAAAATTAATTATTGGATGTGTAATGTGTTATTTTTTAATTTTTTAATTAATTAGTTAATGGTATTGAGGCATTTAGTTAAATAATTTGTTAATGAATTTATTTGATGTATGTATCTAACTGTTGGATTTGTAAGGGAATTGATATAGATAATTAATTATGAATTAATCATTATTGAATGAATGGGAACATGGTAATTCTAACTTTAGGACTATACATTGATACATGGCCATTATACTTATGAGTAAATGGATTGAGAACATAGTCGTTCTATTGAGGAGTAATCATAGTAACATGGTAATATTTCTTATGAGAAATGAGATGGGGAACATGGTTATTCTATTGAGGAGTAAGAATGGTAACATGTTCATCTTAGTTACATTTTTGTTATCTCAATCTTTGGAAATTTTTATTATAAAAGAGAAATTATTGTTGGAAATAATGGAAATTTGAGTTATGAAATCACACGAGAATATTCAAAAAACGACATGAGTCGAATCAGGTAGTGATATATCATAGATATTATGGATACATTTTACTATGAGTGGAAGTTGGTATTAAGATATGATATTACCAACAGAACCCTTCAGGATCAGTTATGAGTTGAAGTTAGTATCGAGGCACAAGTATCCCCTGAAACCTCATAGATAATATGGATAAATAAAGAATAAATGATAATGTGATAGATGTTTATTTATGAATTGACATATTTTATTTATAGAAATATATACAGAATCATATTACTAGATTTTGTTTAGAAAAAATTGGTGGTGGATGAATGAGTTTTAATCACACCCTATTCGGGATACCTAAATGGTACCTGAGAAGATTATATTATTTGTAGGACTGGTAAAGGGGAAAGGCCTTGGGATTGATTTCTGATATCAGATGGAGCTTGGATGAGGGGAAAAATCATGGTTCGAAACCCGCATGGCAAGCTACACTGCCTTTACTATCTATTTCATTATATACACTTGACACATATTCTGGATTTACTAGATTTCCCTTCCAGTTGAGTATTGTATTTCCTATTTCTTTATCTTATGACATGAGTAACATTCTTGTTATAATTGTGTCTACGTTTTTTATTTATTTCACTTGTTATTTTACACATATTAATGAGGCTATTGTATCCCCGAAATTACTTACCAGATTATCGTTCTTAGTCAATAACCTCTAGCATTAAGGGAGACGTGCTTGAGGTCACGTAGAAAACCGTCAAGGGGTACCATCGTGTGGCACCTAGGACAGGATGTTAAATTGTGATTATTATTATTATTATTATTATTGTTCTTATTATTATTATTATTTACTTGGGGTACCATAGTGGTAGGCACCCCTTAATCCTATATGAAAAATATGGGTTTAAACCCCATTGGGCATCAGTACTATACTAGTACTGTAACAGTAATATATTAGTAGATACACTGTAACAATAGAGGCACTATAGCAGTGCCAGACATTATAGTAGTAGAAGCATCAGGTGAACAATAGAAGTAGTGGGAACTGTGAAGAACTATAGTAGGTGGCCACTTTAGCAATAAAACTACTAGAATGGGCCTTGGAAAAAAAATTGGGCCTACGGGCCATGTAATGTGCTACATTCCCACTAAGCTACTCACAGAATGGACCTCCTTCCAAAACAAATCAGGTCTATTTTCCATGTAATGGGATACATTCCCAGTAGGTCTTCAGGCCTGATACACATGATGCAATAATGTGTGTTTTTTGGTGGGTTATCCCATTGGGGTGCTATGACCATCCTTTCCGGCCTCTGTGTGTGTGGTTTCGGTATGTTGGATGTAGTTGTACCCCCAGTCACCTAATAAAATATATTATTATCATCATCATTATCATCTTCATCATTATTATTTTCTTTATTACTATTATCATTATCATTATCATTATCATCATTATTATGATTATTATGATGATTATTATTATTATTATCATTATCATTGTCATTATCATTATCATTATCATTATCATTATCATTATCTTTATCATTATCATTATCATTATCATTATCATTATCATTATCATCATTACTATGATTATTGTGATGATGATGATGTTGATAATTTTGATGAAGATTAAAATTATTAATTTTAATATTACTATTAATTTTAGTATTATTATTGTTAGTATTATTACTATTACTATAATTGTGATTAATTTTACATTTAATATTACTGTAACTATTACTATTACTATAACTATTATTATTAGTATTAGTGTTTTTATTTTTATTTTTATTATATATTAGGTTCTTGAGGTTAAAATTACATAAAACACATTGACACCACACACATAGGTTATAATGGAAGGAAATAACCCCCCCCCCCCCATCATCGATAACAAACCCATGAAGCCTTATTTATGTAGTGTATGCTTGATGGCCTAGTGTGCATGAAACTCAATACATGGGATAAAATGATAAAAATTGGACTGAAGTCTTAGTCTAGTGTCATTCGTGCATCATACTACCTGATTCATTAGGTTCTCATGATGTTTTCACATACACCTTCCTGCTTCTTGCATGTATCATCATCTGCCTATATCATTCCAACGTCACCGCCTGCCATCAAAAATTCCCTCCCACTCATATTTGAACCACTGATTCATCCAAGAAAACAAGGATCCATTACCACTCTATCAATCCCCCAATTTGTTTTTATTTTTATTTTTATTATTATAAATATTAATATTTATATACTAGTTTTTTTACTATTATTATGACTATTACTAGTACTATTACTACTACCATTCATATTCGTATAACTATTACTATTACTATTACTATTACTATTACAGATACTACTACTATTAAAATTTCTATTATTTTTAATATTATTATTATTACTAATGAGGTCCAAGATCCATGAAGCCCTTCTCATACAAAAATATATTAAAAATAAATTATAATGCATGAACATGATAGTGGATGTGTTTAAATAAAAGAAAATACACAATCCAAAAGATAACTATCAATGAAGAGAAACATGATCACCCCCATGCTCGTCATTTGAAAATTCCCTTTAAAATTACAAATTATTTGTATTGAAATGTTCATAATACATTTTATTGAGTTTTACCTACACCAAAGTTAGATCCATAGAAGAATACAAGTTAGATCGCCCACACTCACCATCCTCACTACCATACGCTCTTCCACGATTTTCTGGGTAACAACAATATATTTTGTCATATTTTCTTGACAAACCCTTTATGATTTATCCCCCTATATAAGAGGAAGAGTTTCCATGTGTGAAACATTCATCATTGATGAGGAGATATATACACCCATCATACCCTATCCATTGCTATATAAGGAGCACTCTTGTTCCTGATCATCATCCACTTCTTTCTGCACAACCCATTCCAAACCAAATTGACTATTATGAACTTGTTCACTAATCACCGCATATTCTATGGCATAAAAATCATGTCCCGAGTAGGTAACCACAACTACACATGACATTATAGAAGAACCCAGACCTATAGGATCCCCATAAGTAACACCTCCAATGGTGAGTCCTTGAACATATTTATCGACATTAAATTATTCCTCCTCAACTAGAGAGTATTAATCCTTATCATCCATGGTAAAATACCTTTCATGGATATTAAGATGACTCTTATAAGGTGCCAACTCCTTACCCACATCATCTTATCCATTCATATATTAAGGCTCGGTTTATAACTTTTGATTTTTTAAATTCCAACATCCATATACTTGAAAAAACCTTCCTTATTAGTATGGATTCTAATTACAATTCAGTATCCCAAAGCATGATGACCAACGACTTTACATAAATAAAAAAAATATAGAACATAAATATATTTAATATAAACATCATACATTAATCTATCAACCAAAAGACATAAATTAAGTGGCCTTATATGAAAAAGATCAACAACAACCAAAACCATTGAATATTACCTGTATTTTCCTATAATAGTATTATCATCATGCTTTGTAGGTTCCCCTATATGATAATAAATATCATTCAAGATTCACAAATGCAAAATATCCTAACTGATCTCATGGATGTGTACCAAGATCAAATCATTAATATACTTTTTTATTATAAGTATTAAAAACAAAATCCCATGGAGAAAGAAGGAAAGCGCTTGGATTTAGATTATAGAAGAAATGGATCAATGTAGCAGGACGATGAAAATCAGATATAAAAATAAGATGGAAATATCCCCTTGACAATAAGAAGTTTTTTCCATCATTGATGCCCTAGATTCTCTCAAGAATGTGTATTAAATCCTCCATATTAATTATATGGTATCCTTTGGATGGTATCAATCATCCAATTAATGTTATTGGCACAAATAATGTCGATCCTTCAAAATAAATTGATCAATATTGTTAATATTACAATCTTTTTCATTCATGGAATTTTCATGTACATATGAATAAACACAAGAATTAATGTATAAATTTTTTTAAAATTAGAAACAATTCCTACTAGAGATAATATCATCTTTTACATCAAATTAGATTTTAGGATTGATAAAATTCACATCCAATCAATGGTCATTATCCCCAACATGAACAGAAGCCACAACATGTGATAGTTGATTCCAGTTTGGAGAAGCCACATCCATGATTGGAGACGACGCCATCAATGGGTTTTGGACATCCATTTGATTCCAATCATCTGAAGTCGTATACTCAGTAATATATGAAAACCAATTTGGGTATGAGATAACCATCCAACCTTAGAAAGTAACCACATCAACCTTATCTAAAAAAGTAGTGACATCCGAACTCTTCTCATCAAATGATGAAGCGGTATCCACCACTACTTGAACTGCATCTGACCCTAGAATAAATTTTGAATCAACCCAAAATCATCGATTAACCAATGAAATCACATTAAATAAAGGTGAAACATCTTTTCTTGGGTTGGTTTGATCGCCAACCAGATCATTTGTAACAACATCCATAAAAATGATCAAATTAAGAAGATCATAGGATGTCATTGAATCCCCGTGAAGTCTTTGATTCCCCACTCATGAATTAAATATTACCTTGTTATTATTATTATTACTATTATTACTATTATTATTCTTTATATTGTCTTTGTTGTTGTTTTTGTTGTTGTTGTTGTTGTTATTATTATTATAGTCTTTCTTATTATTTTCATTATTATTATTAAAAATATTATTATTAATACTGCTAAATTTTTTATTATTATTATTTCAATTTTTATTATTAATTTTATTATTTATATTATTTTTACTACAACTACTGCAGTTGTTTCTACTACAACTCCCACTATTGTGGTTGTTACGGCTACTTCTATTACTTCTATTACTACTATTACAATTTAGCCATGGTGCTTGGATCATGTTTATCATCATCCCTAATATTTTGATTGTCCATCATACTGGTGAAGCATCAGTATCATATGGGATCACACTATTTGTTGGTTTTTTCAATCCATCGAGCGATTTTAGTGGGGTTAGAATTTGATGAGACATGGATCATTTGTAACCTCATGTAATCTATTCAGATTAGAATTGTGAATTTTCAATGGATAGCCTCTTCTTATTCAATCAACTGGATGGTACACATATCTTATAGGGGGTATGGATCTTTGGTATGGATCTAGATTCATGATTATAGGCTCAATTAAAATCAATGTGGCCTCTAGTTTATGATTTTTGTGAATTTAAGACCATTGACTAGAAAGGTTGGTGGTTTTTCTAATGGTGCATATCATAATCGATAATAGAATTCATCTTTTTTGTGCAGGAACTTAGTTTCCATTGACTAGAATAGTTTGGCCTTCTATCGTTGTTTAATTCAGCAGCCTCTAATCAAAAATTTTGAATTTAGCTTTATTAGTTTTGTAATTTTATTCGACACCGGTTTCACAGTTTCCCCATTTCATGAAACTCTTAATTCATCTTTGTTCTTCATTTCATGAAATAGTAAACGATAAAATCAAGAGGTTTTATGATGTCATGGATTTGAAACTCAGGTCACATTGATTACAAAATTATGTCATAGAGGAGACCATGGGAGAATGGATTACCAAATTTAGTATCATTGTATGTGTTGTAGATTAATGGTGACTGCGACATCATATTTTGGTTTTGTGATCATTTATAAATCACATATAGTTAGTTGAGTAGTGGGTGCATGGTATGTTCCAGCTTCTTCTCTATTGTAGTTCCAGTTTCATGAATTGTGGTTTAATCTCCAAAGATGGTCAGATTCTATGGTCATGGTAGGTATTCTGAGAATATAATATCACTTGAATATAAAATGTGCAGTAGGTATATACCCTTTATGCATGGTTGGAATAATTATTGTGACCATCTCAGGGAAGCTTCCAAATTTACTCATGCAATAGGTTTTCATTGTCATTGGATAGAACAAAACACATTCTTTTCTTGAAAAAAAATATAAAACAAAATTACATTTGAATTAAAATTACATAATTAAATAAAATAAATAAAATATATGATATTTATAAATGAATTATTGATTTATTATATTTAGTTATTAATCCCATTAAAACTATTTAAAATATTATTTTTTCATAACAAAATTGAAAATGATTTAAATGAATGAAGGAATGGTATACAATATTAAATTATAATTATTTTGAAAGGAAGAAAATTAATAAGAAATTAAAATAACATAACTTCATAATGTTACATAAAAATGATGTACTTTAATAATAAATTAATAACGTACATATTATCCAAATGACTTAAATTATCAATATTGTAGATATTTTAACAATAAATTTGATGATTTATTTATTGAATACAAAATTTCTAATAGTTGTAAATAATTAAACTAATACATTATTTGACATTATAACACAATTAATTACAATAACTATTGTAAAAAATATAATGATACAAAAGAAATATCAAATTCACCCAAAACTAATTATTTGCACTAAATGGAAATTTAATGAATATTATTTATTAAGAATGTTTTTTATAAAGATATATCCTCTTTAGATTGTTATAAATTAAACAATATAAAATGAAAAAAATATCGCCATTTCATAAAATAATCATGTAGCCTATTAGAATGTCACAAAATTCCTTTTTATAATTCTAAATCAATTTCTAATTTCTATGAGTGATGTAGTTAGATAAATGTGAAAATAAACTTTAACAAGGGGAAATTGTATTTATCACTCTCCCCTAGGTTCAAAAAATCAAGGTCAATTTTCACTTAATTGATTCAACATGAATTTATTTTATTATAATTCAAATGTATCATTATTCAGCTGGGTAAAAAAATACCCTTCACCTCAATGAACTCATTTTAACCATTAGGATATTTTTCCATTATTTTATTTAATTTTAACCATCCACGTATGATCTGAGAAGTATGAAAAAGCAATTATTATATAGGTACTGTGGTCTTACACATACACACACTCTATATTCTAAAAGTATTAAACAATCACCATGGGATCCCATTTCATTTTTTTACTACATTAATAAATTACCTATAATATTATATTCTGAGTTGTCTCCCTAATTTTTTTGATTCAAAAGGAGAGTCACATATTTTTAACATCTATTTTCATGTTTTTTCATTTTATAATCTCAATTACAGTGAAATTACTCCTAAATGACTCAATTTCACAGTTCCTAAATAGTTCACCCAAAATAATAGTATGAGTTATCTATCCATAGTAACACAATTCTAGGAATTATAGATTTTCTGAAAACATTCAATTTCGAATGAAAATATCACGTATGAAAGACACAATGATTTTATTTTTTTTAATTTTTTTTAACAGAGAACTCGCTAAGAAAAATTTTTTTTTTGAAAATTACTATTATGATGAATGATATATAGGAATTTTGAAAAAAACTATTTTTTATGTGAGAATAATGACTTGTAGATCATCCTAATTAAGAACCCTTCCCCACATATAAAACTAAATAACATCCCCATTGTATAATTTCAATTTGGAAGAGATAATTAAATAAATTTTGATTGAGTAATATTGATTATTCTAAAAGAAGCTACTGTTTTTAGGGGTGATAGTGAAGTTAAAAAAATGTTTACCATACAATAATAGCAGAATAAAAGTTATGAAAAAATTATTCTTACTTGAAACAACCATGTAATCATGTATAGAAAATTATTTCAATAATTTTTCATGATAAGTGTTATCACATGAATGATGTTAAATGGAGTATATAATATATTATGATAATTAATTGAAAATATAGTTACCAATAATTATTAAGAACATACACCATTATGTAATCAATAACATAATTAATAATTATACTATAGATAATTTAATTAAACATTAAGCAGGAATATAAAAAATCCATTGATAATTGTAACTCCACATGTCTGTATAGTTTTTTCTATTCAATTTTTATAAAATATGTAACCTTATTTAAATTCCATGAAAATTGGTTATGGTTTCAAGTAAAAGATCTACACGATTGAATAATCACAATTTTTTAAACAAAAATCATTGTGAAATATTAAAAATGTTTTATCCTATTTTCATTACCATATTCATCCTTTTAGAATTGAAATTCCAAACACTATTCCACTTTTATAAAAATAACATGACCAACTATGTCCACATCATGTGGGAAATTGACCTACAACACAACAACTTTTCAAATTATCTTAAGCTATCATACCTCATATGCACCTCATAGAAAATTTTCACAGAAAAATTCATATATGAATGAAATAAAAATGTTTCATGATATTCTTCATATATTATATAAATTTTTGTTAAAATACTATTGGAGGAAGAGAAACATGTTGGTTTTTTTTAAAGTCAAGATATTAGAAATAAATACATGGGTATCAATCCATAAAATGCTGATTTAATGTATTCTGGTATACTATGTCTAATAAAGACTTTAGTCATTATCATTAAATTTCTAATAAATATTTTTAATTGCAACTTCAGTATTATCATTAGAATATTGATGTAGTTCACACAAGACATCATCAAACTCAACAGCCTATGGATTTTAACATTAATACTGGAACAATATAAGATTATTCCTTCATCCATCAAAAGAATAAAAATCTATATTTTTATTTAATTAATTAATAAAATGATAAAATGACTAAATACTAACATATAATGAACCAAAATTACTTTTCATTTATTCTTCAAGATAGTCACCCATACAATAAAAAATTCATGGTTGAGAAGAAAAAACATAAATGAAAATGGGAAGATCGTTTCAAATAATAGATGGAATATTTTATGCAAATTCATTAGTTATAGTAGGGGAAAAGTCTTCGTGTCTCTTGAGAACTATAAAATTCATGGAAAGAATCACAGCATTCTAGTGAAAACATGATTCATAGATAGACATGTTATCGGTATTTTGAAAAATGTAATGAAACTTTACTAACTAAATCTTAATAAAATATGTGAACCCAACTTCATCACCAAAAAATAGAACAAACTACTAACTTAACCTCATCCTCATAATGCACATTATATTATAATTTGAACCATAAAAAGAATTTCATTCCTCAGTTTAGAATGAACATTTAGAACCCTCAATGTTCGGTAAATGTTTGTGGGGGGGTGAGGGGGATATAATCATTTAATAGAATGAGAAACATTGTCATCCTGATATGTTGTTTATGGTAGACCAGTTCATGGTGTTGAAAGAAATATTTCTAATTTTGGTACTATAATAACCCCTACCATTATATATAATGATTGAGTTCAAATTCAATAATATTTGTTTCAAAATGTTTGTTAAAAGATTCAATTACTATAACATCAAATGAACATTATTTCCTTTTGTAACCACGTCATAAAAAATCATCTAAAAAATTAATTAACATATACCTCACCTCATGGGGTGAATCCTTGTAAAAATGAAAATTATCATGGTCCCCACAAGTTTGAAGGGTAAATTGAACCTGGGATACATCAATAACAACTTTAGTATTTCAAATTAATAGCCTACCCAAAATGATTGGAACATTTCTATCATGCTCCATGTATAGAATAATTATTTTCATTGGAAAAAATATTTTTCATCAATGAACTAATGTTTTATCTTCTCCCTCATAACGGTAGGTAACTATCCTATCTGATAGATTCAATGAATCCAAGGTCAGTTTCAACTAAATAAGGCCTCAATTTTTTTAAAAAGAGTATGGTATAATATAAAAGTTATATTCTAGATCGTTGAATAAATTAATCTCCTCACTCTCACAAATTCTATATGAAATGTCAAATATATACTATTTTTTACTTTTTGGGGCTATATTCATTTTAATTGTGTTAATACACTTTTCATTAAAATTTATTATTAATCACTCACCCCAATCCATTTTGATCGACAAGAAAATTATAATAAATTTCAATAAGATCATATTTTATTCCAAGTTTCAAAAATGTTTTGTTAATATTGAACCTCCTAAATTTTTGAATGAATTTGAGGTAATTAGAATTATTATTAATTTTTAAAATTTTATGAATATATATCAATTTGGGAACATTCTTCAAAATATGTTGATTTTTATCCGTATCCTAAAACCATACATCCTTTTTCCCTGCCTAACTAAATACCACTTCATTTTCCTCTATTCTATTTTTTGAACATATAATGGGGAATCATTTTTCTGAGATTGTAATGATTTTTTAAAATATTATGTTTTAGAATATAATAAATTCTAACTTACACATTCACCTTCGATATCAGAATCACCATAACCTGAACTCTCCATTACTGGTTCTTGAATTTTTAGTACTGACATTAGTTTTATTTCTATAAAAATTTCTTTGGGGTTTGCATTGATTGTATAGGGTAGTTTTCCTTTATTTATTAATCTTAAATCTCTATCCATCTAATGAATTTCATGTTCCAGATTAAGAATCTTATTTCTTATATAATATTTTAATGATCCAATTTTATGTAAATGTTGTTGTAATAAACACTTAATTTCCATTTCATAAATTTAAGATTAACCCCTATATTGATTTTTGAAATGTTTTTTTGGTATATGTTTTGTAATTTGGGAAGTGGAGTGTTTAATTAGGAATTTATCTTTATATTATTAGATGGGATTATTTTAATATTAGTAATTATAGTGATTAGTTATTGGATCCGAGGAACCCTAATTTGTATCCCTATAATCTAATAACATGGAACTCTCCTCAGGGGGGATAGGGTTGTCAAAGCTTGGATAACGTTATGTAATATGATCGACCATCCAACAATGACAGAATTTCTACCTAAATGATTTTTTATTTACAAAATTATCTTGAGTGTTAGTTTCATCCTTGTGAATTATTATTTTCCTAGTCTAGATTTTTGGTACTTTTTTGGGAAAATTAATAAAGTAATTTCATAAGTTCATCAACATTCAAATAATCGAATTTACATCCACATTATCATAGCACTATGATTTGTTTGTAAAGGGTGATTGAATTGTAAAAAAATTTCCATGAGAAATTTGAGAGCTAACTATTGATTGAGACACTTCCTCATAAAACTGATAAATATGTCTCATTCCTCATAAAAAATATCTACCATCCTGAAAAAACATTATCATACACGGTATAACATCAATGGTGTTGTTTATAGGGTAAAATTGAGACATAATTTCCTTGTAAATGTCATCCCATGTTTCAAAAATTTCATCACAAAAATTTCTTAAGCATTTAATACCAATGTCTTTAAGATGGAATGAAAGTACCCAAAACCTCATCCTCTCTTCACTCAAACCTTACAGTGAATTTTTTTAGGATAGATTAGTAAAAATAACTAATAAAATCAAGTGACTAGTCTGTAGGAACACCTTAAATCTAATTAAGAATAGAGAGATTATACTTTTTACTATAATTGTTCCAGGACATTAGAGACAACAAGCTGCATGAGGGATTACATGATACAATTGGTAGTTAGAACTCCTTAAGATTATTTCTCCTTCTGTTTGGATGTAAGTGACTATATAAGTTGATATTATTATTATAAATTTTATGTCCTCATTTTCTAGTATTTTACATTATAGGTTTTCCATTATTTAATGTAGATAAATTCCATTAGATTTAGAAATTTTAATATTCATACATTACCTTAGATGTTATTGTCTACAGGTTGTTAGGAAACAATAACTACATATGAAAACCATTTCTAAAAATTTTAATATATATTTTTAAAAGAATTATATTTTTTATCACCAGGTTGTTTATTTTTTTAGTTCTTTTCATATTTGTGTTGTTATTTTGACTTGGTAACATTTTCATTCAAAAAATGGTTCCAATAATTTAAATTATACATCATTGATCTTTTAGAAATTTATAATTTATATTATCTTACATACATCATATAATCATTATAATAGTGAGTGGGGATCGATTCTATATGGAAGATTTATTGAGTGTGAAAATAGGGTCAAAAATAACAAAGAATTTTAATAATTAAATAAATAATTGAAAAATAGTGGCAATGTTGTGATGTGAAGTTGAGGTGAATATAGTGGATGTGGTGAAAAACACAATTAAAAATGAACGAGTGATATATAGAATCCAATTGATGAATTTAGGGTCTCCAAACAATTTATAAATGATAAAAATATATTATCTAATCTTAATAGATTAATAAAATCATCAAGTACTTGATAGAATGTGGAGATTCACTGATTTTTAATCTCAGTGGACTTACATGTCACAATGAACATACTTCAGTTTTAATCTATAGTTATTAATATTATAAATAATTTCTTCATTATGGAGAAGAAATTTATCTACCTTTTCTGATTTTCAATACATTAGTTAATGATCATGGGAGAAATTATTCACTATCTCACCTATCGTTTCATTGAATTTGGTGAAATGATGCTCATAATTGAAAAAAATGTAAAACCAATCAAAAAATTTCCATTGAAATTTTTTTAAAACCAAATTAGAATGGATAAATTTAATTTTTTAACAGATGAAAATTTCTATAAGAATTTTTGTTACTCATATTACTGAAAACTGAAATCCAAATTGAATGAATAAATAGAAACAAAAATATCTCAATAGAGATCACCTCATTCATCATGATCCTGTTCTGGATTCGGTTCTCTCAATTATCTACCACCAACATGTGTTCCCTAATCTGAATTATGGATTGTAGATCTTGATAATGTATTGGTTTGTGGTCACTTTCTATGTAGTTTCTTATTTTTATCTAAAATGAATTGAGCATATGAATTGTGTTCTCAAGATCACCACTGGGTATCCTTTCTTTCTCTCATCCTCATAGATATCATTGACAACATCGTCACTAGACCGCAGTGAAGTCTCATTAAAATCATCTGACCTACAACAATGTCATTTGAGGGTCCTCATGAAATGACTCAATCATCATCACCTATACCATGCCCTTACTATAAAAAAACTAGTTTAAAGAAGACAATAGAAATATATGAGGAATTAATAGATTCTAATTTTGAAAATAAAATTCTCCATTAAAAATTCATGCCTTGGGCGAGCTTGGAATAACTTTTCTAGCCCTTGAATTAAAACACCTAGGAAAAAAACTCAAAAAACCATATTTTTTGGGATTGGAGGTTATCATTTGAAATCAGTATCATGTTTTTATTATTAATATTTTTATTAATTTTAATTATATTATATATATATAACGAAAATAAAGTATTTTTTCAATAGAGAGGCTCGTATCAAGTGGTTCGAATTCCCTAACATGATTGGGTGTCATTCATCCCTATTAGTATAGCTTCATCCATAATCGATAAAATCCCATTAATTGGATCTTTCTGTCCATCTAGAAATTTAATTGGGATTCTGGTTCATCAACACTTTCCATATAGATATCCTAACATAATTTTCATTTTTTGGAATCTGTATTTCTCTTGTCGATATACTATTCTACTTTAATCAGTCAGACATTTTTAATCTTCATCAGTTTGTGTACATCTATAGTCTTGATCTATATATTCATATCATGGATAATGATACAACAATGTGGATTTGGGTTTCAATTATTTTGAACTAAGGGATCTCAGATTGGTGTGGATAGTGGCTAAAACCATGGTGGCTAGATTCATCGAGATTAGGATTCATCTTTAATATTCAGGTAATTATTTTCTATTATTTAGTGTTGCATTCCATTTAATAAATTTTTTCTTAAGATGATTTCTATTGGTGGGTTAAGAATTCATATTCCTCATGGGATGCTTATTCTTTAAACTTGGGTTCTCAGTTGCACTAGTTCAACACAATCTAATAGACTTAATATTTTGTCTTCCATTTAATTGGCTCAACAATATCAAATCTAGTGGTAATTGGGTGGAATGGTCAAACACATCCAAACCCATAATGTTCATGAGAAAGAATGATGGTGAGTCTAGGAGAAGGGGTTAGAAAAACGTAGGTTCTTATTTGCATGGTAGGATGATGTTGGACATAGCATCGGATTTCGTTCGTGTAGTTGGTTCTTCATAATTATGCATGGTTGGTGGGGAAAAGGTTAATAGTCAGTTTTGGTTACCAATATGTTGTAGTTACCATAGAAATAAATTTTAATTAACATTCATGGTAGGTTGTTTTTTTGGGACACAATTGGTATGCTCAGAACAAATAATAATTTGAAAATATAAGGAAAGGTATGAGTCTATCAATCACACTCTATCGATATATTGATCATGACCTCTATTCGGTTGCTTCAGAATTTACTCATGTGACAAATAATCAGGGTTAGTATTTTGACCACCACTAACACATTTACTAGAAAAAATAAATACGTTAATTGGATTCAGAATATATGTATATAGGAATGATATAAAATTAAATAAGATATAAGTATATAATTTAAAAATATGTCGAAATATAAATAAATATTTTTAATACTCACATTGAAAAAATTTAAAATTTATTTTTTTCCATATATAATTAAAATTAAAATTTTTGAATAAAATTATTGCATCAAATATTTAATAATTATTATTCTGAAAATAAATAAAACAGTAAAAAATTAAATGAATGTAAGTTGTTGGACTCCTCATGTATTAATCATATTTTAATGATCACAAATCTCATTAATGATCACAAATCTTATTCAACCTAGTTAACTCTTATAAATTATATCCAGTCATGTGTATTTATGTATCATATTATATCATGATTTATGGAGGTTAATATTAATCCATTTCATGCATATCAATGTTTATGTATGAATACAGTTGTTTGCCTAAGTAAAAGACATCGTGAAGTAAGACACGTGAAGCCAGACACCATAAACCAGACAACGTGAAGCCAGACACCATAAACCAGACACTGTGAAGCTAGACAACGTAAACCAGACACTGTGAAGACAGACACCATGAACAAGACACAATGAACAAGACACAGTGAACAAGGCATCGTGAATCAAGACACCGTTGACAAGACACCATGTAATGAGACATTGAGAATAAGAAACTGTAAACAAGGCATCATGAACAAGACACCATTAATGAGACACCATGACACTCATAAACAATGTGAATGAGACACTGTTTCCATAACATACTACATAGTACGAGGTACAAGGTATGAAGCACATGGAACCAGTCGTCTATAACTCACTTATTCAAAGATAAAGAGTGAAGTTTACCCAGGAGCAATATAGTGCAATACTGAATGAAAAAAAGCCTATGATCATGACCGCAGAGAATATATAGCATGATTTTTCAAAGAAAGCATTGTCTCATGCATTCAATCTGACTCTACTGAAGAACATACGAAGTACACTGGAATCCAGAAAACATATTCACATTATAAAAACTCGTGAAGAACACAAGCTGAATCACAACACTCTTTTTTTCAAGACCAAAACCAGAGAAGGACTCATAATCATTTTTGTTTAATCAAAGGAGTCCAGAGCTGCACTTCCAATCACTATAGAATTCTAATCTCATATCTAATCTCTCTCAGTGATTATTTTACGTAATTTTTGAGCAGTGTGTGTACACTTTTTATTATATACACACAATGACTCCTGTGATAAATGGTATGATTTATAAATCATTAGTCCAAACTCTTTATCCTTATGTTTACCCAGAAAAATTATGGAAGAGGTCCATGTGTGGCCTGGTTATTATTTTTTTTACCCACAAAAACTGTGGAAGAGGTCCCAGTGTTACTTGGATAGTCTGTATACTGTTGTTAACCCCGATCCAGGGTGTGGAACAGAGTATATTTATATAAAATTCTTGGTGTAAGATGATCACCAAGTGGAGTGGATTATGTCTTGGCTTGAGACTGAACGACTTTTTTCATATCCGTTGTGCTGTTTAAATTTATTCTTCTATGTTTTACTAATTTGTTTCATAATCTATAAAACACTAATATCATATTGATAGTTAATCTTGGAATGATGTTATAACCGATTTTTCTTAGTTAGATAACATAAAAAGAAATATTAATAATACAAATTAGGATTACTAAGAATTAATCAATATTCTAAGAAGTTGTTTTAAAATTCAAATTCTTATAACAAGATAACCTTGATTAACTGGGTTGTATCTTTTTTATGGGAAACCATTTCTTTTGGAAATAATATTATTTTAACAGAAATTTTTATAGTTACTCAATTCACCCCTCCCCTCTTGAGTAAACTACTCCGAGCAACATTTGGTATCAAAGGGTGTGCTTTATTAGAACTCTGTGTAATCTTACTCAACTGTGATTGTAGATATAATTTAATGATCTATAAATTTCTGTTAATTCTAAATTTATATCTCTTTTTAAGTAATTCGTTAGTATGGAAAATAGATTGGAAGGTGATGCAACAAATAGACCACCATTATTTAATGGAACCAATTATGATCAATGGAAAATTATTATGGAAATGCATATAAAGAGTATGAGCTTTGAAATTTGGTCATCCATTATATATGAATACAAAAATCCTATGACTGAAAGAATTACATGGGATAAACCTACAAAACTTTCATACTATAACAATTGCAAATCCATGAATGCTTTGTACAATTCCTTAAGATATGCATAATTTAATAAGATTTCTTCTTTTAAAACTACCCATGAAATTTGGGATACCTTGTATGTCTCATAAGAAGAAACATATAGTGTAAATGAAATGAGAATTAATACTTATACTAAATAATATGATAATTTTAAAATGAATCCTGATGACCCTATTTTTGACATGTATCTCAGGATCAATGATATTGTCAATATAATGATTTATCTAGGAAGAGAAGTAACTACCAAAGAACAGATCATGAAATTATTTAGATGTCCACATGAGAGATTGAGCAGAACCTCTGTCTCGATTAGAGAATCATGCGACATCAACAATCTAACTATAAAGAACTCATTGGGAAAATGATGATGTATGACGAAGAGCTGAAAGTCAAAAAAGAAGAGGATGATGAACCAAAGAGAAAATCTGTAGCATTGAAGACCACCTTCTCGAAGCACAATGAAAAAGGGAAACAAAAAGCTTTTGTAGAAAGTTTCACCACTGAACAATCATCACCTCATAGTGATGAAGAGATTTCTCAACTGGCCAGAAGAATCATATGATTTTACCAAAAGAATAACTTTTCCAGAAATCCTAACTTCAAGGGAATGTATGATCTAAAAGGAAACTAGAAAAAGGAATGGAAAATAAGTGACAAAACTGATGACATTTTATGTTATGAATGTATGCGAAAAGGACATATAAAGGCTAACTTTCCAAAGCTCATGTATAAGAAAAAAGATGAGGAAAAAGATAAGAAGTAAAAAGAGTCAATGAAAGCAACCTAGAGTGCCTCTGAGGATACTTCAAGTGACTCAGAGACATCACATGATGAACAGGCTAACAAATCCAATATGTGTTTTATGAAAAATAGATCTGAGGTAACACTAAACTCATATGTACATAATTCATACTATTATAAAGAACAAATTGACTCTGAAAATGTGAATAATAATGAAATTTTGGAATATTGTAACATGCTTGAAGTGACATGCAATGAATTATAATACAAATATAAATCATTGAAGAAAAAACAAGATCTCACTGTAAATGTTAAATCTGAACTTAATAATAAAAAAAAGGAAAATGATCAACTGGTCAAAGAAAACAATGAATAAAAAATGACTAATGAGCAACTAAAATATGACATAAAAAAGTTTACTAATGGAAAAAGTACCCTTACCCAAATTCTAGGAAAATATATTTCCCCCAAATACAATAATGGAATTAGTAATTAGCCTGGTAAAATAAACCTTGGTAGATAAGATTTTGTTTCAAAATCAATGACATATGGTTTTGTTCCCAGTTCTGGACACAACTCAACTAGCTCAAGTCATGATACATATTCTACTATTTTATGTTTTTGTGAACCAAATAGAGTTTATTTTAAAAAATACTTTACATTATTCTTATAGGAATCCTATGTGATAAATATGGGTTCCTAAAGCACTTATTACTAATGTTACTGGACCCAAACGAGTATGGGTACCATAACCTGTCTTTGCTTGATCATGCTATTGGAATGCTGCATAAAGAGATCCTGCCAAAATTTATGGTACTTGGACAATGGATGTTCAAGGAACAAGAAAAGAGACAACTCATGCTTCAAGATCCGGATAAAAGTAGATGGAGGACATGTAACATTTGGTGACAATGAAAAAGAGAAAATAATTGGATTATTCCATATTGGTAACTATGATTAGATTTTAATCTCTATAGTAGTGTTTGATAATGGCTTAAATTATAATCTACTTAGTATCTCACAATTATTGGATGATGGATATCATGTTAAATTTGAAAATGATGTCTTTAATGTCGTTAATTATAAAGATGAATTAGTATTTTCTGCATCAAGGAATGAGAATGTTTATTCTGTTTATTTATATTTCTTAGATTCTCAAAATGTTTCATGCTTAAGTGTATTTCATAAAGAATCATGGCTCTGTAATAGGAGACTAGGACACTGTAATGTCCACTACCTTATAATGCTAACTAGAAAAGGCCTAGTTAATGACTTACCCAAACTTGAGTTTCCAAATGACAATGTATGTAACCCTTTTCAAAAGAGAAAATAACACAAAATCTATTTCAAAATAGTGAAAAACGTTTCTACTTTCAACCTCTCGAATTGGTTCACATGGATTTTTTTGTACCATCTAGTGCTTCTAGTTTAAATAGGAAGCACTATGTTTATGTTCTGGTAGATTATTTTTCTAGATATACATGGACCATCTTCATGGATCACAAAATTGAAGCCTACTCTTATTTTACATTGTATGTGAAGTCTGTAAAAAATATTAGTGCCCTTAAAATTAAATCTTTAAGAAGTGATCATGGTCGTGAGTCTAAAAGTCAAGAGTTTGAATCCTTTTTCTAAAAAAATAGTTATAGTCAAAATTTCTTGGCCCCTAGAACACCTCAGCATAATGGTATTGTAGAAAGAAGAAATTTAACCCAGAATGAAATTTCTAGAATAATGCTTAGTGAATATGACATACCTATTTACTTTTGGGTTGAAGCAACTAATACAGCATGGTACATAATCAATAGAGTATTGATTATACCAAATCTAAAAAATACCCCTATATGAACTATGGAACAATAGGAATCATAAGGTTAATTACATTAGAGTTTTTGGTTGCAATGTATTTCTTCTCAACACTAAGGATAATATTGACAAATTTGCATCCAAAATCGATGAAGGAATTATCCTAAGTTACTAAATATTAAGTAAAGTTTATACAGTATTCAATAAGAGAACTAAATGTGTGGAAGAATCTGTTCATAGCAAGATTGATTAAATAGATCCACATGAGCCTAAAAACATCCTAGAAAAACTGGAGGATGATGTATCAAATCTAAACATCAACTCAAAATCCTCAAAATCCTCTGTGAAAGAATCTGTGAAAACTTTCAATTCTATAAATTCTCTACAATCGGGCCATAATGAACCTAAATCTATTTATGAACTTTAAATCACTAGTCCCTCTTCTTCTAGAAAGTTATAACCCTTAAAACCACCCCTTAGATGATTTTATAGGATATTTAGAGAATGTAACACAAACTATAGCTTCTCTTAGAAATCAGGTTGGTGATCAAGCCTTCTTGTCACAACATGAACCTAAAAACATTTATGATTCCATCAAAGATGAATTTTGGGTAATGGCTATTCAAGAAGATCTTAATCAGTTTGAAAGGAACAAAGTTTGGAAACTTTTTTAAATACCCAAGGACACATTTATTTTAGGAACTAAATAAGTTTTTAGAAATAAGGTATATGCAGCAAGAAATATAGGTAGTAATAAGGCTAGATTAGTTGCACAAGGCTATATTTAGGAAGAAGGATTTGACTATGAGGAGATATTTGATCTAGTTTCCAGATATGAAGCCATCAGAATCATACTTGCTTATACTGCGCATCTGAATTTCAAACTATATCAAATGGATGTTAAGAGTGCCATCCTAAATGGGTTTATATATGAGGATGTAATTGTTGAACAGCCACTAGGATTTACAAATCTTCATTTTCCCAATCATATTTTCAAAATATATAATACTTTATATGGGTTAAAGAAAGTTTTATGAGATTGGAATGAAATATTGAGTACTTTTCTCATTTCCAAAGGTTTTACAAAAGGAATATAAGATCCTACCCTCTTCATAAAACGAATTTATAATGATGTTTTAGTTGTTCAAATCTATGTAGATGATATTTTTTCGATCTTCGAAAAATTCATTATGTATTTATTTTTCTGAAATGATGCAAAACAAATTTGAAATGAGCTTAATGGGAGAACTAAAATTCTTTTATGGATTTCAAATCATTTAAAATAATGATAGAATTATTTTAACTCAAACTAAATACACTAGAGATCTTCGAAAAAGTTTTGGATTGGATAGCACTAAAAGTAGTGACACTCCCATGAGTACCACCTGTAAGCTGGATCTTGATGAAGATGGAAAATTTGTTTATCAATACACTTATAGAGGAATGATTGGATGTTTACTCTACTTAACTGCTATTCGTCCAGACATTGTGTTTAGGGTGTGCATGTGTGCCCGTTTTCAAGAAAATCCTATAGAATATCATTTAAATGTTGTAAAGAGAATTTTCAAATACCTCAAGAATACACCCAATCTAGGACTATTCTATCCTAAAGGACAATCATTTGAACTAATTAGTTATTCTGAAGCTGACTTTGGTGGATGTATGTAAGATAGAAAGAGAACCTATGGAACATATCACCTTTTAGGAAAGTCACAAGTTTTACGGTTTGGTAAGAAATAAAATTTTGTTGCATTATCTAGTGCAGAAGCTAAAAACATAGCTGCTGGAAGTTTCTGTGCACAAATTTTGTGGATGAAACACACATTACTAGATTATGGATATCAATTTAGACATGTACCAATAAATTGTGACAACACAAGTGCTATTAACATCTCAAAATATCATGTTTCACATTCTAGGACAAAACCTATTGATGTAAGATATCCCTTTTTGAGAGATCATTATAAAATAGGTGATGTAACCTTGGAAGTAATTAGTACTTAATATCAACTTGCTAATATATTAACTAAAACATTAAATTCAGAGAGAATAGACTACATCATACATGATCATTGCATCATAAATCTCAAATAGATATCTTAGTTGTCTTACTGGTCAACATTTTACTATGTTTTAAATTACTCTTTCATGATTACAGTTTCTTCGTTACTGTCTCTCATGTTTATGGTCTCACCATTAGAACTTTGTACTTACGGTCTGACATTTACTGTATCACCGTAACACACACTGAAAAGTTCACTTACTATGTAACCGTGACGGCCATTCACTATCTCACCGTGATGACAACTCACTATCTCACCGCAACGACCACTCACGGTCTCATCGTCAAAATTCTTTATGTTTTTCTTTAAACCCGTATCAGGGTAATTATCATTTCACCTCTTTAACTTTCATGCCTTTTTATGTTGTGACGTTTGGCATTCCTAAATGATAAAACAAAAATTTTCACTCGGTTCTTCACTCGGACTTTCTTCTATTCACTTGTTTCAAACCCATTCAACCTTGCATACCTTTCTCTCTCTCTCTCTATCGAACCATCAGTGGATTCCAAGAATGAAATTTCTGCCATCATCCACACCTGAGAAGCGCAGCCCAAAGAAGACGGATATTTCACCAAAGATGACACCCAATTGTCCTTTAAACCCGAATATGGTAAATCGAAATGTTGTACTTGAGAATTAAATTTTCCCCCAATGGATTCTGTCTAGAAAATCTATTGTCCAAAAAGTGTTAAAATAACAGGTCTAGTTAGAGTGGTTCTCAAGGGAGAATAGACCCATCTATCATAGTTTAGTAGCTCAGTTCTACCAGTACGTATAGTTCTCTTTTGATTCTGGTGACAGTTTTGTTGTGAGGAGCTAGAATAATGACCAAAGATGTTATTTCTCTTCAAGGCTATGGGTTTCATGGATTATGATAACTCATGAAGTTGTTTTTGTGCATTATCAGAGAGGACCTCCTCCTTAACTGATTTCTTTGATCTTGAAGATGCTCTGAAAACCCTAACCGGAAATGGCACCAAGAGAAGGGCCATCAGTGATGAACTAAATGGAGAAAGAAGACTTATGTTTATGTTTATTCAAAATCTAGATAGTCCATGAAAAGGGGATTTAACTATGTTGAAGTATCAAGAATTGTTTTTGATTCATCTTATGAAAAATGGACACAATATCAACATGTGCAAGTACATCATTCACCATATGTGTGAGTTTATCAAGGTAACATCCAAGTCCACTTTTCTTTTCTAATCTTGGCTAATATTAACCGTGCTTATTGCAAAAGGCATGGTTGGACCTAATGAAGAAGTGATTATGGACTATAAATATTGTCTCTCTAAAGCCACCATCACGATAATGAAGGTAAACTGGAATCCTTGGATGAAGGAATGGGTGGAATACAATGATAAGGTTTATGAGAATTTTAATCCCATGGATTATCCCTCAAGGCTGGAAGACATATCTAATTCTGCTTTGGAACCAGATAAACATGTTGAGTATTCAGAAGGAGAGGATGAAGAGGCTTAAGTAACCCATATGAATGTAGTTATTGTTGAGGGAAAAAGGACTATTGTTCCTCTTGTTGTCCTTGAAGAAGAAGCTCATGTCCATGGAAATGAGGTCACTCTAGAAATCCAACATGAAGCTGAAAAAGAATCAGTTGTCACAGAATCTGAGAAGAAAACCATGGAAGAGCCTATAGTAGCAGAACTCCATGTTATGCAAGAACTGAATCTAGAAAAACTCCCTGTTGTAGAAGAAGCAAATCTGGAAGAACTCCCTGTGGAACAATATATTCCTGAAATAATAACCTCGGTTGAAGAGAGGATAAAGAAGGACTTTCAGCTACCTAGAAAAGAAATGAATGAGGAACATAGAAATTAAACAGTGGAATTAGACCAAGCTCCTGAGCCTCTCAGTCTTGAGAAGGAGGCACCTGTTGAGGGTGATAAAACCACAAATAATTAGCCTCATGATGCCTCACTTCCAACTGAGTCAAGTCCTATGGACACTCTAAAAAAATTTCCTAGTTTCTATGATGTGAATGAGTCTCAGCAGGTTACTGTAACCAGGCCTGATCTCTGTTCCCTGTTTCAGTTGAAATCATTCACAAACATTGCACCTGAGAAGGAAACTGAACCTGAACCTATCCATGAACCAATTCCTACACCTGAACCATTATCTGAACAACTTCCCTTTATCAGTAATAATTATATGAAGGATTTTAGAGATATTCACTTATGTGGAGTTGCTAAAATTATGAACTTCCAACCTCATTCGGTGAAAAAAATTTAGTGAGGGAGATGCCTCACTATTATTAGAAAAGATCATTTGTCAAATAAAACCTATGATGCTCCAAGAAATTCAAGAAGTATGAGTTCAAAATAATTTGCTCAGTAATTAAGTCACATCCCTAAGAAGCATGGTTGAAGACATGCATAAAGCACTGCATTCGTTAATAGAGCATGCTACTGCTCCTCTAGCACCCACTGTTTCTCAAATCTCATGAGATTTTTTGTGTCAGATTTACCTTTATATGGAATACTTAGATGAAAATATTTTATAAATGCACAAATATATGTTGAATTAAATGAGAGAACATGTGGTGAACCATAATAAAATCACTGATGACTACACTGGCTGTCTTCAAAATGTACTAAACCAGCTCAAATATCTGACCACAGACATCAAAGCTTACGATACCTCTATTCAATCCTCTACACCTTCCTTGGAAAATATTTTGAGCAGATCTATAGTAAACGAAGAGATTCAGAATGATTTCAGTGGCTTTAACGTGGATTCTTTCGTTGAAGTTGTCAAGAACAGGGATATAGTTCTTAATCTTGTAAAAATTCACTCCATGATTGAAAATGATGCCCATTAAGAGATTTATAAGAAAGTGCATTTCTATTTCAACCGAATTTTCTCCAATACTGATATGACCAACCAATTCAAATTCCTTGTAGAGAATCGGACAATTGATCTTGTGTCTCAAGCAATCAAACCCCAAGTCTAGAAGCAAACCGAGTTTACCCGATTGATGGAAAGGTTTATGGAAAAAAAAGATGACTATGAAAAAGCCATCCAGTATGGTGGAGAGATTATTGCAGACTTAATAAAACTCTTGAGACCCTATCTTCATGTCCAGAGTACAATAATTGTTTCTCCAGTAGCTACACCTATCAGACCTGGGATGCCAACCTTCACCTATGCCTTAGCCTCAACTACCATGTATGTTGGCCATGTTCTTAGTCAAATAAGGCATGTGATTCTTGATCAGAAACCACCTATATCTTCTACTACTCCTCCCTTGGCTCCCTTAGTCTTTGAAGGTCTACCATTACCCTTTCTATCTACCACGTATTTTCCTTCATCTACATCAACCACTGAACATATCTCTTCCTCTTCTGTTGCTGATAAAGGCAATAATAACGTCATTACCAGAAGAAGCCTCGTGCTTACTTCATTCTGATGGGGATTCTATTGATTATTTTGTATTTCTCCTTTATTTTGTAATAAACTCTGTTTACTCTTAATGGAATGTGCACTGTTTACCAACTCTTCTGTCAACTTTGGGATAATACCCAACATGGGAGAAGTTTCAATATGTTATTTTATTTATAGTTGCGTCTAATTTACACATTAACTATACATGATTTTTGATCATCAAAAAGGGGGATATTGTTGGACTCCTCATGTATTAATCATGTTTTAATGATCATAAATATCATTAATGATCACAAATCTTATTCAACCTAGTTAACATATATAAATTATATCCAATCATGTGTATTTATGTTTCACGTTCTCTCATGGTTTAAAATGGTTAAGATTAATACATTTCATGCATATCACTATTTATGTCTGAATACAGTTGTTTTCCTAAGTACAAGGCACCATGAAGAAAGACAACATGATTCCATACATCGTAAACCATACACCGTGAAGCCAGACACTGTAAACCAGACACCGTGAATCCAGACACCGTAAACCAGACACCGTGAAGCCAGACACCGTGAGCAAAAACCCATGAACAAGACACCGTTAAATAAGTCATTGTGAACTAGACACTATGAAAGAAGACACCATGACCACGACACTGTAAACAAGGAACCATGAACAAGACACCATAAATGAGAAATTGTGGAACTTGACACCGTGTGAAGGAGACACCATTTTCATTACATAATACATAGTATGAGGTACGAGGTACAAAGCACATGGAACCTATTGGATAAATCTCATGCATTCGAATATAAAGTGTGAAGTGTTCCCAAGAGCAATACAACGTGATACTGAACGACAAACAAGCCTATGAGCATAACTGAGAAGAATATATTACAAGATTTTTCAAAGAAAGCATTGTCTCATGCATGAAATCTGACACTGCTGAAGAACATACGAAGTACACTGGAATCCAGAGAACTTATTCCCATTATCAAAACATGTAAAGAACACAAGTTGTATTGCGAAACTCTGTTTTTCCAGAAAAAAACCAGAAATGGACTAGAAGAATTTCAATTTAATAAAAGGTGTCCAGAGTTTCACTTCAAATCACTAGAGAATTCTAAACTCATATATACTCTCTCTCTCTCTCAGTGATTAATTTACATAACTTTTGAGTAGTGTGTGTACTCTTTTTATTCCATAAACACACTAACTCCCATGCTAAACTAAAGGATTTTTAAATCTTTACACCAAATTATTTAAACTCTTGTTTACCCATGAAAACTGTGGACGAGTTCCCTGTGTGGTGTGGTTATTATTTGTGTTTACCCACAAAAAATGTGGAAGAGGGCCATGTGTGACCTGGACAGTCTGTGTACTGGTGTTAACCCCGATCCAGGATGTGGATCATAGTTTATTTATATAAAAAACTTGGTAGCAGATGATCACCAAGTGGAGTGGATTACGTCTCGAAATGAGACAGAACCACTTGTTCCATATCCGCTGTGCTGTTTAAATTTAGCCTTCTCTAATTTACTTCTTTATTTGATAATCTAGAAAACACTAATATCACTTTCATAGTTAGTCTTGGAAAGAAGTTATATCTGATTTGTCATAGTAGGATAACTTCAAAAGAAATATTAATAATACAAATTAAGATTAATGAGAATTAATCAATCTTATAAGAAGTTGTTTAAGAATTAAAACTCTTATAATAATATAACCTTGATTAACTGGGCTGTATCTATTTATGGAAAATTCATTTCTTTTTAAAATAATATTGTTTTAACAGAAATTTTAATAGTTTCTCAATTCACCCCTCTCCTCTTGAGTAAACTACTCCAACCAACATAAGTATATAATTTAATATATTATTGATGGTGTTTAATAATTACTTATTAATGTATAGATTATCCAAATAACTAAAATAAAAATAAAATATGTAATTTAACATAAAATTCATTATTTAAATCATTTAACACATAATTTAAAACAATTCTATATTATTAATGTAAAAATTTAGTTTGAATTAATAAATATAATGAATTAAAATAAATGATGTGGAAAACTATAATGACATAAAATCCACATCAATAAATTTCATCTTCATGGTTCATATATCCAATGATAGTGAGATGAAATTATTATACATGATTATACATTCCATATTATATTTATAATTTCAAATAATGTGTTGTAGGTGAGACGGGATCCTAGATTTAGATAGTAATATCTACAAGTGCATCATGTATTTAATTATTCAGTATATTGTAATGAAGCTAGGAAATATAAAGGTTTTATATCCATTTCAAATGGATTACTAAAATTAAATCATTCGTAAATCCATCAACAATCATAACATGATAACACATTGAAAATAAATGTGTTTCCAAATATATTTAATAAATTTCATCATAAATACCCTTAAATGAAGATGAATTAGAATATTATATTTTAACTATATATATAAAGGGGATATATTTAGGTAAATAATATAAAAAATTAAAACTATGTTTAATCATTTGGAATACACTTAAAATAATGTAATGGAATATTGAGTGCTCAAAATGGAATGGAAATAGAAGGAATGTCAAATTTATATATTGGGGAAAATTACGAAATAATATATAATTAATGTACTTCCATGAGTTTAATAAACTATAATATAGTAATATAATATAATATGTAATTCATGAAACATAATTTCCAAAAAAACCCATTTCTAATAAATAAGAATATGTAAGTGAAACGAAAAAAACATTTTTGAAAACGGTTTTTACAATTTCATAGTAGAAAATTCTAGAGGCCACATTCAAAAAAAGTGGGATGTGAAAACAATTCAAAACATTTAATTTTATAATGTTTCCAAAATGATGATTCCTTAAAAAAATTACATAGTGGTTATCTAGATGAAATTTGTAGTTGAAGATAAATAAATTGATCATGAATGAAATTACATTTTAATATTTTAAAATAAAATTATTAAAAACCACATTATAAAAATTGATAAATACATCCATTTGATTGATGGTTAATGGAAATAAAAAGGACACATGAGAAAACTGATACTTAGGATTCTATATCACCATGAGATTTTTAGAATTATTATTTTTCTATGTATCTTATCTCTTAAATATTTTTAATATCAAAATATATATATATATATATATTATAACACTAATACAAAAATTACATTCACATGAAGTACCAAATTGGATTAAGCTACACGAAATACCAACTTATCATGCACTACATGAAACAATGACATGTCGTACGATGCATGCAACACAGAGGTTCTATGGAACATCATTCCATATAAATAAATAATTAAATGACAAAATTATAACCTCACCATTAGAAATAGATATTGTACTAGAAATAACAACTTTCAAAATATTGGTTATAATTGTTTGATATGTTTTTTGTTGTAGTCCTTTTATGTTAAAAATGTCGTTCTCTTGAATAAATATATTATTATAATGAATCTAATTTTTGACACAATTAAAAGGAAAATTTTATAAAATAAATATCAATTTTGATTTTATAATTTAAAAATTATCTTATGGTGAAATTTCAGGACTTTTCTTAAAAACATGTCTTTTGTTATGAATAGTGATAAATATAACTACTTAGTTAAAACCAACAAATATTTGTAAATAATTATTAATGATAGATAATATTTTTAACATGATTGAACATAAAATTATAATAATATTACATATATTATTAAATTTTATTTCATTAGAATCAATATCACTTTGCAACTGGATATAAAATAGTAATAAACTTTTGATCTTTTTCCTACTTTAAAACCTCGTTATTTCGTCCCGTCTATGGGATTTACACTAAAATTAATTTTCCGATTCTATGATTAGAATTTCAAAAATATGAATTATATAATTTCATTCAGTATAATATTTATATGATAATAATACCCTATTGAATTTTTACTATAATTATTTTTAAAGGTTATTAAAATTAATCACAACAGTTAAGGCCAAATTTATCTTAATTAGGTACTAAACCTTAAAATTTACAGCCAAAATGAGCTATAAACTTGTCCAACACAAATTTTGTGTCCATATTTCTTCCCTAAACCTCAAATATTTTGTGTTTTCTTTGGTATGATTTTTTAGGTATGAACATGTCTATAACTAAATTGTTTCTAAAAATTACAAATTAATTCTTTTCCTTCAGTATAAATTCTCACCACCTATACCCATTCATCACACCACTCAAACATTTTAATTTAGTCATGAAATTGCCAAATTATCCTCAATGGAATAAAAACTTATAAATTAAATCATTAATTTATGAAATATGATTCTTATGGAAGGCTTTTGACACAAACCAAAACAAGTTACATGATTTATATGCAACATCTTCTCTAAAGATCTTTCCATTAATTTTCCATATCCACCCCTGTCACTCTAGTTATTCCTTTATTGTTTGAAAAAAACTAGTAAAAAATAAATACGATTACGTCATTATGAAATGGATATCACCTACATGTACACACACATCCATATAATAGATGTGTAACATATCATTTCTGTATACTGAGATATACCGCCATATGAAATGTTGATTGATAATTTCTCCTTTACCACTAATAATGGTTTCCATTATGATGTAATGATGCTTTTATATATCATATATTATATTTAATATGTATTTTAAGAAGATTTATTTCATTTAATTCACCCAAATCTTTACTTTCCATTTGGTGTTAATTTGATAATATCGTTTGAGGAGGTGTGGACAACTGCCTCCTCAAAGTGATGCGATTCATTCGCACACCACATGGAATTTATTAAGGATGGTTTAAATGAACATATATTATATGTATATATATTATTAATTATCTTGGAATAATTGTATATATATATATATATATAATTTTATATATTCATTCAAGATGAAAATAAAGACAAAAACAACTTTCATGTGTATGTACAGTTTTTTGTCACCGTGAACGGTGTATTACATTCTGTAATTGTATATTATATATACTATCATACTAAAAATATACTATATATAATTGATATTTATATAATGTTTTAAATTAACGAATCAAGTTATATATATAAGGACAAAAGATGTAACAAATATTGACACATGCGAATACATAGTGAATTTTACCCGAAGTGAAACATTAACATAATATCATTATCAATAAGTTACAATATGATCATAATTAAACCATAAATAGTACTATTTATAATAATATGCTTCATTAATGGTGTATATGATATTTATATTATAAAATATGTTTTTATGTGTACTGAGGGAGTCAATACACATTGTTTGTTAACTTTATCTCACATTTAATTTCTATGAGATACATGATATGTTCTCCACTCTTTCAATTCATGTGGTGTATGTGATAACCATTATTGTTTTATATTTATCTGTTAAATAAATTAATGGGTATTACCATTTACAGTTTATTAATCTTTTTTAATGGGTTTTAATATTCAAAATTTTCAAAATCCGTAAAAATGTTTTGTCTCAATTTTCCTTCTTTAAGACTCATGTTTTGTTATGCACCTAAACTATTTTTCTAGGTGCATATAGGTAAATATTAAATTAAATATAATGAATCTTAATAATTTAAAAGTATTATATTCTTTATTTAATTTCTTTTCCTTACATAGAGAGGATTATCATAGGATACCAAGTTATAAGATTTTATTTAGACAATCTCATTCTTTTTCATAGTTTTTTATGTTTATACCTTCATGGATGAAATATTATTATCCATATATCAATAATTTATATGAGTATCCTTATCCACTATTATTTTATGACATACTCATGTATTGGTACCATTTTCAACTCGTTGGTACATATGATACTCAAGAATGTCTTTCTAAGAAATTTTGAATTTACCCTATCTTCAGTTTGAAATCTATGTTCTAAAAAAAGGGTTTCCATGAATATTATACAATGCCCCTATAATATCTAAATGGAATTTTATAACCCATTTCTCCTTTTATGGATCTATTTAAGTGAATCTTCTATTAAATTTTCGAATAAGGAACTTTTCTCTCATTTTTTTATGAAAAAAGAATGTTATTTTAACATCGTACGACATATACAAATTTACCGACTATTATTTACTCAATGATCTCATTGCATTGTGAAAAATATTAATAATTAAGAAAATGTTTTTAAATTTTTTTGAAGGAATTAATTTTCATTTTTTTTTAAAAAATTATTTATATGTTTTTTTGGGAAAACTATTTCAAAAATGTTTTCAATCATAATTTAAATGTTTTAAAAGTGATTTCAATGAAAATTTTTTTCATTATATTTTATATATTATTTTATACGTTTTCTAGAAAAATGGTGTTCAAAACATTTTCAATATTTATTTATATGTTTTAAATAATTTTCACAGATATGGTTTTCAAAATAACATTCAATCTTTCGTTAAAATTATTCATTTTTTTTAAAGAAAAAATGTTTTTAAAATAATTTGAAGCTTCATTTCTATAATTACAAAGGAAATTGTTTTCAAATCGATTCCTTATAATCATTAAATGTTTTCAATGTATTTTCAATGAAATTGATTTTAAAATGGTTTTATGTATGAAAAATTATTTTTCAAACAATAATGAATAATTTTCAAAATAAATGTTTTTAGAGGGAATTTCAAAATTATTTTCCATCTATGATAAAATCTGTTTGTGATACTCATAACATTTATAATATGATATAAATGTTCCATTAATATCCTTTCTGTGAATGATTTATGCTTAATGTCATGATCGTTATGGAAACTATTTTCCATTAATGGGTAATATGTATATTAAACGCTTTTCACGTTTACAGATTATGAATATGATGAAATGATAACTGTAAAGACCCGTAAATTTCAAGGAAATTTTTTTCTTAATTTTCTTTGGAATTTCACAAGAGCGCAGCTTCTGATGGTACCAGATTCCGAGGCCCGGTGTGCCCGAAATCATTTTCCGAAGTTTGGCTCGGGTACGTTCAGTGAACGGACGAGCGGGTTTTTCTAACATTTGAACCGGTGCCCGGAATCGAATTCTGAGGGCACCGATGAAATCGCAGCGCCGGTATTCGCTTAAAACGCCTCTTCCGGAGTTGCGTTTGCTCGGGTGTGGTTTTTAATTTTCGGGCTTAAAGTTAAGAAATAAAATAATTTTATGACAACTTTATTTTATTTCTCTTAAGCCACTTGGAAGCCACTTGATGCCACATAAAGGTGGCTTAAACTGAGTTGATCCGGATAGGATGCTATCTAGAAATATCATACCCCCTTGGTAGGATATTTGTGAGGTGGGGCCCGCACGAGCCCCGCCATTTCTTTCCGCTAAGCAACACACCTGCGAAAAAACGTCATTATGAAAGTCAACTGACGAGTTTTCTTAAATTCTTAATAGACCATTTAATTGGGCGGTTTATTTCGTAAATTAAATGAGCTGTTTCTTTCGTTGAATTAATTCAACGAATTGATGGGTCGTTATTTACCCTTTTTCGTGTGTTGGCATAATAATAAAATAAGACCAACCAGTCTTTTGAAAGTTTACTCGTTGAGAGGTTTGACAGAGTTCTCGTGCCTTTATCCTTCTTTGAGAAGAACGCGAAGAATGCGAAGAACATGAAGAATGTCAGTCTCAGACGAAGAACGCCGAACCAGGAAATCGACGATGCGACGCCATGATCCGTGACGCCGATGTTCCCTTCCTGCAACGTTCTTTTGCGATGTCTCTTCCTCCGCGACGGATCTTCGATTGGCTGCTTGAGGTAAGAGTCTCGGTTTTTCTTTTTTTAATCTCCTTTTTGGTTTTTACCAAAACACGAATTTAATTATTTAAAATAAATCTGTTGTTTCATGGTCTGTTGAGTTCGCCGACTCAACGCCGTGTTCTGTGATGACGCGACGCCCTTCCGCGACGACGCGACGATCTCCACCTTCTGCAACGAGAAATTCCGTGAAGAACGCTCACGCGCGACGACTACGATGTAGGGATTTTATTTTTGGAATTACCCCTTTTTATATTCCCGTAAATGTTTCTTTAAAAAGTTAAAGAAATGGTTTGTGAACAATTTTAAATTTATTAAAATTGTTGTTTCCGTTCAAATGAGGAACCCATTTTATGAAACAATTTTATTTCATTAAAAATTGTTTCGGATATGCGTTCATGTGTTGAACTTTAATTCCTCCCATTGTTTATCTCTAACGCGGAGGGTGCGGGCCAAACAAACACAGCCCGAAGACCCTCCGTTGTTCTTCGTTTTTGTGTGGATTTGACGGGCGACGACGGAACATGCCGCAACAGATGTTTGATGATCCCGCAGTGAAGAACAGAACCCGGGAGGAGCAACGGCGCAGACGGGAAGAAAATCGGGCCACCGGAGCGACTCCGGCGGCCCGCGGAAGGCGGCGGCGGTGCTCGCGGGACACGGCTGAAGCCCCGTCCGGCGCTAGGTAGACACCCCGCGGGTGTCACGCGGGGGCGGCGGATCCCCACCCCCCCCCCCCCCCCCCGCATCACTCGGGACGCGGCTTCAGCCGCGTCCGGTTGTCTGGCCGACACCCCGCGGGTGCCGCGGTGGTGTCATGCGGGGGTGGCGGCTCCCCCCCACACCGCTCGGCCGAGCCGAGCCGGGCTGGCCGAGTAAGGCCGGTCCGACCGGGTCGGACCGGCTTGACCCGGTTCGGCCGACCCAGGGGGGTCGGGCCGGGTCGGGCTGGGCCCGGACCCCAGTCTTCGGACGGTTTTCGTTCAAATCGTCGTATCTTGAGCTACGTGCCTCCAAACGACTCGCCGTCACCAGGAACGTGATCCTTGGATCAAGACGGTCGTTTCCGTATATCGCACTCAAGGTTTCGGAATACTCTGGGTTCAGCCGGGTTGGTTCGTACACGAAACCAACCGGGCCCTCGGAGCGGAAACACTCATATCTTGAGCTACGGACGTCTGATTGACGTGCCGTCAGCTTCGTTGAATTCCTCTAAGTGAGACGGATCTTTTGGCACACTCCGCCCGAGGTTTGGACGCATGTGGGGTACGGTCGGGTGGGTTTTTAATTAAAAACCAACAGGGACCCTGGGAAGAAAAAGCCAATAATTCTCAGACCGAGCGTCTGATTGACGCGCCGTCTGCGACGTTGAGTTCCTATTGATGATACGGAACATTTGGATACATAAACGTCAGACTTTGTGAAAGTTGATGTATCGGGCTCTCGGCTCGTGGAGCGGACCCTCCCGAACGAGCTTGCTGTGTGTGGAACCCTAGAGCTGGCTGCGACTGCTTCTTCGACAACGATGACTGTGCAGAGATCCTCAGTGGACTCCGACGATGACCGTGCAGAGATCCTCAGTGGACTGCGGCGACGACTGTGCAGAAATCTTCAGTGGATTGCGACGTTGAAGACAGCTGGTCTTGTATCCTATGTGGGTCCTAGCTGTGCTAGTCTTGTATCCTATGTGGGTCCCTGCTTGGATGATTCAATACTGGTCTTGTATCCTATGTGGGTCCCAGTATATATGAATCAATGAAGACAGATGGTCTTGTATCCTATGTGGGTCCTAGCTGTGCTGGTCTTGTATCCTATGTGGGTCCCAGCTTAGATGATTCAATACTGGTCTTGTATCCTATGTGGGTCCCAGTATAGATGAATCAATGAAGACAGCTGGTCTTGTATCCTATGTGGGTCCTTGTTGTGCTGGTCTTGTATCCTATGTGGGTCCAAGCTTAGATGATTCAATACTGGTCTTGTATCCTATGTGGGTCCCAGTATAGATGAATCAATGAAGACAGCTGGTCTTGTATCCTATGTGGGTCCTAGCTGTGCTGGTCTTGTATCCTATGTGGGTCCCAGCATAGATGATTCAATACTGGTCTTGTATCCTATCTGGGTCCCAGTATAGATGAATCAATGAAGACATATGGTCTTATATCCTATGTTGGTCCTAGCTGTGCTGGTCTTGTATCCTATGTGGGTCCCAACATAGATGATTCAATACTGGTCTTGTATCATCAGTGGGTCCCAGTATAGATGAATCAATGAAGACAGCTGGTCTTGTATCCTATGTGGGTCCTAGCTGTGCTGGTCTGGAATCTTATGTGGGTCCCAGCTTAGATAACTCAATACTGGTCTTATATCCTATGTGGGTCCTAGTATAGATGAATCAATGAAGACAGCTGGTCTTGTATCCTATGTGGGTCCTAGTTGTGCTGGTCTTGTATCCTATGTGGGTCACAGCCGTGCTGGTCTTGTATCCTATGTGGGTCCCAGCATAGATGATTCAGTATCTATACCTGATCATCCCTTTCAACTTTTCAATGAAGTATATCCTGTGTGAGCTGAGTCTTGTGTTACACTCATTGTGGATTGTGTTGAGCTATCCTATGTGGATTTACTGTTTACTCTCCTTGTGGATTGTGTTGAGCTATCCTGTGTGGATTTACTGTTTACTCTCCTTTGTGGATTGTGTTGAGCTATCATCGGTGGATTTAATATTTACTCTCCTTTGTGGATTGTGTTGAGCTATCCTGTGTGGTATACGTTTTGCTTTCCTGTGTGGACTGGGTGGTGCTTGGGCTCGGACGTTGGAGCCGAACGGGAATTGATGACTTAGGTATATGTATGGGCATATACCTAAGCAGTGTCGGTTGTTACTTTGTGATTGTATCTTTCCTTTGTGGTTATCCTTTGTGGATTTCGGGAGACCTTCGGGGGTCTCTAGGTCCCTAATGAGTAGATTATACTCACCCCTGCGCGGGCAATGCCCGCACTTCGTGGTGTTGGTTGCAGACGAAGGACAACGCTGATCGTGGTGGAGGCGTGTGGAGCAGGACGGTACCTAGAGGAGGACCACTGGGCGGGACGTACTCGGAGCGGTCAGGTGGACCCGAGGTGTAGTGGAGGCTATTTGTACCCACCCTGCAGGTGGGACTTCCAGAGGACGGCTCGACGCTGCGGCTTTTCTTTTCAGTTGCTGTTTTCCCCTTTCAGTTGTACTTTATAGTTGGGCTTGTATTTCTGGCCCCTTTTACTTTCAGCACAGCTTGTACAGTTTTTACTTAGAGTTTACTTTTCCGCTTGCTTACTCTGTGTTGCTTGTTTACTTTTCAAAGGCAATGCCTTCCCTTTTGTTGGGATTTTATGCCTTGGTGCTAGTCGCCAGCCCCTGGCCTATGGAAGGCGGGCTTGGGGTAGTCACGGCACGGGCCCCAAGGACGGGTCCTGACAAATTAGTATCAAAGGTGGTCGGTTCTACCGCAGACTCTGATCTTTCTTCTATGTGAAGCAATAGTGTTTAGCGTATTGGGTGTGGTTATCAGTCCAGAGAGTCCAGTGTTGGTGTGGCGGCCGACGTATCCGTACACCAGGACCCTGACTTCTGATTTCCGACTTAATGCACGAAAACATTGATTGCATGTTTGTTTCATGTTTTCTTTGTGATTACTTGTGTCAGCTCTGCAGGTTTACTGTTCTGACCGTGGCGCACTTGTTTCCTTTTCAGGATGGCCCCACAACGGTAGCCAGCTAGGGTTCCGAGAGTGGAGCGTGATGACAGCCCACTGAGCAACGAGGCCTCGGCGCAGGGCTCCTTGTCAGCAGAGGCACCGGCGGTACCTTTACCCGCCGAGCCACCGATGCTTCCCGCCACGACCGCTGACGATGCACATCGCCATGGAGCTATACATGAGTTCCAGCGCCAACGGCCACCCAGGTTTCGTGGGGAGACGGACCCCCAGGCAGCCGAGGACTAGCTGGAGGCGGTCGTGCGAGTTTTCAGGTTAGTGAGGACACCAGCAGACCTCATGGTGATCCTCGCAGCGAGCCTCCTGCACGCAGAAGTAGGCAGATGGTGGAGCTTGATGCTCCAGGTGCACGACGAGACATCTCTTCTCTGGACGGACTTTGATAGCATCTTCCGCTCCGAGTTTGTCCCACCCACCCTCCGTGCGGTGTGCATCCAAGAGCTGCTACAGCTACGGCAGGGTAGTATGACAGTGGCCTAGTACTCGGCGAGATTTACTGATCTCTCACGCTACTCCACAGATATGGTACGAGACCCGTTCATCCGGGCCTGGACCTTCGGGCAGGGACTGAGGCACGATATCAGGGCTTCGATGATCTCCCTCAACATACCGACACAGGCAGAGGTGTTGGAGAGAGCCCTTCTAGTGGAGAGTTTTCTCGCCGGGTAGGCTCCAGTGACAGTGCCCTTCGCAGGATGGCCCATAGCAGGGTCTTCTGCAGTTGGCAGTAGACAGGTGACACAGAGGTACAAGCGAGCCAGACCGTCAGATGGGCTGTCTCAGGATGAATATTTGGTTGTGTGGGGAACCCGAAGGAGAGACAGATACACGAGGGGCAAGAATTGCTACGCATGCAGCGGGCGAGGTCACATGGCTCGAGAGTGCCCGAATCGTCTTGCAGATGAGCAGCAGGTGGTAGAGGGACCTCCCAAACAGAGTTTCATCCACGGTGGTCCGCAGGGTGCAGGCGGACGAGGTAGAGGAGCTGGCCGAGTAGCCGATGGTGGGAGACACATCGAGGTGTTTCCACCACCACCACCAGGAGGTCCACCCCGACCGTAGGGAGTTGGTGGACATGGGAGATCTCAGCTTCAGGCAGCTGAGGCCTTCGATCATGGAGCTCTGGGAGCAAATGGACAGGAGCGGAACTAGTGGATATGTCTATTATACTTCTAGTTCCTTGTTGCTGTTGTGTAGCGTCTTTTTATTATGAGCTGCAATAATAAAAGACGCATACCATTGTGATGTTTTCATTCATGTCCTCTTTTGTGTTCTTACTAAGAGGTTCCAGTTTGACTGTTGACTTGACACTCACTTGTGAGACATCTACTGGAGGAGACCCAGTTACCACACACTGATGTCGACAGTGTGACTCAACCCTTGGAGGAGATAGTAACGGTTGGATCTCTTGGTAGTAGCGTCGAGGCCTTACGACGTCATCCTTGGTATGGATTAGTATCACCAATATTGGGAATGACTGTATTAGGCAAAGAATGTGGTTCATCCAGGGGATGGGACCAGATTTCTCTTATCGTCAAGGAAGAAATCTTGTAGCTCTTGTGGGACCTGAGATGGTCCAGGTCATCTAGGGGCGGAAGAGTACAGCTCAGAGACGGCAGAAGTCTTATGATGACAGGAGGCGGAGGCCACTGGAGTTCGAGGATGGCGACCACGTCTTCTTGCGGGTCTTACCTCGAAGTTGATTGCGGAGATTTGGCCGAGGTGGCAAGTTGTCTCCACGCTTCATCGGGCCTTTCCAGGTCCTCAGCAGGATTGGCGAGGTGGCTTGTCGCCTGGCTCTGCCACCTCAGTTGCACCGGGTGCACGACGTCTTCCACGTATCTCAGCTGAGGAGATACGTGCACGACCCGACTCATATCATTGACCATGGGGAGCTAGACATGGATGATGGGGCGACTTTTGCGGAGGTCCCGGTGGAGATAGAGGATCGACAGAAGCGGGTCCTACGTGGGCGATCGATTCCTCTTGTGCGCATCAGATGGCAGCACGGGAACCTCCTGGGAGCACATGGGAGTGGGAGGCTCAGTTGCGTGCTCAGTACCGCCTTTGTTTCCCTATTTTGTGTTGAAGCTTTACGGGGACGTAAAGCCCTGTGGTGGGAGTAATTTAAAGACCCATAAATTTCTAGGAAATTTTTTTCTTAATTTTCTTTGGAATATTAGAAGAGTGCAGCTTCTGACGGCACCGGATTCCGAGGCCCGGTGTGCCCGGAATCATTTTCCGATGTTTGGCTCGGGTTCGTTAAGTGAACGGACGAGCGGGTTTTTCTAACTTTTGAACCAGTGCCCGGAATCGAATTCTGAGGGCACCGATGAAATCACAGCACCAGTATTCGTTTAGAAACGCCCCTTCCGGAGTTGCGTTTGCTCGGGTGTGGTTTTTAATTTTCGGGCTTAAAGTTAAGAAATAAAATAATTTTACGAAAACTTTATTTTATTTCACTTAAGCCACTTAGAAGCCACTTGAAGCCACTTAAAGGCGGATTAAACTGAGTTGATCCAGATAGAATTCTATCCAGAAATATCCTACCCCCTTGGTAGGATATTTGTGCGGTGGGGCCCGCACGAGCCCCGCTGTTTCTTTCCGCTAAGTAACGCACCCGCAAAAACCCGTCATTATGAAAGTCAACTAACGTGTTTTCTTAAATTCTTAACAGACCATTTAATTGGGCGGTTTATTTAGTAAATTAAATGATATGTTTCTTTCGTTGAATTAATTCAACGAATTGATGGGTCGTTACTTACCATTTTTCGTGTGTTGTCATAATAATAAAATAAGACCACCCAGTTTTTTGAAAGTTTACTCGTTGAGAGGTTTGACGGAGTTCTCGTGCCTTTATCCTCCTTCGCGAAAAACGCGAAGACCGCGAAGAACGCGAAGAACGCCGGTCTCCGACGAAGAACTCTGAACCCGTAAATCGACGATGCGACGCTGTGATCCGTGACGCTGACGTTCCCTTCCTGCAACGTTCTTCTGCGACGTCTCTTCCTCCACGACAGATCTTCGATCGGCTGCTTGAGGTAAGAGTCTCGGTTTTTCTTTTTTTAATCTCCTTTGTGGTTTTTACCAAAACACGGATTTAATTATTTAAATTAAATCTGTTGTTTCATGGTCTGTTGAGTTCGCCGACTCAACGCTGTGTTCCGCGACGACGCGACGCCCTTCCGCGACGACGCGACGATCTCCACCTTCCGCGATGAGCAATTCCGCGAAGAACGCTCACGCGCGACGACTACAATGTAGGGATTTTATTTTTGGAATCAGCCTTTTTTATATTCCCGTAAATGTTTCATTAAAAAGTTAAAGAACTAGTTTGTGATAATTTTTAAATTTATTAAAATTGTTGTTTCCGTTCAAATGAGGAACCCGTTTTATGAAACAATTTTATTTCATTAGATTTTTTTTCAGATATGCATTCAACTGTTGACCTTTAATTCCTCCCGTTGTTTATCTCTAACGCAGAGGGTGCTGGCCAAACGAACACAGCCCGACGACCCTCCTCTGTTTTTCGTTTTTGTGCAGATTTGACGGGCGACGACGTAACGTGCCGCAACGGATGTTTGACGACCCCGTAGTGAAGAACGGAACCCGAGAGGAGCAACGACGCAGACGGGAAGAAAATCGGGCCACAGGAGCGACTCCGGTGGCCCGCGGAAGCCGGCGGGGCGCGGGCTGCCGGCACGGAGGCGACTGTGCCCGGAGGCGGCGGCGCCCGGCGCGCCGCCGGACGAGACAGCCGCGACACCGGCCGCGGCGGCGGTGCTCGCGGGACGCGGCTGAAGCCGCGTCCGGCACCAGGGAGACACCTCGCGAGTGTCCCGCGGGTGTCGTGCGGGGGCGGCGGCTCCCCCCCGCGTCACTCGGGATGCGGCTTCAGCCACTTCCGGTTGTTTGGCCGACACCCCGCGGGTGCTGCGGGGGTGTCACGCGGGGGTGGGGGCTCCCCCCCGCGCCGCGCGGCCGGGCCGAGCCGGGCTGGCCGAGCCCGACCGGTCCGACCGGGTGGGACCGGGTTGACCCGGTTCGGCCGACCCAGGGGGGGGGGGGGTCGGGCCGGGTCAGCCCGAGCCCGGACCCCCATCTTCGGACGATTTTCGTTAAAATGGCTGTATCATGAGCTACGGGCCTCCAAAAGACTCCCCGTCAGTGGGAACGCGATCCTTGGATCGAGACGGTCGTTTCGGTATATCGCACTCAAGGTTTCGGAATACTTTGGGTTCGGCCGGGTTGGTTCGTACATGAAACCAACCGGGCCCTCGGAGCGGAAACGCTCATATCTTGAGCTACGGACGTCCGATTGACGTGCCGTTAGCTTCGTTGAATTCCTCTAAGTGAGACGGATCTTTTGGCATACTCCTCCCGAGGTTTGGACGGAGGTGGAGTACGGTCGGGTTGGTTTTGACTTAAAAACCAACCGGGCCCCTAGGATGAAAAAGCCAATAACTATCAGACCGGGCGTCCGATTGATGCGCCATCTGTGACGTTGAGTTCCTGTTGACGATACGGAACATTTGGATACATCATATTCGGACTTTGTGACAGTTGATGTATCGGCCTCTCGGCTCGTGGAGCGGACCCTCCCGAACGAGCTTGTTGTGTGCGGAACCCTAGAGGTGGCTGCGAATGCTTCTTCGACAGCGACGACTGGGCAGAGATCCTCAGTGGACTCCGACGACGACCGTGCAGAGATCCTCAGTGGACTACGGTGACGAATGTGCAGAAATCCTCAGTGGACTGCGACGGTGAAGACAGCTGGTCTTGTATCCTATGTGGGTCCTAGCTGTGCTGGTCTTGTATCCTATGTGGGTACCAGCTTGGATGATTCAATACTGGTCTTGTATCCTATGTGGGTCCCAGTATAGATGAATCAATGAAGACAGCTGGTCTTATATCCTATGTGGGTCCTAGCTGTGCTGGTCTGGTATCCTATGTGGGTCCCAGTATAGATGAATCAATGAAGACAGCTGGTCTTTTATCCTATGTGGGTCCTAGCTGTGCTGGTCTTGTATCGTATGTGGGTCCCAGCATAGATTATTCAATACTGGTCGTGTATCCTATGTGGGTCCCAGTATAGATGAATCAATGAAGACAGCTGGTCTTGTATCCTATGTGGGTCCTAGTTGTGCCGGTCTTGTATCCTATGTGGGTCCCAGCTTAGATGATTCAATACTGGTCTTGTATCCTATGTGGGTCCCAGTATAGATGAATCAATGAAGACCACTAGTCTTGTATCCTATGTGGGTCCTAGCTGTGCTGGTCTTGTATCCAATGTGGGTCCCAGCTTAAATGATTCAATACTGGTCTTGTATCCTATGTGGGTCCCAGTATAGATGAATCAATGAAGACAACTGGTCTTGTATCCTATGTGGGTCCTAGCTATGCTGGTCTTGTATCCTATGTGGGTCCCAGCTTAGATGATTCAATACTTGTCTTGTATACTATGTGGGTCCCAGTATAGATGAATCAATGAAGACAGTTGGTCTTATATCCTATGTGGGTCCTAGTGGTGCTGGTCTTGTATCCTATGTGGGTCCTAGTCGTGCTGGTCTTGTATCCTATGTGGGTCCCAGCTTAGATGATTCAGTATCTATACCTGACCATCCCTTTCACCTTTTCGACGAAGTATATCCTGTATGAGCTGAATCTTGTGTTACACTCCTTGTGGATTGTGTTGAGCTATCCTGTGTGGATTTACTGTTTACTCTCCTTGTGGATTGTGTTGAGCTATCCTGTGTGGATTTACTGTTTACTCTCCTTTGTGGATTGTGTTGAGCTATCCTGTGTGGATTTACTGTTTACTCTCCTTTGTGGATTGTGTTGAGCTATCCTGTGTGGGTATACGTTTTGCTTTCCTGTGTGGACTGGGTTGTGCTTGGGCTCGGACGTTGGAGCCGAACGGGAATTTATGACTTAGGTATATGTATGGGCATATACCTAAGCAGTGTCGGTTGTTACTTCGTGATTGTATATTTCCTTTGTGGTTATACTTTGTGGATTTCGGGAGACCTTCGGGGGTCTCGTGGTCCCTACTAAGTAGCTTATACTCACCCCTGCATGGGCTATACCCGCACTTCGTGGTGTTGGTTGCAGACGACGGACAACGCTGATCGTGGTGGAGGTGTGTGGAGCAGGACGGTACCTGGAGGAGGACCACTGGGCGGGAAGTACTCGGAGCGGTCAGGTGGACCCGAGGAGTAGTGGAGGCTATCTGTACCCACCCTTCAGGTGGGACCTCAAGAGGACGGCTCGACGCTGCGGCTTTTCTTTTCAGTTGTTGTTTTCCCCTTTCAGTTGTACTTTATAGTTGGGCTTGTATTTCCGGCCCCTTTTACTTTCCGCACAGCTTGTACAGTTTTTACTTAGTGTTTACTTTTCTGCTTTCTTACTCTGTGGTGCTTGTTTACTTTTCAAAGGCAATGCCTTCCCTTTTGTTGGGATTTTACGCCTTGGTGCTAGTCGCCAGCCCCTGGCCTATGGAAGGCGGGCTTGGGGTAGTCACGGCACGGGCCTCGAGGACGGGTCGTGAAAATAACGAAACATGTAACTCTTTATCCATGATATGATATGATTACATGTTTATGATAAACATTTAATTTCATAGGTTTTAATTTTTTTTCAAGAATATGTATGTAAGATTTTATTATGTGATGAGTAAAACTATATATCCTTCCAATGAATTGGTAATGATTTATAACTCATGAGATAGATTGGGATTGAATGAGGGATTACTTTTCTCAATAATACTAGGATGGAATTAGGGTTTACATAGTTCCAAAATACATGGATGGAAAGAGAATTTACTTGGTTCAGTAATATAGGGCCTGAATGCGGGTTTACATTGTTTAGTAATACAGGGTTTGAATGATGGTTTACTCAGTTTAGTAAAAAATGTCTGGAATGAGGTTTTACTGGGTATAGAAATACAGGGATTGAATGAGGGTTTTCTCTGTTCAGTAATACAGGGCTAAAACAGTGGTTCACCTCATTATGTTATAGACCTTTTCTACTAATATAGTATTGGGAGTGATGCCTTGTATACTAAGGAATTTATTTTATATGTTTATGTGTTTCCAAAATCCATGTTTTATACATACATTTCTCTTTCATGTTTTATACATGGTATTTTGATTGATTCATTTCTTATAAACTGTCAATATTTATGGAATCATCTATGTTATGATTTTTGACATGCAGGGCATGATCTTATATTTTCATTATCACATTCGGATACCCTTAGTGTCATGTTTATGCATACATTTATCCCTTGTTTACACATAGTTAGAATGTTGATCACCCCTTTAATGTTTCTTTTCCCATATAGTTTTGATGATATGTACTATATTTGGTATTTTTAACAAAGGTGATATTAAAGAAGAACTGAGTGGTAGTTGATGTTTCTCACATATATACTGGTGATTACATTTCCATGATTTCAAATGCACGATTCCAACTATATTCTTTGGGATTTTTTCTTGAATTTTAAGTATTCCGTTAAATTTATGTAATGTTAATGTTTGTAAAGAAATGATCGCTACAGTTTATATTAGATAAATGGTATAATTAAACATTAGTAAACACTTTTAGAAAATTGTTTTTATATTTCTATGTATTTTTATATGTATATTTCTTGAAATATTTCTAGGGATGGGTATAACGATCAGTTAACATTTAGGAAAATGTCCTGGAATTTTGGTAAAGGATAGAGTGAATGGTTTCTGAGAAACACATCTCTATATTAATACTACAATGGGATGTGACTTTGGAACAAATTTACCTAGGTGTAACTACTCCAACAAGATGTATTGGGATTTACTCAGGGTAATCTTGTACCTGAAAATAGGCCTTGTTGCACACCTGGTTTGACACTCGAGGGAGATATACATTGGGGATTCACAAAATCATCATGAAACATTATAAAGGATTAAAAATAATTTGTCTATGAATGACCTATTTTTACCCTAGGGTGTCATATAACAGTTAAGGCATCATGATTTAGATATGATATAAGTACTAATTTTCATAACTATGTGGTTTTCTTCAATATTTGGAAATTCACAAAATATGATTCTGGTTTTAGTCATTAGAGAGAATCGAAAGCAACTGGTTTAATGTTGAATGTCATTGATGATTTTTTTATGGGAATTTAGGTGATATAATCAATGGAGTTAAAGATGTTGTGATAAGGGATAATATTTTTTCACGGAACATGATAAAAAATGTTTATCTTAGCACACTCTTAGACACCACAAGGAAGAGAAAGAAGGAGTTCGCTATGATTTTGGAAAATGGAGACCATTAAGGAATGGAGATTCAGTTTTATTTGATGTAATGTATTTGGAAATTATCACCTATTTAAATGTATTTGAAGAAAAAAGGTTTTATTTCTATTGAAAATAAATACAAAAAGAAAATGATAACAAGGTGAAAATGAATAATTTGATTAACGAAATGGATGATAATTTTTTCCTCCAGATATCTCCATAGAAGAATAATTTGTTTAAGTGTGGGAATGATTTTCATTATGAAACCTAGTGTTCCAACAGTAATGTTACTGAATATAATGATCAAGGTGGAGTGATTAATGGTTGCATCATAGATGGTGATGCGACTACGGATGAAATGTTAAAGGAAAGTGGTATTATTGTTAATCGATTATGGATGAAGAAATAAATATATTTATGTATTTGGAATCCAATGTTATGAATGATAAAATATACAGATATTATTCAACTTCTATTTTTCACATAGTATTTCAATGTTTTGGTTGAATTCTACCAATGGGCTAGTGAAGTGATTTAATTACTAGATGATATTTTTTACTATGTGTGGATAATGCTTAGTATAATAAATATTATAAGATAATGTTGTATGGAAAATGATATATGGGATATGAATAATTAAATTTGATATTATTTAATACCTTGGAACTAAGTAATGACTTTATTATTGGAGGTTTATGATACCCCTAATAAAATTTACAACATTTTTTGAGATGGGGAGTAAATCCAATATAGTTTGGAATGAGGAATCATGCATTTTTTTCGAACAGGTTTATGTTCATTCTGGTTTTAACTATGTTTCATGAGATATTATGATAATCATATTCACATACATGAGAAATGACAACCACAAGATACATTTTTTAATATGTGGGAATCAATGTTGAGATAATTTTTTGTCTTTCATTTTAATGTTTTGGATTTTCAGTCTTTGAAAATGTTTATAATTTTACCCGTTAATGAAAATTTAATGTAAAAATTTATAGGAAGTATTTTTTAAATATGTTTGAGTTGAAAAAATAGGTTAAAATATAATAAGTGATTATACTTATATCAATGATATAAATATTATATATTATATTATTGTGGTTTTAGAAATGGAAAATATTTATGTCTCATGACAACAAATCAAATTAGGAAAGGACGAAGATCATAAAACCATTACTGAAAGATGATAAGTGTTTCATGACTGGCACATGAATATGTGATGCACTAGATAATTTATATTCATTTTTAATGAATAAATATTTATGGTGAATAATTATTGTTACAATTTATTTTTTTACATTAATGAATTTTGATTCATAAGAGACAAGTAGTAAGAATTTTTTTTATTGCCCTCGAGTTCCGTTAAAAGTTTATTTTAGTGTTTTCTTAATCAATGTTAATATATCATCATGTAATGAATCATCACCATCATGTATTTTTATAAAGGGATATGGAAGAAAAATACAAAAAGGAGAAGCCCAGAAGGAAACACCTCTCCCACCCCCGCCCCCACCCAAAAAAAGAAACTATGGGGTCCTAAAATGATAAAGCCATAATGCATCCCCTTTAATAAAGTCAATCCCATTAGGCATAATACTTGTTTCAGAGTTAAGAAACCACTTCTCTATGCCATTAAGTACCACCGAGGAAAAGTAGTTAGCAACCTTGTTCCCCTCCCTCCATGTGTGAAGAATTAGGATGTTGTTCTTAATAATGCTTTTACATTTCCTTATGAAATAGGATATCGACCAAGGGACTTCACCATTCTCCTCCAAGGAGTTATAGAAAATTAAAGAGTCTGTTTCAATTTTGGATACCTCATACCTCTTCTGCCTGCAAAGTATGAGTCCCATAAGCATTTCCAGTGCCTCCTCTTGAAGGGAAGATCCATGGACCAGGATGGATGAAAATGATAAGAAAACCAAGCCTTTACTATACCTCACCACCCCTCCTCTACGAATGCACCCCTGGAAACAAGAGCCATCTGTATTGAGCTTCAATCCACCCGAGGGAGGTCGCGAACAGACCAAACTGCCCTTCCTATTACTAGAGGTACAATCCTCGTTAGAACTAGAATGAAACCAGCGAAAGGAAAGCACTGCCCTCCAATGTCACACCACCTTGTACAGGTCTAGTAATATATTTTTATCCCAGACAAGAATAACTGTAGCTGAGACATCCATACCCTCATACTTTTCTCTATTCCTCACCTGCTAAAGACACCAACACACCAAATGCAGCAAAACCGAATGGGCAACTATCTTAGGTCCCCCACCCTCTGAGCCATGATACCATTTAATAAGAAAGGATGATAAGGTCTCGATCAAAGAAAGGGTTTTAGAGAACTCTCCAAAGAGCCTTCCAGACCTCACCCACTAAAACACTGCCAAAGAATAGGTGTGAAGTTCTCTCTTCTCTATACACGTTACAAAAAACACATTTAGACGCAAGCTGGATACTGCACCTCTTGATATTCTCGTTCGTCGTAAGTGCTCTGTTTTGAATCCTCCATGATAGAAAACTGATCTTAGTTGGAATTTCCTTCACCCAGACGACCTCATCCCAGCTACATGCCTGACCTGGCTCAAAAGAAATTTGACAGAAGTCCTTCAAGGAGAACTGTCCAAAGGAGGAAGTAGTGAAGACACATCTATCCTTCTCTGTACTAGGCTGAATGGTATTGAAACAATCAAGATGATTTTCATCCAGAACTGAGTTGATGAACTCCGAGAAAACACTAGCATCCTTGTACGAAATATTTGTGATCTGACATCCAGTAAACCCCAGCATTGCACTGCTCTAATATTGGTGCCAGATGGAGAGATAACTATTTCCAACAATTCACCGAGCGAAGGGCCGAAGCTTCTCAACAATGGGGCCAACCAAATACTATAGGTATTCTTTTTTCCGCTCCACCAAACCCCTAGAGCCCAAGGAATACACTTGCATGGTGGTCCCCCAGAGAGTGTGACACTTCAGAAAACTCCAAGGGATCCTCTCATGCAGTAGGTAATGTCTGTATAATAAAACATTCAAATCACAACCAAAGAATATAATTTTTTATAAATTTATCCCTAATTACACAACATTATAATAGTGATCCAATTTTTTAATTGTCCCAATTAATTAATTTTTATTGAGAATATGTCATCTTAAATCATCATATATTACTTTCTTTGAGGGTCTAAACATTCATTTTATCATTCCCCTGTTATTTATAACCTCAATCACTCTTTATAAATATTCATTTTATTCGATAATGTCTAATATTCACTTCCAACCTATGTTCTCCATTGTGGATACCCATTTATATTTTAAATTTGGTAACCATTATGGATCCAAATTTCACATATTTAAGAATTTTTTAGTATCCATTTTATTACAATGTGGGTTTCAACAAATTAAACTTTCATGTATTAATACATTATTAACCTAGACGAATTTTGAGGGACATTCATTTTCTGGGGTAGAATGTAACACCCTGAGATTTTGGAATTATTTTTTTCAATTTAATTTACATTTTAAATATTTTTAATTTCACATGATTCTATAGATAGTTATATATATATATATATTAAAAAACTAACTCAATCCTACCATTCACATGAAATTCCAAATTTTCTCTCTATATGGAATACCATCATGTCTTGCACTTCAATAAACCCAAACATGCTGTATGATGAAGACAACACAATGTTTCTATGAAATATATATATATATATATATATATATATATATTTAATTAAAATATATAATTATGTCATCTCCATTAAACTTAGCTATAGGAATATAAATAAATATATTCTATATATTGTTTATAATTGTTTGATAGTTTTTTTTTGGTAAAGTCCTTTAATGTCATAAGCTGACATCATTTTATCACAATCCTATGTTTTCATGGATTTTGTTCTATGAATCCATTTTGATTAATATCTTATGAACTATTAATATTAGTTCCATGAATCTTGATTATGATATATGATATATAGGGTATATTTTTTAAAATTTAACATCATTTTATTATAGTCTTATGATCTTATTAAAGTGATCGGATCATTGTTATACCATTTGTTTACCCTTATTGAGCATCTAATCACACGCTTTATTGTGCTTCATTTCCCCATGATATGGGGAAATTTATTATGAATGGCATGTCTAAGAACGATGACTATAATGGATGACACAGTGGGAAATGGATTAGCTATCTTATGGAATTGATGTTTTTTTGTCAATGTTTCCAAAGGCACTAGACCTAAACTATTCATGCATGAGTGGTTATGTTATTTAATGAATATTAATATTCTAAGATGTCATATTTGTGTGTGATACCATCAAGACCTCAAAAATTGAATATTGATATAATAATTCCATATTTGAAATTATATTTTCCAATTTTCACAAATACATCCCTTTTATGTTGGGCCATTTAGAAAAGTTACCATAAAACAAATTTGACACCTCAATTTAGGTATATCGAGTAATTAAGCGAAAGCATTATTATAGGGCCTAAAATGTCCCAAAAACATGAATTTATTTTATTTGATATGTTTTTTATTCCATTTTCATAAAATTATCAAAATATTTTCAATTTGTTACCAAACTAATTTGATAATGATCTTCATTTATTTTTAAATAAAAATTAAGAACAATTTTATTTTATTTGTTTTAAAATTATGAATTTTATTTCATAGGGAAAAAGAGGTTATGTTTTGTTATAATAGGTTATTTAAAATAATGATTTAATTTTTATCTCATATGTTTATTTTTAAAGTTTATCAATGATGTAATTTCTTTAAATTCATAAGCAACTCCTACATGTAGCTTATGCAATTAGTAGAAAAATCATGTATGTTATATTATAATCCCTTCATTTAATATTGATTTGTTGATTTATAGTGTAATAAAAAATATGTATATAACAAAAAAAGTAATTTTTAAATGGTTAAATTATAATTCCATTGAAATCTAGATGAAAATAATGAAAAACTAAATGAAATGTTTCAAAATTGACATTAATGATATTTTACAATAAAAAAGTATTTTATTAAAACATTTTTAATTTATAAAAATGTTATATTAATTTATTTTAGTGGTATATGGTTTATATTATCATCCACGGTCCATTTACAGGTCACATGAAAACTTATATTAACTATCAATAATCTTTTATTTTAATAATATTTGATATCATGGTAATATTCAGAAGGGTTTTCATAGTGTTATAACTAAGATATAAGGGTGAAAAATATTACATAAAATTGTCCAAATTTAATTTTAAGAGATTTTTTAGACTATTAATCATACTATATAAGAAATGTAAATTTTCTTTTCTTTTTTAAAATAACATCATATTATATAAATTTTAAATTTTACGTGACTCCTATATTTACCCTCCACTCACTTATAAAAGGGAAGAACATAACTAAAAATCCTTGAACCTTTTGAGTACTCTTGATAAAAAAATATCTACAAAATTATCTCCCCAACTTTACTCTCCATGTCAAAGAGGTCTTGATCTAACTAAAAGATAAATCCTAAAAATATTAATGATCAATCCCAATAGGTTATCTAACGATATGTTATAGGACCTAACTAGAATATTTCAAGATTATTTATTATTAAAACTCATAATAATTTTCATGAAACACAATAAAATAATAAAATAATTCTATTTTTATATATAAAAATGTGATTATGATTTTTTTAAAATCCTTTGTAATCTCATTTTCTACCCCATGGGAAAATAAGACATAACTTGTTTGTATGTGTGAATTACCACCTCCATGAAGTTGTGCTCATTGTTTTACATCACCACCTCTCAGGTATATTTCTAATTATGGATATATACTATATATATTATTTATATGTAATTATTTTAACTATAAAACTATAATATATTATATATTATCATACTATTCCATCCATTGGAAAATTATAAGTTAATTCCTGAAAACATTGGGATTCCCACCTCCTTGAAGTGGTGTTGTTTATTTATGTTATAACCCTTCAAAATATGGTTATAAATTTATTCATTATTGTATAAAAATATGATAGTTTCATGACTATTATTCTACATAAGGAGGAATAATGACTTCTTTATCCAGGTTTACAATTCCAAAGTTGTTTTGGTATTATGAACTAAACATCCTAAAAAAACTGATATAAAATTAACTAGTGATGTCAATGAATAATTAATTTTAAAAAATTATATAACAGGGACAATGTTTTATTAATAAAAATGATATTCATTCTTAATTAATAAAATAATTAACATAATTTTAATTTCCAAGAATATATATAACATTTTTGATGAGTCTAACTCTATGTAAGGGACTTTATTTCAAATAACCTCTTTTTATATATCCCTTAAAACACATTCTCTTCCATTAACATGTTATTTAAAATGAATAAAAAAATTATTATTCTTTAATTAATTGTCTACAAACGTAATTTTAAACCAAATATTACTCAGTTTATAGTGGTTTAAAAAGGAATAATTTTATTGTTTTCATTATGGGACACTTTTGTCTCTTATTACCAATGTGTAAAATAATTTTTTCTTTGAAATTAATTCATGAAATATATTTCATTATATCATGAAATGTTTTCATTGAATATTCCTATAAAATATTTCATAGCTATTTTTAAATTAAATCATATTTTAAATATGTTATATTTATTTTAATATAAAATATATTTTAGTATTGAAGGAATTTTTTGTGATTATTACGTGAACATGAAATATATCTTTATTTAGTAGTAAAAAAATTATTTAGTGTTTTAAAAAATAATATATAAAGAAATAAATGTTTTCATTGATGATATGGTAGTTCATAATTATGGGATATGGTGGGTGATCCCAATACATCATATAATAATTGGTGAGACACATAGAGCATATATACACAGTTGAGATTGATAAAACATAAATATAAGGTGAGCTGGAATATATCTCTTAATACATTGGGTGATGTTAATTGGTTTCAAAGGAAAAAATGATAGATTTTACCAACTGGGTTTCTCTTATGTAATTAATGAGGCTCATATTATCTCTTACATGAGGGAACACAAGTAATTTTTTTGAATCTCTAAATATCAAAAACTTTGTTATATTTTATTACTATAGGTTTTAAAGAGGATATTTATGAAAAATGTATGTTTTTTATTTGATATGATTTAATTTTAGTAATGAAATAATAACATGGAAAAGTTAATAATATTATCGGTTTTATTATTTTTATCTAGACTAAATGATTTCTATAATTTATTTCTCTTATATCACTTTTTTGTTTTTTATATGAAGTTTTCTAATGATTATTCATTGGGATTAAGGATGTATAGAAAAGTTAATAATTCTATTTTTCCAAATAAGGATTCTACCTTGAATTAAGATAGAATTCCTTTGTAAAGAATATTTTTTTTAAAAAAAATATACTGAGTAGAAGTATCCACTTTATAATATTTCATTTTTATGTAAAATTTATGACCTAATTATCTAAAACACTAAAGAGTAAAAATCCATTGAATGTAAAAAAAATGTTTTCTTGACTAAAAACTAAAGAATCTGTAATGTTTAAAGGCTAATTCCATTAATGATATGTCATTATTGTTATAATAGGAACATGAATCATTTGTGATTAAAATTTATTATTCATGAGTTATATAGTTTTAAAATTATCTAGACTTCAAGAAAATATCATTTTTACAACTAAAGGATAATTCAATATCCCATTTATGTTGTGATATACATTTTACATAGTGATATTAAGTTATAGTTTAATTTTTATATTTTATTATATAGTTTTAACTGAATATAAATTAAAAAAAAACTCATATTTAAACTTTCATGGTACTTGGGATCTCCATTACAATGATTTTTTTCAGCCTTATATTTCCACTTTTGTGTGAACATAATTATAGAAAATTATACATTTAAAAGTAATTGGGAGTATTTTAAATATTTGTATCATGTGGTGTGATATTATACAGGTGGATTAGGTGATGATTTTTATCAATTTTCATGAGTAAAGTGAATCTTTTTTATTTGTGGAGTTATAGATAGATTTGAATTTATGGAAATGTATTTTTATCTAAATATAAACATATTTTCATAATTTAATATTCATTTTCTCAATATTAAAAATTCATTATTGATGTTATTAAATTTATCCATTAATGCCTACATTTTTATTTTAGATAATGAAAATTAAATTCAAATATTTTTATTACATATATCAACTATTCTTGATTGATTTGGTGACTTGATTGATGTCATGAACTGTATTTTTATTTTTAGTATTAATATTTTTTATTTAACTTTTATTGGTAAATTATTCTATTTTTTTAAGAATCCCCTTTTTTATATTAATTTGAACACAATCAATTAGATTAATGATTATGGAAGAAAACACAACCCCTTGTATTTCATATCTTGGTTTTTAATGTTTTGAATTACTTTCTATTACAATTAATATTAGAAGAATTGTTTGGATTAAATTTTATTAGGGTAATAATTATATAGTTTATTTAGTTATGTAAATTTAGTTTCCATTCAATCATGATTATTTCAGTTTAAATTCATTTAATTTTATTTTTTTTGTATTTACATAATTTGATATAATTTTTCACCTTATAGTTAGTTTTGTTTACTTTTTCTATATTTTGTTCAATCCTACCCAAAATAGTTCTATTTACTTCTATTGGGATTATTATTGTTTTTATTATTTAAATTTAATTATTTTAATATTGGTATGTTTGGTTTTATATATTTTGGTTTAGTTAATTTTCTTTCAAATAGGTTTTATTTTTAACATTTTAATTAATTTAATTATATGGAGTGTTTAGTGGTGTAGTTCATATTATTTTAATGGAATTTAATTTAAATTGTATTAGTTCGTTTATTTACTTTATTATTGTTTAGTTATTTTATATTAATATACATTCATTTAATATTTTTTCATTTCTACATGATTAATTTATTTTCTATTTGATATTAATTATTATCAACTCACATTAGATCCAAATACTATTTTTTTGAGTTAGTTTGGTTGTGTTTAGGTTTTGTATGGTTTGGTTCAATTAAATTCACTTTCATTCAATTTGTGTTGGTTTTTTCCTTTTTCCACATCAATTTAGTTTTCTGAACAATGATTATGATATGTTCCATTAATATATGTTTTATACTTCAAAATTTTATTATATACTAATATTATTGGGTCAAATTAAATATAAATAGCATTAAATCCAAGGATTTTATATTGAATCAATTTGATAGAGTTAGGTTCAGTATGATTGGATTATATTTAAATTTCTTTTTTAAATAAAACTTACATAATTATGATATTATGTTTTTTTCAATTACATTAATTTATTCTTTATATTTATTTTCTTAATTTTATCTTTATTATATTCTTTGAGGCATGGTTCGATTTAGTTTATTATAGTTTATTTAAACCATTTTTAATTTGTTTATATGCAGTTTTTCGTGATATAAATTTTTTCTATCATTTATTTAGTTTCTTTCAATTCAATATTTTTTTGTAGATAAATTGAATATTTTTTTATTTAGTTACAATAAATTTAGTTTAGGTATTTTAAATGGTTTATTTTTTCTAAATTAGGTTTGGAATAATTTATTTCAATTTATTATATGTTTCTATAGTTGGGTATCACTTATCTATTATCAATAAAATAGAATTTTTGTTTATAAATATGATTTTTTTTGAACAAAAAGACATGTATTTGAGTAATATTCATTTTTTATTAAATTTTGATAAGAACATTTATAGAATATACTATCACAAAAAATATTTAACCAAATACATCATATTTATTTTGTGTATAAATATCTATACTTCTTAATATTTTGATACAACATTATCATACCTAAAAAAATATCAATTTTAGTAATCCATCATCCCAATCATTTCACATATGTTTCATAGATTGTTGACTATAAAACACTTTTTCCAAATTCAAAAAACATTTAAACAAAAATATATTTCTATAGTTTTCTAAGTTTTATGGTATCCTAACTATATAGGATGAAAATATTACATTGGTACATGTTTTCATAAATATTTGTGTTATAAAATTCCTCAGTGTATTATATAATCTAATCCATGGACACAATAAAATTGAAAGAAAATAATCATTTAAATGATCATGGTAGTGAAATGTGTATCCTTGGAAGTAATATCAAATATAAAATTAAAATAAAATTCTCATTCAAAAAACTTAAATATGTATTATATAAATATCATACTTAATAATTATTCCCATAAAATTGTTTCTTTTCATAAAATTCTTATATTTATAGGCATTAATTTAATGATTTAGTTTTGAAAAACTATTCCTTTAATAAAATAAATTTCCTTAAAACATATTTATCTATAAAACCATGTATGGTTCTTGATGTATGAGGGTTACTCAAAAATTAAATCAAATTATATCAAGAAATAAAAACTTCCATACCATGAAAAAATTATAAAATAACATTTCCTGTAAACTAATAGAATTACTGGAAAATATAAATCACATAACAAAAACTCAGGTGTGATAGGTAACCATCCCCAACCATACTAAGGAGGTCCATATTATCCATGTCTATTAGAGGTCTTGGCCACAATATTACTGCCAATAAAATAAAACTCAATATCGATCACAATTCTAGTATTTATCAAACACATAAAATACATATTTCATAAACAACCCATACTATTGAATTCAAAACTAAAATAACAAATCATGACTATAAGGAAAAAATAAAAATCCTTTCATAGTAAAATTAATTTAAATCTTGTGTTGATTATATAACCATTAGAATAAGAAAATCTAATAAATTTAACTAAAACATAAAACATAATATCAAAAATTGTGTAAACATTAATATTAAATAATGACTAAAAATATAGATGGAAAATTCAAATATTTATCCCGACATATAATTTTCAATTAAAAATCAAATTAAAAAAGTCTGTAATATAGTTTAATATAAAAAACTTATTTTTATTTGGTTCTTTTGAATCATGATGATTAATTTCATTTAGATGATAAGTTTTATAAAAAAAATCAGATTCCATCCAAGAACCATGAAGTTGTTTGTTTATCCTCTTTAAATTTGATAAACTATTTCTCACATTCCACACCCAAAATTAATATATTGTTTATAATAAAAAATAATTTTTAGTTTACAGTCATATAAAAATACCTAGGCTTTTAAACATTATCAATGTGAATGTTTTTTTAAAGGAAATATATTTTTATTAAACCAGGACCATTTGGTTTTACGAACCACAATGTAAAACAATATTGAAATATGATACTTCATTTGAAGAGTAGAAAATCATGTTGTTTTGTGGACAAAAATTCAATTTTTTAAAAAAAATCTTCATCGAAAATGATGTGATTTTATATGATATATTTTGTTTATAAAAATTTTCAACCAAATACATTTTCTAAATTCATGGTCATTTATTTCAAAAAAAAATTATCTTATTTCAATCATTTAATTTATAATTAATTACTCAATAATTATATTAAATATATAAGTGGATTTTTGGGGAATTTCTATTCATAAAACCCCTTATAAATGTTACATAAATAGTACGATAATATCATGATTTATATTTAAAATCATATAATAGTCAGATAATAAAAGGATCAGAAGGTTTTTCATAGTACAGATTAGATACATATGTAGATTCTTTACAACACATTCAAACATTTATAATAAATTTTGCTCCATTAGATCTTTTTTAGACAAAACTCCTAATATAACATTCTTCATAACCCTAGTATTCGAAAAAATAGAATCGGTGATCTCAAACACTAATTAAAAAATGATATTTTATTATTTATTATATCATAATCATGTTGGTGAATATTAGGAAGATAAAAATATCTTAATTAAAGTTAAAAATATAATTGATAATAATAATAATATAACAACCCTATCCTTTTCACATAACATTACATAATTTGATCCATAATTATACATCAGAGTACAAATCATGAATTATGTATTCTAGTGTATTTGAAGACTAGGTACATAAAACATAAAAATGGACTAAAAACAATTCATTATTTAATATTCAAAGAGGGTTCCTTCCTTTCGTTGTGCTCATAAAAATTCATAGGATAACCATTGGATAACATGAACATAGCTATATGATATTAAGCCCATTACGGGAATAACCATAAGAACAAGTCACTAACACAAGGAATATAAGGCATCAAATGGTGATAAAAGAAGGAATGTAATATATATAACCTTATCATGTAAACATGGAGTTGTATAAATGTGTAGCATCATAAAACATTACTTTGTATGAGTCATGGAAAACCGTCATGATTGTATCACATAGTAGCACAAGCCATGGATAACTGCCCTGATCATCGCACAAAACATCTCTGGAGGCATAGGTTTACCCAATACATTAGAGCACAATATGAGAACACCCATATTTACATTTCATGAATATGTTTCCCATATAATTAATCATTCATAATAGATCTTATATAAACATAACAGTTACCCAGGGAAAAAATTAGTTACCACAATAATGTCATAATGTATAAGAAAATGGTTGTAACAAAGAAGTGTCCTTGAAGAAAAGGAACTACAATATAAATGGGAATTTACAAGATAAATTAAAAATTTATAATGGTAATTTATTTAATTTACTAGTGACCACATGTATGAAAAGTATTCAACAATTTTTTTTCATAAAAACGTTTTTTAGCTATTTTAAGTAAAATACTATAAACATTAAAATATAAACGAGAAGAATACATTATACAAAACCAGTAGTTAAACATGAAGGTTTTTAAAATTAAGAAAATTATTTTATAATGAAATTTGTTGGTTAAAACAGAATATAGAGATCACATTAAATTGTGTAAAAATTTGGGATGTCCCATCAAAATATGTTTTATTATCAGGAAGTATTGATGAGGGAATTGACTTAAACATTTGTATATACCCAAAAGAGTATGATGAATGGAACATGATAGATGAGTTTTAACATTCAAATATCATTTATAAGATGAAAAAAATAAAAATTTATTACCTCAGTTAGGTAAAAGGAATGATAAAGAAATCCGAAGAATTAAAGGAGGTTCATGTTGAATCCCTTACAGAATATCGAAATGGTATCGTGTATACTTTAGAGGGATTAATGATAGATAAAGGGGTTTATCATAATTTAATCATCATGATGAAAGTATTTTGGAGGTGCGTAATCATACCCCATCATTAGGAATTACACATAAAAGGGTATCACATGGAGGACATTCTTGAAAAAAAGTGAAATTGGGAGGATCCCTTACCTTATGTCTGATGGTGTTATCCACATGGTATTAATGACTGGAATAATTAAATTAGGTTCACTAATTAATAATTCCAAAACCTATTATAAATTTAGACAATTTAGTATAATATTTTATGTTCATTTTTAACAACTTTGACTGGTTATGAGGTGCAATTACATAGTACGAGCCTGTTTTCATACGTGGTTTTAATGATCGGTTCACTTATATTCATGTTCAGATGAACATGTATGATTACGGTGAATGTCCAGAATTGACGTTATATTTTATTATTGAATATAAATAACATTTAATGGTTGAAAATATAATTTGGTTAAATGTAGTGATGTTGAATCATTATATAAAACATTAATGGAAGACACATAAATTTATTTGGCAATTTTCTTCATAATTAACATGTTTTTCATTTTTATTTTACATCTAGTGTGAAAGAGGACTCAAGTACAAAAAATAAGACAAAATAAATATTTAATTTTCTTGTTGTACAATAAAAATTGTTTCATGGCCAAAATAAAATATGGTAATAGAAATTGTTAACATTCATCCTTGAATATGATAAATTAACACATATTAAATGATGTTTTCATTTATTTCTTATAAAAGAAGGGTAATGGAGAGATTATAATGAATTTTAACATTATCATAATAAAATTCTAGTACATGTATTTTACTATAATTATAACTCCATTTGTGTGAATGGGTGTTGGGAATGAAAAAAACATTATGAAATCACTAGATAGGAATTAAAAGAATTGGAAAGAGGAATTTACATCTCAAGGTTATATTCATTGACCACCTATTAAGGGGAGAGGTTTTTGTCTTCTAAGAATATCAAAGGATGATGGACGTGTGGAAGGATTTTGGGGAGAGATTTGGGAAGAATATATGTAAATAACCAAGTTTGAGAGGTGTCTAGAGAAGAGGGGAGTGTGGGTGGCTTTTATATTGGATGGGAGAAGGGTTTTCGTAAGATAGTAATCAATAGTTTATTATTTTTTTATAAGACAAGAAATAATCATGATTAATGTTACCAAAAACTATAATATTACCTTGTGAGTTCGAACTAATGTCTATTTACCACATCTATGACTCAACAATGATGTATAAATTTAGGTTTTATCATTTACTATGAATTATAGTATTTTACTATTCATAAAAATTTTAGTATTTTATGAAAATCCCATAAATTCATCCTAAAATTTTTAGAACGCATATAATCCAAAAAATTATTCCATTTTTTAAAAATTATATTATATATATGATTAATTTAATATTTTTTTATGACTTTTTATTCGAAAAAACTTTTTTGAAACATTTATTTTATTATTATGAGATATAGGTTTATCGTACATCCACATGAATCTTATTTATATTCTATAATATAAATTTTACTATTTATTAGGGTATATAACTATTCAAAAGGGTATGTTACTATTCATAAAGGTATGTTACTATTCAAAAAAAATTTCCTTATCAGACTCCAGACATCTTACTGATCACAATAGTGTATAACAAATTTTTGATATACAAAACCCAGAAATTTAAAAATTATGTTTAAATGTAATATAGTACATAGTAGTTCATTTTGTTGATATTTCATGTGATTATATGAAATAATCAGAAGATGTAAATTTTCATTGAAAATCATTGGGTCATTACATTCTTCCCCCCTTAATAAATTTCTCCCTCAAAATTTTATTTTACATTATAAGACATAAATTGGTGTGTGTACTTTTCATTCATTGCCTCTTCTAGTTACCAGTTTTCTTCTTTGTACATACGATTCCACCACAACACTATCACCATGTGTGTTGTCTTGTTACATAGAACATTATATCTATGAGCTGATATCTTCATTGGCTTCCCCTTATAAGAAATATCATCCTCCAACTCTTCAACCACTGAAGAGAGTACATGTGATGGATCTAGTATGTATTTTATTAAGAGGGATACGTGAATGACATCGCGTAGTTTGGACATTGTAGGTGGATGTTCTAGTTGATAGACCTCTGCTCTTACATGATCTATAATCATGAAGGGGCTGATGTACCTGGGAATTAACATTCCTTTCATCCCAAGTCTCATGACCTTCATTCATGGAGATATGTGTAGAAATACCATGTCACGAATATTAAACTCAAGGACTCATCGATAATTGTTTTCATAACTCTTATATCTAAATTATGATTTCTTGATGTTATGCCGAATGGTTTTGACCTTATCTACCATTTCATCGACCATTTCAGGTCCTAATATCATACACTCACTATAAGGCCTCGACCTTAATCCTTTCTTAATCTTTACTTATTACAAGATTACACATTGAGGATATTTTCAGGTTTAGTGTTTTAGATAATTAGAACATAAAACATGCATTACATACCACATATAAACAAAGTGGTTACATAATGATAGTATTCATTATTCCCATCAATGGAAAAATATTTAAAATAATACATGGATTCATTCTTGACACTTCCTTGACACTATCATCATATCATGTACCTTTCCCTTGACCTGTGAAAAACATTTCAAAAAAACATGGGATGATCATAAAAAGCTCAGTATGGGTTATAAAAATATGGAAAGGAAAAATAATTTCATATATACATAATAATTAAATCATACTTTACCCATAAAATATAAGCACTTTAACATACCTCATCAAATCATGAATAAATCATAGATATCATAAGACATAAAGGTAACTTGAGTCAAAAATAAACCCTTTATAATTACAATTTGTTCATATATCCATTATATATAGAAAGGTATTCATGATGTAGATATCATATATGTCATATATAACCAGTACATGCATGCATTTATAATATTACATAATCATTTAGAGGTAAGAAATGAAATGCACCGTTCATGGAGACGGTAAGCTGTACGTACGCATAAACTCTACTTTAATTTCTATTTTGTATTTTATAGAATGGAATCATAATTATATAAAAGTATATTATAATTCCAGTGTAATATCTAATATAATATCATAACATCATCCTTTATACGTCCCACACATGGTATTAACGAATCAAATCACATTGAGGGGGCGGTAGTCCGCACTTCCTTAAATGAAGATATCGCGTTTACCCATAATGAAAACCATAAAGGTATTCCCAAAATAAAAAATACAGAAGCTTAAGGAAAACATAAACATATTATATATCATATATAAATATAGTGTCATCTTAATGTCCACCTTTGAAGGTGTTAAAAGAATGTTGAACAATCATCGTTTCGGGAGGTAGAAATTCGCCATCCATGGAAAAAGTATGTTCTTTAACCATTAGATGTAGGTGTGTGTAAGTTTATCTCGAATCCTTCTTATAACAAACTCCTAGTATATTGAAGATATTGTAGTTGTTACAAATGAAATGAATAAAAAGAGTTTAGGGGGTTGGAGAAGCAAAATAAAAAAAATGACTCAAGTGAAGACATTACCTTAAAATCGGGTAACTCCCTTTGGTTTGAGGTCAAAGGCTTACTTGGGAAGACTTCTGCCCAATGTGAGGCTTCAATGAGTAATATAGGGATGTGGAAAGACAAAATGGGCAGGGGTTGGACAAGCCAAAGGCTTTGGAAGTATGGGTAAGGAGGTAGAGGTGGGGGCCTTTTATAAGAGGAGAGGAGAGGCACTCTTGGAAAGTAAAGAAATGTTACTTTATTTCAAAATTATTTTCGGATTAAAAAGGTCCCACATTGATATAATTCGAGGGTATGGTGATAAGGGTTCTAAATCCACCCATCCAATAGGTTTTTGACATGTGTAGGTCATATATTTTATATTATCATTTCATTTTATTTAAATCCTTTATTAATGAGGTAATTGTTGCATCATCATGATGTCATAAATAATTTAATTTATTTGAAGACTAAAAATTATAAAACAAATATCATGATGTATTAAATCGTTTTAGCTTTCCAATGACTATTTATAATCAAAAATATGACTTGTATAACCCCATGTAAATTTTTTTTAGTAAAACATCTCATGTTTGTGTCATTTTTACATTAACATTAAATAAAAAGCTATTTATGTCATTTCCCAACCAAAGTGGCTCCATGGGGTCCCCATGTTGAACCATGTATTTCCTTGGTCGGCCATGAAACATCCAATAAGGTTAGGACATGAGTCAAGATCATCTAATATTATTAAAACATTATTTTTACCTTAAACTACACTAATTATCTCTAATCGCGATTAAGAACATAAAAGTTACTATTCACCAAAAAAATTATTTTAATCTCATTGAACCACATTTTACTTAATAACAACCATGTATGTCGGATTTTCGAAAATCAAATCATAGAAGTGGCAAAGTTTCATTTAAATGAATAATCAGTTTCTTTAACTACCACTTAGTGGTCTCACTATTCATCAAAAATTAAAGTTTCTCAGAAAAATTCCAAAACATCACCCTAAGATATATTTGATATTCTGAATTCAAAAATGATGTCTATTTTACAAAATTCAAAACATATTAGATGCATTAATTAATTTAATAATTAATTCCCGCTGTCATGACAAATAGCGTGTTTTTATGAAACAATAAGTATCAAAAGATTGACACTAGTTTAAGTCCAATTTCAAAGTGAAATTGAATCCAATGACCATCATTGAATTACATGGTAAAAATATATTATAATTAAACTTTAAAACAAATTAAAAAGATAATAAAACCATATAATTAAATTATATGAAAAAGCAGTTTTGATGTAAAATGCAGTATTTGTCACTATTCATTGAAAAATGAACATTGTCAGAAAAATACCAAAAATTAACCCAAGGTAAATTTCAATATCCCAATCATAAATATTATGCTTATTTTGAAAAATAAAGCTTATAAAATTGTCAAAAAGTGGATTTAAAAGGGGTTCTCCATCAAAAGGCGGTTAATCGACCTTTTAAAGAATATTATAATGTTTACACTTAAAAACTGGATTCATTTGAATTTTTCATCCTCTAACATTTATTGTAAAGAGTAAAAATATTTGACCAACATATATAATCTGTTTGTAGTTAGTTATGTTCATTCCCTCCATTACAACGGCTAGGCGTTAACTACCATTTAAAATAATATTATTTTATTATTAGAGTGAAACATAAGATTTCAAAGAAAATCATTGTTGCGTATCAGGTACGCTATCGAACATAGCAACCCCTTTAATGTAAAATTAATATTTAATTAAAAAATCTTAATAAATATGAAAAGTCTTTATTCTTTATTTACATGGGATGTTACATCCTTCCCCGCTTTTGGGAATTGCGTCCTCACAATTTTATTCACTTATCAAAATAAGTGGGGGTATTTATCCCTCATTGAATTTTCAGATTCCCACGTTTCCTCATCAACCATATGGTTTTTCCACAAAACCTTTACCTGGTGGATTACCTTATTTCGCAACACTTGCTCTCTTCGATCAAGAATCTGGACTGGTTGTTCTTCATAAGATATGTTCTCCTCCAGCTGAACTACCTCTGGACTCAAATCATGTGATGGATCTGGAATATACATCCTCAACATCAAAACATGAAAAAAATTGTGTACCTGAGATAAACTCGGAGGTAAATCCACTCGGTAAGCAACTGATCCAACTTTCTTCAGAACTTCATATGGTCCAATGAACCTTGGACTCAACTTTCCTTTCATACCAAATCTCATCACACTTTTCCATGGAGAATCATTGAGAAAAACATGATCACCTACCTCGAAAGACAGATCATTCCTCCGGTTAGCCGGATAAATCATCTGCCTGATCGGATTTGTTCTCAGGTGTTTCTGAATCAACTGAACTTTTTCTGCCATCTCTTCTACCAATTCTGGTCTCATGAGCTTCCTTTCACCCACTCCATCCCAAAATGATGGAGTTCGAAACCGCTTCCCATATAATGCCTCAAATGGTGCCACTTGTATACTAAAATGAAAAATGTTATTATAAGAAAACTCAACCAAAGAAAGATGTTGGTCCCAAATTCCCTGATAATCCATCTAACAAGATCGTAGCATATCCTCCAAGGTCTGAATCGTTCGTTCTGACTGCCCATCTGATTGAGGATGAAAAGCTGTACTAAAATTTAATTTAGTATCCAACGACTTCTGAAGGCCTTTCCAAAAGTTAGAAGTGAACCTAGGATCACGGTCAGATACAATAGAGTGAGTAACTCCATGTAACCTGAATATCTCTTTAAGATACAAACGGGAATGTTGATCTAGGGAAAAAGTATCTCGTATAGCAAGGAAATGAGAATATTTAGTCAAGCGATCAACAATAACCCAAATTGCATTATTACCTCGAGGGGTCTTTGGCAATCCCACAACGAAGTCCATGGATATATTATCTCATTTCCACTCTGGCACTGGTAAAGGCTGAAGCATCCCTTTCGGTAACTGCCGCTCTGCTTTAACCTGCTGACAAGTCAAACACTTCACAGTAAAATCAGCAATATCTCTTTTCATTCCATCCCACCAGTAATAGTCCCGCAGATCTCTGTACATCTTAGTACTTCCAGGATGAACTGAAAACAGAGAACTATGAGCTTCACATAACAACTCTCTCTTCAACTTTGAATCACAAGGCACACATAATCTCTTCCCAAACCTCAAAACACAATCACTATCAATGTTTAATTCATGCAACTTACCTTTCTGAATCAGCTCTACCTTTTCCTGCAACTCACTGTCTTGCTTCTGTGCTTTCTTGATTCTGTCTGATAGAGAAGATTTCAATGATACCTGAAACAAAACAGAAGAACATCCTGCACCAACAACTTCTATGCCAAAGTTCATCAAATCCTTAACCAAAGGATCATGTTGCAACCGCAACATTGCTAATGAAGCATTACTTTTTTGACTCAAAGCATCAGCCACATTATTTGTTTTTCCCGGATGGTAATGAATTGTACAATCATTATCTTTGATTAATTATAGCCATCTCCTTTGTCTCATGATCAATACATTCTGAGTGAATATATACTTTAAACTTTTGTGATAAGTATATATTTCAAACTTTACTCCATAAAAATGATGCCTCCAAATTTTTAAAGTGAAAACAACAACAGCTAATTCAAAACCATTTGTAGGGTAATTTACCTCATGAGTTTTCAACTGTCGTGAAGCATAAGAAATTACCTGATCATTCCGCATTAGGATGCAAGCAAGTCCTTCCAATGAAGCATCACTGTATATAACAAACTCACCATTCCTGAAAGGTAGTGCCAAAACCAGATCATTCACCAATCTTCTTTTCAGTTCCTGAAAACAATCATCACATTATTTTGTCCAGATAAACTTAACACCCTTCCGAGTTAGCCTAGTCATTGGACTAGATAACTGTGAAAAATTTCTAACAAACCTTCGGTAATAGCCTGCCAAAACAAGAAAACAACGAATCTCGGTAACATTTGTGGGTCTTGGCCATTCTTCAACAACTTTTGTTTTAGTAGGATCAACAGTTATGCCATCTTTTGAAACAACGTGACCCAGGAAAGAAATTTTTTGTAACCAAAACTCACACTTGCTGAATTTTCCATATAGTTTCTTTTCTTTTAAGGTTTTCAAGATAACCATTAAATGACTTTCATGCTCCTCTTTACTTTTAGAAAACACCAAAATATCATAAATGAAAACAACCACAAACATATCCAAGAACTCATGGAAAATTCAATTCATAAGGTCCATGAATACCGTAGGTGCATTGGTTAACCCAAAAGGCATAACTACAAATTCATAATGGCCATATCTAGTACAGAACGCAGTCTTCGGAACGTCCACTTCTTTTACTTTCAACTGATGGTACACTGACCTCAAGTCAATCTTTGAAAAATACTGAGCTCCCTAGAGCTGATCAGACAAATCATCGATATGAGGAAAAGGATACTTGTTCTTAATAGTAATATTATTCAAGGCTCTATAATCAATGCAAAGTCTCATTGATCCATATTTCTTTTTAACAAACAAGACAGGAGCACCCCATGGTGATGTGCTAGGTCGAATGAAACCATCATCTAATGACTCTTGCAATTGTTTCTTTAACTCTAAAAGTTCAACTTCAGCCATTCGATAAGGAGGTTTTGAAATTGTCTTAGAATCAGGAACTAAGTCAATAGTAAATTCAACTTCCTGATCATGAATAATACCAAGAAACTCATCAAGAAAAACATCAAGATACTCATTTACCACTGGCACATCATTAATCTGAACAGTTTTTTTATTTTCAACAATATGTGCAAGGCAACATTGATTTCCATCTTTTACTAGTTTCTGAACTTCCTAATATGTTATGAAAATCAAGGGTTCATTCTTGTACACAAACTGAAAATCTTTCTGAAATGAAACCATTTTAGCTCTGCAGTCAATCTTAGCATGATAAACAGAAATCCAATCCATTCCTAAAATAACATCAAACTCTACTAGAGGCAAAACAATAAGGATTGCTGGTAGATTCTTTCCACACACAAGGATAAGAAGGTTCTTATAATTCCTTTTTGTCTCAACATTCCCTCCGGGTGTTTTTACCATAAGTTCAGGATTCATATCTTGAGATGGAATTTCCAATTTACTAGAAAACTTCTCAGAAATGAAAGAGTGTGTAGACCCTGAATCAAACAACACATTGGCATAATCTGAACAAACAAACAGTGTACATGATACCACTTCATTCGATGGCCCAACATCTGTTGAGGTTGTCGCAATGGATTTCACCACACCTTTCTACTTGTAGTCTGGCTACATTCTCCCAGTTGAGTTCTTTGTTAGACACTCATTTTCATGATGAACCATTTCATTACACTTAAAACATCTTACCGCTGGCTTTTCATTACCTGCTTGATCCTCCTCCTTAGAGTTACAAGCAATATGACCAGACTTACCACAACAAAAGCAATTACCAGACTTGGATAAACATTCTCCATGATGCATTTTACCACACTTCTCATAGGATGAATATTTGGTTTTCTTACCTCTGTTCATCTTTGATGAATTCTTCCCTTTTGCCTGCCAACTGGACCTCTTATTATGTTGTTTGTCATAGAACACCTGATCATCGGCAAACTCCATTTCCACATTCTCCGCACATTGAAAAAGTTTTTCATAACTTTTGAACTCACGAGAAGCTAAATCCCTTCGATAATTTGGCTTTAACCCTGAGTAAAAAACGGTTTATTTTACTATCAAGATCTCGTATGAATTTTTCAGCATACCTTGCCAATTGAGTGAACATTACTTCATAAGCAGCCACTGAATCATCCTCCTTCCTCAACTCTAGGAATAGTTTTTCCATCCTAAGACGAACCACCTTAGGAAAACATTTCTCAAGAAACATACCTTTGAATTAGTCCCAGTGAAGATCCTCAATCTCATCACGATCCCTGATATTTTTCACCATCGACCACCACTGATCAGCTTCACCTTTAAAACGGTAAACTACAAGACTAACCATTTGATGTTCTGAACACCCCATGACATCAAAAATCTTTTCCAGTTCTTTAATCCACCCTTCAGCTTTCACGGGGTCAGATGATCCTCTGAATGATGGGGGATGTTGCCTCACGAAATGTTCCACCACTGACATGTTCCTCTGCAGTTGATCTGGCTGATCTCGTGCATGGATACCACCACCATTTATAGCCTTAGTCAACTGTGCCATCACTACAAAAAACTGTTCAGTTCCGATTCCAACCATCTCAGGTTGCTGATTTGGAAGGTTGTCTTCCTCCTGATGTCGTCCCAACATAGCAGCATTGTTTCCTCTGTGGAAAACCATTCTGAACACATAAATATCTTAGGTGAAGAAACATGGTAATCATTAAATGCTATATCATTTCAATCATACCATAAATTAACTTATAATTTTACACTCTTCTAACTCCTAAATGTGTCTAAACCAACCTCTGATACCAACAATAATTCCCCGGCCTTAATCCTTACTTAATATTGAGTTATTACAAGATTACACATTGAGGATCTTTTCAGGTTTAGAGTTTTAGAGAATTAGAACATAAAACATGCATTACATTCCACATATGAACAAATTGGTTACATAAAGATAGTATTCATTTTTTTTTTACATCAATGGAAACATATTTAAAATAAGACATTGATTCATTCTTGATACTTCCTTGACACTATCATCATATCATGTACCTTTCCCTTGACCTGTGAAAAACATTTCAAAAAACATGGGATGAGCATAAAAAGCTCAGTATGGGTTAAAAAAATATGGAAAGGAAACATAAGTTCATATATACATAATAATGAAATCATACATTACCCATAAAACATAATCACTTTAACATACCTCATCAAATATTGAATAAATCATAAAAATCATAAGACATAAAGGTAACTTGAGTAAAAAATAAACCCTTTATAATTACAAGATTTTCATGTATCCATATATCCAGAATGGTATTTATGATGTAGATATCATATATATCATATATAACCAGTACATGGATTCATTTATAATATTACATAATCATTTAGAGGTAAGAAATGAAATGCACCGTTCAGGGAGACGGTAAGCTGTACGTACGCATGAACGCTACATTCATTTGTATTTCATATTTTATAGAATGGATTCATAATGATATAAAGGAATATTATAATTCCAGTGTAATATCATATATAATATCATAACATCATCCTTTATACTTCCCACATATGGTATTAACGAATCAAATCACATTGAGGGGGCGGTAGTCCGCACTTCCTTAAATAAAGATATCGCGTTTACCCATAATGGATACCATAAAGGTATTCCCAAAATGAAAAATAAAGAAGCTTAAGTAAAACAAAAACATATTATATATCATATATAAATATAGTGCCATCTTAATGGGCACCTTTCATGGTGTTAAAAGATTGATGAACAATCATCGTTTCGGGAGGCAGAAATTCTCCATCCACGGAAACAGTATGTTCTTTAACCATTAGATGTAGGTGTGTGTAAGTGTAGCTTGAATCCTTCTTATAAAAATATCCTAGTATATTTAAGATACTGTATTTGTTACAAAACAAATTAATAAAAATAGTTTAGGGGGTTGGAGAAGAAAAATAAAACAAAAGGACTCAAGTGAAGACATTACCTTAAAATCGGGTAACTCCCTTTGGTATGAGCTCAAAGGCTTCCTTGGGAAGACTTATGCCCAATGTGAGGCTTCAAGGAGTAAGCGAGGAATGTGGAGAGACCAAATGGGTAAGGGTTGGCCAAGCCAAAGGCTTTGGAAGTGTGGGTAAGATGGTAGAGGTGGGGGCCTTTTATAAGAGGAGAGGAGGGGCACTCTGGGATAGTAAAGAAATGTTACTTTATTTTAAAATTATTTTCGGATTAAAAAGGTCCCACATTTATATAAGTCGAGGGTAATGTGATAAGGGTTATAAATCCACCCATCCAATAGTTATTTGACATGTTTAGGTCATATAGTTTACATTATCATTTCATTTTATTTAAAACATTTATTAATGAGTAATCGCTGCATCATCATGATGTCATAAATAATTTAATTTATTTAATGTAAAAAAATTATAAAATAATATCATGATGTATTAAATCTTTTTATCTTTCCAATGACTATTTATAATCAAAAATCTGACTTCTATAACCCAATTTAAAAATTGTTTTAGTAAAACATTTCATGTTTCTGTCATTTTTACTTTAACATTAAATAAAAAGCTATTTATGTCATTTCCCAACCAAAGTGGCTCCATGGGGTCCCCAAGTTGACCAATGGATTGTCTTGGACGGCCATGACACATAAAATAAGGGTAAGACATGTGTCACACTCATCTCATATTATTAAAACACTATTTTTACCTTAAACTACACTAATTACCTCTAATCGCGATTAAGAATTTAAAAGTTACTATTCACCAAAAAAAGTATTTTAATCTCATTGATCCCCATTTTACTTCTTAATGACAACCATGTATGTCAGATTTTTGAAAATCAATTCACATAAGTGGCAAAGTTTCATTTAAACGAAAAATCAGTTTCTTTAACTACCACTTAGTGGTTTCACTACTCATAAAAAATTGAAGTTTTCAGAAAAATTCCAAAACTTCACCCTAAGCTATATTTGATATTCTGAAATCAAAAATGATTTATATTTTAAAAAATTAAAAACATATAAGATGCATTAATTAATTTAATAATTAATTCCCGCTGTCATGACAAATTGCGTGTTTTTAGGAAACAATAAGTATCAAAAGATTGACACTAGTTTAAGTCCAATTTCAAAGTGAAATTGATTCCAATGACCATCATTGAATTACATGGTAAAAATATATTCTATTTACACTTTAAAACAAATTAAAAAGATAATATAACCATATAATTAAATTATATGAAACAGAAGTTTTGATGTAAAATGCAGTATTTTTCACAATTCATTGAAAAATGAACATTGTCAAAAAAATACCAAAAATTAACCAAAGGTAAATTTCAATGTCCCAATCATAAATAATATTCTTATATTGAAAAATAGATCTTATAAAATTTTCAATAAGTGGATTTAAAATGGTTTCTCCATCAAAAGGTGGTCAATCGACCTTTTAAAGAATATTAGAATGTTTACGCTTAAAAACTGGATTCATTTGCATTTTTAATCCTCTAACATTTATTGTAAAGATAAAAAATATTTGACAAACATATATAATCATTTTGTAGTTAGTTCTTTTCATTCCCGCCATTACAACGGCTAGGCGTTAACTACCATTTAAAATAATATTATTTAATTATTATAGTGCAACGTAAGATTTCAAAGAAATTCTTTGTTGCGTATCGGGTACGCTATCGAACATAGAAACCCCTTTAAAGTAAAATTAATATTTAATTCATAAATATTAAAAAATATGAAAATTCATTATTCTTTGTTTACCTGGGCTGTTACACTCACAAACTTCCTTTTGAAATGTTGGTGTTCTGAACCTTTTATCATAATGTGCTTCAAATGGTTCCATTAAAATGATCGAGTGGAAACTATTGTTGGGGGAGAATTCAACTAGTTAAAGATATTGGTTCCATCATCATTTGAAGTCCATAGAACATGCTTGAAACATATCATCCAGTGTCTGAATTTTCCACTCATATTTTCCATCAGATTGAGGCTAATAAGCCTCACTAAAGATTATTTCACCACCTAGATCATGTTGGAGACTTTTCCAAATCATCAAGGCGAATCTCAGATCACGATTAGATAAAATATATTGTGATACTCCATGAATAATTAAAAGTTATTTTATTTATATCTGTGAAATTTGATCCAATGAAAAGCCCCATCAAATTTCAATAAATGGAGTTATCTTCGTAAGACGATCCACAATGACCCATATAGCATTTGTTTCCTTCGGATATCCTTGGATGTCCAATGTGAAAGACCATTATAATGTTCTCCCTCTTCTATGTTGGTATGGGTAGTGGTTTCATCACCCCCTATACATTTATCTTCTAGACATCACTTGTTGAAAGACCATCCACATTAATGTATACTCAGCAATATCCATCATCATGTTGTCCCACCAAATGCTCTCTAAGAGATCTCGATACATATTTATGCTCCATGGGTGAAAATTAAAGTTTGAGCTATGTGTGTCATTAAAAATATCCTTCAATATATATGGATTATATGGTACACAAATTTAGACTCAAATCATAAAAATCCATCTTGGAAAATTTTGAAATCAGAGGATTTCACATTTTTGATAGCTTCCACCCTTATCTTAATTCCAACAAATTTTCTTTGAGAATCCTTTATTTTCTCTATGATAGATAGTTGAGGAATAATTTCAGAATGGATTGATGATTTTCCTCCCTTAATTATTTCCATTTCCATCATCGTCTATTCTAAGAAGATAATATTTTTTTTCAATTCCCATCATTGATAAAGATGTACGATCTTTTCTTCTTAGATCATCTTCCACCTTGTTTGTCTTACCCGGATTGTAGTGGATTGAGCAGTCATTATCTTTGATGAGATCTATCAATCTTCACGAGCACATATTATGATATATTTTTTCTATTATATATTTGATAGTCTTTTGGTTAGTATTTATCTCATACTTCTTCTAATAAATATAATGTTCTATGAATTTTAATTTAAATATCACTTCCAAAAACTCCAAATCATGAGTAATATAGTTTATCGCATGTATTTTTATATTCGTTGAGAAATAATCTATAACTTTATCATGATTAATTAGAAAACTACCCATTCCCTTATTTGAATAATCACTATACACCACAATGAGTTCTCCACATATTGGGAATGTGAGTACTGGTGCAATTATTAGCCTCCTTTTCAACTCTATGAAGCATATTCAAATTCATCAGTCCAGAAAACCTTCAATCTACTCCATTTCATCTTGGTCATTGGGTTTGAAAATTAAGAAATGTTCTTAAAAATCATTGATAATATCCATCTAAACATAGAAAGCCACATAACTCCATTACACATGATAGTCTGGGGCAGTTATCAATTTCTTTTTTCATGGAAGGGTCCACATATATCCCTTTCTTGGTGATAACATGACCCATGAATGATACTTCTTAAAACTAAAACTCATATTTACTTTACATTTCATACAACTTCTCCCTTGAAAAAGTATTTAACGTAGTATTCATATTCTCCTCTTGTTCCTCCTTGCTCTTGGAGTATATCAGAATTCCATTGATAAAGTCTACCAATTTTTTTTCAAGATAATATTTAAATAATCTATTCCATAAATTTATTAATATTGCTACAGAATTAGTGATCTTGAAGTCAATCAAATTGAAATCATAGTTTCCCTACCTCGTTCGAAAGGAATACATGATAATATATTCCTTCCTCACCTTTAATTGGTGATATCCTGATCGAAGGTCCACCTTAGAATTATAACATGCCTAATGAAGATCATCAAACATGTCATCAATACATAGAAGGGGACAATGGTTCATTAATCTGAATTTTTTTAGCTCACGATAATCAATGTAGAGGTGAACTGATATATCCTTCTTCGTGATAAATAGGACATGAACACCCCATTGTGAAGCACTTGGGCATATAAAACTCCTCTAAAGATTCTACTTTAACTGCATCTTTAACTCTTCTAGTTCTATAGTGGCCATTATATAAAGTTTTTTTGATACAGGAAACGATTTGGGAATAAGAACAATTGAGATCTCAACCTCTAGTTTGTGAGGAAGACTAATATACTCTTTAGGGAATACAAAAGTGTAATATATAAAGACAAGCATGTATTCAATAATGATTCTCTCCTTTACCTCAATCAATAAAGCTATAAATTATTAAGCATAATGAATTAATATCCACACAAGAGACACTGATTTTAATGGATATTAATCTTCCTCCTTACACTGGTACAAAATTGGAGGATTCTTCGGGTTGTGAAGAGAGATCTCCATTTCCAGACAGTTGATGTCGACTTTATACAGATATATAAAATCCATGCTCATGATTACATTAAACTCTACTAAAGTAATTATGATGAGATTGGATGTGAGGTTCAGTCCAAAAACATTAACCATGGCCATGTTAAAAACCATGGACACAACTATTTCAACATTCTCTATTCTAATAGATAACGTATCTTTCAAATTTTAAGGTTCCATTTGAATAGTTCTACTAAAAATGAAATATATGAAAGAATGCATAGTACCGGAATCAAATAGTGAGTTCTTTATTATTAAATGAATAGCTATCGTACATGTCAACACATTGTTGTTTGGATCTACCTCAGCAGTAGTGATAATATAAGCCCTTAATTTTTTCCTAGGGGGATTTTATTGATTTCCTTCAACAAGCCTTGACATAGAACAATTTTACTCATAATTCTCATGATCCTTGTAGTTTTAATAGTACATTATAGGTTGAGTGTTGGTCTAAGGATTCATTTCATCTTCCTCATTAGTGGGATTATTAATATCCCGTCAGTAGTTTTAGCTAGATGAACCAACATTCCACATTTAATGAAATTCATGTTTCCCTTTAGACAACTCTCATGATGTTTCATCCCAAAATAATACAAGTTTCATATTCAGGCTTCTCTCTATCATGGGATTTTATTGTTTAACCACCCATGTTGTTCTCTATTTTCCATTTATTTTCATTAGTCCCATGAGACGAAAAAAAATTCTCAAATATCCATTTCAACTGTGATGTCTCAACATAAAATATCTTAATATTTGTCGATGTCTCAAATCACCAACCCTTTTCATAGAAACTTCTTTAGTCTTCTAAAGATGCAATCCACCATAAATTCGATGTTCATGACAATGAAAGAGGCGTACCTTCCATGCCTTTTCAATTTTGCTTCATATGCCTTGATGGACTCATCTTCCATCAACATCAGTATGAGGAACTCTATTACCTTCTTGAGATAGATGGTTTGAGGAAAATATTAATTGAAAAAAATATTCTTTAATTCCACACAATCCATAGAATCCATTTCTTCTTGGGACATTGTATTCTTGATCAGTGTCCACCACCAATCAGCTTCTCCATCAAAGCGATATATCACCATTGCAACTTTCTATTCTTCTGAGCACTAGATGAAATAGAATATCTTTCCAATAGAGTTAATCCCATACTCCATGAGAATGGGATCATATGATCCACTACAAATGGGATGCCTATTATGAATGATGTATTCAATGTAAAATTGTTCCTTCCTTGGAGGAGGTGGGAGTTCCACATTAATCATGTCATAATTCATAATATGAGCCTTCTGATCAAGTTCTACAATGATGTTTTAAGAACCCGTTCCAATAATATCATGAATATCATTAAGGAAATAATCACATTCCATATTACATTTATTGTTCGCATGTGTTCTTCAATTTTCCGCCATTAAATAATAATAGAAAACTTACAATTATAGGGCTTAAATAAATATCTATTGAGTATAAAAAAGACTCTTTGAAAATAAAAGGATATATTTTTAAAATAGAAGTATATCTTAACTTTTGATTAATTAGGTTTAAATCCAGGTAATACTTGATCTATTTCATAACATATATTATTATTGTATTTTTTTCATTCCATTAATAATTATTTTTACTAAGATCATGAATTTAACAAATCATATCACTTGGGAGAGTATAACCAAGACCGCATAAAGGCTTGTTATCATGTACCAAGATACCATGGTTGAGGCATAGAACTCCTATTCAGAGTTTTCACTCATAGGTACATATCCTCAAGATCTACCACAACATGTTTTTATTTAGATTGAGATTTATTTTCTTGATAAACCAATTACTCTATGCATACCAAAATTTGGTGATGATTTATTATACCTCATCACATCATTATGGTTATTATAGACATTCTATATTCATAATCTCCAAAAATAAAAATACCATCATATGATACCAAATATAGAGACCATATCATTTTCAAATAACATAACATTTTTAAGAATAATTATACCCCATAGTACAATACATATATCACAATGTATAATGTATTTGAATACTGGGTACATAAAATATAAAACGTGGGACTAAATAACACTTCATTATTTAATATTCAAAAAGGGATCCTTAATTACAATGTACTCATACATATTCATAGGATAACCTGTGGATAACATGAACAACAGGATGAGCTAAAAATCCTAATAAGGGAATTAAAACATGAAAAAATCACTAGCACATGGAATTGAAGGCATGAACTGATGGTATAAAAAGTCATGTAACATATGGAACCATAAATTATACACATGGGATCATTAAAACATAGAGTCATAGAAATGTGACAAAAAAAATAATACATGACATTATTAGGAGTCAAGACTAACTGCCAAGATCATATCACATTTTAGCACAAGTCAAGGATAAGCGCCAAGACCCTCACACAATACGTCTCATGAGATTTCACATTAACCAATAAATTTTTGTGATATCTAGGTGCCCCCATATTAACATTTCATTAATATTATTTACACATAATGAATCATACATATTCAATCTTATAGAAACCAATGGGTTACCCATGGAAATAAATGGTTACCATAATCATGTCATAAAGCATAACAAATTATCATATAATAAAACTGTCTACGAAATAATGGAAATAAAATATACATGGAAATTCATTAGGGAAAAACTGAATGTATCATAGTAAGTGGGTTTAAGAATAAGTGACAACATCTATGAAAGGTATTCTATAATTTTTTGTAAAAATAAATTTTAGAAGTTTTATGGAAAAACACTATGTAGACATTAAAATTGAAAAGGGAAGAATCATTTATGAAATAAAGGTGAACTGGGAATGTTTTCACAATAAAAATTCTCATATTATAAAGACATGGGTCACTTTAAATAGAAGATAGAGTGAATTTTAATATGGGTAGGAATTTTGGAAGTTCCCTTACAACTGTTTTTCTTATCCAGAAGTATTGTGGAGGGAAATCACATAAAAACACGTATATACCTGAAAAAGAATGATGAATGAAATATGATATATGATTTTGGAAATTTTATATAGAATTTTATGCTTAACATAGGAAGACTAGATAACCTCATTTTTGAAAAAATAAAAATAATTAAACTCGATGGAATAATGCATGTTCGCGTAGAATCCCTTATGGAATATTGGTATGGTATCATATATATATAAGATGGATTAAAGATAGATAAATTGGTTTCTAATAATTTAAAAATAATTAGGATAGTATGGGGGGATGTGTAATCATACCCCATCACTAGTTAATACACATAAATAGGCATAACATATAGGACAATATTTAATACAACTGAAATTGAGAGGATCCCTTTCCTAATGTATGATGGTGTTCTCTACATAATATTAATGACCTGAATAATAAAATTAGGTTTATTAATTAATAATTAAAAAACCTATTATGTATTTATAACATTTATTATTATCATTTCATGTTTCCTTATAACCATTTTGATTGGGTATGATGTTTAATTTCACTATTTGGATATGTTTTCTTACTTGGTTTTAATGACCAGTTCACTTATATTCATGTTTGGGTAGACATATATGATAAAGGTGGCTGTCCAAAATTGATGTTAAATTTAAATATTAAACTTCCAGAAGATTACATGGTTGAATATTTATTTTGGTTACATAGAGTTAAGTTGAATCATTATATAAGAAATTAATGATATATGGTTGAATTAATTTTTGTGATTTTCTCAAAATTAACCTGTTTTGCATTATTATTTTACATTAAGCGTGTATGTGGATTACTGAACAAAAAATAACGTAAAATACATATTTAATAGTACGTTTCAATAGTAATTTTTTTTCATGATCATAATATATGATGGTAATAGAAATTGTTAAATTCTCTTCCTTGAATGTGATAAATTAACATATCTCAGATGGTGTTTCGATTCTTTCGTATAAAAGATGTGGAAAGGATAGATGATAATAAATTATCCCATTATCATATAAATATTATAGTAAATTTATATTAATGTAGTTATTTTTCCATTTGGGTAAAGGGAGTTGTGGAATGAAAAAAGAAAACAAAGTAATTCGAATGAAAATAAAATAATTCTAAAGAGGAAATTAAATCTTGAGTTTATCTTCTTTGAGAACCTCATATGGGGAGTGGTTTTGGAATTTTGAGGAGACCAATGGAAGAAGGATATGGGGAATGATGTTTTGGAGAGATATGTGTACAATTTATGTATGTAACACATCTTGAGATGAGTGGATAGAAAAGGGACTGTTGGTGGCTTGTATTGTGGAGGGGAGGAGGGTTTTCATAATATTTTACTCATGGGTTAATTATTTTTCAATAAGATAAAAAATATTAATGATTATTGTGTTAAAAAACAGTAATATGTGAATTTGAGATCAAAACAATGGCCATTTCCATCAACCATGACTCAAGTATGGTGCAGAAATTCAGGTTTCAGCATTAATTGTGAATTATTGAATTTTACAATTCATAAAAAAAATAAAGTATTTTATAAAAATTCCAATAATTCACCCGAACCATTTTCAAAATTTGTTGATTCAAAAAATTAAATCATTTTTTAAAAAATAATTTTATTCATTTGAATAATTTAATATTTAATTAAATTCTCCATTTACATAAAAAATAATAATTTTAAAACATTAATTTTCTAATTCCAAAAAAATAGGTATATCATACAACCACAAGAATCTTATTTATATTCTATCATAGTAAAGGTAATTATTCATTAGGGAATATCACTATTCATAAGGATATGTTACTATTCATAAGGGAAGGTTACTATTCACAAAAAATTGGGATTATCATATAAAACTCCAAACAACTGTGTATTACAGATTTTAAAAATTTAAAACACATAATTGTCAATGTTATGTTTAATGGGAACATAGTACATATTAGTTCATTATGTTGTGATTTTTTGGGATTATATGACATAATCATAAGAAGGAAAATTCCATTGAAAAACATTGGGTTGTTACAAATAAAACATAATGGTGTAAAATAAGATCATTCAATGATCATTAATGAATTATGAAAAGTTATAACATTAATTAATATAAATATCAAAACATAAATGTGTTAATTCCATAAAATTATGTAATACTTTAAAAACAACTTATAATAATCAAGAAAATGGCATAACATGATCAAAACATGAATATATGGAAGAATCATGAACACTGAGAAATTATATCACTTTGAAAGAAAAAATTCACTGACATGATATTGCAAACAATAAAAATTTCCCCACATGATTTTGAAAAAAAAATATCACACATAATGTTATGAATAGTAAAAATTCATAAACATCATGTTTTAATGAATAAAAAATTACATTCATTAGGTTATGTACAATCAAAATTTACACACATCGTAGCATGAATAAATAAAATTTCCATGATTGACATCTCTTTCTCAGGAGGTATAAATACTTACACAGATCGTTGGTGGGTGATATATGACCCAATGCCTCACCATTAATTTTTATGAATTCCCTAAGAAAATCAATCATTCTGTATCTCATAAAGAACCCATTAAAAAATGGGTTTCCTAAAATTTCTAAAAACAACACATAACATGAATGAAATCATAGAATATCAATACTCTAATTTTCTACCAGAAATATTTCTATAATAAAATATTAAGGGTCATAAAAATAATTCTTCGTGAAACATAAAACATGGAGGATAAATTGAATTAAAAGTATTTTTTTCAAAAATAAATTTAAAATATTGTTGTATATTGCAATAAAATAATTTTTTATGGAATACGATGATATATAAAAAAATTTCCAAATAAAACATCCATTAAAATGTTTAAAAATTTTGAAAATAATATGATAAAATAAATAAGAATATTTTATATTTAAAACAATATATTTTAATGAACACTTGATAAATACATATTCGTTTCGAAAAGGGTAAGTTAAAATTATTTTAAAAAAATAAATTTATAATCCCATGTTATAAATGAGAGTTGAAAATGACATTATGTTTAAAAAAATATAATTTAATTTTTTTGAAAATTTTATATTTAAATGGAATAATTAATAATATAACATTAAAAAGGAAACGATGTTTTAAAAAATTTAAGGAAATATACATTGAGATCATACACTTTTAAAATTATTTATTAATAATTGATTCATGAAAAATATATATTTTTTACCAAAAAAATATATATTTTTTACCAAAAGAATATGTGGATTGCAAGATAAATCTTATTTTAATGTCTAAAAAACCTTTCCATAAATTATGAAATATACTTCTTGAATTTACACATTGGTAAAAATATAGAAAACAATTATTTTAAAATAAATAAATCAAAGTAAAAGGAAAATTAAAAATAAAAACAATTTCAGTTTACACAATGTAATGGATAATATTTATGGGAAGTAAAAACATGAAAATTAATGATAAATCTATTAAATGAAATATTAATTATTCCTATTAAAATTAAATTTAATAAACAAATATAATAATATAATAAGAAAAAGTTGGTGTGTATCATGATTTATCTAGAAATTATATTTTAAGTATAACATAAATTAATTATATCTAATAATAGATGAATCATATAATTTTTCAGTCTAAAAACAGTGATTATGACCGAATGAAAAAGAACATAAGACATGAAAACCCATTAAAAACATAACAACATATGAATCAACACCATGTGAGAGTTATATCATTCAAAATATCATTTAAGATAATTTAATATAATACAATCTTGATACAAAATATAATTGGATTGAATTTACACCATTAAATAGTAACCATGGTTTATAGTTTAAACATTTCTCAAGGGATTCTTATTTTTGAAAAGGAACCCATTAAGATATCAAATTAATTGAAGTAATAATAAATCAGAATAATATCCTTTGGATGAAATTTAAATTATAGATAAATTTTATTTAAAATAAAATATTAATCATTTATATGAAAAATTTTTAACATAAATTAATGGGATTCATGAATAACTATTATAACAAAAATAAATGAAAACAAGTATAAAAATACCAAACCCAGATTTAATATATACTTTTATGCACATTAAAATACATTATAAAAATAATATATATCCTAAATTTATTTTAACAAACACATTCATAACTAAATTTTGTTATAATTTCTTATTATAACCACTACCATCATGTGTATTTGTTATTTTTTTCATATACTCCCAAATTAAGTATTTATTGATTTGATCATTTTTACATGTTTCGTAGTATTAGTGTTAGAATATTTTCCTCTTAAAAATGAAATCATTTCCTTTTTTTGTTTATTTCTTGGCTGAATTAAAATTTTTTATCATGGTTAATGTTTCTTTAATGATTTCTTTATCCTGTACCGTAGATGATTATATCGACAATAAACATTTATAACTTGTTTTCAAACTACAATGGTTTCCATTCTTATATAATGAGTTAAATATTGATATATCATGTCCATTGAAAAAATATTTATATATTTATATCATATCATACTAGAAAATATGTTCTCATATTCATACATGTCATAATTTAATAGAAATCCCAACGTAGGTGGTTTGACCGACTCTAACATGAACCTGATTTATCTCGATTAATGAGTTAGTTTGAAAATCAGTTTCATTTAGAATAATAATATTATTAAAATGTATTAATTTTTTATGTCTATTTTTTATTTTGGAGAACCATATTTGATAATTTTTAGATAAATAAGGACTAAGGAGAAAAAATAAAAAATATATTCCTCACATACATGATAGTCCACATAGACGGATGATTGAAATTCATTTTTTTCTATATGGATGGAGAAGAATAATTAAGGGTTGTACTATAAATATATAAAAGTATCTTTATAATTATGATAATGATGTCATATTTTATTTTGTGATAATATATATTTAACATTAAGGATAATTAGAATACACAAGAAGGAGATAATACAAATGTTGACGTCTACATTTTTCTTTTAGAGATCCCCTGAAATTGGAGGTCTTTAAAAAACGATGATTTACTAAGTGATTTGTTTTATCGTACATGGTTATATAGAGTGTAAAATGTAATATTAAAAATGATAAAATACATGGTTAATTGTACCATTTAATGGATTATGTGATATACTTTTATAGTTGGTTAAATTGATCTTTTGGAAAAACTATTAATTTTTTCAATTATTCCATGAAACTATTGAATTATTAATGGGTAAAATGTTGATTTTTGGAGAATATAGTTGAAGAATAATATATAAACAATTTTCTACATTTTTTTTAAAATAAATTACATTTCCTCAATGTGAATGTCTTTTAACCATTTTTACATTTTATCGAGTTAACTATTTTGTAAATATAATTATTATTTTTTTTAAATAAAATTAAAATTAACATTATAACATAATTTTAACCATAAAATTTTCCATTTTTAAGTCATCGTATTATATAAAATTTCAAATTATCTGAATGGTTTATTTTAATATAAATACACTTAACTATTTGAAAATATTTATTAGGAAAATGGTTATTATTGTCGTTAATATATTATATATAAGTTAATATTATTTATATTTCATATTATAATTATATTAATTGATTTGCATTATAAATTTAATTAATAGTTTGATGTTTTAAATGAAAACAAACTGAATCATGCCATGAAAATAAATTATTCAATGAGAATATCTATATTAAATTGTATTAAACTAATATCATTATTTAGTTCTTTAAATGATTGAAATGGTATTTATAAGGTCAAATAATTATGTAAAAATAATAATTTTTTAACATACGTATATATTTTTGAACTAAAATGGGTTTTTACACTTGTTCAATACACTTACACAGTGATAATATTTAATAAACAATATTTTGAACAAAAGCTAAATAATTTCAAAAACATCTCATTATTTAAAGATATTTAAATTATCACGAGAAGGGAAAAAAATGAATTCTATTTTATAAAATTCAAATATAAAAATTTCAAAAAACAATTTTTTCATCGAAGGTATAATATAAATTAAATGGATTTTACTGTAACCTTATTAAATACTAAGTAATATTAATTATTTTTTTAATAAAGGTAATTACTTTTAACGGTCTACAATCATGGTTTATATCAATGATTTGTTATTAATTTATTTTTTATTTTTTACATTCTGTGTGTTTTAAGATATAAGTGATATAACACGTTATGAATTTTAAGGGATCCAAAATATTGGGTCATTATATTAGCCGTAGAATAAATTAAATCATCTAACTACCTCATAAAATTGGTTTTTGTTTAATAAAGGAAGAATCTTTTAGATTCATGAAAAACTCAATATATATCTTTTACTAATATTAGCACCTCATTATCATTTATAAGACTATGAAACTAATTATAACAAATATTTTTCTTTAGATTTGTTAGGGGAATTACTTTCATAGCTTCATTTATTGATCTTGATATAACCAAATACAAAGTACCGAACTATTGTTATAATTCATCACATTATTAATGTATATTAATTTTAAACCTAAATACTATAATTTATTCTATAATAACACCATTATTTCAAACAATGATTCATAAAATTCAACTATTCCATACATGATTAACCTTAACCCTATATTGATAATAAATAGAATACAATAATTTGTGTTCATTGAAACTTCTCAACATAATTACTCTAAATAACATGGTAGTCAATCCATATATTTTTTGTAATGAACATGTGTTCCAAAAAATTATATCTCCATGGTGTGACAGTCTAGGTGTGTATTTTGGCCTTCTTTTCATACAAAAGGTGATAATTAGAATAATTCATTTTATTCCATCATCATGGTGATTATCCTCATGTGCAACTGTACTGGAGCCTATATCCACTAATTGTATATTAATCAATATGTTATTTCATGGATTCCCACATAATATACACATTACAAATGCATTGGGAAATTATCATTTATTTATATTGTTTATTATATTTTTTGAATGGTTTTTCTATGATTCTCATTAATATTCTCCAAAAAAATATAAATCTAATCAACCAAAAAAGTTATCCCTCCTCCGATACACTTTATAAACACCCAAGATAAACATAACATAAATAATAAATTAATCTCATCAATTAGATTATACTTCATTTTAATGTCACACAATCCATGAATTCAATGCTTTATTGTCTTGAGGATAAACTACACAAAAATACTATATTATCTCACTTATATTCATATACACATAATCTATATTTGTTGAACCATTTCAAGAAATCTCATGTGATATAATCGTCTCTATAGTGTGGGGAATGGAAAGATAAGAACGTGGTTAATATAATCACTAAGTAATGGAAACTCATATAATAGATTATTAGATCATAATAAACAAATAAAACATAACTAACGAATAAATATCTAAACAAATTATCAGAATAACAAGGATTCCAATCATAAAACCAGATATAGAAACATAATACTATAAAAAATATCGTAAATGTATTATAAAATATATAAATAATCATCAAATACATATCAAAATAAAAAAACATTTTTACATGACATAAAAATAAGCAATACTTTAAAAATAATGAAAAATAGTAAAACATGGAATAATAAGAAAAACAAAATAAACATTTATATCCATAATAATTATACATAAATTATTTCACTGTAAATAAATAAATTTTTTCCTTGAATGGCTATGGATAAAAGTACCCACCTCATGTTGTAAAAAAATATAATCCTTTATGTGCTGAAAAAAGTTATCATAAATTAGGTTGAATGGAAACAAAATTATTATGCTTCATGTTGTAATGAAACATAATTTACATTCTTCAAGATGAGAAAAAGATATCATTCATCATATTGTAAAAAACAAAATTCGCGTGTATAAATTCCATTTCTAATGAGGTATAAATCCTTATCTAATTCACTAGTGGTTCATATAAAAACCCATCCATCACTATACGTACATATGAGTTTAATTATAAAATCAAACCTTCATCATCTCATAAATATCCCATGTGAAAAATAATTGGTCTGATAAAATATTCAAAAATATTACACTACATGAACATAAGAAATAATATTATATTACATATCATATTTTCCTAAAATATTTCATATCATAATATTACATAATGGGTAATCAAAACTTATTTCGATGAAAGATAAAACTTTGAGGGTAAATATAAATGAGAGTATATAAGTCTTTAAAAAACCTTTTAAAACATTGAATTACAATTTCAATTTAATAAGACATTTTATTGGGTGGAAATAGAATTATTTTAAATAATTATATATTGAAAATTGGACATTGAATATAAAATGGCCTAATAAAATAAATGAAAAAATAATTTGAAAAAATTTACATTAAAATAATTATTAATAATCATGACATGAAATTTATTTAATGATATCCAATAATATATGTTATCGTACATTTAAAACATTTAATTTTAAAAAATAGTAAAAATACTGAATTGAAAAATAATTAATTTTTTCAAAAATATTATGTGAAAATAATTTTAAACTATTAATTTTAATATGAATAATTAATAATTGAATTTTCGTGAAGTAATTATCTTTTAAAAAATGAATTTGAAAACAAATTCAAATAATTACTTTTTAAAAATAATCAACAACAATTTATAATTCAAAATGATTTATATTTTATCATATGATGTTGTTCATGGATGATAAACCATTTTTTGGAAATGATAAAAAAACTCCTACAGTCTTTTCAAATTAACCATATATAATACACATACCATTATAATTATGGAGTAACCATTTTAAAATTTTGAATAATGTTTTATAAATGAATAATTTCATACAAAAACAATATGATATTCCACTAGTTAAAGGAGAAAAATATTTGAAATTAAAAACATTAACATGGATGAAAAGTGTATTAATTGAAATGGGAACTATCATTAAAATAAAATCCATTTAATGAAATAATGTAATCACATATGAAGAATAAATTGGTGTGGGTCATGATATATTCATTTTATAAGGTATAATAATTCAAAAATCAATCATATATTATAATATTCCAATCTAGAAATATTATCGTAATATAATAATTATAATGACCCAAGAAAATTTCATGAATTAAAAAAACCATTTATATCCTTTTTAATATTATAATTAAATGAAAATGAGAGTTGTAACATTAAATGTAACAAAACATATCAGGAAATATAATAATATAATTATAATAATTGGTGATATGTTAGCATTTACACCATTTAAATAGTAACATGGTTTATAAATTACAAATATCTCAATGGATTAAAATTTAATATATAGAAACCCATTTGAATGTCAAAATATTTGAATTAATTGTAATATAGAAATAAAATAATGCAAATTAATTTTAAATACCTTTTATTGAACGTTGAAATCGATCACTACTAGAAAAACAGGTATTTGCGACGGGTCATTTGCGACGGGATCCCGTCGTAAATGGCTTTTTGCGACGGGGGCCCGTCGCAAATGACCCGTTTCTGAAAATGGTGTCGCAACAACAATTATTTGTGACGGGCCCATCGCTAAATCTTTTTTTGCGATGGGGATTCTCCCCGTCGCAAATAGTACTCCGTATATTTGTAAAAAACTTTTCAAATTGTAATTTCGACGGGCCCCGTCGCAAATACCTGTTGTGACGGGCCCACCGCAAATAGTTTTTGCGACGGGACCCGTCGCAAAAACTATTTAAAAAAAATAAAAAACTATTAATAAATTATTTTAATCTATATAATAATAATACTATTTGCGACGGGCATAGTATCCCGTCGCAAATACTATAAAAAAATTAAAAAAATAATTTATTAATAATTTATTTTAATTAATATAATAATAATCCAATTATAATTCAAAAATAAAAAATAATAAAATATTAATAAATGATTTTAATTAATATAATAATAGAATTATAATTCACAAATAAAAATTATAAATTATTAATAAATTATTTTAATTAATATAATAATAATAGAATTATAATTTAAAAATAAAAAATAATAGAATATTAATAAATGATTTAATTAATATAATAATATTAGAATTATAATTCATAAAAAAATATTAATAAGTTATTTTAATTAATATAAAAATAATAGAATTATTTTACATTCAAATATTAAAATAATTCAAGTATTAAAAAAAATATTATTAAATTATAATATTATAAAATTTTAATATATATATATAATTTAATATTATAAAATTTAAATAATATTATTATTCATATTAATATTGTTATTTCAAAATATAATATTATTAATATTTTATAATGAGACAGAAACTACGAATAGAAAAAAAATCATATTTTGATTTCACAAATTTTATAACATAAAAATAAACTCTAATTTGAAGGAGGGGGAGAGGGGGTTGATCTGCATATAGTGGTGGATGAAACTTCATCCCTAAATCATGAGTGAGTCGGCGCATGTACTCCATCTGCCCCTGATGCTGCGGCTGCCACCAACTCGTCTGCTCCTCGTACAGCTACTGCTGGTGTCGGCGCTCCTCCTCATGCTGCTGACGCATCTGCTCCTGCTCCTGTCAGAGACTCTCTATCAGTACAGTCTGAGATCGCAACTGATCCTCATACTGTGTAGGAGAAGAAGATGCACGAGGTCCTCTCGAGCTGGACGCCGACATCACAGCACTGCCATAATAATCTCCGGGAGTCAGTCAAGAGCTGATACCAACTACCCGGCCCTTCACGAAGGCATATTGGGTGGCCTGCATCCATGCCTCCTCATCAAACTGATGGCCAGTGGTCTGATCTGATGACTCGGCCTGACTCTCAGGCTGGGCCTATGACGCTGCGGCCTCATATGACTCCTGTAGTTGCAATTTAAAATTAAAATTGTGAATAAATTATATGCAGTTAATTTTTAAACTTGAAAACAAATAATACTGACCACGATGTGATGCTGACGATCACCTCTGAGCTCCCCAGTAGTAGGATCACTATACATCCTCCGATATACGTCGTACTCCGTAATATCGGGGTGCTCGACAGCCTATAAGAATAAAAAATAAATTGTTAATATGTATAGTTATATAAAATATTTATAAATAATGTACGTACCAGATGCTCTCTATGAGTACTGAAAGAACGACTCCCAGCTCGGTGAGTCACCTCCTGTCTCCCCCGATTCTGCCTCCCCACCGATGATCTCCTCTGAAAGGAACCACTCAACCAGTGCGCACATAATCCATCCCGTACATGGGATGAAATGTACTCTGGTCGGTGTGCTCTACATGACTCGTCAAAATCTGACACTCCTGCTTTCTTCATGGAAGCTTTTCTTAAATTGTGCAAAAACTGACGAAGGCGATCACGCATGACCACCTCCCATTCCTCGTGGATGGCGTCACGCATGGTATCCTCGATCAGATACCATAAACCCTACAAATAAATCAAAATATCAAGTTATAAATGAAATAATTTTCAAAACAAAAATTATTTTTTTACGTACGTACCAACCAATGACCAAACATGGCCTGCTGCACATCAATGGGAATCTGCTCCCATGTGGTCCAAGGCTGAGAGAAATAGTTGCGTAAAATAGCGCTGCCCTGTCTGACTGCTATATGCGGAAATCAGTAAAAATAATAAACATTTATTATGTGAATAGATTAATGATATCTTAGTCAAATCCACAGGTTATCACACCTCCATGTGCGTGGATCAAACCCAAGACATGGACGTCGCTCGGGGACGGGGTCAGAAATCATTAATCGTGCAAGACCGCACCCCCTCCGCGTACTCCCTGGAGCGCCTGCAGGCTGATGGTCATCTGCCAGCAACTCATCTGCATCGAAAGACAGGTCAGCATCCGCCAACTCACGAAATGTGGCGTCGTCCATCTGAAACAGAAAATGTTAATGTTGTCAGGAAATAATTGATAATTACTATTATATATACATATATACATATTATGATTGTATATAAATACCATGTAATTCTATCAGTGTTCATCTTCATCACCATCTTCATATATGTCAATGTCATCTTCATATTCCTCCTCAATATCATCGATATCCATTCGTGTTACAGTTGCTTCATCTCTTACCATTTCAAAATCATATGTGATATCATTAACATCATCGTCATCTTCAACTCTTAAATGTGGGGTGTCATCATCGATACTCATGTCTCTTTGTAAAAAAGAGTGATTTTGAGTATTCTCTTGAAAAACTTCAATTCATTGCACATCAGTGAAAGCACATTCACTTTGACTAAACTGATTGTCTCGAATTTAGATTTTTATTACACTCCACCAATCAGTCAAGTCTCTTGATGTAGCACAGTACTTTGCGTAATAAACTTGATGTGCCTGTTGAGCCAATAAGAATGGTTCATTTACTGCATGAACACTTTTACATTTAATATCGATGATTCCATGAGTCGGATTAACACACACGCCTCTCTCTATATCCAACCACCTAAATTTGAACATGGTTATGTAATGTTGTCCAAGATAACAGAGTTCAATGATTTCATCAAGTATGACATTAAAGTCAACTTCATTTTCTCAATGATGAGATCCTCTCAAGCTAACTCCCATGTTCATTGTTTTTTTCGATTCCCCATATACATGTGTGTGAAATCGAAATCCATTCACCACATATGCATTATAAGTTTTAACAAGTTTGGAAGGTGGGTTACTCAATACACACAGCCGTTTGTCAATTTTATCAACATGTCGAGACACCTGAAAATTTGTGAAATAATTATCAATATAGTAAACTATACATTGAATTAGTTGCTAAGAGATAAAGAATTTATGATACCAGTTTTTGAAACCACTGAGAGAAATTTTTCAGTCGACGTTCTTTGAGAGCAGCTGCTGTAATTTGTGGAATTTGTTTCTTGATATGATTATCATACAACCTAGAAAAAACAAATTTATTTACTGTAACATAAATGATAGAATAAGTGATATAAACACTTACAGTACAATTGATGTCATCTCTTCACAGTTGAGCAGAACATACGTATGAGCTCTATGATGTTCATCATCTGAAAGCCAGCGTTCATAAACTCCACCAAAACCAAGCTCTGGCTGGTTGAAAACAAATAATTGATTGTCGATTTCATCAATATTCCTCTCGTTCCGTCCCATTCAGTTGTGTTTTGAAGGATACTCAGATTCAAAATAATGGGAGCAGAGAAAAGATATTTCCTCTTGCAAATAAGCTTCTGCAATAGATCCTTCAACAGATGCTTTGTTACGTACTTTTCTTTTCAATTTTTGCATGCATCTTTCAAATGGGTACATCCATCGAAATTGTACTGGACCTCCAAATTTGGCTTCATATGTAAAATGTAACATCAAATGTTCCATTGAGTCGAGGAAAGACGGCAGAAATATTTTTTCCAGTTTACATATAATTACAACAACATCTTCTTCAAGGTTTCCTAGAGCATCATAATCAGCTGTAGCCGCACAAATTTCCCGAAAAAAATAAGACATGTCTATTATGGAATCCCAAATCACAGTATTCAACAGACCTATTAATCCAATGGGTAGAAGTCTTTCCATTATAACATGACAATCATGACTTTTTAATCCAGTAATATGACCATTCTTTACATATCTACCCAAATTGGAAGAATAACCATCTGGAAGTCTCAAATCTGCAATCCACTGACAAAATAATAAATTGTTTTCTTTAGACATTGTATAAGCTGCTTTTGGTTTCAGTAACCTTTCTATTATGACATTCTCAAGCAGTTCCAGTTCTGGACGCCTGCAAATTTGAGAAAGATCTAAATGTGCAGTTACATTGTCTTTGCTCTTTCATGGCGTATCCAAAATTGTATGAAACAAATTATAAAAACAGTTCTTCTCAATGTGCATGACATCTAACATGTGTTGGACCAACAAATCAGACCAATATGGAAAATCCCAAAATATGCGACGTTTAATCCAATTGTGTTCTTTCCCAACACCAGATATTTTCTGTTGGTTTATTGTGGGACCAAAAGTGATGGGGGGTAATGAAAATAAAACTGATTTTAACTCCGAACCTGATATCATTTTTGGAGGTCCATCCCATTCAACTGTTCCTTTTCTGAAATGAGATCTGTTTCTGAGAAAAGGATGATCAGCTGGAAGAAATCTGTGATGACAGTCAAAATAACAAGGTTTCTTTCCATGAATGAGCATAAATGCTTTGTTCTCTCCCATATAGTAATGAAATGATTTCTGACCTTGTGTACTCCAGCCAGATAACATCCCATAAGCCAGGAAGTCACTAATTGTCCACATCAATGCTGCTCTCAGTATGAAATTATGTTTCGTTGCAACATCATATGTACTGACATCAATACTCCACAATAAACTTAATTCATCAATCAATGGTTTCAAGTAAACATCAATATTTTTCTTCGGATGTCCTGGAATTAGTAAAGTCAAAAAGATATATGGCACCTTCATCAACAGCCATGGAGGTAAATTGTACGGAGTTAAAAAAACAGGACAACATGAATATTGACTACCATAAGATCCGAACAGACAAAAACCATCAGTGGAAAGGCCCAGTCGAACATTTCTAGCTTCTAAAGCAAACGATGGATGCACTCTATCAAAATGATTCCATGAATCACCATCTGCTGGATGATTCAAGCTTTTATCGGTTGAAATATACTATTTATGCCATGACATCATTGTCGCTGTATTCTTAGACATGAATAAACAGTGAAGTCAGGATGTAAGCGGAAAATATCTCAACTGTTTTACAGGAATCAAACCAGATGTCCCATGTTGTCCTTCTTTATATCTCAGTTGCCCACATGTGGGACAACTATCCAACGATTCATTTTCCCCAAAATACAAAATGCAGTCATTTGAACATGCATGAGTCTTCTGACAAGTAAGTCCCAAATTTCGAACCAGCCTCTTACTCTCATAGTAATTTGCAGGCAAAACATTTCCTTCGGGTAACAGTGTTTTAAGCAAATAAAATATCTGGTCAAAACAGGTGTTTGACAATATGTTATCTGATTTGATAGCCATAAATTTTGCAACTGCTTCTAATTTTCTCATTTTGCAGCCAGGATATAATGCATCCTCAGCAGACCTCAACAATTTATAAAATTCAGACGGTGCCAACTCTGGATTTGAAGCTATATCAGCCGGAGATTCTGTATGTTGAACAGATGAACCTACAACATCATATACTAAATCTTGAAATCGGGATGGATCCGGAATCAAGTTGGTATCACCTGCTCTGGAACTGCGTTCACCGTGTTGATACCAAAAAACATAATCTGGTTGAAAACCAAAACACAAGAGATGTTCCCCCACTTTTTCAAACGTGTCAAACGTTCTCAATGCACATTTTCTACAAGGGAATTTTATTTTGACTTCTGAAACAAATTTTGGATTTGATGCCGCAAATGATAAAAAATTCTCCACATCCTCTAGATATACTGGATTTAAACCAGAACTGTTTGGATTTCTACGTTGATTTATCCATATGCGGTCACCTAATAATGCTTGTTGACGACCTCGTTGTTCCATATTTTTCTATAAAATATAAAAGAATTACTATTTTTGAATAATTTGTTACAAAAAACACTCATGCTAAGACAATAATTACTAATTATTGGTAATTATTACTAATTATTACTAATTATTGGTAATTATTAGTAATTATTACTAATTATTGGTAATTTTTCCTAATTATTGTTAATAATTACTAATTATTGGTAATTAATACTAATTATTGGTAATTATTACTAATTATTACTAATTATTACTAATTATTGGTAATTATTACTAATTATTGGTAATTATTACTAATTATTGGAAATTATTACTAATTATTGGTAATTATTACTAATTATTACTAATTATTACTAATTATTACTAATTATTACTAATTATTGGTAATTATTACTAATTATTACAAATTATTTGTAATTATTACTAATTATTACTAATTATTCCTAATTATTACTAATTATTGGTAATTATTCCTAATTATTACTAATTATTTGTAATTATTCCTAATTATTACTAATTATTGGTAATTATTACTAATTATTGCTAATTATTGGTAATTATCGGTAATTATTGGTAATTAGCAGTAATTATTGCTAATTATCGGTAATTAATACTAATTATTGGTAATTATTACTAATTATTGGTAATTATTACTAATTATTGGTAATTATTACTAATTATTGTTAATTATTACTAATTATTGGTAATTATTACTAATTATTACTAATTATTACTAATTATTACTAATTATTAATAATTATTGGTAATTAATACTAATTAATACTAATTATTACTAATTATTGGTAATTAATACTAATTATTGGTAATTATTATTAATTATTGGTAATTATTACGAATTATTGGTAATTATTAGTAATTATTACTAATTATTGGTAATTATTACTAATTATTAGTAATTATTAGTAATTATAATAATTATTGGCAATTATTACTAATTATTGGTAATTATTCCTAATTATTACTAATTATTGGTAATTATTACTAATTATTTGTAATTATTACTAAATATTACTAATTATTACTAATAATTACTATTTACTAGTAATTATTGGTAATTATTGGTAATTATTCCTAATTATTGGTAATTATTACAAATTATTGTTAATAATTAGTAATTATTGGTAATTATTTCTAATTATTACTAATTATTACTAGTTGTTACTAATTATTGGTAATTATTACTAATTATTACTAATTATTACTAATTATTGGTAATTATTACTAATTATTGGTAATTATTGGTAATTATTACTAATTATTTGTAATTATTACTAATTATTGGTAATTATCGGTAACTATTGCTAATTATTGGTAATTATTATTAATTATTATTAATTATTACTAATTATTGATAATTATTACTGATTATTGGTAATTATTACTGATTATTGTTAATTATTAGTAATTATTGGTAATTATTACTAATTATTACTAATTATTACTAATTATTGGTAATTATTGATAGTTATTACTAATTATTGGTAATTAATATTAATTATTGGTAATTATTATTAATTATTACTAATTATTACTAATTATTGGTAATTATTACTAATTATTGGTAATTATTACTAATTATTACTAATTATTACTAATTATTGGTAATTATTACGAATTATTACTAATTATTACGAATTATTAGTAATTATTCCTAATTATTGGTAATTATTACTATTTATCGGTAATTATTGGTAATTATTTGTAATTATTACTAATTATTGGTAATTATTACTGATTATTGTTAATTATTACTAATTATTGGTAATTATTACTAATTATTACTAATTATTACTAATTATTGGTACTTATTACTAATTATTTATAATTATTACTAATTATTTTTAATAATTACTAATTATTGGTAATTATTACTAATTATTACTAATTATTACTAATTATTACTAATTATTGGTAATTATTACTAATTATTACTAATTATTGGTAATTATTACTAATTATTGGTAATTGTTACTAATTATTGGTAATTATTGGTAATTATTACTAATTATTGGTAATTATTACTAATTATTGCTAATTATCGGTAATTATTGCTAATTATTGGTAATTATTAATAATTATTATTAATTATTACTAATTATTGGTAATTATTACGAATTATTGGTAATTATTACGAATTATTGGTAATTATTACTAATTATTGTTAATTATTACTAATTATTAGTAATTATTACTAATTATTACTAATTATTACTAATTATTGGTAATTATTGCTAATTATTACTAATTATTGGTAATTAATATTAATTATTGGTAATTATTACTAATTATTGGTAATTATTACTAATTATTGGTAATTATTACTAATTATTACTAATTATTTCTAATTATTGGTAATTATTACAAATTATTACTAATTATTACGAATTATTAGTAATTATTCCTAATTATTGGTAATTATTCCTAATTATTGGTAATTATTACTAATTATAGGTAATTATTGGTAATTATTGGTAATTATTACTAATTATTGGTAATTATTACTAATTATTGTTAATTATTACTATTTATTGGTAATTATTACTAATTATTACTAATTATTACTAATTATTACTAATTATTTGTAATTATTTATAATTATTACTAATTATTGGTAATTAATATTAATTATTGGTAATTATTATTAATTATTGGTAATTATTACTAATTATTGGTAATTATTAGTAATTATTATTAATTATTACCAATTATTACTAATTATTGGCAATTATTACGAATTATTACTAATTATTACGAATTATTAGTAATTATTCCTAATTATTTGTAATTATTACTATTTACCGGTAATTATTGGTAATTATTGGTAATTATTACTAATTATTGGTAATTATTACTAATTATTGTTAATTATTACTAATTATTGTTAATTATTACTAATTATTACTAATTATTACTAATTATTGATAATTATTACTAATTATTACTAATTATTACTAATTATTAGTAATTATTACTAATTATTCCTAATTATTGGTAATTATTCCTAATTATTGGTAATTATTCCTAAGTATTGGTAATTATTCCTTATTATTGGTAATTATTTCTAATTATTGGTAATTATTACCAATTATTGGTAATTATTACTAATTATTGGTAATTATTCCTAATTATTGGTAATTATTCCTAATTATTGGTAATTATTCCTAATTATTGATAATTATTCCTAAATATTGGTAATTATCGGTAATTGTTGATAATTATTGGTAATTATTACTAATTATTCCTAATTATTACAAATTATTACTAATTATTACTAATTATTACTAATTATTACTAATTATTGTTAATTATTCCTAATTATTACTAATTAGAGGTAATCATTAGTAATTATTACTAATTATTACTAATTTTTGATAATTATTGATAATTATTAATAATTATTACTAATTATTGGTAATTATTACTAATTATTGGTAAGTATTACAAATTATTGGTAAGTATTACTAATTATTGGTAATTATTGTTAATTATTGGTAATTATTCCTAATTATTGGTAATTATTACAAATTATTGGTAATTATTACTAATTATTCGTAATTATTACTAATTATTACAAATTATTCCTAATTATTGCTAATTATTGATAATTATTCCTAATTATTAGTAATTATATGAATAATTATCAATAATTAGAAATAATTACCAATAATTAGGAATAATAACATTATTAGTATATTTTATTATTAATATTAAAATAATATAATTTTCTATATTATATACAATTCCCCTTTCATCTCTGTGTTTTCTGTCTCCACATACAAATAATACATGTGGAGACAGAAAACACACAGATTAAAGAAAAATCGTATATATAATATAAAAATTTATATTATTTTAATATTAATAATAAAATATACTAATAATTTAATAATGTTATTATTCCAAATTATTGATATTTATTACTAATGATTAATATTTATTCTTAACTATTGAAAATTATTACTAATTATTCCTAATTACCATTAAATATGAACAATACTAATAATTTAAATTTATTAAGTAACAAAACAATGTAAACATAATTAAATTACAACTAATTAAAAATAATTGAAACTAATAAAAAATTTAAAATAAATATTCAATTTAAATGAACATAAATACCTTGAAAATTGATATGAGGTTGATCTCTGATCGTTCTTGAAAACTTCAATATCAACTCCAGAGAGAAAAATTAAACTTGAGAAACGTTGAACTCTAGAAATAGAATTTTGAGAGAAGGAGAAGATGGAGTTTGAGAAAGAATTGAAAAAAACGGATGATGGTATTTATAGGTTAGATTATTTGCGACGGGTCCATTTGCGACGGGTATCCCATTGCAACTAATATTATTTGCGACGGTACCCGTCGCAAATCCCTTAGCCATCATTTATTACGGTCAACGGTTAAATAGTTATTTGCGACGGGACCCGTCGCAAAAAACCACCAGCCGACACACTATTTGCGACGGGGGAATATTTTCGTCGCAAATACCTTTTACCGCCGCCGGTTATTTGCGACGGGGAAAGCTATCCCGTCGCAAAAGGCTACTTATTTGCGACGGGCAAACACCCACGTCGCAAATAAATTTTTAACGGGGCTATTTGCGACGGGATAAATCCCGTCGCAAATACCGATTTTCCCCATAGTGGATTTTTAAACATCAATTGGAGAACATAATTCCACATTGAATAATGGTGTTCATGATTATCCTTTACAACTACATGAAATTAAAATGAGTTATGAATGACCCCTACATTGACTCCCTACATAGTGGATTACAATAAAACATCCATTTAAAACAATTATAAATATTATATTTACTATCAAAAGAGCTATATTTATTACTAAAAAACATTATAATTATAATTAATATTATTATCTAATTATATATTTGTTAGTTTTTTCCAATTTTCCTTGATCATGTGTTTATTTAATTTACCATTTATACATGTTTTTTAGATGTAGTGTTTATATTATGCATCATAAAACATTAATCATTCCAATTTAATTAAATTTTCTGTAATTTTTAAATTATTATTATCTATTATGTTTAATATTGTTTATATATGTACATTCATCATTATCATATAAGATGAAAAATGTGACAAACTTTTTTCAGTGATTTTCTTCATATGAAGGGTGTTTTCTAACATAATGAGTCAAATATTAATGTATCATTTACAGAACCAAAAAATAATTCTTTAATTATTTATATCAAATAATTTTTGTAATAAAGGTTTTATAGTAATCCAATATATAATTTATTATCATTGATCAATTTAGTGGTTAAACCGACCCAAATATTATTATGCTTTGACATGATTGGTGAGTATGGTTATACTAGTGTTACTTTTTGAATAATATCATTATAATAGAATTATAATGATATTAGTTAAATTTTTGTTGATGATAAACCATAGCGATGGATGTTTTTTATTAAATAATGAATAAATATATGAGAAATATAAATTGATTCATTGTGGAGGAAGTAGTCACCACATATACACGTGATTGATGTCATTTTTTCTAATTGAATGGAATTGAATAACTAAGGTTTTTACCAATTATATAAAAACATAGCGGTATACTATTCAATCATAATTAATAATATTATTATGGTGGCGTGTTTTTTGGATTTCTGATGTAAAGAAGAAAACATAAAAAATTGATAATTCATACATTGGAGACTTATTTTTTACTTGGTTGGTTCCATGAAATTGAATATCTCGTGATGCATATGAGTGACATGGTGATTATGGTTTTTGGAATGATTAATTAGGAGATTAAAATTCTAGAGTTTCAATGAGGATTTACTTAGTTATATGTAACTTCGAATTCATGGATGTGATATCATTTTAATTAGAGAGAAAAGAGAAATTTTAGATCCACCCTTCATTTTCCAAAAACATTTCTGACAATATTAACAGTTTAATGGATAAAATGTTGAATTTTAGAAAATCTATAGTTGAAAATCATCTCTAAAAAATATTTTAATAAATAATAGGTCTCATCCATTTAACCAATCTAAAACTGTTGTTTTCATTTTTACTTTTTATTGAGGTAACTGTTTCATAACCATTATAATTCTTTTCGAAAACTATAAATAAAATTTATACTAATTACTAATTTGAAAATTATTTATTTCCATTTTTTAATCAATTAAAAAAAATCCTACATGTGTGAAATATTAATTTAAAAATAAACATAATTTATCGGGTGAAAATATATAATAAAAAATTATGTTTTCATTAAACAAATTGAGCTAATATTATCATTATTACTATGTTTAGAGACATAAATTTATTTTTAATAAATATAATGAAACGTGTGAGGGTTTCATTGAAGTACCAAACAATATTTACTTGAAAATTATTCATTAAAGGATTCAAATGAAATAAATTTTTTTAAAATAACTTTTTTTAATTATATTAGAAAATGTGGAACATGGTATTTATAAGGTAAAATAATATAAGAATATGAATAATGTCATTCCATACATATTTTTTTTACTGAAATGTGTTTTTAATTTCATAGGATACACGTATAAAGTTATAAAATAAAAAAAATCCTTATATTTTACTAAAAATAATAATATTATCAGTAGAAATAAAAATTCATACTATGAAAATTATCATTAATGCAGCTTCGAAATATTTTTTATTTAATAAAATTCAAATTTTAAATTTTTTTATTTAGTTTTTAAAACAATATAAAAAACAATTTCATTGTATTTTACTATAAACTTCTTCTATATTAACTCATATTATTTATTTAGTGTATAAAGTTAATAGATATTAATGATCCAAAATCTCAGAATTTATTAAAATATTATTAGTAATTTATTTTAAATTTTTTATGGTTTTTTATGTTGTGTGTATCTTGTAAAACATGTTTTAGAATATTGTTTTTATTTTAAAGGATCTAAAAAATTATGTCATTATATCTATCACCAGAAAAATTGAATAAAAGACAAAAATCATACAACTGATCTACTTGGAAAGAGTATATAAAATGTAAATAAACACATTAAAACAAATATACATGACATTTCACACTAAATCATTTATAATATTGTCTTTTTCGAGATAACTCAGTATAATGTAATGTTTTCCTAGCATAAAAACAGTCTAAAATCCACTAGAATCGTATAACATTTATATTGGATCATTTTTCATTCTATAGTGTTTTGGTACCTCATTTATTAAGGAAACTAACGAGAAGTGTATTAAATAGATATTTTTCCATGAGGTTAATATATAACATAATTGTATTTCATAAATGACATTAAGGAATTCCATTTATATAAATCCTTTATAAATGATATAGCCTTTTGAAATTAATATATTTCATACATTTTGAAATAGAAAACTATATGGATCATTCATTTCCACCGTTACACCAGCTCCTCAATTATGTATGTGATTAGTAATCCCCATTAATAGTATATTTTCCATCTAAATGAAATCACATGAAATATCATAAACAAAAAGTCATTAAACGCATTATAGGAGATTCATCCAAATTATATAGAATATAATTTATCATATAAACCATAGGATTGTATTGAAAACAATTATATAATAAAAACCATTGTATTTTGATTTTATCCTTGAATTATTAAATAATTTATTATATTTTTTCAATTGTCTTGTCGGTGGAGTCTATAGAATTTATCCAAGGTGACTATGCTTTGTTTTTATAAAGGTATATAATTATTTAAAAAAATTTCCTTGTGTAAATTATATATACGAAATTAATTTTACATTAATATTTATTGGTATATGGTTCGAAATATACATATTCATTTATTTTTTGATAATTTATTAATTAGATATTTCCATAACAAATTGTGTAAATTAGTGGTTTTTATTAAACTTTTATTAGGAAACTCCCTCTATATTTATATGTAACCACATTCTTATAATAACTAACCACTACACAATTATATGCTACTAAGGGGAGACACACTGAACATTTTTACCAATATAGGTGAGGTCTCAAAAAGGTCAAGTCATTTATATGTGTTATTAGATATGATGTTCATTTGATTTAGACTTCAGAGTAAGGAATTTGTAATATTTTCTTTTCTAAAACTATGTAAATAATTATGAAGTGATTTATGTTTAGTTTTTTTCTTACATTGCCAATATTTAAGGTACTTTATCCAACACATTCATATAAAATAATATAATAATTATAGGACTGAAAACTACTTTGAACCCTATTTAAATGGTATATTATGGTTGTTACATGCGTCATATAGTTGTTATATTATGATTGGTTGACATATTCAATATGATATGTGACTATTAATTGGAATAAGAATTTTTAAATTTAATCACTACTTTTAATATTCTAGAATTATTTACATCTATTGTATTCGAGAGTAGTAAATTATTTTTGAATGTCATGTATCAAGGTCACAAATGATATAAATTCCTGATTTTATAATTTTAATGTCTAAAAACTAATAATGAAATTCATGGTTGATATCTACTTTTAAAAGGAAATAATCATTTGAACCCAGTTTGAAGGTCCCTCAAAAACTAATATATCAAGAATTTATCTCACTTTGAGAATTCATAAAACTTGTATTTAGGTGATATTGAATGATTTTAGACACATGATTCTACCAATGTAATAGTTTAATCTAAATAATATGTAAAATCCCTTTAGATGAAATCTAATTATATTATATTTCACTATAGTGAATATAAAATTATCAATGAATTTATATTAAAAAATATATTATATCATGGTTAGTGGAAATGTTGTGAAAAATAATAGCTTTTCTTCTGGAGACAAGAAGATTGACCGTGAAATAATCCTTTAAAAATTTCAGTAGTATTTGGTTATTGGAATTTGAAAGGATGGATTTGAGAACTTTTGATATTTTTGATCTTGTTTGATTTATTTTTTTGAACCCCTTAATTTTATTTGTAGATTTTTGTAAATATTCATGATATATTGAATGATTATATTTACGGAACTCATCATTATAAAAATATTTTTCTCAAGGAAATCAGATGATGATATTACATCTTCCATTAAAATATGGTGAAATTGTGATAACCAATACATTGTATAGAAATTTTTTATATTCTTTCCACAAAATCATGAAATGTGACTTATATTCATGGTTTATCATGTCAAATTAATAATCAAAGAAACATAAATTCCATATTACTATAAGTAGTGTCAAATATTCCATTTCCATTAACATTATTTCTGTTTTTTCATTATATTAAGGTTGTGGTCATGAAAATTTATATAATCACTAATGGTTTTATCAATAATTCACATTATTAATTTTGGTATAAATGCAATATGTTATTTAACATGGACAAACCAATTAAGGAAAAAGTCATTAACTTGATGAATCTATAAGAGAGTATGGATTTCTTATAGGCCAATAGGGCCTCAGAAATTATTGTAGGATGTACGTCATGTGTGAGAGTCATGTATAACAGGTATGAATATTGGGACCCAATCAGGTATCAGGATTATGTAAAAAAAATTATCTCTAAAACGACATTGAATACTATGTTTCACTTTTTAATAGATATTCGTGGTTGAAAATTGGATGTGGGGGTTTAATTTTTAGAGGTATATTGGTTTGGTAACCTACTATACTCCACTTTCTACACAGTTTGAAGAATCATAATCATTGAAGCTTCATCTCATCCATGTTATGTGAATTCCATAATCAATACTGAATAAAAAAGGCTCTTCAAAATTATTTAAATATAATTTGTGGATAATGGTTATGTTTTCACTATTTCTGGATAATGATATTTCACTACATTTAATTTTCATGTGTTGTTTCATTTCCATTAAGGTTAATATTATCAGATCACCACATTAAGTATAAAAATATTATAAAAAATATTGATATCATATTTGGCATATCAAAAACCAATTTATCACTATTAATATTGATGTTCAATATAAATGAGTTAATATTGTGTCTAAATGTTATTTCTATTCCGATTCAAATGCGATTATGGTTACTCTACTCTTTTTCTAAGTAGTCTAGAAAAGTACTAAGAGTCTTAATCAAGGGAATTTCATTAAAATCAATTTTAAGAATGAATCCATGAATATATCCTGGAATATCTAGTATCTGGGGGGATCGAATTTTGAGTTTGAGATAAATGTAAACTGCATAGTTATGGTAGAATATTCTTAGGTCATGCTGGAATCATGGATTGAAGATATATTTGAGGTAAAATACTGTTCTCCACTCTATATATTAGTGAATGTGAGATCTATCATTATAAAAAATGCTGAATTGAATTAATTAATTTGTATGACTCCCATTCTCAAAAAATAAATCCTTCTACATATTAGTGAATGTGATAATGGTTACATGTTTAAATGGAGTTATTATATTAATTCCATGGAGCTGAACACAGATGGATCATGTTTGGAAATATTCAGGAGATGATACAATCAGTTGAGAAAACTATGGTTTTCTCATCCCACTCATTTAACCATACGACCTTGAATCATATTTTATTATAGAAAAAAATCCACATTTTGTGTCATAACACTTTTTCTACTATACAAAATTAGATTTGTTAAGTATGAAATAATATTATCTTTGGATTTTAAATTTCCTCCAATTATATGACCACATATTTTTAAATAGTACACAATATTAGAGTGTGAATGCAAGAACATTGGCATCATATAGAGACCCATCATATGCGGAACAAGGAAAAACATGGATGCAAAAAAAGTAACTTGAAAATAGAGGAATGATGACAATATTATTATTTTCTCTTATAACAGGTTATTACTGCATGACTATTATGCTATTTTAGTAGGATATTCATGTTATATAACATAATAATCAATGGAGAAATTTTTTGGAATAAAAGTAGTGAGGGTATAAAGTTTATTTATTATTCCCTTATTCTTAAACTCATGGTGATAAAATATATAGGTAAATTAGTTTTATCTGTTGGGGTAGTACAGGAATACTTTGAGCACAAGAATTCAACCACCAACATGGATTCCAAGTAGGTTTTCTATATGAATGTAATGGTTTGGGTGATATATGTTCTTATACTAGTAAACCCCAATATAAATATTTAATTGGAGTTTCTAAATGAAAATAATATGTTCGATTTCCTATATCCAGTATAGTGACACATGTAATCTCTATGTAAATGATATTTGTTACAGATTTGGTAATAAATGTATTCGATAAAGAGATCAAGAAGTTTTTTTGAAAGATCACAATAGGTGGATATGCATGTTTAAAAAGGTCACAGATCATTATTCAATATTGAATTCTAATTTGTGGCTTCGATGAATATAAAAATAGTATGAAAGGATTCATTACTACCTGGGATAAAATAGATATAAATTTTGAGTACATTATTATTGATAACAACATAATGAATAGATTTTCATTTATTAAGTATTTCACATGTAGCACAGAGCTACTTAATTCAATTTTTAGAAGGGTGTGTTGATGTACTGTTAATAGTAACATCATTGTTTCACTATTTTTTTCTTTGGATTCTTATGAATCCAATAAAAGAGATTTATTCCAAAATAAAATTATTACTTTTTAGTTAAAAATTAATTAAATTTCGAAATATATATATATATATATATATATATAACATGAAATTATGTTATAAATCCAATGTCTCTTAAGCTACTAAAAATAAAATAGTTAGGATATACATTGTACAAATAAAAAAATTATTCATAATATATTTATACTATATATATATATAATTGTGATAAAATTTAATGTATTAAATATATAGATTTAATGTTAAACTGTAATTTCCTGATTTATCAATTTGAAATTATCCTTTAAATTTATACTATGAATGCTATTATTTACCACATGTAACACAAATATTTAATCAAAATATAATACATAATGAAAATTTTATTATTTACATATGACAATTATAAGAATATTATTGGAAATGTGTGTATGAATAGAATTAATAACATAATGAAATATTTATAAAAAATTATTCCAAAAAAAATATACTAATTAATATATTGGATAATGATATTCAAACTCAAAATACTTGGTATGGTTCTAAAAACAAATTATTTATCCATTGGATTTGATAAAAAGTGAGGAGACCCAATATAACCATATAATTATTTTACATTATTTCATATATTAATCATTATTTCTCAGAATAAATACACATTCCTAAGAACTAAAGATTTAGAGTCATTGAGGATAAAATATATGAAAAAAAATTTTTATGATACATGTGGACATTTCTCTTAAATTATACCACACTAAACTCCCTTATAGGATTCTCATAATTTCTACTTGTCATGATAATTTTAGCAAATTGAAACAAATTAAAGGGGTGAGATAAAATTCTCATTATGGTAATTATAAGAGAAAAAGATTAATTATACACAAAAAATAAAAAAATGATAATATGGTTATCATCAAGGTACATTGAAATGATATATGATAATTACTTACAACAAAGGATAAATGAAAAATCATGAGCCATGGAACATGTCTTCGAAATATGCTCGGATGCATCTGGTGTTTCGATAGTTGAACTGAGTCGGTCTATCATCTCAAATCCCCATGCCTTTGTATTGATGTTCATGTTTACTAACCACAACTTCATTTTTTTAGATGACAGTTGAGGAGGAGTTTTGGTGCCAGAAACTGGTGGTCATCAAAACCTGGACAGATTTCTGCGCTTCCTACCAATGATAGTGGAACTTGTCCACTGTTTTTTTTCTACGGTTTCCAGATTCTACCTAGGGATGATGTAGTTATTATATAGAGAGGGTTATATTATATTGTTGTCCTCTCAATTGATAATTTCAGTGTCAATGAATAGTTGATTGTTTGTCATAAGCAAAAATTGAAATGTCTTGAAGATCTCTAGGTTACTGAAATTTCCAAAATTTTAAAAATTTATTTGGGTGTCAACATATAGGCATTACTGGTAATGGAAGTGGATCACCTATCTCACTCTACAATTTCTCCCGCATCATCTGATATCATTAATTCTAATGGCAATATACATGGGTAAGATATTTTCAATGTTAATAGATTCAAGAATTATATTAACATGGAATCAGTTTATATCCCATATTCTTCATCTCGTGTGGTTCCAAGCTATAATACAATAAGTAGACATGAAAAAGAATCACCTATAAAGTATGATCCACCTATGCATAATGGCCATGAACATGATCAAGAATGTGTGTCTCATGAGGAATGTGAGGGTGGCACGACATTATATTAGAAGATGTAGGTTCTAGGGGATGTAGTTTATAATGTGATCAAGACAAATTTGAAAAGAGATAGTGAAGTTGTCAAGATTAAGAAGATCATTCAAGGTACAATTGAACAATGGATTTTACAAGAGTATGAACCTAAAAAAATTTCCACTACATTAGTGGTGTCGAAGAATCACACTAGGGTCATGAGAAGTGACATCTAGAGATGACTTGGGCATGAAATATCTAGTAACAAATGAGTATCCGTCGAGTGAGTAGGTTTTATCTAAGGTTTATTATGATATTGATATTTCTAGAGAAATATCTATAATTAGTGTGGATTAAATTATAGTATAATAAATTTAAAAACCATGGAAGGATAAGGGAAGTATGTAAATCATGATGTGGTTGGATGCATTGTGGTTAAAATGAAGAAAACTAAAGGGGGGAAAGGCAACTCATATGTGCCTAATCCTATGATAAGAATATCAGCTAGAAGGGTCATGGTAATGGAAATTGATCCAATACCTCAATAATACGAATGAAAATAGGGTTTGGGTCTATGATGTGGAAATATAAGTGTAATGTTTGGTGACATTAAGGATTGAGTGATTGGTGGGTTGGCTATTATAAATGATTGAAAGAAAGCGAAATACCATGAGATAATTATCCAATCTGAGGAATAAATGCAGAAAATAGAAATCATACATAATTTGATGATAGAAAAAATGGATAGAATATTATAAATGGAGGATTTAATTTTTGTTAATACAGATAAAAGGTCCTTGATCAAAAAATTAATTGATTTTTTAATTGTGGTTCAAAGAAAAAAATATTAAAGATTATGAGTACATAGAAACTTAAGATAGGATCAAAATTCATTTTAAAGACTTAATTCGAGATGAACCAGGTTTGAAGATCAAATAACATCACTGAGTACAATACTAGGTTATAAATTCTAATAATCCTAATCTTCTTTTTACCAATTATTTGATTTCCATATCTTTTTACTATTATTTAGAATTGGACTACCATAATTTCCCATTTTTTCCTTAATAGATCTCATGAATAATAAAAATATTTTTTTGTAATATGAATTTCATACCGTTTAAAATGGAATCCCACATTTAAATCATTCAAAATATTATAAATAATCAAGACCATATAAATTAATTGTAATTAAACTATTATCAAATGATATCTAGTAACTTTAATGGAAATTGCCCGTAAATAAAAATGGAAGTGTATACAGTACGTACCCCATATAGATATAAATAACATATAATTAAGTAAATAATATCCAAAATAAATCAATGTATATAATTTAGGTGAACACCCAACAATGAAAGGAATAAAATATTAAGAATTCATAGAGGAATGGAATTTAAAAAAATCCCTATATTTATAAAACAAGAATAAATAGGTATGAAAAAAGTAGTGATGGATTTCTTGGTGTTTAACAACCAAAAATATTATATCTGAATTTTGAAGGCTATTCATGAAAAATAGTATATAATGATATTAAAACCATTGTGATAAATATAAAATGAGAATCCAGACAAGAACATAAATTTTTATAAATGCTTTGGACTTTTAATATAACATTAAATGCTACATGTTACATTGAAATGATTTTTTTGAAAACATTATTTGAAAACATTAAAAAAATATTTTATTTATAATCATAAATAACCGGTCCATAATAAATAATAAATGTTATTTTTGAAGATATTTTGTGCTGAAGATGAATGACATGATCAGAGAATGAAAAAAAATCATAATTTCAAATAACCTTGTGAAAAATAACAACGTCAAAATAAAAATGAAAATATTATTTTTCAAATAGAGTGATTAAAAGGTGAAGATCACACGAGATAACACATTATTACATTTCATAATATAACAGATAACATTTTCGGTAAATAAAAAATATTTACATGCAAAAAAATTGATAAATAGAATGTGAATTATTCTTTCAAATTTTATATCCTTATTTGGATGAAATTAATTATATAATTTTATTTGAATTAAATATTATATTTTCGCATGATATGTATTGAAATGAAAATATAATATAATTTTATGTGTGAAAAACATTTGAATTTAATTAACAATTTGAAGAAAAAATATCATAACACGATATAAAATGTTTAGAGATATCAATATATTTTATCTATAATTAAATTTTTTACTAAAAACACCATGAAATAGAATAAATGACATAAAACCTCAAATATCAGGAATAAAAATAATTCAAGGTATTATATATCTATTTGGTATTATACACTATATTAAAATGAAATTGTGAGCATAAAATACATGTCTTGAACTAATGAGTTTTAAGGGAAACACCCTTAATAAAAGTAATGAATACCATTAAAGAGATTTAAACTTATGTATAAAAAAATATATATTTTTCACCTATTTAAGATCATAATTAATACTTATAACCATTATTAAAATTAATTTTTAATTATATCTTCTAAATATGAAATTTTTTTATTTTATATTCATCAATGAATGTTATTATTTTTGATTGTTAATTTAGAAAAACATTCATAATAGTAGGTTATCTTCATGTTTATATATTCAAATTTGATAATTCATTGATCATTATAGGTACTGAAATAGATTCTTTATAAGTATTTATAATATTCTATTTTCATTCTATATTATTTTTATTTATAATTCATGAATATACATCAATGGTGAAGAAATTTTTCATTGAATTTTATGAACAATGTTCATATATTAATAATTTGTTAAAATATATATATATACATTATTGAAATGTAATGAATAAAAATTATATCTAATTTCCAATAATACTCTTATTTATGTTTATATTTTCATATATTGGTTAATTATATGGTAGTTGTTCATTGAGGCGATTAAGATGTCCTAAATAAGAAGCATTTATAATCATAAGGGGAGTATGGTTGACAATGTCGTTATTTTGGAAAAATATCATTATAAAACAACTATATTAATTTTATTTAAATTTTATTAAATTTTTTACTATAATTTAATATTGTTTGATATGTATGAAATAAACAGAGAAAACATTATTTACATTCATAGATGTTGTAGTCTGTATGTATCAACATGAGATGTATACATTATCTGTGGTATGTGAGGAATGTTGGAAAGGATTTATAATTTAAAAATATAATTCCATGAAATGAAATTTTACAACCACCCGTGCATGTATATTATAAAAAAATGGATCAGGTCACATATGGAGGTGATAATATTTATATTACAAAAGTGATCTTTTATTTTTGCTAACTAATATGGAAACTATTTTCAATGACTATTGCATCATTATAATAAAAATAACACATACTCATAATTATAATTTAAATAAAAATAAATGGTTAAAGTATATCTTAATGGGTTGAAAGATGAAATTAATGAATTGAAATGGAAAAAGACTAATTAATGAAATTTTACATTACTAAATGGAAAAATCAAGTTAAAAAAAGAAATAATCTATAGAGGGATTGTCCTTTTGAGTTATTAGAAAACCTAAAAATTGTATATGTGTATTGGGGGTTATTTTAGAATATATTATTTTCAATTAAAATGGATTGGTTCTAAAAGATAAATAGGGTGGTGATGGATCATTTTATAAGTCAGATGGGTAGAATATCTGTAATTTATTAAAGGCGAGGTTACTATTAAAGGGTTACATGTATCTAATAATTGAAAATAATGGAAAGGGGAATGTGTACAGTTATATGACACCATCTCCACACACATTCACACATGTTTTTAACATGTTTTTATGTCAATTACTCTTTGTTTTTTTATGTATTACCATTTTTGGTTTTTTACATGGAAAACTATTTTTACCACAGTTTTTAATTTTTATTATTAAAAATAAAATGGGCCATCTAAAATAATTATTATTTATTGATTCAAAATATAAAATTTATTTTATTAATAATTTCATTTTTAAGGGGGATTAATTTAGACATTATCACATGTAATGCATTAAAACCATCTTTTAAATAATGATTTTTTTGTATGAAATATTTTCTTGGGAGAAAATTAAAATTATAGTTGATTATATATAATATATATGAATTTTAAATTAATATAAACAAAATTTCAAATAGTTAATACATAATTTGATGATAAATACTAAAAATTGTAGTTATTTGAAAAATATTCCGTAATTTTATAAATGATAAAATTTTATTTTCAATTTGAACATAATTATATTAAATAATTAATTTCAATCAATGAATACATTTAGTATCATGAAATTAATGTTTAGTTTTTATGTTACACATACTTTTGATAAGTTTATAAATGATTATTTTTTACAATAAATTTTATTTATCAATATCCAAATAAAAAATAAATTACATGCAAAAAATCCCCAAAAATATATTTTAGGATGATATTGTATTTATAAATCTCAAAAATACATTTAATTTTGTTATAATAAATTATAAAATAACATATTTAAATTTTGAAATAAACAAAATTAAAAACATTTTTCATTGGAAATAACATTACAAAATATTTATTATTATTATTCTAATTTCATTTAAATTAATAATTAATAATTATATATCCTTTATATTAAATATATATATATATAATATATTTAGTTTGATAAAATAAAACATAATAAATCTTGTCTCAAGAAAAAAATACATTTTGAAGAATAAAATTATATTTCTTTTTTATCATGGAATTTGTAAATTACATTCTTTTACCATAAAAGTAAAAAGTGAAATGTGAAAAAGAGTTTGATAAATAACATATTAAATTAAAATTTACTTGTCTACACCACCAGATATTCATGTTATACTACCCTTTAATATTTATGTAAATGATCTAACCCTAAGGAAAACTCATGTGGAGGTCATGGGTGGTGATTCCGCTTACAGAGATATCATTGTAATTTCTATAAACATGAATTTTACTCATATATAATTTCTATAAAAACCTAATTGTTTGAATTTTTTTTCTGATTTTGATGAGGGAAAACCCTAATAATTCCACCAACTTTCAATGCTCATACAAATGACCAGCATAATGGAAGCATCCACTCCCCAAGGAAATCACTCTTCATTTTCTTCATAGATTTCATAACTCCGTTACTATATTATATACCCACTGATTTAATATCTATATTATAATGGTAAAAAAATTAAATTCATTTTAATGTATCATTATTTCATTTTAGTTCATTTTTATTATAGATAAAGTTATCTTGTATATTTGATATAACTAAATGAAATACACATAGTAATATTTTAGGGTTATATATCCCACCATAAATAAAATATTCCCATAAAATATTATTTAGTAGTGTCTAATAAAAATATTATTGATTCCCAATACTTAATATTTTTTTTAAAATAGTGTTTCATAATCACTATATAATGTATAACTAGTGAAATCATCATTTTTTTATAATATAAAAATCATTGATTTTGAATTAAACTCTAATAGTTTGAGCAATGTAACACTTTTTATTCGGTGATTATATATATATATATATTATGATTGATTTAACATAGGGATTTTATAATCAACCATTTACATATATTTAACCATGTGTTTTTTATCCTTTTAATTATAATTTTCTTAAACTAAAAATTAAAATTGTCTCTATATAGAAATTTAAATCCATGTACAACATGAAATCAATTTTTACTCAAAGAAATATGATATTATATTATAGCTAGAAGACATATCGTGGACGAGTTATAGACATTAGAAAAAATGATCATACAACCATTTTTTTAATATTCCTATTTCAAGAAATTGAGATAGACATTTGAGGATTTATTTAATAATAAAAGGTACGATGCAGAGTGTAGAAATATTATTAAATACAAAACTCTTAGTTCATTCATGGATAATAAATTTTACACACTACATACCAATTTAAAATATCACATTATTAGTTATAATTGAAAATACATTACACTGTTCCCTTCTTTTTTACGTTAATAATACACATCATCCCTTTTAACCATTAGATTATGGACTTTTTTATGGTAATTATGAAATTTACCACATTATGGACATGGAACTGTGGTTGGTACCTCATGAAAAAACCACTTTTTCCTTTCTCTATACATACTAAACTATTTACATTTCCTTGGTAATTAGATATAATATACCGCCTCTTCCCTAACATAATGCCTCTTCCAAATAATTTGAGACATTTTTCATAGGGTAACATAAAAAAAATACTAATGAAATTGGATCGTATTTCCTTCATTATATTCTTCACCTGAAAATCCATGAGACTATATATTTATCATTATTGGTGTGTTTGGAAACAGAATTAATTCACATTATTATTATAATTCATGATATATTTTTTGCTATAAACATACGATTTCTCACCATATCACTTACTCTGTTAGGTTTCTCATAATAATAATCTTTGTATATTCTATTCGTCTTGAAGAGAATAGGATTGAGTTGTTCACCAGCCGGGTAATCATACTATCATGTGGAACTATAATAGGCTCAACTCCCACCAGACGTGGACAAAGATCATATTATGAATAGCGATATTCAATTCCATTTTTTTAGTTGGGTAATGTGTGATACAGTGTAATTTGGTGGATCCCCAAATGGGCCCCAGTATGTGTCCCATACAAACGTTTTTAGTTTGGAGATTTTCTAATGGGTAAAGGTTCCACATTATTTTTTAGTAGACCCAGGTTCTAATATTGGTGGGAGGTAATTTTCTCTAGGATTCGGTGTCACAGGCATGACGTAGGATGGAAGTGACAATGGTAGGACCCATGTAGGGATTGACTCATGCATTACACAAGCATGATGATGCATGAAATATGATGTATGCATGATGTCATTCTGGGCCTTTATAGAATTTTTTTGGCATTGTTCTCTGTAATAGGATTCATTCTCACTATGCCTTTGTAATTTATACAAAATAAATAAGGATTGATTAGTGTGTATGCCCGTGGGGCTATATACTGCATTTTCAGAATGTTTGTGTGGTGTGTGTGTGTTTAGTACAATGTTTCCCCCAGACAACTAATATATATGGAGACTATTATTAAATAACCTACATTATGGTATAACCATGAATAAATCCCAAATGTTTTAATTTAAGTGATGAAAAATTTGCATAATAACATGATTATCATAAATAATCTCATACAAAATCAACCAAAAATGTCATACTCTTTGAAACCGCAGCTTTGACATTATGTTCAACAGAAATAACTCTTTATTTGATCTCAGAATAATTATATTAGTTTATATCATAATTATTTACCTAATAACATAATAAAACCATCATAAATTATCTTCATTATAATATGATCACCCAAATCATATCAAAAGGTAGTTTCCATCCAGGTTTAGAGTCTTAGGTGCACTCATCATGTAATGAGTGATGAATTAATTGATACTCAACCAGAATTTTTTGGGTGATTACATCTAGATGAATCTTGTAATCAACTATATCAAAAATATTGTATCCATAAAGGGATGTAATTTTTGAAAAATAATATAATAAAAATTATACCAAACATTCATGATGTATTCCAAAAAAATACCACATAGACATATCCCTTTGGATTTTAATAAATTTATCATATTCTAATCCAAAAAAAATAATTAATTAAGTCCTTGAAATTAAATAAACCAGGAATAAAATACAACTAAACTCTTAACTGATGCTAACTAAAACAACCCGGACTAGTAGTCCCAATTCTGATGCAAAACCACTTTCATTAATCACGGTCTATGATATCACATTATATTATCTAAGATATAAATTTACTTGTATTATATAATTTTTAAAAGTTAAATATTTATTCTAAAAATATCCCCACAATCCCAATAATGGATTGTTTAGTATATTTCAATATCATAAAAAAACAATCATATTTTATAATACTTCTAAATTTTTTACCATAGTTGAGAAACTACAAATTATTTTATATACTTCTTATAAATTAAACTAATATTTATAACCTACTCAACAGGAATGATATGATAGATCATAACACAAATAAGTTGTAAGGTAAAACATAAGAGATAGAAATTTATGATCATAAGTGTACATAATATGAGAATATAGATAAAATAAATGATCATTTACCTACAATATTATAATTATTTGAAAAAAATCATTGATCATGATTTATTACTATTATCATGAGGCTTTGTATATCAAAATACATGAATAAAATGATTGTATAAAAATGATTCATTGAACATGATCAATGAGAGTATAACATTATGATATAATATAAATTTAGTAAAAAAATTTGATTGGTAAATAACAGTGAACATCATTCAGTTCACACGAATTTAACATTTACATTATTGTAAATAATCCCAATTATAAGAATAATGGTGAGTGGGTTGTCGATCCAGAGGTAGGGATGGTTGTGAGTGTGTTGGAAAAAAAGAAAACCCCATCACAAAGGAACAAAAAAAATTAAAATTGTCGTTATTTTTTTATAGAATCGTAGTAGAAACAATTGAAGTGGAATGGGAAATAGTGATAAAGGATAAAAGGATGGAGAGAAAACAATTGACAAAATTAGTGTCTTTATACTCTTTTAAATTAGTAAAAATATATAATCTGACCCTATATTGATTAATTTAACTATTAATTTCTTGAGAAAATGTGGTCATTTACATACATATTACTTTTGTGTACTTTCATATCTCTTTGAAATTTCATCACACATGATCTCTCAATTTTAACAATAGATTTATTTTATATTTATCGAAATGTTATTCAACTTTAGTTTTGGATTTCATGTTTTTTATTGGACATCAAGGATGAAATTATTCACTACCATCATCCATTGGTTCATTGAGAAGTGTGTGTTGATTCTCAAAACTGAAAGAAAATGGAAACGAAACAAAACAATTTCACTATAAAAATTTATTAACAAAACAAGAATGGATATATATATATTAGTCCATAAAATAAATTCCCAAATATATTTAGTAACACATACTAGTGAAAAATATATTCCAATAATAATGAATAAAGATAAATAAAAATAGCTTCAGAAATATCACCCCCTACATTAAGATCCATCTCCATATCCATTTCGCTCAGTAAACAACCTCCATCCTTTGTGTTCTTCTGTGAATAATAGATTATGGATCAAAATCATAGATTTTATAGTGGTGTCTCATGGTATAGTATCTTATTTTTAAGTAAACATCTATTCATATCATAATTGTGTTCTCAACGTCACTACTCAGTAGAAATCTTCACTCACTAACACTTGGTATGATATGACATGATTGTCTCCAAATTTTAGTGATGTCTCAGTGAAATCATCCAACATACAAAAATGACTTGTGACACCACTAAAAAAATTCCATGATCAAATTATCCAATTTCTCATGATCCTCATTCCTGATTCATCTAGAAAAAAAAGATATTAGGTGTTAATATACTTTAAATTTTTAAATACAATTTTCCACTATGAATTTAGTTCAATTGTGATTTTATTATATCTTTTTGGCCTTACACTACGAAACTATGGGATCATGTTCCAACATTCATAATTTTCTGGCTCATATGTAACTTTGTGATGATGAGAAGATAAAAATAAAAATAAAAATAATAATATTATTATTATCATCATCATCATAAACATCATCATCATCATCATCATCATCATAATGATGATTATTATTATTCGTATCATCCTCATGATGATGATTATTATTAATATTGATATTATTATTCTTATCTTCCTCATGAAACATGCTTGACACAGACTGATAGTGAAATATGTATGATTAATGCATGACATAACATTGGTCCTTAAAACCAATTTGTCGCGTTTTGGGATTTGTAATGGGGTTCATGACCAGTAGGCCTTCATAGACTGTACTCAATCAATAAGGCTTGATGGATGGGCTATCCCTGGGGGGTATGTCCTTCATTTCCATCATGCTGGTTTAGAGTGTGTGTGTATTTAATGTAACTGTACACCCAAGAACCTAATATATATATATATATATTTATATTCCAATGTATTATAATTATGATGATTATTATTATTCTTATTAATATTATCATCATCAAGATTACTACTATTATTATTATTGTTATCATTATTGTTATTATTATAATTATTATAATTATTTTTATTATTGTTAATATTATTGATGTTATTATCATCATGATTTTTATTATAACAATTATTCTTATTATCATCATGATTATTATTATAATCATGATTCTAGTAATCTTTATTATGATTATTATCATCACGATTGTTATTATCATCATAATTGTTTTCTCTTCATGAGTAATTTAATTATAATGACAATTATCATCATCATGATTATTATTATCATCATGATAATTAGCATAATCTTGTTTATCATAGCCATCACGATCATTATTATCATCATGATTATTATTATCATCATGATTATTATTATGCCAACAATCCATTACGTGAGTGGTAGAGGCTCTTTCATGGCATACAAGAGACTCGGGATGAAATCCTAGTTGGGGTGATTTTATGGGATACTGTAGTACACACGGTTTGTTACTATAGAAGTAGGAACTATTCATCCAATTTAGGCCATCAAGCCATTAGGTGGGGCATATGGGTCTCATGGTATTCAGGCCACATGGAATTGGGCTATAGAAAGGACCATGAAACACTATGAAGATCACACAAGAGCATGCCCATATGATGATTCAGAGAAAAAGTAGAAACCAAAAATGTAGAGATAGCCATATTTGAATAATTAGAGGGTATTGAATCTACTGTAGGGACTACACACGATGTATAACTATGTGGGACAACTCTATATGATCATTCATGTGGGGTGGGGATCTAGAATCCTTCAAGATGAAGATGCAAGGGATGGGTTGTTTCAAGTGTGTCATATAACAACCCATACATTACATACATGGTTAATACTTCAAAATCGAAGCATACTTTTTAAAACATATAACAAAACCATGAAAGTACTGTATAGATATAGTGTCTTTAGAAACTGGGAATCATAAACAACTGGTTCATAAAGCATCTACACTGTCTCCCATTTATTTCATCATATCTATAGTCCCTTTTGGCATATCTTACTTAATGACATTCTTCCTGACCGGGGGAAAGAAAACATACAAAATGGTTAGATCTAATTCTCAGTAAGGGTAAACAAAAGAAATATCAATAACATCATATTCATAAGAACATAACATTTTGGAAATCTTACCCTGCAAAAGAGATCATAATTTCATAACATGAGATAAATCATGGTAGTGAAATGTAATCACAATAATCATAACATAAAACATGAAGCTTTTTTGCATACACACATAATCATATAGAATCATTTCTCATTAGTCAAGACTCATTTCCAAACTATCATCATGGACAAAGTCCATTTCAAAACCGAGTTCATTCCTCATTTCATTCCTGTTTCACTGAACCGGCTTAACCTGCCATTCCAGCCATGTCTATCTCATGAGATATAAATTCTTTACCCAATGCATTGGAGGGTGATATAGGTCCCACCCATCTCATAATGATACTATTCTTATGTGTGCCACAAAATCATAAACCATACATCATAGCGTAACCCAAGAAATAAAAATGGGATTCTTAAACATCATGAAATCATAAAACAATTCATATAAGATAAAGGAATTCATAAAAATAATTCCATCACAACATAATAAAATCAATGTAAAAATATGGATATAAACAGAACCCTTTATTATCTTAGATGGAAAATAATTTTGATAAAACACTTGAACTCCATTCATGAGGAAAATATACTTTATCCTTCAAAAACACTTTTCTTTTCATAACATGTCATACAATTGTAAACTAAAAGAAGTTGATTAAAAATAAAATTGAAAACTTTTATAGTAATCTTCTTGGAAATAATTTTTTAAAAACCCATTCATGTCGTATAAGTTAAAAAAAACACTCTTCTTGTACTTTTGTCGGAAAAGCCAAAAAGTACATTGTACGAAAAAAGACAAAATATTCCATTCACATATTTTACTAAAAACTCACCGAAGGGTAAAATTTGATTTAAACAATTGAAGGTGGATGGAAATAATATTACATATTGAGGAAACATGGATGTGGATGATAAATATTCCCCAGTAAATTCTGATTTATAAACAATCTCGGATAAAAATGAGATTGTGGAATTTTCCCTTACCTTAAGTCTGATTTGCTTCGTAAGTGTCCGAACCTCCTGTATAATGATTTAAATAATGTTATTTACATATTAAAGAATCATACTTATTGTTATGATATAATATATGGTCATATTCTTAGCTTCTTATTTGTAATATTTCATTATTACTTGTTATTCGGGTGTTTATTACTTTTTTGATCTTATGTGTATTTTGTCGAATAAATTCTTATTATTTTCTTTAGGTTATTGATACCTCATTTACTGAATGGTGTCAGTGTACTATATATCATATTTATTCATTCAATTCATTTATATAATCATTATGCAGTGAATATCATGTAGAACGAATCACATCACAACGTGGAGATGATATTTTGTATGTACGCACGAGCGATGATATCGTTCCCATGATCGTGGAATTGTATTGGAGTGTATGTATACTATTTCAGAAACAATAACACTTTACAATAAATGTATATAGTTATTTATTTTCACCATTATACCCATCAATGTAATGTGGTGATGGAAAATAGATTACACCACGACGTGGAGACGGTATTCTGTAAGTATGCACACGCGGTGATTTCATTTTCCGTAGGATGGATAAATAGAGAAATAGGAATGTTTCATACTTATAATAACATATTATTATATTATTGATACTGATGTTATTAATTCATAATGAAACAACAAAATATGAAGAACTGGAAGAAGAAATAAAGTTGAAAGAGTCGGTAACGGACATTACCACTTCTTTGAAACGGCTCATTGAGACCACCTCTTAGGGCACTACAATTGGTCATTGAAGGAGACCAAAACCACTAGGACGTTTCTAGGGAAGTGGGGAAGTGAAATGGTCATGGGTTGGCCGAGCTTGAAGGCTCAAATTTTGTGTGAGGAGGATAGGGAGGAGATTCCCTTTTATAACGGAGGAGAGGGGCACCTTTGGAAATATTAGAAATATTAGTTTATATTAAATCCCAACCCCACTTAAAAACTCCCAAAATAAATCTATCCAAATATTAGATGAGATAGGGTTGTAATATAATCAACCAATAAAATTTAGAAATGTTAGGAATTTATTTTAAACATTATCAACTTGATTTATCCTTATTTATCAATTTAATTTTATTTGTGGTAATATTATTCTAAATTTTAAATTATTATAAATAATTATAGATGTGTTGTGAATTTTCTATAATGTGACACCTTATGAAAATTTATACCATATAAATTTTAATTTATAATTTTTAACGATTTTTTTTATTTTTAAACAATTTTATAATATATTATTTTTATAAAATAACCATAGTGTCAATTTTGACACTATTCATTTATTTGAATTTAAATAAAATATATACAGATGACATGTTCGAACAAAAAGCATTAAGAGATTCATAAAATTTCATATGTATCTAGAAAATTAGTGGAGACCATTAAATAGTTCATATAATATTTATTTTAATATTTTTAAAACCATTTATTTGATATTTTAATTAATAAAATAATTTCAACATCACTATTGTGTCATAATTAATGATAATTATTTAATCCATAAAAATTATAAATAAATTCCTATGATTTAGATAATTGTATTATATTTCTGGAAAATATTCATGTTCTATGTTTCATTAAGTTTATCACTAAATTAAAATTATTATACTTATAAGATTTAAGAAAGTGACATGTTGTCACATTCTTTGGTATTAATAATAATAAAATTATTTTCATGGAAAAAAGTCCATTAAATGAATATAATCTGACCCTTAGGTGATATGGGTCGACTTTTAGTATTCCAATAAGATTTTTTCAGGTGTTAGGGTAATTTTATAATCTTATATTTACCCTTAATTACCCGATTTATCATTAACTATGGTAAATAAAATTTACCATAGTTACTATTAATAATGCCAAAAAATAAAATGTAGCCTATTAACATAATTTGGACCCAATGATTCCAAATATGGAATCCATTTAAAAAAATTCAAAACACATTAGTTGCAATAATTAATTTAAAATTAATCCAATTGTTAAGAAAATGGGTTTTAGAAGTTAAAACATTGCCAAAGATTGAAATGTTTTTACCTATGAATTCAATGTGAAATTAATGCTAATGACATACATTATATTAAATGGTAAAAATATATTCTATTTATAATTTAAAACCATTCAATAGTATAATTTTACCGCATAAGTTATCTCAATGAAAAAAAAGTTGTTTTTAATTAAAAATTAGCATATTTTTACTATTCATCAAAATATGAATGTTATCAAAAAAATATAAAAAAATTATCCATAGTAGATTTTTATTTCCTGATTCAAAAGAATAATTTTATTTTGTCAAATTAAACTTATAAACATGTCAAAAAATAGATTTATTGTGGGTCCGCCATCAATAGGCGACAAAACATCATTTTTTTGAAAAATACTTATTTTACCAAAAAAATTTATTTTGTTCTCTTACCATGTTCTAGAAAATGTGTATGATCAATAATAATGTAATAAAATTAAAAATTTAGTTAATAATATTCATAACGGCTAGTTCATAATAATATATCATTGTTAATTGAAACCTGGTATTGTGTACTTCACACGCTATCAGGGAAGGTTGCGATTGCGTGTAATGCAAGCCAAGTGCGTATTGTGAGCTGAGAAAGATTCCTTTGGTGTTGCGTATAACATAAAAAAATATTTCTCATAAAATCTCAGGGTGTTACATTATAGCCCCCTTAAAATGAATTTCGCCCTCGAAATTCGTCACTTAATTACAAACAGATGATGATACCTCTCCTTCATCATATCCTCAAGTTCCCATGTAGCTTCTTCTAATTGGTGGTTCCACCATAAAATATTCACCAAGCGAGTGGTCTTGTTCCGTAGGACTTTTTTGCTACGATCCAGAATTTCTATCGAATGTTCTTCATAAGAAATATCTTGCTCCCGCGGTACATCTTCTGAGTTGAGTACCTATAAAGGATCAGGTATGTGATTTCTTTAGAGAGATACATGGAACACATTGTGAACTTGAGGGAGATTCGGTGGAAGCGCCATTCAGTAAGATACCTTCCCAACACGATCCAGAATTTCAAAAGGACCGATATATCTTGGGCTCAACTTTCCCTTCTTTCCAAATATCATGACCCTCTTCCAGGGAGATATTCGTAAGAACACTTTATCACCCACTCCAAAATCTAAGTATTTTCTTCGGTTGTCAGAACAACTTTTTTGTCGGCTCTGAGCTACTCTAATGTGTTGTTGAATAGATCTGACCTTTTCTGCCATCTCATCAACAAGATCAGGTCATAATAGCTTTTTTCCCCAACTTCATCCCAGCAAGTTGGAGTCCTGCATTTCTTTCCAAAGAGAGCTTCATAAGGATCCATCTGAATACTTGATTGAAAGATATTATTATAAAAAAATTCCACCAAATGTAGGTATTGATCCCAACCACCTTTTAAATCCATAGAGCAAGCTCTCAACATATCTTCTAGAGTTTGAATTGTCCTCTCAGACTGACCGTCTGTTTGAGGATGATAAACAGTGCTGAAACTCAACTTTGTATCCATAGTATGCTGAAGACTTCTCCAGAACATCGAGATAAACCTCAGATCCCGATCAGATATAATGGAAAGTGGTACTCAATGAAATCTTAACACATCCTTTACATATATCCTAGCAAGATGATCTATAGAGAAATCCTCTCTAATAGCAATGAAGTGTGCAGACTTTGTAAGATTATCAACTATGACCCAGAGAGAATTATTGCCTTTAGATGTTTTAGGAAGTCCAGTGAAAAAGTTCATAGTGATGTTTTCCCATTTCCATTCTGGTATGGGTAATGGTTGTAACATCCCCTTAGACTTCTATCCCTCAGCTTTAACTTGCTGACAAACCAAGCATCAAGAGACATATTCAGCAACATCTCTTTTCATGCCATCCCACCAGAAGTACTCTTTCAGGTCCCTATACATCTTCTTGATTCCAGGATGAATAGAGAATGAAGAACTATGAGCCTCATCCAGCAGCTCCTTCTTTAATTCGGGGATTGGAGGAACGCAAACCCGATTCTAGAACATTATTATCCCATCATAATCAAGGTTGAATTCAAGAACATTTCTCACCTTCTTTTTTAGCTCGACATATTCTTTCTGTGCATCTTTAATCTTCACATGTATATATGTTTGAACATTCATTTGAGAAAGATACGATTTTCCCCTTTCATTATAATTCTATGATCCATCCTTTGTAAATCCATTAATATTAGATCTTTTGTGATCCTCATCATGGATATGCTATCATGGTCTTGTTGACTTAATGCATCTGCCACCTTGTTTGCTTTCCCAGGATGGTAATGAATTGAGCAGTCGTAATCCTTAATAAGCTCCAACCATCTTCTTTGGCGCATATTCAGCTCCTTTTGTGTGAAAATATACATTACACTTTTATGATCAGCATAAATGTCACACCTTTCTCCATAAAGATAATGCCTAAAATTTTTAATGGAAAGATTACCGAAGGTAACTCCAAATAATGAGTTAGGTAATTTTGCTCATGGATTTTCAACTGTTGTGAGGCATAAGATATCACCATATCATTTTTCATAAGAACACACCCTAATCCCTTCTTGGATGCATCACTGTAGATCACAAACCATTCTTCACTACAAGGCAGTGTGAGTATAGGTTCACTGGATAACCTTCTTTTCAACTCCTTGAAATTCTCTTCACATTCCATTGTCCAAAAAAAACATAACTCCTTTCTGAGTCAACATGGTGAGTGGATTAGATACTCGTGAAAAAGATTTCACAAAACGTCGATAATATCCAGCCAAACCAAGAAAACTTCAGATCTCGGTTACTGTTGTTGGTCTCATCCATAATTTGATAACCTCTGTTTTCACTGGATCCACAGATATCCCCTCTTTTGAGATTATGTGACCCAAAAATGCAACTTTTTGAAGCCAAAATTCACACTTAGTAAATTTGGCATAAAGCTTCTCCTTTCTTAGGGTATTTAATAATATTCTCAAGTGATCTTCATGTTCTTCATTTCTCTTTGAATAGACAAGAATATCATCTATAAAGACTACCACAAACTGATCAAGATAGTCTCTAAAGACTCTATTCATCAGATCCCTGAAGATAGTAGGGGCATTAGTAAGACCAAATGGCATCACAATAAATTCATAGTGTCCATAACTTGTACGGAAATCCGTCTTTGGTATACCCTCCATTTTGACCCTTAACTGATGATACCCTGAACGGAGATCAATCTTGGAAAAGTATTGAGCTCCATGTAGTTGGTCAAATAGGTCATCAATGTGTGGGAGAGGATATTTGTTCTTGATAGTGATCTTGTTAAGTTCTAGATAATCAATGCAGAGTCTCGTTGATCCGTCTTTCTTCTTAACAAACAGAACAGGTGCTCCCCAAGGTGACACACTAGGGTGTATGAATTCTTTATCAACATTCTCTTGGAGTTTCTTCTTTTATTATGCAACTCAATTGGGGGCATTCTATAAGGTGTCGTTGAAATAGGTGAAGCACCCGGTACAAGTTATATTGAAAACTCTACTTCACGATTTGGTGGAAGACCATGAAATTCATCCTGAAAGACATCATCAAACTCCTGTAAAATGGGAATATTCATAATCATGAGTTTCATTCCAACCATTTGAGATAAATAACCCTCATTTAGAGGAATGAAGACCCATAAGATAGATGAAATTTCCACTGGAAGGTCATGTTCATCCTTGCATCGATGGGCGATCATAGATTGATCTGGAATATGAAATGTGACTTACCTTCTTTGGAAATTGATATGAGCTCCATATAAATAAAACCAATCCATGCCAAGAATCACATAAATTCCAATATAGGAAGGATTACAGGATTTGTAGGAAGCACTTTCCCACAAACTTCAATTGGAGAAGAATTGTAATCTCCTGATGCGACATTTGTGCCATTAGGAGTTGTCACATCCAACTCAACATCTAATTGTTGAGGTAATACGACGATACACATAGAAAATTATTCATAAATAAAACAGTGGGTGGATCCAGATTCAAATAAAATATTTTCTACTTTAGAGTGGATGGTAAGTGTACCTCCTCCCACTTCGTTGTCGTACTCCACATCGCTGATAGTAATTGCATTTGACTTTCCTTTGTCTTTGGCCTTAAGAGTTTTTTAACGTCGATCATCAACATCAAACCTTGGATTTGGGCATTGATTGGAATAATGCCCCATCTCCTTGCACTTGAAACATTGAAGTGTAGTAGGATCATTCTATGTATCCCTTCATTTGTTTGCATCATTAGACATCTTCTTCCCATTATTTTGACATTCAATTGCCTGCTGACCTTCTTTTCCACACTTATAACATTTTCTTGTCCCCTTAAGACAATTTCTTCCATGTTTGTTTCCACCCTTTGAGCATAACGAAAAACTCATCTTCTTTTCAGTGTGGTCTTTAGATTTTTCTTTGAATTCCATTTTCCTCTTCATATCAAACCCATGTGACTGATGGGTTACACCAATCATCATCTCAACCTTGAGAGCACATCGAACAATTTCCTCATAGCTATTGAAGTCCCTTATGGCCAATGACCATCGAAGACTTGGTTTTAAGCCACTAAAAAATCGATCAATCTTACTCTCAGGTTGGATTATAATTCCGGAAGCGTACCTTGCAAATCTTGTAAAATTTTCTTCGTAGGTACCAACAGATTCGTCATTCTTTTTCTCCAGTTCAAGAAACTCCTTCTCCATCATTGTTATAAGAATATGAGGGAAATACTTATTTAATAATAAGTTCTTGAACTCATCCAATTCACTGGACTCAATTTCATCCCTTTTCCCCGTATTCTTAATAAGATTCCACCATTGATAAGAATCACCTTCCAAATGATACACTGCAAAAATGACATTATCATGTTCAGAACATTGAAGAACTGAAAATATATTTTCAATGGTAGTGATCCATTGTTCAGCCACTATTAGATCAGAAGACCCTTTGAATGAAGGTGGACACAGCCTCATGAAGGATTCAACAGAATGTTTCTCCTTCCTTTTCTCATTTGGAAGTCCTGCATGATTCATAGCTTGAGAAAGTTTTTTAATCATGTCTACAAGAATTTTCAATCCAGCTCCCATAACTATTGGTTTCTCAGGGGGACAATCATTGCATTGCCCGTCACATTGTGCATTAACACAATTCCTTCGGGTTCCAGCCATTGACTAAAACCAAGAATAATAGTGTGAGCAACACTAATTATAATAAGAAAACCACATAATCAAAAATAAAATTTTCCACTTAAGGTCCTATCATAGGTTGTTCATGGGCATTTATAAAACACTAAGATTGTGTTCTATGCTTAGACATATCCTTAGGTTTCTTACTAAAGATTTCACATCCTAGTTTCCAAAGGTTGACTATACCTTTCCTCTGATACCAACTATAACAAACCATACTTTACATACATGGTTAATACTTCAAAATTGAAGCATACGTATTACAACATATATCAAAACCATGAAAGGACCGTATAGGTATAGTGTCTTTAGAAACTAGGAATGATAAAAAACCGGTTCATAAAGCATCTACACTATCTCCCATTTATTTCATCATATATATAGTCCCTTTTGAAATATCTTACTTAATAACCTTCTTCCCGACCTGGGGAAAGAAAACATAAAAAAGGGTGAGCTCAAATGCTCAGTAAGGGTAAACAAAAGAAATATCAATCACATCATATTCCTAAGAACATAACATTTTGGAAATCTAACCCTGCAAAAGAGATCATAATTTCATAACATGGGATAAATCATGGTAGTGAAATGTAATCACAATAATCATAACATAAAACATGAAGATTTGTGGAATACACACATAATCATATAGAATCATTTCTTATTAGTCAAGAGTCATTTCCAAGACTATCTTAGTGGACAAAGTCTATTTCTGAACCGAGTTCATTCCTCGTTTCAGTCCTATTTCACTGAACCGGTTTAACCTGCCATTCCAGCCATGTCTATCTCATGAGATATTAAATATTTACCCAATGAATTTGAGGGAGATATAGGTCCCACCAATCTCATAATGATATCATTCTTATGTCTTCCACAAAATCATAAACCATACATCATATCATAACCCATGTAATAAAAATGGAATTCTTAAACATCGTGACATCATAAAACAATTAATATAAGATAAAGGAATTCATTAAAATAATTCAATCACAACATAATGAAATCAATCTAATAATAAGGATAGAAACATAACCCTTTATTATCTTAGATGGAAAATAATTTTGATAAAACACTTGAACTCCATTCTTGTGGAAAATATCCATTCTCCATCACAAACACTTTTCCTTTCTTAACATGTCATACAATTCTAAAATAAAAGAAGTTGATTAAAAATAAACCTGAAAAATTGTAAAGAAAGCTTCTTGGAAATAATGTTTTAAAATTCCATTCATGTCGTATAAGTTAAAAAAACATTCTTATTGTACTTTTCTTGAAAAAGTCAAAAAGTACCTCGTACGAAAACCAACAAAAGATTCCTTTCATATCTTTTACTAAAAACTCACCGAAGGGTAAAATTGGATTTAAACAATTGTAGGTGGATGGAAATAATATTACATATTGATGAAACATGGATGTGGATGATAAATATTCCCCAGTAAATTCTGAAGTATAAACAATATCAGATAAAAATGAGATTGTGAGATTTTCCCTTACCTTAAGTCTGATTTGCTTCGTAAGTGTCCGAAACTCCTGTATAATGATATAAATAATGTTACTGACATATTCCAGAATCATACTTATTGTTATGATATCATATATGGTCATATTCTTAGCTTTTTATTAGTAATATTTCATTACTACTTGTTATTCGGGTGTTTATTATTCTTTTTGTTCTTGTGTGTGTTTTGTCGAATAAATTCTTATTCTTATGTTTAGGTTATGGATACCTCATTTCCAGAATGGTATTATTGTACTATATATCATATTTATTCATTCAATTCATTTATATAATCATTATGCAATTAAGATCATGTAGAATGAATCACATCACATCATAGAGATAGTATTCCGTACGTACGCACGAGCGATGATATTGTTCCCATGATCGTGGAATTGTATTGGAGTGTATGTATAATATTTCAGAATCAATAAAATTTTTAAATAATCATATATAGTTATTTATTTTCACCATTATACCCATCAATGTAAGGTGGTGATGGAAAATAGATTACACCATGGCATGGAGACGGTATTCTGTACGTACGCACACGCGGTGATTTTGTTTTCCATAGGATGGATAGATGGTGAAATAGGGTTGTTTCACACTTATAATAACATATCAGAATATTAGTGATACTGATGTTATTAATTTATAATGAAACAACTAAAGAATAAGAAGTGGAAGATGAAATGAAGTTGAAAGAATCGGCAACAGACATTACCTATTCTTTGAAGCCCCTCTTTGAGACCTCCTCTTAGGGCACTAAAATTGGTATTTGAAGGAGACCAGGACCTCTTAGATGTTTCTAGGGAAGTGGGTAAGTGAAATGGGCAGGGTTGGGCTGAGCTTTAAGGCTCAAATTGGTGTGAGTAGGAGAGGGAGGAGGTGTCCTTTTATAAGGGAGGAGAGGGGTACCATTGGAAATATAAGAAATATTAGTTTATATTAAATCCCAACCCCACATAAAAACTTCAAAAATAACTCATATTAGAATATTAGATGAGATAGGGTTGTAATCTCATCATCCAATAAAATTTATACATGTTAGGAATTTATTTTAATCATTATCAACTTGATTTATCCTTATTTATCAATTTAAATTTTTTGTGGTAATATGATTCTAAATTTTAAAGTATTATAAATAATTACATATGTGTTGTGAATTTTCTATAATTTGACACTTTATGACATTTTAGACCATATAATTTTTAATTTATAATTTTTAAATATTTGTTTGATTTTTAAACAATTTTATAATATGTTATTTTTATAAAATAACTATAGTTTCAATTTTGACACTATTCATTTATTTGAATTGAAATAAAATATATACAGAAGAAATGTTCAAAATAAAAGGTTTAATAGATTCATAAAATGTCATATTTATCTAGAAAATTAGGGGAGCACATTAAATAGTTCATATAATATTTATTTTAATATCTTTAAAACCATTTATTTGATATTTTAATTAATAAAATAATTTCAACATCACTATTGTGTCATAATTAATGATGATTATTTAGTCCCTAAAAATTATAAATAAATTCCTATGATATAGATAATTTTATTAGCGTTATGTAGACCATTCATTTTTGATGTTTCATTAAGTTTATCACTAAATTAAAATTATTATACTTATAAGATTTATGAAAGTGACATGTTGTCACATTCTTTGGTTTTAATAATAATTAAAAAAATTTCATTGAAAAAAAGTCCATTAAATGAATCAAATCCGACCCTTAGGTGATATGGGTCGACTTTTAGTCATCCAATAGGATTTTCATAGGTGTTAGGGTAAAATTATAATCTTATATTTACCCTTAATTACATGATTTATCTTTAACTATGGTAAATAAAATTTACAATAGTTACTATTCATAATGCCCAAAAATAAAAAGTAGCCTATTAACATAATTTGGACCCACTAATTCCAAATATGGAATCCATTTTCCAAAATTCAAAACACATTAGTTGAAGTAATAAATTTAAAATTATTCCCGTTGTTAAGAAAATGGGTTTTAGAAGTTAAAACATTTCCAAAGATTGAAATGTTTTTACCTATGAATTCAAAGTGAAATTAATGATAATTACATACATTATATTAAATGGTAAAAATATATTATATTTATACTTTAAAACCATTCAATATTATAATGTAACCATATAAATTATCTCAATGAAAAAAAATATATTTTAATTTAAAATTAGCATATTTTTACTATTCATCAAAAATATGAAAGTTATAAGAAAAATATCAAAAATTTATCCAAAGTAAATTTTTATATCCTGATTCAAGAGAAGAATTTTATTTTTTCAAATTGAACTTATAAATATGTCAAAAAAAAACGATTTAATGTGGGTGTCCCATCAAAAGACGGCAAAACTTCATTTTACTGAAAAATACTTATTTTACCCGAAAAAAATATTTTGTTCTCTTACCATGTTCAAGAAAATGTGTAAGATGAATAATAATGTTATAAAATTCAAAATTTAGTTAATACTATTCATAACGTCTAGTCCATAATAAAATATCGTTGTTTAGTGAAACCCGGTATTGCGTACTTCAAACGCTATCAAGGAAGGCCGCGATTACGTGTAATGCAAGCCAAGTCCGTATTGTGTGCTGTAAAAGATTCCCTTGGTGTTGCGTATAACATAAAAAAATATTTCTCTTAAAATCTCAGGGTGTTACATGTCATGTCATTGATGGTTATGTTCATGTATTGGGTCTTGTACATGCCTTGTACATTGGGCCTATGATGTTAGGGTTTCTATTCAACCCTTAAATGGGGTATTATCCAAAACTAATTTAAATGAAGGCCTTCGGGCCTTTCTGGAATCAAGATTATCATCATCATCATGATTATTATTATCATGATGATTATTAGTATCATCATGATTGTTATCTTCATCATCATGATTGTCATCATCATCCTAAATATAAAGATCATCATTTTTATTATTTTGATTATTATTATTATTATTATTATCAATGTCATTATCATTATGATTATGACAATGATTATTATTAATATGCGTACAATCCCAATCTTATTTAGAGTTACCTTGTGGTTGAATACTAGTAATTTTCAAGCTTATTTGAGTATATTTGTTTTATGTTATGACATGGGGTGTGTTTGAGTGGAGTTTTTATGTGTTATTCTAGAAAAAGTGTATATGCATGGTTGGTGCATGGTTTGGGTATACCGTGAATCAAACTCAGCTAACCTTGTGAATCAAGGGAGAGATTTTTGCCGAATTGGCACATGTTTTGAGATATTTTGTGCCTAAACCCCGGAAACCATATGAACCATGATAGTGATTTCTGCACGGATGGCGCATAGTTTTTATAACTATGATCCCCTACCCAGAAAACCATGCATGAAGTTATTAATCACCCAAGAAATTATTTTAAAATACCTTGAACCCTTGAGACACCTCTTATTTTTCCTTGTCACATGACTAATGTTTTTTTTAAAATACGAATATTTCTAGATGGGTTCTAATTCCATATTACATAAGTTCTTCCAGAATGAAAGCCCGAATAAATTATCCTCTCTTCTCTTGGTAAGGGGATCTCATTGAAATTCATATAGCATAAAATCTTATAACTTCATTGACCATTTGAAGGAATATATCCTATGTATCTTTAAATAAAGGGGTATTTTGTGAGATCTAGAACTATGAATGTAGATCTAGATCTATAATGATATGATCTTGATGTCATTTATCTTCATTTAGGGATTTAGATTCGGAATTACAATCTAAATTGTGGTGCATCTCAGATTTAGAGGATTAATGTTGATCTAACATCTATTAACTAATTGAGGTAGGTGGTCTAAAATCCATTTCCCATAGTCGTGGGTTTGATATGAATATGAAAAATTATATGAATTACTAGAATCCTTTATTAATTGGTTTTTCATAAATTGGGTTATTTCGGTTCACCACTTGGTTTATCAACGTAATGTAGAATTAAATGATTATTCTTGTAATTAATAATGAGACTATTGTGATTTCTAATTAGGTAATTAATTTTATAAATTGGTTTCAAGATTTTGGGATTTAAATTTAGATTATTAATCAGGGGATTAATTATGTTATATCTAATTGGTTATCTTGAGATAATTAATTGTAAATTTTTTATGTTCATTTAGATTATGGTCTACATTAATAATTGTGGGATTAATTATTAAGTATTTAGATTTAGAATGAGATAATTAATTATATAAAATTAGTTATAGGATATACATTTTGATATTTATGTTTAATTTTTGAATTAATTAATGGGATTTAGTCATTTAGTAATTATTATGTTAAAAAATGAATTTAATTTATTTAACTAAATATTGTTTATTAATTTAATTGATATGGAAAATTAATTATGTATTTACTATTCTTGAGTGAATGGGAACATGGTCAATCTATTGAGGAATAAGCATGGTAGCACAGTCATCTTACTAATGTGTAATGGGAATGGGAAAATGGTCATTCTATTAAGGAGTAATCATAGTAAGATAGTCATGTTACTTTCATTTGTGATAATTGTTACATTAGAAATATGGCTTAGAAATCTGAAATTAATCAACCGAAATAATGGAAATCTGAGTTATGGCATCACACAAGAATATTTCAAACTATGACATGAGTCGATTTAGAATCTATGATATCATAAAAACTTTTACTGCTTCAGTATCCGAAAAGAATTCTGTTTTAAGATATGATATTTTCTAGGGAACACATCAGGCTCCAGTTTGTTATTATATTAGTATTGAGGTATGGGTATCCCCATGAACCCTGTAGTAAGTATGAATAAATAAATAATAAATGATAAAAAGATAACTATTTATTTATACATTGCTTATTTAATTATTGAACTACATACACTATATTTTTAGTGGATTTATTTTATATAATATCAGTGGTGGCCTATAGAGTTTCACTCACACCCTATTCAGGTAGAATAAAAGGAACTCGAATAGATTATATTATTATAGGACTAGATAATATCAATGTCTGTTGGATGAATTGCCGAGTTGGGATGGATATTGGATTAAGGGAATAGATTGGTGTTGTAACCATCTTGGGGAGTATTAATTTCTTTAAATTCTATTTCATTACAATAACATGACACTTATATTGGAATTGGATGATATAACTTTTTGACGAGTATTTTATTTCTAGTTTTATAATTCAGTGTCCTATGTAATGATTCGGTAATATATGGTTCAGTTTTTTATTATTTATTTCCACTGGTGTCTTACTCTGATAAATGAGGATATATTCTCCCCATGAATGAATTCCTAGACCGTCACTACTAGTTAGCATCATCTATCATTGATGGAGGTGTACATGAGGTAATGCAGTGAACCTGCTTCGGGATTTTTCGTGTTGTACCCGGGTTAGGACATTACAAATGGTATTTGAGGTCCTGTTTCCATTAGTCTTATTTTATCTTACTATTTTTAGAAATTTATATAAGATACTATAAATATTCAGGGCTTAGTAATGATCAACGTTCATGCGATTGGAAAACCAATGTATGGTGGGAATCCCAAGTACTCCGGGTGGGATTTTGGTTTTTGTTGTTTATGGTATTAGTTGTATATTATTTCACCTTGGGTGACTCACATGTAGTGTGATATGATTAATATTTTTTAGAATTTTTGATTATTGATTATTGGTCAAGAATGGAATGATCATTTATTCAACATGAATTATTATAGGAACTCTGGTTTATTGTGTGACATGCATCATATTAGGCTCACACGAGTTAACGGGTTTTTGGTAAGTTGTTAAACATGACCTTTTTTAAATGTTTGTGAGATTAAAATGATTATTGGTACCTCAAATGAATAGAAATAACATTTAAAATATATTTATAATGTGAATAATTGGGTGTCTAAATGAGAAACAAGATAATGATAGTGTTTTTACCCTTCTTAACCAAAACATGGGAGTATCATGGTTAAGAGTAATGTTGTGGCCTCCGTTTGGACCGTGTGGAAAGGTTTTTGGGAATAGACATTTTTTAAACTACTGTGGTAATTTCCAATTGAGTAAATTTATAAGGTTGTGTTATGAGACCTAATATGTGTGTTGGACACATAGATAGTATGCCTCCACGATTCTTGTTGAGGGGATGACTGAGGGTTATGGTTGGGAATGGTCCTCCAGTTAGGGAACATGAGGCACGAATGGTGCCAGCTAAATATGAAAGTGATAATTTTTGGGATAGATGTGCCATTTTCAAGCCATTCAGAAAAATATACCGATGGTGGGTTGTGAAAAGTATGTCGATGTTGACAAGGGAGTTTTACTTGCAGTACCCTCTGATATTTACTAGAGTGGCTAGACCAAAGAGAGATGAATTATGGGTTGTGTCTACTAAGACAATATATGACCATTTTGATACTTTAGATGAGAAGAGGGTCATGTTGGATTCTTATATTCCATGGGGATTAGCAATGCACTATTGGATCATTCAAGCACGAACTGGAAAAACTGACAGTATGTTATGGAAGGACATCATGGAGAGGTTATTTGGTTAAATTTTATCCATTGATGCTAAGACATGGGAATGTTACTGATTTCATTCATCTGAAAAAGGGGAGTGTGTCAATGATGGACAATTCTGGACTCTACACATATCTACAAAGATTTTTCCCAACATTATTAGGAGATAAGGAAGCTATGGATAAACATTTTCAGGATGTACATAAGTGTGAGATTATGTATTTGGGTAATATCATCAGACTGAAGAAGTTTATGAATTTGTAGGATCATGCACTGATAGTTGAAGGGAACCTAGGGTAGGCTTCCCAAGCTGGACAAGTAGTTGTTATTGGATGATCAGGAGGTGTGAATTCCAAGATAGAGAAGCATCAATATAATAACTATAGCTATGCTACTGGGAAGCAGATTAAATAGATAGGAGGGTCACTTGGATAGGCCCTTACTACTGTAATCTATCATCAATGTGGTAGGTCAGGACACAATCATCAAAACTATTCCCAAACACTATTAGAGTGTCTATATTTCAGTAAAATAGGACATCTAAATATATTATGTAGGTTGCAATGAAAAACTAGTAAAAAAGGATTTGATGGGTGGAGTCATATAGTAAGAATAAAATATTCTACACCACATCGAGTTGGAAGCTAGATTTCTACTAGATAAGGTAGTAAGGGTGGTGGAAGTGGTTCTTCTGGACCGAATCACCCATATCTGTAATGTCTCAGATTTTCTATACATTATTCTTAAAAATAAAGGGAATTATTTCAAGACAAATCTTCAAGACAACGTGCAGTTCCGAGGCCCGATGAGCCCGGAACAAATGTTTGAATTTAATAAAATTACTAAATAACGCTCACAACAGGTTTTCCTGAAATAAATATGATATCTCCCAAATAGGTGCTCGAATCAGAAATCTGAGGGAATAGATGAGTTCAGAAAAGTGATTTACCTTAGGCGAGGCCTAACATCAGTCGGGGCAGGTTGGTGGTGAAATCCGGTTGTTTGAAAAAAGAGTAATAATTTTTTTTATTAAAAATATTTTATTCTGCTGTGAAATCTTTTAAATCTGCTGCAATGAATATCTCTTATCCTTTTAAATAATGGCATGTACAGGTATCTAGGGTTACAATCCTCATAACCCTAAAACCCTTGGTGACTCTGGAATGCTCTGGAGAAAAACTCCCAACATGGAAACAGTGTTCTTGATGAGCTTCATCGGTGACGATGACACAAAGACTATATCTTCACCAAAAAATGTCATGAATCCAGGTAGGGCGTTTGATCTCTTTGTGAATTGTTTATCATTCTTGATTCTTATGATGAACTCGGACTAATCGACGAACAGATTAGCCCGCGGATCGATCGTATTTTGTGGGATGGTCTTTTGCAGGGATTTTGGGGATTTTGATTATTGAGTTATTTTGGTTCTTTATCTTATAATGGTGACCAACCATGATCTACATGTACATCGATCGAAGTTCGTCCCTCTCGATTTGTGGTGCCTTTCTTCCCCGATTTCTCGCGTTCTTCATGTGCGTTATACGGGTTCTTCATGGGGATATGAACAAAGGATCGTTGCACATTTATTGTGTGATGTAACGACCTCAAATTGAAGATCTAGAATTGCTAAAACATTAAATAGGTGCGAATACGGTGGTGAAGGATGTATCGAAGCGAATCGGATGATATCGTCCTTCGAACGATTTCCGAACGGATTGCTAGAATCATATTTTAGAGCTGATCATAGGCCTGAAACCCACGGATTCAGCATCACAACGATGAAGAGACCCATGATCTTGAATTTCATGGCAAACAGACTAGAGAAACGTGATCTGGAGAATTGGTCGAGGCGCGAGGAGGAAGACAACACATCTGTAAATTTCTTAACTACAAAACATGTAGAATGGTCTACACAGTGTGTGTTCGTCGAATAAAAACCTGGTATGTACTCTAGTAGTACACGGACACGGGTTGGGTACACGGCCAAGGACACGACATTTACACCCCTCCCCGGCCAGACCTGACAACATACACGGGATACCCCGTGTGCAGGTACACGGGTAGGCGACACAGACAAGGACATAAACCATGTATGGGCACATGGCTAGCGTACATAGAGCGAGCCCCTGGTTCTCAGACATAGCCGGTGATTCTTCTGCACTTCATGTATTTACTTTCTATTCGACAAGCCAAATTACACATGTCGTTTACACGGGCAGGACTCAGAGTCAAGGAACACGACGTGTGTTTCTTCTACACGCCGTGTAGTTGAGTTTTGCACAGCATGAATGGATGACATGGGCCGTTTACACGGACAGTACCTGGGGTCAAGGAACACGGTGTGTAACCATACTATAGGTCGTGTAACCAATTATTCATGTCTTGAGCTAGTTTCCTTCTGTGACTTGAACTGCTTTCCTTAGGGTTCATCCCCTTGGTCTTTCTCCTGACGGTTCCTGGTATCATTTCCTATATACAGGAGTATGATCCCTTCACCAGGAATTCCTGAATAGAGTTGGTGGAATCCCCTCTGTGAGACTATGATATGGATCCTCTATTCATCCCTGGAACAATAGGTAGAGTTCTTGGTATCAACATGACCAATATTACCCGGGCGCCGATCCTTTACATAGCGGATTATCTCAGACAGAGTTGTTGGAATCACCCCATGACATGGTTTTAATCCTCCTATGAGAATCATGTTCTCAAAGTACATGTGGAGTTTGTTCTCTCAGAACGAGTACTTCATACCTCTGTCTCTTCAGACCTAGGAGTGTGTTCTACCTGTTAGATGCTTAGTGGAATCTTCGATTTAGATCTAGTGGTGGTTTCACAATGGTCGTTGTGTATGAGTATATCTAGATATTCATGTTCTATTTTCCATAAACATATATTGTGTAGAGATGAATGTACCTTTCTTTTTTTGTATTTCCCTTGTTGTTTTTCCTTAGTGGTTTCGGGGTGTCCTACTGGGTATTGTTATACTCACCCCTACATGGGCATCGCCCACACACGTCATGTCTTGTGCATAAGAGAGAGCCATTGACAGGATTCTAGGAGGACCAGGACCGGATGGTACTCAGTGAGATCAGACAGGCCGAGTTGTGTTCCTACGTCTACAGTCTGCATTCCCAGTACCTTTCATTACAGGTTGAACATTGTTACAGACTCTTTTTTTGGTGGGCTTGTACATTTGGACTAGGGTTTTACATTCTTTTACTTTAATCTTCCTTTGGTACTATATTGGTTGGGTTTTAGTGTATGCAAGCATCTTTTCCTTTTAGCAGTATTTAATTTTCAGCTTTTTGGGCTTGGAGATGCGGGTGCATGCGTACAGGTTTATAGGCATGTCCTCCCATGATAGTAGCATGCCTACTCGGTGCTAGTCACCAGCCCCTGGCCTATTGGAGGCTGGCTTGGGGAGTTGTGGCTCAGGCCCCACTATTAAGGGTCATGATAGAGTGGTGTTAGAGGTGTTCAGTTCTACCTTAGGACCGAGAGTCTGTGAGTTGGTTTGGGGTAACAGTGCTAAGTGTTTGGAGTTCTGTTTTTAGGCCAGGGAGACCAGTGTAGGTGCGGGAAACCGACGTATCCATACACCAGGTCTCTGTTAACATTATTTTTGACTCGAAACCTGAGAACACTAGTTGTAGGAGGAAATAATGGTACATGGATCATATAGGAATGGGTTGTGGTTTCCATGTCCTTCTTGATTCAGCTCTCCAGATATACTCACTGACTGAGATACATCGTGTTTCTTCACAGGATGCCTCCGTGACGCGCACCCGCTAGGATCCTGCAGCTAGATCATGAGGATGACCCCCTCAGTGATAAAGCTTTGATTCAGGGGCCAGATCCCCTAGTTTTACCATCGGGTGGTGTGTCAGTTATCCCACCACCTATAAATCAGTGTTTAGTGCATGTTGTACCAGTGGAGGAGGAGCGTAGGCCAGGCACACTCCATGAGTTTCATAGATAGAGACCCCTCAGGTTTCTAGGGGAGCCTAACCCTCAGACAGTAGAGGACTAACTTGAGGCAGTGACTAGAGTCTTCCATTTGGCCAGGACACTAACAGACCATATGGTGATCCTAGCAGCGAGCCTTCTGCAGGGCTCGGCAGGACGATGCTGGATTTTGTTTATTCATACTCACGATGAGGCAACTCTTGCATGGTCAGACTTTGAGCATCTATTCAGAGATGAGTTTTCACCGGTTACCCTGAGAGAAGAACGTATACAGGAGCTTCTTCAGCTCTATCAGGGAACCATGACGGTGGCAGACTATTCATCAAGGTTTACCGACCTCTTGCGGTACTTGATGGATATGGTCAGAGATCAGTACTTCAGAGCTTGAACATTTGAGCGGTGCCTGTTCAGAGATATCCAATCTAGAATCATCCCTATGAGCATTCCTACTTATGCTGGGTTGATCCAGTGGGATTTGGTGGTCAAGAGCTTCGTGGCAGAGCCGAGACAGTCGATAGTTGTCAGTAGTGGGCGAGCTGGAGAAGAGACCTCGGCAGCCGAGAGCCGACGCCAGGGATCCAGGCATGGGAGACGTTTTCAGAGGAGATCCCAGGACAAGGGATCTATCGTAGAGGGTTGGTAGGGCACATACAGCCAGCCTCGAGTGAGGTGGTTCTACTCATGTTAAGGAAGGGGACAACTCGCTCCAGAATGTCCGAACCACCGTACTGTATAAATGGGAGCAGTGGATGGACCACCGAGGCAGAGGCAATGTGTGGAGCAGATAGATCCGAGGGGTGGAAGATGTGGTAGGGAAGTTGGGAGAGTAGCTGGAGGTGGTAAGCGTTTTTACCTTTTACCACCACCACCCCCAGGAGGTCCACCCTAGGCTCAGGGAGCTGGCGGACAGAGGTAGGGACAATTGTAGGTGGCAGAGGCTTATGTCCCAGGTACTACTGGAATTATTAGAGGTACAATCTCTGTCTTTTCTACATTGGCATCCATACTGATAGTCACAGGATCTAGTCATTTATTTATGGCTGCTTATCTTGTTCGATACATTGAGATTCCAGTTGAGTCGTTGACTCGACCCTTATGCTTTGAAACACCGACTTGAGAAGATTCAGAGATCCCACACCTTTTTAGATAGTGTGACCTGACCCTTGGAGGAGAGAGTTTCAGTAGAGCCTCATGGTGGTAGCATCAAGGCCTTACAATGGCATTCTTGGTATGGATTGTCTATCCACAGTTCATGCCCAGATTGACTATTTTAGGAGAAGGATGCGGTGTGTCTGCAGTGATGGAATGAGGTTCCTTTTTGTTGGTGAAACAGATATCTAGGCAACATAGGATTGACTCGTTCATAGGTGGGCACAACCGATATCACATCAGTTTGCTAGCCTAGCCCTTGGAACAACAGATAAATGTTACGAGTTTCAGTTTCCAGCAGTAGTGGCTGAGTATGAGGACGTCTTTCCATAGGATGTCCCAAGACTACCTCCCCATTGGGAGATAGATTTCAACATTGAGTTGTAACCCAGGACGACACCGATATCATCATTAGCATATCAGATGGCTCCTGAAAAGCTTCGTGAGCTGAGAGAGCAGCTGGAAGATTTGCAGAAGAAGGGATTTGTGAGACCCAGCGATTCACCCAGGGCGGCCCCAGTGCTGTTTTCCAAGAAGGCAGACAGGAGCTTGAGGCTATGTGTGGATTACCGGTGCTTGAATCAGGTAACCATGAAGAACAGGTATCCACTACTGTGGATCAATGACCTCTTTGACTAGTTGAAAGGGGAATGATGTTTATCAAAGGTTGATCTACGATCATGCTATCACAAGTTGCGAGTAAGGGATGTGGATGTACCAAAGATGGAATTCAGATGTCGCTACGGTCACTATGAGTACTTGGTGATGCCCTTTGGCGTGCCGAACGCCCCGACAGTGTTCATGGGACTCATGAACCGGACCATTCAGATCTATCTAGATCGGTTCGTAGTGGTCTTCATCGATGACAGCCTTGTGTACTCTGCGTCTGAGGAGGAGAATGCGGGAAACCTAAGGATGGTTCTAGACACACTCTGAGAGAACCAGTTGTATGAGAAACTCTTTAAGTGCCAGTTATGGATAATGGAGGTCCACTTTCTTGGACACATTATCTCAACTGATGGTGTAGTAGTGGACCCATCCAAGGTAGAGGTAGTGTTGGCATGGAAGCCACCCCAGAGCGTGGCGGAGGTGCAAAGTTTCCTTGGGTTGGAAGGCTAATATCGGAGATTTATTCTTGATTTCTCCAGGATTTCATCACCCATGATAGCTTTGAACCGAAAGGTGCAACCTTTCGTGGGGACCAAGGGATTCCACTAGGATTTCTAGTAGTTGAGACAGAGTCTAAAGAGAGCCTCCATCTTGAGATTACCGAAGGAGGGTGTTGAGTACATGGTGTTCTGCGACGCATCAGGAACCGTACTTGGTTGTGTCCTCATGTAGAGGAAAGTGGTGATTGCCTATGGCTCACGTCAGTTGAGGCCACACAAGAAGAACTATGAGACCCATGATCTTGAGTTGGAAGCGGTAGTCACTGTATTGAAGATGTGGTGGCACAACCTAAGGGACAAGCGGTTTACAGTCTACTCTGATCACAAGAGTCTAAGATATATATTTTCTTAGAATGATCTTAATTTGAGACAAAGAAGATGGCTTGAGTTCCTCTAGGATTACGACATTGAGATCATTTACACACCTAGGAAGGGGAATGTTGTGGATGATGCTCTCAGCATGAAATCCAGTTTGCAGTTGCTGGATGAGGCGATAAGATAGTTATCCTCCTTAAATTTATCCTTTGTGGAATTGGATGAGAGAGCTTGCTTTCATTTTATGGTTTTTACCCCTCCACTCTTGCAGCGAGTCAAGAAAGAACTGCTCGAGGAAGCTAGATGTGAAACTCTACGTGCTCATATATCCGTGGGTGATGTTGCTGATGGATATTGAATAGTTTTGGAGCATGTTGTTCTTTTTAGAGGGTGTATAGTAGTACCAGTGATGTTACAAGAGGAAGTTCTGAGGGAGTTCCAAACATTTCCTTCAGCAGTGAATCCAGGTGTGGAAAAGATGTACCAGGACATCCGACATTTGTTTTGGTGGCCAGGAATGAAGAATAGTGTGGCAGAGTTTGTTTCTCGGTGTCTTACTTTTCAGAAAGTAAAGGATGAGCACCAGGGGCCAGCAGGGTTGACTCAGCCCTTTGAGGTGGCAGAGTGGAAGTTGGACGGGATATCCATGGACTTCGTGACGGGTTTACCACATAAATCCAGGGGACACAATTCCATATGAGTGATCATTGATCGACACACCAAGTCGGCCCACATCCTAGCCATACGGGAGCATAGTTTAGTAGAGATATTGGGACGCCTCTACGTGAAAGAGATTGTTTGACATCATGGAGTGCCATCAATGATCGTCTCATATCGTGATTCTTGTTTAACATCCCGGTTGTTGAAGGGATTGCTGGAAGCTCATGGGACTCAATTACGCTTGGGCACAACATTTCATCCTCAGACTGATGGTCAGACGGAGCATGCCATCCCAGTTCTGGAGGATATTCTACGAGCTTGCATACGTGACATTGGTCGTAGATAGGAGGATCACATACTACTGGTATAATTTTCTTATAACAACAGTTACCATTCCAATATTGGTATGGAACCATTCGAGGCTCTGTATGAGAGACCTTACAGGTCCCCACATTGCTGGACTGACCCATGAGAGTCAGCACTCATGGGCCCAGAGATGGCGAGAGTTACTACAGAGAAGGTGCAGGTCATCCAGGAGTAGATAAACACTTCACAGAGTCGGCTAAAGTCTTATGCTAACTGGAGACGGATGCCCTTAGAGTTCTAGGAAGGAGAACATGTGTTCGTTCAGGTCTCACCTCGACAGGGATTGCAGAGGTTTGGTCGAGGCGGCAATCTATCTCTGTGGTTCATCATCCCTTTAGAGATTCTGAGTAGAGTTTTCAAGGTGGTGTATTGCTTGGTTCTACCTCCTCAGATGAGCTGGGTACACAACGTCATCAATGTTTCACAGCTATGGAGGTACGTGCATGATCCATCACACGTCATCGAATGGGGGAAAGATGGACATCGATGATGAAGCGACCTTTGCTGAGTACCCAGTAGAGATAGAGGATTGGTAGGAGAAGATCCTTTGTGGGTGATCTATTCCCTTGGTTGTTTGTCTGGTGGCAGCATGTTAATCTTCAGGAGATCACGTGGGAGCAGGAGGCTCAGATTAATGTGCAGTACCCACATCTTATTGAGTAGCCTTTGTTTTGGACTTTTAGGGACATAAATGCCCTAAGGTGGGTGTGATGTTATGTCTCAGATTTTCCATTCATTATTCTTAAAAATAAAGGGAATTATTTTGACACCAGTCATCAAGATGGAAAGTAGTTCTTAGGCCCCGTGAGCCCAGAACAAATGTTTGAATTTAATTAAATAATTAAATAACACGTGAAAGAGGTTTTCCTGAAAAAGTGGGATATCTCCCGAACGGATTCTCAGATAAAAAATAAGAGGGCACCATTGCATTCAGAATAGAGATTTTACATTAGTTGGGGCCTAACATCAGCTGGCATAGGTTGGTGGTGAAATCCAATTTTTGGATGTATGAGTAATAAAATATTTAAATAAAGTTATTTTTTTCTGCAGCGAAAAATTTTAAATCAGCTGCAACGGATATCTATTATCCTTTTTAAATAAAGGCATTGGCATGGGTCCATGGTTACAATCCTCATAACCTTGAAACCCTTGGAGGCTCTGGAATGCCCTAGGGAAGACCAGCTAACGCGACAACGGTGTTCTTGATAAGCTTTGTCGGCGACGACGACACGATGACCGGATCATCGCCCTCAAAGCTGCGAATACAGGTAGGGAGTCTGATATCCTTGTGAATTTATTCTCTTTCATGACTCATACGATGAATACGGACTCATCTACAAACAAATTAGCCCGCGGATCGATCGTATTTTGCGGGATGGGCTTTTTCGAGGATTTGGGGATTTTGATTCTTGAGTTATTTTGGTTCGTTAATCTTCTAACGGTGACGAACCAAGATCGACACGAAAATCGTTCGAGGTTTATCCCTCTCGATTTTTGGTGCCTTTATTCCCCGATTTCTTGCATTCTTCATGCGTGTTCTACACGTTCTTCACGGGGATATGAATGACGGATCGTTGCACATCTGTTGTGCGATGCAACAATCCCAAATTGAGGATCTGGAATTGGTAAACCCTATGGAGGTGCGGCTGTGGTGGAAACAGACGTATCGAAGTGGATCGGAAGATATCGTCCTTCGAAGAATTTCCGAACGGATGGCCGAAATTGGATTTTAGAGCAGATCGAAGGCCCAAAACCCACAGATTCAGAATCACAATGACAATGAAACCCATGATCATGATTTTCACGGAAAATGGACCAGAGAAATGTGATCTGGAGAATCGGATGAGGCGCGAGGAGGAAGACGAAGCTTTTGGAAATTTCCCAACTACATGGTGTGTAGTATGGGCTACATGGCGTGTGTTCGTCGGCAGACCACCTAGCGTGTACTCTGGGAGTACAAGGACACAGGTTGCATACATGACTAATGACACGACATGTACACCCCTCCCCGACCAGACCCAGACAGATACACGGGATACCCCGTGTGCTCGTACATGGGCAGGTGACACAGACACAGACATAGACCGTGTACGGGCACATGGCCAGCGTACACGGAGCGAGCCCCAAGTGCTCGAACACGATGTGTGATTCTTATACATGCTTTGTAGTTACATTCTATCCAACAAGCTGAATAACACGTGCTGTTTACACGGGCATCACCCTGATTCAAGGAACACAGCGCATGTTTCTTCTACATGCCATGTAGTTGAGTTTTACACAGCTTGAAAAGATGACACGATCTATTTACATGGGCAGTACCCAGGGTCAAGGAACATGAACTGTAACCACACTACATGCCGTGTAACCAATTCTTCATGGCTTGAGGTAGTTTATTTCTATGACTTGGACTGCTTTCCTTAGGGTTTGTCCCCTTGGTCTTTCTGTTGAAGGTTCCCATTATCATTTCCTTTATACAAGAGTACGATCCCTTCAGAAGAACGTCATGAATAGATTTTTTGGTATCCCCTTTGTGAGACTAAGATCCATATCCTGTATTCATTCCTGGAAAACTAGGTAGAGTTCTTAGTATCGACGTGACTAACTTTACCTGGGCGTCAATCCTCTGCTTAGCAAATTAGCTCAGACTGAGTTGTTGGAATTACCCCATGACATGGTCGTGATCCTCATCTGATCATCATCTTCTCAAATTACTAGTAGAGTGTGTTATCCTAGAACGAGTACTTCAAATCTCTCTCTCTTTAGACATAGGAGTGTGTTATCCCGGTTACATGCTTAGTGGATTCTTCGAGCTGGATATAGTAGTGGTTTCACAATGGTCATTGTGTATGAGTATATCGGGATATTCTTATTATATGTTCTGTAAACATATACTGTGTAGAGATGACTATACATTTCTTTTGTGTTATTTCTCTTATTGTTTATCCATAGTGGATTAAGGGTGTCCTACTGGGTACTCTTATACTCACCCATGCACGGGCTTTGCCCGCACATGTCATGTCATGTGCAGACGAGCAAGCCTTTGACATGATTCTAGGAGGAAAAGGACCAGATGGTACTCAGTGAGATCAGATAGGCTGAGGTGTGTTCTTATGGATACAGACTGTAGTTCCAACACCTTTCATTACAGGTTTGACTTTTTTACTGACATTATTTTTGTTGGTCTTGTAATTTTGGCCTAGGGTTTTACTTTCTTGTACTTTACTTTCTTGTCATACTCTGTTGGTTGGGTTTTAGTGTATGCATGCATCTTTTCCTTTTAGTAGTTTTTAATTTTCATCTTTGTGGACTTGGAGATGTGTGTGCGTGCGTACAGGTTTGTAGGTAATGCCTCCCATGTTAGTAGCATGCCTAGTCGGTGCTACTCACCAGCCCCTGGCCAATTAAAGGCGGGCTTGGGGAGTTGCGGCTCGGTCCACACTGGGACGAGTCATGAAAATATCAGTAGATTGATTATTACTAGTGGAGTTAGACCACGTCACATAGAAGAGGGAAATTATAATTATATGTAGTACCATATACATTTGTTTATAGGATTTATTGGACATCTATAGTGAGAGATACAAGTATAGTATATTTTAATTTATCTAGTGGATTATTAGTTATTGTGCCTCTCATTACTTTATATATGTGAATCATGTTAATTGTTTGAGCCTGGAAGTGTAGTTTGTGAGTGAGACAATGCCAATAGACACATCATTTGGAGTACGGTATGAAGACATCTGTTTTTGCAGAGGATGCTCTTTCAATATTATGGAGTATCATTTTCTATGGGTTTTTTTGACCTTGATATGATGTGCATCTACATGATTATAGGGATAGAGTGGCTAAACACAAGCTGAACCTACATCAAACGTTATGATAGGATAAATATTTTCACATATCATAAGGGTGAACAATATATTCACCATGGAGAGTGGTGTATATTATGGGCTGAGATGGTCTAATAAATTAGTAGCTTGGAGAGGTCACCACCCAAATTGATAGTCTATTATTGGATGATGGGGGTTTTTAGGAAGAGGTCCTTCCAATAGTATTATAGAGGTTTCAGAATGTCTTTCCTAAAGGCTTATCACGGATACCTCCTAAGAAAGATGTGGAATTCACAATTGGGATCATATTAAGGCGAAGCCAGTATCTATTCCACCATAAATTATAGAACCAACTGAGCTTCAAGAGGTCAAGACGTATTCGTAGGAGTTATGGGATAATAGATTTATCTTTCAATATATGTCACAATGGGGATCACTTATTTTTTTGCAAATAAGGTCAACGAAATTCATGTTTTCATGTTGATTACCGATTGTTGAAAAAAATGTCTATTATGAATAGATACCCTGATCCGCATATCGACGATCTATTTGGCCAGTTGAAGGGAGATTCTATATTATAAAAAATAATCACGAGATTTTTGTATCATTAGTTGAGAGTTCAATATTTTTATATACCAAGGACGTCTTTCATGAACATGTATGCCAATATGTTTTTTTCATAATGTATTTTCCGTTAAAAATGCATCAATAATGCATATGGACTTGATATATAGGAAGGTTCATATATGTGTGGATCTGTTTGTGGTGGTGTTTGTGGAAGTCATTTTGGTGTACTTAAGGACTCTATATGATATTGAAAAACATCTAGTAATTTTCATGAGTGCGCTGAGAGAGAACATTTTATATGCCAAGATATCTAAGTGTTAGTTTAGGATTGAATATGTAAACTTCATCAGGTACATCATCTTAGAAGAAAGAGTGTTAGTGGAATTGGATAAGGATCAAGCAGTGGTTTCTTGAGAGCATCCCAGGAATGTTTTTCATATCATATTCTTTCTATGAATAACTCGATATTACATGTGATTCATCCATGACTTGTCTATTTTGGTACACCACATTCTATCTTATGAAAAAAGGGATTGAAGTTAAAATTCTTAGATGATTCTGAGAGTTATTTTTAGGAGTTGAGGAAGAATTTAACATCAGCACCAATTTTTATTTTACATGAATCTAGTGAGGAGTATAGAATTTATTGTGACACTTCTCAAATCAGTCTAAAAGATGTGATAATGAGGGAAGTTGAGTAGGGGCGTATGTATAATAGTAGTTGAGTCCTCATGAATGGATTTACCCTAAAAAATGAATTGAGTTTTATGTAGTGGTTTATGATCTTTGGGGTCAGGGAAATAATATTTTCGGATAAAATTTTAGAATTTATGCAAATCACAAGAGATTGTACTATATATTTTCACATCATGAATTGAATCTTCAGCAGTAGAGATGGGTTGAGTATATGTAGTCATTCTATTATAAATAGAAATCTATAAATTTGAATGAAAACAATGTCGTTGATGTCTTGAGAATGAAAACTCAGACTCATATGTTTTAGGAGTCATGTTCAGAGTGCTTGATGATGACCTTTCCGGCTAAAATATATGATATAGTTAAGGGAGTCATGAGAAAATGACTTTAGTTTCGGTTGCAATGTATTCTATGATTTTGAGGTTGATTAGGGGTAGGAAATATGAAGATCTAGAATTCATAGACTTGGGGGAAAGGATTGAATGTGTGGGGACACCATAAGTGTGGTTTATAGTTGTGGAATAGATCATCTAAGTGATGAATTTAAATTTTATACCAACATGAATGTGAGGGAAAATATTGTATAAATTTCATACCTCAAAGTGGGTTATGCATCCAGGAGGGACCCAAATGTACCATGAAATAATATGATAGTGTTGGTGGAAATGAATGAAGAAGGAGATAACATGGTTTGGAACAACATACTTCACCTGTCAGTATGTGAAGGTATAGCATTAATGTCTTAGAGGCTTATTATAGTTGTTACCCATCCCAGAATGTAAGAGAGATGAAATGACCATGCATTTTTCTATGGACATTTTGAATATGTGTAGGTTGAACTATGGTATTTAGGACATTTTGGATCAGCTGAAAATGGAATCTTATTTCCTTCATACAATCAAAACCATTATAGTAGAATAGTTTGGAGAGCTATATATTCAAGAGATATTCCATCTACATGGAGTCTCGAAGACAATAGTTTCATATCATGATTCATTCTTTACATCATTCTTCCATCTTGTCTTATAGAAATCACTTGGTAGAAAAGTATTATTGAGTACATTTTCCCACCAATAGATATATGAGAAGTTAGAACATACAATACAGGTTCTTGAGGTAATTTTTTTGGGATTTTTTAACATTAGTGGATCTTGGGGAAAGCACTTGGATTTAGTGGAGTTATCCTATAACAACTATGATCAAGAAACTATAAAGATGGAACCATAATAGTCTCTTTATGGTATTCCATGTAGAAATACACTTTCCATGATTGAGGATAGTGAGTTAGAGTTGTTGTGATCCTGTCACGTGAAAGATACATAAGAGAAAGTACAGTTGATTAGAAATTTTATGGATACGTATCAAATAAACTGGAGTCATATTGCTCTAGATGGATATGACCCTTGATGTTTATATATGGTGATTGTATATTTGTTTTGGTGTTTTATAGGATGGTTCATCGTGGGATTCATAGGTAAGGAATGTTGGCAATCCGTTTTGTAGGAACGTTTGACATAGTGGAGAGAATTGGGTTGTTTGCATACTTATTTTCTCTTCCACATAGAAACACCATTATGCCTAATTATTCCATGTATAAAAAATTCAGTGGTATAACCCTGAACCTTCTCTTGTCAACGATGTATATGAGGTTCGCCTAGAGATAAATATGTCTTCTAAAGAGAATATGATATATCTATTGGATCATAGTGAGAACATATTGGAGAGAAATATAGTCTTCAATGTTCATGTTTTATGGAAACATGGAAACGTGTAAGAGGAAACATTGGGAAGGGAAGCAGATATATGGCCCCAATGGACCTATCATTATTGCTCTGAAACAAAAAAAATCATGGAAGAGCAAATTGTGTATGATATGTTATAAGTTGGAATGATGGTAAGATCCTGACCTTTTATGGAGTTATCTCAGGCTTCAATACTGGTACATTTCATGATTATTTAAGTACCTTTTTTTAGATTTATGACATGGGGTGCATTTCGGTGGTGTTTTGAGAAATTTTTAAGAAATGATTCTCTACACGGTTGGTGCATGGTTAGGGTAAACCGTGTGCCCACCACAGTTAACCATGTGAAACCAATCAGAGAAGTTCATATGAAAGGAACACTATTTGAAAAAACAGTGCACCGAATCCCCAGAAATCATGTAACCCTAGATAGTGAAGTCTGTACGGTAGGTGCAAAATTTTCCTAACCATGCGCCCCTACCCAAAAAATGTTGTGGATGATTATTAATCACATAAAAATTACTTTGAAATCCAAAAACCCCGGAGAAATATCCCATTCAACCTAGAATCAATAATAATGGTTTTTAAGGAATTTTAGGGATTTTTGGAGGGGTTACAAGGCCATATGGCATCCATAGTTCCAGATTCAATATGTAAATAGATTATCACCTCTTTTCCTAGTATGTGGATCTTATCCCAATCCATATCTCATTCATTATTGTCTCTAACTTTACATTTTGATGAAAGATATCATTATTTTCATTATATTTAATCATATATGGTGGAATCAAGATCTATTAATGTAGATTAAGATATAGATAGATAAAATATTGATATACTTTATCTTGATTTATGGATTTCATTCTAAAATTTCGATTTGCATCACTGTGCTGCTCAGATTTTGGAGATTTTCATTGAGCGAATATACAGCAATGAATCAAGGTGGGTGGTCATAAATATATGTACAATAATTGTGGATTTTACACATACATGCTAAATTTTGTGAATTTATAGCATCCTTTGGTAATTGATTTTAAGATAGTTGGTTAATTAGTTTGAACAATTGGATTGTAGGATCATTTGTGGATTAAATGTTTATTTGAAAACTTAATCACGACACTATGTGAATACCCCATTAAGTAATTTATTTGGTAAATTTATTTCAATATTTTGGGATTTTGATTTAGATAATTAATTATGTTATTAATTTTGAGATATCAAATTGGTTAAGTTGAGATAATAAATTATGAATAAATTATTTTCTTTGAGATTATAATATAGATTATTAATTATGGGATTAGGAATGAAATGTTGAGATTTATGTTGAGATAAAAAAAATTTCAAAATTAATTATGGGATATTAATCTTGATATTTTTTTATTATTTATAGAATTTATTAATGGTATTGAAGAATTTAGTTATTTATTTAATTGACAAATTGATTTTATGTATATATCTAACTCTTAGATTAGTAATGGAATTGATGTGGATCATTAATTTTAAATTAATTATGTGTGAATGAATGGGAATATGGTCATTAAAAATTTAGGTGTATACATTGTAACATGGTCATTATACATATGAGTATAGTGTATGGGAACATGGTCATTGTATTGAAGATTAATGATGGTAACATGGCCATATTACATATGAATAATGACAATGTGAACATGGTTATTCTAAAGAGAAGTAAGCATGAAATTATGTCCATCTTACTAATGACCGTGATATTTGAAACATTGGATATGTGGATTATAAATTTGAAATTCAGGATGGAAATAATGTCCCTCTGGATAGTGGCCTCACTCGAGAATTTTTATAACGAAAACAAGTTTCGAATCAGGTACTGAGATATCATAGCACCATTGAATACTTCAAGATCTATAAATAAGATTATATAATTATAAGACATTACCAAAGGAATGATTTAGGATCAAGTATTAGATAATGATAATTTTGAGGTATCGATATCCATGGGAACCTCATAGTTTTTATAAATAAATAAATAATAAATAATAATGTGATAGATATTTATTTATGGATTGTATTATTTATTTGTAGAACATTATATACAATCTCTTGATTTGATTTTTTTAGACACCGTTGGTGTTGGATGACAGATTTATACTCAAACCCTATTTAGGATGCGTGAACATTACCCGAAAAGATTATATTATTTTAGGGTTGGATAAGGGCATATACCCACGGATGGATTGCTAATTCTTGATGGAGGTTAGATTAAGGAAACAGAAATGGTTTGGATCCTGATTGGTGAGCCGTAGTGTCTTCACATTCAGTTTCATTATATAAAAATAACACTTATATTAGCATTACGAGATTTTACTTTTAGTTGAAAACTATATTTCTAGTTTGGTTATCCTGTGACATGAGTTTTGATCTAGTTATATATGTGTCCACGTAAGATTATTTATTTCCCTTGATATTTTACACTAATAATTGAGGGTGTTGTAAAACAAGGAATGAATTTCTGGACTCTTGTGGATATTCTGAAACCTCTATCATACTGGGAGGTTTCCTTGAAGTCGTGTCGCAAACTGAATTTTGACCCCACCATTTGGTACACAGGTCGTGACGTTACTTTGTGATTATTATTCTTATTAACATTCGTGTTTTTGTATTTGTTGTTGGTGTTGTTTTTGTTGTTGTTATGTAGTTGGGGTTTTTCATATTGGTAAGCATACCATATTCCTACTTGAAAAATAGGAGTTTAAAACCCACTGTGCATTTGTACTGTACTAGAACTGTAGTTGTATTATATCGGTAAAGAAACTGTAAAGACAAAGACATTGTTGTAGTAGTAGACACTATAGAAGTAGTAGCGTTGGGGAATTGTATCAGTGCTGGGTACTATGCGAGAATTATAGAATGCATGTACTATATTTGTACTACACACATAATGGACCTTGTGAAATAAAATTCTTGCATACGGTCTATGTAATGTGCTACATGACCACATGGATATTCATATAATGGGCCTCTGGCTAAAAAAGTCTAGGCCAACAAGCCAGGTAATGGGAAACATGTAATGGCCATATTTATCCCATTATCATGATATTGACCGCTCTGGGCATCTCCCACACGGTTTTCTTTTTCCCGGGCTCTAACCCTCATGAATCCCCAAGGAAAATGCCTCAAAATGGGAGAGTAATCCACACCACCTTATAAACAGTTTCTTTATCCTCATACTACTTTGAAGTGGGATTATCATACTGACACCCTTTGAAGGGCCAAACATCATCACTGGCACAACGATTGGAGACCGGCTCTGATACCATTTTTAATGGCCCTGTCCAACCCATGATCATGATACTATCCACTCTGGGCCTCACCTGCATGATATTTTTTCCCTGGGAAATGAACCTCAAGAATCTCAAACGTAATGGCCTCATGATGAGAGAGGTATCCACACCACCTTATAAATGGATTCTTCATGCACCTCTTCCTTTGATGTGGGATTCTCACACCCACCCCCAGGAAGGGCCAATATCCTCACTAGAACACGAATGGAAATTGTCTCTTATACCATTTGTAACTGCCCAATGTAGCACACAATTATGGTATTGTCCACTCTAGGCCTCACCCACATGATTAGTTTCCTAGGATCTAACCCTCATGAATCCCCTATGAAAAGGCCTTAGTATAGTAATGATATCCACACCACCTTATAAAGGGGTGTTTCATGAACCTCCTACATTGATGTGGGATTATCATACCCACCCATTTATATGTTGGTGTGGATACCTATGCCATCATGAGGTCTTTTCCTGGGTAATATATTAGGGTCAAAGCCCAAGGGAAAACTATTTAGCAGAGGCCCAGAGCAGACTATATCATGATCGTGGGATAGACATGGCCGTTACAAATGGTAATAGTGTCAGTCTCCATTCGATTTTCCAGCGTGGATGTTGGTCCTATCAAGGTGGGGGCGGAGGTGGGGTGAGAATACCACATCGATGGAGTTAGCACATGAAGAACCCCTTTATACAGTGGTTTTTATGCCTCTATCATCATGATGCCTTTTCCTGGGGGATTACTGAGGGTAAGAGCCCAGGGAAAAATACTGTGTCGGTGAGGCCTAAAGTGTAAAATATCATGATCGTGGTCTACACTAGGCCATTACACCACCTTCCCACTGGGACTTCAATCCCAATAAATATGATGCAATAAAGTGAGTTGTAGGTTGGGTCATCCCTGGGGGGATATGAACTTCCTTTCAGGCCTCTATGTGTGTGGTGTGTGGGTGTTTGATGTAATTGTACCCCCAATCACCTAATATAATATTTTCTCTTTCATCGACTTCATCCTTGTCATTATTATTATTATTATTGTTGTTGTTTTTTTGATTATTATCATTATTATTATCATTTTTTTTATTATTAATATGATTATTATTATCATCATTATCATTATCATTATCATTATCTCATTATTATTATTATTATTATTGTTGTTATTATGGTGATGATAATTATTGTTGTTGTCAATATAATTACAATTAATATTAGTATAATAATAATTTTTATTGTTATTTTGTTAATATTACTATTAATATTACTAATACTACTACTTTTACTATTATAATATCTATTTGTATTTGTGTTGTTGTTATTATTATTATTATATATTAGGCGGTTGAGGGTACAATTACATTTAACCCAAAGACACCACACACACAGGATAGAAAAGAAACTCATAGCCCCCCAAAGGGATAACCCACCAATTAAGACTTATTTATTCAGTGCATGGCATGTAGGGCCAATGTGCGTGAAACACATAACAAGGCCACAAATCCTACGAACTGGCTTGAAAGACCAGTGTAGTGTCATTCATGCATCATAATACCTATTTCATCAGTTTTTCATGATGTCTGTGCCACCACCTACCTGCGTCATGCATTCAAAATTACCTACTTGGGTTATCCCTACATCACTGCATGCCATCAGAAATTTACTCCCACAGGGACTTGAACCCGGGACTCATGTAGGATTATGAGGAGCCTTTTCCACTTGAGAAATCCCCCAACTAGTTATTATTATTATTTCTATTTTTATTATTTGTATTTCTATTATTATTATTATTATTTCTATTATTATAATTATTAATATACATACAATTATTTTTATTACTATTACTATTAATATTACTATTACTATTACAATTACTATTTATATTACTATTAGTATTACTTTTACTTTTAATTTTACTATTACTATTACTATTACTATTACTATTTCTATTACTATTACTATTAGTATTACTATTAAATTTATTATTAAAATTACAATTACAATTTATATTTATTATTAATATTATTATTATTACCAAAGGGGACTAGGAGCTAGAAAATTGTACTCCTACCAAAATTTAAAAAAAATGACAATAAAAGAAAGAGATAGTGAATAGGTTGAAAAAAAGTAAAATCCATCTTCCAAAATAAAATTATAAACGAGGAGTAACAAGATCCTTCCCAGGCTCTTCATTAGAAGATTTCCTTTCCGATTGTGAATTATTTTTAGTGAAATGTATAGAATACTTTTCCTAGAGTTTTACCTGCTCTAGAGAGAGATCCTTAGAAGAAGACCTGGTAGACCTTCCACACCCTCTATCCTCACTACCACATTCTCAACCATGGTTTTTTGGGTAACGAACCCACTTCTATGTCATATTTTGTGTCCAAATACCTTCTAATGCACCACCTTCGTAAGAGGAGGAGATTTCATGTGTGAAACATTAATCATTTATGAGGAGATATTTTTACCCCACTTACCTTTTCCTTTTCTGGATATGGGGCACTCTTGTTCTTGATCCCCATCCACTTCATTATGCACAAACCATTCAAAACTAGATTGGCCATTAGGAACTAGTTCACCCAACATTACATGTTCCTTTATAAAAAAACATGTCTCGGGAATGTAACCACAACAGACCATGACATAATTGAAAAATCCAGACCTGAAAGATCCCCAAAAGTTACACCACCAATGGAGATTCTTTGATATTACTTGTCATCCTAAAAATATTCCTCCTAAAATACTGAGGTTCACTCCTTACCAGTCATGGTAAAATCCCTTTTAAGGAGATATATAGGCCATTTAGAATGATCCACCTCCTTACAGACATTATCTTCTTCCTTCATATAAGAATGATCTGTTTCTAGATTTTTCATTCTTAAATTCCTAACATCCATAAGCTTTAGAGAATCTATTTTATTAGTTTGGATTTTAATTACTTGTAAAAAACCTATATCTTGATGACCTACCACTTTATAGAAATCAAAAATTAATTAACAACATCATATTGAAAAACAACATCCTTATTTAATCCATAAACCATCAGAGTGTCTTTACATGGCCTTGGATGCAAATAATAAACATCAACAAAAACTATTGAATCATACCCACATTTTCTTACAATGGTATTGTCATCTATATTTAGTGGTTCCCCTTTAGAAAAGTAATGTCATTTATGTTTCATAGTTGAAAATGAATCCAACTGAGCCCATGAATTCATACCATGATTAGAGCATTAGTATTCATTTGAGTGTAATTATTAAAACCTAGACCCCATTCAGAAATCTAGAAAGCACCTACGTTGAGATTATATAATCTATGTCTCTAAGTATAAAAATTATGATAATTATATTTAAAATTTAGATGGAAATATCTCTTCCAAATCAGAATTATTTTGAACTCATTGATGCCCCAATTTGATGCAAGATTTTGTTTTCAGTAATCCACAATAATTGGGTTGTATCCTTTGGAAAGGATCATTAAACCAATTAATTATAATGAATAGAAATCAATTTTCTCCTTTAAATAGGTTTATAAACATAGTTAATAAACCAATATTTCTATTTCTCCTATATTTTCTTCACATATGAAGATTCACTATCCCTATATTGTAATGTTTCCTAAAATAAAATTTCATTTCCCCTATAGAAAATCTCATATTTGATAAGACATGAGATTGTAGGTTTCAAAGAATTCACATCCATGCATGGGTCATCAACCACAACCTGATTAGAGGCCACAATATGTGATACACAATTTAGATTTTGATAAGAAACATCAATGGCCAGAAACATCACACTTATCAGGTTTATGAAATATATTTGATTCTAAACATCATAAGCCACTGGCTTAACAACATATGAAACCTGATAAAGGTATGATACGACCAACTAACCACAAGAAGAAACCACATCAACCCTATCTAACACAGCGACGACATACGAATTGTTCCAATCACCTGAAGAAGCTAGATGCACATCTACCCAGACCATAGATGACCCATGAATTGGGTTTGTATCAAACCCAAACCATCAATTGACCAATGAATGAACATATATTGAAGGAGAAACATCCTCTACTAGGTTGGGACAATCCACAATGTGATCATTAGCAATAATATCCATAAAAACTGATCGAAATAAGAATATCAAACGACGCCATCAAATCATTGCAATGTCTCTGATTCATCACTCTAGAACACCATCATACATTGATATTGTTGTTATAAATAATATTCTTCATGTTTTTTGGTTATTATTATTATAATTATTATTCTAATTAATATTATTTTTTATTTTTTATTGTTATTATTATTGTTATTATTATTATTATTATTATTATTAATGTTAATATTTTTTTTATTATTGTAATTGTTACTATTGTTGTTGTTTTATTGTTATTATTATTAGTTTCATTGTTATTATTATTATTATTATTATCATCATCATTATTATTATTTTCATAATAATAATCATTATTATTATTATTACTATTATTATTATTATTTTCATTAAACCCCATCTGCACAAGGAGCTCCCTTCCATGGTCGGAAATGTGAGAAGAGAGATATTGACCCCTGAGTCCTGCCTCCAGAAGGCCTCGGGTTTCCAACTAGCACCAAGGGTATATTAAACACACAAATAAGAGGCAATACCATCCAAGAGATCACATGAGAAAGAGAGAGATAATTTAGATACCAACTAACTCCAACTCAAAAAACAATAAAAAATAATTCCCATGTACAAATATGAAATTCCATGATAAAAAAACTACAACTGAAAGAGAAAAAAATGAAAATTAACAAATGAAACAAAAAACATCAGTAACCACAAGCCCGAACAACTCTTGCAAACCCATGCTAGTAGAAACCAGCATGATCATGATCTGGCATAGTCAACGCCAAGGGCACATGAAGCCTCTCTACCTCAAGTCCCAAAGCATGGAAATGGGTTGGTGATATGAAGGAGTATGTCAATCCTAAATAAAAATGGAATTCACCACTGTTGAAGAAAAGAAATTAGTACCTCAAATGAGGTCTAGATCTCCTAGAGCTAGAAACGCAAAAGCATGAAGATGACCATGACCTCCTTCATAGGCTTTCTGACCCTGATGACGACCACCACCGTGGACATGATCTACTCTATGAGGTTGGGGAGCATCATGGGGTTGTCCTATGCCTACCCTATATACCCTCTGTTGATCCAAAGCTGTTGTAACCTGATTCTGCTACCTCAACTAAAACAACATCAATAGAGGAACCTCGAGTGGAACACCTAGTGTATTATGACTACTATTAATATTTGGGCACTCCAAATACAGATTACGTAGAACAAAATAAGAAAAAAAATATCATGATCCCTTGGTATGTGCCTAAGTTCCACTACACCTAGTGAATCATGATACTATGACATTGGACCTACCCACGACTGAATGAAAACTATTCTTCCCGGAAAATAAGGAACCCTGGACCACAACACTACTTCATGAGGAATCATGATGAATCCCCTATATTGATGATATAGTTCTGGACAATGTCCTATCAATGACCTCTACCCTCTCTAGCACTATGAGATACATCTTCAGCAGAAATGGGGTGACCTGTCACTAGATATCTAGACATAATGTCTCCTCAATATTCCTCTCTCTATCCTCCTCATCTGGAAATATGTCTGAATCTTATTGTAAAAGGTTTCTGAAATGGATTCCAAAATCACACACATTGGATCAACTATATTCAAGGGTAATAAGCTCTATGATACTGGACTCCATAATGGTCGAAGAAAAAAAATCATCTCAAAATATGTTGTGGAACTCCTCCCATGAGATCATTGACTCCTCACAATCCCCGAGGAATAAGAACCACCACATCCTTGATACTCCATGCAGCATTGTCACAACCAAGGACACCCATGGCTCATTCCGAGAATAGATTATACTAAAGCCTGTCTAGACCTCCTCCAGCTAGGATTATGTGACTACATCTGAAGCAGATCCCTTGTACTTCTGCAAACTCTAGCGTTGAATCTCTCAGAGTGTCCTCTTCCATGTGTCGTCGTCATCAACCTCTACCCTATTGGGATCTCTTGGGACAACCTTCTGGACATCATCTATGATATCCTGAATAGGATGTCGACCTGGAGCTATACATGTAAATTAACAAACAGTTTGAGCTCCTAAACCTTTAATATGGAAGACACAACGATAATTAATTAATGGTTTTATTTTATTCATTTTAGGTTATCATATCCCAAGGTCTACCCATTGATACACAAGAATAAACAATAGTGATTCATGAAGCTTTCGTATGTCTATACCCACCAACTAGTATCACCTCGTTTATTATCCATTGTAAATTTAATGGTCTGTGAATCAGATCATATGGTGACCTAAATGACTATGTCTCATCTAGTCTCTAGTGTTTACTTCACTTGATAAAATTGACTAACATTATTTCCCTACCAAACCATGAAACCTCACTTGTGATTAACACCAATCATTGTCATATCCCTCAACCCCCTTTGATACCACTTTGTCATGAACCCCATACCTAGAAGGAGTACTCCTCATGGTTTGGAAATGTGAGAAGAGATATAATGACCCATCGAGACTCACCTCTAGTAGGCCTTGGGTTGGCGACTAACACTGAGGGTATAATAAGCACACAAATTGGTGGAATTACCCTCTAAGTGAACACATGAAAAAGAGAGAGATAAGATAGACACTACCCAACACCAAATCTAAAAAAATCCCAAGTACAAATATGTATTGTGAGGAAAAAAAACTACAGATGAAAGTGAAAAAAAACTGTAATTACCCAAAAGAATGCAAAACTAGTAGCAACCATAAGCATGAATAGCTCCTTCAACCCCAAGCTAGTCAAAACCATCATGATCTCAAAACCATTCCATGTTACCTGAAAATAGTGTATATATACATAGGGTTAGTATAAAAGTATACATAGTAGGATCCTCCCTCGAGCCTCTCATGAAAATGTAAAGAAACAATTCTAATGAACAATGAACAACAATTAAAACTAATGTGTCACCTAAATAGTTATACTATGTTCCCAACATTAACATGGCTACTATGTCCTTGTATCACACACAAGAGTATATAATATAACACAGAATATCAAGGTTACCCTGTTACTAATTCCCCACTGATTTGCTACTTTTCCCTAATGTAGAATGTCTGAATCATCTCTCTCCAAAAATAATTTCCTGCAAACACTTGGGTGGGGCACCATAACATGAAACTCGTGAAACAAAACCACCACATCCACATAATAATGTTACCAAGTAGTTTCTGGTAACGAAGACAGCTCGCATAACATTTATCATACATCAGGCATTATACCTCAATCTATTACTGCCGATAAACCATGTAAAGATCCTCAATCCATCAGTGCCTATACAAATCATACCTGTAGTAGTCCATAGAAAACTATTTCCATAATATATGTTTTTGAATAACCAAAATCCATTTCATCCCTCTACACACATATATGGGGAAAACAATATTTTTTGCGTACCTGCACATGTAATTACCTAGAGAAGAGAGATGGGCCAACGTGGGTAGTTATCCATCCATCCTCCCTCCAGAATGGTAGGGAAGACACCCATAGGGGTCTGAATCCCCGAGGTGTCAGTTTCCCTAATAGACAGAGTGTAGTAGAATTTAAAAACACAAAATGTACATAATATACTATAGATCACAACCACAGTATGGGAATAACCTTGTATTAGACTCAACTGCATTATATGTCTCTCGAACTCCGATCTTCAATTTCTAAGACTAGGTATCCTATAATCACACAACAATTTAGCTAGCATTAATAGAGTACATAATTCTTTTTTTACAGTTTCTTTGTAAGTTAAGTAATTTATTTGACATTAAATAACCATTAACAATTTCCACATTATATTTCATTACCATCACACCCAAAGTTCATTGTTCCATTAAATTGTGACCTCAGCATTATGCCCAAACAAGCTTCAACCCCATGGGTTAACATCATTTATTAAATCATTTACTAACAAAATTATTAATTTCATATATTTTCAGGAATTCTAGAAAAGATTTCCAATCTAATAAACATAAGTGGGATCAATACAGTGAGTAGATGAACTTCCTGTCGAGTCTTTTCCACCAATACCAGGAGTGTAGAACTATACTCCCTCTGAAATCCAAACAAAGAATGCATGTTGCATACCCCACAATTCCACGTTCCTTTTTGAAGGAGGGTTAGAAAATAGGCTACCTTGATCAGTTGGGAATGTATAAGAAGATAAACAACCAATAATAAACACAAAGCATCCAAACATTCACATCCAACCCATTCCATCATCTCCAGTGTCCTCCTTGACACCCACATGTATAATCCGAAGCATATCTCCACTCTAGGAATCAAATTATTCCATAAAAAATAGGCCTCCATCCCTTAAAATATTAGAAAAGGATTCCATGCTCATATTACTACAAAGTAGCAGGAAAAAAAATATAATATCAATTATGCTCTTGGCCCTTAAACAAGAAAGAGGGTAACTCGGAACACCAAATGGAATTTTCTTTTGTCAAACAATCAGTTCCTTAATCCATCTTTCATTAACAAATTTATTATTTGTATGTTCCAACAACAGGAATCCTAAACAGTAAGCTATCAAAAATTTCTTAAACATGCTTACTGCTTCATTTTGATTAACATCAAATGAAAACAACAACAACCAGATTCATTTACATGCATCTCTATATTTTTCCAATCAATTATCAATTAATTTAAGCTTTAGTTTCATTAACAATTTCAATCAATATTGATAATATAAACAAAAAAATCATAGATATCTCACTATCTATAAAAACTAGATGTAATAACATATGATTGATAACAATTTATTTATCCTATTGAAATATTTAATATGTCAATTCCATTGTGATACATTTTCCTAAACCATGATAACTATACAATTGAAAATAAAAGAATAGAGAACCAACAAATCTGATACCTCAAACAGTTCTTGATGATCTTTATACAATAATGAGCCACACAACAGGTTAAGATCTCCTCCCCCCATGACAGTGGTCTCCACTTGAGGATGCAGAGACACCACCACACCATTCCACACCCATGAAATGTCCATTATGAACATGGAGATATAATTCCATAAAAGGGCTACGAGAAATAGTAAGATATGAACCCAAAAAAATTAAGATAGATCATACCTTATATCGAAGATCGATCAATACTGCTTGGTTGATTCATAAAAAGAGGGGAACCAACCCAAGGAGGAAATTTTTATCACAAAACTCATACTGGATGGATTGGAAGGATAGAGAATCTCACACCCAATAACAAGGAGTAATATATAGGGATGGCGATATCTAGTCCCTTTATTATTTTAATAGAGCAGTGGTTTATGATAAATTGGATTTTTTATTAAAATTGGATCGCATTAAACCACATGGTTTGGAAATGTAAATGCATCTCGGGCCTTAGGAAAAATAAATATAGGATTTATGGCCTTTGAATTTTCCTTTTATTCCTTAAAACAAGGAATTAAATGTATTTTAAGTCAATGGAAACATAGAAGGGGAAAACTATTTGAAGTTGAAAAAACTATTTATGAACACAAAATTTGGAAATGGAAATATTTTATACTATAGTAACATAACCGATTATGAATCATTATTCATGACCTCAATATTTGGAAAATCAAATAGAGGCCACCATTGGACCTAACCATTCAGGAAACACTGTTCATGAACTCAAAGTTTGGAAAATGAGATAGAGGCTACCATTGAACCTCACTATTCTAGAGACACTATTAACGAACTACAAATTTTGATATATAAAAAGAGGATACCATTAGACATCACCATTCTAGAAACAATGTTCCTGAACATAAAATTTGGAAAATTAAACAGAGGCTACCATTTGACCTTACAATTTTGGAAACACTATTGTAGAACATAAAATTTGTACAAATAAAAAAGAGGATACCATTGACATTATTTGCATAAGAATATTATTGGACTGTTCATGTAAGGCTTCCATTGATCTGTTTACACATAATCCTTCCATTGGACTATTCACATAAGGCTACTATTTAATGTTGACATAAGGCTACCATTTCACTGTTCACATAAGGCTATAATTGCACTGTTAAAATAAGGCATCCATTGCACTGTTCACATAAGTTTACCATTGAAATATTCACATAAGGCTACCATTACACAATTCATTAAATTATAAATTTTGAAAAGTGTTGAGGATAAGTCACCATAACCACTAGAATACAACAAACACAAGATTTCTTCTGAGGAATGGACCAGAGAGGTCAAGGTCATTAAACTAGATACATCTCAAAACATTCTCATCCTTGAGAATTTAAAATCCTCTTAAAGGGAATCAGAAACAGAGTCTGAACAACCAACCCTCGAGATACCTCTCAAATTATAGAAATACAAAAATAAGTAACCAAAAAATCAATATTATAAACACAAAAGGTCTATAAACACAATGGGGACATATTTACAGGAAAATAGATAAACATCAAGAAACATTGGGTACTAAGCACGTATTTATTACTCACATTCACATGTACACTCCTCTATGCCACTATGTCTCCACAAGACATGAACCAATGGGATATAATTATCGTGCCACACCTACTCTTTGTCGTGTTGGATCTCCAAATGTTGCTCCTCAAAGGCTGCATCATCATCAACATTGATCTATCCCCATTCGATGATGTTAGAGTCATCATGAAGATAACTGTGGAGCTGTGACACATGAAAATCATCATTTATCTGATTCATATGTGGAGGAAGTGTTACTCGATCCTCCACAACTCCAACATGATACAACCCCTTGAAAGACCCAACAAACTGGGGCGAAAGCTAACTCCCATGTCTAAACCTTCGCTTACCAATACATGGAGTCACCTACAAAAACATGTGACCCCAAACATCAATATCCAAGGGTCTCATCCATTGATCAACATATGATTTCTGATGATCCGGCACTGTCTTCATCCACTCACGTGTCCCCAGAACCATCACTATTGTATTCTGAACTAGTTCGGGTAAGAGAATTGCTGATTCTCAAACCCCAGTCTTGCACAATGGAGAATGAATGGTCATCAATACAAGGCTTTAAATGGTGCCATATTGATTGTGGAGTGAAAACTATTGTTGTAAGGGAACTCCACCAAGGGTACGTGCCTCATCCACGAACCTCAAAAATCCATGTCCCATGCTCTTAACATGTCTTAAAGTGTATGGATAGTCGGCTCTCTCTGACTGTCTGTATGAGGATGAAATGTAGTGTTAAGGCATAGCAAAGATACAGAAGCATTCTAGGGACCTTTCCACACCCTATAGGTAAATCAAGTATCTCAATCAGAAATTATCTTCCTTTAAACTCCATGATGTATCACCACCTCTTACAGATACTTCCTCAACAAAGCTTCCACTAATCTTGACTCCTTGATTGCTATGACATGGGATGATTTATTTAAATAATCCCCTACCACCAAAATAGTGTCATGTCCTCCCTGAGCAATAGGTAAAAAAGTGACAATGTACATTGAGATGACCTCCCACTTCTACTAAGGAACATATAATGGCTGTAGAAAACCACCTAGAACATGGTTTTCTACCTTCACATTTTAGTTGACCATACAACGAGACACAATATCCACAACTACACGCTTTACCCAAGCCACCATAAATGACTCCTCAGGGATCGATGCATCTTTTTCATGCTAGGATGCACTGCTAAAGGATAACTATGTAACTCTTTGAGAACCATCTCATGCCTCACCAAAGGAAAAAACATCCTTCTGTGATACAACACTCAGTGTTGTTCATCCTCATACCAACAATCAAGGACCTCGCCACAAAAAACTCAGTCTCTCCAAACCACCAGCTCAAGATCCTCCAACTGAGAATCTTCCACCTGCTTCACCATAGATAACTGTACCATCATCTGAAAAAGCAAACATCTTCCCCCAACGTCACCCATATTAAGATGTAATGCTGATAGTTCTTCCACTATTATTATGAAATGACCAAATTCATGAAATGCATCATTACGTGACATACGCCACAACACATCAGCTAAAACATTCCATGTTACATGTGTATGGGATATTTCAAAGTCTTATTACTATAAGAAATTCATTCACAAACACTGTTGTATGGTCATGTCACGCTGGGAGATAACATACCTCAAACTCTTATGATTAGTGAAAACCACAAATCACTCACCAATGAGGCAATGTCTCCACAAATTTAAAGCATACACCATATCTTCCAACTCAAGATCATTGGGGGAATAGTTAAATTCATGAGGACACAACTTCTAAAACCCTTAAGAAGAAATAGATCTTTACTCCATCAGAACAAAACCTAACCCCAGATGCGAAGCATCACAAAAAACATCAAACTGAACTCTCTCTACAGGAAGACAAAGAACTTGATAACATACTAACATCTCCAATAGATACTGAAAATATTCTTACCAAAGATAAGTCCATATAAACCCCTAATATTCTTTATTCTATGATTCCATAGGAGTCACAACCCAAGATAAATCAAATATGAACCTCCTATAGTAACTTGAGAGACCAAGGAAACTTCACACCACAAACACCATCATGGGAGCATCCCCCAACACAATAAATTATATCTTCAATGGATCCACATATACTCATTTATGGGGCACATAATTTTCCAAGAAATGGATATCTCAAACCCAAAACACACAATTGGACAACTTCCCAAATATGTGTTGTTGGCGAAGAACTCACAATACGGTGTTTTGATGCTCAGCATGCTCCTCCTTAGGCATGGAGTACATAAGGATATCATCAAGGAAAACCACCATGAACATGTCCATGAACTCAGGGAACACAACATTCATCAATACCATGAATAAATATGGAGAATTTGTCACACTTAATATCATTACAATGAACTCTTATTGTCCATGACGATAACGTAAAGTTGTATTTAGGATATCATCATAATTTACACACATCAGATGATATCCTGACTACATTTCAATCATTGAGAACCATCGTGACTCCTTCAGTTGATCGAATAAATCATCAATCTATGGAAGAGGATAATTATTCATTGCTAGCACATTGTTTAAATGGAAATAATCGATACACAAATAAAAAATTCAATTAGCCTACTTTACGAAAAAAAATGTTTGCACCCCACAATGACACACTCGGCCAAACAAAAATGCAATATAACATACCATCAATTTGTATATATAGCTCTCAAAACTCAGAATGGTCCATCCTATATGGATACATAGAGATAGGAGATGCTCTTAAATATTGCTCGATCCCAAACACGATTTCTCGTAGAGGGGGTAATGCTATAACATCTTCTAGAAAGACATCAGGGTACTCTTATATGACCCTATGAAACATAAACTGGTGAACCTATATAGAAATCAACATCATCTTAGCCATCATGGATGATATGGATAGAACATGATTCTGACCCATTAGAGGGTCTCAGTCACCAACAAACACCACCGGTTGTCCATCTGAATCAAATAGGAAAACATGCATCTTGAAGCAATACACTATAGCTTGAACCAAATACAACCAATCCATTTCAAGGATGACATCATATTGTTGTATCCATAAACATAGGAAAACTCCCCAAAAGTGGATCATCCGTAGTACTACTTCTTAGTCTCTACAAACATAAATCAATTCATCTTTTTTATCCATCTTGAATTAACAAATTTATTATTCATAGGTTCTATATTCATGAATCCAAAATAGTTATCTATTAAAAATTGATTAAACATGCTTACTGCATCAATTTTATTAACATAAAAATAAAACAACAACAATCGGATTCATTTACAAGACACTTTATCAATAGACAAACAATTATCAAATAATTACAGATTTACATTCATTAAAAATTTCCATCAACAATGAAAATCTAAACAAATAAATAATATATATTATAATACCTATAAAAAAATATGAAATAACATACAATCGATATCAATTAATTTATCTAATTAAAATATTTAATATGTCAATTCCATTTTTTTCTAGTGGGATAAAACATGCTAGCTATACAATTTCACGTCAAGTATTTGGGAATCAATTAATCCCTTACCTCATACATTTCTTGACATTCTTTGTACAAGAATGATCCACAAAAATGGTTATGATCTCCTCCCCTCGTGACAGCTGTATCCACCCGAGGATGCAGAGATACCACCTCGCTAGTCAACACACAAGAAAATTTCATTAGGAATAAGGAGATATAATTCCATAAAAGGTAATGAAAAAAAAGAAGGTGATGAACACAATAAAATCACGATAGATCATACCTTATATCTGTTGGATCGAATAGTAGATATATATGTCTATTAAATGGAACAATACAAGAGGGGGGGGGTGAATTGTAGGTTTAAAAACCTTTGAGTTTTTGCAACAAAGAGATTAGTTTAAATGATCTTAAACTAATACAAATATAAACACCCACAATTGTATTGAATATAAAAGGTATGATGTAATGTAATACTAATGTAAAGTAAAACAATTGTATTCAAGGTGAAAACAATAATCAGAGCAATACAAAGATGAATGATTCAACCTTAAAGCATATAGAATCAATCAATACAAAAAGTAATAGAATGATTGTAATTGAAACAATTACAATTGAAAATGTAAAGAAGAAAGGAAACAATACAAATCCCTTTCTAATACAAGTAACACCGGAAATGTAAAAGTATTACAATTCTTTTGACCCAAAGAGAAGGGTTATCCTTTCACCTAGGATAAAAGGTCTCTCTCACCAATACCTTGGTGAGCCCTTGATACGATGATCGGCACATCTGTCTGCCTATCCCTGGCAGCCCTCGATACGATGATCGGCACATCTGTCTGCCTATCCCTGGCAGCCCTCGATACGATGATCGGCACGTCTGTCTGCCTATCCCCGGCAGCCCTCGATTTTGTAGGTAATCAGCACCTCTGTCTTTCAATTACTTGAAAGCCCTCGATACGATGATCAGACGCACAAGGATGATGAGAGAAGTCACAGTGTCTCTCTCTAGAATCTTGGTAGTTCACAGAGTCTCTTCATTCGTTCTCTTCGTTCATCGTTGTTCTCTCAGCTTCAAATGGCCTCCTATTTATAGGCCTCGGGTTCCAACAGTCATATTTCCTCCAACGGTCATATTGAAACAGAAAGCACGACATCGTTTTGATTAGTTTGTAACTAACTCAACGACATCGTTTTGTTAGGACAAGAGATATATAGAAATGAAAAACATGAGTACGATTCAAATGCAGAGAGTGTTTTTGACAAAGTACCAAAACAAATATTGATCATCTGAATAGCAGAGTCAGTACGATACGATTGACAGAGTCAGTACGATACGATTGATAGAGTCAATACGATACGATTGATAGAGTCAGTACAATACGATTTGGTCGGTACGATCAACATCGTACGATATGACAAACACGATAAAAGACAATTGTAATTTATAAACATATGATAGAATACATTTGTGATTTCCAAAACATGATATAGAAGTCAAAAAAAGACTTTTGACTTAACAATCTCCCCCTTTTTGGAAAGCACAACACACAAAGTAAATGTAACAAGAAATAATTATCTCCCCCTGAGTTATTGAAAACTCTTCTGAATAAGAAATTGAATACAACTAACTCCCCCTTAGGTATGGACTTTCCTAAGGATTGTATTCGTAGATTTTCTTTAAGAGCATTGTAAAGCATTCTCCCCCTTTGTAAAACAATCTTTGCTTTGTAAATATTCTCCACCTTTGTGATTTACAAAAAGAAAGGAGTAATCTTGAATTGTCTGAAAGAGTTAGTGAAGCAATACAAGACAATGGATAAAAGAAAAAAGGATCATAAGAGTTATTACAAAACAAAGACAAGTTCCAAATGAAACAAATACAACAATAATTTGTTTTCTCTTTCCTTCTCCTTCTTTATAATCTCATGAAGAACAACTTTCATCTTCTTGATCTCCTTCTTGTCTTCAGAAATTGATTCACCCTGAGTTTTTGAGAAGCTCTTGTTGATCCGCAAAAATCTGATCTTGATTTCTGATGGTCTCCTCCTGGACTCTGATTACTTCTTCAAGGGTATCAATCCTGTTTTGTAAATTCTTGTTGTCTTTGGATAATACAGAATTTTGATTCTTTAGTAAAACCATTTCATCTTTGAAAGATGAAACCTTCGAGAATTCAGATTGGAAAACATTCATTCTTTCTTGCAAGTCTTTCACTGAAGGAACATCGGCTCTTTGAGAAGACAAAAGTTTCAGCCTTTCAACCGTTTCTCTATCAAGCTTGTTGAAAGCAATTGAAAGCTCATTTGATAACCTCCTTATATATTCAATAGCTATTTCATGATCATTGATTGAGATCTCTATTTTGTACGACCACTTGGTCATCTTATTGCAAGCCTTCTTATGAGAAACCGAGCTTTCCGAAAGAACTTTCAAATCGGCTTCTACTGACAAAACTTTCTTCCTCAATTCTTTTATAGATCCAAACTTCTTCCTTTGATTTTCAGTAATAAAATCAATCTTCCCTTCCAGCTTCGGGAAATAAGGAATGGTTTTCTCCACCCTTCTCAAAACATGAACAATGTAATCACCCTTCTTGAGAGAGATTGTATGCTCTGAATCAGTATCCTCATCATACGATGGTAGTTCATACGATTTTCTTGAGTTAAAAACTGGCTGTTTCCCTTTCGCTTTTTCTTTCTGTTTTCTTTCTTCTTCCACTTTGTCACTAATGACAAAAACTTTATCTGAATGAGAAGATTGATTACCTTGCCTTTCTTGAAAAGACATTCTGTCCGGAGATTGTGCTTGATCGACATGAAGGATTTGTTGAACACCTTCACTCAGCTTTTGAACCGATTCCTCTCTACTCTTCTTTGAGTTTTGAAGAAATTCTAAAAGAAAGTCTCCTTCTTCTTCTTCTTATATTTCTTCCATCACTTGTTTTCATTTTTCTTTCTCAGGAAGACTCTGTACGATGGGCTCTTGGTGCACTTCTTCAGTTAGTTGAGCACTAGCATCTTCAACTGCTTTCAAGACTTTAGAGACATCAAAGTCCTGATCCTTCCTTTTCAAAAGAACCTTCTTTTTCTTTTCATACTGAAGGGTTTCTTCTACCCTTATTCTTTCTGAAAAAGCCTCAGCAGGGTCAAGACCAAACTTCAGATAACCTTCTTTTCTCTGTTCCTTATCTTTTCTCCATTTTTCTACAACCTCCTTATTGTACCTTGGCTTCTTCTTCGGCTTTGAACTGGTTTGCCAATCAGACTTTTGAGTAACACCGGTGGATTGAATGTCCTTGGTTGGCATAGGTGCCGATTGATTCTGAGCCAATTCAGCTTCTACATCTCTGGCAAAAAGTTTTGAATTTCAATCAAAACAAACATTCATCTTTTTCATCGTACTCTTACTAATCCAAGATGGCCTCAAATCCATGGGTTTTCCTTTCAAAGGAATGTTACAAAACTTCATACATTCAAAAATGAACTTCGTAAGGATGGCTGGATACATAATCATCTGGGACTTAATCCCTCCTGTCTTGACATTCTTGATGGTTTCAAAAATATACCCCATGAGATTTACTTTTCTCATATTTACAAGATAGTCGAGCATGAATATATCAGAAACTTTAAGAGTTTCTCTATCCCCTTTCCTTGGGATAAGAAAACCTTGCATCCATGAAGTGACAAAACGATTGTCCGGTGAAAGATGAGACACATTCCTTTTTTCCTCATTAATAAGAATCAAATACTTTTCAGCATTTTCTCTATTAAACGTACCAACTTCCTCTGGTAGTTTGTGAGATGGACAAAAAGAATCTCCTTCTATAGAAACATTCAGAAAATGTGCCGCTTGTTTCACAGACATAGACAATTTTCTATCGTACACAGCGAAGTTTATAGTCATATCTTTGTCGAAAGAAACGGTTTTGTAAAACTGACAATCTTCATAAAAAAGAACTGGATCTTGAATATCAGGCTTTTCAACACACAGATGTTCCCATCCTTGAAACAAAATGATCCTCCTGATTGTAAATTCGTACGTATCGAAAAAGTCTCGGGATACTAACCTTTCTCTGTTAAAGTCTTTCTCTGTAAAAGTCTTTGAAGACATTTCGGCGGGAGTGTTAGCAGAGGATTGAGACATAAAGGTGATGCCGATTGAGAAGATCATACGATGATATATAGCTAGTGGAGCAGAGCTGCGCCTCAAATCCTGAAAAACAAATGTGGGTTTGGGGAGGGGAGGGGGGTATTTATAGGCGATAAAGAGATGATCGTTGATCTTCTACGGTCAAAAAAGGGTGACCGTTGATATTATACGGTCAGGATTAGAGAAAACCAGATCAATGGTTAGGATTAAAACAAAGAAAGAAAAAATAAAAAAAATAAAAAAAATGAAAAAGATACCTATCGGAGAACATAAGGTGATTGTTGGTAAGAATCAAAATAAAATAAAATCGTAAGGAGAAAAATATGATGCCGATGGAAAACAAAGTTATTACTATGATCGGACCGTACGATGGAAAATAATCTTGTTACCATGAACTGACAGTACGATGGAAAACAATCTCAATACCATCATCGGTCGATACAAAACTATTGAATGATACGATGGAAAAGAATTTCAATACTATCATTGGTCGAATCAAAACTATTGAATGATACGATTGTAAAGAATTTCAATACTATCATCGGTCGATTAAAAACTATTGAATGATACGATGGAAAAAAATTTCAATACTATCATCAGTCGATTCAAAACTATTGATTGATTGGTACGATGGAAAAGAAATTCAATACCATCATCGGTCGATACGATGGAAAAGAATTTGATTACCATCATCGGTTGATACGATGGAAAAGAATTTGATAACCATCATCGGTCGATACGATGGAAAATAATTTGATTACCATCATCGGTCGATATGATGGAAAAGAATTTGATTACCATCATCAGTCGATAGTAAATGATACTATAAAACTGTCAGTACGATAAACAGGAAAAATGAACGAAATGATAAAACTGTCAATACGGTAAACAGAAAAAAAAATGAATGAAACGATAAAACTGTCAATACGATAAACAGAAAAAAAATGAACGAAACGATAAAACTGTCAATACGATAAACATGGAAATAATAAACAATCCAAAGAGTAAATAGTTAAAGAACATAAGATAAAATAAACATAAAGATAGAATGAAATGTCCTCCCCCTTTATACGAGGAGTTTCTTACTATTAGGAGAGATGTAAAACAGGAAGTAGATATGAATGATTATTTTAATGTAATCATTCCTAGCTTCTGTTTTATATATTCAAATCTATCAGAAGGTAAAGGTTTTGTAAAAATTTCAGCAAGTTGGTCTTGCGTTCCGATTAATTGTAAAACAATTTCATTTTTGTGTGTGATCCCTAAGAAAGTGATGCCTAACATCTATGAGATTGTGCCTAATACCTTTAACAAATAAAACATTTGAAATAAGAACTTTTCCAAGAAAAACGATATTACCTATACCAACAATCTTTCCTTGAGCATTATCTCCGAAGGTAACTTTTCCACCTTTTGTTTTGATAACCTTTTCAAAGAAATCATTGTTTCCAGTCATATGTCGAGAACAACCACTATCCATGTACCAAATGTTCTTATTGATACACTTCTCGTTTTCCTGAAAAAGAAACAATTAGATTTTCAGAATCCAAACTTGTTTGGATCCAGAAGGGTTAGATAAAATAATTTTAGGAATCCTCATTTGATTTGCAAAATGAGCATTATGAAATCCTAAAGATTGAGTTTTTTTAAGAGAATAATCTCTTCTCCAATGTCGACCACATTGACACTTGGAACAGAAAATGGTTTTTTGAGGAACAAAATAGTTATTACTAAAAACAGGTTTGGAATAAGTATAACCAAGACTAGAACGATTTCTCAAAGGTCTAATTTGAGAATACATCCTATCAAAGTTTTCTTTTCCATAAGTAAAGTTTGAAAAACACTTTTTCAAGGATAAAATCTCTGACTTTAGTTTTAAAACCAAATTCTTGTTTTCTAAAACATTTGAATTTGAAATAGAGTTAGACTCTAAAATATTTTTCTTTGAAATTAAAGTTTCAAGATCCTTAGAAAGTTTATCCTTATCATATTTGACTTTCTCAAGGGTTTTTAAAATACTTTCAAAATCAGAAGTTTTCTCATCAAGATCTTTAGAAAGATCTGATACTTCATTAGTCAAAATAGAAATTATAGAATTTTCTTTTTCAAATCTCTTTTTGAGTTTAGAATTTTCATTTTCAAGTAACTTAGAAAATCTAGAGACTTCTTAAAAAGATGGTAAAGTATCATCTTCTGATGATGAGGGTTCATCATTTGAAGATTCATAATATCTATTATCAAGATAATTTGCATTTAAAGAGACATTTGTAACAGCTTCAGAATTATGTACCTTAGCCATGAGACAATGATCTTCGATTGGTAGTCTGGCTAGAAGTCCAATATTTCATTGTCCTGATGTCTCATATTCTGAAGAATCATTTGATGAATCAATACCACTTTCACTCCACGTATCATTTGCTTTAAAGCCTTTCTTTTTCTTATAAAACCTTTTCTTGTTTCTTTCAGAGTGTTTCTCTTTTCTATCTTTCCTCTTCAGTAAAGGAAAATCAGGCCTTATATGTCCTGCTTTCTTCCATTCATAACAAGTTACCTCTGAATATTTCCTATCTTTCCTGTCTTTATTTTTGAATCTATATTGAAAATCTTTCTTTCCCACAATCTTGTTCATCCTTCGAGCAAGATTGGCTAACTCATTATCAAAAATATTACAATCACTTGAATCAGATATAAAAACTTTCTTGGATTTAGACCTTGTAAGCCTTTCAGGTGTTTTAGCTTTAGATGCAAAAGCTACACTTCCATTCCCATTCTTCTTCTTATTAAAATCAGCATCTCTCTTAATTCTGGTCTCATGCTGTAGAAGAGTTCCAAAGAGTTCATCAAGAGTAATCTATGAAACTTTTCTATTTTCATCAATAGCTGTCCTTTTCGACTCCCATTCATTTGGCATAATATCTATAATCTTATCAACAAGAGCTTCATCATCAAGTCCTTTTTCTCCCATAGATTGTAAGCTGTTGACAATTGTCATAAACCTTTGTTGCACTTTACATACAGGTTCTCCATAAGGAAAAACAAATCCATTATACTCTGCTCGAAGCATTGCTCTCCTTGTTTCTATAACTTTGGATGTACCAAAATGAGTAACTTCTAATTTCTTCCAAATACAGTTGGCTGCTTCACATGAAGATATCTGACTATATATATTCCTGGTCAAAGATCATAATAAAGTATTGCGTACCTTGTAATTTAGTTGATATTCTTGCTTCTCTTGGTTGGTGAAAGTACTAACTTCTTTGTCAGGAATTTTGTAACCCCCAGTAAGCATAATAAAATTTTCTACACCAGTATTGATGAAGAAAGTCTTCATACGATCTCTCCAATACTCATAATCATTCCCATCAAATATTGGTGGTCTAGAAGGATTCAGATTATCTATTGATCCGATATTCATTCCTGCCATCTAATATAACAAAAACAACTTTTCCACTGCACACGTTAGTGTAGTAAGTATTCAAGATAGTAATAATAAGTAAAGATAGTAATACAAATCAGTGGAAAACCTCCTTTGATACCAATTGTTGGATCGAATAGTAGATATATATGTCTATTAAGTGGAAAAATACAAGAGGGGGGTGAATTGTAGTTTTAAAAACCTTTGAGTTTTTGAAACAAAGAGATTAGTTTAAATGATCTTAATCTAATACAAATATAAACACCCACAATTGTATTGAATATAAAAGGTATGATGTAATGTAATACTAATGTAAAGTAAAACAATTGTATTCAAGGTGAACACAATAATCAGATCAATACAAAGATGAATGATTCTACCTTAAAGCGTATAGAATCAATCAATACAAAAAGTAATAGAATGATTGTAATTGAAACAATTACAATTGAAAATGTAAAGAAGAAAGGAAACAATACAAATCCCTTTCTAATACAAGTAACAGTGGAAATGTAAAAGTATTACAATTCATTTAACCCAAAGAGAAGGGTTATCCTTTCACCTAGGATAAAAGGTCTGTCTCACCAATACCTTGGTGAGCCCTCGATACGATGATCGGCACGTCTATCTTCCTATCCCGGGCAGCCCTCAATATGATGATCGGCACGTATGTCTGCCTATCCCTGGCAGCCCTCGATATGATGATCGGCACGTCTCTCTGCCTATCCCCGGCAGCCCTCGATTTTGTAGGTAATCGGCACCTCTGTCTTTCAATTACTTGAAAGCCCTCGATACGATGATCAGACGCACAAGGCTGATGAGAGAAGTCACAGTGTCTCTCTCTAGAATCTTGGTAGTTCATAGAGTCTCTTCATTCGTTCTCTTCGTTCATCGTTGTTCTATCATCTTCAAATGACCTCCTATTTATAGGCCTTGGGTTCCAACGGTCATATTGCCTCCAACGGTCATATTGAAACAGAAAGCACGACATCGTTTTGATTAGTTTGTAACTAACTCAACGACATCGTTTTGTTAGGACAAGAGATATATAGAAATGAAAAACATGAGTACGATTCAAATGCAGAGAGTGTTTTTGACAAAGTACCAAAACAAATAATGATCATCTGAATAGCAGAGTCAGTACGATACGATTGACAGAGTCAGTACGATACGATTGACAGAGTCAATACGATACGATTGACAGAGTCAGTACAATACGATTTGGTCGGTACGATCAACATCGTACGATACGAAAAACATGATAAAAGACAATTGTAATTTATAAACATATGATAGAATACATTTGTGTTTTCCAAAACATGATATAGAAGTCAAAAAAAGACTTTTGACTTAACAATATCGAAGATAAATCGATACATCTGGGTTATACCATCAACAAATGGGATGCAATCCAAGGAGGAAATTTTGACCACACAACTCATATGGGAAGGAATGGATGATTTGGGCATCTCACACCGGAGAACAAGTAGGAAGAGCTAGGAAAAAGATATCATGTCCCTTTAGAATATTTAACGGAGTAGTTGATTATGATATGATGTATTTTCCATTAAAATTGGATGGAATTTAACCACATATTTTGACCATATAAAAGTGTCTTAAACCATAGAAAAAATTAATATATGAGTGATGGCCATTGAATCATCTTCAGAGCCCTTAAAACAAGGCTTTAAATGAATTTTATGAAAAATGTAACATCAAAGGGGTGAAACAATAAGAAGAAATAAACACAGTTCATGTACACGAAATTTGGAAAAGGAACTAAAGGATACCATTGGATCCTCACCATTTTGGAAACACTTTTTTGGAACTCAAAATTTTGAAAAGGAAATAGAGGCTTCCGTTTGACCTCACCATTCTGGAAACACTATTCATGGACTCAAAATTTGTCAAAGGAAATAGAGGCTACCATTGGATCTCACCATTTTGGAAACATTTTTCATTAAATCAAAATTTGGAAATGAAATTTGAGGCTAAAGTTGGACCTCACCATTCTAGGAAAACTCTTCATGAAGGTAAAATTTGGCAAAGGAAATAGATGCTACCATTGGACCTTACCCTTCTGGAAAAAATTTTCATGAACATAAAATTTGGTAATGGAAAAGGAGGGTACCTTTGGAACCATTCACATATACCTACCCTTGGACCATTCATGAAAGGCAACTGTTTCACTTTTGACATAAGCACACCATTGGACTGTTCACATAAGACTGTTGTTACACTGTTCACATAAGGATACCATTGCACAGTTCATATAATGCTGCCATTGAAATGTTCACATAAGGCTACAATTGCGCTATTCATATACTGATACTGTTGAACTGTTCACCAAATTGGAAATTTTGGAAATTGTACGGTATAAGTCCCCTTGAGCACCAGAACACCTTAAACACTTGATTTCTACTGAGGAATGGATCAGAGAGGTTCGGGCCGTTACAACTATTATTATTGTTAATATTATTATTAATAATACTATTTTTACAATTCTTATTATTATTACTACTACTACTACTATAATTATTATTAATGTAACTATTATTATTAGTATGCCACCTACTGCTGCTGCTGGTAGTACTACAATGACTACCATTGTTGTTGTAGTTGTTGCTACTACTCCTACTACTATTAAAAATTATCCATGGGTCTCAGTTCAAGTTGTTTATCTTCCTCATAATTCTTGAGCAACCTTAATCCAGGTGAATATTAATTATCAAATGGGATCCCCAATTTTAGGGTTCATTCAATCCATCCAGTGATTTCAATGAGATTTTGGATTGAAGATACATTTTACAATTGTAACCTTGTTGAATATATTTTGATCAACATAGGGGTTTTTCAAATCTACAACCCAGTATTCTTCAATCAGATGGATGGAGGTAATATCTAATAGGGGTTGTGCTTCTTTATTATGGTTCTAGATATCTGAGGAGAGGCTCATGTAACTTTAATGTGGCTTCGGGATTAGGAAGATTTAATGATTAATTCCATTGAATGTAAAGGCTGGTAGCTTGTACAACAGTCGTTAGCTTCAATATGATTATGATTCATTTTCCTGGTCCAGGAAATCAGTTTCCACTGTCTAGAATAGTGTCAGCCTCTGATATTTGTTTTTTTCAGTGGTCTCTATCAGTAAATTTTGAATACGACTTCCTTGTTGTTGTATTTTTCTCCAACATCAGTTTCTTATGAACATCCAAATTCATCTATCTTATTCATTTTTGAGGCACTAAATGATCTGATCTAGAGGGTTTTTGATGTCATGGATTTGATACATAGGGCACCTTGATGATGATATGATGGCATGGAGGCGACCTTGGGATAATGGGTTTCCACGTGTAGGATCATTATTTGTGTTTTAGGTTTATTGTGATTACGGCTTTTGATTTGGGTCATGTGGTCAATTCATAATTGTGTATGGTTGTTTGAGAGGGGGGTGCATGGTATGTGCCCACATCCTCTATGTGGTTGGTCCCATTTCATGAATGGTGGGTAATCTTAACAGTATGATGGATTCTAGGGTCATGGTATGAATTCTTAGAATATAATGTCACTTTAAAATAAAATGAACAATAGATATCCACTATTCAAGAATGGTTAGTTTACTAATTGTGACCATCATGGGGCAGCTTCACAATTTACTCATGCGTTAGGTTTTCAAGGTCAATAGGCTGACCAAAACACGTTCTTTTCATTAAAAATTTTATAAAACAAAATTATATTTAAATTAAAATTACATAATGAATTAATATTAAAAAAATAATATATGATATTTAGAAATGAATAAAGGATTTATTAAATTTAATTAATACTTCAATTAAAACATTTGAAAATTTGTTTTTTCATAGCACAGTTAAAGATGAAATAAATTATTAAAAGAATAATACCCATATTTAATTATAATTATTTTTAAAAGAATAAAATAAATAAGAAATTTAAATAATGGAATTACATAATGTTAAATAAAAAATAATACAACTTAATAATTACTTAATAAAGTAATCATTATCTAAATAAAAAAAATAAACAATACTCTATATATTTTTACATTAAATTTAATTATATAATTATTGAAAACATAATTACACATAGTTTTACATTATAAAACCAAAAAACTATTTTGACATTAAAAACCAAATTAATTACATTAAATGATCTGAATAAATAAAATAATACAAAAGACACATAAAATTCACTAAAACCTAAAAAACTAACCTAAAATGAAATTCAAAGAATTTTATTTATTTATAAATAAATGTAAAAATAAATATCATTCCTTATTATGTTCTAAATTAAACAATATAAAAGGAAAAAAATATCTATATTTCATAAAATAATCATGTTTCCTAATTTAATGTTACCAAATTCATTATTTTAACTAAAATTCTATTTCCAATTTACATGAGTGTTATAGTTTGGATAAATGTGAAATTAAAATTTAACAATGGGAACTTGTAATAATCACTCTCCCCAATGTTTTGAAAATTGAGGCCAATTTTAACTTAATTAATCCAACAAATTCGATTATTTTATAAGTTAGTCGTATCATTCTTAATCTATGTAAAAAATCCTCTTCAACTTAACAATTTTTTTTTACCATTATGATCATTATTTTTTTTGGTTTTTATTGAATTTTACATAGCCATGTATGTTCTAATAAGTATGAAGAAAAATTATTATATTTGAACTGACATATTACACACACACACACCATATTCTTAAAGGCTAAAAAATCACCATGGGATCTCATTTCCTAGTTTTACACTTGTACTAAAGAACATATAATTTTATCTTCGGAGTTGGATCCCGATTGTGTTAGTTTAAAAGGTTCATTCACCTATTTTAAGATCTAATTTTATGTTTTCTCATGTTATAATTTTAATTCACACAAAAATCAATCCAAAATCAATCCATTTTTTATGTTCCTAAATAACTCATTCATAAGAAAATATGACATATCAATCAACAATTACATTATTCTATAAAATTTTGAATTGTTGAAACTCTCAATTTACAAAGAAAATATCACATACGAATGACATAATAATGTATTATTTTTGTTGAATTTTTTTTAAATCAGAGATCACATGACGAGAAAATTTATTTTCAAACTTACTTATATGGTTCATTAAATGGAAGAGTTTTTTTTTAAAATAAATTGATGTGTTAATAGTGAATTATAGATCGTCTTAATTAAGACTGATCCCAAACACAAAAAACTCAACAATATCCCCATTCTTGATTTTTAAAGTGGAAGACACTATTAAAATTCATTGGATTAAAGAGATTGGATTATCCTAAAAAGGTTTTGTTTTATGCGGTTAGAGGGATGTTTAAAAATGAATTACCATACAAAAATAATAGAATAAAATATATGAAAAAAATGATCTCTAATATAAACTACCATTTAATCAAGCATTGAAAATGATTTCGATAATTTTTCATGCTACATGTGATTTCAACAATGATATTCAATGGAGCATAAAAATATTATTTTGTTAAATTGAAAATATAGTTGTCAATAATTCCTAAGAACATACACCATACATTAATCCATTATTTCTTTAATAATTATAAAATATTGAATTTATTGAATCATGTAGCATCAATATAAAAAATCATTTAAAATATTTAATCAACAATTTAGTTTAATTTTATCGATTTGTTTTTGATAAATTTGGTAACCTTATATTAATTCTATAAAAATTTGTTATCATTTCAAGTAAAAGTTTTGACCGAATGAAATATCATAATTTTTTACATAAACAAATCTTTTGATAAATATTAAGAAGGTTTTATTTAATTTTCAATACCTCATAACTCCTTTTGTAATTTAAATTCCAAACAGTATTCCAATTGTATGAAAATAACATAACCAAATCTATCCACATCATGTGTCCAATTGACCTACAACACCACAAATTGTCAATGTATCTTAAGCTATCATACCCCATATGTACCTTATAAACTCTTTTCACAAGAACATTAAAATATAAATGAAATTGAAAATGTTTAATGATATGCATCAGAGATTTTAAAATTTTTGGTAAACAATCTATTGGAGGAAAATAACCATGTGGGATTCATTTATTTTTTTAAAGTATTGAGAATAAAAAAAATCATATGTATCCTCCCATGAAACACATAATTTTCATACTTTTTTTAAACTATGTCCTCTAAATATGTTATTCATTTTCATTAAATGGATAATAATAATTATTAAAATATACCTCCATATTTTCCATAGAAATTTATACTAATTCACAAAAGACATCATGCAACTCAACAACATGAGGATTTCTACAATAATAATGTATCACTCTAGTATTATTCCTTCATCTAGTAAATGAATAAAAATCCATATTATTATTTATTTAATCAATAAAATGACAAAACAACTCAATACTAACATATAAATAACCAAAATTACATTTCATTGGTTCTTCAATAATCACACCGAGACATTAAATAATTAATGGTTGAGAATAAAAAAAATAAGTGAGAATAATAATATTAGTGTCAATAGTAGAATAAATCTTTTTAGAAACATCCATAGGTATGTAAGGGGAAGATTATTCATGATCTCCTGAGAACCTCTAAAAATCATGGACAAAAATCTCATCATTCCTCTCAAACCCTGATGCATAGATATACCTCTTATCCATATATGGTAAAATTTAATGAAACTCCTCTAAATCACTCGTAATAGACAAAGGGAACTAACCTTTAACATCAAGATAAATAGAATTTGATACTAAGATAGCCTCATCCTAATAATGTTCCTTTAGAGTAGAATATGAACAATAAGAATACTTTCATTCCTCAGTTTAACATGAATATTTTGTAAATAAATTTTCGGGTCCTAATGTGTGTGTGGGGGGAGGGGGATGTAAACCTTGAATAGAATAAGAAACATAGTATTCTTGATATGTGGTTTTGGACTAACCAGTTCATGGTGCTTAGAAAAATATTTCTTAATTTGGTACTCAAATATCCCCAACCATTCAAGATCATGTTTGATATTATATTTATTAAAACTCGTTTCAAAATGTTCATTAATGGATTCAATTATTATAACATCAAAATAATGAGTATTTCCCTTTCTAACTACATTATAAAAAAATCATCTACAATAATTAATAAACATAAATCTCACCTCAAGTAGAGTCTCGTTGTAAACTTGAATCTTATCTTGGTCCTTGTGAGTTTATGGGTAAATTTAACATGTGATACAATAATATCAACCCCAGTTTTTGCAATTTATAGCCTTCAAAAAATTATTGGATCATTGATATCACACCCCATTTTCAGAATTAGGATGTTAATTTGAAAATATAGTTTCCCTCTATCATCTAATAATTTATCTTATAACCCACAATGGTAGGTTACTATCCTATCCAATATATTTTTTGACACTAAGGTCCGTTTAATCTCAATAATGAATAAATTTTTGTATAGGGAATGTTGTATAAGACTAATGTTATATTCTAGATCATAGAATAAATTAATCCACTCATACCCAAAAATTATTTATGAAATTTCCGAACTGTAATAATCATTATTTTGAAGAGATATATTTATTTTAATTATGTCGTAACACTCCTTGGTTAATTGTATTGTTAATCACTCACCCCAATCAATTTTTTCTACTTTAATATTCCTATTAATTTCAATATAATCGGATATTTTTTAGAGTTTCATAAAATGGAATTTTGGAATTGAATTTCCTAAAAATTTTATTTAATTTTGTGTAATTATGTTTATCATTATTTTTTAAATTTTTTTGAAAATGTATCACAGTGAGATAATTCTTTAAAAAATGTGAATTTTTATAGTTATCCTAAAACCATACTTTCTTCTTTCCCTACTTGACTCAATACCACGTCATTTTACATTATTTTATTGATTTATTGTATTAAGGGGTATCAATTTTCTATGATTTTATTGATTTTTCCAAATATTATGATTTTGAATTTAACAAATTTGTAGTTATAATTTCATCTACAATGTTATTATATTCATCCCTAGACCACACCCTAATTTTTTATATTCATGAACTAGTTTTTATTTCCATGACAAATTATCATAGGTTTATCTCTATTGTATTTGTATGTTTTCCTTTATATATTCTTACAAATTATCTATCCATATGATTTATTTGATGTTCTAGATTAAAAATATTATTTCCTATATAACAATTTAATGAACCAATTTCATGTAAAACCTGCTAAAATATACCCTTAATTTCTATTCCATAATTTGAGTATTCAGCCCTATATTTCATCTGGAAATATTGTTGGGGATTTCTTTGGTAATATGTGGATGTTGACAGATAATTAAAACATGACTTAATATCATAGGATGGGGTTATAATTAATCAATAATTATTGTGATTAGGGATAGGGTAATTGGAACCCAAATTTCTAATCTCTAATCCTCAAATGAATAATTCTCCTCAGGGTAGACTGGGTTTTCAATGAGGGGATAAAATTTTTAAATGTGATCAAACATACCACAATGAGATCATTTCTACCTAATATTTTTTCATAAAAAAATTTTCTTGAGTATTAGTCTTATCCACATGAATTGTTCTTTTCCAAGTTCAAAATCTCGGGACATCTGGTCCAATAAATCAACCAATTTATTAAGCTCGTTAACATTCAAATCATTGAATTTATCACTCTGAAAATGAATGAATTAAGTACAGGGACATTACATTTATTTTTTGAAATACTTAATACAATACAGAAAAATATATGCCTAATGACTATAAAAGTATAGTGTCATTAGAAACTCATAATATAATCATCTAACATGGTGAATGATCTCCAATATCTCTTATAATGAATTTACAATTTTTCCTACCTAAAACCATCCTTTATATAATGGTGAAAATAAATCATTATAATGGTGAGCTTAAATTATTCGTATGGGTAAACATGGATAACATTAAACAAACCACAAACATTTGAATGTAAAAACATGAACGTAAAGTTTAAACATCAAAATATTGAGTCCTAAAATAAATCATGGATGAATGTAAGACATGGATGATAAAGGAACATTAACTGAGGTATAATAGATATTCATAAAACATGTAATTTTGGAGAAAAAATAAGAATATAAGATTATTTCCATAGTACTCAAGGCTTTGTTTCGAAGACCATCATATTGGAGAATGTCCATTACTAATCACAGGTTACTTATCATTCCAGCCATGTATTATTGAACCAGATATACATTCCATTCCAGTCATTTCTATATCATGAGATACAATTCATTACCCAATTCATTGGAGGGATATATAGGTCCCATACATCTCATAATGAAATCATTCTTCAATGTTCCACAAAAACACAAATCATTCATCATAGTATAACCCCTGAAATAAAATGGGATTGTTACACAACATATCATTATAAAATAATCAATATATGACAAATGCATATATAAAAATAATTCCATCATAAAAAAATCAAATCTAATTAATAATATGGATTTAAACAAAACCTTATTTCATCTTATAAGGAAAATAATTTTTAAAAAACACTTAAAAATAATTCCTGAGGAAATCATCCATTCTTCTTCCAAAATTTTTTCTTTTCTAAACCTGTTGTTCAGTTTTATAAGTATTTAATTTATTTAAAAATAAGCCTTAAATATTGTAAAGGGTTATTCATGGAAATAAAGAATTATTAAAGCATAAAAATCAGTTCATGCTGTATACGTTAAAAAAAATTATCCTCATTCTTTTTTCGGAAATGTCAAAAAGTACTCGTATGGTAGACAAAAGAATGATTATGTTCTTATGATGTAGTAATATAAAAAAATGACAATAAATTACAGTAAACATACATAGAAGAATATTGAACATTTTTATTGAAGCATTATCTGAATACATGGACAAGGATGATAACACTAACCCTAGTAATTACTTACGTATAAAAAATCATGGATTAAAATGAGATTAAAAATTTATCTCTTACCTTAGGTATGATTTTTTTCTATACCTATCCAAAAATATTTTATAATGTGTGTAAAAATATTATTAACTTGAAAAAGAACCATAACAATATTTATGATTTCATATATGTTTTTCATAAGACTTTATATTACACGTTTATTGGATAATTCAATGTTAAAGCAACATTTTGTGTAATAATCATTGTATTAATTGTTTGTGATTGAACATGTTTTTCTTGATATTAATAATTATTTCATGATTGAATCACTTTAATAACGTGAAACATGATTTATATATCATATATATTAAGTATATAAAAATATATATAATAGATTGATAAATGAAATGGAATACACCGTTCATGGAGACAGTAGGTCGTACATACACATGAAAGATGTTCTTGATTCTTAGTTGAATTGATTGTAAGTATTTAAATGAAATATATATAAATATATTCATAAATATATTAGAATTATTATTTAATATATTTAGTTTTTATTTTATATATATACAATATAATCATTCGTTAATGGTTAATATGGAAAATGAATCTAATCACGTCGTGGAGACAGTAAGTCATACACACGTAGGAGTGATGATAGCATTCACATACTTATTGAATAGAATTAAAATGTATGGGGTAATATATTTCAGAATAAATATAATTTTATACTAATAATATATATTTATTACATCCATTTTTATACCCATCTATGTATGGTGGTGTTGAAAAACACATTACACCACGACATGAACACTGTAAGGATTATTTTGAACGCGTGGTGGTTTCATTTTTCATTTGATGGATATAAGGTGAAATAGTGTTGTTTCATATTTATAATAACATACTACTATATTAGTGATACTTATGTTATTAATTTATAATGAAACAAATAATGAAGATGAATTATACCAATAATGAAATTTAAAAAAATCAGTCAAAGATATTAACCCTTCCTCAACATGGATCCATTAAATTTCCTCTTCGGGCATTAAATATGGTCTTTTGAAAAGATAAAAACGTCTATAATTTAACTATATACGTTTTTAATTTAAATGGTCTGGGGTTTTCCATGTATTAAGGCTCAAAATGAACTGAATAAGAGAGGGAAGAGGTGCATTTTGTAAGAGAGGATGGGGCACTTTAGAAAGGTCTCGAAATCATAATATATTATAAAATGATTTTCATTTTCAAAATATCCAAAATATATTTAAACTGAATATATTTTTTGTATTATTCTCAATATTATCTTCAATATTTTTTAGGAATGTTTCAGTTTCATAATTAACCTTACCTTTTAGCTTTAACAATTAATTAACTAAATTAACTCTTACCAGGCCTTCTTGGATGTTCATACTATATGTTCAATATAGTTACTATAAAATTTCATTCGAACCTAAAATAGTTCATTATTGAAAATTTCAACATTATATATGTAATTTGTTTGAATCATAGATTTTATCATTTAATAAAATTATATTTGTTTTAAAAAACTCATATATGTCATCTTTTATACTTTTCATATCATAACTTTTTAAAAATCTATAAAAACCATATTCTATATATAAGACTTCATTAGTTCAACAATAACAAGTCATAATCATAAATATAATTCCTTTATGTATGTACAAGTATGAAAATAAATTTATTTTAATATTTATAATCTAATTTATTTAAATCATTCATCAATAAGGTAATCATAATATCAACATTGTGTTATAAATATTTTTATTTATATTTGATCTAAAAATTATAAATAAAATATCATGATATAGGAAATAATTTTAGCTTTCTAATTAATATCTATTTAAATATATATCAGTTATATAACCCTTAATTAACATCGATTTATTAATATATATATGTTTTGGATATAATTATCTTTAAGTTAAATTATTTATTATAAAATGTCATTTCAAAATTCAAGTGAATCCATGAGGTCCTAAAATCAACCAAAGAATGCCAAATGCTAGAAATATCTCATCCAATAGGAATGTACATGTGTTAGGATACTTTAATATTATTATAATATTATAATTTACCCTTATTTACTAGATTTACCCTTTAACCATGAAAATATAATAATTACTGAAGTTACTATTCATAATGTCCAAAAATAAAAGGTACATATTTACATAATTTGAACCTTCTAATTTCAAATATGTAATCCATTTTTTCGAATTCAATAAAAATTTAGTTTATATTATTAAATTAAAAATAATTCATGTTGTCAAAACCGAAATGTGGGGTTTTAAGAAGTAATAACTATCAAATGATTGACATGTGTTTATGTTCACTTAAACAGTAAAATTTCTTCCAATAGTCTACATTGTATTGAATGAAAAATATAAAATCCTAATTTATATTAAAGATAATTTAAAAAATAATCTAACTCTATAAATAAATAAGATGAAAATTCTATTTTGAATTAAAATACAATTTTTGTCACTATTCTTTAAAATTTGAATTTTATCCGAAAATTACAAAAAATAAAAAAAAGATTCTTTTTATGTCCTAATTTCAAAAAAGAAGATTATATTGAAAAAAGTAACTAATAAAAGTTCCAAACTAGAATAAAAATGGGTGCTCCATCAAAAGGATATAAAATTAAATTTCATTAAAAGTAGTTTTTTATACGAAAAGTTGATTTTTTTTTCATATATAATGTATGAGAGAATGAGGGAGATAAATTTTAATGTTATATAAAATTCAAAATTTTGTTAATAATATTCATAACACCTAGTCTATTTATCATTAAATAATAATATTCTAAAAATATATCATTGTTTAGTGAAACTCGGTACATGTATAATGCAAGCTATTGAAGAGGGTCTCTCTGGAAGGTAACTCAAGACAATTCAATGTTGTGTGTATTAAATGTTTCATTTGGTGTTGAAAATAAAATAATACAAACTAATTTAATTTATACATTGAACAAAATCTATACAGAATGATGTGTGAAATGAACTCTATCAAGAGAAATTGATATTTTTTGCAACACAAATGAGAATTTAGTTTCGTATACTACAATCTAATATGCTGTTGAATATAGAACAACCTATTCATGGTGTAGAATAAAACAAAATAAATCAATGAAATTAAAAATAATCTATCTCATAAAATTAGGGGTGTTACATTATACCCCCATTAAAATGAATTTCTCCCCCAAAATTTGTCATAGTTATAAATGATTTACAACAGGAAAGTTTATTTCATAGAAGCCACATCGTAAAAAGATATAAAAAACAAAATATTTAAAAGGTATGTTATGGACATAACAGTTACCCAAAATAACTCATCATGGGGGTTCTACATAAGAGAACATAGTTGGGAAGTGAAAACATTGATATTGAAGTGAAATATAAGCATCATGTTCAGAGAGATAGTGATAATGGATAAGGTTTGGATAATTTTAACTACTTGAGAGACATAAATCTACAATGATTTAAAGGACCATCTAATTCATCATAAAATAAGGTACTAGGATAGAGTTTTTGGATTTCATCATTTACTTCCTAAAGTTGAATTTGTTTTCCTAATAATAAAAATGTACCAGATTTTGGTACAATCTCAATGTTGATCATTCCGTAAACAATTTTACTAATAACTTTTTTTCGGAAATTAAATTGAATTTTTCATTCTGGAAGTGTTAGAAGACATTTCAATTGAATGAATGTCATTCCATCTATCATAAAAATAATTTTAGCACATGTAATAAAAAATTCACTAGGCCAACTTTATTAATATAATAAAAACTTGAACAGGAATATAAACTATACAGTCCCTATATTGATAACATTACAATCTTTCCAAAAACTAAAATATATAGAAAGTGATTACCTAAATCAATATAACATTTTTCTCTCTTATAATATTTTTATTTTCTTGGTTTTCACTTTACAATCATGTGAATACCTTAATCATTTATTCTCTTGAAACATGGTAATAATACACATTACTATAAAACCTTAGTGGAAGCATATATTCTATCAAAATTAACTCTTTCCGCACACCAAAAATTCCGAAAATTCCATATACTCAAACCATGATATCAATTTGTCCTTATATCAGTCCTGACGTCATTAATACTATAGATCATCTCATTATATCTAGTGCCTTGTTTATTTACATATCTTGTGTTTCCTAAAAATATCGTATCCACTATCCATGGTTACTAGTACCATTCAACATATGCATTCAAATACTTAAGGAAAAAAATATTGTAAAAATCCATAGATGATTCGTTATTCCATAGTACCATATGTTAGTATTGATAAACATGAAATCATAATACTATCATATTAGACTATTGAAAAATATTCATCACTTTATTCCTCAATATGTCTTTCATCTCATAAATATTTTTTAGTATTTTCATCATCATCAACATAAATATTCCCCATACAACCATTCTTATTCTCTTCATGAGATTTTAAGATTATGTAAAAGATTTTCATAATTCCCATAAATTCCACATTTAAAACATTTAACTATTGTTGATGTCTTAGAAATACCATTATCCTTCTCTATTGTGTTAGCTGAAACTTTTCATTTGTAATTTTTGGCTTTGTGCCCTTCATTTCCAAACCCAATGCATCTTATAATTCCTTTGAAACATTACTTTTGATGCCTCTTCCCACTTGATTTACATGTGAATAATTCAACATTCTTCCCTATATGATAACCATGAAACAATATCATTATCTTTTTATATACTTCAAAAAACTCACCAAAGATGATATTATTTATCATATTATGATATTTTAGTATAGGCATAATAATTTTATTTCTCGTTATAAAATCCATTTCACTTGGTTTCTCACAAATAAAATCATTAAACTATCCTTAATATTTTCTATTAACATGAACCAAACTGTTTTTGGATATTTTCAAAAACCCAAAAATAAGATTAGGAGATGCAGAACTCATATTAGGAAAACAACATAAGTAAGGGGGAGTAAATTCAACCTCAAGCATCATAGGATTAATCCTAGTTTATTCATTATTTTTACTATTATTATATTATTATAACACTAGTTAGACTTACCCTTAGGGACATCCCTAGACATACCTTCGAAATATCTCTAGCGATGTCCCTAAGGATTTCACATCCCACTTTCCAAAGGTTAACTAAACCATCACTCTGATACCAACTATAATGAACAAATATTGATGTATATGGTCATTACATTTCTTTTTTGGATTACTTAATACCTTACAAAAAATATTATCCAAAAGACCATATTATTTTTTCATCATTGGAAACTCATAACTTATTCTTCTAACTTGGTGAATAATCTTCAACATCTCTCTTAAAGATATTAGTATTTTTTCTTCCGTAGATAAAACCATTCATTATATCCTAGGGAAAAGAAAAAATGAAAATGGTGAGAAACAAATTCTCAGTATGGGTAAACATGGAGAACATGAAACAAACCGTAAACATTTTAATGTAAAAACATGAACGTAATTTTTAAACATCAAAATCCTGAGTCACGAAATAAATATTTTAAGAACTGAAGTCCTGGATCATAAAATAACATTAAACCAGATTCAATAGATCTGGAATTAAACATGTAACTCTGGATAACTAGTACACACATAATATGATTTTCATGGTAGCCAAGGCATTGTTTCCAAGACCATCATAGTTAACAATGTATGTTACTGATCTGGGTTTACATGTTGTTCCAACTATGTATTATTGAACCGAATTTACTTTCCATTTCTATCATGTCTATCACACAAGATATAAATATTTTCCTAGTGAATTGGAGGGAGATATAGGCCCCACACCTCGAATAATCTAATCATTCTATCAACTTCTACAAAAACATAAATCATTCATCAAAGTATAAACCATGAAATAAAATGGAATTCTAAAACATCACATAATCATAACATAATTCATATAAGATAAATGGATTGTATAAAAATTATTCCATCATAAACACAATAAAATCAATGTAATAATATGGATAGAAACGGGACCCTATTTCATCATATATCGAAAATAATTTTGACAATATAGTTGATCTTAATTTCTAATAAAAATATCATTTCTTCTTAAAAACGTTTTTCATTTCAAAAAATGTCATTAAATTTTAAAGGAAACTAAATTTAATTGAAAATAACCCTGAAATATTATAATGAATGATTCATGGAAATAATGTGCTATTAAAGCCTGAAAATCTTTTCGTTCCATATATCTATAAAAAACATTCTCCATCTACTTTTGTTGGAAAATTCAAAAATTACCTAGTATGGTAAACACAAGAAAGATTACATCCTCTCCATGTAGTAAAATTCTATAGTGGGTAAAAAATAAATTAAAAATATGAATATTTATATTAAAAATTTTAGGAAGAAATTTTTATATTATATGAATATGAATGAAAAATATATCCCCACTAAATACTTACTTATAATGAATCACAAATAAAAATGAGACTAAAAATTCATCCTTTACCTTAGGTATGTTTTCTTCCACATGTGTCTAAAACATAGATATAGTGGGTTTAATCATATTTTCAACTTGTTATTGAACAATAATAATATTTATAATATCATATATTTTTTACTTATGACTTTATATTACCATTAAAATATTAAATTATGCAATGTTTTGGATAATTATCGTTTTATTTATCATACATATTTAGACATGTTAATCATTATATTATTACTTAGATCATTACATAAATACATCTAGAATTCGAAAATAGATTTATATATCATATATATTTAATATATAAATATGTGAAATAAATAGATAAATGAAACAGAATACATCGTTCATGGAGTTGGCCGTACGTACGCATGAACGATGTTTTCAGTTCATTATTGAATTGAATGGAAGTAAATAAATTAAATATATATATATATAAATAGAGAATAATTATTATTTCATATATTTCATTATTATTTATGATATATACTTTATAATAATTCTTTAATGGTTGACTAGGAGAATGAGTCTTATCGCATTTGGGAGACTGTAAGCCGTACGTACACACAAGCAATGATTTCATTTCCATAATTCATGAATGGTATTTATTTGTATGGTGTACTATATTATAGAATAAATATCATTTTATAATAATCATATATAGTTATTAAATCCATTTTTATACAAATCCATGTTTTGTGGTGGTGAAAAACAGATTACACGACGACATGGATATGGTTAGTCGTACGTATATATGTGCAATGATTTCATTTTTCATAGGATGGATAGATGGTGAAATAGTGTGTTTTCTTATTTATAATAAAATATCAGTATATATGTGATTTAGATATTGTTACATTTAAATTAAACTACTAATTAATAGGAAGTAGAAGAAGAATGAAATTTGAATGAATTAGTAGAAGATATTACCTCTTTCTCAACGTGCCTTCATTAAATATCATCCTAGGGAACCCGAGTTGGTCATTTGAGAAGATCCGTTCCTCTATAAAAAAATAGTTCAGTTTAGAAGAGAAATCAGTAGGGGTTTTTCGAACATTAAGGTTCAAAATGGGGTGATGTATAGAGGGAGGAGGTTCCCTTTTATAAGAGAGGAGGGGGGCACTTTAGGATAATCTCAAAAATAATAACTTATTATAAAATTATCTTATCTTTCAAAATGTCTGAAACTTATTTAATTATAGTATAATATAATTATTTCTCTAAATCCTATCAACCAATTTTTTTATAGAAGTTTTGATCACAAATTTATCCTTATATTTTAGCTTTAGACCTTAGTTAACTAATTCAACTCTTACCATGTCTTCTTGTATATTCATTATATATATTTAATAGAGTTACTATAGAATTACAATTTATCCTCAAATGAATAATTAATGAAATTTTATAAAATTTCTAATTCAATTGGCTGAATCATAGATTATTTCATTTAATAAAATTGTTTTTTTCTCAAGAAACACATTTATGGTAATTTTTCTACTATTCAAATCATGACATTATAAAATTCCCTAAAAAATTTATTCTTTCAATTAAAAACTATTAATTAATACATAATAAGTCATAATAATAAATTAAATTCATGTTTGGAATTAAAATTGTTTAATATAAATTTAATTAGATATTTATAATCCCATTTATTTAAATCGTTCTTCAATATGGTAATGACTATATCATCATTTTATCATAAATAAATTTATTTATATTTTTTATAAAAATAATAAATAAAATACCATTACTTGGGAATAAATTTTATTATTTAAGTAATATATATAGACACATAGATCAGTTATATAACCCTATATTGAAGTCAATTTAGTAAAATATTCTTTTTTATGTTATAATTATATTTAATTTAAATTAACTTTATAAAATTTCATTTTTGTATCCATGTAAATCCATGGGATCCCAAAATCTTCCCAAGGATGACCATGGTCGAAAATATCTCATCCAATAGGATTAAAGAATGTTTTAGTGTAGTTTAATATTCTTATAATGTTATTTTATATCCTTATTTACTAGATTTACCCTTTAACCATGGTAAATAAAATAATTATTGATGTTATTATTCAAAATATCCCAAAATAAAAGATTCCTATTTACATAATATGAACCCTATGATTACAAATATTTAATACATTTTTTAAAAATAAAAACACATAAGTTAAATTAATTAATTTAAAATTAATAGTTGTTTTTAAAAACCAAATTTTGGGTTTTTAAGAAGTAATAACTACCAAAAGTTTGACATGTGTTTATATCTATATTTATATTGAAATTACATCAATAAAAAACATTTTGTTTAATGATAAAAATATAATCCAATTTTACTTGAAATCCAATTAAAAATATAATCAGACTGTCTAAATAAAAAATATGAAAATGCAGTTTTGAATTAAAATGCAGTATTTTTCACTATTGATTAAAATTTTAAATTTTTCAAGAAAATACCAAAAAATTAAAACAAATTTAATTTTTTATGTCCCAAATCCCAATATGATGTATTATTTTCATATATATTTTATAAATGTGTCAAAATATGGATTTAAATTGAGTACGCCATCCAAAGGCGGTAAAAATGTAGTTTTTTAAAGTTAGTTATTTTTACTGAAAAATTGACTTTTTTTCTCATATCATGTTCTATAAAATATTTAAGATGAATTATAATGTTATATAAAATTAAAATTTTCATTAATAAATTACATAATGGATATTTTATATACCTTTAAATAGTAATATTTCAATAATATATCATTGTTTTTTAAAACGCGATATCGCGTACACCGCAAGTTATCAAGGAAGGTCTCTCTTGCATGTAAGAAAGCCATGTTAGTGTTGTGTTTAGTTATTTATCCCATTGGTCTAGAGTATAATATAATAAAAACTTATTTCTTTTATACACTAAAAAAATCTATACTCAGTGTTGTGTGAAATTAATTCTATCAAAAGAACATTATGGTGTGTGCAATAGAAGCCAAGAATTAAGTATCATATACTGCAAGCTAATATAGTGTTTCTTAAAACTCAATCTAGTTATGTTGTAGCGTACAACATAAGACTACAAATAAATTAAATTTTTTTTATCTCATAAAATCTATGGGTGTTACAACCACTACATGATCAGTCTGGTATGTTTTGGTTGTAAGGAGTGATGGAATTGTAAAAAATTATCCATGTCAAATTTGGGAGCTAACTAGTGATTGATACTCTTCCTCATAAAACTAATAGATATATCCCATCCATCGTAAAAAAATAACCACATCCTAGAATGTCTATATTATATTATTTCCAACTTATATAGTTTTTTTCATGGGGTAAAATTGTGACATAATGGCATTGGAAATCTCATACCATGTTCCAAAATTTTCATCAGTAATTTTTCTCAAACATTTAATATCCCAATTAATAATATGGAATGGAAATAAGAGAAACCTCAACTCTTATTCATTCAATCATTACAGTTGAAATTATTGGATGACATAATAAAATTGCTAATAAAATCATGTAAATCATCAGTATTAAGACCAAAAAATGAATGACACATAGAATTATTAGATTATTTTATATCATTGTTCCATGATGTTGAGAAAAGAAAATGCATGTGGGATTACATGATACAATTGGAAATTAGAAATCCTTAAGACTATGTCTCTTGAGGGTAAAAATTAAGGGATTATATATGTTCATATTCTCATAATGATTTTGAAGTCCTTCTTTTATCATGTTTTCCATTTTCCTTTTCCTTTATCTAATGTAATGAAATTCTTATTAATGTATCATATTTTATATTCATTGATTACCTTGGTTATTATTATCTTCATGCAGTCAGTGAACAATAACTACATATAGAATCTTTTTCTAAAAATTTTATAGATTATTTTTTTTTTATTTTTAGGTGATTTCAATATATTTTATATTGTGACATTTTATATATTTTTGTTGTTATATGTACTTGGTATCATGTTTCTTCAATGAAAATGGTGCCAAAATTGTTTATTGACTTCATTGATCTTGTGAAAATTTAATATTTATATTATCCTTCATAAATCGTATAGAATGTATAATGGTGAGTGGGGTTCAATTATACAAGGATGACTATTTGAATGTGAAAAAAGTGACCAAAATAAGAAAAAAAGTAAAACTGAACAGAAATTGAATAATAATGGTGATGTTGTGATGTGAAATAGAGGTGAAAATAGTAGATTTGGTGTGTGAAACAATAAATAATGAATGAGGTGGCGAGACCATCTATTTGATTGAATTTTTTCTTCGAACTATTTTGAACTGAAAAATATATATAATATCTAATATTATATAAATTAATAAAATTATTAAATTCTTGAGAGATGGTGATTATTCACAAATTTTTCATTTTACTGGACTTCCATCGCTCAATGAACATTCATCAGTCTTATTCTCCAGTTCAAAATATGAGATTTAATTTATTCATTATGGAGAATAGATTTATCTTCCATTTACAATTTTCATTACATCATGTGATTATCATGGGTGAAATGATTCATTACTCTCACCTTTCTTTAATTTGAATTTTGGGAATTTATTTCCATAATTGAACAAAACTAGACAAAACTAATAATTTACATTGAAAAAATGTTTTAAAAAAACTAGAATAGGTAAATTTTAATATGTTAAACATCAAAGAAATTCTATAAACAATTTAGTTACTCATACTAGTAAAAACAGAAATCCAAAGAGCAAGAAGACATAGAAATAGATACATCTCTAGAGATATCACTTCTTTTCTCAATATCCTTATTTGTATCAAGGTCATGTAGTTATCTTCCCCCATTATTTGTGTTTTTGTAAATAATGGATTATAGATCTTGATACTATATTGGTTAGTGGTATCTTCCTAGGTAGTTTCTTCTTTTTTACTCAAATCAATTAAGAATCACAATTATTTTCTCATGATCACCAATGGGTAATGAATTTCACTCCCATCCACATAAATATATATTATAATCCCATTAGTAGCCTTTAATGATGTCTCAGTAAAATTACTTGACCTACTATAGTGAAATATGAGGCCCCTCATGAAATTCTAACATCTCCTTCACCCATGCCTTCTGATAAAAAAAATTGATTCATCAAGAAAACAGAAAGATATGATGCATTATGTGAAAATAACTTTTCATATAAATTTACACAATAAAAATTCATGCATCGTGCAATCTTGGAATAAAATTTGTTGCCGTGAAATGAATAAAATTAGAATAACATGCCCAAAACCATATTTTTTGGAATCATAGTTCATTAGTTGAAATCAAGATCATATTTTTATTATAAATATTTTTAACATTATAAATACTCTATTTTCTATAAAATGAAAATAAAGTTCATGTTCACTCATGAGGCTCTTCTCATGTGGTTCAACTACCCCACCATGCAAGGTTGGCCTTCACCCACAGTAGTGCAGTTTTATCCATAAATCATAAAACCCTATTTATTGGATCAGTCTATCCATCAATAAATTTCTATCTAATGGAGGAACAATGATCCTTACCACATAGATATCACAACATAATTTTCATATATTGGGTTCCAGATTTTGCTTGCCGATATTCCCTTCTTCTTAAATAATTTGAACGAAGGATATCTTCCTCAGTTGTTGTACTTATTTATTCTGGATCAATATCTACATAGAGGCCTCATGAAAAATCAACATATATTTTGGTTTTGATTATTTTTTTCTAAAGGATCAAAGATTGTTATGGCTATTGTCTACATATAAGGTGGCTGGCTTCATCAATATTAAGATTCATATTCAACGTTAATGTAATTAGTTTCCATTCACTAGTGTTGAATAAACCGTTAATAGATTAATTTTTCAATGATGTCTGTTGGAATATTTTGAATTCATATTCCTTAAGGTAATATTATTCACCAACCTTCGGTTCTTAGTAGCAAATGTTCAGAACCAGCCAATCAACATAATCATTTTATTATTCCACTGGATTGATGAGATCAAATCTTGTGGGTTTTGGGGGGAATGTATCCAACACTCATAGTAGTAGGATGGTGATGAGAGGGAATATAGGTGATTATGGGAGAATGGGTTACCAAAATGTAGGTTCATTTTTTGTGTGGAAAGATGATGTTGGCCATAACATCGTATTTTGTTCATGCATTCAGTTTTTCTTAATTGGACATGGAATGTGGGGAAAATTCTTTTGGTTAGTTATGATTTATTTTATTTCGTTGGTCTAGTTGAAATATTGTTTAATTAAAATTAATGGTTGGTTAGATTTCTGGGTCATAGTATATATGCTTAGAACATTTTGTAATTTAAAAATATATGGAAATATATGAGTTTTTCCATCACAGATTATCAATATAATGATCATGACCTTCATGCAGTAGCTTATCAATTTACTCATGCGATAGATAATCATGGTCATAATTTTGACAAAAGAAACTACATTTCCTAGAAAAAAATTAATTAAATAAATTAAATTAAGATTAAAATTATAAAAAATAAATAAAACTAAAATAATAATGATGCATATTTTTTCAGAATAAATGGCAAAATAAATAATTATTTCTAATACTAACATTGAAAATATTTAAAATGTATTTTTTGATATATAATTAAAATTAAAATAATTCAATAAATGGATGGTAGTAAATATTTAATAATGGTTGTTTTGAAAAGAAAAAAAATACCAAAATAAGAGAATGCTAGTATATATGTTATGATTGTATAGATGGTGTTGAATAATTACATAGTAAAGTATTGATTGTCCATATAACTAAAATAATTAATAAAATAGGTATTTTTCATCATATTCATTTATTAAAATCATTTAACTCATAATTAACACCAAATGTACATTATTCTAGGAAAAATAATTATTTTTATATTATAAACATAATTAATTACAATAAATGTTGTGGAATACTATAATGTAATAAAATCTGCCTTAGGAATCATCACATCCATGGTTCAAATATCCCATGATAGTGAGACAACATTACTATACATGTATATATATAATATTAGATTTAAAATCTTAAATAATGCATTGTAGTAGATATATGACCCTAGATGTAAATAGTCCATATATACATATAAAACATGAAATTAATTATTCTTTTTATCGTAATGAATCTATGCTAATAAAATGGATTATATATTCTTTTCAAATTGATTAAAAAAATAAAATATTTTATAAATTCATCAATAACTATAACATGAAAACACACAAAAAATAAATGGGTTTTCAAGGATATTTAACATCTTTAATCGTAAATACCCTTCAATGAATATGATAAAAGATATGATATTTTAACTATATATATAAAAAGGGTATATATTTAAGAAAATAATATAACAAAATCAAACTATGTGTAATCTAACGGAATACACTTAAAACAAGGAAATAAATATTGACTGTTAACAATGGAATGGAATTTGAAGGAAAGTATTATTAATATATATGGAATAATTAAGAAAAATATATAATAAAGGAATTACCATGAGTTTAATCATCTATAATATAAAAATATATCTTAAATGGTAATTAATGAAGCATAATTTCCAAAAAATTAAAAGCTGTTTGAGATAAATATGAATATAAAAGTGAAACTAAAAAATAATTTTTAGACTTTTTTTAAACATTTTCATATTAGTAAAATATAAAGCCCACATTAAAAAAATAAAGGGATATGTGAAACCATTTAAAACATCTACTTTCATAATGAATCTCAAATGGCGATTCCTTGAAAAAACTACATAGTGGTTATCTAGATGTAATTTGGAGTGGAAGATAAATCACATTATCATGAATGTAAATCCATTTTAATTTTTTAATATTAATTTATTGAAACTCAATTTATAAAAAGGGACAAATATTTTCTTTTAGGTAAGAGGTTAATGGAATGATAAAGGTCACAATAGATAACATAAACATATATTTCTGTATAACTCAGAGATTTTGAGATTTTTTTTGACATAATTTATATTTTTATTTTTTTTATTTCAAATGTCACTATATATATAATGACAATAATAGAAACATTACTTTCACAAGCAACATTATATTGCCTTGTTCTACATGCAATACCAACATGTCTTTGTCGATAAGATACTCTAAAAAAGCATATGATGCAGGAAACTCTGAGTTTCTATGAAAAAAGTATTATATTAATAATTATTTAAAATAGATAATTATAACCTCCCCAATAAAAATAGTTATTGTAATAGTAATAAAAACATTCCAAATATTGTTTATAATTATTTTATATTATTTTTTGTAAAGTCCTTTAATGATAAAAATATCTTTATCTTAAATAAACATCTTATAATAACGAAAGTATGTTTGGATACAAATAGAAATTTAATTTGATAAAATAAACATCATTGCTTAGTTTAGAATATTGAAATTTTCTTATGGTGTTTTTTTGGATTTTTCTTAGACACATCAATTTTTATTGTTTATTGAGAAATACTGCTTTTTAGTTAAAAACTACCTTTTTATGTGATTAATTATTAATTATAATTTATATTTTAAATATTATTTAACATTAAATTATTATATTATTACATATATTAATACAATATAATTCATTAGAATCAATTTCACTTTGAAATTTAAAATAAAATATTAACAAACTTTTGATCATATTCTTTCAATAAAGGCATGTTATTTCGCCTCATCTTTAATATTAGAACCAATCATTATATGTCCCATTGTAATATTTTAATTTCAAAAATATGACATAAACCATAGTATTAATTGTAATATGTAGTTTCAAATAATACAATGTTAATTTTCAATAAAAATAATTTGTAAATGGGATTAAAATTAATAACATCGGTTAAGAGAAATTAAGTTTAATTAGTTAAAAAACCATAAAATTAAGGGCCCTAATAACCTAGGAACTTGTCCAACACCCATTCAATATCCAAATATCTTCCATAAACATCATATTAATGTGTTTTTTTGGGTTTTTATATATTTTTTATGTATGAAATTTTGTACACATAAATTGTTTCTAAAAATTACAAATGAGTCCTTTGGCTTCACTATAAAAGGCCAACAACTATACACATTACTCACTCCTATCAAACCATTTATGATTATAATATCTATAAAAAACTATCCTCACAAAAATCCATCATTTTATATTTCATCCTACCTTTGGGAACAGAGTATTCCCATAAATACTTTTGGCACAATCTAAAAGGAGTTCCTATATATAGACGTAATGTATTCTCTCCCACTCTTTCCATTTATTTTACTTCTACACACCATAAAATATTTTTATTACCAAATTTTGTGAGAAAACCATTATATAACCCAAATAATGATGTTTTATGAAATTTTTTTTACTAAAAATTACACACACCTCCACCTAACGGATGTTGAACAGTCTGTTTCTGTGTACGGATGACTATAGCCTTGCAAAGTGATGATTTTTCATTTCTCATTTAACTCCAATCCTGGGGGCCATTATTTTTGACACTATTTATATATGTGTAATCTATGATATTTAATATATAATATTATTTATTCATTTTACAACACACATATCTATACATCCCATTTGGTGTTAATACATCAATCTCATTCGAGGATGTGTGGACCACCGCCCACTCAAGGCAATGTGATTTGTTCACACACCATATGGAAAGTATTATAGATAGTTGCAATGAAAATATATTTTTTACATAATATATTAATTGTACTATAATATTAATTCAAATACATATATAAATCTTTATTTTATTTATATAATTTCTTTTTATACGAAAATAAAGGCCAAAACAATATTCATGCGTACATACGACTTACCATCTCCATGAACTGTGTATTTAATTCCGTACTCCTATAATATATAAATTATTATAATAGACCAATAATGTTTATTATTTATATTTGTATAATTTTTTACATTCTTCAATCATTATATATATATAAATTTAAATGATGTAACAAATTAAGATACATTCCAAGAGCAAAGTGAATTTTCCCCCAAGTGAAACATTAACATAAGATCATTAATAAGTTGCTAATATAAGGTCATAATAAAACCATGTATATTATTATGTATAATAATATTCTTCCTCAAATGTGTAAAACAAACATAAATTTATTATAATGTTTGGTTTTATGATTACGGAGAGAGTGAAGACAAAATGTATTGGGACTTCATTTCACTTTCAATTTTTTTTGAGATACAAGATATGTTCACCACACTTTCCATTTTTGGGGTGTATGTAATTACTGTGATTGTATTATATGTATATTTTACATAACTTTATGTGTATTAAAATTCTAATTTGATTATCCTCTTTTCATGGGTTAATTTTTAACAAAATTTCAAATCATTAAAAATGTTTTGCCTCAATTTTCCTTCTTTGAGTCTCATATTTTGTAATGAACATAACCACCTTTTCAAGGTATTGGTAATTAAATTTAACATTACATAACATGAATATAAATATATTAATTATATTATATGATTCATTTAAATTATATTCCATACTTAGATATCATGATCCCATTATACCAAATTATAAGAGTTTATTGGGTCAATCTCCTTATGTTTTGAGATTGTTTATATTTAAAATTCATTTGATGAAATGTTATTTTATATATCTCATTAAATTTCATGTGTTTCGTTATCCAATTTATTTGATGATATACTCATTCGTTGGTACCATTTTATACTCTTTAGTACTTAAGATTGTTAAGAATGTGTCTCCAGGAAAGCATAGAATTGTGTTCTATTCGGTCAGAAAACTATTTTCTCTAAAAAGGGATTCCAGTAATATTATTCCATTACCCTATAATATTAAAAAGAATTTGTTACCATTTTTTCGTTTATTAATATATTAATGGTAATCTACTTTTCTCTTTCCAATCAAGGAACTTTTATATCATTTTTTGGTGCAAAAGGAATGTTTTTTGGACCTCGTACAATAGATACAGATTTACCAACCTTCATTTCATCGAAGGTCCCATTCCATTATAAAAAAGTTCAAAATTTAAGAAAATGTTTTAAAAATTAAATTTCAATTAACATTGTTTTCAAAATTGTTTCAAAATTATTTTATATGTTTTTAGAGATTTTTTTTAAAATTATATCATGTCATATTTTCAAGTTTTTAAAGTGATTTCAAAGAAATATATTTCAAAATTTATTCAAACTTATTTTAAATGTTTTGAAGAAATATTATTTCCAAAATGTTTTCAAAATTTAATTATATTTTTTCAATGAATTTTCAAACAAAATTATTTTCAAAAACATTTCCCAGATTTCATTAAATGATTTGAAATGTTTTCAAATAAATTTATTCTGAAATGTTTTGAAGATTAATTTTAAATGTTTTATGGAAAAGGGGTTTCAATATTATTTCATGTATTCTTTTTAAGTATTAAACTTTTATTCTATGTAAATGATTTCAAATGTGTTTTATGTATTAAAAATAATTTTTTCAAACAATAAATGATATTTTTTACCATAAATGTTTGTTGAGGATATTTCAGAATTATTTTCCATCAAAGAAATCATCTATTTATGTTACTAATGATTTCTAGGAAATGATTTAAATTTTTCATTCACATCATTTATATGAATAATATATGTTTAATTTCATGGTCTTTATGAATCCCATTTTCCCTTCATGGGTTATATATATATATGAATTGATTATCAATTTTATGAGTTATGCATTTGATAAATTTATAACAATACTTGTAACTCATTCCACAAGTTATGACATGATTAGATGTTTATGATACCAATTTTATTTGATTGTTTATGTTATATTATCTAGCACATGTTTGTATTATTTCATTATATGATCGGTGGTAAGAATATCTCCTTCAAATTTTTTAGGTAAAAATTTAAATCTCATGAGACAGATAGGGCTAGAACTATGGTTTACTCTATTCAATAATATACGAATAGATAGAGGGTTTATATGGTTTAGTAATAAAATGATTGAATGAGGGTTTCCTGAATTTACTAATAGAAAACATGAATGAGGTTTTATGTGGTTCAGTAATACATGGTTAGAATGATGGTTTACTCAGTTTAGTAATACAAGTATGGAACCAGAGTTTACTCTGTTCAGTTATATAGGGATTGAATGAGGGTTCACTCGATTTAGTAATACATGTCTACAATTTTTGTTCACTTGGTTTTGCTGATGATTTTTTTTTGACTAAGATGGTATTGAGAGTGATTCATTGGAAAATATGGAAATCATATGATAAGATTATTTGTTTTCATAACTCAAGGATTTATTCCAATTTTTTTCATTCATGGTTGATTCTCACTATTTTATTTACGATTAATACCTTATGAACTGCCAATCATTATTCCATGATCATTTTTATGATCTTTGATATTAAGGGTATGATCTTATAATTTTATTATCATATTTCTACACTCTTATAATCATGTTTATGCTTATATGTATCCATTTTTTACCCTAAAAAAGATTTTATCTCACCCATTTTATGTATCCATTCCACATTTTATGATGATATGAACACTGTTTAATTTTTATAACAAGGGAAGTGTTGTATAAGAACCATGTGAGGCGTTATGATTCTCAAATATATACCAGTGATTTTTTTTTTCATTTTTCCAAATGCACTATACAAACTATGGTCTTTGGGATTTTGATTGTATAATGTTTTAGTAATTCATAAAGTTATATAATGTCAATGTTTGTAAAAAATTGGTTGATATAGTTGGTATCTTAGAAATTCAATAGTAAAAATTTGGAAACATTTATTAGAAAACCATAGTGTGATACCTAGTTATATTTATATGTATATGTCGACAAATATCTCTAAGGATGGGTATAAGGATGGGTTAATATTTAGAAAAATGTCCATAAATTTTGGTGAAGGATAGAGTGAGTGGTTTCCAACAAATACATCCCTATCTAGATACAACAAGTGGATGTGTCTAAGGAAAATATGAACCTAGGGGTAAAAACTATTACATGATGTTCTGGGTATGAATCAGGGTAACTTGGCACATGATAATGAGCCTTACAGTACACCTGGTTTTCCACTCCCTATGGATATTCTTTGAAAATTGAAAAACTCATTACAAACCATTTAGAAGGATTGATAAATAATTTGCCATTTAATGACCTAGGTTGAAACTAGTATATCATATATTAGGTAAGGTATCATGATTTAGATATGATATTAGAAATTATTTTCATAACTATGTGGTTTTATTCTATATAAGGAAAAGATAACACTAAGCTTCTATTTATAGTCACTGGAGAGAACCAACAAGAATGAGTTTAATGCTGAATGCGATAGAAGATTTTATAATTTTAATTTAGGTGTGATAATCAATGGAGTGAAAGATGTCTTGATCATAAAAAATCAGTTTTCATAGAACATGATTAACAATGTTTACCTTATCCAAATCTTAGATGCACCAAGGAAAATAATAAAGGAGCTCGCTAAGATATTGGGTAATGGAGACCACACAATAATGAAGATTCAGTTTCCATTTTCTCATGATTGTAGAAAGACTCGCCTACTTAAATATAGTTGAGGAACAACAAGGTTTTATGACTGTGGAAATAAAGGACACCAATAAAGTGACATCAAGGGAAAAATTAATAGTTCAGTTAATAAAATGGATGGTAATTTTGATCTCTCTATGTCATCATAGAATGTTATATGCTTTATATATAGAGAAGATAGTCATTATGCATCCTAATGTTCTAAGAGGAATGTTCCAGAAAATAATGTGAAAGGTTTTGTGGGTAATGGTTACATTGAAGGCGGTGATGAGACCATGGATGAAATGTGAAAGGAAAGAGGTGTTATTGATAATGGATTATGGGAGATGTAATTGAGGTATTTATGTATTTGTATTTAAATGTTATGGCTTATTAAATATAAAAGGTTTTATCAACGTCTATTTTTCTATTAGTATCTTCATGCTTTTGTTGAATTTTTCCTATGGGACTGTGATGTGATTTAATGACAAGATGATATATTTTAGTAAGTGCAATTAAACCATAATATATTCTATATGATAAGATTATGTTGTATGGATAAATATATAATGTTTATTAATAAGTAAATTAGACAGTATTGGTTTCCTTGGAACTAAGTGAGGACTTGTTTATAGGTTTCTTATGCTACCACTAATAAAGTATAAGAAATATATAGATTATATGAGTAAAACCAATATACATTATAATGAAGAATAATTCATATTTTCCAAACATATTTATGATATTTTATGTTCTTACCATTTTTCAGGAGAATAAAAGATGGTGGTATTCACAGGCTTGGGATGCAACAACTGAGGGACACATTGTCTAATACATGAAAATCAATGTTAATCTAATCTTATAACTCTCTTTCAAATGATTTGGATTTTTTATCTTTGATAAGAGATATAATTAAAACTATTCACGAAATGATTAAGTTAGACATCAGAGGAAATATTTTTTTCACAATGTCATGTAACAAACAATCATGTCCGGCAAGGTAGTAGATCGTGAACCGATGATAAAAGAATGATAAGGGTTTCATGCCTACCAATGTCTTATGATATATCCTAAATAATTTATATTTATTTTTAATGAATAAATATTTATAATGAACTATTACTATTACTTTTTATTTTTATATATTAATGCATATATTTTTTTAAGAGAAAAATAGTAATAGTTTATATTCTTTATGGTCCTTAAGATCCATTAAAAGCATATTTTAGTGCATTATTCATCAATTTTATTTTCTATAAATTCATTCCATAAGGTATTGTATTTATTATAAAAATTTTAAATCACAACTCAAGATTGGTTTTTTATGTAAATTTAACATGAATTACTCAACATTGTTAAAGTGATCATTTTTTTGTAATCCTAATACCATTTTTTTATTTAGATGATGTCCTTTTAAATCATCCCAAATTTATGACTCTAATGCCCGAAACATTCATTTTAACATTAACGTGATTGTCATTTATGACCTAAATCACTCCCTGCAAATATTTATTCTATTTTTCAATGTCCAATCATCACTCCCAACCGATGTTATCCTTTGTGGAATCCCATGTATATGTTAATTTGGGTAACCATTATGGTTCCAAATTTCCCTATTCAGTGATGTTTTAGAATATAATTTTTTTATGTGGGTTTCTATTAATGATACATTCACGTATTAAATAATTAATAACCCAAATTAAATTTTAAAGACAAATTCATTTTAAGGGGGGTAGAATGTAACACCTCGAGATATTGAGAATTATTATAATTCTAATTAATTTATAATTTAAATGTTTTTCAATGAACATGACACTATAAAAATTTCTATATATATATTTATATATATATATTAAAACATTAATTAAAACATTCCTTTTACACTAAATAGAATATTGACTAGCGTTGCATGAAATACCAACATGGATTTCACTTCAAGAAACACCGACATAGCATATGATGCACGTAAAACTATGTTTAAATGAAAGAAATTTATATATATAAATAACTAAAATATTTTATTATAACCACTCTATTAAGTGTTTTTGGAATACTAATGACTACTTTTCGAATATTGCTTATAATTGTTTGATACCATTTTTGTTAAAGTCATTTTCTGATAAAATTATCATTCTCTCGAATGAAATACTTCTAATAATGAATGTGATATTATAAAAAATTAGAATTTTAATTTTAAAAAATTAACATAATTTTTCAATTTATATTATAAACATTATCCATTAGTTAATTTTTGGTATTTTTATGAGAAATGTATTTTTTATATATAGTGAAAGACAATTCTTTTTAGTGAAAAAATACAATTTTTCTAATTAATTAGTAATGATAAATGATATTATATATATGTATTAAGGTATAGTTATAATAATATTAATCTTTTTATACAATTTAATTAATCATAATAAATATCACTTTGAAACAGAATATAAAATCTTAACAATCATTTGAACTTTTTTCCAACATTAAAACTCCGTTATTTCAAACTGTATACAGGATTAGCACTAATCATAATTTTTATTATTCTATGATTTTAGTATCAAAATTATGAATTAAAACTTAATATTCATTATAATATTATATTCTAATAATTATATGTCAAATTTTGATCAAAATTAGTAGTGAAATTTATTAAAATTAATCACAGCAGTTAAGTCCAAATTAAACTTAATTAGGAATTGACGTTAAATTTAAGGGCTCAAATGACCTAGACACCTACCAAACACCCAATTTATTTCTATATTTCTGAACTAAAACATAAAATAAAGAATATTTTTTGGTATCAATTTATTTAGGTAATAACATGTGTAAACCCAATTTGTTTATAAAAATTCTAAATGTGTTATTTTCCTTGACTATTAAAGGACACCACCTCTACACATTCCTTACACCTATCAAACAATTTATTTTCATCTATAATCCACCCAAGTATCCTCTTAAAAATACTAAATTATATATTTAAGCCTCTCTTTTGGTATAAATCTTCCTGAGAATGCCTTTTGGCACAAACCCAAATAAGTTACCCGTTTTAGATGTAACATCTTCTCTCAATCTCCTTCCATTTATTTTCCCTCTCCACCCACTCCACACACATTATTCAATGGTTTTCATAAAATCCATTATAATTTATATAATAGTTTGTTTCATGAAAATATTCTGACATAATATTACACACACCTCCATATAATGGAAGTTGAACATACAATGTTTTTATACGACGAACTAATGCCTCACAAAACGATGAATATTCGTGTCTTCTTTACAACCAATAATGTTGTCCATTATAATGGAAACAATATTTAGATTTTCTATATATTATATTTACTATTTAATTATAATTATTTATTAATCTTACCACAAACATTTATTTGTTTTCTATTTGGTTATATTATGGTACTCTCGTATAAGAACGTGTGGAATACCGCCACCTAAAAGTGATGTGATTGGTTCAAATAACAAATGGAGTTTATTAAAGATGGATTTAACTATAATATATTATATATATAATATATTAATTTACTATAAAAATTATACATATATATACATACAAATATATATGTATTTAATTTACATGAACTCTTTCAATAGGATAATAATGATGGAAACATTGTTAATGCGTACGTACAACTTACTGTCTCCATGAATAATGCAATATATTATATAATACTATATTCAATAGAATGTTATAACACAAATATATTATATATATAACTTATATTTACTTTATATTTTACATTCGGGAGTCACGATATAGTGTAAGGACGAAAGATGCAACAAATTTAAACACATGCGAAGAACAAAGTGAATTTTACCTGAAGTGAAACTTTAACATAGGATCATTAACAAGTGGGTAATAAAAGGTAAAAATTAAACCATAAATGGAATTAAGTATAATAATTTTATTCTATCAAAGACTATAATAAAAATATATTTATCATACTGGATTCTTGTACGAGTACAAAGAGAGTCAAGATACAACTTAAGGGGACTTCATCTCACTTTTCCTTTCTAAAAGATACAATATATGTTTTCCACACATTCCTATTTTGTGGTGTATGTAATGAAAATTATTGTGTTATATGTATATTGTATAAAAATTTATGTTTATTAAAATTCACATTTTATGATCATTCTTTCGTTGGTTTTATCTTTCATATCTTTCTAAATCAGTATAAATGTTTTGTCACAATTTACCGTCTTTCAAACTCATGTATTTTTATGCACAAAAAATATTTATTGGGAGGCATATAATTCAATTTTAAATACCATATCATGAATATAAATCATTTCATGATATTATATGATGTTTTTAATTTCATTTCATTACATGGATATCATGATCCAAAGATATAATGTTATAATATTTTATAGAGATGATCTCATTGCTTTTTGAGATTGTTTATGTTTAGGCTTCCTTTGATGAAATATTATTATACATCTCTCAATAATATTCATGAGATTACTTATCCTTTATTATTTTATGATATAATCATGTATTGGTTCCATTTTCAACTCTTTGGAACATAATATTGTTTTGAAAGTGTTTTTTGGAAATCCCAACATTACCCTCTCTTCAGTTGGAAAACTAGGTTCACAAAAAATGGATTTCGTGAATATTATAAGATTCCTCTCTAACATATAAATAGAAAATTTACCCTTTTTTATTATACTAATTTCTTCATGTGAATATTCTTTTCCTTTTCTAAATAAGTCACTTTTTTATCATTTATTCCATGTAAAAAAATGTTCATTTTACCCTGTAAGAAATCTAGAGATTTATCCACCATCATTTATTTGAGGATCTGTTGGAATTATTAATAAGGAAAATAGTTATGAAAATGATATTAAATGTAATTTTCAAATAAATGTGATTTCAAAATAGCTTCCAACTTCTTTTATATGTTTTCTTGCAAAAAAGTTCCAAAAAATTATGTAAAATTGACATGTTATCATAGTGTTTTGAAATATATGGTTTTCAAAATGTTTTCATACACCTTTTAATAGAATATTCATGTGTAAAATGCATCCAATAATGGAAAATAATTAATAATTTTCTGATATAATGTACATAATTCCCCATCATTAAATTTTTACCTATGTTTGTAATAAATGTTATGTCATTGAAAATTATATTTTTTACATTATCAATTTTTTGTCTTTACTATAGTATGAAATTTTAACCTAAATTAGTAATAGTTAATGACTAAAAATAAATTTTTTCGTAAAAATATTTTTTAGATAATTATTCCAATTATAAAATCTAGTTTATCAGATTATTTTTTTATATTTTAGGAAAATCAATTTTACAAATAGCTTATGTGATGTGATAAAACCCATTTTTAATCGAAATGTTTTTTATTTATAATTTTTTTCATTATAATAATGTTATCAATGTGGTTAATTTTAAATTTCATTAATATTATTATTATTACACAAACAATTATAATGTGACTCTAAATAAAACCCATAAATTAATTTTACTTAGTGAACTCCTAATTAAAATATAATGAATACACATTATTAAATTATAAAAAAGTTATATTCCTCAAAATGATATATGTAAGTATTTTAAATTCCAAATTGTATATTGAAATTCTTCATATCACTCAATAATAAAGTATTTATCCATAAAATGTGTTAATAGTTTATAATTTATACCTAATTATTTATATAATAATAAAAGAAATTGTTTTATGAAAAATATAATTTTTTATAACTCACCTTGATTTTTATTATTTTAAAGAATACAAAATATTCATCTTATATTTTTATTTTTATAATAAATCCATAAAATGAATTTAATTTGGTTATATTAATATTTTAGATGTTCAGAATTAATCTCTAAAAATAATGAATAAAAAAATATATTAATAAAACATATTTTCGGAAAATAAATTTTTGTAAAATATATATCAAGTATTCTTATTTAATGTCAACTAATAATTTTTTTAAAATATAATTATTATGAAAAAATTTAAAATATATTTATTTTATTTAATAAATCTCACAAAAATAAAATTTAATGGGGGAATATATTTTATGAAAAAAAATTTCTTCTCTGTTTTATCAATATAATAGAAAATGATTATTAATATTGTTTATTATTCAAAACATGATGTGTGTAAAGTGAATAGAAAAAATCATTATAACATAAATAATCAATTTTTTTACATATTGTTTTCTAAATAAATATCCCATTTATATGTCCACCTAATAATTATGTATTAGGTATGTTTCAATGGATATCAATGCCCTTGATTCCAATGGTAGTGGAATGATGAAAACATTTTCAAATTTTCATATTTCTCATATAATAATATTATCATACTATAATTTCTGGACATTGTCATGGGATTTTTATAGGGAATTGTAACATCCCAAAATTCGAATAGAATAACATTTTATTCAATAGTTTATTTGACATAAAATATCTATATTAGAATAGAATATGACAAACAATGAAATTAAAATATATTTATTTTTTAATTAATTTAATTTCTTCAATAGCTTACAATGCATTGAACAATGAGTTTTATCGATAGCTTACATTACACACAATATTGATTATTACTGAACAATAATATACTATTTTTATTATTATTTAATCAAAAAATTATTGTGTAACAGTTTGAATAGAGGGTATGAATATGTTTAAATAAAATATCAAAATATATAGTTTACAAATTTTTATTAATTATATATTTATTATTCATAAAATATGTGTCATTTAAATGAAAAAGAACTATTTTATTCGAAAAATCCTTTTTTATAAAGAAATATTATTCATTATTTTCTATCATAATTTAAAATATATTTTTAAATATTTAAGAAAATTTATGTGAAAATATAATATTATATTTAAAATTATAATACCAAAATTATCATATGGTGATTTTTTTAGTGTTTCGTAAATTTTTCTTTTTTCAATTAATAGTGAAAATACTGAATTTTAGTTGAAAACTACATTCTTATTCAATTTATTTATAATTTTAAATTATATTTTTAATTATTTTTAAAATAAAATTCGTTAAATATTATTTCAAAAAATTCACTTTATATCATGTTAAAAAATTCATGTTGAAATTTTATATAGAATCATTGTAAACTTTTGAACAATTTTCACATTAAAAACCAACTTTATCATCACGTATATGAGAGTAGTTCGAAATTATTTTATTCCACACTGTGATTTTTATTTGGATTAATGGAATCCTTATTTTTAATAAGAATGATTTATATTATTTAAATGGAAAATTTATTTTTTTACCATAATGATTAATGAAATTAGTTAAAAAAATTATTGTGACTTAGTTAAAAAAGATTTTACATATTGGTTAAACATTGAATAAAATGTGTAAATATGACACAAAATTTATCCAAAATCCATTTATTAGGAATATTTAGAAAATATATAATATATTATCCGGAACGGAACATCATTAGAGCCCATTGACATGAAAAAACGTGGTTACAATTCACCCTTAAAAAAATTACAATTGTACCAGTCACCCAACTTTTAAATGGCCTCCCCTTTCTTCTCCACTACACACCTTTAAGGCCAATTTATTTCATCCAAATTACTAACCGTATAACTACCCAAATTACCTATCCTCATTATATAATCCTTTGTTATTTATAAATTCACCCATTGAATGCTTTAATGAAAAACTATGAAGGATACCCAAAGGAGAGGAAATGTTCTCCTACGAGTTTTTTTATTTTTATTCATTATAAAAATCCTTAAAATTTTATTATACCATTATTAGATCAAAAAAATAGTATCTTAAATATATTTTATGTTTTTATAATAATAATTTTCCCTAAAAAAATCTCCACTGAGATAAAATGTGTTACAAAATCAATGTTCGTGTGAAGGACTGAGTACCGCTTCGCAAACTAATGTTATTTTTTTCATTTCCACCACTCATGGTTGGGTATAATGATGAATATAAGTTATATATGTATAATATTTATAAAATATTTACAAATATTAAATCACTATATTACTTGTATATTTTTTCCTTATATTACCCAAGGGACACAACAACATCACTCGTTTGTATGGTGGTTTACTCCCTCATCAAGCAATGCGATTCAACATTCACAAACACATCACGTGGAAGATGAAAATTTCAATTATTATAATATATATAAATATGATATTAATTCAATATTTATTAGTATTGAAACATAATAAATAACATTTTCTCTATTACCTTTTCACTCATATAACGACGATAACATCATTTTGTGTACATGTGGATTGTCAGCTTCACGAAACAATGTGACTATATTTTCATCACTATAAAACATGGATAAAATCAACAAGTAAATAAGAAATTATTAATGATATTAAGATATTAATGTGTATGTAATGTTTTATATGCAACATTTTTATAATGATTAGTGAAAAATGGAAACATTAATCAAGCGTATGTATGATCAACCGTCTCCATGATAGTAACATACATCATTTTTAATAACTGTCATTCATGATTTGTTTTAGAAGTATTATCTATATAAATATATGATAATTATTTCATGATTATTATTATGTAGATGATATAACTATATAATATCTCTAATAACTAGATAATCCATAATAAAATATTCATTGGAAAACAATGAAGTTAACAAGAGAAATATTTAAAATAATGCAATATTATTAATGAATTTGTAATTATATGTTATATAATGATAATATATGATATAAAAAATATTCATATGGTTTTTTATAAGATAATAACATGATTAAAACAGTAATATATGCTCTTAATGCATGTTTAACCAAAAGGTAGCATAATTTCAGAGATTTTTCTTTATTTAATTTTATTAAGGCACAATGTAATTTTATGCAAATAGTTTCTTTTATGTGGTGTATTTAAAACCAATTTGAGATGTAATATATTCAAAACATCAATGTTTATGTAATTTTATGTTTCAATATGAATTATTTCATCTCAGGGTTTTTACTTATAGTTTACTATTTGTTAATGTATCTCATAACTCAATTTCCACTCATTGTGTTAAACATCTACATTATTGATAATGCCATTCCATGATAATATATGTATTGACTATTGATTTTATTAAATTTTATTTCCAATTTTTTCTTTAGATTTTAAATCTATATATGTAATTAATCATTGATTAATTCTCAAATTAATGTTATTATTATTTTAATAGTTTTTTCTAATTACCCACGATTGATGTACATGGTCATTACATTTATTTTTTGTAATACATAATAAATTACAAAAATATGCACCCAAAGACCATATTATATTAGTGTCTTTGGAAACATGGAACAAAATCTTGTATCATTGTGAAGGATCTTCGACCTCACCCATAAATATTTTCACCTTTTGTTTTCTTACCTGAAACTATTCATTATATTCTGGGGAATAGAAAACATAAATGGGTGATCTAAAAATCATAGTAAGGGTAAACATTTAATATATAAAACAAACCATAAACCTAAAAGTTTAAAAACATGAAAATAATGTTTAAATATAAGAAACTTGAGTCATTAAATAAATCTAGGATGTACGTAAGGTATAGATTATACTGGAACCATAACAATGATAAATTAGCATTGGTTTTAAAAATGGAGTGGTGTAAACCAAATAATAACCGAATATAATTTTCCTAGGTGCCAAGGAATTCATTCCCATACCATCATTTTTGAAAAATTCTATCAGTGAACATGGATTACATGCCATTCTAGCCATATATTATTGAACTATATTTACTTCTCATTCCATCCCTATATTACTGAAACATATTTACATTTCATTTTAGTCATGTATATCTCATGAGATATAAATCCTTAAACATATAATTTAAGAGAGATATAGGTCCCAGATATCGTATAATGAAATCATTCTTACATGTTTCAAAATAACATAAATCATTCATCATAGCATAACTATTGAAACAAAATGTGTGTCTTAAGCATCATTCAATCATAACATAATCCATATAAAATATTATTCCATCATTAACGTAGTAAAATCATTGTAATAATAGGTATATAAACATATCCATACATAAATATCATCATCTTAGATGAAAAAATAATATTTGTAAGACACATGAAATTAATTATTGAGATAATATACTTTTCATCAATAATTTTTCTTTATCAAAATGCTAAACAATTTGAAAAGAAAATAATTTATTTGAAAATAAAATTTAAATCATGTATAAGAAGGTTCATGGATCTAAGGGGTTAGGAAGAGGTAAAAACCCCATTAATACTATATAAGTAAAAAAATTCCTTCTTCTCGTACTCTTATGGAAAAAATAAAAAAGTACCTCATATATGAATAGAAATAAATATTCATCCCATAACATTCGATAAATATTTCCAAATGGTTAAAATTAACTTTAAAAAATATTATAATAATTGAAATAATATTATATATTTAGGAAACATGTATGTGAATGATAAATACACCCCGAAAAATACATACGAATAAACAATCACGGATAATAATGACATTACAAAATTATCACTTACTTTAGGATCAAGATGCTTTGTATGTATCTGATCCTCCTATATAATGAGTTCAATGATGTTAATTATTATTCCATAATCATATTAATTTTAATGATATCATATATGATCATATTATCATCCTTTTTTGAGTAACATTAAATTTTTATCCGTTATTCAGATATTAACTGTTTCATGTTCTTATAAATGTTTTGTTAGATAAGATCATGTTAAACATCATTTTTTATATTAATATCATTTAAATAATTAAATTAGTAAAATATGTTTCATATTTTTTCATTACATTCATATATAAATATTCATGTTTTATAAATATCATGTAGAATGAATCGCATCACATCATGTAGATGGTGGGCCGTAGGTATGAACGAGCAATGATGGTATTCAATTAATGAATAAATTGTATAGAATATGATGGTATATAAATTTTAAATAAGAATTAAAATGTTATTTTCATTATTAAATCCATTATAAACACCATTATACCAGTACAAATTCTGTGTTTTTTAATAACAAATTACACCACTACATGGAGACGGTCAGTCATACCTACGCACACATGATGAAATTGGTATCTGTAGAATGGATAAAAGGAGTAATATGGTTAGAAAATAATTGTAAAAACATATTTTTATAAATAAGATACATGATAAATTAATTTATTATAGAAAAAACACATGAATACGAAGAATAAGAAGAAAATAATTTTGAAATATGTGATAAAATAATCACCTCTTTTTTGAGTATCTCATTTTGATTTGCAAACATGCCTCATTAGGATAAATTTATTAAAAAAATGTGGCCTATATAATTAAGGGAATGAGGAGGGGAGATTAATTTTTGTGAATTTGTAAGATCAAATGGGCTTCCTTGGTGTGAGTATGTGGGTAGATGTGGCGGCCTTTTATAAGAGGGAGGAGGGAAACATTAGGAATGTTCTAAAAATTATTTTATTATAAATTGAATTTCGATTTGAAATAGACTCACAGTGATATATTTCTAAAATAATATTATTTTGTATCTAAATCGTCCCAAAAATTGTTTTTAGGCATATTTAAGTCACAAATTTAACCTTATCTTTCAGTTTTGACCCTTAGTTAAATAAATTAACTTTAACCATGCCTTCGTATATTTATATAATATATGGACAAAATAGTTACTATAAAATTCAAAGAGAACAGAATAAGGATAGTTAATGAATCTTTTATTATTATATATATATTTTTACAGAATAATATATTTTTATGACTATAATATCTTTTAGTAAAATATTATTTGTTTTAAAAACTCGTTTATTCCAATTTTGACACTATTTTTTAATTGATTTTTTAAAGATATAAAAATTTGATTGATTAGAAAAGACTAAAATAAATCAAATAGAAAATTTCATAATCATCCCTAAATATCATATATGACATTAAAAAGTTAAAATCATTTTTATTTAAATATTAATAATATAATCTAATTGAATATTTCATCAATAAGGTAATCACAGCATCATCATTATGTTATAAATAAATAAATTTATTTAATATCTAAAAATTATAACTAAAATTCCATGATATAGAAAATATATTTTTTATTTATAATGACTATTTATAGTCAAAGATAACAATTATATAACACCTCCATAAAATTTCATTTGTAATAATATACATGTTTATGTTATATTTCTCTTTACTTTAAATAAATCATTAAAACATGTCATTTCCACACTCAAGGGGCTCCCAAATGCCAAATTATTTTACTAAGGAATTATATGGCCATGAATGACTCATAAAATAATATGAGGACATGTGATATGTTAGTTTGACATTATTATAATATAATTTTTACACTTATCGAACTAATTTTATCATTAATTCTTGTAAATAATGTATTTTTTTATGTTACTATTTATTTTGTCAAAAAATAAAAGATACCTATTTACAGAATTTTTACAATATTATTTAATATATGGAATCTATTTTTCCAAATTAATAAAAAAAATCAATAATTAATTTAAAATTAATTCATGTTGTCAAATCCAGAAAGTGAGTATTTAGAACAAAAAATTCCTTAAAAAAATATCATGTGTTTTTGTCCAATTTAAATGTAAAAATAATTACAATGAAAAAAATTGTATTAAATTACATTAATATAATAAAATTAGACTTTAGAATCAATTATATCAATACCTTAACTATATAAATAAATGTGACCAAAGGGAAGTTGAATTAAAATGCAATATTTACCATGTTCATTAAAATATGAATTTAATAAAAAAATACCAAAATTTAATCCATGGAAAATTTTGACATCCAAATTCCAAATAAGAAGTATATTGTGTCAAAAATAACATATAAATTTTTTAAAAACTATATTTGAAAATGGTTCTCCATCAAAAAGTTGAAATCTGTATTTTTTTGAAAATAATTCTTTTATATGAAAAAATGAATTTCTTTATAAATAATTTATAGGAAACATATATGATGAATCTAAAAAATTACATTGAATAACACTTATATATATTTCACTAATAAAATCCATAAATGGTTAATTTTTTTTATTTATTGAATCACTTATTTTCATTCAAATAGTTTTTTTAAATGGAATTTAATACTATTAATACACTCCATTATAAGTACTGGGTTATAATATTTAGTTATCAATTATAATTGGTATTGTGTGAAATTAATTCTATCAAAAGAACATGAAATTGTGCATAACACACCCAATGAATAATGTTGTGTATACTGCAAACTAATACATTGTTGTTTATAGCGCCAGATAATCTTGGTGTAGCATATAACACAAGGCAACAAAGTAATTAAAAATATTATATCTCATAAAATATCTGGGTGTTACATTCTACCCCCTTAAAATTAATTTAATCCTTGAAATTCATCAAGTTTATAAATGGTTCGCTACATGAATGTTTCATTCAAAGAAACCCACATCGTAAAATGAAATACTAAAACATCATTTTAAAAAAGAAAGATAGAAACGTAACTGTTACCCAAGGTAACTCATCACTGGGTTTCCATATTGGAGAACATATGTGGTGAGTGAAAAAATGGTATTGAAGAAAAATATAAAAATTATGTTATGATAAATAGTGACAGATAACATGGTGGGATATCATTAACAACCAAAAAGCCATAAATCCTTAATGATTTAATTGACTATCTGATTCATCAGATAAGAAGGTACGATGATTAAACTTTTGGTTTTGAAAATCATTTTGATTAATATTAAAAAATTTAAATGAGATTAAATACTTAAATGATTTTGGTAGAAGGTCATCATTGATCGTGCCTTGAAAAATTCCCACATCATCTCTTTTTAAATAAATGATATTTATTTTTTCATTAATAATGTTTTGGAAGATCATGAGACATAACGATAGGTCATTATATCTGTCTCATCAAATAGGTTATCCCATGTAATAAAATATGCATAAGCCCAACTATAGAGAGACAATACCTTAACCAAATAAGCTTCAACCAGAATTCAAATTATAGTATCTAAAAATTGATAACATTACAATCTTCCCAAAATTGATTATATAAAAATTTATAATGATTTGAACTGAATCAACATAACATTTATCTCACGTATCTCATAATTTATTTCATTTTTGTCAGATTAAAAACATGTGAATACCTTAATCATGTATTCTCTAAAAACTGATAATGTCATAATTTACTCTAGAACCATCGTTAAAACAATCATTCTATAAATATTAACTATTTACACACCCAAAAAATACATAAAATTCTCTATACTCAAACTATGATAATACTTTTCACTTATATCAGTCATGAAGATGTTAATTCAATCAAACACCTCATTATCATTTTATCCCTTCATTATACCCATATCATGTTCTTTCTAAAAATATTTCAATCACTTTTCATAGTGTCTGGAAACATATACTTATAGAAAATCACAATAGACCAATAAATAGATATTTTATAACTCTATAATGCTATAAATTATATTCTATACATTATTTTGGAATCCCAATTCATAAAAACATAATCATTCCACCGCTTCATTTTCATAATCAGCATTCCCAATAGTTATCACATTTGATTTTCCATTGGTCTTTATCCTTATGTGGTTTTTGACATTGACAATCATCCATAACAATTGGATTATGGAATTGGTTATAATTATTCACCATTTTCATCCACTTGTATCATTAACATGTGGGTGATGTGTTATCAGTTTTTTTCTCTATTCACATCATTAGCATCCTTTTTCTCATTATGTAGTAACTCAACTTCACGATGAACTTCATTTCTACACATAAAAAATTTTCTACTCCATTTAATACATTCTGTAAAATTCTTCATTCCACACATTGAGCATAATGAAACATTCATCTTCTTTTTACCATATTTTTTAGATTTTCCCTTGATCTCTATCTTTTTCATCTTCATAAAACCATGAGATTAATATGTAACACCAACACCAATTTCAACCTTTATAGAAAAAATAAAAATCTCTTCTAAAATAATAAAGTCTCTTATAGCTAATTCCATTCAATGACTTGGTCTTAAGCCTTTGAACAATTGATCAACATTATATTCACATTGGATGATAAATCCAAAATCATAACTTGAATGTCTTTTAAAATTTGTCTCATATGTACCAATAGATTCATCATTCTTTTTCTTAATGTAAAAAAACTCATTTTCAATATTTCATCTATGAATACAAGGGACATAATTACTGAAATATATGTTCATGAACTCATCCCATTCCATGCATTCATTTTCATCCTGATGACTTCAATTCTTGATTATATTACACCATTAGATAATATATCCTTCTAAATGATAAAAAACCCAAATAAATATTTCACGTTTCGAATAACTAAGGATTAAAAATTTCATTATTATTGTACTGATCCATTATTCAACAATGAGTGGATTAGAAGACCCCCTAAAAAATGTTGGGTGTCACCTCATGAAGGACTCAATAGTATATTGTTCCCTAATTTTTCCATTTGGATGTCTATAATGATTCAAATAAACTGTATATATAGAAATAATATTTTGTATTCCATCACCCATAACATTTCGTTGTTCAGGAAACCAATCATTGTATTCCCTTGTGTAATGATCAGTAACCCAATACCTTAATGTTCTATCCATTTTATAAAACCCATAAAGAATAGTGTGAGAAGAAAAAATAATACTAGGAAAACATTATAATAAGGGGGGTTCATTAAATCAATGAAATCTTAGGTTTAATCATAGGTTATTCAACATTGATTCCATTAATCTAGGATTATAACCTATAGTTATGCATACAGGTATGGACATCCCAAAACATACCTTATAAATAACTCTAGGGATCTCAATAATGTTTTCACATCCTATTATCCAAAGGTTAACTAAACCTTCACTCTGATACTAAAGCTAATGACCCATGGTTGATGTACAAGGTCAATACATTTCATTTTCGGAAAAATAAATAAATTACACAAATATACACTCAATGGATTTATTATTTTAATGTCTTTGAAAACTACGAACATAATCTTCTTACTTGGTGAATGATTTTCAACATCTATTATAAAGATCATCCACTTTTTATTTATTAACTAAAATCAATCTTTATATCCCGGGGAAAACAAAACATAATAAGGGTGAGGTCAAATTCTCAGTAATTGTAAACATTGAGAACAAAAAAAAAACAAACCATAAATATAAAAATGTAAATATATGAAGGTAATTTTTAAATATAAAAATATTGTCTTATGAAAAAAATCTTGGTAGTATGTAAGGAATAGATCATTAATGAAAAATAACCAAAACCATATAGCATTGGCTTAAAATAAGGAATTCTAGAAAACATTAAATCACATGATAATATTTCTATTATAGATATAGAATTTCTTCCAAGACTATCATAGTGAAAAAATTCCATTACTAAACTGAGTTTACTTTCTGTTCTAAATATATATTACTTAATGTGACTTTTTTTTCAATTTCTATATTAAACAACTGGATTTACATTCTGTTCTAATAATGACTATCTCGTTAGATGTCAATAATTACCCAATTAATTGGGGGGAGATATAGGTCCTAACCATCTCATAATGAAATTATTCCAACATGATTTCCAAAAATCATAAATCATTCATCATTAGATAACCAGTGAAATAAAATTTTTTTCTTGAACATCATCCATCATAACTTAATCCAAATAAAATATAATTCCATAATTATCAAAATAAAATCTTATTAATAATACGTATAGGAACATAACACAACTTAACATGTGTCGTCTTAGATGAAAAATAACTATGATAAAACACCTGACATTAATTCTTGAGGATAAGATCCATTCTACATATAAAAGGTTTTTTCTTCTGAAATTACTCCCAAATTATAAAATAAAAGAATTTACTTGAAAATAAATATTAAATTATGTATATTGAGCCTCATGGAACTATGGTTATATGAAAACCTAAAAAACTGTTCATGTCGTATATGCTAAAAAACATTCTTCTCATAATCTTTTTTAGAAAAGTCAAAAAGTGCCTCTTTGGGGAAATAATGAAAGATTCATTCCATAAAATTTAGTAAAATTTTAACGATGTGTAAAAATAACATTAATAAATAGTGGAAGAATATAAATAATGATATATATTTAGGAATTAGTGATGTAAATTATAAATATCCCTCGGTAAATACTTACGAATAAACAATCTTAGATAATAATAAGATTGAAAAGTTTTACCTATCATTAAGTCTGATAGGATTCATGTGATTCCAAACCTCATTTATAATGATTTAAATAATGTTATTCACTTATTCTAGAATCATTTCCATTTTTATGATATCATATATGATCATATTATCACATGTTTTTTAGTGACATTTTATTGTCGCCCGTTATTCAGGTATTAACGACTTTATGTTCTTATTCCTATTTTGTCAAATAAGATCATGTTACCCATATTTGGTAATAGTTATATCATTTAATGAATTATAGTAGTGTAGTATATATCATATTTATTCATTCTCTTTCAGGCATATAATAATTGTTTAATGAAGACCATGTAGAATGAATAACATCGCATTGTGGAGACAATAGGTCATACGTACACAAAAGAGACGATATCATTCACATAATGGTTAAATGATATGGAATTGGATGGTATATTAATTATAAAGAATAATAATAATGTTATATTCATTATTTAAATCAATTATAATCATCATTATACCCATAAAAAATATGTATTGTTGATTAACAATTTACACCATGATGTGGAGATGGTATGTCATATGTATGCTCACGTGATGATATTGTTATTCGTAGCATGGATAAAAAGATGTATAAGTTTGTACCATAATTATAACAACATATAATAATGTATAAGATACTGGATTTATTCCTTTAACAAGTAAAAACAATATAATAAGATGTCGAATAAGGTAATACTTTTGAAAGATGTGATAAAACAATTACCCATATTCATGTATCTCCTTTTTATTTTCACCAATGGTATCTTTGAATGTATTTCTACCCAATTTTTGGCCTCTATGAAGAAATCAGTGATTTTTTTAGTTTATTTAAGAATATATTAAATTATTGAAGGGGATTGAGAGGTGTGAGTATGTGGGAATATGTTGAGGCCCTTTATAAGAGGTATGAGGGGCACTTTTTGAAAGAATAGAAATATTATTTTGGTCTAAAATGATTTTCAAATTATAATAGCTCTAATTTTTTATATTCCAAGGATAACATGATGATGGGTCGAAATCCACTAAACCAATAGTTTTTTGTATTGCTTAGGTCACAATGTTATCCTTTTTTTCTTCAACCCTTACTTAAATAAATTAACTCTTATCGGGTCTTATTTTATATTTATAATATATGGTAAATAGAGTAACTATTTAAAGACAAGAGAAAATAAATTTGATCATTAAATTAATTTGAATTATTATCTACATAGGTTGGATGAATCATTTATTTTTGTAAATATGATAAAATTTAATAATATTTTATTTTAAAAAAACTCATTTATGTCAATTTTGACACAATTTAGTAATGGATTTTTGTTAAAGATATAATGAACTCTAAAAAACAACATTAAATGAAAGATACTATGAAATAAAAATCGAAATAATTCTTGTTTAGTATAAAAAATTTCAACATACATTTATTTTAATATTTATAACAACATTTATTTGAATCTTTCACTATTTCGTTAATCACTACATCGTCATTGTGTCATAGATAATTTTTTTATATAATATATAAAAAAATATATATAATATTCCATGATGTAATAAATAGTTTTATATTTATAATTAATATTTATAGTCAATGATGTAAATTATATAACCCCAAATTAAAATTGATTTATTAAAAAGATACTTATTTATGTTATATTTCCCTTTATTTTAAATAAATTATTAAAACATGTCATTTTTATACCGAAGTGGCTCCCAAATACCAAAAGTTCATCCTAAATATTTTTTGGTTGCCCGTGACTCTTCGAATATGATTAGTAAATTTTTAGGGTTTTTTATATTATTTAAATATTATTTTTACCCTAATCTATCTAATTTACATTTTAATAGTGGTAAATAAAATAATTACTAATGTAAAACATCATAATGTCCAAAAATAAGAGGTAATTATTTACATAATCTGTTCCTTCTAATTATAAATATTTAATTCATTCTTTAAAATTCGAAAACCATAATTTTCATTAATTAATTTTAAAATAAGTCTTGTTGTCAAAACTAAAAGGGGGTTTTTGATGAAGTAAAAACTATCGAAAGATTGACATGTGTTTATATCCAATTTAAATATGAAATTACATACATAATCAGAAATTAGATAAAATGTTAAATAAATAAAACAATTACAATTTAATCCCAATTAAAAATAGTATCAAACTATAAAAACACATTAGTCGAAAAGGCTATTTTGAGTTAAAATGCAATACTTTTCAGTATTAATAAAATTAATAATTTCATCTGAAAAATATCAAAATTTTAAATCAAGGAAAATTTTGATCTCCTACTTCCAAATAAAGAGTTATTTATTTCAAATTGAACTTATAAATTAAATTAAACAATATTTAAAAGTGTATCTCCATCAAAAGGTATTAAAACTGAATTTTTTTTAAAATACTTCTTCTATGACAAAAATTGAATTTGATATTATATCGTAGCTAGAGAACATATTATATGAATCTAAAAATTTACATTGAATTTATAACATATATTTAATTCACTAATAATATCTAGAAAGAGTGATTTCATTATTTTATAGACTCACTTATTTTCATTTAAAAGTAATATTTTGAAGGAAGTTAATACTCATTATGCACAACATTAAATTTACTAGGTTACAATTTTTTATTATCACTTATACATTGTCTTGCTTAAAATTAATTCTATCAAAGTAAATAGAATATTTTCGTAACAGAAGCCATGAATAGTATTTCATATACTGCAAGATAATATGGTGTACCATATAACACAAGCTAATCGAAGTGTAATATACAAAACAAGACATAAAAGAAATTAAAATGATTTCATATAATAAAATCTGCAGGTGTTACATTTTTTTCACAATCTTATTATATTCGAGATTTTTTATTCATGGATATGAGTTGAAGGATATTATCTGAAAATACCTTAATAATCCCATTAATTATATTCTTCTTTGACTAATTATGAAATTTTCATGTAATAGTAACTGTATTAAAATCTATGGCACTAAAATTAATTGAGAAAATTTTTTAAATAAAATCTGGCATTATTTCCCTCTTCATTCATAAATTTATTTTCCATTAAAACTATGTTTTCAAAAAATGTTTGTGAAAATGTCTTTAACCATTTTAAATTGATTTATTAAAGGACTTTACATAATTTTCAACATTTATAAAATATTTTCAAAGTAATCATATATAATTTTAAACAAAATTCCCATTTATATTTTATAAAAATTGTGAATACAATTTTCTTATAATTTTCTAAAAAAGAAACTTACCTATCATTTTTACTGTGATGAAAGAAAACTTATTTTTAAATTTAAGGCATGTAATAAATTACAAATAATTATTACCGTTATTTCTTTTAATCATAATTTCTATGTTTAAAATTATCTTATTAAAGATAAATTTTTAAAAGATGTATTCAAAAAATGAGTTTTTCATTATTACGTCGAAAAATTTAAGGATATTTTCCTCAAAATTTTATTTAATGATATTTTGTTGTAATAAAATAATTCAATGTAAAAATTCCGTTATTCTTACTCAAATGGGTATATTTTGGTATTATCCTGGTTGTTCCCCTTCATGGTTTATAATTATTTTGACTAATGATTGTACTAATATTCACTTTTTTTGTTTTTTAATCATTAAATTCCCATTGAATTATTCACTTTATGATGGTTTTTTAAAATTTTATTTCCCCAAAATTCACCTATTATTTATCATGTATATTTTTATTTCTCAAACCGTATATAATTTGTACATATGGTTTTGTATTTTTAATGTCAATTTCTTTTTGGAGGAAATTTTGATAAATCCATATTTTTACACAATAGAAATATTTGATTAGGCACATTGTTTATGAATTTAATAGATTGTTAGATATATGAGTAATTCATTGTATATGTATGAAATAGTTGTGTTCCAGTCATAGATATCCCCTCGATGCATCAGTAGTCTAATGGGATGAATTAACTGAGTAACCCACGTTAAGTGGGTTTTCAACCAGTATATTTTAAACAATCCTATGAAAGTCATTAATGGTAACATTATCATGTTCATGGGAAACATATAATCCAATAATTAATAATTAAATTCATCCAATATGATGTTATGTATATCCATGTGATTTCCAATTTAACATTATCTATATATTCATTTATTTATAATTTATTTAAATGGAATTTAAATAAGTTATTTACCTTTTCTTATTTATTATTCTATATGATGGTGTTATAGTCATGTGATTGATTAAATTTCAGGTGTTTTAAATTAATTATTATTCCATATTATTTACTCACTTACTTGGGTGTTTATTGTTTATAATGAATGTGTGTTTAGTTTTTTACCATCCATATTGATTATACAAATTATTTCAATATTTCTTCCACTATAATAAACCCTTACTAAGATTTTAAACTCACCATTATTTTTCCCATGATTCCATTGAGTTGACTATAAATAATATAGAGTTATGTTCATGATTGAAAAAATTTATAATTGAAAAGTATTTGTTGTAATGTTTGTACTCAATTGTAATGCATGACTTGTGTATTTATCTAGTTTACCATGACTACTAAACTATTCAGACCAATGGGATTTGATTCCTTATATATTATCCCAGTGTAATGGTTGAATAAATTAACTTCATGATACTTGTTTAAGAATCACTATTTTATGTATTTGAAGATGTTTAGTAGAATCCATGGGAGCTAAAATAAAGAAAACATAGATTAAATAACATAACCCTGTAATAAAATTTGAGGAGAAGTATTGAATATCATTCCAAATAATTTGCATGATGTAGATTATGTGGTTCTACCTTATCATACATCCTTATCAAGAAACTAATACTAATTTTCTTTCTAGAAGACATACTCGTAGGGTTAAAAACCCTAAATTTTTTCTATCGTAGTTGACTTGAGCATTTCTTGGTAAACGAAAATGTGTCTAACTATAAACCATGATTGATAATCTGAGGTGATATACATAGTATAAATCATAATTTTTTTATAACCCATTGTTATGTAATTAAATAGATTATGAATAAAATATGTTAAACCTAAGGTGTCTTCGATTGGATATAATGTTTCATGATTTATAGATACTATAAACGATTTTTTGGTTTTCCCATTATGTTTATTTTTTCCCACATTAAGCTTTCTAGTTGTAGTCAATGGTTAGAACCCAAATGAATCTTGTTATCATTGAACATGAAGGAAACAGAGGTGAAAATTAGAAACTATATGTAATGTTGATAGGAATTAAAGATACCATTTTTATACCTAATTGTATTTCTCTAATTATTATTGACAATATATACATTAACAAACTCCCAACCACACCAGAGAAGATAGGGATAGAGTTTTCTATGTGCTCGAGAGGTGGAAACCTTGAAGAAAAAATATCAATTTCCATTATTCCATAAATGTTTAAGGATACACCTTAGAAGGTTTCTCAATGTAATAGGAAATTTCTAAATGTCTGTTAAAAAAGGGTATAATGAAAAAATTGCGATGAAAAAATAATAATTACGATGGAATGAAATAAAATTATCCTAGGTATCTATTTATAATAATTTTTCTTAAATGTGAGCTACAATATAATCACCTGACTCAATGCCCTAATTTAATGGTTTACCCCTAATCTAAATAAGAACCTATATGGAAATAAAATGTATGAAGTATTAATGTATTGTGATAAGAAAATATAATTGTTAAAACATTTTACCGATTATAATTTTTTTAAAAGAATCATGAAACATATATGGATTCTATTAAATTTTAGAAAATATTGTGTATTCTTTATAGGAGTTATGGATACTATCAATGGATTATGAGTTTATGATTGATCATAAGTTCTAATTATTAAACACCACTTTTTTGGTCTTATGTGGAAGGAATGTCAGGAGGTGAATGATATATTGGGAGAAAAATATGGAATATTTTTTTAATGAAAACATTATTTTAGGAATAAATATTTTAAATTTTATTAATATAATATAAATGTTAATGATAACCATTAAGTCTGAAATTAACATTAATGATGTTTTATTAATAGTGAAATATAATTATTATACATTTCAAAAAAAGGGTTAAAATCCTTATTAATAGGATTATAATGGTTCAATTTATTTCAATGTTTTTTATCTTATTTTGGGAACTCTATTATAATTACAGTAATATAGTTTATAAGAATGAAAAATTACATATATTTTGACAACCAATCATGTCTGGAATGATTGTGGGGCCTGAACCCATGATTGAAGAATGATAAGGATTTCAATATTTTCATTGGCCTTTATCATGTAGTTGTTCATGTTTCATTTATTACAGCAACATGGTTGAAAAAATAAATATTTACGATGAAAATATGGTGTTAGTTTTGATGATTAGTGATTAATTTATTATATTGGACTAATTTTACTAAGATCATTTGTTTTTGAAAAATGTTAGTGAAAAATATAAATAATTGTTTTAGGGATATTAAAATCTGTTAAATTTTAATTTTAATGATTCTAGCGGATATTTATTTTATTGAATAATTAATGAATTGGAAATTTTTCAAAGGAGAACCAAAAGTTAATATCATTCACATCAAATAGAAATATATCTAGTAAGTATATTTTCTTATATTTTTATATAGTAACGAAATTCATCAAACATAGAAAACATATATAGAAATAAAATGAAATCTTATTACTGTTAATTATAATGATATTTTTTACCTTTTTAATCATATTATATTTATGGATTTGAGGCACTAAAAATTATATTTATCAATAACATTTTTGGGTTCAATGAAAACAATCACTCTCTAAAATTATTTATTTATTTCCTCCATGTCCATTTCATTACATTCCACCATTTTTCTCCAACATAGTAACCAAGATATGTTATATTCTCTATGAGCTTTGTAATTCCCATTCTCTCAATTTAAGGGGATATTTTCTTTAATGTATAGGTTTTCAATAAAATAATCTTAAAATGTAAAAATATTGGTTACTAAGATCATATTTAAATTATTGGGACACAATTTATTTCAGGCGGGAGAATATAACACGATGAAACTCAAATAGAATAACATTTTATTCAATAACATTAGGGTCATGAAACAAATATTATAGAAGAGAATATAACACCACATGAATGAAATTATTTTTATGTTAAAAAAATTTAATTTCATCAATATGTTACGATACATACAACATCGAGTTCCATCGATTGCATGTGTTATATGAAAACATGAGTATTCTGAAACTACACTACATTATTAATTTTATTTTTTAGTATTATAGTTATCACCAAACTAAAATAATTGTAGGAATTTATAGGGTTAAGTAAATTGTTAAATTATAGTTTTTACAGATTTTTATTATTTATATGTTGATTATAAATTTAATAAGAATAATTTAAAAGAAAAAGAAATGGTCTCCAGAATACAATATTTTTCTAAAGACGGTTTTGTCATGCTTTTCACGACTATTATAAAAATAAATTTTATCAATTTTATATTATTTTTTCTTAAAAAATAATCATCAAATTTGAAATTGGAATAAAAAATTTACCTTGGGGTTAATTTTTTGGATTTTCATGAAATGTTTCATTTAATGATAAAATATGAAAAATAATGAATTTTAGTTGAAATCTTATTTTTCATTCAAATTATTTTTAATACCAAATTATTATTTTAAATGGTGTTTATGTGTCATTTGTTCAATCATACATAATATAATCAAATTTAGTTAGTTGAAATAATTTTCTAATTGATATTTATTATAGAAAGATTATAAAACTTTAATCCATTTTCACTATAAAAACTCGTCTTCTCGTCCCTTCTGTGGGATTCATTATAAATTAATTTTCTATAATTTTGTAAATTTAAATTTTAAAAAGGTATTCAATATTAGTAATTATAATATTTTTATTGAATATAAGTATCATAATTTTAATTTTTTACCATACTGATTAGTGAAAATAATTTAAAAAAATTATTGTGATTATGGTAGAAACAAAATTACTTGGTGGTTACTCATAGAGTATAAGGTGAAAAAAATATTGAAAACATTTCAAAAACTAATTTTATATCCATGTTTTGGAAACATCCCTTAAATTATCCGTAATGTACCATTATTGGGTCTTCTTGAGTTTAATTAATCACGGTTAGAATTCACTCTTCGAAAAAACACTACAAGGGTGCATGTCACCCCACTAATAAAAGGCAATCCCTCTCCACAAAACTGAACATGTTCAAAAAACATTGGATCAAAAAAAAACATAGACAAAATAACAACAAAAAATAACTCCCATCATCTCATAATCATTATATTTTTATGAAATATACCTAAAAAGAATACCTAAAGAAGAGGTAATGTTCTACAAAGTGAAGATTTAATTTACTTCATTATAAACCACATTAAATTTTATTATAACATGATGATTTAATGAAATCATTATATATTATATAATTTTATATAATTTTAAAATTTTCTTGACCTAAAAATATATCTGTTTCAATCAAATGAGTTACAAAATCCTCAGTTGTCGGTACGACGGATTATCACCTCACGGACGGATGTCATTCTTTTTTTCATTTCCACCTCTCATAGATGGGTTTAAAAATGGATATAATTTGTATAAATATAATATTTATATCATCTTTATATCTTTGGAGTCACTATATCAAATCTATATTTTTATGTTATATTTTGGAGGAGACAGAGAAATGTCGCTTGTGGGTACAGTGGACTTATGCCATATGATGCTATTTGATTCATCTTTCACTAAGGCTTCAAATCAATGGAGATAAAGATAAATTTAATCAGTATATGAAATATAAAAAATATTATCTATATTAATTAAATGTTTATATTTATTTATTTATAAAATAAATGATTTTTTATTCATTTTTAACATACGTAAGAATGATAACATTGTTCATGTGTGTGTGGGCTACCACCTTTACGAAGAAATGTGACTCTCTTTTCATTACCACAAAAAATTTATGAAATATATAAGTATATAATATTATATTATTATCAATCTATAAATATAAAATGTTACTTAACTTTTTTCCTTAATTATCTGTGAAAAATGGAAATGTTACTCTTGAGTACTTATAACCAGCCTTTTCCATGATCTTAATATTCACCATTTCTCAAAACCATCATTCATGATTTAGTTTAGAAATAACATTTATTCAAAAATATAATAATTATTTTATTATTATTATTCAAGATATTATATAAATATATAATATGGGAAATAATCATAACTCCCATAATAAAACGAGAATGACAAAACAATACAATTTACACTAAAAAAAACAGAATACATAGATTTATAAATAAATTATTAATATGATGTTATAGAAAGATAATATGACATATTGGGATATTAATATGGTTCTATAATAATTTTATAACATGGTTAAACCAACTATATAAGATGTTAAATCATATTCCAACAAAATGAATCATAGGTAAATGTATTTGATCTTATTTTAAATTCATTGAATCATGTTGTAATGTTATAATCTATATATCTTTTATATGGTGTATATATTGAAACATTTACGTGTTAAATCATCAATACATAATTATTATTGGTATTTTATGTTTAAATGTCAATTATTTCACCTATCTGTATTTGACTTATGCATTACCAAGTGGTAAGGGATTTCGTAACTCAATTTCAACTCTTTGGGTAATACTTATTCTTCTTTGACAATGTAATTCCAATATTTTGTGTGTAACTAGTATTGATTATATCTTTTTTTAAAATAATTATGTGTATTTCCAATTTATATACATAATCTATTTTTTTATTAATTATACCATTATTGTTATGATTATTTTATGAGTTTGTATCCAAATCACAATATAATTGATATATTTTATTCTTTAATATCAGTAGAATGAAATGAAAAAATACATCCTAAATACCAATTTAATTTTATGATCAAATAATTATTCATGACATATTTATGTAATATTAAAATTTTATACACTTTGGTAATTAAAAATATTGATATATAGTTTTAATAAAATCCAAATTTATTTCACTCTTCTATCAAAAATATTGTTTCCTCAAAACCCAAGTCTTAAAAAAAATTTCATTATACTTTTAAAAATAATATATGCGAGGAATTTTCATCCATTTTCAATATTTATAAATTTTATTCAATGTACTCTTATTTTATTTTAAAAAACTACTCATAGGATTTTATCTAAAATGTGAAACAAATCATCTTGTTCTCTTCTAAAAAATTTATATTCCAAACCTATTTACAATGAAATAACTAATAATAAATTTTCTATTATATAATGTATATAATTTCCCACCATCATGAATTTCATTTATTTTAATATTCAATTGCATTTTTATAATGATATTTTTAAATACAATGATTCGAAAAATGATTTTCAAAAAGGGGTTTGAAATGGTTTTTATGAATTATGAGGTTGTTTTCATCATGATTTTTTAAAATATATTGTTATGGTGATTATAATTAAAAATGATAAATAAACCTTTACTTTTACTCTAATGGTTATATGTTGATACCAAACTTATTCTTCCCCAAGATGGTTTAATTTTTTACCGGGGATAATATTATCATTCACAACTATGTTTTATTTTATAGTCATTTAGTTATCCTTGAATCGATAAATTTTCTATTAATCATGGAACATTAAATTTCCTCAAAATAATAAAATTATTTATTATTGATATGTTTTTTTTCTCAAACTGTATATCCATTCAACATTCTGTGTTCTACATTGAATATCAGTTATTGTTGTAGGGAAATATAGATAAATATGTATTCTTTACGGGATATGGTTATTTTATAGGTAATATTGTTTATGAATTAAATATATTATTTAATATATGAGGAATTATTTGTACATGTATAACATGGATAATTCCTAGTTATAAATAGACCCTCAATGCATCAGTAGTCTCATGGGCTGAATAAGATGGATATCCTCAATTATGTGGGTTTTTATCTAGTATTTTTTAAATCATCATGTGACATGTCTTCATCGCAAAGGTATCATTTACCTGGGAAACATGGAGTCCAATAAATAAGCATTACCATTATCTATTATTCTTATATTTATATATAAGATATATTCACTATGAAATTATTTATAAATTCATTTCATTATCATTTGTTTAAATAGTTTGTGTTATAGATATTTAGATTTCCATATTGATTATTCCTTATCTATTTAGGATAGTCATATTATTGATTAAATTAAATGTGTTTTTTGTTTTTTTTCTTGCTATTTTTTATAAACATCTTTGTAATTTAATGATTACATGGAATTTTGGATTAGTTATTTACGTTTGTATATTTATTATTGTTTTTGATTCATTATTTATTCTATTGTACATAACCAATATTGATCATTTTAGGTCACCATTATATTGTTTCTTTTCCACTGGATTCCATGAAGTTTAATATTACTAATATGAATGTATATTCAAGTTGGGATAATGTTTTCTAAAACAATTTTTTTGGTAATTTTTTTCTATTGTGATGTATGACTTATATATTTATCTACTTTAATAATATTATTAATCTATTTGGTTATTCGGGATGTTATTCCTTGTATCTTATTCTAATGTAATTGATATAAGGACTTACTATGGGATTTTTGGGGTCGGGTTCGCTACAGGAATAACCCAGTAAAGAGAACTACATTAAAATATATTACAAATCATATTCATATGGTATACATCAAATAAATGATGTCATTTTTTTTGTTTTTGTATTTATTTCATAACATGGTTTCTTCATTTTACAATAGTTAATATAGCAACTATTTATAATCATTAAAATTAATGATTCAATTATTAAATATCATGATATCATTTGAGATTATTGTTATGTTCTGAAAAATCTATCAAAAAATAAATATTTATTTATATAAATGTCATATAGTAATATTTTTGTGCATTATATAGGGAAAAAAACTCAATTTTAATTTAGAGAATATATGAATCAAGAAGAAATTTTCCAGGAAAGTGATTTATGTTTGAGAATAATATTTATCAAATTTAATTAATTTGATCACTGTAAATTAATAATTTTATGAAAAAAACATAGATCATATAATTAATAATTTAACATAACATTAATCTAATGGTGGTTACAAGATAAGTAATGGGTACAAATTATTTATATTCTTTAAAAATACATTTTCTTCAATGATGGTTTTCGTATCATTTTATGCTCGAATATTATTATTACATTAGTATGATTTTTCAAATTTAATTTCATAAAATTTATTTCATTTTTTAAATAATTATATAAAAATAATCTTAATTTTTTTTTTTGGTTTTTTAGGACATAAATGATTTTTGGGTGAATAGTAAAAAAAATCTTACTGAGACTATCATTTATGTTATTTTGATCAATGATAGTTTAACATTCCTTTTTGTTTTCATAATTTTATAAATATTAAAAATGTTGAATAATTACAAAAATTACCCAAATTATTTAAATAGAACTAACATTGAATATGATTCTATTTTAAAAATAAGTTTGATGCTTAAAACTAACATTTTATTAAAACCTATTTTCAATTGTGTTTTGAAAACGTATATTAATTGTATATCATTACATATTTGAGAATTTAATAAATGAAATTTATTTTATATTAGTATTTAAAATTTAAAAATTATGCAAAAAGTTAAATTTAATATATGCTCAGAATGAAATGAAACCATGGTAAAATTTTACCACTACCATAACCGATAAATTGAGTTAAATATAGTTAGTACTAATGATAAGATAAAAAAATATTATCTAAAATTGATTGTATGAGTATATATATATCCATGACTTATCTATGGTCAATTTGTAACCATTTTATAGTAATTTTTAATGATTCTGAATTCAATTTTAATATTAATAATATTATATTTACCAAAATGTCACATTCTATATTTGAATATACTAAATATGTTTTCATGGTAACGATAACAGTAACTATATAACATAAATGAAAACAGATTAACAGAATAAATTAAAATAAGTTACATTCATGCATACAATTTAATTTATATTTTTAAAATAGTATAATTGTTTAAAATTTTGACGCTGCGTTAACAAATCTTTTATAAATAGAATGAATAAATCATTTAAATGATTTTAAAAACATTCCATGTCATGTGTTTTTAATTTAATATGGTGATAAATGAATTTTATATATAATTATGATGTATATGGGATTATTTTTCATTTTCTATTATAACTCCATTATAATCTAGATTCCTTTGTAGTAAAAATATATGGATAATCATGAAAATTAATTCAATTGATATATAATGTTTAAAAATAGCTTTTATTCCATTATAAAATTATAAATGTTTTTTCATTACTTCTCTTTGAGGGAAATTGTTGATCCTATAAGTCATAGCTCATATATGTCCCATTAGAAAATTTTCCAAAATACATTCATGACACATAACGATTGACAATATTCTAAACTGAAATTTATTTTGTCATTAATAAATCCACTCACATAAATAATTTAAAAACACAATACAAGTTTGGTTTTTTGAAAAAAATACAAAAAATACTCCATAAACATCCATTACTATATCTAATTTTTTCATGATTGAAAAAATACATCTCCTTCATAGGTCCTAACATCAAAAAAATATGGATATCAAAATCAGAGGAACAAATGATAATCTATTTCAATTATGTTTATTTTTTCAACATCATAAAAATCAATCTGAACCATGATGATATAATAACAATAGTTTTTCCACTATACTAAAATATTATTATTTTTATGGTAAAACCCTTTTCCATCACATTTTTATTCCAAAGGAAAATAAACATGTCACTAGTTCATATGTAATGACCATAATCTCTATAAAGTGATATTTTTCATTTTTCATCACCACCTCATATAGATGGTTAAAATTATCCATAGTTATTTACACTCCCATCTATTTGAAACTTATAAAATCACTCATGTATACGTGTGAAAAACCACATTCTTGAATTGATTCAATTGTATTAATATTTCTAAATTACATGGGTTTTCATACGAAATTATTTAATGAATAAATATTGTATTTATAATTCAATTGTGGTTATTCTAATGAAGACATTTATCAACTATATTTCTTTTTTGACATTTATAAAAATAAAAATGAAATTCATTATTTAACATGAACAACTTATAGAAAGGGTTATAAAAGTATATTAAATGGTTAAAAATGTTAACTATATCATATTAAATACGATTTATGTAACTAAATAATGAAAAATGTTTTAGAATCATGACCGCTAAATTAAAACATGCATATGAAAATAAATATTAGGCATCTAAATAATAGATTTTAAAAATGAATCATTAGTAAATGGGTAAATAGAAGTTTTGATATCAAAAATATTGTACTAAATATAAATATGATATATATTAATATTTAAAATAAATATGTTATATAGGATGTTGGAATGTATGATAAAATGCAATAATACAAGAAATGGTTTTCCCTTCACAAATTTCCTTCTTTGATTTTTTTAATTATGTACCTATTTCAATTACATGGTAAATATATTTCCTCAATGAAATATTATATTGTGATCCATATTTCAATAATGGTTATTTATATTCCCTTTCATGTTCTAAATTTAAATTGGATTTGGTACAACTGTCAAATAATATGTAAGGGTTCTTGGTTTCAAATATAATTCCTTGACACCTATTTCATATTTCAAAACATCTTATCTTTTATTTTGAGTATTTACTCACTCTATGAATATATTTCAAAACATGTTATATTTTGAGAGAGTAGAATTTTCATTAGTGGGGGGAAATGTAAGAACCAAATATTAATACATGTAATAATTATATAACTGGATATTATGTTTTATAGAATATTTCACAAGTAATAAAGAGCTTAAAATGAAAATCAATATACTATTAAAATATAATATTTTAAATATGGTCTTTGTAACAAAGAATTCAGATTAGAAGTTATAGAAAGTAGTAAAAAAATTACTGAATATATGGATAATATTTTCTTAATAAAACAAATATTCATATCTATTCATAATAAATAAGTGCTTAATTTTAGATAATATCATATTGCATTAAAATTGGTAATTTTTTAGAAATATTATTTACATGTACAATGTATTCTATATCAAACTAAATTTAGAAAATCACAATAAATGATTTCTTTTATTGAAATTTGTATAACATATATTTAAATATTAACATTTATCAAATATCTATAACTGGATAATGAAATAGTGTACATTTTTTTCAGGCTTCAAAATTATTTTTTCCACAAGAATGGTTTTTTTTATGTTTTATATAAGGACATTATGATTAATTTATGCTACTTTGAGAAAATTTATTTGATAAAATTAATGTATATTTTGAAAAAAACATGTCAAATTAATAATGTTTTTATATTTTTATTTTTTTAAAATTGTTATTTTTTGGTGAATATATGAAAATAATGTTTTAAAAAAATCATGTCAATTTTTTAATTGAGGAAATTTAAATATTTCATATGTTTTTTAGATTTTTTTAAAGGAAAATAATTATTATGTTATTAAATAAATCTACTAAACTACATTAGAGAAACACTAAACATGATTTTAGTATAAAATAATTTTTATTAATAAATATTGAATTTTAGTAAAAATAGTTTTTCATTGGGTATTGTGAATATATATTAAAATTTTTTTTTTCCCAAATCAAGAAATATAAATTTTAAAAATCAGATTCACGTTTATAATCTGTATTTTAATGTTATATTATAATTTCAATTGATTTTTTTCATTATGAATATTAACCATTTGACTATTGCCCTCATAATAAAATGTAAATGGGTGAAACCTAAATTAAACGATGTGATATGATCAAAAAATCATACTTCAAAATGGTTGTATTCATAATTTATGGAGCCTAGGTATTCAATGGTAAATTATGTTCCCATTAGGATTTAAATAACATGATTGTAATTTTCTATTTTTAAACTAATAAAATTATATTTATAGAAATTTCTCTTTATTTATTTTAACATATTAAATAATTTGTTATGGTAAGATTTGTGTAAATATATATTATAAAAACTAGATGATTATAATGGTTGAGTATAAACTATTATTAATTTTATAATATATTTTTAATTTTCTAAGAATATGATCATTGTCTAAAACACTAATCCCATATTAAAGTATTGTTTATAAAAAAATAGGAAAATCAAGTTAATGATTTTATAAATATAATATATGTTGTATTTTTTATATAATTATGGTGTTCCACTAATTTAACTAAATATTTAAAACATTGAGTGATTATTTTCTTGTAATATTATGAATTATAGGTTTATATTGATGGGTTAAAATAAACAATATATTAATAGTAATTAAAATTACATTAAATGTTATTTAATGTTTAAAAACTATTTGTAAACCACTATAATATCATGAAAATTCTAGATTTAATCAAGTTGATTAGATACATTCAATTTCATAATCAACTTTCTATATATTCACCATGTTTCATTTATTTGAAAATTTTTACATTCACACCCCTTAAATATTGAATAAATGTGATTATTTATTTGATTATTGACTATAAAAATGGATTAACATCAACCTTAGAAAATACTACACCTATTTAATTTTATCTAAATACAATGACTAAATAACACTCTAAATTTTTATTCTTACTTTCCCATTTCTCTAGACAAACCATATACCTCCCATTTCAATTTATTAGGCTCAATTGAAGGAAGGATTCTAAAAGAGCAGGTATAAGTTATAACGAAATTATTTTTATGTTTATTTATTCTTCTATAAACATGATGTGTATCATAACCATGAATATATGAAAACATAAATATAGATGGTTAAATATATAGTTAAATTAATATATATTATATTTACAAAACAAGTACGATTATTTAATGATAGTATACTGAAGACCATATTCCATTCCCATTCATTGGAAAATGTCACCATCTTTTGTTTTTATTTTTGGATCAATACCATTTTAGTGGGATGTGATTCGCTTTCCATTTATCCCTTACATGGATAGCCATAAGAATTAATTTAATGATTAAAAAATATTATTATAATATTATTATGATTATTTAGAGGTAAAAAATATATCCTATATTTCTTTTCCCTGATTAAAAAAATCATATTTTTATTTCTATGTATATACAAACTACTATCTCCATAAAATGATGTGTTACATTTTTTATTCCCAGATTACATGAATTGTTCTCAAATTATAATTATGGTATATGAATTAAAACTATAATATCTTTTAGATCTATGTAATGGTAAAATTTTGATCATGGAATGAGCAATGAGAAAACCAAATCACACTATGCATATGAAAAAGAAAATTTGACACATAATTAATTGATTGTAACAATTATTTACTAGTAAATAAGTAAATTTGGTTAATATATTAAAAAAACTAATTTAAATATGTATATTATATTTACGACTAATAAATTTTAATTATTAAATAAGATGATGAAATGAGTTCAATCATACATGAATCCAACATAATGGTTTCTCATCTTAATTTGCACTCATTGAGGCATGTTTTTTATTACACACATATTTCAATTAAATTAAATATTTTTTTTAATATTCTAAATTTTATGACTCCATATACTTTTAAAAAATTCAATTAATGTTTGATTTCGTGTAACCTTTTTCAAGATAATTTTGTCTTAGTGTTGTAAAATCAGTAAGGGTTTCTGGTCTTAATTTTGATTCCTTGATACATGTTCTATAGGTCTCAAAATGTTTTCTTTTATATGGTTCAATTACTACACATCGTAGTATATTTTTATATTCTAATTGATTAAACTCATGAGGTTGATATAACCATATCATGTTCAATATTTTTACATCCTTTTATTTGATAGTTTCTAAATCTGTAAGGGTTTAGGATTCAATATATTTTATAGTTAGGAAGGATTCTGGTTACATATTCTTTAAGGAGATTATTTGATATTTCTCTCTGAAACTACACTTTTTTTCTCACACTATGTATATTTAGAGTGTTTTCATGGAATCATTCCACTTAACCTCTCTTTTTTACTTGTATCATCCTTATGAATTTGTATATGAAAAGATGAAATTATTTCCCTGTGTTTGTTAGGAATTATTTTACAGTATAGATATATTCTATATTTTTCATTAAAAATTATCTTATTTGAACATTAATGATTTATTTATTGTCAATTTATAATAACTTATACTTTCATTTAAAAAAATTAATGTATTATTTTTAATATTATATATAATGGACATTTTAGACTTTCTTTACAATTTTTTTAAATGAATATTTTTTCAATATCATCTATATGAATATATATTCTCACATCCATGACACTTTTTCATGATTTATATTTTTTTATTGTTTTTATAGTTTTCTAATATAATATCTGTTCCAAATATTCCGTGAATTTTTCAAAAGAGAACTAATTATTTTCATAAATGTTTTTAAATGGTACTTCACTCATCATATGAATATTTTTATTGACCACCCTAATTATTATAACATAAGTATATATATTTTTCTAGATTAAATTACTGGGAATTATTTTCTGAAAAATGTTATAAAACTCTTATTGTATCCACATGAAAAAAAATTGGAATATATTTATGATGTCATCTTTTCTAAAATTACGAAAAACATTTAATAGTAGTTTTTCTTAAAATTGTATCTCAAATTTTACTATAGAATTTATAAGGTACCATTATTTATGACAATTTAAATATATATAATTCATTGATGGTAAAATTTATGACCCTGTAATCTATCATCATAGATGTATTCTATATCATTTCTATTTTTACAAAGTTATATACTCATTAGTCATTGTGACGTAAATAACTCATTTTATATATATCAGATTATGGATGTTTACCAAGGAATATAGCTTTTTAATGTATTGAGGGAGAAATTGAAAGTAAATGTAATTTTTTTATATGGATCATTATTCACTGCTATGTAATGATGAATATCTTCTGCAAAAAATATTGAAATTTTCTATTCTAGTTTTTATATATAAATGTTTCATACTAAAATATATTTATTATGTATTTAATTATTATTCAACTATTTCATATAACGAATCCATTATACATAGTAAGTGAAGAGTTGGGTCCAATATTATATATTCCCTTTATGAATTTTAGGTTTCATGATAAAAACTAATCGGGGTTTTTTTCATTCCTACCCAATTGTTTATAAGCTCATGGAACAAGGCATTGGTGGTATGTTTATTATCTCGTTGCGAAAATATTTAATTATATGTTTATTAGTTCTCAATTGATCTATTCCATCATTATGAAAAAAAAATATTTCCATTTGACTATTTATATTTTTATAATATCCATTAAAATAATTCATGCTCATGTATTATGTAATATTGTAAATATTATTATTATATTTTCCAATATTAATCATTCCATATTTATTATATGCTATATACTATTGTACACATTCCCTTATAAGTAAAATTTTTCACCTTATTTATGTAACATGCTAGGTAATTGAATAAGAAGAGATATTTCATATTTATTAATATTTCTTAATTAAATATTAATTTTAATTTAAAGGGGTTTCTATGTTTGATAGCGTAACTGAAACGCAACAGTGGGTTTTTTGGAATCTTACGTTGCACACTAATAATATAATATTATTATTTTAAATTGTAGTTTACTCCTTGCTGTTGTATTGGCGGGAATGAATTAAACTAACTAAAATATGATTATAGATTATTGGTAAATGTATTTGCATTTATCCAAAAAAAATTAGAGGCTTAAAATATGAATGAATCTAATTTTAAGCACAATAGACATTAAAAGGCCGATTTACCGCCTTTCAATGGAGAACCCTTGATTAATATAGTTTTGGTCACTTTAATACAATCTAATTGACCAAATATAATCATTCTTTAGAATGTGGACATCAAATTTTACTTTGGGTAATTTTTTGGTATTTTTCTAATAAAGTTCATTTTTTAATGAATAGTGAAAAATACTTCATTTTATTTCAAAAGTGCCCTTTAATCTAATATATTTATATGGATAGATTATCTTTTTAGTTGGTTTTAAAGTGAAATTGAAATATATTTTTACCATTTAATCAAATTTTGGTCATTTTAATTAATTTCACATTGAAATTGGACATAAACAAGTATTAATCTTATGATAGTTATTGTTTATTAAAAACACGCTATTTGTGTTGATAACAGGAATTAATTTTCAATTTAATTACGTCCACTTCTATTTTTTTAATTTTTAAAAATAGAAATTATTTTTGAATTCAGAATATAATTTATAGCATAGGATAAATTGTTAGTATTTTTCTGAAAAACATCAATTTTTGATGAATAGTGACACCACTTAGTGGTAGTTAAAAAAACTGACTTTTTCATTTAAATGAAAATTTAAAAAATTTGTGAATTTAATTTCAAAATTATGACAGACATGGTTGTTATCAAGAAGTAAAATGTGGTTCATTATGGTAAAAATAATTTTTGGAGAATAGTAACTTTTGACTTTTATTTACCGTGGTTAAAGGTAGATAGGGTAATTCAAGGTTAAAAGAATATTATAATAATTCCAAATTACCATAACACATGTTCAAACATTATTAATTGAGTCATTTACGACCATGGGAATCGTTTCGTCGATTTTGGGACCCCATTGAGCCACATGGGAGTGATAATGACAATTTAGTTTAATTAACTTAATGTAAAGGAAAAAATGACAAAAGCCAATATCTTTTTGTAAATTAATTTCTATAAGGGGTTATATAAATTAACCATTCAGCTATAAATATTAATTAGAAAGATAAAATTATTTCTTACATCATGATATTTTTTTGATAATTTATAGACATCGAATAAATTAAATTATTTATGAAACAATAATGATGTAGTATTTACCTCATTAATAAATGATTTAAATAAATAAAATTATAATGATTAACATATAATAAAAACAAGTAAAATTATTATTGGATGATTTTATTTCGACCATGAGTCATATTATATTCGACTATAATGATTCTTTGACCTTTAGATACCTAATATTATTATATAATAAAATAATTTTTTCACACTTTCCTAAAGAGCCTCTCCTCTCCCTTATAAAAGGAGACCACATCTAGCCAATTCATCACACATCTCAAGCCATTTGTCTCATCCAAAATATGCCCAATTATGCTCCATACATCTCATTCCTCATCTTAGAAGACTTATCTTAGGACGATGGCACATCAAGAAGTCTTTTGCTTCAAACTAAATGGAGTTACCCAAATTAAATGTAACTGTTTCTCTTAAATTGTTTTCTTTTATTTTTCCATTCAAACCCCTAAACTATTTTTATTTATTTATTTGGAAAAAAACCAGTATACTCAATATATTATTATTTTTTTATTAGAATAATTCGAACTACACTTACACACACCTCCATCTAATGGATGATGAACATAATTTTTCTGTGGATGGAAAACTAAGGCCTCACGAAACGATGATTGTTCAATTACATCTTATCGCCTATCTTGGTAGAAATTATAATGGAACTGTATTTAAATATGATATATATTATGTTTATTATTTTTTTATGCTTCTTTACTTCCTATTTATACCATCCCTTTATGGTTTCCATAGTGGGTAAATATGATAATCTCATTTGAGGAAGTGTGCACTACCACCCCCTCAAAGTGATTTGATTCATTAATGCCTTATGTGGGATGAATAAAGGATAGAGTTATTGATATTATATATGATATTATACTATAATTATAATATACCAATGTATCATTACATTTTATTTCCATTAAAATAATAAATATAAATGAAAGTAGCATTCATGCGTACGTACGACTTACCATCTCCATGAATGGTGAATTTCATTTCTCACATATAAATGTTATGTACTATTATAAAAAAATGTATATGCATGATATATATGATATATAGGATATCAAAAACATGAGTATCATTCTGGATATAATGAACCTTTCACCACATGGAAATCTTGTAAATATAAGTTGTTCATTTTTACTAAAGTACCAAATATCGAAAAAATGAAAGTTATTAACATAAATGATTGCATAATGTTTATAACAATGTAATAAGGGATAAAAAAGGAATAATAAAATAGAAAAATTTTCTTAAGCAAGTAGAAATTAACTTTATTTTGTTATTATGAAGATTAAAGAATGATCAAGTCAAGTCAGACGCGAGAAAAGGGACTTCGTCTCAATCTTCTTTCATTGAAGAATTTTTTGTTTTATACATGACTTTATTTTATAATATTCATAAACCCCTTTAACTTTTCATTTTATTAAAGTGAAATCTTCTTATACGAAGCGTTTTACTAAATGACAAAAAGGAATGTTTTTTTAAAATAAGCGGTGACAATGACCTTTCCTCCGCTGTGAGTATTATTTTATCTTTGGCTTCCTTAACAATCCAGAATGTTTTTAAAAGGAAAAATAAATGTCATATACTCTTTTTATGTATTTTGGTATTGAAAATGATTTTGACAATGGATTTATAATTTCAATATCTTGAAATTATATTTTATTATTGTAATGTGGAAATATTATCGTTCCTTTATTCTTATGTTATGTGTTAGGATCGTGTTATGGTTCTTGGGAATTATTTATGTATATAGGTTTTTTCATGATAAACCTAGGGAGGGTGAGCCCGAGATAGCTCTCCAATGCATTGGGTAACATGACGGAGGTAAACGCGAATGTTCCTCCTACGAGATTTAGGGAATATACTATGATGGGTATTCCAAAGTAACTCCCTATGTAGCTGTGATAGCTACAATGTAAGTATGATAAGGATGCCACAAGTTAACTTTATGATTAATGACTTATATGTGTCTTTGATAAATATTATGATTTCATGAGCTATGTAAAAGAGTTCATGTTTTTTATGTATTTATGAACAAATGTTTTCATTCTTTGTTTTATAAACCCTACTGAGATTTTTATGCTCATCCAAGGTTTTGTAATGTTTTAAATGGACTTAAAGATGAATAAGGAAAATGATGATATCAAGGAAATGTCATGCTGTCTAAAACATGGAACAAGACATGACTCTTTTTTTCAAGATTTTTTATTTTATGAAAAAAATGGAAACAGTGTAAATATGTCTACCTTGTAATATTTTGAGATGTAATAGTTATGTCCTAATTCTCTAAAACTCTAAACCTGACATGATCCTTAATATGAATTATTCATTTAAATCAATATTATGTAATGATTAAGGTCAGGTCATTATAGTTGGTATCAAAGTTCAGTTTAGATAACATTAGGAGTCAGGGTATTGTTAAATTAATATCCATAAATTAAATTATGTTAATATTAACATCATATAGCATTTACAGATTACCATTTTGCTTCACATAAGATATTTCTATGCTCAAAATGGTTTTCCGTAGTGGAAACAAGGCATCTATGTTGGTATGACATAAGGAGGAAGACAACCTTCCAAATCAGCAACCTGAGATGGTCGGAATCAGAACTAAATAGTTTGTTGGAGCGATGGCACAGTTGACTCAGGCTATAAATGGTGGTGGTATCCATGTATAAGATCATCTAGATCAACCACAGAGGAACATGTCAGTAGTGTAGCATTTCATGAGACAACATCCCCCATCATTTAGAAGATCATCTAACCCTGTGATAGATGATGGGTGGATTAAAGAAATGGAAAAGATTTTTGATGTCATGGGTTGTTTAGAACATTAAAAGCTTAGTCTTGCTGTTTACCATTTTGAATGTCAAGATGATCAGTGGTGGTCGATGGTTAAAAATATCAGGGATAGTAAAGAGATTGCATCTCTCGATTGGGATGAATTCAAAGGTATGTCTCTTGAGATATATTTTCCTAAGGTGGTTCGTCGTAGGATAGAAAAACAATTCCTGGAATTGAGGCCGATGGATGACTCAGTGGCTGCATATGAAGAAAAATACACTCGAACGACAAGGTATGTTCCAAATTTCATACGTGATCTTAATATTAAAATCAACCATTTTTACTTAGGATTAAAGCCAAATTATAGATAGGATTTATCTATTAGTGAGTTCAAATGTAATGAAAAACTTGTTCGTTGTGAAGATAAGGTGGAAATGGAGTTTTCCGATGATCAAGTATTTTTTGACAAATATCAGAATAAGAGGACGAGGTGGAAGGATAAGAGATGAACTCTTCAAAAAAGTCTGCTGGTAAGAAATGTAAGTTTACTGTTTGTGAAAATTGATGAACAAATCATGCTGCGGAATGTATTTTGAATTCTGGTAAGTGCTACTGATGTGGTAAAATGGGACATAAGGCTCATGATATCACTGAAAAAGCTCAGGTTAATGGTAAGACAAAATCTTATTTACATTCAGTAAAATTTTTTATGTGCAATGAAATGGGTCATTATGCAAATGAGTGTCCAAATAACTCAAACGAAGGAAAAAAACCATGCTACAAAGAGAATGTTGTGGCGTAATCCTTTTCAACTACTTCAGCAGATGTTGGGACATCAAAGGATGTTGTATTTGGTACACTGTTTGTTTGTTCAGATTATTCCATTGTGTTGTTTGATTCGGGGTCTACACACCCTTTCATTTCTGAGAGGTTTTCTAGTAATTTGGGAATTACAACTCAAGATATGAATACAGATCTTATGGTAAAAACACTTGGAGGAAATGTTGAGACTAAAAGAAAACATAAGAACATTCTTGTCCTTGTGTGAAGATTAAAACTACCTACAAACCATATTGTTTTAGTGCTAGTAGAGTTTTATGTTATTTTGGGCATGGATTGGCTTTCTATTTATCATGCTCAGATTGATTGAAGAGCTAAAGAGGTTTCTTTACAGAATGATTTTCAGTTTGTATAAAAAAATGAACCCTTGCTGCTAATAACATATCAGGAAGATAAGATACTAGTAATAGAGGGAAATGAATGTTACATTTCACATATTGTTGAAAACAAAGAAACTATTCAGGCAGATGATGTGATAGTGGTAAATGAGTACCTTGATGATTTTCCTGATGAGTTTTCTTGTATTATACCAGATCGGGATGTTGAATTTAATGTTTACTTAGTTCCTAATGCTATTCCAATTTCAAAACCCCCTTATCGAATAGATCAAATTAATTTTTTAGAGTTAAAAAAAGCAATTGTAGGAGTCATTAGATAAAGGTTTCATTTGACCTAGAACGTCACCATGGGGTGCTACTATCTTGTTTCTTAAAAATAAATATGGTTCAATGAGACTTTTCATTGATTATAGAGCATTGAATAACATCACTATTAAGCATAATTATCCTTTGCCTCATATCGATGATTTGTTTGATCAGTTCCAAGGAGCTCAGAATTTTTCAGAGATTGACTTGAGTTCGGGGTACCATCAGTTGAAATTAAAGGAAGAACATGTTCCAAAGACTGTGTTTTGTACTAGATATGGACATTATGAGTTTGTAGTTATGCCTTTTGAGTTAACCAATGCACCTGTTGTATTCATGTATCTTATGAATAGAATTTTCAATGAGTTCTAGGATAAGTTTGTGTTGCGATCATTGATGATATTTTTGTTTATTTCAAAAGTAAAGAGGAACATGAATGTCATTTAAGGGTTGTTTTTCAAACCTTAAATGAAAAGAAAATATTTGGGAAATTTAGCAAGTTTGATTTTTGGTTACATCAAATTTCGTTCCATGGTCGCATTGTTTCAAAAAAATGGCATAACTATTGATCCTTCTAAAACGAAAGTTGTTGAGGAATGGCCACGACCCACAAATATAAGCAAGATTCATAGTTTTCTTGGTTTGGTTGGTTATTACTGGAGGTTTGTGGAAACGTTTTCATGGTTAACTAGTCCAATGACTATGATAACTCGAAAAGGTGTTAAGTTCATCTGGACAAAAGAATGTGGTGATTTTTATTCAGGAATTGACAATAAGATTGGTGAATGGTCCTGTTTTTGAAATTCCTTCCAGAAATGGTGAGTTTATTATCTATAGTGATGCTTCTTTGAAAGTACTGGGTTGTGTCTGAATGCAAAATGATTAGGTAATTGTTTTTTCTCCACATCAGTTGAAACCACATGAGGTAAATTACCCTACACATGATTTGGAATTAGCTGATGTTGTTTTTGAGTTTAAAATTTGGAGGCATCATTTATATGGAGTGAAGTGTGAAATATATACAGATCACAAAAGTTTGAAGTATATAGTCACTCAGAAAGAATTGAACATGAGACCGAGGATATGGTGGGAATTAATCAAGGATTATGATTGCAAGTTCCTTTACCATCCGGGAAAATAAAATAAATTTTCTTATGCTTTGAGTCAAAAAAGTAATTCTTCATTAACCATGTTACGTTTTGAACAAGATCCTTTTGTTTTTGATTTGGTGAACGTTGGCATAGAAGTTGTTATTTCCAGAAATTATTATTTTTTGTTTTAGGTGTCAGTGAAATCATCTCTATTAGACAGAATTAAGTAGGTACCAAAGGATGAAAATGAGTTATAAAAAAAGGTTGTGTTGATTCAGAAGTGTAAGTTTCCTGATTTTATCATTGATAATGATTGATTTATGATATTTTTAAAGATATTATGTGTGCATTTGGATTCAAAATTGAAGAATGAGTTGTTATGTGAAGCTCATATTTCTTCATTTTCAGTTCATCATTGAAGTACTAAGATGTACATAGATCTTCGGGAGTATTACTATTTGGATGGAATGAAAAGTGATATTGATGAGTTTATTGTAAAGTGTTTGACTTGTAAGTAGGTTAAAGTAGAGCGATAGATACCAAAAGGAATGCTTCATCCTTTACTGGTTCTAGGGTGGAAATAGGAACTTAATCCATGGACTTTGTTGTGGGATTACAAAAGACATCTCGAGGTAATAATGCAATCTGTGTTATAGTTGACCGATTAACTAAATCTTCTCATTTACTTCGTATTAGAGACATTTTGTCTCTAGATCAACTGCTCAGTTGTATGTTAAAGAGATAGTCATGTTGCATAGTGTTCTACTCTCCATTGTATATGATCGTGGTCCCAGGTTCACTTATAACATTTGGAATGGCCTTCAGAAGTCATTGGGTACTGAATAAAAGTTTATTACAGCTTTTTATCCTCAATCAGATGGGCAGTCAGAATGAACAATTCAGACCTTGGAGGATATGTTACGTCCATACTCGATGGATTACCAGGGAATTTGGGACCAACATCTTTCTTTGGTTGAATTTTCTTATAATAACAGCATTCATTCCAGTATACAGATGGTTCCATTTGAGGCATTATATGGAAATCATTTTCAAACTCCAACATTTTGGGATGAAGTAGGTGAAAGGAAACTTATGGGACCAGAATTGGAAGAAGATATGACAGAGAAAGTTTAGTTGATTCAGAAGCACATTAGAACATCTAAGAGTAGACAAAAAAGTTATACAGATAACCAGAGTAAGGATCTTTCCATTGAGGTAGGTGATCATGTCTTTCTCAATGATTCTTCATGGAAAAGTGTGATGTGTTTTGGTAATAAGGGAATGTTGAGTCCAAGGTTCATTGGACCTTATGAAATTATTGAGAAAGTTAGATTAGTTGTATATAGAGTGGCTTCGCCTCCATGTTTATCTTAGGTACACAATGTTTTTCTTGTTTCGATGTTGAGAAAGTATATTCCAGATCCATCTCATGTTTTGAGCCCAGAGGTAGTTCAGTTGGAAGAGAACTTCTCTTATGAAGAACAACCAGTTCAGATTCTTGACCATAATAGCAGTTGAGGTAATTCAAAAGTTAAGGGTTTTGTGGAAAACCCATATGGTTGAAGGGGAATTGTAGGAATCTGAAAATTCTATGAGGGACAAATACCCCACTTATTTTGATAAGTGAATAAAAATTGTGAGAACGCAATTACCAAAAGGGGGGAAGGATGTAACATCCTAGGTAAATGAAGAATAATACATATTTCATATTTATTAATATTTGTGAATTAAATATTAATTTTACTTTAAAGGGGTTGCTATGTTTGATAGTGTACACGATACGTAACAGCGGGTTTCTTTGGAATCTTACGTTGCACACAAATAATATAATATAATTATTATAAATTTTATTTAACTCTTTGTCGTTGTATTAGCAGGAATGAATGAAACTAACTACAATATGATTATACATGATTGTTAAATGTATTTACATTTATCAAATAAAAATTTAGAGGCATAAAATATGAATGAATCTAATATTTAGCATTAGTTACAATAAAAGGCTGATTTACCGCCTTTTAAGGGAAAACCCTCATTAAATAAAGTTTTGTTCACTTTAATATATTATAATTGACAAAATATAATCTTTCTTTGGAATGGGGACATTAAATTTTACTTTGGGTATTTTTTTTGTATTTTTCTGATAAAGTTCATTTTTTATTTAATAGTGAAAATACTTCATTTTAATTCAAAACTGCATTTTAATCTAATTTATTTGTATGGTTAGATTATCATTATAGTTGGTTTTAATGTGAAATTTAAATATATTTTTACCATTTATTCCAATGTTGGTCATTAGAATTAATTTCACATTAAAATTAGACATAAACAAGTACCAATCATTTGATAGTTATTGTTTCTTAAAAACATGCTATTTGTTTTGATAACGAGAATTAATTTTAAAATTAATTAATGCCAATTCTATGTTTTTAATTTGGAAAAGTATACATCATTTTTTAATTCATAATATCAAATATATCTTAGTCTGAATTTTTCTTATTTTTATGAAAAACATCAATTTTTGATGAATAGTGACACCACATAATGGTAGTTAAAAAAATAGACTTTTTCATTTAAATGAAATTGTACCACTTCTTTGAATTTTATTTCAAATATCCAACATAATTTGTTGTTATCAAGAACTAAAATTTGGTTCAGTAATATGAAAATAATTTTTTGTAAATAGTAACTTTTGACTTTTATTTACCGCGGTTAAAGGTATATAGGGTAATTCAAGGTTAATAGAATTTTATAATAATTCAAATTTATCTTAACACATGTTCAAACCTTATTGGTTGAGTCATTTACGACCATGGGTATCTTTTGGACGATTTTGGAACCCATTGATCCACTTGGGAGTGATAATGATAATTTAAATTAATTATCTTAATGTAAAGGCAAAATGAGAAAAGCAAATATCTTCTTGTAAATTAATTTGTATAAGGGGTTATATAAATTATCCATTCCCCTATAAATATTCATTACAAATCAGAAAATATTTCCTACATCATGGTATTTTTTATTTTTAGATATCGAATAAATTAAATTATTTATGACACAATAATGATGCAGTATTTACCTCATTAATAAATGATTTAAATAAATAAGATTATAATGGTTAAAATATTATCCAAAACATGTCCAATTATGATTTAATTATTTTATTTCGACCATGAGTCATCTTATATACAACTATAATTATTTTTGGATCTTTGGAAAATGATTATAATTATATAATAAAATAATGTTTTCACACTTTCCTAAAGAGCCCCTCCTCTCCCTTATAAAAGAAGACTACTTATAACCAATTCCTCAGACCTATCATTCCATTTGTCTTGTCCAAACTCTACCCAATTAAGCTCCATATATTACTCTTCACTTCTTAGAATCCCTACCGTAGGCATAAGGCACTTCACGAAGTCCTTTGGTTCAAACCAAAGGGAGTTACACAAATTAAAGGTAACCGTTTCTCTTAAATTGTTTTATTTTATTTTATTTCTCCAACCCATAAACTCTTTTTATTCCTTTATTTTGTAACAACACCAGTATCCTCAATATTCTATGATGTTGTTATGAGAATAATTCGAACCACAGTTACACACACCTCCATCTAATGGATGAAAAACATAATGTTTCTTGTGGATGGGAAACTAAGGCCTCACAAAACGATGATTGTTAAATTACAACATACCGCCTCTCATGGTGTCCATTATGATGACACTGTATTTATATATGATATATATTATGTTTATGATTTCATTATTCTTCTGTACTTCCCATTTATAGAACGCCTTTATGGTTTCCATAGTGGGTAAATACAATAATCTCATTTGAGGAAGTGCGGACTACCGCCACCTCAAAGTGATTTGATTCCTTAATGCTTTATGTGGGATGTATAAATGGTAGAGTTAATGATATTATATATGATAATATATTGTAATTATAATATACCTATGTAACATTATGTTTTATTTCCATTAAAATAAGAAATAGAAAATAATTTAGCGTTCATTTGTACGTACGGATTACCGTCTCCATGAACGGTGCACTTCATTTCTTACCTCTAAATGTTATGTACTATTATAAAAACAACCATATACTTGATATATATGATATATATGATATCCAAATTATTAATATCATTTTGGATATAATTAACCTTTGACCACATGGAGAACTTGTAAATATAAGGTGTTCATTTTTATTCAAGTACCATATATCGACAAAATGACCGTTATTAACTTAAATGATTGCATAATGTTTATAACATGGTAATAATTGATATAAAATAAACAATAAACTTAAAAAATGTTCTTAAGAAATTATAAATTAACTTTAGTTTATTATTCAGCAGATTAAAGAATGATCGAGTCAAGTTAGACAGGAGGTAAGGGACTTCGTCTCAATCTCGTTTCATTGAGGCATTTTTAGTTTTATACATGACTTTATTTCATATGGTGTATAAACCCCATTGACTTTTCATTTATTTAAAGTGAATATTCTTATATGAAGATTTTTACAAAACGACAAAAATGATTTTTTTTAACGTAATCGGTGACAACGATCTTTCCGCCGCTGCGTGTATTATTTGATCATTGGATTCCGTAACAAGCCTGAATGTTTTTAAAAGGAAAAATAAATATAATAAACTATTTTTATGGATTTTGGTATTGAAAAAGATTTTTACAATGGATTTATAATATCAATATCTTGAAATGATATTTTATTATTTCAATGTTGAAATGCTATCTTTCTTTTATGCTTATGTTATGTGTTATGATCATGTTATGGTTCTTGGGAATTATTTACGTATACAGATGGTTCCATGATAAACATAGGGCGGGTGAGCCCGAGATAGCTCTCCAATGCATTGGGTAACGTGATGGAGGTAAACGTGATTTTTTCTCCTAACAGATTTAGTGAATATACTGTGATGTGTATTCCAATGTAACTCCCTATGTAGCTGTGATAGCTACAATAGAAGTATGATATGGATGTCACAAGTTAACTTTATGATTAATGATTTCTATGTTTCTTTCATAAATCTTATGATTTCATGAGGTAAGTAAAAGAGTTCATGTTTTGTATGTATTTGTGAAAAAATGTTTTCATTCCTTGTTTTATAACCCTTACTAAGCTTTTTATGCTCATCCCATGTTTTGATATGTTTTCACATGACTTAAAGATGAATAAGGTCAAGGATGAGATCAAGGAAAAGTCATGTTGTCTAAAACATGGAACTAGACATGAATATTTTTTTGCATAGTTTTTGTTTTATGAAAAAAATGGAAAATATGTAGATATGTCTACCTTGTAATATTTTGAGATGTAATAGTTATGTCCTAATTGTTTAAAACTCGAAACCTGAAAAGATCCTCAATGTTAATTATTCATTTAAATCAATATTATGTAATGCTTAAGGCTGGGTCCTTATAATTTATGTCTCCATTTCATAGGTTATAAAGAGGAATAATATTATTTTTACTTCAATAATAGTATTACACATAAACAATTGGCTGGGATATATTGATTTATTTTATAAAAATATTGGTATAATGGGAATAAAACCCCTTGAATGGGAGGACATGAGAACTTTTAATAATATATTTTTCTAAATCCTATAATTTTATAATTCTAAAACGGACTTTGGTATATATTTGACCCAATAATATCTTTGATATTGTAAAAAGGTATTGTAAAAATTAGGTAACATTTCTTAGTATCAAAACTATATAGTAAGGATTATGTTTTTATAATTTTTGGCCATCTATTGTCTCTACTATACTCTATTAATATTATTGATTTTGATGCTCAAAACACCCTTATTTTTTTCTAATAATATTATTTTAAGTGTATTTTAGAAAATTTTAATTCTCTATAATTTTAGAATAAAATTCAAGTATTTACTCATGAGAAATATTAGATAAAGTGTTCAGAACACTTTTAAGTGTATTCGGGAAACAATGATCATGGTTTATCATTTTCTTGAATCACTATTCATTCCCTACACTGAAGAACGTAACATTAGGATAATACAATACAATTGTATTAATTATTATGATAATGGATCTACACATATGTTTTATTAACCCTACATTTGAAGAAATTCATGGTTTAAGAAAATTACATTTTAATGAAACCGTATTATTTTTCAAATAGAAAAATTATGGATAATGAAAGCTAGGTATGTATGGATCCCTACATTTGTGAAGTAAATGTATGGATCATCGTCCTTACTTTAATCATAAACAATACATTTTCAACCTTACATTTTAAGAATGAACGAAACATAGTTGAACCCTACATTTGTTATATTTTAATATTGTGATCAACCTTACATTTGACTTTTCAACGGCATAGATTGGAAATTTAGGACTTTATTGGAGTTTTCTATAGTAGATTTTTTAAAATTTCAGGGAAATTTAAAGCTCGATTTCATCTTATTTAAATAACATCCTATATTATTTAATGATATATTTAAAATTGAGATATTCTCTATTATTATTATAGGAATTATTAAATACTCTAAGCTTTATTTTTGAATTTGAATTCACTCAATTTATCAGAGATATTGTGCATATCTGAAATATTGATGCTGGATAAATCTTTATATATATCTATTCTATGTCAGATGATATATTGATTCATATCTCACTCTCGACTATGTTGATAGTTGTTATTATTAATGTTTTCATGTGAAAATTAATATATTGTGCTACTACAATCAAGAAACATAGAAATGAGAACTACATTTTGGAGATATATGTGTTATTTTCTAGAAACACAATTCTCATTTTTTGTTTCCGTTCATAAAATTAATGATATCATGTGAAACCAGTTCACTTCAGACATATTTCAATGATTATTATTTTTTTGAAGATGAAGACCCATCTTATGTCAGTTTTATGATACTACAACCATGAAGATTAAATTGGTTTTCAAATCAGTCTAAATTTATTCATTTGAGTATTGGATTATCTGTTTCAGTCTTTGTGGAGTTTTAAATTCTTCTATTATTCTTTGGATATATTAGTTCTCTATTTAAAAAACCATAACCTTATTTTTAGATGTTTTTGTATAGGTAAAAACTATAGGAATTAATTTATGGATCGATCTTATAAAAAGTGGACCTGACTTGTGAAATTATTCATTCTTATAGAGAGGGTGATTAGTGGGGTGGATTACGGGATATTTTTTCCCAGAAACACTATAAATGCTTGTGCTCTGTTATCTATTTTTCCACTGGATATACTCTCATACAGAAACTTGTCTAGCTTTATCTATGGTTGGTATAAATTGACAGAATTATGAAATTTTTAAAAGGAGAAAATCCACCCTCTTGTGTCATCATCGTAGATTTTTCACCCAAACATTTGGTATCATATGTTGGTCTCTATATATATTCTTTACTTCCAAAAAACCCAAAGTTAAAGATTTAGAAGAAGTTAAATGAAGATTCTCAAAGAGGGAATTTCATTGGTTTGTGCCTCATATTTCAATGGTGAGAAATATAGATTCTAGAAGTCATGTATGATAATGTTTTAGAAAAATAATGGACAGATGGTTTACTAAAATATTGTAACTCTATAATAAATTCACCAAAAACCTGAATCCAAGAATGCTACTATAGAGGATGACTATGACATGAATTCACAATCTATAAACAATATAATTTTTGGTCTTGGACATAAAAAATTCAACCATGTTTCACATTTCCCTACAAATTTTGATATTTTGAATACAATTGAAGTTTCTTATGAATGTATGTAAAATGTAAGACATATGTGGTATACAATAGAAAATTGAAATTCAATACATTTAGAATGGTTGATGGAGAAATAATCACTCAATTTAATGGAAGGATAATAGAAAATATTAAAAACATTATACACATAGGTTAAACTATCAAACAAACATATCAATCATTGAATGTACTAATAGTACTGCACAATTTACGAAATATAATTTCAGCAACAATCCTCAAATCATTTCAAATAATGAATTTGAAAATGATGGAATTGATTGGAACCATAAATATATATAACGGTAAAATTTGAGATGTAGATGAGGATCACAACGTCAAGTGAAATGGGTAAATCATTATTAAAGATTACATCTAAAAATATGAATATAAAAATGAAACAAGAATTCATAGAAAATATAATTTAAACTCATCTAATTCCGAAATTCAGCTGGCTCCATTACCAATAAATATTAGCAAGTATTATATGATGAATATAGGATTCTAAAACCCTTAAGAAATGATTATAATGAATCGAGGAATATTGTATTATATGAAAGAAAAAATATAGGTCATTTAAGACCTCACTATACAAAATTAAATAGTGTAAAGAGAATGATAGGAATATAGGTTTAGAAAAATTATGACTATAAAAAAAAGGAAAATGTGATATGAAGGATACACTGAGTATTTTTGAATATTCTAGCAGCTCATCATTCTCAGATTTAGAGATGGAAGAATCGAATCTGAAATATAATATGATATTTATGGATGGTGATAACAATGTACACCACTACTATTCATCTTATTCTGATTCTATTTATGATAAAATGGATTCCCACAATACTTTTCTAGAACAAATATATAACTCCATTTTAAATAAACAAAATTATATAAAGAAGGTTTATAACTCTATTTTATGAGAAATGGATAATTTAAATAAATATCATCATGAGTTAATTGATAAATTTAGTTCACCTACTACAAACTATAATTACTATAAAAATATGATTAAAATACTACAGGATAAAATTTGAAACACATAATCGTATTGATATTATATTTTAAAAGGTTAAAATATACATAATGAAATTTTTGAAAAAAAATGTAATTAAAAATGAAATAATTGGTATAGGTAGTAAGGTTGAAAATCCAAAATTTATATGATTTATTTTGTTCCCAATACAAAATCTTTTATTTTCCATTTTAGTTTAACAGAAGATCATATAACAAAAAACTACAATTTTATAAATCCTCAAATAATTGGTATTAAAGGAGATTTTATATTAAAATATTTATATGAATAAAATGCTGTAAATTGTAAAAAAAATATAATTGATTTTTATTTATAAAACCTTGTTATAAAACTTTGCTGGACCTAAAGCAATATGGTTACAAAAACAAATGTTTGATTAAATTATCTTTGTATTTAACAGGTAATCAAAAAGGTATAGCTATATAGTATATAGAAAGTGGTTTCTCCAGACACATGGCATGAAATTCATCAAACATAAATACAATAACATGTATTTCTGGGGGTCTAGTCACTTTTAGTGGAAATTCCATTGGAACGATAATTGCAAATGGAACTGTTGTAGATCTAATGTTTTCCTCAATCAATAAATTACAATTTGAATAATGATTGAAGCATAACCGTATATATATCTCTCAACTATGTGACGACACATAAAATGTTTATTTATCTAAATATTCTTGTTTTGTATTCAAAGACCATTTTCTCAAATTTAGATCACCCAAATCAAATAATTTCTACACAATGGAATTTAATTCATTGTGTAAAAAAACTATGTTGTTTAACTACTAAGATAAATTATTCATTGATTTGGAACATAAGACTTCTTCATTGCAATATTTATACTTTACCTAAATTATCTAAGAAACTATTAGTTTCATATTTAAATAGTACAAATTTTGAAAGTGATAGATTCTTGGATGCATGCTAGATTAGTAAGAAACACAAATCTTTCATCATATTTGCTAACAATATTTCTATATCAAATCCTCTAGAACTCATCTACACGAATATTTTTGAACCATCTAGAGTAGAATGTTTGGATGGTAAATTTTATGTATATGTTTTATTTAATGACTATTCTATATTCACGTGGATATATTTTCTAAAATATTAAAATAAATATTTTATTTTTTCTGAATGTTATTGTAGAGGTGTTCCAATTAAGAATGGTTTTAAAATGATTTCATTAAGATGTGATCATGATTAAGTGTTTGAGAGTCAATAATTAAATTCCATTGTCTCAAATATGGGTATTAAACACACCTTTTCTATGCCATTAATTCCTCATCAAAATTTAATTGGTGAAATTATAAGTAAAATTATTCAATAAATAGATAGAAAATTTATAAATGAATACAAACTTCATACCTATATATGGGAAGAATCTATAAGAACAACAAGCTATATAATAAATTGTGTTTTAATTTGGCCTATTTTCAAAAATCCACATTATGATTTATGGAATAACAGTATTCCATAGGTAATGTACTCTAACATTTTTGAATGCAAAGTATATATCCTGAACACGAAGGATAATCTTGTTATGTTTGATCCAAAAGCTGATGAAGGAATATTTTTTTGGATATTATGCAACTTCTAAAGAATATAGAGTATTTAATAAAAATTTAATGATTGTTGAAGAATCAATTCATGTGAAATTTGAAAAAATTGTACCATTTAATAAATAGAAATATCAAACAGATGAATATACTGACTCTTCTGAAAAAATGACACTTGAAAATCTGTAAACTGATTTGGAAATTAAAATTAATTCCATTTTAGAAGAACATGATTATAATGAACCAAAAAGTGTTCTTCCTAGACAGCCTAGAACCCTAAATAATTATCCTTTAAAAAAATTATGGGAGACAAAGACATCAGAATAAAGGATAGAAGAAATATAGGAAATATAGATAAATAATCTACCTCTATATCACTATATGATCTAAAATAATTTGATGAATCCTTTGAATATTAATGTTTGATGATAGAAATGAATGAAAAATTGAAAATGTTTTAATAAATAAGGTTTGTTAATAAGTTTAAAGACCATAAAATTATCAATTTAGAGGAATGAAATGGGTATTTGGTAATAAAAAAATTATCAATGGACTAGAACTAAAAACAAAAAAATATTTGTAGCTAAAGGATATAATCTAAATTAAGTTTTAGGTTATTATAAAACATTATCCCCAATATCTATATTAGAATATATTGAATCCTATTAGTGTATACATCTCATACAAATTTTAAATTAAATTAGATGGATGTTAAATAGGCCATTTTAAAAGGTAATCAAACAGAGGATTTTTATGTTGAGCAACCTCTTTGTTTGTAAAATTCTCAAAAACCATATTTTCTTTAAAACATACTAAAACACTCTATGGATATAAGAAAGCACAGTGACCATGGTATGCATGTTTAAGTTCTATTTGTTTAATATTTTTTTAACTATTGGTTTGAATGATCCAAACCATTTTTAAGAAAACAATTTTTTATAATTTATTATTTGTTCAAATATATGTTGATGATGTTATTTATGGATAAAAAACATTTAAATGATTTTTCAGAACTCATGCAAAAATAATTTGATATGATCATGATGGGAGGATTATATTTCATTTATAGACATCAAATTTATCATAATTAATATGGAAATTTATTAACCCAAATAAAATATATTACTAAATTTATAAAGAAACATTGTTCTTGAAAATTTCAAGATATATTCCACTACCATGTGTACTAATATTAAAGATGACTTGGATGAAGCTAGAATACTAGTGGATGAAATGTTGTGTTGAGGTATGATTTTTATTTTATTATATCATACAGCTAGAAAACATGATATTATGTTTTCATTATGTTTGTGTGATAAATTTCAAAAAAAATTAATAAATAATCACATCATAATTTTGTCTATAGGAATTGTAGATATTTTAAAGGAACTATTTTTCAATCTAATCATTATAAAAAAAACATTTGATTTGAATTTATTATCATATTAATATGCCTATTTTGGAGGTTTTAGACTAGATTGAATAATCACATCAGGAACCTATAACTTCATAGGAAAATCATTACTGTCATGGACAAGTATGAAGCGTCACTAAGTTGCCTTATTTACAGCTGAAGCAGAATTGGCTCTGTAGTCAGTTGTTGTGCACTTGTGTTGTGGATCAAAAACCAACTGATTGGCTTTGGGATTAATTTTAATAGTACACCTCTCTTATGTGATAATACAAGTACTCTAAATAATTCAAAAAATCCTATAAGTCATTCTATAACTAACCATATTGATATTAGACATCATTTTATAAGTGATTATGTTCTTAAAATGGATTTATCTTTAGAATTTGTTAACTCTAAATATCAATTAGCTGATATTTTCACTAAATCACCTCCCACAACATGTTTTTATTTTATTAAGGGGGAGTTATGTTTATTTTATTTTTAAAGAAGTTAATTTTTTATATTATTTTTATTTTATATTTCTTACTGTAAATTGAATTAATGTTTTGTATTTTTATCTTATAGTATTTTATTTATTTTATATATAATTATTTACACATCATAATCATTAAAATTATTATTATAAATAGTCTGTGACTTGGGAATTGAGAAAATATGCCACATATCAGAAACCATTTCTCTTCCAAACCCTTCGATTACTAAAATTTTTTGCATCTAAACTGAAACCCTTGATTTTCCTTCCAAACCCTAGAATACATAATCCTCGGAATTTCATATTATTTAATTGATGAAAACCAAGAATGTCGAAGAAGGAAACGAAAGTAATCTGATGAGAAAACATGTTTCAGGAAGAAAAAAAAAATCAAGGGAAGTTGGTTGATCTTGATTACTTATATCAGAAAAATCTGTTCCTAAAATAGGTATTAGTATTTCAAGGGTGGGAGACTACATTCAATGACATCATTTTAGAATTTCATTACAAGGTAGAACTGAAACAATTTTATAATAGTGTAAAGATCATTTCACTGATTCTCAGGATATGATTCTTATATTTAATAAAGATTATGATTTTTTGATCTATTTAATTAATGTTTCTCAAATATTAAACTACCCTCATGAATGTGTCTTTCACTTTGAACTTTGTTCGACTGGAGACAAGAATATTTCTTCCAAAGACATTATGTCTTTCTTTTTTACCCAAATCACATCATGAAGATGGTTGTTAAGGATCTAGACGTATAACATTAGATCTTGGTTAAATTCATTCAGACCGATATTAAACAAATGATGGATGGGATATAGAAAATATTGTACACTAATATATATATATCATTATTTTATTTCGAGATATATTTTGTTGAATTTTCATTAGTACATGTTTAGGTATTTACATTATCGATGTCAACCAAGTGCTACTATGAATTTAAAATCCATAGGGAAGAATAATCTCTTTAATTTTTTCAAAATGATATGATTCGATTTGTATATTCAAGGATGAACTATCATCATAGTAATATTTTAAATGCTGGAACTCTATGAAAATTCGGATTTTTCAGGGGTAGAGTAAAGGGAATGATTTTACCAGTTGGTGATAAATAAGAATAGATCTCATTTTCTTTTTCTTAGGGGGAGGAAAGATCAGTTCGAAAGGAGGGTTTATCTGAATCTAGAATAGATGAAATTTTACAACCAACTCAGTAGATAATTATTTTAATACTAAAGTAGAAGAACTTGATGATAAACATAAGAAATAGGGAATTGTTATGAAATCCATAAATTGATATATTCAATAAGTTGGAGAACAAGTGTTGGCTTCTGGAGTAGCAACCTTCTCTATTCATCTAAAGGAACCAATTCTTGAGGGAAAACTATTTGTGGATATCCAAGCTAGATAGATTCATATTGTACCTCTAATCAGTGATCAAGTCAAGTGAATATTCAAGAGAAATTTAATATTAAAGATGAAATTGTCTAGAAAAAATATTCTCAAGAAGATCAATTAATACATAAATCAATAACTAATGATAAAGATGTTGTTGTAGAACAGTCAGGACCCGTTTCTGGAGATCAAACTGAACTTCTTGACAATAAGTCATTTTGAACTGAAAATCTAAAGATAGATCAGTGGAAAATCATTTTCCAAATGTTTTTCATCAAAAAATTAATTCAGATGAAGGAACATATGATTCATTATATCATCATGTTGGGGAAATTGTCATTAAACATAACAATTATTAGGAAGATAACGCCACTCTGTGGTTGGAGATTGAAAGTGCAAAAAAAAAGATTAAGGAACCTTATGAGAATAGAGTTTCAAGAAAAGATTTGGATACCTTCAAGAGTCATTATAAATGACATTGGGAATATTAGATCTAAATATATTTGGAAAATATATTATTCAAAATTAAAGTGTTACTTGGGAAGTCAATTTGAAACCATGAAGGGATCAATGAATCCAGCTAGAACATCTACTCGTACCAATATGACTAGTCCGGATTTGATTAGATGATTTCATGCCACTAAATCATTTATGACAAACATGAATTCTCATCTTCAGAGACGATAATGAAATAGTGACCCCCTTTCTGTTTTATTGGATAATAAAAAAAATACTTGTTGATCATTTACCTCAGAGTGAACCCAGTATCAGACGTCTAGAGAATATGTTTACAAAAATTTGGATTAATTTATGAAATAAGAGGAGAGCTTACATGTCTTTTTAAAAGTCAATATTTTTTATGATTTTCATGTTAATAAAGATTCCAGAATTCAGATAATATCCATTTACAATATGCATATTTAGTCATTTTTCATAAAAAAACATTACATTAGAATTTTCTACACTAACGATTTGAAATTTACGAGTTTATCTAAATTTTATGAAACAGACATTGTGAATTGTCATGGAGAGTTATATATCGACTTAAAATGGTTCAAATCATTTATTAAATGATTTAGATAGCCATTTATAATAGATATTATCAGTAATATTATTAAGGGATTTTATGACTACTTTGAGTTGTATTTTTTAATTTGAATCCACTCGATTTATCTAGAGACATTGTAGATCAAAAACTTTACTATAAGATATATCATTATATATATCTTTCTTGTGTTCAATTTTATATCAATATATATATATCTCATTGATGTGTTCATAGATTTTGTTCTTAATGTATTCTTATTCAACTTAATTTACAGTGTTATAGTGATCAAGTATCTTAGGAACATGGAGTACATTTTGGAGATATATATCTTCAAATTTGGAAACGCACCGCTTTCTATTTGTTGATATTCTTTAAATAATTTTTTTTGGGAAACCAGATATCTTCAGAAATATTTAAACAATTATTATTATTCTGATGAATAAGATCAATCTTTTTTCTGTTGTACATTGCTACAACTGTGAAGTTTAAACTAATTTATCAAATCAATATCTATTGATTCTATTGAGTATCGGCTGCTCTATTTCAGTAATTGTGGTGACTTGACATCTCATGCTATGATGTGTATATTTTACTTCTCTATTTAATAAACTAGAAGGCTCTGTTTTTATACATTCTTGTAATGGTAATAATTTTATTCACTCATTTGTGGATTAGTATTATGAGAAGAGGACCTGACAAGTAAAATAAACCAACCCCGTAGAGATTGTGATTGGTGGAGTGGGTTATGGGATCTTTGTGCCCCAGACTTCTATATATTGTGGTGCTCTATTTTCAATTTTCTTGTTTCACATACCCTTATAATAAAATGGCGCCAGCTCTATCTACACTTGCTATAAATTATTAAGTTGTAAAATTTTTATGAGGATACAATTCACCCCTTTCTTGTGTTTTTATCATTGATTTTCTGACCTAACAAGCACTAGATTCTATTGTAAAATTATACTGTGTTATATGAATTTATAGTTATTTATATAATCAATTTATGGTAATATGCCTAAAATATGATCTTTTTATTTTGTTGAATACGTTGTTATAATATGATTTTCAGAAAAGTAGTGTTTCTGATAGAATAAAATTAACCCATTAGAAAAATAATTTAACTACTATAAGTACCAAATTAATATATTGAATGCAAATTTTAATTCATATTTTATAAATTTTTAATATATTTTTCTTCATATCCTGATTTTATAAAAAATATTTATGTAATATATTATTCCCAAATTTATAATTTAAAATATAACTATTATCATTAATTTATTAAATTTTTTATATATAATGATATTAATATAAATAATATGAATTAAAAAATTATATTTAGTATCTCAAAAGTAATAATTGTTATTTATTTTATGAAAAAATTGAATATTTGGGTTAATAGTAAAATGAAATATGCATATATAGTGTGATTTATGACACTATTTTCATGATAAATGACTAAATTATATTTAAAATATTTTTAAAAACCTAAAATGATTATAATTAGTGAATTAATGTATTTATAAATGAAAATTATATTTTTAAACATATAACATAATTGTATAATTCTGAATCATATTTTACTCTTTAAAAAATGGTTTCTTTTCATCCCAATAGACATTTCATGGGTAAAATTTATTATATTCTTTAATTGAAATATTTTAACTTTTAAAACCACAAATGATAATTTTAAATTTCAATAACCATGAACCATGCTATTTTTAAGATAAATTTTAATTAATTAAAAAATTTATTTTCTAAGGCCTATATTCACATATTATTAATCCAATGATCTTGAGCACAATGTCTCACTTTTACTACCCTGCCTATTTAATTTTAACATGATTTATAACTATGATTGTGTTCTTATATAATTTATATGTAAAACCACTCAGGGAAATTGTTATTTTTAATCTTAAAATCTTAAATTTAGTTATACTATAGTAACTAATTTAATGTTAAAATTCATATTCAAGTATTTTCATTTGCCTATTTTAATAAAATGCATTTAAATTATTATACCCATTTAAATAATATTTAAATAATATGTAAATCATTCATAATAGTAATTCCTTATTATCCTAATATTTTTGTATTTTATTTGTTTTATTTCATGGATACTTCTCAAAAATATAATTAATGGAATGTGTGTGTCGCTCAACGTTTAGGGTTTTCCAATGGAAGATCCAATGTCATGTGTATATTTTCTAAGTACATTTCTAGAATTTTTTACATAGATTATATTTCTATTGTAATATATTTTATTAACATATTAATAATAATTTATTTTGATACATTCTTTTGAAAACATCAATTTTTTAACTTACGTTTATCATATAAACATTCATTGAATAACATATATCTATTATTTATTATTAAAGGATATTTTTATTGCCATCTATACCATCCATTAGCCAGTGATTTCCATGATTTACCACCACGTACCATACTCATGAGGAAATCATGTTGTTTACCACATTTTAAAAAATTCTTATACTATATAGTCGTGGTTGTATATAAAATATTTTATTAAAAATTAAAACACATAGAAGTAGGGCCTAAACGTATATAGTCTTATAAAAAATTAGGTAATGATTAATCTTCGTTAATGTTATGATGTGAAGTGTTGGTAGTGAAACTATAATATATGACAACTTAGTGATGATAATTGATATGTTGTTTATGATACAATGGATATATGAAATACTAATATGATTATTATTTCTAGATTCATTTTTTCCTTTATATATGTTGTTTATTTGGGAATATAATACAAATTTTATCATCATTTAATGATCTATCATATCATATATAGTAAAATAATATTGGCATTCCATCACATTCACTCAAAACCTTCACAATGATTCTTAAGATCTATTCATATTTTTATATAAATATCTATGGAACGATAAACCATATGAGTATAATGTGGTTGTATACAAGTCAAGAAAAATATTATTTTTTTAAAATAACTCTAATTTATTTCTTGTATTATGTATATAGTTACAACATATTATTTATATGATTATAGGAAATGAGTTATTTTAATATTCTTTAATATTGTAATGTAATGTTCTGTGTTTTTTAAATGGTTTTGGATTTAAATCCTCTATACATTATGTTTTTATTAATGCAAATTATAGTTTATTTTGTGGGATTGGGACAATAGAAAAATAACAAAAAACATAATGTGATTGACAACTTATGAAACAATAGTTTTAATGTATACTTAATTTTTATCAGTATCCAATTATTTATTTGGTAGGTTATACTTTATTATAATTCTCAAATGAATATTTCATGGATTTTTGGAAATTTGTTGAGTGGAAAGAGATAAATATAAAATCTGGTAACCTGTGTTATGGGAACACCAATAACAGGATTATGTTATGGGTATTGAGAAAAGTATTGATATTTTGTCTCAAATTACTCATGTTAGGTATAATATCCCAAATAAATCATACCATTAATAAATTTTAAACCATTACTAATTTACAGTAAACCAATTCTTGAGTTTTCAATCATTCATAATTAGTGGGTCTAGGGGTACACTTGTTTCTTGAAATTTGTTAAATATTTTAGAAAATTTAATTTTTTTACCAGTGTACACAGAGAAGAAAATGTAATGGGTGGTTATTATTCATATAAGGATATGTACCAATAGTAAAAATTGATCAAGAATTAGAATTGTGGGGATGAAATTAAATACATGGAGTGGGAATTATTTATAAAATAATTCATTTTAAAATATATCCCTTTAACACATTAATCTAATATAGAAATACAATTTTGTGACTATAAATCAAATTATAATGACGTTATGGTGACATATGTGGCTAATTTCACAAGGGTATCATGTTATGACTTCATATATTTCATTTAATCCAAAAGTATGATTTATTTTTTATTTGATGGTAACAAACCAAACTACAGAAAATCATTGAATACCTATGATTTTCTACCTATAATGAAGTTGTTAATTATTTTGTGAAGATGGAAATTTAGTTTTTAGATTCATAGTGTCATTAATTATTAATATACATGAATAAGAGGATAATAGAAATAATGGAGTTACATTAGATTATGTATGATATGGGAATAATTTTTAACCATACACATTATAATGTTGTAAGATGATACATAATGAAAACAAAATTCATAGAATGAAAAGCCACTATAAATATGAAAAGGACTTAAACCATGGATTTTATAACCACATAAACATTATTACTAAATTAAAAATATTGACTATTAGTAAAATAAACATGGTTCCTAATAAAATCCTTGTGGGTTGTTTCAAATATGGATAGAAATGTCATTTTTCTAATTAGTTCCAAAATTAGTTTATTTTGAAAGGAAATATAAACCCACTCCAAAAATTATGAATGTATAGTTTCATTATTTATCAATTATTTTAATAGAAGTTTCTTCTTTATTAAATTATTTTAAAGCTTCTCCCAATTTGAACATTAAGATATTTAATGCGTTTCTTTATTTTGGTCCATTGAATATTAAAATTTTATTTAATTTCTAAAATAATATTGAGTAAAATATTTAATTACTATATTTTTATTTAAATATAAAATCCAATGAGGGTATATTAATGGAAATGTGTAATTTAAAAATATATTAATATCATTCCAGGGGTGCAATGTTGTCATAAACCTAGTTTTTCTTAATATGGAATATTTTCACAAAATACAAGGAAGGGATTGGACCTATGATTATGATATCAATATCAATTGTAAATATAAATACACAATAGTCATCCTAATAGGATAACATGGAATCAATTTCATAGGATATATATATCCAATTGAATATAATTAATAACACTAAATCATTTAATTCTTTTTGTATTTCTTTACTAATAAAAATTAAGTATATGATAATATATATATATAATAAATTTTTATTCCTCTATAAGAGATTAAATTATTTCATTATAACTCAACTAGAATTACTTTCAATCCTAAAATAGAATTAATTATTTTTATTGAAAAAACATTTGGATTATCCAAATTCCATAACAAATCAACAGTCTTGAATGTATGATAATAACATGTTACCTTGATGAATTCACGGTGGTATTTAATGATTATATTGTGATATATTCTATAATCCTAGTGGATAATGAGAATTATGATAGAGTTTTATTATACACTATAAGTGAATATGTAAAATATGATAAATTCAATATATATATATATATTGATGAAAACATTTTAAATTAATGTAATATAGTGTATCTAGAGAAGGATTATTAATTTATTCATCTGTGATAATAGTTGTAATATAGTGAATGTATTTCATAATATTATGACATATTTAGTTTACATGGTCAGGATATGTATTATAAATATTTTTTTAAAACAATTCATGTATTTTAAAGAATCTAACAATGCTAAAACGGAAGGGGATTATGTTATTTTGGACTATTGAGTCTGATGATATGTTGTAAAAGGTAAAGTAATGTTTGTTCAGAGTGCATGTACATGACATATAATTAATTGGTTAAGGGTAAATTATATATGTTAATTATTCAAATAAATAAATAGATATTTAATTTTTAATATTAAAATGTAAAAAATATAACTTTCATCAATTAAGGAATATTGAGTTCAATAATCATACTCATGACTTATAAATATTTGTAGTAATCACCAATTTCATTATGGAAAAAAATTACCATTATGTTATAATTTGTGAGATTGTACACTACACAAAAAATTATATAATTTATTAATCAAAAATCAATTAAATATGATTACTATATTATTTCAAAGCCCCATATGGATTGTGATTTTAAATTAATTATCAAAAAATAAAGGATAACATGGGGATGATTTCACTAATCCTGAAATACACAAGTGTCTTTGTGATGATGAGTAATTAAAGATTGGAATTAAATCAACATAAAGTAAAAATAATTGTTTAAATCATAAGAGAAGGGTATTATAATGTCTAATAAAAATATTTTCTAAGTTATCGTTACTAACGATGATCAATGACCCCACAAAATACCACTAATGTAAAAAAAATTGATTTGGTAAAGAATGAGATACTTCCAGAGATTATTTTTTAACAATATAATGTTATAATATTTCATAAAAATCTATAAATACCGTCAATAAAAGAGTTAATCACAGTGTTAATTGAGTAATACCATAAATAAAAATTATATTTAATCCTCAAGAGAAATAAGATGAATAAATATTTTAAAAAACATTATTTTTTGATAACATGATGTGGGTAATAAAAAATTATAAGAAGAAGTGTCTACTGTGTCAAAAATTAAAAATGGATTGAAAACATCAAAAACAAGTGTTGCATCCACCGTCCATAATGGTATAGAATAATACCACCTTTTCATGGATTTTTTTACTAGTAATTTCAAGGAACCCGAGGGAAATAATTCTATATAGAATATTATTGAATAAAGACAATGTCATCCAATTACGTTACCATATAAGAGGAATTATACCATGTTTAACTAGATAATAAATATTTTATGAATTGGTGACATTTCATGGTAATAAAGTATTTATTATTTTATACCAATGATCCATTATTTACATATAAAATTTGAAAACAAATTAAATATTAGTCTAATATAGAGGAAAATATAATCATATATTGTCAACCTGAAACTCATACACAGTCATATAGTATAAAAAAATAAAAGATATATTAATGTATATATCTTGGTTTTTGTAATGAAATTATGACTAAAATTTCACATTAATGTCATTATGATATAAATATAGGTCCAAATATTCATAAAAATAGATCTACATGAATTTTCTTAAAAAAAATATAGATGTCCAAATACACAATGGTTATCTAATGTATAGGGAATTGAGTTATTATTACTAGGACATGTATATGAGAGAACATAACATGTACTATTGATCCAGGGGAACATAAAAATTATATAAAATGATAAAATAGTTATATTAATAATTGATGTAATGATTTAGAGATTCATGTTGGAGAAAATTTCCGTCAAATTATATCACACTTGAATAGGGTATTTAGATTCAAATTTAAGGGGTAATTAATCTTGGGGTATATTGAACCATTTGAAATACTTTATAACATTTTTTAGGTGACATATTGATTTGACATTCTACATTTCCAATTAAATTTCTCTGATTTTATAAATGTCTATTTGTTTAAAAATGATATTGTATAACCATGGAATATAATATACAATAATGGTGTTAATGTTAGGACTTGATACACCCTAAAAGGTTGGTCAGTCATGGATTCTCCCAAATAAAACTTTTCTCAATGAACATGTTCACCCCATTATCAGATGTTGTTCCCGCATTTAAAAGAAACCTTTTAAAATCACATTCAATAATAATTTACCACTCACCAATTCCCTCACGAATACATAATTATAAGAATAAAATAATACATATATTTTATATTATTTTCCCAAATGATCTATTTCTAAAGAGAATACTTCTAGTGTACTTCTTGTGTACCCAAGTTTACTATCAACTCAATATAATTGGTGGATAAAATTTTATTTCATCAGTAAATTATAAATTCCAAATTATTTACAATGACTCACGATGTCACATTACATCATAAGGGTAGCTCCCTCCTCTTCTCCTATTCACGCTTCTCTAATGAAGGATTTTTATTTTTATAGTCATAAGGGTTACATCAATAGATTATAAACATATTTGTATTTTATATATTATAATAGGATGTTGAAATTATTTTTATTACATTTCTATTTATGGTTCACTAATTATGTTTACTTTTATGACTCATTTTAATCCTATAAAAAGTAATAACTAATAATTAATATAGTTGAATTGGTTACTTCAGTATGAACTTCACAAAAAAATGACTTCCTTATTCATTAGTCCAAATGATATGAATTCATTATAAAAGAATTTTTTTGGTGAAAATTTTCTCCTTATATTCCTCTCAAATCACTGAATATTTCAATGATTCTTTATAAATAAGACTTGTTATTAAATATCAAGATGTTTTATGAACATTTTAAGCCCTCAATTCATTTTCCTTTTTTACCATTTGAACGATATTTTTCAATTACACTCTTCTTTTCTTCATTTCATTCATAGAACCCATAAAAATATGGTATATCACACATCAATACCTATTAAAAAGGGATAATACTATTCATAGTCACCATACCACAATCTGTATCCATAATATTTTAGATATTTCATTGATATCACCCAATTTTGTGGTAAAAATAACATGGTAAAATTTTCTTCTTTTCTTCCATGTATCAAACATAAATATAACAAAAAATATATACTTATCTATTTATAAAAAAGGATTTTCTCATTGAATATGTTTCATAAAAATATATAATCCTACTACCTTCTTAGTAAACCATTTATTCTATACAACTTAATACTGATGGATTATATTAAAATATTCCCATGAATTTATATAAATACTCTATGATTTTCTAACAAAATTTTATTTGATTTTGTGAAAGTCAAACACAAATAAATCACCTATAATTTATTTTTTCAAAAATCCTATAAAATCATTAAGAGGGTTCTACATGGATATATGTGGTTCAATACATCAATTTAAAACCATTCAAATATCAAAAAAACATTAATCAGATTATGTCACGAGATTATTTTTGTTTCACCCATTAAATTTCCCCATAATCAATATTTGTATCCACTAAATTAATTCCATGTTCATTTTACGAGTCGAACCAAAAAATAATATATTCATGGAATAAATTAAATTTTCAAAAATAAGGATAAAACATTCTTAAAAAACTCCCACAATCCATGATCCCTTATTAAAATACATGCTGCCTTTTTTGTATATACATTTTAAAAATTATTTTCCAACATTTTAACGATTTTTTCTTGACATTTTTTTCAAATATATCCCTTTTTCTAGAAAATGTTATATTAATTTACACTCACATTTTATATGAATAATATATAATAATTTTATAAATATCATTAATTTTACAAAAAAATAGCTTACTATAAAAGATACATGTACGTATCAACATGATTGACATTTCACAACCATTTAATCCTCTATGTAAATATTACACATAAAAAATAATAATATTAAATATTATATTAAAAATAAATATTAATTTTAGATAAATATCATATATATTTACAATTTAGAAAAAAAACGTTTACATTTATTCTTATGCATTCTTATAATTATGAAGCTTATTATTGGTGATCACTATGACTTTTAAGAATAATGCCAAGTCTCCAAGATGCTCCAAACATCATTTAGCATAGTAAAATCATCTTAAATCCATAAACCATCATCATGAAAATTAAATAATCATTCCATGTAGAATAATATTTTATAAATAGTTAAAAGAAACATAACACGATGAAATAGAATACCAAAACATTTTAAAGATAGGATAATTATGCACTAGAAATTCAAATAATCAATCTTGGTTCCATGATAGGTCAATGATCCAATGATTTTTCAATATTCTTTATATTATCACATTGTTAAACCACATTTACCATCCTCACTATTAACATGATTTATTTTCACTTTATATATTAATAAGATTTATTTTTATAATAATATATTTGGATCATGACCAATTATATTATTAAAAAAATCTATATCCTCAATGAAATATTGAATGTTATTTGGAACCAAATACAATTTAGGTGATATTAAAATTTCAAAATTTAATTTTGAATGATGTAAAATATGATCTCGGGGAAGATATTGTGACTCGTTTTAGTTATTTTGGGTTTTACGCAACTCTACAACCTTGTAATAATGGTTAGTATAATGTGTAATTATTAACATATTTTTTCATTAAGGGAAATTGAGGTTGACTCATCCCATAAGGGGTCATATTTTCTACTGTAATTTTTGTATGGGAGGTCTTTAAATGTCACAAGGGAGCTCATTTCCTATTTTAGGGATCTCATATATATTTATGATATGTTCATGATATTATTTCTTGTAATAACCAATGTTACATATTTGTACAAAATAGTTGGATGAAATTATAAATATAAGAGTACCCTTCACATCGGTATTTTAATATCTATCATTTCATATAAGTATAATATTATTTCATAGTTCACATTCAATTTGCGAGTCACCCAAAAAAAATTCTCCATATAAGGATGTGATGGGAATCTATGAATAGATGATTGAGGTTTTGTGGTGGATAGATTTTCTAACATCCCAGTCATAGCTTCCTAAAAAATGTGGCCCATGCTCGGTTGTCCACATGACCTCAAATGCATCTCCTCAAACTCCATAGGCTGAAAACTATATGAGAAGGCCCAAGGTGTATTCTACGGAAGAATATTCCCTCATATATCATATATTTACAGTAATAATAGCATTATAATAAATGGTAGAAGCATCACAACAAGAATACCAGAACAAAATTTATGGAATGAGCAAATAGTATAAGTAGATATCTATAAGATGAAATTAGGAATAAAATATTCTAACTAAGATACCATGTCATGAATTTATACAAAATTATGAGCATATGGGAATAGGGGTACAAGAATATACTTCATGCTATAAAAAAAAACCAAGTACAGCATCTTGAGCATAGGCTTGATCCTCTACCATAATGATAAATCATAATGAAAAAAGTAATCAAAAGTCAAAAGTAGTTAACTTCACTTTATCCATACCTATGATCATAAAGTCTACTAGGATTCCAAAAGGTTCCCCCATAGGGTGTGACAGAAGAATCTCATTATTTGAACACCCATGATTTCTAGACCTTTCCATTTCATGATGTAAATAAGACACAAGGTTATAGATATAATAACTAAAAATCAACATATAAATAAACATGAATCAACTTGGTTCGGGATCTTAAGTGGATAATCATCCCATAAAACATGTGTCTTCTTATGTAGGATGTCTGAAAGAGGTACATACACTAAGAATAGCATGTATAAATGTTCCAATATAAACGACATAGGACATAAAGGAATACCTGCATGATTTTTCTTCAACTTGGGGTCTAATCCACATGACATCACCCATGTGTGCTAGTAAAATATTTTGGGAAAACATAATCAAATGAAAACTCATAACTATAATAATAATGGATGCAACTCATATATAAAAACAGTCATTCAACCCCTCAAATATATTAGGTGGAGACTTAGCCTATCAAATACAATTTAATAAGAATTTCAAGGGTCACTACAGAACGTCCAATATTATAAAAAAACAGAGTCTATCCATGGTGACCCATATGAAATCCTATCTATCATCTGAATATGGGGACTTTAAGCCCCTAAAAAATATCTCACATAAGGTTTCTGGTATCACCTGAGGAATGTCATGAAAATAATTTCAAATAGGGTTGTCCTTTATTTCCCCCATAGGGAACTGGCCTCATCAACGAGTATAAGTTAAACCTTCCATGAAGCCCATATATAGAAATCCAATGCATCATTTTTGGTGTGTTGGGTCATAGGAAATTGAGCACAATGAGTCCTTCCATGGAGTCCTTAATAGGGGCTCCATGTTCTACCATTTCATGTGTCCAAAGAGAAATATCAAATAATTTTTGTATCACTGAATGAATTTTTAATTGAATACCATTAACTAAGAATCTCATTCCAATGAAAACAATCTATCCAATTAGGCCAAAAAATAATAGCACAACTCATTTTAAAAGGCTTAAAAGATTAAATTAATTCCAATGATGAGCAATCCGAAAAATCCACAAGGAAAAACATGTTTACAGAACTTGAAACCATTAGAATCTAATATCTGAAGCCAATAATCCGACAAATAATTGTGTATAGTCAATGAAATATAAGTATATTCACATGAAATAATCCTTCCCCTTACCATATGTCCTCAAAGACTTCTCAATATCTCAAGATATAAAGCTAGACCAAACATACCATTTCCACTAAATACATTTACTTATGGAACAATGAAATAATCATTGGAAATGGCATAGAGAACAAGTCACGAGTCATGGTGTTAGGAAACAAATGGAATATAGAATTAAATTTAAGAATTTATTAAAACTTTTAAAATCCATTAACATATGGAACATTTATTTCAATACTTTCATTAGCAACTAAATATAAGACATGTGATGTATAATGTTAACTCAATTATGCATAAGGAAGAAATAATTACACAAGAGAAAATTAATTATCATCAGGATTATGTGATTCCAAGAGGTACCCAATTTAGGGTTCATATTTCATTTTAAATACATTAATCAATTTAATTCATTAAACAAAGGATCCATACACACCCAAAGGTAATTTCAATATTTAAAATAATGGTTATCATTAGACATTTTGATTGGGAACACCCATAGGGGTGGAGAAAGAAAAGGATAACACCCTACAAATGGGTTTATCTATAACATATGGTAATTTTAGACATATAAAAACACCATAGTTAATTTAATATGTGATAACAAAGCTTCACCGGTAGGTTTTGGCTAGCATCACGATGACAAAATTCTAAAATATTTACTGACAAAATGAAATTATAGAAGACTCCCTACCTCAACATAATTATACTCCACACATCCTATATCAACAATTTATTCAACAAAAAATGTATGAAATAATTTGACTTAACAAAACCCCCAAAAAAGTAAAATTTCCATCAAAAAAATAGTATAAAGTAAGTTATGAAAACATCATAATAGAGGAGTTAAAATGAGAGATCATGCTACAAATAGTATGTAGCTTCCAACGGTGAAGGAAACAGTTGATATTTGACTGGGATTTATCAAAATCCATAAAGAGGAAGAGAGGGGGTTTTGTGCACCTGAATCATGGGAATAATTAAATGCGGGATATGAGCGGGAAATAATAAAAGTTATAAAAAATTAAAGAGTGGGGTTTTTTAAAAATTTTACCCCAAAAATGAACTCTCCATGGTTTGACCAAACCATACGCCAATCGTCTGCATGGTGTTGTCTCAATAATAACAGAACATAGGAAAATAACATGGTTTGAATAACCATGTACAAACTGTGTATTTTTCTACTATCCCATACTAAAAACATGGTGCATGACCATGTAACAATTGCCACATTGTTTTAGAGAATCAATGTAGCCCAGTCCACTTCTCCATTTTAGGTGATCCAGGACTCAAACAAGCCCTGAATGCCCCAAAGTCATCCTTTAAGCTCTTTATATTCAAATTAAGGACCAGTAAATGTATTTAAATGAAAAAATTTAATATCCTGTGCCATTAGATAAATATAGTACATTTCAAACATCCCACCTATGATCTTCTATTACCTGAGACTAATTTAGAAAATGAAGAGAACATAATCTGACCTACTCAGTTCATGAGGCCCCTCTCAAATGGTTGTGATGTGTTTCTAACTGACCAGCAAACCAGTCATACCCTGTTGCATTCCAACTAGCAGTTCTCTATTGACTACTGACGATAATAGAGAGATGAAGTCAAATTCCACCATCCCCAATCAGTTATCCTTGGGGCGCCCATTGTAGAAGACTACTATATTTCCAAATCAATACTAGATTCCATTGGATGAAGGAACCTTATGAATTATATGTGAATTCCCACTAAAGCCACTAAAATTCATCAATTGGTGTCTCAATCAAAAACTCCAATTTAACAATTGTACCCTAGTACAAACATGGAGCAAGCCACCATCCAAAACATGTTGATAGAAAATGTTAAAACTCCCCTCCTGAATCCGATATACATTTAGGGTATCTTCAAATTAAAAAAATGGAATCCAAGGAGCTCAACCATGGAATCAAATATTCGGATATTACAAATGAGTAATTCGTACAATATGTATTCTCTACCTTAAAACATTGACTAAAATCAAATTATAATCCGTATGGTATTCAAATAAAAAATAATACCTCTAGATTCCCTGATTTTAGGCAAGGTGTTCGGACTTAGGAACACAGATAACACTCAGGATCAACCATACCTATAAAACAAACATGTTTTTGGAGTAAGACCCTAATCAAACCACTAGAAAAATCCCAATAGATTATGAATAATTATAGTGGCATAAGATCAATGGTCCGTTATTTTCATCAGAATATACAATGATATAGAACATGGTATCATTGAATCTTCGAGTACCCTAATATACTTTAATGATTTCTAAAAAATGAGACACTTTAAAAAATGAGAGAAATATTCTCTATACATTTTAAAACCAACCCTACCATTGAAAAATGAAGGATTTTCCATCCATTTTAAATGGTCATCTAGGTTTTCACCCTCTACAGGAAGAACACATTTAGTATGATCTGGTGTATCACTCCTCCCTAGATTAGTTGCATAACATTAGATTAAATGGTCTACATTGGACTCAAATGGTTTGATGCACCATGTAACAGGACGACAACAATAGGGTATATCAACGAATACCACCCGATGATTACATGTGAAAAATTTACATCATTTATACTACCCATAGGATTATCATCCTTATGAATTCATGTATCTTATAGTACACACCATGGATTATACTGAGAGTCACATTGACCTTATAATTTTATAACAATATATTGATATCCTAAATCATCCAACACTATAATGAATGGAAAAGAAAAAGGAAAAATTACCCCTTCAATCATCAATCATTCCCATGGAATGTCCATCCCTCTAAAATGATAAATTTCAAAAATCTAACATTCAGAGAAAATATAAAAAAACACATGAACCCCCATAAAAATATGGTGGTATTTATTGTACCTAGAGTCCTTCATGGAACTTCTCAAATTTAACTCTACCGCATAAGATTGATTTCTCACAATAAATAAATAAGAGTTTTATACATATAAGGGTGATTCCTAAAATTTCAATTCCATATCCAAAGAATAATGATTTTCCATAAATGTGTTAATTTCTATGAAATGTATCCATATTACGTGCCTTTTAGTAGATTCAAACCTTGGAAGGAAGATTTTTGAAAAAGGATCACATTTTGTTTCAAGGACAAAATTGTAAAACACTGGAATATTTTTAACTATCTATATAAAAATATTCGAAAAAACCCACATAAGAATAAGAGAAACTGAAATAGATTTTCCCATAGAAGTACCTCTGACCATCTATTTCTCTTTACTATGCTCGTATTTTTCTTGATGCACTATATATATATATGGCATGAACTGTAGCCATGAGCTGTTGTCTGACTAGCTTGAGTATATCCACTCTACAAAGGCTGATGTTCTATGGCCTAACTATCTCATCCATGAAAATTTCTTATAAGGACTAATTTATGAGTAAAAGATCAACTCCCAACCTAATGTGGATTTTTAGATCCCATTCCTGAAATAGGTGTTGGTGTAGATCCCCTATCATTAGATTCTAGATGAAAATAATGGATGATGCAGTGTATATGATCCATCTCGTTACAAGATCAACCTTCAATCAGGTTCTTCATGAATTAGTGATTATTATAGCCTAGCCTTCAACATTGGTGGTACAATATTATGTAAGTACATGTCACTTTGCTAACACCATCCCACAAAAACAATCTTAAAAATTTTTCTTCCTAATTCTCGAAGAACCATTAGCCAGATGTGGAATATAACGGGCATGGATCACAATGACAGCCTCTTTGAGATTAAATTGTATGATGAGAGCTTTTTCCACAATATCTATAATGCTCCTCAATAAACAGAAATTTACCAGTGAGTATAAAACATTTCCAATATCATCATCCCAATGCGTAACAATCATGAATTTTTCACAGTTCAGAGAGGGAGAAAAACACTTCAACTCAATGAAACGTGAAGAATACAAAAAAATTCATAGAACCTTGATAAAGGTGAAAAAACCCCTATATAGATTCTATATCAAGGTATATATAAATAATTGATTATATAACTCCATTTTAAAGTCTTCCAAAACAATTTATTGATAACTCTATGACTATGAAATGACATCCCAAAAATGCATTTCAGATTCATGTGTCATGTTGGTATCGAGAATGACCCTCTGCTTTGTGGCATCTCATGATGACCAATTATTAAAACCAATTTTTCTATCCATGACTCTGCATCTTGAGGACTATCATCCAATGATAAAGTGGGAGGATAATTCTTCTAAAATTATCTTATAAACTCTTATGTTTTTATGGAATTACTTGGATCTCCCTGAATAGATTAGATAAATATGTAAAATAATCCATTAACTGAGCATTAATTTTGAGTGGATGATAAGATGAAGTTTCCTTAGGAGGCACTAAAGAAGGTATAATGGGTGGCCTAGTACCCTCTACATTTGGGTTGTTCTAATAACCAATTGATTTGAGTTCATAATGAGGAAGTTTTGGTTTCATAACTGTGCACTTTTCATGAAACAACATTGTAGAATATTTCAATTACATGTAAGGAATGTAGATAAAGGGTTCAATAAGGAATGTAAGGTGAAAGGTCACCCTGAACCTGAAATAGTATAATGAAAATTGATAAATAGGGAAGGAAGATTGCCTAATTATAATCATAAAACACTAATATTATACCTTAGTTTCCATGTCCTAATAAAAAAGGAAGGACCCCAAAAGGATCACAAGAGACTCATCATATATCATATTTGTTTATTAAAATTCATGGTCAAGGTCTCATGTTCCTATATATAATTCCCAATTCATCTTGATACATTTATGTAATTTATCCCTTTTATTTAGGATGAATTATTTGGATCACCATTTCATTTAAAAAGGGCCTATACACCGTATGAATTGATATTGGGGACCATTTACCAAAAGCCACAAAATTTTCCAAAAATGTTTAACAACACATTTGACTTTTAGAGGCTGTATTCACATTGATTCAACAAAAAATTTGAATTATTCATAAATAGAATGATTTATGCTGATCACCATTCAAATTTATAAGGAACCATACACATTATAAATTGAAATTGGATGGCTACTTAATCCAATTTTTAACATTCCCTAGAAATTCCTATTACAACAAATATATATTTATAATACAAAAGGTAGTTTCAAGTTTAAAGTATACATGGAAGAGAAATACACTTGAGATTTCATTTCCTATAGTGGCTATTATGATGGATGTAATGAAATGACCTCATCTCACCAGGCCTAATGAAATAAGAATTATCATCTCAATAAGACAAATAAAAATAACATCAAAAAAAATCACCCAACGGTGAAGCCATATAAACATTAAAAATCATAATCAATAACATAATTCTTAACCAAGGAAATATGCAATTCACATGCACTAGGGTCATCTATGTCCATACTTAGGGAAAATTCTAAATTCCAATGTCCCAATCTTTAGTTCAACCCCAAAATTAATACAATGGGGAAATAATGCTCTGATACTACAATGTAACATCTCGGTCCTGGATTCCACTAAATCGTGCCCTAAACCCAGTTGGTGAAATGACATCAAACACATCTCCCCGAACACTAGGGGATACTGATTAGTAATAAGTGGAAATGGATTGTCTGTGCGAAGACCGTTCCCTCATAGATCTGAAATGCCCAATGGGAAAGAATATATTATAAATAGAGGAAAAAAATCACGTGAAAGTTGTAACGTCAGTAAAGGAATGACAGAGAAATATAAGTAGATAGCTGAAAAAAATAATCAATAAAATATTCCAAATAGAATTTCATTTCTTGAGTTAATAAAAAAATAGTAATACAGAATAATTGGGGTATAAATATATACTACATGATATCAAAACTAAAATAATATTAAAAAAATATCCGCCAAAATTTCTTGAGCATAGGCTTGGTCCTCTTCCCCATAGCTACATCCTAATTCATATATAAATCAAAGATCAGAAGGATCTCACTTCCTTTTACCCATACCTATTATCATAATGTCTCCCTAGGAAAGAAGAATTGCTCGAGTATCATGTGAGATAAGAATCCCAGTAGTATGTAACCAAAGATGTCTAATATATTCTATTTCTTGCTATAAATAATAGATATCATCGAATATTTAATAATTTAAGCGTAAAAAATAAACATGGAACAAGTTGTTCCAGGAAGCTATGCAAACAACTGTCCCATACCACATTTTTTTACTTATGTTGGAAGTCCTTAACGAGGAACCTATACTAAGAATAACAAGTAAAAAAGTTCCAAATGAAAAATGATAGGACATGAAGGCATACCACTAAGCTTGTGATTCATCTTGTGGTTTAATCCCCTTGTCATCATCAATGTTTGATATTAATATTAAGAGTATGTGATATACCTGATTTTTTAATACATTTCCATAAATTTTATTGAGAATAAGAACTTTTTTCACAAAATATCAACCATTTTGTGGATCAAATTATTATTATTGGTTATTTTGAAGTTTTTCAAGTGTTTTAAAACAAAGTAAACTATTCACAAATTGACATCACAAAAACTCAAAAATACCTGATGTGTACTAGTTATACATGGTGTGTACTATTTCCACAACACGGATAAGGAAGACTAGATACACACCCATGTTGTTGGCCAAAGAATACATGTTGTGTACTTCCCATATACAAGTCGTGTGGCCCTTCTAGAAGAAGTTGGTGGCTGATAAATGATATAAAATGCTATGTATAGTGATGCTACATGTCGTGTACTTCCACCTACCTGACAGTGTTGAGTTCCAAGTACAAAACTGTGTGTCAGCTAACTAACCTCCAAAGAAAAGATGGCCAAAAGGAATCGACGAGGGTACATGCCATGTAATTTTTGGTATATGATGTGCACTACTAAAACCAATAAATAGGAGGAAAGCCCTCAAAGTTTTGGAGACATTCAAATTTCATTCATTTCACGATATTCCAAGAGGCAGAAATCCAGAAATTGCCATGAAGTGAAGAAGATATAGAAATAAGAGGAGGGAAGAGATGAGAGAAGTTTCTTCTATGCTACTGTCCCAACGACCATCTTTCCGAATATTTGAAGAGGAAGACTTCATGTATTTTATCTAGATTCGTTTCCACATACTACATGAGTAGATAAATCCCCTATGAGTTGGGGTTATAGATGATCAAGTGTTTTATTTCATCAATTGTGATATTGTAATCAGGTAATTTATTATTCTATAATAATTTCTTAAAATTCCTTTCTAAATTACACTACAAATCTCATATCAGACCATGAATTGGATTCCTAGAGATAATCATAGGTGCTGTGATCAAAACAATCCATGATCATTGGATGTTCTTATCGTATTAGGATGGGTTTCCATTAATAAAAAAAATAATCACAATCCAGATCATGGAATTGGATGCTATTGATTTAAACAAAACTCACCAGATCCAGGGGGTTATATTACATTCATAACCATGGGATGTGATTTATTATGAACAACACAACCCCATAAGAATATTTATATAATGAAAACATTAAAAATACATAGTCGTAAACCATTCATCCCATTTATCATAAAAATCTTATTTTTGAAAATTATATTATCATTAATGTAAATGGTTAAAGTAGTTATAATTTAATCAACTTATTGTAATAAAAACAATTTTACTCTAAATTTCATCAATCTTCACTAAATTTATTAGAAACTAGAAAATAGAAACATTATAACTGCATCTCCCTATGGATAGATCCCTTAATTTCTCTATAAGTGTTTGGGTATATTAATTTGGTTTGTCGAAAATAACAGTTTGGTAGAAAAGATACCAAATTTTGGTGTCCTTGGTATGGAAGAATGTTAATAGTGTTTTGATAAATCGGTATTTATTAATTAATGTGAAAATAAAAATATATAATTCTAAAAATATCTATTCTTAATCTCATTTATTTATTTTTCATATTTTACACTTGGTACTTTGTTTAGGGTTGTGCAGATTGAAACGTGCATGAGTGGCTGAATCACGTGTTATAAGAGGGCTAAATCATTGTAAATCCTTCCACTTGATCTAGAGATCGAATTAATTATATTTTGGTGGTTATGTGAACTTATGGACATTCACATACAGAACACTACCATTGAGAATATCAAAGTGAGAGATCTAGCTACTGTCCAGGGAGCCAGCTAGCCATTTGGATTAGATGAAAATCAGAACCAACAAGCTCCATTTGTTCCATGGTATGTCTCACAACAACTCCAACAGTTCCAACCACGGGGTTTCTATACCTACAACCAGGTCATTAGACTTATTTTTCTCAATGAAAACATTGTTCCCTTTACTCCTAAAGATCGACTTCCCCCACATCATACACTCTTGGAGTACGGACACCCCTACATCCATGGAGTAGACACGTGGATTTTCAGTCCTCCATTGCTGGCCCAACATTTTGAATTCAAGATGACCCTCATGAAACTCATAAAAAACACTGTGAAATTTGGATTATTTCCCAGTGAAGTCCCAAAATCTCATGTCTCTAATTTTTTAGACATATTTGATGGCCTCTAATACCTTGGGATATATGCGGACACAATTTCCATTGTCTTTTTTACCTTCTCCTTACGGGATAAAGTGTAGGACTAGAACAATAGACATTTTCAACACTCCATTCTAACCTACGAGGTGTTCTCCTAGGAATTTATGTCCAAATATTTCCCACATTCCATGATGGTAACATTTAGTAATGAGATTCAAAACATTCAGTGAAAATATTCTGAATCTGTATACTAGTCTTGGGAGTGTATTAAATAAATGATAATTAAGTGCCTTCATTATGGGAATCCACTATGGATGAAAGTCCTAACCATTTATAGAGGTCTCATAACGAACACCAAATACATGGTGAATGATGTCACAAGATGAATTATGTGAAAAAAGTTACTCTAGGAACACATAAAGTTGCTCGAAGACATGTCTTCCAACAACTTACAATGGCACTTGGAGCGAGGAACTCAGAAAAGTGGCATGCACAACATTTATGCCGCAACGATGATTTTTATTCAAAATGATGTTGTTTCCAAGAATATTAATTCATGAAGAACTCCTCTCAATCTCAAATGGTGAATCATCTAGTTTGTAGTGATCGTGGTGATAATCACATCATGGGTGAATTCCCAGGAACAAGTGATGGTACCTCGAAAAGTGAGGTAAATTTTGTCTCCCAGAACAGAGGACCTTATATGTACCCTCAATACCATGACCTTGAATGGAAAGATAAATCAAATACAGGTTGGGGAAAGCAACATCAAAAATCTCATCCCCACCCCCAAAGACCAACCGCTAATGGGCAACAAAAAATTAGAATCCTTATCAAATACAAAAACAAAAGGGGTCATTTCAACAGCAAGGGTATCAAAACCCTCACTTGATGAAATAAGAAAGGTAGCCACAACCACAATAGACTACCCAAAAAACTCTTAAATATACCCTATCCAATCTAAAAAATATTATCGAATTTTTTTTTACAACTACAGAAATATTATTTCAAAATCTAGATTCATATACTCGATGCTTTGATAATCATATTAGATGAAATGCCAATCATCTCTCTTCATGGAAACAAAGTACTCTATAGGGTAATAGCTAGAAGAAAAAATATAAAGAATCCAATACTATAATATTACAATGTGGGAAGGAGGTACCTCCAAATTTAACTACAAATCATGGTACAACTACACCTCCATCTTATCCAACATCCTCAAACAAAAAAAAATTCAATGTTTATGAGTCTCTCTCATATCAAGAACAACTAGTGATCAAAAATGGTAATTGGAAGGAAGTGTTTATACCCAATAAACCCCCATACCATATAACATAAAATACCATGAATAAATGGAATTTTATGATATAAAATCTCAAATTGTATTTTTATACACAATATAAGAATGGTTCAAAAAATCCAGAAAATATCATCAATTTAAAAATTAAGTAATGATACCCTTGCATCTTTAATATCCTTTTAATTTAAGGATATGTAAAAAATAAACATGATATTTACATTAAATCCTCATGGATTATATGAATATTTAAAATTAAATTCAATGAATAAAAATAAAACCATATCAATGGTATCAGGGTTCACAATATGAAACTACTCTCAGGAAATTAAATTTGAGACAAAGAACCACATGCCTTAATTATGAACATACACTAAATAAATTTTATTTTCAATATAAATATCAAAATCACTAATTTAATAACATTATTTAATTTTATTTCATTTGATAACATCGTTTAGAATTAATAATTATATGTATAATTGTTTGTTAATATCTATTTTCAATATCGAGGGTGAGTAATCTTGATCCTTTTGACCTATTTTGGAAATAGTGGTGTAATTATTATTTATTATTCAAAAGATCATCATTAAAAGATCACACAGGTTACTGGAATAGATTATTTTCAATTATTTATAATTTTTTAATTTTATTATATAGAGTTTTTGTTTATGGTCACTAAATATGAAATCAGGGATGAGCAAGATTCAATGATTTTAAATAAACAAACAATGGTATCATAATTAACTCTATTAAAATTAATCATAACATTGTTAACCCAAAATAATGTCATTATATTATTTTTAATATCATATAATATCATTAATTATTTTCTCCTAGTATTTTTTGGTATTATTGTAAATCATTGTTCATGTACGTCCTTAGACCATCCAAAACATGAACATACTATAGTTAATTGATTATTATAAATATATTTATTTGTAATATCATTGTTATATAGAGATACTTATTTTTTACCTTTAATCTATGTGATAAATTAAATATATTCAAATTTTATTATTAGTAATTTTATAAATCACAATTATATAGGGTGGACAATTTTTTTCCTCTTAGTACATTCATTTTAAATGATGAAATTCACAATGATCATTTTTAACATTATTATCAGGTTTTCCTATTTGAATTAATGGAATTATAATACATTCATAAAAATTATATTTATCCCTTACGCTCCCATTTTTAATATCCTTGTCAGGTGGTGATGAAAAATGAATCATGATGCTTTGTCAAGGTAGTTGACTGCACATATATAGGATTGTTTTTTTCTCGTTCTTATGGGCTAATGGGAATGTTGCTTTATATTTATTATCATAAAAAAATTCATTATAATAAATATAATTATTTAAACACATAAAATTTGGGAAAATATATTTCAATGGTATTGTTAGAAATAAAATTATGTTAGGTAAAATTAAGTTCATTATATTGGGATCTTCATATTTATTTGGGATATCTACTTGGAAATGGAGGCATATGATGAAATTATTGAGACCATAACATTTTTAAATAGAGATAAGATAATATTTTTATAAAAATGGTAGAGTTTCAAGGTGAAATTTTAATGGATAGATTTATGATCAGGTGGTGGAATTGATCCCCTGTTATATGTGAAGAAAAATGATTTTTTTTAGTAGTCCATTGTTTTTAATAATGGTAAAATACTATATTTTGTAAAATAGAAAAAAATTCAGAATAAATGTAGTTTTTTGAAGGTTTAATTCCACAATCCTCTCAACTATTCCTTATGGAGACATCTTGTATGATTGTTTACTTTTAATTTATCCTTTTTAATTTTACTATAGTACCTAATTTTTATCCTCAGAATGAGTTATGAATAAAAAAAATTATTATTGGATATATTATGAAATTTTAAAAATATAATTAGTTTTTTTTAAATTAATTTCATAAAAGAAAAATTACATTGAAAATATAATTTGAGTATTACACAAACCAAAAAAAATATTTTTAGGAAAATTCATTTTATGAAAATAATTTATGTATTTGATAGAAGTATCAATGTTATTTATTTTATTCAAATGATTTTAATTTTAATCAAAAAAATTAAATTTTATATTCCTTCAATATATATAAAAAACATTATTGTACAAAAATAATACCAAATTGAATAAAAATACCAAAAATAAATATTTATTGTAAAATTTTAGTTACATGGTTAAAATGTTAATCATTTTTTTATGAATTTAAATTATTATATTAAGATGATAATACTTATCGATAAATAATTTTTTTAAAAAATAAAAATCATTTAGTGTAATTTTAATTTTTTACATTCTTTTTTATATAGTCATGAATAGTGTAGTTTTAGTAATTACTATATATTTAACTATTCCCCCACAAGTCAATTATTTTAGAAAAATATGAGGACATCACATGAAGTTTATTTTTAAATGAAAAATTCATAAATTAATTTAATTAACATATTAAAAATATATAATTTATAAATGTATATTTCATGGTAAAATAAAATATATAATTAAATAAATTATTTTATTGAGAAATTACCTTTAATACAATAAGTCTTCTTAATACAATTTTTTAGGATTTTTCTAATTGATTTAAATATATTTTTTATTGGATTTATTATTCCAAAATTTTATTAATAAAATTATTCAAATATGTCAGGTCTGGTGTAAATTCTTTGTTTCATGTGGAGCATGCAAGAAAATATTGTATTGAATTTAAATAAATATATTCCAAAATAACTAGGGGTTATAATCCATAATACGGATACTCAATCAGAATTGCGGTATAATAAATTAATTTCATATATTTTTTATAAAAATGGATACAACTAATTCTATTGAAATATTCCCATTCTTTTGAAATTATTCTTATACATCTATGACTACATGAGGGATGAGGGCTATGAATCTACCTCCAAATTTATATTCAGTTTTTTATTCCATAATGTTTATAAATTATATTAAATTGGTAATATATTTTTTATCTAAAAAATGTAGGTACTACTCTATAAAATTGTAGTCCCATATTAAATATATGATTCATTTCTATTATTCTCATTCTTGGTATTATAGTGTTTATATCTGTAATTATTGGGTGATTCATTCTATAGGTTTTCCACTTCTTTACTAGTTTAATTTTTCTATTTAATTCAACTGCCCCTTTATAGACACATACATTATATAATGTGGAATTATAATCTCATTTTTAGTATGTTACATTAATATGTCTACATATGGTTTCAGACAAGTGGATGTACAATAAAATTTAGTGTAATGCAACACATTAATGTCTAAATCATAGGTTTAAAATATTTCTCATTAGAAATATATGCGTAGCTTTTTATAATGGATTATGGAGGACTTATTAAATTTAAATTTGATTAGATTGTTTCAAAATGGTCTTTCAACATACCAATATTTGTTTATCAAATTATTCTTCTGTAAATATTCTCTAATACAATTTATTCATTGTTTTTCATGACTATATGATTCCTTGGGGAATATTTTTTATTAGATGTTTATAACACCTTGGTTGTGATACTTGGAATTGATTTTAGAATTTCTATATTAATGCACTACTTATATATCATGGTTATTTAGGATCATACACAAATTATATGATTATTCTATAATTAATACAATTTTTTTCTATGAATCTCCCACTACTCACCATCATATTATTTCATAAACCATACTATGGTTATTTAGATTAACATAAATTTATATATAAATACCTACGGTATATAGAACATAAAAAAATTAAATGGTCAAATAAATGAGGATTTAAATTATATAAAATTTTCTAAATAATTATTTGTGTCTCATTTCATGATTGTTGAAGAATTTCAATTTTAATTAATGATTACTAATTTTATATATGTGGTTGTAGGTTTTATGGTTGACTGTTATGGACTCCAACTTCTAAAAACTTTTATTCACATAATTCATAGATATATGGATTACCATATGGTTTTGTAATGTTTGTGAAGATTAGTAAGATTATTTTTGAGTTCTATGAGAGTGTGGATAAAATTTCCAAGAAACTATGATAACTCATCAATAATAGTTTCCACAATAGTGAGTGTAAAAATGTGTCAACAAATTTAATATAATAAATATTTATTTTTATGGAAACATAAAAAAAGTATATAACCATCCAAGAAATGGATATTAAATAGTGTAAAAAAGGGTTGTTGAGATCTCAAGGGGTCTAAAATATGGATTCTTAAGGGCATCGACACTAACATGATTGAGCCCCTCGGGAGGGAAGGATCCACCACCCAAAAATTGGGAAATACACTCAATGTAAGTTTCTTTCTAATATATAAAATCCGTGATAGCATTCCCTTCATTCTTGGTATAGAATATATCTATGTTCTAGCCAATGATATTTCTGCATCATTGCACAATGTATGGAATAGTCAGGGGAATTTTATCAATGCCTCTGAGAGACTTGAAAATAGTTAATTAGTAAGACTTCATAGCCTCTAGATGAATGTTCCATTGGTTACATATATTGAGAAACATTTGTAATGAGTATTCTTCTGGTTTAAGATATCCACCTCATCCCAAAGTGAGAATAGAACGGAATCCTAGACAAGCCCCTTAGATCACAGAACTATCCTCCCCACACATGAAATAATGATTGCATGAGATATCTATGCCAATCTTCATCCCAAATTTGGGAGGGCTAAACCATACACAATGATCAGATTTAGATCTTTTTTCTTGTAGGGGTTCGTTCGGGAGGCTTGAAACAACCTAAGTGGTGGAGCAGTAACTCATTGACCTTTGAGAATAATGTGATCGATGAGTGTGATTTTTTGTACTAATCATACTTCCCATGTTCGAACTGAAAAGATCTTTATGAAACACTTAATTAATTGTTTTCAAGATTCACCATCATCCCACTTATTATATTATGTCCCTTACATTGATCTCAAGTCCATTAGTACCTGCATCCATAAACAACAAGTTGAAAAAAAGTAGAAATATCATGTGATGAAAGGAAATTTAAGTATAATATTTTTGGAAAATGTAATGATAAATAGTTATCTAAAATTAATTTTCAAATTATTTTCAATAACATATTGTTTTAGTTAATGAGTAAGGATATTTTTTTCATGATGAACATACTATAATGCTTTCATCAACATGGATATATTATAGGAATTTCATCACATGGTTTTTTGTTATAAAAAGTGGTAATGGTTGACACAACCGAACATATTATGACCCTACTAAGGCTAGATGTAAATAAGTTTTTACACTCCAATTCCACCACTAATAGGAAAATAATTGATGAGTAGCAACAAGAAGTCATGTCATAGACATGATTGGTTATAGCCTAACAAACTCACAAAGATCCATATATCTCAAGAATAATATTAAATAATATAATTTTAGAGATAGTAACTAATTATATTATACTATGCATGAAACAAAAAATAATCATATATTAGTATTAATAATAGAGCACATGTAAATAAATAAAAATTTAAGTGCCTAACATCTCGTGGTAAATATTATTCTTGAATAATTGAAAAGTTAAAACATCACTTGAAACTATATCAAGAAAAATGAATATCACTAATAAAAATCACAATCAAGCACCACTATGTTGTAGTTCCAATATCTATAAATACATAACAGCTAATTATAAAATATATATTATATATATAAACACTAAATACAGGGGAATAAAACACAATGAAAGGGAGATTATAATAAATTCTCATCAAGACTACTAAGAAACCAAAGAAATGTGTGAATAAAATAGTGAGCTAAAACAAGATATAATAAGGGATATATAGTAATTAAGGATATAGTTGATGTGGTTTATGGTTAGGGATCCCATTGATATATAAAGGTGGGAATCATTACAACATTTCCCCACCAACGCTTTTTAACTATGGAAAATATGGAAACCTGAAAAATAATATGTCTCAAAATACATTGACTATGTGACTCTTATTGCTTCAACATTATCTCTATCAAATAATACCAGGGGAGTGAAATTTGTTGTGATGGGTATTCTACAAGAGGATGATCTAAAAACAATGTAGTGCAGAATCATCTTTTTTTAGAATGTGGGTTTGTTGAGGGGGTTTCATACATTATTTAGGTATGATTTATTCCCTGTCATATAAGTAGTTTCCAAATATAATCGTTTTATGGGGGACCTTACCATGGTTGGATAAATGGGGTATTGACCCCATTATTTATGATTTCATAATGAATAACCCAATGAATTGATAAAATAAAAGGGAATTAATCTATTAAGAGAATAGATGAAGAAATACCTTGTATTAGTAAGCTGTGAGGGGGATTTACAAACCCTATTTCTACTCTAGATGTCTTGTCCAGGATTCCACATCTTTATTACGGAGCTAAAAATTCTTTCTTACAATATCACCTCATTAGTGATCACCGATGAAGATAGATATGACACCATTAAATTATATAATTATAAACACTGATAATGAACTATTATTTTCTCTAATTATGTCACCCATATAAGAAAATATAGAAAAGACCCAAATGTTGAAATTTCATGGTATGTACTCTAATGAATGTGGCATGTGAGATTTAGTTAGTGGATTAGAATGTAATTTTTTATCCTATCATGAGGGGTTAACCAACATATTAAGGTCTATATGTGACACAACATGTAATACTATTAAGTTGTAATTGTGTGAATCATAGATATGCAACTTCATATGATTTATAGAGAAAATGTGTCACAAGACCCCTAATGTTTGTGTGGATATGAGGATAGTAGGTCATATAATCCAGTGCAGCAAGGGTCATTTTTCTATGAAATAAATTACATGTGTTTTGAAACTAAATACTATGTGTTATTTATATATAATCCATAATCCCTATCTACAAATGATATGAGAAAATGTGCACCCAAAGGTTACAAACTATGTGACATTGAAAACTAATAAATGATCCTGGTCCTAGGCAAACACATGAAATGGATTGTCTTTAAAGATAAAATATAATGTGATATATTTTTATTCCCTTAGAATCCACTTTAAAAAAATATCATCCTCCACCCAACATATCCATTCATCATTATAGTTATTCCACAATAGAGAAAAATTCACTCATTGTTAGATCGACTTCCATGTTGCCACCGGGGGTTCCCTCTTTAGGTAGTAACTAATTCCCCACATCCATAGAAATACCCAATTCACCAATAACTCCCTCAATCTATCATATTTATAATATTTAATAAATCATTCCGCTAGCCTACATTATGATATTTGATCCATAAACCATTGAAAAGGGTACCGTTGAGTTTTCTTCCTAGGAATATGTAAATTTGGTGGCCAATAATTTAATCATCCTCAACTCATTAATTTCAAGATCAATATTCTCTAAAGAACATGTAAAATCAATTTATATATACAAACTTTTTGGATAAAATAACATCACATGGATCATTAAATAAATTGACTCTACGATCAAATTGAATAAATAAGAAGAAGGAAGTGCTCAAAACATAAATGTTTTATATTGTGATGGAAACATTAAATTTCAATCAAAAATTATGACATTGATTCATAAAATTGTATTTGAAGACTCCAAGAATAAGGTTTTTCAATATCTATTAATGATATTTTCTTTGGATTTTAATGTAAACAAATAATCTAATTTGGTGGATTAGTGACGAATTTATAATCCTCTTTTCTGGTTAATATTAGAATAAAATAAGAATTGGAAAAGACTCATCCTTGGACCCAAACCGTAGACCCAAAAAATTATACCTCTCCTAAGTAAAACCCAAAATTGCAGATATAACTACAATGTTAGAATTAACTTTTGGGTCATTTTTGAAAATATATTAATTATATAACTCTTTCAAATTCAAGTGATTAGAATTAATATACTTTAAATATAATAAATGTTTCAATCACCCATGATGAATGGATAAATTATCCATTTGTATAATCATTTTGTAAAATATTTTAAAGGGACTAATTAAAAATACAGTTCATTACATCCTCTACACCATCATGGATTCTAATCTAGAAAATAAATATATCAAATAATGTGGTCTGGGTATTAACATCACATATGATTATATCTATCCCATTATCTCCCCTAAATATTATCATTCCACCACAATACTCACATAAAATTAGTCAATTTCAACAGATGTGTCTTCTGATAAAGATTCTAAATCACCACTAGTTACTCTAAAAGGTGATTTCATCCTCAAAATCTACATCATTCAAGTAGATAATATGTGATAAAATGTGAAAACATATCCTCATTAATTATAAATATAAAATATTATTACATAACACAATAAGGGTGTTAGTTACAAGTGTAATAAAATCATTCTAACCATGAAAATAATTTTAAATGGACTACTTCATATCAAGTATATCTAACTTATCAGAAAAATAACATCAATTCAGTTCATAGTGATACCTTCAACAATACATAGTCTCAATCTTAAAACAGTAGATGCCACTATCCTTGGTCCGTATAGGATTTTTACAGGCTCTGATTTATCATCAAATTATTTTATACAACCAAAAAAATTTATTCCATCAACCACACTATCTTGGATTCCATAAAAGATGAGTCCCAAATTATTATCCTACTATGAGGGTTCTACAATTTCCCCTATAAAAAGATTAATAAATGTGGAAGGACAATTGTGTTGTGATAGATATAGTTTTATGAAAGGTAAACATGTTTATTCAATCAATTACTATTCTTGAAAAATCAATAATACAATCATGTAACATGTCCTCGAGAACATGGATATCCCTCTCTGCGTAGTTGTTTATATGAGGGTTATATTTCATACAAAACAATTTGTGGGTCATGAATTAATTCTATATTATCTTATATAACAATGAAATAATAATGAATATTGATCATAAATGACCATAAAGGGTTCTCTATGTAACTATATAATCTTATTTAGTTATAGGTATCCTAAACACTCAACTGAACTATTAATTAAAAAGAAAACTGAAGTGTGTAGAATTGGTTAGTTGATGAATGATAACCCTAAAATTTTCATTAAACATAGTATAATTCTGATATATATCCCTAAAACACATTAATATGATATCCTATATAGGCACTCGAACCTAATGTGGTAGGATCAAACTAGATATGATTGTGTGCTAATCCATCTAATGTGGATAGGTGAGAGACTGCAACATGATCTCTATAATTTCATTTTGTATTCCTAGACACCAAAACTAATTATTGAGAACTAGTATATCTTACTCACACAATGATACACTAACAAGGGTCATGTATGAAACTCCCTCGATACCTCCTCACATAGTCCAACTAAAACCACAACACTCCCCTAGATGAAGATGACACACGTACTACCTTCAGAGAATCTATCATGTGGATATCATGATATTAGTTGGATATGAAAAATAAATTAATAGATATCTTCAAGATATAATTTCCTCACTAAAAAATTATTATAGGTCCACCACAATCAATCAAAGATAACAAATCTCTACCTCTTCTACCATGGACAATTACATCGAGGTTGAGTGTTCAATTGACTCACGTACAAGATGAGTATAAGATTTTAGGACGTATAAATAACCAACCAAATTTACATCTCCTGAATTATTTTCTATATTTAATTCATAATATTTTATTAAAATTATCGACCACCACTTCCTCATATAAGTACCTCACTCATAGATTATATACTAATGAAACATATGGTCTGTGTAATCCATGAATCACTCACTATAAAGTAGTGTAAATAAGTATTCAAGGGAAGAACTATTTTTAGAAGCTCTAAATTATATTCCATGATCTTCTTCTTATGTAGTATTAGGTTTCATTACCCATTATATATCACCACATACAACTAAATCTTCACACATCCAAGCACCACACAAAATCATTCACAAACCACCATTTAATCAACATCTTCCCCTACAAACATCAGTACATGAGCACTGTTGAATATGTTATTGACATTCCTAATGTATATTTTTCATCAATATAAATCATTGAAGCTATAACATTAAGTTTGGGGGTTTAATATGTTCTTAAATCAATGAATCATCCATTATAAATCTCTGATGACATTCTAATATATTATGAAAAGTAAACACCTTGAACATCTACTTGGGTAGATCTCAATCCATCATGGTCTTAATAATCATTGGGAAAAGTTTTAATACACCCATTAAGATGAAATTAAATATGACATATATATCCAAAATCCAAAACAAATACTTTGATAGATAAACATAAAGGTAGTCATAGAGATAAATGTCTATAAAAATACATAGATAATCTGTTTTTTATCATTTGATGTAGAATATATGAGTTTTTCATCGATGAAGACCACCATAAAACTATTAATTGATATACAAGATATAAAATTCATGAGTAAAATTAACATAATATGGTACATCATTAGTCAAAATGAAGTCACTAAAAACTCTAAATGTTAGTGACATCATTTAAACACCGTTTTTAGGATTCCCTTCACTCAAACATGAAATTGATGATATCCATATGAATTTTTGACCATTAAGAACCACATCACTCAATTCATATAGATGAATAGTTCAAAAATACTCATAAAAATATATTCTTTTTTATATTATCGACAGGTTTAGGAAGTGATCCCTAATAGAATGACTCAAATATTTTCTCATATTTTTGTTTGGTAAAATGTGTATCACCAAGGTGGCGTACTAAGATTAATAATTTTATCCCCCAAAAGAACATCTAATTACACATTTATCTATATGACATTCATATATAACATCTTATTTGGTTAAAATGGTATCAATGTAGTCTATGGATGCAGGATGATGTCGAAATAAATCATTCATTGTTGGGTACACTGTAGGAGATTTATTTGGAAGTGTACAAGTACATGTCCAAAATAATAGGAAACTTATCCAATAAATAATATATAATTCCAAAAACCATGTTTGAAAACCATTTGGAAATAATCTATCACTTATATAGGCATTCCACTATAGATTTAACTTGAAGGTCTTATACACTAGTAAAGGTGAAAATTGACACATCTTCTCAATTATAAGTAAAAATATGATGATAAAACTAAAAAAATCCTAGATTATAGATACCTAGTACATTATAATGAGGATGGAAGAGGGTTTCAAAGTCATTATGATGAGATCCTAGAAAAAATTATCTTTTAATGTAGAAATATCACATTAATTGATGTTGTGGTAATGAGTACGATTTTATACATTAGGGTTATCAATCTGAAGTGGATGGTCGAAAGTATAAAATAGAAAATCTAACACCAAAATATATAATATTACAATTAATTAGTTGTTCATGATGGTGTTGATAACTATTGAAATAACGGTATATAATAAATTTGTCACACCTCAATCCCTATATAGAGCCCCAAGATGGTATCCCTCAGTTGCATACTTATATATATGAACCATTCCACCAAAAACTAATCCTAGATTAGAAAACATGGTGGTGTTTTTGGGAGTGGATTGAAGTTTCATCTTCATCTATCTACTCTAGTTACATTGTCTTATCCCATTATAAATTCAACCTCAATTTGGCCATGTTGTCCACTATGGGTGGGCCCCAAATCAAAATTCTACCATGTATGTTGACATATTCCCTTGATACAACCGAAATATCCCTAAACATATTTCCTAGTTGAGAACAAAGAACCAGATGTCCTCTACATTCACATGTATATCAACTCTTATATTCTTTTTGAGTTTACCCCCACATGAGTTCCCTCTACCATCAATACCCTAGAAAATGATTGAGAATATATGAACCAGTAATAACTAGATCCATATAATTGTATTGATCTATATATTGAATACTTCTCAAGATTTAGGACACATTAACATGCCTCTATAAATAACTACATCCTCAAAATAAGATTCTATATCAGTTGGTTCATCCCAAAAACCATAATAAGTGTAGATACATATTTTGATACAACTATATAACAAACACCTCTCTGGATCCCTCACCATAACTTTAAGGAATAAAAATATTCATCAAACACCATGTCTAGGGAGTAGCACGTGATTTCAATGAAACTCAAAGAAAACACATATTTGTTTATACTACATTACTATCGGTATATATGATATTTAAATTATACCAACCAATAACTTATCAGGAAATTCCTCTATATAAATATGTACATAAATTCATACTAGGGTAGAGTAGACTCTTTATGGGAATAAGAAATCAATATCTACCAATTTTTATTCATTCCATGAAGAAGACTCGATGTATAAATCACCGTCTTGTTAGTGGTTTTATGAATAACTTGTAATACATGTGTAACAAACATTATCCAGTCTTATAAATCCTATGGATTAGTATTTCTTTAAAAAATATATGGCCTCTAATTTTAAAAATCATGATTATTACACTAATTATGAGTAATCTCTCCCTATGTTGTAGAAACTACAATATTCTCTGAATGTATAGGATATTCTCCATGTAAACTAATAAAATATATTCTCTTTTCTAAAATAGAAGACATTTGTCCCATTTAGGCCCTTGAAGTGGCACATAATCACTAACGTAATTAGATACTTTTAATAGTAGCACTATAATGGTATCCTCTTGAACATGACTACGAATTTGACAAGATTGTCAATAAAGAACCAGTACAGTGTTCTACGAGATCAGAACCCTAGCTTGTCTCCCACTATCCAAGAAGGGAATTACCAATCCACATTTTCAAGATACTAGTTCCTAGTAATCAATGAAAAGAATTGAATTTTTTTTCCTAAAACAAAGGGGATATAATAGAAGAATCAGTGTAAAATAGTTTAAATGAATAAAAAACATCAAATTATTAACATACATAATAAAATAAATATAAATAAATATTCATTCAAAATAAAAAAATATATGTAGTAAAAACTAAACAAACATTAAAGATTAACGGAATCCATATTACCAATGGTTACGTACCACAATGAATGATATTCATGATGACCATCTCAATCTGGAGTTCATAATGGGTCCAAATCGTGGGTCCTAAAATAATTATGAAAGACCCCATACATTGAATGGTTTATAATGTGTGTGAATCCTTTTCGCAGTATGATATCATCAATTTGGTTTTCTATTTGATTTAAGAATGAATTTCATTTAGGAATGTATGAAAAATAATAATAAAATATGTTTTAAGGGAATAGATTCAAGAAACCCACTAATAATATATTCCATTTTTCAAAATTATCAATTTATAATTAGGAATGAAAATATAAATTTTTCATCTTTTTTAATGGATTTAAATATTATTTCTACAAATTCAAACAATCATTTTGAAATTAATTTTAAGAAATAAAACACAATTTATAAATAATAAATTTTCTATTTAAAACATCCTTCATGAAAATAATTTAGATATCCATTAAAACCCCCCTCATACCACATAAATAAATGAGAAATTGATAGGTGATGTATAATCATTTAAAAACATTAATATATAATGAAACAAATAATGGTACAATCAGTCAATAAAATATAAGGAAAATTATAAATCAACACTATTACATATATCATGTCATCCGTCATGGAATAGGTGTCATGGGATCTACCCTATGTCCTAATGTGATACATTCTTAACTTTTTTCAATCAAAGGATAACATGTCAAACAATTTTATGTCTTATACACAAGAAACAAACTTATACAAAACCAATACTCTTCAAGGGCCCCCTATCTTTTCATATCACACACTAGATTGGACACTAGTGGTTTACATATAACTTTTTTGTCATAGATAATTATATTACAAATTTCATACCATGTTCTCATGACCAAAATATTTAAGGGTGATAATTTAAATGATTGGTAAAAACAATATAAAAAATAATGAGCTCAGCCTCCAATTTACCTCCCTAAAAAACAACTTTATATCCATCAGTGGTATATGAAAACATCTAGAACCACCAATATTTGGAAATAAACCCAATGTTCAAGAAGAGTGTCTCAGACACCCCCCATATGTCTTAAATTAAATTTATATTATCAGATACCCTTCTTGAAAACCACTTTATGATGAAATTTCATTCCATATTATTTCAAATCCTATTTATAAAATATATCTTAAAAAAATCATTTGAACCAAAATTTCATTCAATTTAAGAATCAAATAATTTTCTAAAAGTATTATATATATAGAACCATTCATTCTAAATTCATCCACTAAATCAAACAAGTTTCAAAAAATTTAATATTCAAATATTATTTAAGGAATTAATTTGAAATTATCATCAATACATGTAATTTCAATTATCACTTGAAATTCATAGTAAAAACATTTGGCCATATGGTAATTAATTATGATACCATTTCAAAATAACATAAAACTACAACACATAACAATAATTGTGTGAATGAAGAAATTAGAGGACACCAAAAAATAAAGATATAATTAAATAAAAGGAAACAAAAAAACACATACCCCAGGTATTTGATAAATAGATCACAAATGATATGAAATACATTACCTTATGTAGATAATGAATCAACTAAAATAGAGACACCTTCAACCATTTAATGAAAAATTTATCACAATTGAAATACCAAAAACCCCAAATCACAATCTATCATCGATATTGTGTTTAACATGGCAGAAAAACTAGAAAATATTAAAGGATGATGAATAAATAATAGAGGAGAGAAAGAAACATGAGATTTTACTTGTCATATTTGACCAAAATAAAATAATGGATGCTCAAAAATAGAGTTGTTTTGGAACATGAGAACACTAGGATGTTCCTCATCCTAGATAAATTGAAGAAGTGATGTAGGGTTAGAATCCAATTAAATAGAGTTTGTGGTTGTTTTTAAAAAACTATAAATTTAAATCACAGTGACTATCATTGTTTGGATGAATGATTTGGAAAATCATAGGTGAACCATAAACTCTAGATTAGAGAATCACCATACACATACATTATTAGATCATATGGTTAGTAATCCATCCACAAAAATTGGAAACTCTTTTTGTATAGCTGTATTGTTTACGAATTGTAAATTTATTGTTACTTCTAACCTTTGATGACTCATGTACAAATATAAAAAGGCCAAAATGAGTCACATGATTTCTCCTAGAACATGTATGGTATCATAAAAATTATGAGATGACTATTAATGAATGGCCCTAAAATAAGAAAATGCACTAAAAGTTACCATTTTATTAGTACACCTCAGGGTTTCTCCTATCATATACATAAACTATATATAAAATAAAAAATGATTAAATTTAAATTATTTAATCTTAAAACATAATTTAAATTTACAAAAATCTAAAATAGTATTAAATAAATAAAACTTATTCATAATTCATGGTTTTATAATCTATCAGACATGGTAATTACTACAACCTTAAATTATCCATTCAATGAATATATATGATAAAAATCATAAGAATTCTAGATAAATAAATCATTCATCATGCCCCACTACCACAACAACATGGATAAGGCCTAAGGAATAACAATAGACTTGTCATACTTCTCCCAAATAATATTAAATTATCTAAATAGGTGTAAACCAAACAAGAGATAAAACCTATGATAAAACACCTCAATGAACATTAATCCCAAAAAAAATCTAACAATTACATGAACCTATTAAAAATGTTACATCCTTCAATGAACCAAAATAGAAACTACAAATGATAAATTATCATTAAATAAACTCATCAAAACCAATAATTGTTTTATACCTTGGTTAACATGCCCCAAAAAGAGAGGATGGAACCATATATGATTTTCTAATAGAATTCAAACAAACCCCCCAGGTTCCTCAAAAAAGATACCACAATCCTAGACATCCAAAAATAGATCCTATGGACTCCCGTATTCATAACATTATGAAACAAATATTCAAAAGTCTCAAAAACAAACAAAAATCACAGTAACCCCATGAATCCACAAACAAAAAAATTCTAAATAATGTTAATCTCATTGAAAATGAAATCTCTAATAAGAAACACTTTAAATCACCAAATAACACACAAGACCAAATTTAACCTCAACACTACACAATAGAAATAAAACAATATCCATAAAAATTGAACCATTTGATAAAGGGGTAAATATAACAAACTAGAAAACTATTATCTATTAGATAACATCTAAAATCACTATATTATTCTGATATAATTCAAATAAAGGTATCCACATTATCTTCTAATCTATATATGAAAAAATTATCACACTGAGAAGGAAATCATAGATGATAAATCCCCTTTTAAAAATATAACTCACAGAACCCCAACTGAATTCTTGAATAGTAAAACAAATTAAGTTCATCAATAATATTGAAAAAAACCTAATTAAACCTCTAATGTCCCAACCGAAAATACACTAAACCAGTACTCCTAGCTATTTCTCCAAAAGCACTAAAGCATGCCTCCCCGTATGTTGGAGTCTTCTGAATAGCAGTGACAACCTAGGGTGTGATAGTGAGGAGAATATTCCCTCATAAGAGATTAAGAAAACAATGGAAATAACTAAGTACCCTACTCAGCAAGAAATTAAAATGAGTGCGGAAGTAATAAATAACAGAAATTAAACAATATGTAATAGTAAAATTTTGTAAATTTTTAACATCTATGCAATACAATACAGCAGTGGTAAACCACTAGGTCGATCATACAGATACAAGTACAAAAGAGGTGAATGTAAATGTACATGGCTCTACTACTAACTATAATCCTATACACATACATGATCTCTAGACACTATAGAACTGCACCATCCCAACACATAGAACCACTCAAGAAGCTCTACTCGACTATGAATCACTAGGCCTCATCAGTATCCACTATAAAACACATGATGCACCTGAAAATCATACATAAGTTCTACATGTACAGTGAGGTGCCCATGGAGGGGAGAGAAATAATATCAATAGGGAACCTTGAAAAGAAACCTATAATGGTTCTCCTAAAAGTGTATGCAACAACAATATGTTCATTCTAGTTAGAACCCTAGAGAATAGAAGTAAACTAAACCTGAAACCACAGTCGAACCAAAGGTCTATAATCCCTATCAACTAGGAATATGCAACCGTGCATGTTCATATCAATATATGTACACATGTATAGTCCCATAACTATAAATATATATATATATATAAATGAATATTTATGATTATGTGAATCAAATAACTTGAAACCAAATCAGCAGTCAATCAATGGGTCCAAAAGCCCAATATCCTAGACACCATGTGTAGGAGAATTTTGATGGACATCGTGCCACTCAAGCCATATATCATTTAGTCAATCTCTTATCCCTTAATACAATTGACATCTACTTACTTCATCTAACTCTATAATTATATATATGAGCAAGCTACGTCACCATAAGGGGATACTCATCCTACACCTTAGGTCACCCATACTCACCTCTAATCGATAAATATGGATACCTTATACCAAAAATTAATCTTATAAAGGAGATATTACATAGAAAAAACCTCACCCCTCATCTATATCACAACCTCGGCTATAGGTATAGATGTACACAGGGTCGAACCCACTATATCACAATTTAAACATATTCATGCCCATTCCTACTGTATAAGAATTTCAGCATGTTTTAGGGACAAGCCCAGTGTAAAAGAAATTCAGCATGTATCACAGCCAAGCCCAATCTAATATAATTACAGAATGTATTATGGCTAAGCCAGGTGTATCAACATTTCAGCATGTATCTAGGAAAAGATCGGTATAGAAGCATTTGATCATGTTTCAGGGCCATTCCCGGTGTATTATCATTTTATCACGTTTCAGGGCCATGCCTGATATATATATACATTTCATCATGTATCACAACACATGTAAATTACAATATTAAATGGTTCTCAATAATCAAATCATATGGGAAATCAGTTATATAACCAAAAGCATTAAGTATGTCTCAAAATATGGATACGAGGAAGCACTTCTGGTCATCTAATATATATATATAAAAATATATAAATAGGATAAATATTCAAATCCCATGTAATAAATCTGCATACTTGTAAAATATCAAAAATAACATGGCTCAGAAGCCGGATACTATGTAAGAATGTATCGACTTACCAATAAGAAAAAAATATCTCACAAAGAACATTTGGGCATCCCCAAGGAAAAAATACACCTAGAATTAAGCTCAATAGCTACATACTAGGATTCCCCTCTCGTGAAAATCACTACATCAGAAATATAATGTTAAACATAACAAAGAGTGAGGGTGGCCCGAATTCCCAACCCAACCCCATAGTCACAACTCCATGTGGATTCTAGTTTGGAATTGGTTCTATGTGACACTTGAACAACTTATCTACCAAAACCGGATGCACAAATCAAGGATGGTCAAAACCAAACGCACCCAATGGGTCCCTCAAGTCCAAAAAATAGGCATCCTACTCGGGATCCTTCAATTAAACACTAGATATTACATACTAAACAAGATCCTTATACAAGTGTAAGGGAGGAACCATAAAGGGGATCCTCAAATGAAAATCAACAAAGGCATCTTATAATAGGGATCCTCTCAAATAAAATCTTGAGAGAGATCCAACAAGAGACTCCATAAGTCAACACATAAGCATCAAAATTCCTCAGGCGATCCTTGGAAGCATCTGGTCTTTGTACATGAAGGATAGAAGGTAATGTCTCACAAGGGTAATGTCCTCAAAATCATAGGATACAGGGGATATCTCACAACTCATCTCAGATCAAAGGTCTCAACTATGTTGGTATGATCCCCCAACCTACCATCCACTACATGTCTTACTCTCAGGTGACAATTGAAATCTATAACTAGAGAAAGAACTTCTCTTTTTAGATAAAAAACCCCGGAAAAGGATTTCTATTACCTATAAATTTCAATTGTATGCCACCATTTCGATATACCTAGAAAATTTATCATAATGTACTACTCACTACCCCAAAATAGTCAACCAGTGAAGAAGGAACTATTCTCCATAACAATCTCAGGTGGGACAAAAACATGATTTATGTTTATCACCTTAAACTAGTCTATAAACATATCTATTTAATTCAGGGTTACAATGTAGTTGACGGTGCGTCAAATGTACATCGGATGCAAAAGATATGTCTAATTCAATAAACACCAAATAATAATAATTTAATTATTATTATTATTATTAGACATTTCATACCATTGAGAATCATGAAAATCACAAAACTTTTTCCAAATAGCCACAAAAGGCCCACCTCAAAGCCATGGTCATGTGGCCATAGATGGCACATGAAACAGACCATTGGATTGTAACTTATAAGGGTTTAAAGAACACCTAGATAGAAATTGGTTGGAAAAGTACATGGGGTCTACCCAAGTAAAGTTAAATATTGTGTACTATCAACAAAACACCATCTCCTAAGCTTTCTCACCCAAATGCATTCCCATGCGCCACTACACATTGTGTAATCCTAGTACATGGGATGTACTGTACAAAAACACCCATTTAATGTTCTTTTTTCACATCGATCGACACATGAAAAACCACCACAGAATGTATACTCAGAGTAAATGGTGTGTACATAGTAAAAAATATTATTACATGAATGGAAACAACAAAATGTGTGTTTCTCTAGATCAATGGTTGTGTAACCTGTATTTCCTGACGGGAAAACCCTCGGATCACCGAAAACACACATTTTCTCCCACAAAACAACAGATAGAGCCTCAAGAGGTCACATGAAATTAGTATAAGTAATTAAGAACATAAAAAATAATTTTTAATCTGATCTATGGTGAAAATGTAAAATATCAATACCTTTAGGATGAAACATCGAAATATTCAATTTATTTCACCATGCATGGATGACGCAAGCTGACTCAGCATGTCAAGAGCATTGAAAAAATACCCCCTCCCCTTCCATGTATCTCATTTTCTCAATAACCATATTCTCTATTAGGAAACATCCAATAAGGATAAAACATGATTTGTGCGCAAGGATGATGAGGAAATAAGAAGAAGGAAAAAAAAGAAAAAAAAAGGGTCTCATCTCGGCCCTGGCGGATTACTCATGTTTATGCCTCTCCTAGGCTAAACTCACCATTCTAGACTCAATTGTAGACACATTACCTATATACAATGTTACAATTAAAATTAATCAATAAAATAACCTACATAAATAGTTTAATATAAAATTTAACAATATTAAATATTTGAAATTCCGCTAAATTTTCAACAACTCAGATTTCCACCAAACTCATATCCTAGGGTAAACACCCTATTCATGGACCAATAGTGTGGTAAAAATAATTATATGAGGCCATATTCTATGAGAAAAAGATCATTTTATCCATTTAAAAGTATGCGACAACAAAATATCAAATTTCTGCTCAAAACCATTGTCCAGAAAAACACAGGTCCTTACAAACTCTCCACTACAATACTTCTCGTCCCCGAGAAGCCTAATAAAAAGGTAAGCATCCATGATCCTTACTTGAGGATCAATATAACCAAGTTATCGAGACATTATTATGTCCCATAATATAGAATTAATAAATTCTTTCTACATGGAAGACATTTAACATCAACCGATCTAGTACTCCACAACTTGGGAATACCCCTGTCGTCATCTTAAACAAAATCATTGAGCCCAAAAGTTGACAGTAAACACTGACGTTTAATAAAAATGAGGAAAACACCCTCAAAAGTTCAATGGTCCCCTCCCCACAATATTTATTTCCATAAAACTCTCCTTGAGTGAAACCAAAACAGGTTCCCTCTTCAACCGGGATGAACATTAGGAATGAAAAATGTGCTCGACATATGGATGACGATATCTCACCTTACTCAAGACAAATCCAGATAGCACATGATCATATCTTATAGGAGTACACTAGGTCTTAGAGGAAGGAATCTCCATCTCCCTACAAAAATGGAATCATTGAAACATAGGCCAACCACTCTCTCAGGGGTTTCCCTAAACCAAAATAGACACCAACCTTAAATGGTTCGAGTTAAAACCAAGGGTCTCATGGTCTATCAACCAGCCCTACAAAATAATCCTCAAAACCAAGTAACAAAGTATAAACACCTAGCCCAAAATATCTAGAACCTTTCAAAATATGGTAATGATATCAATGACAAAAATGGGTCAAAGCAGAAAAAACAAACTATGAGGGCTCTAATCCTCTCTGAAAATCTTCATAAGGAAAAACTCCATATAGGTCACAGCCAAAGTAGAAGAGAAAAGTTGAACTAACATTGATCAGGCATCTAAATTTGAAATACCCCAAGGAGGACAATTTTAAAATAAAATCTATGGTATCTATTATCATTGTACTCAAGGATCTGACTAGATAACCACATACCATTAAAAAACACCCATAAATGGATTAAATAAAAAGTAATCACTGGTCATATAATCCTACTAGGGTCGCTTCCCCACCAGTGCATGAAGACTAAGTTATCATCCTCATAAAATCAATTCCAAAATTTGGATGAACATAACCTTCCATAAATGTAAAAGTATGTGTAAGCATCCCCATGGGTCACAATCATCAGTAAAAACACACACCAGCATGCCTATATGACTAGAATCCAACTTCTCTAGCTTGATGCATGAGACACCTCTATCCATTTTCTTCTATGATCCAACAACAATACATGACATATTACCAATGACCAAGAGGTATAGATCCATAGTTAATCATTACAACCACACAAAAAGTGTGTTTCTCAAAGAGAGAATCATATACAATTATCACATCGCAAAATCAGAACATCAATCCCAAAACCTACAAACCTGCACTTCCTAATAGAAGAAGTGTTCTCGATGCACCAATCCCAGATCCATCAAAGGTTCCAACACATTCCTAATTATCCACTATACCATATCCCAAATAGTAGAGTATAGGAAAATAAAACTCATATAATACAACATTGTAACATCCTAACCTGGAAGCCACAAAACAGGTTATCAAAGCAGGTTCACAACAAGGCCTCAAGCATGCCTCCTTTTATGTTAGAGGCTACCGACTAGCATTGATGATCTATGGGTGATAGTTGGGAGATTATTTCCCCATATCAAAGTATGAAAAAAATTAGAGAATGTTATTTATCATTCAAAGAAAAATGTAATGAGAGTGCAGACACAATGAACAACATAAATAGAACAATATGTAATATTTAAATGTTGTAAAATCTGAACAACTATGAAAAAAATTCAACACTAGTCACCCACTGGTAAGACCATATAGATACACGTAAAAAAGAAACTGAGATTAAATGTATAGGTCTCTACTTGTATCTCTGATCCAACCCACATATCTGATATTTATGCATTATCGAACTGCCCCAACCAGATCAATTGAACCACTCAAGAAGGTATGCTCGACAATGAAACACTGGGTGTCAACCCTATCCACCATGAAACTCCTTATAAACCTTCAAAGCTGAAATAAGGTCTTCATGTACACTGAGGTTCTCATTCATGGGTGATAAATAATCTCAGTAGGTCAACATGACAAGCAAGATTTAACTATGTTGCTAAAATTGTTTTTAATTGCAATGTTCTTAGACAAGATGGAACCCAATAGAAGAGAAGTAAACGAAACATTCAACCATTTTTGAACCCAGGGTCGGTAATCCCAGTAAAATGGGAATTTTCAACATGGATGTCCATATCTATATACAGACACATGTATAGTCTCACACCTAAGCACATATACCTAAATATGAATATTCTTGAGAATTTGAATCAAATAAAAAGAAACCACATTAGTGGTCGATGTTTGGGTTCACAATCCAGATCGCTTGGAAATCATGTGAAAGGGAATTTAGATGGACATCGTTCCACTCTAGTTATATAATATTAAGTTGATCGCTGGGTCTATAATTTCATCAACATGTACCATCTTCGGCCAAATCCAAAATTATATCTACAAGAAATATACGCCACAATATGGGGATACTCATCGTACACCTAGGTACACACTTACTCACCTCTAATCACTAAATAATGATACCATACACTAATCAGTATTATTGTAAATTAGATAAAACATAGAAAAACCTCACCCTATGGAATCTCAAAACCTCGCCCGTTGGTATAGTAGTCAATATGGTCGAACCATGTATATAATCATTTAATTATATTCATTTAATTTACTAGGGTATAAGCATTTTATCATGGTTTATGGCCAAGTGTGATGTACAAAAAAATTTAGCTTGTTTCGGGGATAAGACTGGTCTATAATAAATTTAGCATATTAAAGGGCAATGATTTGTGTATGAGAATTTCAGTATATATCAGGGACATGCCCAGTATATTAGAATTTTAGCATGTTTGAGGGAAAACCCTGGTGTATAAAAATTTCATCATGTTTCAGTGCCACGTACGGTATATATTTATTTTAGGATGATTCAAAACAGATGTAAATTACACTATTACTTGGTCCAAAATAATCAACTCACATGGGAAAACATTTATATAACTATATTTTTCAAGTAGGTTTTACCATTTGGATTATAGAAAGAACCACTAGTTATACACAGAATATATATAAATATATAAAGAGTCTCAACTACCAACACCCGGGTAATACCTCTGGTTAAAAATAAAATATTTGAAATAACATGGCTCAGAAGGCAGATACCATTTAAGCATGTCTGAAAATTAAAATAAGAAAAAAAGATCACAAAAAGAACATTCAGGAATCCCAACCAGAAGAAAGACACCTCTGGTTAAGCTCAAAAGTTACCTATCATGAAGCACCTCTAGTAAAAATCAATGTATCGAAAATAACATGTTAAACATAAAAAAATGGTGAGGGTGGACCAATTCCAAACCAAACTATAAAGACATAGCCCCATGGCATTAATAGTTAGGTATAGTTTTTAAGTGACACCCAAACACCATCTCTAGCAAAACTCGATGCACAACTCAGGGTCAGTCAAACAAAGAGAACATCCAGGTCCCTCATGTCAAAACCAAATGACACATCCTACTCAGGATCCTCCAAGTAAACACTATAAATGAAATCCTACATGGGAAGCTTAGTGAAGAGAACTAGATGAATCAAATATGGAAAACTGAAACGAAGAACAATATAGGTGTAACGCCCCAACCCAGTTACCCAGAGTGGGTGCATTATTACATAACATTGGCATAATCACAAAATATCAAGTCTCGGAATACCGATTAGTTTAGTAGCCTTGGAAACACTATATTCATTAATAAAGTTTACAATTACATCCTAAAATGAAATCTACAACAACATAGTCTCCATAATTCACACTCATATCCCCTCATACTATCCCTATAGTTCATTCAAAAAATATTTCTTCACAACCTGGGAAAAATGAAACATAGAAAGGGGTGATCTCAGATGCCCAGTAAGGATAAAACTGTAGCGGAAACTTTCATAAATATGCACAAACATTTAAGGAAATGTATAACAAAAACAAAAACCTTTTAAACATGAACTTCAGCATAATATGTTAGAAATAAACTGAAATAATGTCATTTACTTATTCACATGGATATTCTACTAAACTAATAATCACATGAAATATCAATAACCACTTTCATAATGATGGAATGCATAATGCCAGACTATCATAACCACGTAGTGAAGTCCTAATGCTAAGACTACAAATAAAATTTTATCAAAGCCTTGTTCCAAGAAACTAGTTTGTCTTATGAGAACTACCAATGCATTGATGATCTATAGAGGGCTCCACCCTCCACTTATTAAGTCCACTGCATTCCTTTTATGAAAAAGTTTAAACATAACATAAACATTCGTATTAAAACTAGAATATGAAATGTCAATACTTTCTCCATAAAATATGAATGGTATAAAAAAAACATCCACAGTCAAACATATCACAAAACCTTCAACACAATATGGTTGTTTTGTATCCAAATAAATAAACTTCAAATAAGCTTAAAATCCATCGAAGAATGTAGACATAGATGAAATCAAAACGATTTGAGAGAAATATCTCTTTTTTTAAATCATTTAAAAGTCACATAATTATAAAATAAAACATTTACTCTGAGAATATTTTTATAATATGGTAAGAGAAGAATCTACAGTTTTATAATGGCGGAAAATAGCCGCACCAACCGTATAAGTTAAAAAAAAATTCTTACCTTAATTTTGTCGAAAAGGTTAAAAATGACATTGTTTGGAAAGTGACGGAATGATTCCCTTATAGACATATTTTAAAAATTCAACAAGGGAATAAATGGCATTAACCCATAGTCTATAAAATAGTAAGAATTATTTGAAATACATTTTTATGAAACATTGATGTGGATGATAAAGAAGTCCTTGTAGATAATTACGAATAAACAATCTTGGATAATGAAGAGATTGTGAAATAAAACCTTACCTTGTACATTTCCTTGGATGAGGGTAGGTTAAGATCCTTTATAATGGTGAAATAATGGTTATTAAATTATAAAATAATTATATACATTAATATTATATCATATATGATCTTTTAACATTGATTTGTTAATAATATCTTAGTATTATCATCATTTCGGGTATTTACTTACTTGTTTTATTCTATATATTTTATTACAAAATCCATGTTTATTATGGGAAGGTTGTATCCTATTCATATACATAATGATATATAGTCCTTAAACATTATTTTTAATCATCAAATTAGAATTATAATTTCATGGATACGATGGGGAATGATTCTCATCGCGTTTGTGGAGACTGTAGTCCGTACGTACGCACGAGCGACAATATCATTGTTTTGATATTAAAATAATATATAATTAGATATTATATCATATATAGAGAATAATTATCATGTTATATTTATTATTTATATCAATTACATACCATTATCATACCTATCCAAATAATAATGTTTTTGAATAACAATTACACCACGACATGGAGACGGTAATCTGTACGTACCCACGTATGGTGACATGTCATTCCAAGGATATATAGAATACTAAATATGGTTGTACCATATTTATAATAAAATCACAGTATATAGAAGATGTTGGAGTTATTATTTTAGAAAGTAAATAATAAAGAGAGAAGATGTTGAAGAAGAGAGGAACTTGAAAAGGGTGGTGAAAACATTACATCTTCTTAGGGTTCTTCCTTCTGATTTGAACAAAAGGGCTCTGTAGGTTAAATTTGTGATCAAAAAAAGGCATCTAGGTTTAATTTAGGGAAGTTTAGAGAGTATTGGGGAAATGGTTGCCCAATCCAAAAGGCTTTGAAGGTGTGAAAAATTGGTTAGAAGTTGTGTTGTTTTATAAGGGGGAGGAGGGGCTCTTTTGCAAAAACATAAAGTATTAATTTATAATAAATTAATATTCGGTTTCTAAGGGATAAAAAGAAAATTATTCAAATTATATGGTGGGTATGGTTCTTAATACATTAAAATAATACATTTTAGATAGGTTTGGGTCATTATATTTACCTTATCTTTTAGTTTTACCTCTTAGAAAATTAGATTGACATTTACCATGTCACTTTGTATTTTTATATTATATAGTTAATAAACTTACTATATATATCCAAGAGACCCCATGTGATCAATTAATGACACAAATATCATTATATAAGTCCTTGGGCTGAAACATATATTTTTAGTAATAGACTATCAATTAATAATATAATACTTGTCATAAAAACTCATTTATGTCTATTTTGATGAAATTTAATAATTGATTTTTCTAAAGTCTTAACATATTTATTAATTCGACAAAAATTCATTTAAGAAATCCTAACATGTTATACTAAACAATAAAATCGTATATGGCATCAAAACTTTCAAATTATATTTATTTTAACTTTTATAATACCAATTATTTGATTCTTCAATTAATAAATAAAAATACTGCCTCATTATTATCTCATAAAAAAATTTAATTATTAAATGTATAAAAATTATAAATAAAATAATATTATTTAGGAAATCTTTTTATCTTTCTAATGAATATTTATAGTCGAAAATTTAACATATATAACCCTATGTAAAAGATGTTTTTCAAAAAGATATATGCTTTTTTCATTTTTGTATTTACTTTAATTTAATTAATATAAAGTTTCCTTATAACCTACAAGTGGCTCCACCGGGTCCCAAAATCCACCCAAATATTCCCATGGTCGGTCATGTATCAACCAATATGGTTAGGACACGTTTTAGGGTAATTTATTATTATTAAAATATTATTTTTTACCCTTATTTACTGGATTTACCCTTTAACCATGGTAAATAAAATATTTTCCGAAGTAATTATTCAAAATGTCTAAAAATAAAAGTTATATATTTACACAATTTGGACATCATGATTACAAATATGGAATCTAATTTTTCAAATTCAAAACGCAGAAGTGGCAGAAATTATTTTAAAATTAATTCCCGATGTCAAAACACAATACGTGTTTTTAAGAAATAATAACTATCAAAAGATTGACACTTGTTTATGTACGGTTTAATTGTAAAATTATTTCCAATTACCAACATTGTATTAAATGGTAAAAATATATTCTAAATATACTTTAAAACCACTAAAATTCATAATTTATCACTTTTAATTATTTTGATTAAAAAAGTTGTTTTTAATTAATATTTAGTAATTTTAACTATTCATCAAAATATGTAAGTTATCCGAAAAGAACCAAAATTTCACCCTAGGCTAATTTAGATATTCCAAATCCAAAAATGAAGTCCATTTTGAGAGATAAAATTTATAAAATTTCAAAAAGTGGGTATTACTATTCATAACCGCTAGTTTGACTGGTCACGGTGGGTATGAAGCTCAAAATTGTGTACAATGCAAGCTACTGCATTCTTCAAAGGAAAATGTATCATGGAAGCTTGGGGTGTTACATTCTCCCCTCCATAAAATAATATCATCCTCGAAATTTCTAGAATATTATTGCTTAAAAATACGCGGGTGGTTCTTCATGATAAGTTCCTCGGGTTCCCATGTTGCCACTTCCATCTTATGGTTTCTCCATAAAACTTTTACCAGACAAGTCGTCCGGTTTCTCAGTACGTGTTCTATGGTATCAAGAATCCTGATGGGATCGTCTCAATATTACAAAATAGGTTCTAGATCTAATTCCTCATAGGTGAGTAAATGTGTTGAGTCAGGCATGTATTTTCTCAACAGTGATATGTAGAACACATCTTGAACTTTGGAGAGATTTGGCGGCATTGCTAAATGGTATGCTACATCCCAAATTCGTTCTATAATATCAGAAGGTCCAATGTACCTGGGACTCAATTTACATTTCATACCGAAATGTATAACTCCATTCTATGGAGATACCTCCATGAAAACATGATCTTTGACCTGAAATTCCAAATTCTTCCTTCGGTTATCGGCATATCTCTTCTGCCTACATTGAGCAGCTTTGAGGTGGTTTTGGAATACCTTTATCTTTTCCCTCGTTTCCTCCACCAGTTTTGGGCCTACATGTTTTCTCTCACTATCGTCATCCAGAATGGTTGGTGTGCAACATCTCTTTCCATATGATGTTTCATATGGTTCCATCTGAATACGTGAATGGAAGCTATTGTTATGGGAAAATTCCACCGGAGGTAAATATTGATCCCACATACCCTGAAAGTCATGTGATCATGATCTCAACATATCTTCCAAGATTTGAATAGTCTGTTCTGATTTTTCATCATTTTGAGGGTGGTAGGTAGTGCTCATACGAAGTTCAGTATCGAAGGCCTTCTAAAGACTCTTCCAGAATCTTGAAGTAAAACGGGGATCACGATCCAAAAAAATCGATAGGGGTACTCCATGAAGTCTCACAACTTCATTAATATATAGCATTTCTAAACATTCAAGTGGTAAATATTCCCTTATTGCCAGAAAATGTGTTGGCTTGGTAAGATGATCTACAATGACCCATATTGAATCGTTCCTTCTAGGAGTCTTCGGTAGTCCCATGAAAATGTCCATAGTGATATTTTTCCATTTCCACTTCGGTATGGGAAGGGGTTGCATGATTCCTCCAGGATGTTTCCTTCCAACATTCACTTGTTGAAAAACCATACATTTTGACAAAATATTAGCAATTTCCTCTTCATGTTGTCCCACCAAAAATTTTCCTTCAAATCGCTATACATTTTGGTGCTCCTAGGGTGTATAGAGAAATTCGAACTATGTGAATCATCAAAAAATTTCCTTTTTAGATCAATTTTATCGGGAACACAAAGTCTCTTCCCTAATTTCAAAATTCCATCTTCATATACAAAGTCACTCAATATCCCATAATTCACAGCTTTAATATTCTTTTGAAATTCTTCATCATCGGTCTGAGAACTCTTTATCCTTTCTAGTAAATATGGTTTAGCGACCATTTGAAAAAGTATCGATGTTTCACCTTCCATGGTAATTCCTATATCCATATTCACTAGATCCATGAAAATATGATCCCATTCAATTCTCATCACATTCAAAACTCCTTGATCGTTTCTACTCAAAGCATCTGCCACCTTATTTTTCTTCCCTGGGTGGTAGTGTATCCTGTAATCAGAATCCTTGAGTAGTTCAACCCATCTCCTTTGCCTCATGTTGAGTTATTTCTGTGAGAAAATATACTTCAAAATCTTTTTATTGGGATATATCTCACATTTTTTACCATAGAGATAATGTCTCAATATCTTCAATGAAAATATAATAGTATCTAACTCAAGATCATGAGTGGGATATTTTTGCTCGTGAATTTTCATCTGTCGTGATGCATAGACAATAACTCTATCATTCTGCATAAGGACACAACCAAGACCTTTCTTCAATGCCTCACTATAAATAACGATCCCATCATTCCCCGATGGTAGAGTCAATATAGGATCATTGACTAATCTGCTCATCAGTTATACCCAAAATTATTCACACTATCCAAACATATTTACCCTCATTACGTGTGAGCCCGTTAATGGGTTAGCCAACTAGGAAAAATTATGGACAAAATGTCAATAATAACCTGCTAAACCAATAAAACTACGTACCTCAGTTATACTCATTGGTGCTGGCCATTTTTGGATTGCTCTTTTCTTAGAAGGATAAACAGCGATTCTATCCTTAGAGATAATATGGCCAAGAAAATAAATCTCCTGATGCCAGAATTCACACTTGATTAACTTCCCATGTAATTCATATCTTCTCAGAGACATCAATATAATGTGCAAGTGGTTTTCATGATCATTGTATCTTTTGTATTATACAAAGATATCATCAATAAATAACACTACAATTTCATCATGATATTCCTTGAAAACTCTGTTCATTAGATCCATGAAAACACATGGTGGATTAGTCATCCCAAAAGACATTACTGTAAACTCGTAATGCTCGTACCTAGTTCGAATTGCAATCTTCAGAATGTATTCCTTCTTCTCACACAACTGATAGTATCCAGATCGAATGTTAATATTTGAAAGTGATGAGATCCATGCAGTTGGTCAAATAAATCATCAATACGAGTTAGGGGATACTTTTTCATTATTGTTATAGCATTGATCTCCCTGTAGTTGATACATAACCTCATTGATCGATCCGTATTTTTAACAAAAAGAACAAGGGTACCCTGTGGAGAAACACTATGGAGAATAAATCCCTTATTACTCATTTCCTCTAGTTGTTTATTTAGTTCAACTAATTCCATAGTGTACATTTTATAAGGGGTCTTCGATATAGTCCTTGATCCAAGAATTAAATCAATGGAAAACTCAACTTCTCGTTCTGGAGGATGTCCAGGTAAATCTTCCGGAAACACATCTACATATTCTTTCACAATAGGTACATCCTCTATTTGAACACTCCTTCCCTCACCCACAATCATTTCATTCTCTTCCTCCCGAACAATTAAATTTAGTTGATCTATTGGGGGTGGATCTGGATAAGAATTTGGTGGTGACGATTCTGCTCTAAAGATAGGGTGTTCCATATCATCATCATCAAGAATTGTAACCTCATTCTTCTTACAATAAATATTCACATCATTGTCCAAATGGTAGTCCATAGCGAGGATTATATCAGACTCAATCATAGGTTTGACGATGAGATCGGCAGATAAAAGAAAATTTATATGCTCTAATGGGGACTGATTCACAAAACATTGTTGCAATGATACTTCTCTTATGAGTTTTAACTGAAAACTCCCTTGTTAATTCAAATTCAAAAAATCTAATTTTCTTAGCAAACTGGGAGGATATGAAACAATGAGATGATCCAGAATCAAATAAATCATTTTCTAAACTTGAGGAAATTGTTAAATTACCTACCTACCATGCCTTTTGGATATTCTACATCAGATAATTTTGTCCTTGATCCCTTGGTCTTTTCGGAGGTATGTTCACCTTACACTTAGGACATTCATTTTCATAATGTACCATCTCTCTACAATTATAGCATTCCATGTGGACATCAACTCTCTTTCCATTACAATCATGAGCTTGGTGGCCTCTTTCACCACACCATTAACAGACTCTCATTCCCTTCAAGCAAGTACCACAGCATTTGATCCCACATTTACTGCAGGATGGATAATTTTTTTCCCTTCTTCCCATTATTTCCATTTCCAGATTGGTCAGCAGATCTCTTCTTCTCTTGACTTGCCTTAAAGTCGTAACACTTAGAGAATTCTGTTTCTGTCTTGATAGCACATGAGACAATATCTACGTAAAATGATAAATATTTTGATATTAATGATTGATGAAAAAATGGTTTTAAACCATCCAATAAATGATCAATCTTACTTATTGTGTTATGTATATAATTTGCTGCATGCCACTCTAACCTTGTAAATTTAGCCTCATTCAGTGTGACAACCTCATCCTCCTTTTTCCTTAGACTCAGAAATTGCCTTTCCATATCTGCTCGATGGTCAGGAAGAAAGTATTTTTCTACGATAATTTCTTTGAACTCCCTCCATTCCATATTTGATACTTCATCATCTTTCCTCTTGTTGTGTATCAATTACCACCATTGATCAGCATCTCTAGTTAGGCGATAAACTGCCATGATAACTTTTTCCCTTTCTCTACTCCCCAAACACTAAAATATTTTCTCTAGGGATCTTATCCATTTCTTAACTACTAATGGATTTGTACACCCATTGAATTTTTGTGGTTTCTGCCTCATGAAGCGATCTAACATTGATCCCCCATGCTGCGGATCAGGGTGCTCTTTACGGGTAAGGTTATTATTCATAACCCGAGTGAGTTGTCCCAATATGGTGATTAGATGATCAGCACCAGTTACATCACCATCTCCAATATAATTTTCTTGTGCACGAGGGAAATCCCTACATGGAGTGTGTGCATTGATACAGTTTCCATTCCTTCCACTAGGTGCCATTTCTAAACAATGGCATATAGTAGATCAGTTTGTGAATCAAAATACATAATACCATACTTGTAAAACACTAAACATAAATTGAACTATTTATGGGTATAATCCATAATCATTAAAAAAAATTCTTTGAGGAATTATTTACTCCTCAACCCTTTATAATGGATTTTATTGAATATGAGAATTATCCTAAGCATATCCCCCAGAAATGTCATAACCAAGAGTGCAGAAAAGCCCATTTTCATGCACCATTTCCCATTCGAGTCTAGCTCAATACAATGTTTTCGGGTTTTCCCCTAGGTACATCTGTGCCAGATCCGCCTCTACCTGCTCATATCTATACAGGGATGTATTGCTCAGAAAACTCACAAAATCTCTACAATACCAAAATTCTCGAATGTTCTTCTATACTAATCTGCAAAGTCTCTCTTATGGCAATGTGCTCTAATCAGAGTTTATCTAAATATAGTTTCCATGGTTTCTTCTAAACTTTCACTGATACCAACTGTAACGCCCCGACCCCAGTTACCCAGAGTCGGTGCATTATTACATAACATTGTCATGACCACAAAAGATCATATCTCAAAAGACCAATTAGTTTAGTATCCTTGGAAATACTAGATACATTCATAAAGTTTACATTACATCATAAAATGAAAACTTCAACAACATAGTCTCCATGATCCACACTCATATCCCCTCAAACAATCCATGTAGGTCATTCATAAAATATTTCTTTACATCCTGGAAAAAATAAAACATAGAAAGAAGTGATCTTAGATACCTAGTAAGGATAACAATATAGCGGAAACATTCATAAATAAGAATAGGCATTTAAGTCAATGTATAACTAAAACAAAAGCCATTTTAAACTTGAACTTCAGCATAATTTGGCATAAATAAAATAAAATAATGCCATATACTTATTCACATGGATATTGAACTAATTGAATAATCACATGCAATATCAATAAACACTTTCATAATGATATAATGCATAATTCCAGACTATCATAACCACGTAGACAAGGCCTCGTTCCAGGACTACAAATACGATTGTGTCAAAGCCTCATTTCAAGACACTAGTTTTTTGTCATGAGACCTACTGATGCATCGAGCAGAAATAGAGGACATCACCTGTCACTTATTAAGTCCAATACATTCCTCATATGACTTGTTTAAACATAACATAAAAATTCATATTAAAAATAGAATACGAAATGTAAATAATTCCTCCACAAACCATGAATGGTATAAAAATACCTCATCCATAGACATTCATATAAAAAATCCTTCAATACAATATGGATGTTTTGTATCCTAATACATCAACTTCAAATAATCATAAAATCTATCAAAGGATTTTTACATAGATGAAATCAAAACTGTTTGAGAGAAATACCTCTTTTTTTGAAATCATTTAAAAGTAACATAATTATAAAATAAAACTTTTACTCTAAAAATATTCTTATAATCTTGTAAGGTATGATTCAATGATTTTATAACGACAAAAAATAGCCACACCCACCATATAAGTTAAAAAAATATTCTTACCTTAATTTTGTCAAAAAGGTTAAAAAAGACCTTGTTTGGAAAGAGACAGAAATATTACTTTATAATCATCTTATAAAAAGTCAACAAGGGTATAAATGACATTAACACATAGGCTATAAAATAGTAAGAATGTTTTGAAATAAATTTTTTAGAAACATGTATGTGGATGATAAAGAGGTCCCAGTATATAATTATGTATAAACAACCTCTGATAATGAAGAGATTGTGAAATAAACCCTTACCTTGTACTTTTCCAAGGCAGAGGGTAGGGTAAGCTCCTGTATAGTGTTGAAATAATTTTTATTAAATTATAAAAAACCATATACATTAATATGATATCATATAAGATCTTTTAACATCCATTTGTTAATAATATATTAGTATTATCATCGTTTTGGGTGTTAACTTACTCAATTTCTTCTATATATTTTGTTACATAAGTCATGTTTTTATGGATAGTTTGTATCTTATTCATATCCAGAATGATATTAAGTCCTTAAACATTATTTTTAATCATCAAATTAGAATTATAATTTCATTGATACGATGGGGAATGAATCTCATCATGTTCGTGGAGACGGTAGTCTGTATGTATGCATGAGCGACAATATCATTCGTTTTATATTAAAATAAAATATAATTACCTGGTATTTCATATATACATAATTATTATCATGTTATATTTATTATTTACATCAATTACATACCATTATCATACCCATCCAAATAATAATGTTTTTGAATAACAGTTACACCACGACGTGGAGACGGTAAGTCGTACATACGCACATATGGTGACATGTCATTAAACGGATGGATAGAATACTGAATATGGTTGTACCATATTTATAATAACATCACAGTATATAGAAGATACTAGAGTTGTTATTTTAGAATGTAAATAACAAAGAAAGAAGAAGTTGAAGAAGAAAGGAACTTGAAAAAGGATGGTGAAAACATTACATCTTCTTTGGGTTCTTCCATCTTATTTGATCAAAAGGGCTCCGTAGGTAGGCATTCTAATCAAACTAAGGCCTCTAGGATGAATTTAGGGAAGTTTAGAGAGTATTTTGGTAAGTTTTGGCCGACCAAAAATGCTTTGAAGGTGTGAATAATTATTTAGATGTTGTGTACTTTTATAAGGGGGAGGAGGGGCTCTTTAGAATAAACATAAAGTATGAATTTATAATAAATTCATATTTGGTTTATAATGGCTCCAAAGTAGAATATTAAAATTCTAAGGAGGGGACGGGTCTTAATCCATTCAAACAATAGATTTTAGACAGGTTTGGGTCATTATATTAATCTTATCTTTTAGTTTTAACTCTTAGTAAATAAGATTGACATTTACAGGTCACTTTGTATTTTAATATTATATAGTTAATAAACATACTATAAACATCCAAGAGACCCCAAGTGGTCTATTAATGATACAACTATCATGATATAAGTCCTTTGGCCAAACCATAGATTTTTATGAATAGATTATCAATTATTAATATAATACTTCTTTTAAAAACTCATTTATGTCAATTTTGACGATATTTAATAATTGATTTTTTGTTAAAGTCTTAAAATATTTATTAATTCGAAACAAATTCATTTAAGAAATTATAACATGTAATATTATCCAATAAAATTAGTTGATGGAATCAAAACATTCAAATTATATTTATTTTAAATTTTATAATACCAATTATTTGATTCATTCATTAATAAAGAAAATACGGCATCATTATTGTGTCATAAATAAATTTCATTATTAAATTTATAAATATTATAAATAAAATACCATTATGTAGGAAATAGTTTTATGTTTCTAATTAATATTTATAGTCGAAAATATAACATATATAACCCTATGTAAAAAAAAATTTCTAAAAGATATATGCTTATGTCATTTTTGTATTTACTTTAACATAATTAATATAAACTGTCATTATCACCTACCAGTGGCTCCATGGGGTACCAAAATTGATCCAAAGATGCCTACGGTCGGACATGTATCAACCAATAAGGTTAGAACACGTTTTAGGGTAATTTATTATTATTATAATATTATTATTTTACCCTTATATATCGGATTTACCCTTAAACCATGGTAAATAAAAAATTTACCGAAATAATTATTCAAAATGTCTAAAAGTAAAAGTTACCTATTTCACAATTTGGAAATCCTTATTAAAAATATGGAATCCATTTTTCAAATTCAAAACTCATAAGTGGAATAAATTAATTTAAAATTAATTCCCGCAGTCAAAACAACAAGCGTGTTTTTAATAAATAATAACTATCAAAAGATTGACAACTGTTTATGTCCAGTTTAATTGTGAAATTATGTCCATTGACCAAAATTGTATTAAATGGTAAAAATATATTCTAAATATTCTTTAAAACCACTCAAATTCATAATTTATCACTATTAATTATTTTGATTAAAAATGTTGTTTTTAATTAAAATTTAGTAATTTTCACTATTCATCAAAATATAAAAGTTATCCGAAAAGTACCAAAATTTCACCCTAGGGTAATTTTGATATTAAAATTCCAAAAATGAAGTCCATTTTTAGAGATAAAAATAATAAATTTTCAAAAATTGGGTATTACTATTCATAACGACTAGTTTGATTGGTCACGGTGTGTTAGAATTTCGAAATTGTGAACAATGCCAGCTATTGCATTATTCAAAGGGAAACATACCGTGAATGCTTGGGGTGTTACAATACGTTTTCTATGGCATGGATCCTATCAAAGTAACATAAGAGATATATCCTAAAAGGGACTCCCTTGGTCACCATAAAGAAAAGGACTCCCTTATGGGATCTTAAGAATCATGTGGTCTCATGGCCTCGTAGGATAGATGGGCACATATCAAAAGGGGTATGTCCTCAAAATCAAAGGTTATAAGAGATTGCTCAAAACACATCTCAAATCAATGGTTTCAATTATGTTTGTCTGAAAACCAAACTTATCATCCACACCAAGTCTCACTCTCAGGTGAAAACCATACCCAATAACCAAAATAAGTACCATTCCAGTTCTATAGAAACCCCAAAACACTATTTATATGACCTCTAGATTTAATAAGGATTACACCATTACGATATACACAGAACAAAACTCGTAATGGACTAATCACTTGCCCGAAACGGTCAACCAGTGTAAACGGTATTATTCATCATAAATATCATGATTGGGGCGTACACCTAATTTCTATTTAAGCACCTAAAATCAGTCTCTAAACATCCACCTTTAATTCAGTGACACAACCCCACTAACGGTATGTGAATTGGACATCAGACATAGAAGATACGTCTGATTCAATAATAGCCAATCCATAATAATTAAAATATTATTGTTATTATTATTGACTATTTTGTTCTGCCGAGCAACATTCCAAAAAAAACATGTTCTGCACCTAGATTCAATTTGTACACCTCAATGAAAGGGTAATGTGGCCATAGGTGGTACATGAAACGGACCCCTGGATTTCAACTTACAAGGGTTTAAAGAACCCCCAGACAAAAAAGTGGTTTGAAAAAGTACATGGAATGTACTCTAGAGTTCATAGGGTCAATCCAAGTAAAAGTACAAAAGAATGTATGTTAATTTACACTACTTGTAGTATTCAAAAAATATTATACCATGTGATTTTTCAATCGGAAAATTTCGCATGTGCCACTACAGGATGTGTAGTCCCAGTACACTGCGTGTCCTATTCAAAGAACCACTATTTAGTGTTCTTTTTCACATGGCTGGACCCATGGCCCAACACCACATGGATGTACATATAGAACACGACATGTACTTAAGAAAAATTCTTCTTTCCTGAACAGGAAGAACACATGTCGTGTAACCTGGGTTTTCAGACGGGAAAACCCTTGGATCAACCGAAACAACTGTTTTTACCTTCGAAACAACAGATTGAGCCTTAAGATGACAAAATCTAAAAAATATTAGGATTTAAGAAAATAAAATAACGTATTTAAAGGGGATCTGTAGTGAAAACATAAATAGACCAACCTGCCAGTGGAAAGTGTTGATGCTTAAGTTGATTTCACCATCCATGGATGTCGCATGACGACTCAGTGTGTTGATAGCAATGAAACAGTACTCCCTAGCCATACATCTCTCTATCTTTCTCAATATCCATATTATGTGATTGGAAAAGAACATGGAGAATCACACTGGAGGTGTGTTCAAGGAGGATGAGGAAAGTAGAAGGAAGGAAAAAAAATTGAAAAGATAAAGTGGCATGGTCCAACCCGATGAAAGACTAATGTTTATGCCTCACCAAGGCTAAAATCCCCATTCCAGAATCATCAGTAGAGATAGAATCTCAAGATTATGTTTCATTTAAATGTTATCACTAAACGAACCTCTATGAATAGTTTATCATTTTGAGTAATAATATTATATATTAAAAATACCTCTAAAATTCGAACAGCTCAGATTTCACAAAACTCAGGTCCCTGGGTAAACACCTTATTTCGGGACCTACATAGGGGTCCAAAAAATTAGATGATGTCATCATCTTGGGATAAATTACATTTTCCCTTTTACATGTATGTGACATAAAAATTCAAAATTCTTCTCAAAACCGTAGTCTGAAAAAACACAGTTCAACACAAAAACTATAAAAAACTCAAATGAAATATCAAAGACCATTGTTCCATGACCTTGTCATAGGACACTATGATCAATGAAATTGGGGATAAAATCCATGATATCGAGATAATTTGTGTCCACAACTAAACCGCGAATTTTTATTAGAACGCCACTCACTGAAATCCACTAATAAATAAGAGAAGAGCCCCCCATAAATGTGGGCCCAATAAAAGAAATTCTTACATATATTTGAATACTATCTAATAGAAATTTGGTAGGAATTAAAAAATAAATTTTATATACCCACACTACAAAAACATATCAACCGTTTTAACACAAATAAAACTCTTAAAAACCCATCACAACATCTCATATATTTTCATATAAAATGAAACTCTTTAATTAAATCCCCAAAATAATTTTTATAGAATATTAGTACTATTTTTATCAAAAAGAAACATTTATTAATGTATCAAATTGAATTAAATATCACACTTATCCTTTCATAATATTATTTTTATTCCAAAAATATATTGTTACAATTATTATTTTTTTCATAAAGATATTTATTTCTAAAATAAAATAAATCATTTTAAATTTAAAAAAAACAATTTTGTCTCATAATTTATTTGAAATATTACTATTAAAATAATAATCTTATTATAAACACCGCAAATTATTTTTAAAAATATCCTCTAAAATACAAAAAAAACTTCTCATACTAAAAAACATTTCCAATGGAGAACAAACCATTAAAAAATACCCCACCTGACAAGACACAATCTTAAATAAAAATTCAATATTATATTATAAATCTATATAAAAATTACCCTTTTTGTAATCAAATTTATGGCAAACACCATTAGAGTGAATTTGATGAGAAAGAGAACCAAAATAAATAATCTATAGCTGAAACAGTTTTGTTCATGGTATTTCCACATGGGCTAGAAAACCATTAACAATCACGAATAACATAATGTAATGGTTTAAAACTAATATAATAATCTCTTTATGGATTTATTATTATTAACCATGATACTTTTATTTCTACACCCATATAACATTGAGATAAAAATGGGACCACTAAAATCATTATTTTTATTAATGGGGATTTAAATATCCTTAAAATTGACCAAAAATTAACACAAAATCAATATAAAAATCTTGAAATCCACAACTAACTCATGTTCTGTTATGATGAGTTGGGATTACAATCCCATCCAAGATTTACAAATTGAGATTTTATGATGATCCCAGTCTCATGTCTAATATGATACACCTGAAATGACATAAAAATATATTCATGAACCAATGATCCCTCTTAAGAACCTATGATCTAATAAAATTTATAGGAAAACACTCCCACTGTTCCATGTGAATATAAATTGACCTAGTCTCCCAATATAACTAAAAAGATATATTGATACCTACTATATGCAATCTAGTTAAATGGTATCAATGAACATCCATGGGTGTTATTTCGTCCAAAACAATGGCAAAAATAATATTCTTACAACAATATGAACAATTAATAAAAAATAATAACATTATTAAATATTAAATATTAACTAAATAAAAATATATAAATATCAAATATTTAAAAGTTTCCAAGATTAAAATAATTAAAACGTGAAAGGCCAATTATCTCCAGATGACTCATCACCACTGACCACAACCCAAGGTGATCCTCTTAGGAAGCCCAAATTAATAAAAATGAAGGTATTCAATCCAAGGACCAGAAGATGACCTATAGAATACTAGAAACACTAAATGGTGTACATACAGTGTAAAAAAACCATTCATAGTAGGATTTCACAATATAAGTTGTGTAGCTCATTTAAAAAGGAAATTAATTTATTTTAGTTTGTAAAATAATATGAATTTATGGATTTATAAAATATTTAATAAACCCAGTAATGAGAAATTGTTGTTATGAAATACAATGTATTTATTTTATGATAGTGATAGGTGAAGACATTATTACATCATAACCACATCTTATTAATTTTAAATATATGAAAACCATTATTTTGAAAGAAATTTTATAAAACTTGACATTTGTTAAAAATAATCATTTTCATTTTAAGAAACATTTTTCTAAAAATCATTTCAAAAAACCATTATGAAACCATATCAAAATGCATAATCATAAAAAAAATTTGGGGCCTCTAGATTATAAAAAAATCATGTATAATAATTATACACCTAGCCATTCCAGGGGCACTCTCCATCTAGTAATATCGAACACTAGATGTTACAAAAGTAGTGTAATTCTAACTATTGTGGTATAAATTTATTCTTCTCACAAATACAACTAGAATCACATGAAAAATTGAGGTTGGGAAATAAAATTATCAGTTCAATAAATAATAATTATTGAAAATTATCTCACCCTTTCCTAGAAATCCGTCAAGGAAAATTTCCTCTTTCTAACCATCCACAATCACCAAATACATCCAGAACCACCCATGAAAGGAAATAAGAACCATGGTAACAACGAGTGTACCACCCTCCCAGATGTCTGAAATACAATTATAATTTAAAATTAGTATATCTGGAATGAAATTTTTGGGATTAAAATTATTTAAATAATATTCTAATTACCGTTAATGAAAAATTTCAAAAATAATTTCATTAAAAACCACCCATGAAATGAATGTTAGAATAAAATTATAATTTTTTAATGATCCCTTAAATCTCAAATCATGAATTATAAATTCATCCCATGCCCCAAATGTTTTCAAAAATTTTAAAAACTATAAATTTTATTAAAAGAAACACTCTATACATTTTATCAATAAATTTACTATAAAGTATCAAATAAAATGTTGAGTAAAACCATTTTTCTAATGAATAAGTCATCATGGAACCATTTTGAAATCAAAATAAAACTACAACATATGACAATAATATTAAAATGAAACATTTAGTATAGTCTTCCAAAAAATTACATGATCAAATAAAACAAAAAAAATCAAGAAACCTACTTTTATAAATCGGTAATCTACTTGGAATGATTTTATAAGTTTCACATTTTGTAATGTGTTCTTAAAAACTGAAGGTAGTAGGCCCCTCGTTCGTTAAATGAAAAAATTAAAACATTAGAAACACATACAACCCATAATATTGAAGTATTTTATAAGGATTTCAAATATATAATAAATTAAAAAAAATTCATAATTCTGTATATAAAGTAAGAAGATATGTGTTTATGGTAAGAGATTCACCCAAAATCAAATCATGGGAGCTAAAAATGGGGAAGGTAGAGAGGTGGAGATATCTCAAATGCACCCAAAACAATTCAAATTATGGAGGAAGAGTGAATTAACTGGAAACCCCTTAAATTTATCCAATGGATATTTTGAAAATAAAAAAAAATTATAATTATGATTGATTAGCATGTTCGGGCCACTTGAATTTGCACACTCTGTGAAATGTACTAGAGAATCACCACATATCTACACTATTATGATAAAAGGATAGTAAATATTTCTTCAATAATCTGGAAACCCACTACCAAAACAACAATAATTTCATTCTATTTTTACATGGTCAATCAAAAACATGCAAAACCTATGTGCTAACACCCATGACCAAAAATACTCACATGATTTATTCAGGAAAAGCATGGTTTTTTCCAAATTTTGATCATCCCATGGAGTCCCAAACCTAAAAATATAAAATAATCTAAATTTTTTCATTTTATTAGGACTCTAAATTGATTATAGTTTTCCATGATCCAAAATCATGTATCATATATTAAAACCATAAAAATAAGAATTTAATATTGTAACAACCAAAAAAATATAAGTCAATCTAATGTTGTATTAATAAATATAACAACATAACAATTATATTCACATTTTAAATGGTGTTTTATGTTTTATTTTACATTATGAACCCATGGTTACTAAATTATAACGATTTGAGCTAAATGAAAAAGAACATTGAAATAGTAATAACTTATAAGACACTTGTTTCTTGTACCATCACATTGAACCTTGAAAATGATTCCACATAGTTATATTTAAAAAATGGATTACAATTGTCAGAGTGAAAGTATCCATAGATAACTGACACCTATGTTAGGTTCCATATCCTAATAACTAAACTCAATAACCCATTACCCATTTTCCATAAATTTCCCTAGATAGACCTTACTAGACATAAAAATCCAATCTTATTTCTTAAAATGGTGATACTTTGTTACCACTATTTTAGGACCTAATCAACTAGGACTCCTCTATGCTGATTATATTTTATATCTTCCACCCCAAACCCACCAATCGTAGGTATAGTAGTTACCATCAAAAATGAATATACCAAACAAGGTATATCATTTCCTAATAAAAATAAACATATCAATATATCATTAAAATCAAATATGACATTAAATTGAAAGATATAATAAAATTTTTATTTTTTGTGCAGTAAAGTATGAAAATCATCCAAAACTATATCAAACATCACACATGAAAATATACGTAAATATAATATCCAAATATATAAATATAAGGAAAAACTGTGAACTACTGAAATGACAGACTCCATGCCACACCATATCATAACACACAAAATCCAACATCATCCACCATTGTTGTGGACCACTATGCATATGCTCACGAAATCGATGTTTACTTGTACAACCTCCTAAATATACAATATAATCATATAAATAAATCATATTGGTATAATATAATTCTTAGTGGTGATTATAAAAATATCTATCATGAACCCCAAAATATAATATAAATTAGGGATGAAAAATATCAATAATAAATCCAAAAATGAGGGAGAAACAATATAATCAAATAAAAACTAGATTTTTATTGTGGATATGGAATGGAATGGTGTAGAATGGCCCAGATCATCATAGCTAATCTCCACCAATTTCATGCCTCTATTCAAAATGTAGACACCAAAAAAATCATATGACTAAAAACTCCAAAAATACTAAGATTTTCTAGTAAATTTGAGGGCATTCTAAAATATTAGTGGGGGTATCGTACATAACGGAGATGGTTATTTTAGTTGATTTTGTCCCAACCCATATGAAGGATATAAACCCTGACATTAGAAATGTGTACTGGTAGTGGGGGTTTTCTACTACATGGATGGAGGACCCATTCCACAGTAAATATGTGGTTTACAAAATCCATTATACTTATATGGTAATAGTTCCTTGTAATGATTAAGGTGGTACCCACCCTATGGACGAAGTTTTAAAAGTAGATGACTCACAATTTAGATCTATCAGTGGACAAAAATTACCTATAGTAATGGAGGACCCACTTCATAGTTTTTGAATGTAACCATGTGGGTTGCATAACTTGTACCTACACCAAATGTCTCACTCACACAACATCTTTATATATATGATGTTAATAAACTAAATCATATAAGAAAAAAATTACAAATTATCTTCAATGATAACTGGGACTTCATCAAAAACTCATATGTGAAAAAAGATCTTTGAATGAACTATTTATTTTCCTAATGCTAAATCCTAAGTGGAAAAATGAAAAGACCACTCAAAATAACAATTTATATAGATTTTAAAGTCATAAAGTATTTGGGTGTCTCAAGAAATATCTCAGTGTGTACAATCTATATCATATTATATGGGGTCAACATATACATTGTGCTCCAAAATATGGTATGTTGTTTGGAATTATCAAATTTATTTTTCTTGTTTAATCATGTAACAAATCAATGTTTCTAATAAACATGATGTATCCCCTGTCCCACATGATGTGTATGGCTTGGTGGAAAGAGAATAATGAACTACAGTAGGGATTGGGTCATGATATCAATAGAAACATGTTGTATTTTGAGAAACCACACATTTCTTGAAATCTAACTCTAATGTATAATCCATAATCACGAGCGATCTGAAACAAGGTGTGTTCCCAAAAGATACACAACATTTGATATTTAATCACTTATAAAATTATATCTATTGGCTTAGTCATGACATGGAATGTGATTGAAGAGTACAAATTATGTGATCATGTTTTCATCTCAAAGAAGAATGTGTTCCATATCCTCTATTCAATGCCCGATAGAACCATTCATCACGTTTTCTCCCATACTAGGGATATCACCCCCCTTTGTTGAACCCATTCCTATGTGGAGGACTAGGGGTCCCTCGTTTTATTCTCTCTACCATGACACCATCCCATTGATTCCTCATTCCCCACAACATCACATAATTCAATAACATCTTCAGACATCATTAACCATCCTACCATTATAAGATACTATAGGTAATCATATTTCTGTCATGATTGTCAATTTAAATTTTTTCAACTGTGAAAGGAAAACAATGATAGGGGAATATTTATGTACTGTAATTTTTTTTCATCCCCCACTCATTGATTATGATATAGATATTCCATGGAAATCATATAATATAAAATTAGATTAAAAATAATATCAATGAAATAAGTGTATGATTATTTATTCAATTATATAATCTAAGATATAACTAAAATTTTATAAATAAAAGATCCATGAAATTGTAAATAAATTCATCCAGGATAAGAAAAACTCATTATATCATTAATCTTTTTATCATGATTGGAAAAAAAGTATGGAATACTCTATGAATAGTAATGTTTAATATCCTCTTGGGTTTTATTCTTCTATTTTTAATATGGATAATCTACCAATTATTGATATATGATATCTATTAAAAAGATCATAATTTTTCTATCTAGTTATTAAAATTTAAAACCCAAAAATCTAATTTGGGGGCCCCAAACCCATATAAAATTATAAATATGTTTTTTAAAACCCCCTATTCCTGAGACAAAATAATTAATAATAAATCACTTTTAGGGATCTTGTAATAAGATATTAATTACTCAATATATATATATATATGTTTTAATTAATATATTTTTAATTTAACATAATTAGTAAGCACATATAACATAAAGATAAACATACCATCTAGGTCACCATAAAATAAATAATAATTATTAATAGTTCAAAATCCTATAATAAAATAAATAGGTTTATAAATTAGATGAACATGTGATAATTATTCTAAAAACAAGATGAAATGTATATATTCATTTATAAATATGTACCATGTTGTCGAAGATAAGAATGATATCCAATATTTTATATTGATGTTACTGTTTTTATCACCATTTGAGATTTCAAGGAGGAAAAGAAACACTATATTGATGATGATTCTAGACATAATTGTACGTGATCATGTGATAATCTTTGAGTATTATACATAAAGGTGGGCATAAATATAATTTATTATGAAATTTTACTATAAATTTAGTAAAACCTATTCATAATTTTTCAAAAAAAAATCATCGAAGGTAACCTTTGTTGTTTTGAGGATATAACAGGAGTTATTTTAGAAAAATTGTTCATTGTGCAGGTAAAGTGACACCATATAAATAAGAATATTTATATTTTAACAAGATTAGGTCAATAAATGATATTATATATATTTTGTGATTCATATTATTCAGTGATAGAAGTGATATGATAATTTGATGTGTTTTAAGATTAATCAACTATATATTTATTATAGGACATGAAAATATTTATATAATAATTTTTATTGTGAGATTGTTTTATTACATATTTATTATTCAAGATTTGAAATTTATTTTATGTATGAAATTATTTACATAATTAACTACATGTATGACACTATTTTTATATTAAGGGTTACTTCATATTAAGATTCATGTTTCACCTCATAGTCGTAATTGTGTAACTTGAAATTTAATGATACTCATCTATATTTTAGTGTTGTCCACATCTCAATATTAAGTGAGAAGAAAAAGTAAAATGGTAATATTTTTATGAATGTGTATAGTAGTATTACATATAAGAGTTTATAATAAATTGTGTAAACCTAAAGGCATTTTTATTTTGGGGGGGGGGGATAAACCATGATCTATGATTTGATATTTTCTTTAGGGTTATTGTTTGATTCTATATAGTGTGAGGTTGGTAAGGTGAACTAACCCTAATTTTTATCCATTTAATTGAATGATTTTATGGAAAATTTTATTAATTTTAGATCAAAAATTTTATTGTTGAATAGTCACACATCCTAGGAAAGAGTGAGTTTTATGTGGAAATTGACTTATATTTCATATGAGGGAATCCTGAAAAGGGAGTGTATTTTAGTAATCCTCATTTATAGTTACATTATACTCTAGGAGATATGATAAATTTTGAAGTGAACATATGTGTAACACCCCACGAATCCATGGTACGCTTCTCATCCAATAATGAAATAGCTTGCATTGTATGCAAGTTCGAGATTCTAACACACCGCGACCAATCAAAGTAGCCATTATGAATAGTAATAACCACTTTTCGTATTATATAAATTTTATATTTCAAAATGGAATTCATTTTTGGATTCAGAATATTGAAACTAGCATAAGTTGAATTTTTTGTTTTTTTTCTTAGAACATCCAATTTTCGATGAATAGTGAAAAATACATAAAAATAACTTTTTTAATAAAAATAATTTATAGTGATAAATTATACTATTTAGTGGTTTTAAAGTATAATTAGAATATAATTTTACCATTTTTTCCGATGGTGGTCATTAGAATTAATTTCACTTTGAAATTGGACATAAACAATTGACAATCTTTTGATTGATATTGTTTCCTAAAAACATGCTATTTGTTTTTAGAACGGGAATTAAAAATAAAATTAATTAATGCAACTTATATGTTTTGAATTTTTAAAATTGAAAATATTTTTGAATTTGGAATATCAATTATATCTTAGGGTGATTTTTTGGAATTATTATGAAAAACTACAATTTTTTATGTATATTGAAACCAATAAGCGGTAGTTAAAAAACTGATTTTTCGTTTAAATGTAAATTTACCTCTTCTATGAATTGAATTTCAAAAATCCGACATACATGTTTGTCATTATTATGTAAAATTTGGTTCAATGGGATGAAAATAATTTTTTGTGAATAGTAACTTTTGAGTTTTATTAACAGCGATTAGAGGTAATTAGGGTAATTTAAGGTAAAAATTATATTATACGAATATAAAAATATCTCGAAACATGTCATACACTTATTGGATGAGTCATGGCCGACAAAGATAAAACATGGGACTATTTTTGGGACCCCATGGATCCACTTGTGTAAGATAATGGCATTAATACCTTTTATTTAATGTAAAAATAAAAATGTCACAAACATGTATGGTTTTACTAAAACAATTTTTAGAAGGGGAAATAAAAGTAATCTTATTTAGTATAAATATTATTTGAAAAGATAAACATATTTTATACATCATGGTATTTGTTTTATAATTTTTAGACCTTAAATAAAATAATTTATTAATGACACCATGATGATGCAGTGATTACCTCATTAATGAACGATTTAAATAAAATGAAAAGATAAGGTAAAATATAAGACATAAACATATCTAAAGCATATTGGATGGGTGTATCTAAAACCCTTATCACCTTATCCTATAATTATATCATCGTGGGACCTTTAAAATCCAAAAATCATTTCATAATAAAGTAACATTTCATGACTTTCCAAGACTGCCCCTCCTCTCCTCTTATAGAAGGCCCCATCCTCTACCACCTTATTCACACAATAAAATCTATTTGGCTTGGCCAAACTCTTCCAAAATACTCTCAAAACTTTCCTATATTACTCGTAGAGGCCTCACTTTGGGCAGAAGTCTTCCCAAGTAAGCCATTGGATCAAATCAAAAAGAGTTACCTGATTTTAAGGTAATGTCTTCTCTTATGTTCTTTGGTTTTTTTTATTCTCCAACCCGTTAAAACCTTTTTATTCCATTATTTTGTAACAAAAACAGTATATTCAATATACTAGGATTTTTTTTATGATATTGATTTTATTTACACGTACACACACTTCCGTCTAATGGTTAAATAACATACTGCTTCTGTGGGTGGGGAATTACTGTCTCACGAAACGATGATTGTTCAATCTTCATTTATCACCTTTCATGGGGACCATTAAGATGTCAATATAATTATATATGATATATATTATGTTAATGTTATTATTATGCTTCTTTATATTTCATTTATGGCATACCTTTATGGTTTCCATTATGGGTGAACACGATAATTTCATTTTAGGAAGTGCGGACTACCACCCCCTCAACGTGATTTGAATCGTTAATTCCATTTGTGGGACGTATAAAGGAAGGAGTTAAATGATACTATATATCATATTGGAATTATAATATATCTTTATATCATTATTATTTCACTCCATTAAATATAAAATACAAATGAAAGTAGCGTTCATGCGTACGTACAACTTACCCTCTACATGAACGATGCATTTCATTTATTACCTCTAAATGTTTTGTAATATTATAAATGCATGTATGTACTGGATATATATGATATATATGATATCTAGATCATGAATATAATTCTGGATATAATGGATATTTTACAACATAAAAAACTTGTAATTATAAGAAGTTTATAGTTCACTCATGTACCAAAGATCGACAAAACGTCCATTATTATCTTAAATGACTACATTATGTTCATAACATGGTAACAAGTGATATAAAAGCAATAATGCAGTTGAAAAAGGAACTTATGAAGTTATATATTAACTCTAGTTTATTATTCAGGAGATTAAAGAACAATCGAGTCAATTCGGAGATGAGGTAAGGGTTAATTCTACAACCTCGTAATTATTCAAGGTTGTTTATATGTAATTATCTACTGAGAATTTTTTATCATCCACATAAATTTTTCTTAAAAATGTCTTTATAAACATTTTTACTACTTATTAGACAATGTTTTGAAGTCATTTATACCCTTATTTGTCCTTATAAATTTTTTAGAGGAATCCTTCCGTCATTTTCCAAACAAGGTACTTTTTGACATTTTCGACAAAATTAAACTAGGAATGTTTTTTTAACTTATACGACGGGTGTGGCTATTTCCCTCCTTTATAAAATAGTTGAAGCTTCTATTACAATCTTATAAGAATATTTTCAATGTAAATGTTTTCTATTACAATTACGTGACTTTTGAATGATTTCAAAAAAGATATTTCTCGCAAATAGTTTTGATTTCATCTATGTCAAGATTCTTTTATTTATTTTAAGCTTATTTGAAGTTGACTTATTATGATTCATAACTTCCATATTTTATTGGAGGTTTTGTGATATGGTTGACTGTGTATTTGTTATTTTTTATACCATTCATTGTCTATGGAGAAAGTATTGACATTTTTTATGATATTTTTAATATGAATATTTATGTTATATTTAAACATGTTCATATGAGGAATGCATTAGACTAAGTAAGTGACGGGTGGTGCCCGCTATAGCTCCTCGATGCATCGGTAGATCTCATGAGACAAACTAGTTTCTTGTAAAGAGACCTTGACAAAATCTTATTTGTAGTCTTGTCATGAGGCCTTTGCTATGTGGTTATGATAGTTTGACATTAGGAATTCCATCATTATGAAAGTGGTTATTGGTATTGCATGTGATTATTAGACTAGTAGAATATCCATGTGAATAAGTAAATAGAGTTATTTCATTTTATTTTTTCCATATTATTCTGAATTTCATGTTTAAAAGGCTTTTATTTTAGTTATAAATTCCCTTAAATGTTTATGTTTATTTATGAATGTTTCCGCTATATTTTAATCCTTAATGAGAATCTGAGCTCACCCCTTTATAGGATTTATTTTTTCCAGGATGTGAAGAAATATTTTATGACTGACCTGCAGCAATAGTCTAAAGGGGATATGAGTGTGGAAAATGGAGAAAATGTTATTGTATTTTTTCACTTTATGATTTTATGTACCATTTATGAAAGTATCTAGTGTTTCCAAGGCTTCTAAACTAATCGGTCATTCGAGACTTGATCTTTTGTTATCATGCCAATGTTACGTAATAATGAACCGACTCTGGGAAACTAGGGTCGGGGCATTACAATATGATTATCAAATGTATTTTTGAATACATTTTTTCCCTCAAAGTACATTTTTATTTCTGAGATTAAAATCTTAATAGTGGAGAGGATGTAGTGACCCAAATGAATTCAAGGGGGGACCATGACATATTTTTGGTTTTTTTAAAAATCATTATACTTGTATCATATTTTGGGAAATTTTAAGATTATTTTAAATTATTTTTTTGTTTTCTATTAAAACATTATTTTTTATGTTTTAATTATGAACCTTGAGAATTTTAGAGAAAAAAACTAAAACCATGATGTTTTCATGAACAAGGCACATCTATAAATAAATATGAATATCTCAACCAAAATATCTCATATAGATTTCATTATTATATTATTTCTTGGTACCATGTGGTTTATCTAATGGTCATGTATGGTAAATTGGATTGTAGACAACTAATGAGCACATCTTTCTTATTAACTGATAATCAATACACATGATCATTATATTTCATGTAAAAACCCTTACTCAAGTAACCTATATCCAGTTTCATACATTATTACATTGACACAAGATAAAAGGAATTATTTCCAAATAAAATGAATAATATATAAGACATAGAAAAAAAGGTACATACAGTATTCCCATAATACACCTGAAAGTAAAATATACATAATTTATTTGAGAATATATTTATTCCCTATTGAATATTATTCTATATCATACTTAGTAAAATTAATGTATTCACAAGAAAATAAAAAAATAAGAGTGAGATCAAATGCTCATTAATGGTTATGCGCAACATAAGATATCATGAATTAACATATCATAATAAATAATTTATGCTAAATAATTGCAAAATCATTATATTTTATTAATAAAAAAACTATCAAAATTAAATAAGGCATTATTAGAATTGATGTTTAAATAACGAAAAATCATCTCATTTAATTAATAAAATGTGAAAGAAATGAAACAATGTATAATATCATATTAAACATATAATGGATACCAATAATAAATTAATTAATGATGATATAAATGCATAATTACTATAAATTTTTATGTGAGACATCAGGATACCTCTAAACTCAATACATTACTCAAGACAATTTAAATATGATCAGTATATATAAACGAGATACCCATTTAACTAAGAAAATAAAATTGACTCATTTCTTTTTACTACTAATTCATGGAGGGTATATCTATAAATGATCCCCATCCATATGATAATGAACAAATCATTTCACATTTATCAAATAATCAACTAAATCCAAATGTAAATGCATTAACAACAAAATACCATTATTGAATAAAGAATACATATATATCATTATTTCACCATAAAGTCAAATTAAATTCAATGAAAACTATCTTATGTATAAATGACATAATATTTAACAAATAAGATTATTCAGGATAAATAATATGGATATTTAATGGAAATTTATTTTCCAATTATCATATGAGAGTTAATATTACAAGGGAAACATAATGACTACAAAACTAAATTAGGAAAGTGAATATCAATACATTAATTGGTCAAAAAATTCATAATCCATCCATATATAAAATAAATATGGTATCAACACAACATATCACCATTGGAGGGTAACTAAAATAATGCATTATTGTCATTGATGAAGATAAATACAATAAAAATAACGTTAAAAACATTATGGATTATAATATCATATTAACATTGAAAATAACATTATAAATATAAAAAATTTAATAATATTAGTGAAAAAAGTTATTTAAAAAAATTATTTTAATCTTAAATAGGAAGATTCAAATAAATGATAGTTTATGATAGTAGGAGATTTCATGCATGTCATATTTGTTAAAAAAATTACATTGACATAGAGGAAAAATTGTTAAAATAGTCCTTATTTTGAAAGTTTAAAAGCGGTTTGTTTCAAAAAAAATTATATAAATTAAAACATAGGTAAAAAATTATTTAAAAATCATATGGATAATGAAAAAAATTAAAAACCATTTTCGGGAATCATATATTTTGAAGAAAATATATTATCAACTGAATGGTGAAATGAAGTTGGATTCATTAAAAATATTTTATCATTAATTTTTAGATCCCATGAATGGAATAAATGTTAAATTTACATGAAAAAATAATCAAAATCTAGAGAAGAATATTTTAAATTGGTTTTATTATATAATTTTCATATAATTTCATTTAATGGAAATCTAATCATATATAATACTGATGAAAATGAAAATGTAAAAAATAAATATACATTGATTCGAATGATGAAGTGACAATTAAAACATCAATTGATTTTGTGTATAAAATGTAAATTCATATAAAAAATTGGATATAAAACAATTCATGGAAAAAATTAATTACACACATAATCTTTAAATGATAATGATAATGAATAATAATGTTATCCTAAGGAAATGAAATTGAGTTCTGAAATCCGTTAACACATAGAAACATTTAATTCAAAACCCCTTTATATGATATAATTAAAAATATATAATAAAATATAATTAATTATTAATTATTCATGATATTACATGTTAAAGGATTATTATATACATCATGTTATATAAATTATGTTCATGAAAATACAATATGCCTCAATGAAATAAAATTAATATGAAATCTCTTATATCAAACATCCATTTGGTTTATCGTTCTTTAAAATTTATATAATTACTTTTATTAATTTTGAAAATAACAATTATCATGATTATAATATCTTATATTATTTCCTTATAACATCTCATCACCCTGTCATTATTAATCATTCATTATTTTTATTGTTTCAGGTGTTAATTTCTTTATTATCTCATGCATAATTTGTAATGATGATTTCAGTTCATGGGTATTAGAGAAAGATCCATAATATCTAGAATTTTATTAATTTTTTTAATGTTATATTTTTAATTAGATATATTTTTGAATTATTATTGAAATTTTATCAAGGTTAATTTGTCACATAGTTTTGTGGAGACGGTCTGTTAGATGTATGTATGATTGATGTTATCATTCCCAAAAAAAGTGAAATTCTATGGAATTGTATGATATATTATTTTAAATTATTCAATATATTTTCATATAAATAACATATATTCAATAAATTTACCCTTAACACTTTCCATGAAAAACATAATTAAAAAATGAATCACTATGCTTTAAGAGTTCGTAGTCTACCACACATATGACAAGTGTTATCATATTTAGAAAAAACATGGAAATTAAGAAGGAATATATGATAATATAATTTAAAAGTTATTATAATATCATAAATATCATATAAATATGAAATCCATCATTATAACTAGCCTTTAATGTTGGTGAAAGATGAAAATTACACCAGTTAATGAGGCGGTAGTCCTCCATACACAAAATAGATGGTTTCATTTCAAATTTGATGGAATAAGAGATAGATATTGGCTATTAAATTAGCATACTAACATATAATTATATTTTGGATACTTTTTAAATTATAATATCATGATTAAATGAGACATTATGGAGGTTTAAGAACAAACAAAAAAACTTGTTTTTGAATGTTACATATTCTTCAATAATTTTTTATATTTGCGCCAATGAACTTCCGTTTATAGATTTATTATAATACTATGGAATCTTGGTTGTTGGGGGAGGAATAATTAATTTATTTGGTTAGGTAATGGTTGAACCAAACGTATTTGGATGTCTGATTTATGGAGGAGAGGTGTATCCTTTTATAAGTGGGGGATAAGTATTGAATTTTTGAAAATAAACAAATTGTACACAAATTTGTATCCTTAAAAGGATGAAAAATAGGCCATTATGGACTAGTATAGGTGAAAAGGTAGAAATATGTCAACAAATTTGGTGTTGGACATGTTGGTAGATCATTTTTAACACTTATCTTCTTAGTTTGACCCCTTATAAATATGTTTTTATCTATACCACATCAATTAATTTGTACTTATCTTTACACTTCCTGAAGGTAAAAAAATTAAGTTGTATTTATTATATAATATATATTACTATTATTCCAAATATGTAATCAATATTAATAAATTTAATTCATAGAATTTGTATTATCAATTTTAAAATTATACATGTATACTTAAAAAAAGAGAGGTTTTACAACTAAAAATTATAATAAGTATTGAAGGTTTTTATATATGATTTGAAAAAGAAATTGATTTCAATAGCATAAAATAGTAAAATTTCAATTTAATTAAACTAATTTAAGTATAAAAGTATATTAAAATTTAATTTTATCCTTGCAAATTATTTAAATTAATTGTTAGTTTTTTCAAATATAGTATTTTTCACAATTCATAAAAAATGTAAACACTTTAAAAAAAATCAAAAAATACAACCAATTAAAATTTAGATATGGTGATTTAAATAATTATTATTATTTTATCAAATGAATTTTTAGAAATTGTTAAAAGATAATTTTGATTTATGTGCGCACAACGTGACTAATATAACTTTTAGGATAAAAAAAATTTTATTAGAAAATATTTCATTACCTTTTAATTAATTCTTATTTTATTTATATCAGTAAATGTCATGACCCGTCCCTCGGGGCCCGTGTTGTGACTACCCCAAGACCTCCTTCCATAGGCTAGGGGTTGGTGACTGGCACCGAAAGACGTATTCCTGAAAACTGGGAAGGAATTTCCTTTATAACCTATAAACTCACACAACTTCGCACAAAGAACGATACATGCACAAAGTGAAACTACATAGTAAATAGGGTGTGTAAAAAAATAAAAAGGGGCTAGAATACAAGACCAACTAAAAATTACATGAAAAATAAAAAGTAAAGGTAAAACTGAAACACCACCAGTTGACACCAAGAAAGGATCTTACCTGAAGGGTAGGTACTTCTCTCGAACGGTCATCCCTGCAGTATGCATTATCTAATGTACACCTCGGAGCTCCCTCCAGTCCTGGTACCCTCATCCTCAGTCAACGGTTTCAGTCATCTTCACCAAAAACTAAACGGTGTGGGCATAGCCTGTGTAGGGGTGAGTATAATGATACTCAATAGGGACCCCGAGACCCTCAAAGGTCTCTCAAAATACACAATGGATAATCCAAGATCATGAAAACAACTGACAACTCTACTTAGGTATATACCGATACATATAAATATGTAGTCAAGTATACTTATCTCATTTATAATGAAACACAAATACCAACTCTTTATCCCAAATATCGAATATTCCATGAAGGAAAGAATACCATGAAGGTAACACCACAATGGTAAGTAACACAAACTAAACGTGAAATAGAGGAATACCACAAATCTATCACCATAAAGGAATGCACCACAATGGTACGCCACATAGAAGAATACCACAAAGGTATCACCATAATGGTATGGACCACAAAGGTATGCCACAAATAATAATACCCCAAATTTAAGTACCATAAATGTAAAGAATTATCTCAAACAAGGTATAACATATGTACGTTACTAAAGACGATTATATGAAACTACTGAATCATCATAATTTTTTGAGAGGGAGACACACATAAGATCCTAAATCATCTGTCCCATGTAGGATACTAGATCATCTGTCCCACATAGGAACCCAGTATAACAAACCCCTTTATGATCTAATAGATGTCCCACATGAATTCATAGAGTGGATCCAAGAGGGATACTGGAACATAGACCCACGTAGGATCCCAAAAAATAGACCCACATTGGATCCCTTTTTCATGATACAGCGAGCTACAGGGATCCCGCACTAATCTTTCATGATTCTATGAGGGTCTGATCCCCTCGCCCCAGGTCAGTACTTCAACTTCCATGAAGTCCCACGAAGAAGTTCCCCAAAAAACCTCCATGGAAAAGGGGTTTCAATACAACCGACGGTACATCAATTGGTCGACCCATTTTACGTTATTGGTCTTTTAGTCCCAAGGGCCCTGTTGAATACGTGTTCGATCCTACCTGGATGTACCCCAACATTATCAAAAACTCAAGTGTGTTATACCAAAAAGACTTTCTCTCTCCCAGGTGTTTGGCATTGTAGATGGTTCATCAAATGGAATCCTGTAGCTCAAGATATGGCTGAATGAGTGGAAGGGGTCGAAACGGGTTTGGGTCTGGTCCGACCCTATCGGACCGATCTCGGTCCAGCCCTAGGTCCGACCCGACCCAACCCTCTCAGTTCGGCCTGGCCCATTGGTGTGGCCCAACCCTCTAGGAGGCCCGAGCCGGGCGGCCCACTGGCCCATGGGTGCGTGGCCCCGCGGTGGGGTCTGCCCTAACTGCCACTCAAGGGGTAGGCTCCCCTTGGGTTCCCTGAACGGCTGGGCTGTTTGGGCTGGATGGCTGACCGGCAGGCCCCATATGGCGCCGACAGCTCGTACACGTGACCCCGGGACCCGCTCAGCTCTCTTGCTGGCCAGATGGTCAGCCCTCCTATGTGGTGTGGTCGCGCGCCACACCACCCCTGGTGGCTGACAGCAAGGAGACTGCCCTCCTTCACCACTATGGCCTCGTTTCGTAGTCTTTGCATGCTGGAAGTAGAGAAGCGTGCCTCCACCACCCCTTAGCAGGGCTGGATGTTCGCTGGTCATTGCCTCTACTCCGGTACGGCTGACGGGTCATGACACTCCACCAGTGGCATAGTTGGGCCACCACCATATTCGTGGCTGAATGGTCTGCTGTCCACCGCTCTCGATCCCTATCGGCGCCACCTACAGGAACCTGTGTCCTTCTTCCTCCATCGCGAATAACACATCAAAAACCACAAAGGTTGTGTACTGTACGGGACATGTTTCTTTGTACAGCACCCTATGCGTTAGAGAGGTAGAAACTATATCATGGGGAGAGATTGAATGTAAATATAAAATTAACGAAGAATAATAAGAAACAAACACCTACATTGTCTTTTTTTGGAGGAGTGGAGAGATAGAAGATGAATTCGTTGAACAAAAATCAGCATTCGTTGCATCCATAAATAACATCTGATCCGGGCTTGTGGTCGGTTTTTCATTCTCCATTGGAGCATGTTCTTCCTCGGTTGTCCATAGTTCAACCAATCTTTCATTTCCAACGATTTCCCAAAAGGAAATGAGGATACAACATAATAAAAATAAGACTATAAATTAATTAAATATGGCCATTAATTAAGTTGATGTAGGCATAATTAAATTGGAGTAATTCCATGGGTTAACTCCTCATTTAGAGTGGACAGGGTGGTCCCCACCACTATGAATTCAAAAAGAGATGTTTTCTAGCTCGTGTGGTCCCCAACACCGAACATTAAATTGTGAGGTTTTTAAAAAATTAAAATTTGTTCTTTATTATATTTATTTCCATGAAAAACAAAAAAACTACCATTCACCCTCATCCTACTACGGTCGAGGTGAATGTCCCCATAAGCGAATATCAGCACTGCGAGTTCAACAGTGCCCTCAGATTTCAATTTTGATCATTGGTTCAAATTTTATGAAAACCCGATCACTTGTTTACTGAACGCACCTAAAAAAGTATAGAAATTCATTCCAGACAAACTAGGCCTCAAAAACACGCACTGTGAATTTTGGCGAACTCATAATATTCACATATAATTAAAAAACTACATATAATTTCTAGGTCTTTACATTCTCCCCACCACAGGGCTTTACGTCCCCGAAAGCCACAACACAGAAACTAGGAAAATAAGTGGGGGTACTGAGCATGAATCTGAGCCTCTCGCCCTTGTGTGGTCTCCAAGACGTTCATGTGCAGCCAACGTACACACACCAAAGGTATCAATTTACCATGACAAACTCTATCATAGCAATCCTCAATCTCCACTAGAACCTCCATAAACGTCTCCCCATCATCGATTTCTTGATCTCCATAGTCAAAGATGTGTGAAGAGTCGGGTACATATATCCTCAACTGGGATACATGGTAGATGGAATGCACCTGGTGTAGATGAGGTGGAAGAGCTAGGTGGTATGCCACCTTGCCAACTCTACTAATATGCTGAAAGGGTTCGATGAATCTCGTAAATAACTTGTTGTCCCTATGAAATATCTGTAAACCTTGTTGGGGGTGAGACTCGTTGAAAGACATGGTCACCATCCTCGAACTCTAGAGGTCTCCATCTTTTTTCGGCATAAGAATTCTACCTGATATGTGTAGTCTTTATCCATTACAATATTATCTACACCTTCCCCATGGTAGAATGTACAATCTCTGGTCCCATAAGTGCTAATTTCTCTAGGTAATTCCAGTACAAAGTATATCTGCAATGATGGCCATACAGATCCTCGAATGTTCCCATCCAAATGATGGAGTGATAGCTATTATTGTATGAAAACCCAACCAAGGAAAAGTGATCCTCCCAACACCGACCGATATCGAGTACGCAAGCACGCAACATGTCCTTGAGGGTCTGAATGGTCCGTTCAGTCTGGCCATACATCATAGGATGGAAGGCAGTTCCCAAGTGAAGCAACATCCAAAAATCCTTCTGAAACCCCTTCCATAGAAAATATGTGATACATGCATCATGATTAGTGACAATCGGCGAGGGTAATTCATGTATCCACACAATCTATTACACATAGAGGCATCCCAAAATATATACTAAACCCTACTATCTGATCAGTAGGAAGTGGGACGTCATGGTGTGTCGGTAGATGATCACCCAAAGAGAATCATGACCCCTATATGTACATGGAATTTCTTTCACGAATTCCATGAATATCCCATACCACTTCCACTCTGGGCCCTCTAAAGGTTGAACTATGCCTGCTGGTACCTGATGCTCCGATGAATGTACCGCCTCAATATTTGCTGGATCCATCACAAATACAACCTCCAAGATGAAATTTCCTTGGAAGTGAACCTCTATGATCCAGAACTGTCAATTTGTGAGCTTACCATAAAGGTGGGGCTCTTGGAGTGTGTCCAGAACTATTTGGAAATGATCGGCATGCTACTCCTCTATAGCCAAGTAGATCATAACATCATCGTTGAAGACAACTACAAAGCGATCAAGGTATAGCTGGAAGATCTTGTTCATGAGTAACATGAACACTGCTGGAGTGTTGTTCCCACCAAACGGCCTAAATAAGAACTCATAGTTTCCATAACGACATCTGAAAGCCATCTTATGCACATCCTCATCTCATACCCTGAGCTGGTGGTAACCTGATCTATGGTCAATATTTGAGAACAACTGTGATCCCATCAACTGATTAAAGAGGACATAAATCCTTAAGAGTGGGTAATTGTTCTTCATGGTCACCTGGTGTAAAAATCAGTGTCATCCCGGTGTACTAGTCAATGTAAAATTCCACCACTCTATGTGGAGGTAGACTCGAAACATCATCTGGAAAGACATATGTGTACTGGTCCACCACTACAGGATAACTACGACTCTCCACATCAACAGCTCTGAGGGAATGTCTATCCAACTGATGAGTGATTGGAAGCACTCTCCATAGGATAATTCTATCCCTTTCTACAAAGGGTCCCTTCTCACCAGTTAAGGTAAACATAGTCCCATCCTCACAGATACATCACACTTTTTTCCTTGTATAGACAATCTGAGTATGGACTGTGGGTGACCAGTCCATACCCAAGATGACATCAAAAGGCCTTGAAATCACTACTAAGAGATCCCAACCGATGATCTTGCCTCCAAGAGTAAGCACACACTGCTGGAAATAGTGTGTAATCATTGAATCCTTTCCTGTAAGAGTATCTAACCATAAAGATCGATCCAATGGCACGGTCAGAATCTCTATGATCTGATCAAGGGTAATGGAAGTAATAGAATGAATGGAACATGTGTCTATAAGTACTGAAACTAACATTTAGTAGACAGAGACTATACCTCATATCATCTCTAGAGTGCCATGGTCATAGGGCTCCGATGCATGAAGCTGAGCTCGCCCCTTCCCACCTAATCCATTTGTGTAGGGTGGACCACCAGGTGGTGGTGGCGATAACACCTCGAATCGCCACCCACTACAAGCTGCACGAACTACTACGCTGCCACGTCTGCCTTCTCCCTGTGGACCTCCTTGGTCTAAATAATGTCTCTACTTGGGTGGTCATTCGACAATATTTTGATCTTTCGTACGGTGGGTCAGGAATTCCCAAGCCATGTGACCTTGCCCACTACATGTGTAACACTACCCGCTCATCGTGTGATTGGATATGTCCCCAGTGCCCCACACTACCGAACATTAATCCTACAGTCGTCAACCTATAGTGATAATCCTCTTAGACCTCTGTGACATTTGTCTACTGCCAGCTTCAGAAGACACCTCTATGTGACGCCTGGTGGTGGGTCTCATAGCTAGTTACTGCTCTGCAAAAAACTCACCACTAGGAGGGCTCGCTCTAACACCTCCGCCTACGTCCAAATTCTGAGAGACATCATTGATGCCCTGATCTCCCACCTGAGTCCCTGACCGAAGGTTTTGGCCCTGAATAATGGGTCTCACACAACATCAGTGGAGTAGTGTGGTAGGTCGGTGAACCACACTAAGTTCTGAGCCAGAATAATGCTACCCTATAGCAGAAGAAGAATCTCCTGTATGCACATATCGTGAAGGGTCACTCAGAAAAACTCTACCTGAAATCGGCCCTCAAAGTCTTCCCAGAGATGTGTCACCTTATCGTGAACCTGGAGCATCATGCTCCACTATCTATCTATTTATTCATGTAGAATACTAGAAGTAAGAATCACCATGATATCAGATGGTATCACTACTTGTCTGCAGACTCTCACAATGGCCACCATCTAATCCACAGTCCCATGTGGGTCCATCTCACTACTGAACCTGGGTGGCCTCTGGCACTGGAACTCATGAAATGCGCTCAAGCAGCGTACACCCTATATTGTTGGGGCTGGGGGGATCAGTTTCCCAATGGATAATGGTACCACTACTACCCTCGATGCTACCTCTACTGATAAAGGGCCCTATACCAAGGCCTCATTACTCGGTTGGATATCATCGCTTACTATACCTGAAACCCTATTTGTCTTTCGGCATGGAGGCGTCCTGAAAAGAAACATGTGTTCCATAGTTAATAAGTTACACATAGTGAGCTGACTCAATATATCACAAAGAAAACATTTCAAAACACACTTTCAATCAGTGATTCTATGCACGATTTCAGAAATGAGATGTCAAGATCATAGTTTATGGGTATGTCGGACGCACGCACCAACACTAGATTTCCTAAACAGATAACCATACTCATAACACTAAACAATGTTGTCATTAAAATATTAGATTCCAATTTTATACTATAGAACCGACTCATCTGATATGAATTTGTCACGGCCCATCCCACGTGGCCCATGTCGTGACTACCCCAAGCCCACCTTCCACATTCCAGGTGCTGGAGACTAACACCGAAAGGAATATTCCCTATAACGTGGAATGCATTGCTGATATAACCTATAAACTAACACAACTAAGTACAATGATGGATAGAAGAAAAATGTAAAACTACTTTTTAAACTGTGTGTGTACAGAAATAAAAAGGGGCCCGAATACAATCCCAACTAAAAGGTACAAGTAAACTGAAATGTAAAGGTAAAACATAAATAGCTCGAGTGAACACCCACCATGGATCCAACCTAAAGGGTAGTTAAATCTCTTGAATGGTCATCCCAGCAGTATGCCTCGTTTAATGTCATCCTCCAATCTACCTCCAATCCTGGAACCCTTATCCTCGGTCAGCGATGTCTGTCATCTGCACCAAACACAACAAGGTGCAAGTGTAGCCCATGTAGGGGTGAGTATAATGATACTCAATAGGGACCCCGAGACCGTCAAAGGTCTCTAGAAATACAAAAACATGAAAAAAACTAACAACCATAATGAGGGAGAAGCCCATACATATACCTATGTTGTCGAGTATACACATCTCATTTATGTGGAAACACAAAGCCCAACTCTATATTCTAAAGCTCAAATATTCCATGAAGGAATGAATATCACAAAGGTAACACCATAATTGTAGGTACAACAATGGTAATTCCACACAGAGTAATACAAAAGAGGTATCATCTTGAAGGTATGCACTACAAGGGTACGCCACACAGATTAATACCACAATGGCATCACCATTAAGGTATACACCACAAAGGTACGCCACCCAGAAGATAATCACAAAGGTATGTACCACAATGTTAAATACATAGCTCACACCAGGTATAACATTGGTATACTAGTAATGATGATTATATGAAACTACATAATCATCTTACTTTATTGAGAAGCAGACCCGGGTAGGATCCTAAGTCATCAGACCCACGTTGGATCCTAGATCCTCATACCCACATAGGATCATAGTATAGCAGACCCACGTAGGATCCTAGAGTATTTCTACGTGGATTCCTCGAGTACATCCAAGAGGGATACTGTAACACATACCCACGTAGGATCCCAAAACACAGACCCACAAAGGATCCCTATCTCACGATACATCTTGCTACATGGCTCTCACAGTAAGCTCGCTTGGTTCTTGGAGGGTCCGCTCCTCAAGACACAGGTCAATATGATAACTACCACAAATTACAAAAAATAAGTATCCCAAATGACCTCTATGTAAATGGGGTCTCAATGCAACAGACGGTCTGTCAATCAGATCCCCGGTCTGTATGTTATTGGCCATTCAATCCCAAGGGCCCAGTTAGATTAGTGTTCGTTCCAACCCAGCCATACCCCAACCTTATCCAAAACTCAAGAGGGGTATACCAAAAGGGCCACCATGATCCAATGTTTCTTACACCATAGACGTTTCGTCAAAAGGATACATGTAGATCATGATATGTCCAAAAAGAGTGGAAGAGGTCGAAACTGCTATGTGTACAGTCCGACCTGGTCGGACTAACCCAGCCTGACCCAGCTAGGTCCGACCCGACCCGGCCCAATCCAAGTCCCATATTAAGTCCAACCCGGCCCGCAGGATCTGACCCACCCCGTTGGGTCCTGCCCAGCGATGTGACTCGTCTTGCTAGGCGGCCAGTTGGCCCGCGCTAGCTTGCGGCTAGGTGGTCCCATGGTGGGGTATGCACTAGCCACAACCCAAGGTGGATTCACCCCTTGGGATTCTCTAATGGCCGTTCCGTTCGGGTTAGGAGCCCGACCAACCTATGCCATGGGGCGCCAATAGCTCGCATTCGGGACCACGAGACCTGCTTTGCTCCCCAGCTGGCCTGATGGCAAGCCATCCTACACAGCACGGTCGTGCACCGTGCCACCATTGGAGGCCAGCAGAAAGTCGGTCGTACTATTTTGTCACTGTGTTCTCATGCCGCATAACCTACACGCTGGTGGGGAAAATGTGTTCCGCCACCTCCCCTTCGCGTGGCCGGCCATGCATCGGCCGCCGCCTCTGCTCCACCATGACTGACAGGTCGTGGCCCTCCACAAGTAGTGTGTTTGCACCACTGCCGTCTTCACGGCCGGTCGGTGTGCCAAGTGCCTCTCTCGAGCCCTACCAAAACCAATTGCTAGCACCGATCACCATCCTCCTCCACTGTTAAGAACACATCAAAAAACAAAAATGATTCCTAGTGGTCTGTCCATGTTCGTTTGGGACGCACCCTCCGCGTTAGAGCGGAAGCAAGCGGCTCCTGGGGAGAGATTTGACGTAAAAATAAAATTAATGAAGAAGAATAAAAACAAACCCCTACCTTGTTGTTCATTGGAGGATTTGAGAGGTAGAAAATAAAGTTGTTGAAGAATACCAGGATTTTTTTCTTCCACAATGTGCTTCTGATCTGGGTTCAGGGACGATTCCTCTTTCTTCGTTGGATCAAGTTCTTCCCCAGTTCTCCACGGTTCTACCAATATTCCTTTTCCAATGAATTCCCCAATGTAAATGAAGTTCCATCATAATAAAAATTATACAATTAATTAATTATAATTGTCCATTAATTAACTTTATGTTGGAATAATTAAATTGGGGAAATTCCATGTGTTAACTCCCCATTATGAGGGGTTCGAGTGGTCTCCACCACCATGAATTCAAAAAGGGAGGTTTTATAGCTCGGGTGGTCCCCACCACTTATCATTCTTTTGGGAGGTATTAAATAAAAGAAAATTTGTTCATTATTTTCTTTTTATTTCCATTAAAAACATGAAAACTAACTTTAACCCTCATCCTACTATGGTTGAGGAGAAATTTTCCTTAAGAGAATAACGGTGTTACGAGTTCAACAGTGCCTCGTATTTCAATTCTGAGCACCGGTTCAGTAGTTACAATAACTCACTCACACCTTTACATAATGTACCTAAAAATAGTTTAGAAAGTCTTTTCGGGCATATGGGGCCTCAGAATCATCCACCATCAATTTTTATGGACTCACAATATTCCCATATAATAAAAAAATTCATTTATTATTCTGATATTTACAATAAATACACATATTTTTCATATTTTATTTTCTTCAATTAATACATTATAATTTAATTATTAAGATATATTGGTATACTATACTACGAATCATTTAGAATCGAGGTTTCATTTCTATACGTGATCAAAGAAGATATTAAATTTAATGAAAAATAACTCATGGGGTTTTTATGCTCGGTGTTTCATGTCACATACACTATAATATTCAATGATGTTATTTTATAATTTCTAGGCATGAAATTTTTCCGCCACAACTATATTTTATCCTCTCAAATTTATCATGTGCTCAGAAATCAAGGGTGAAATATTTTAAAATCATTTATTGAAAACCCATATTATAAAAAATTATAATACAAATTCCTATTAATAAGAGAGAATGGGAAATAAAATGTATATGTTTAATAAAAATAAAACAGATTATAAATCAGATAAAATAAGAGGAATGTAATGATATGGACATGGCTGAAAACCATAAAAAATTATAGAATGTGGTTGTTGTCATTGATCCTAAGAATATTAGAGATTAGTGGAAAATTAATGACCTAAAAATTAATTTTTTGAGGATTTAATAGGCCATTTCATTCATTGGATATAAATTTAATATGATAAAATATTTTCGATATCCTTTTCCCTATGTTTAGTAATTTTTACCTTTATAAGAATATATAGAAACATAATGTATCAATGAGTATTTATTTTATAAAAACAATATAATAATTTTGGGTTTCGTTGATCAAGTTCCATTTCATCACTTACATTAAAAAATGAATATCCATCAAATATTTTATTATTACTGTAAAAATTAAATTCACTTTTAATATATCATATGATCCATTAAAGAGTGAAATTTATTTCCTTAAATCTCTAACTATTTTTTCAAACCAATATGGTTAACACATGTTATCAGTCTTTATACCTCACCAATAAAACCGTTAGTTCAACAATAATATTTATTCATAAATTTTCTTAGTAAAAATGATGACATATTAACCAAAACATCTTTAGAATAGTGGTATGTGTTAAAAACTTATAATCCTATGGTAGTGTGAAAAAGTCTTGAAAAAATTATCGATGTATTAGTTTTCCACAAATAATATAGTCTATCGAATTTCTAAGACCATATTATTATGACTAAATCGTTCGAAAAAAGAAATTTTTATTTATATTAGATAATCCCCCTTTATGGGTAATCGGGGAGAAAACCAAGACTTGAAGAATATCAATACATAAAAAAAATAAAGAAACAAGGACATGGGAACCATGAAAAAACAATGAGGTAGTGCTTCAACCCAATATCAACATCATTACAGCTCACCTCCGCCCATGTTTGGCTGCTCAGCAAGCAGTGTTGTGAAAGAGTGCATAGGAAAAGTACGGATAGCGGTGTCATACCCTCATAATATTTCAATTCCAAAAAGTCATGAGCGTTGATGAAGTCAAACTCTATCCTCATATGAAGAAAAAACATAATTAATGAATGGGTTTTCCAACAGACCATCCAATTCACCTCCAGCAACTCAACCAACGAGAAGCCAAAACCACCAAATTCATATCCATTGAAACGTAAACTCAGATTCATACAATCAAAACCTAGAAACAACTTATAGAAGCAGAAAAATTAAATTCCTCCACCCTCCATGCCACAGGAGCTAACCCTGAGCACACCAGAGCACAAACATCATTCCAAGACAAAGTTGAGCAAGGAAACTAGATCTAGATCTTCCATTGCTGAACAAACTGACGCCAAGCAAACCACATCCACGACAGAATCCCGAACATGCAGAGAAATCCAACGAGCTCTTTGGGAGGATGACGAGCTGTAGCCACAATGATATCCAAAATCCTCAAAAGGAGTCTTCATCGAGCCACCTTTAGCTGTAGCCGCGATGAGATCCTGAAGCAAGACCACTCGTTGTCGCACGCCGATGTTGAGCGAAAATCCCAAATCCAAGATCCCCCGAGTCGTTACTAATATAATTTGTATTACATTCCCATATTTTGATGACACATAATTAATAAAACATGAAATATAATATAATCATTAATTTTTATCAATACGTATAGTATAATTTCATAAAAAGGGAAATGTATTTTTCATTAAAAATGATTTCATATTATAATTTAATGGGTTGTATTCCCATAAATAATTTCTAAAAGCATCATTTATCATTGTATATTCATACAACACAAATTTCCCAAATCAGTAATTTATAATTTAAACCAAGGATCAACCTTAATAACATAATCCCATTATTGTATCTGAACCGCTTATCTTACAAATTACATATATTATATTAATATTTAACAAATTTAACATATGTTTAGTCATTGATATAACCAAAATAAAAATAGTAAAAATTATTCTAAAGATTAATTTTGTATTTCCAATATATAAATTTTTGACTAATTTATTTTAGAAATATTCATTCCCTAGTCTTGGGGTTAAAAAAAAGAAGAGTTAATTTTCTTATATTATTCATAGGTTTCCAATATTTAATATAATAAACTATAAATGTATGTCTTTGATGATATGTATTTCCATGAACTACACTCTTTATTTTTCATCAGATATTCATTTCTTTATTCACATATATTCAACAAATAAATCAATTTCATATTCCATGAAGATGATTAATTATTTTTTTCTTACCACATTTCTAATATAGTGTCAATTGATTCATCTTACATTCAAGGTCTCTATCACACGATATCTTAGAAATCTCTATCATTAATTTCATTAGAGAAACTTATAGATAGTTATAAAAAGTGTGGTATTCATAATTAAGGATTTCTGATTATGTAAAATTAGTGTATATATAAATCATGTCATCACCAAACCTATTTGATCATATTTGCCACATTTTCTTTCACATACAATGTTAACATGATCTCTTCAGGTTCAATCCAACAACGAAAACTAAAAAACATAGTTTGAGAAACAATAATCGTAGTTGTTTAACCTTTTTATCAGTTATAGGATATCTAAATCATGACATGTGGTTTCCAATATATGAAACCGTTAGTTTGGTGTAGGTTATTCATTTACATCATTTATTCAAATACATCCTAACGACTTGTAATGAGAATACGAACTATACTGATCAAGACATCTTTTATTGTTGAAATAGGTGTCCATTAAGGACTATATTGCATGTAACTGGTGACACATGATTCAATCCCAATACATATTTTTTATGTTATTATCACCAGGCACTTCTATACAAGAACCAAATACGCTTATATTATCTATATAGGAATGTATTTGTTGGAAACCGTTATAATATTTAACTTATCGAAACTTTTGGATGATCAGTTATTAATATCCTCAGTTTTTATCATAGGGTTATGTTACCCAATCTATGATTTCATAAATATTGTTCTGAATGTTTCTAACAAATATACCCTAATACAAATAGTAATATGATCGAATCCAATAACCCAGATTTAGAGAATATATTTACTGCATGAACATTAGATATAAGGAATCCTAACCCTAATGAAAGAATAAATAAGTATTCATTGTAAACTATATTCATATATTTTTCCTATATTAAATTTGAATGAAAAAATATATTAGTTTAAGTATATCATTATCCCCTCTACCGTATCCATGTATATCAATCTTAAAAAACTTCATGGATTCTGAGTAGGGGTAAGAGAATAAGGGGTGCTCAAATTTCCATAAAGGGTTAAGTATAGTGGAAACTATCATGAGTCAATAATGAATAATCAATAAGTAATGGTCAATAATTGAACACATAATGCATTTAATCAATAACCTTACTATATTACTTGGATAAATAATAGCCGATTTGGAAAGGTAAATGATTGAAAACACATTCCATTTAATTAATAAACATGGAATGAAATCCATCCAGATATAATATCATAGAAAATTTATACGTGATATTAATAATAATTGAATTATTGATAAAGGAAATGATTAAATATTGAATATCATATTGTTTTGAATCATTATATCTTTACTATCAAGAGCTTTCTCGAGGGTGTTTAAAAAATGGGAATATAAACACGAGAAACCCATTTAACTAAGGATCACCAACTGATTCATCCCATGAGACTATAAATGCGTCATGGGGATACATATTACTCATCCCCACATCTATCTACATTTCCAAATAATTAATTCTATATCAAATAATCAATTTAATTCATGAACAACATTCCTTATCAACAAATATCTAAATTAAAATAAGAATTTTAATTTATCAATATTTAAACAGTAAATCAAACAACATTCATTGTATTTAATTGAATGTAGAAATGATATATGGTTTATATGCTGAGTATATCTCTTAATATGAATATGGAAATTTATGATAGATTTAATGTCTATTGGTTATATGAATGATTAATTTCATGGGAATGCTATTGACTATAAAAGTGAATCAATATAATGAATATTAATACTTTCATTGGTCAAAATGAGTGTAAAACATACATATAAATAATAATAATGGTGTAACAAAAACATATCCCATGTATATTATGTGTAAAATAATTGGTTGTTATGGTTGAAAAATAGATATACCATAAAAATATTGTTACCAATATTCGTGAAAGAAGTTATCATTTTATATTTAATATAGTATTTTAAAATTAAACATTTACAAAATATTGGGAAAAAATTCTTATTTATAATGATTTACATATGTCATGGAAGAATAAAATAAATGGGACGTCAGGATTTCATGAATCTATATACATGCAGTACAAGTTATAAAACATCATTTCACACTAATGTAAACAGGATAAAAAATTTCTTCTTCTGAATGTGATAAGAAAATTCCAATAAAACCATTTTTTAAAAAGTATAACGTCTGTGAAATTTAATTTAATATATAATTTTGATAATTTTAAAACATATTATAAAACATTTTTATAAATCAAGGATTTGGAAGAAAAATTATTATTGATGGAATAGTGAAATTAAGCAAGATTTTATTAAAAAAATATTTCAATAATTTTAGGTAAAAGTGTAAAAATATGGCATTATTACATTAAGACATCTTAAATATCTATATTATATGATTATTAAATGGGGTTATTATCCAATTATCAAATAGGTATCTTTGTTTTGAATTTAATAATAAACAATCCTAATTAATATTAAATTTTGAAATAAACCCTTATAAAGATCATAACATTTTTGTGAGAAATAAATATTGAATTGATTCTGTCTATCAAATTTAAATCCAAATAAATAAATTGTAAATAAAATATTTGATAGTCAAAAATCATTACCCCCATCTTATAAAAATATTAAATACAATGATGAAGTATATAACAAAAAGAAATGAAATTTTGTTATGAAATATTTTACAAATTTTTTGCATTAAATTCCAATCCACTTTTGATGAAATAAATAAAATTAAAACATAAAATACCTTGCACATGAGCCTCATCCCAATTAGTGAGGAATTACCAAGTGCATCGAAGAGAACCCATGTCAATTCTGGTTGGATGTATATTATCAGGCTATTGTTAAAGGGTACTATTTAATAAAGTAACATCATGCACTATTTATCCATTTCAACATTCGAGCCATCATTTTGTTCTTTAGGTTTTATAAGGCCTTTGGTCCAGCCATGTCTATTCATCCAGTTACTCTTTCAGGCCAGTTGAAGGTTTATAGGACACTTCAAATCTTTTCATTCCTTCTTAAGTCCTTCGGGCCACCTTAATGCCTTCGGGTCACTTCAAGGACATAGGGCCACCTATAATGCTGATGCAACCAGATAGAAATCAAGAAATAATTCTCCATATTGGAATTCAAGAGTTATTTCATTCACCAATGAGGAGAAATCTAGAATTGGTAGAACAAGAGGGTATAACACTACCAATGGTACAGGGCATGTGCACCTGTCTATAAGACATGATTACAAAGATAGAGTTATGACATCATGATATCTTCTATGGTGGGTTAGTTTCAGGTAGTTTGTTTGGGTGGAATTCTTCTAAAACATATGGGTCAAGTAATGTTTCTCTAAGCCTACAAGATATTTAAGGGCTCCCCCGTACACCATTAAAAATGTGTATTATCAAAAATCAATAAAAATTTAAGACCTTCAGGAAATTTTGTGAACATAAAATACATGTAATTAGTACATAATCAGGATATTGCATGAAATGAGGGAAATATATGCACCATATAAATGATATTTTTGATAATAAAAATACTATATTCCTATTTTAAATGACATTGGGATGAAATCCAATAAAACAAAATTACTTTTTGTTGAATATGGTTTAATTTTGTGTATAATGGTTTAATTTTGTGTATAATGGTTTTAGGAAAGTTATTAAATTATACTATAACAATCTTCATATTTATAATGTCATATATTATTCCGTAATAAAATCTAATCACCCAATAATTGCTAATATTTCATTATTTTCCTTGTTTTGGGTGTTAATTTATGTATTTTCTCAAACATGTTTATTCATGAAAGTTCTATTTATTCGGTATAGGATATATATACATAATATCTATAAATATATTAATGTTATCAATATCATTTATATTAGATCATATTTTATATTCATTATGGAAATTTTAACATGGATAATGGATCACATCGCTTCTAGGGGATGGTAGGAAATATGTCTGAATGAGTAATGTTTGAATTCCCTAACATTTGGAAGGGTAATAAATTGCATGATATATTAATTTTACATAATAAATATCATTGAAATATATCACATATATTCATTAAATTTTTTATTATTAATTCACATCTAAATTATTAGTGAAAAATGAACCACATCACTCCATGAGGCAGTAGAACACAGTAAATACGAGCATTAATATAATATTTTCAACATCGTAGAATGTATGATGTTATTTGTAATAATATATTTATATAATTATTATATTATTATTAATATAAAATAACTAAACCCATAATTATATCCATCCTCAAAATATAGGGATAGAAAATGATTTCTAGCGGTTATTAAGGGGATAGTTGGTTTTATACCTAATTGATAGTTTCATTTCCCATTTGGTATAAGATGTAATTGATATTGGTAAATAAATTAACAAAATAAAATCTACACATATATGATATGACAATTTTAATATATTATAGTGATTAAATTACATTTTAAGTTGGTTTATTAGGAATCTAAATAAAAAATCTCATTTTAGAACATTACATCTTTTTTAGAAAACATCTTAATATTTTCATAAATGACATACTAGGATGGATTTTAGATCCAAAACAGTATCTATAATGTTATTATGGGAGTGAAGAATTGGTTCAGGATGGTATTGGCCGACCAAAATGTCCCTTGATGTGTAAAGTGGGGTGGAATGGGGGTTGCCTTTTAGAAGTGGCGGAGAGGACAAACATGTAATTATTAAAAATAATCAATTACAACCATGTTTATATCATAAATAATGCATAAAAAATTAGTCATTATAATATTTTTTAATTGACAAGGATGATATGTATTGAGAAAATAGGGTCTCAATATTTTGTTAAGTCATTTTCAATTCTTATATTATTAGATTACCAATGCAAAATAATTTTTTTCCTTCACTAGGGTAAATAATGATTACTAATTTTAACTATTAATAAATAGAAAATTTTAAGTGGGAAGTATTATATAATATAATTTAATATTTTTCAAAATATTAAATCTATTTTTTCAAATTAAATTCCCAAAATTCTCATAATGATATTTAAATGTATACCCATATATGTGATGAAAATGATGGCTTTCAAAGAGAGAAATCTCATAAGTATAAGGATTTTTATATCAAAAATTAATATTAAATTGATTAAAATTACTTTAAATAATTAAACAATAATAAAATTTACTAATTTATTTAAAAATCATCTTAATAGGTTATATCAACATGTTATTTATTTTATCAAAAAAAACCTTTTTTTAAAATATTGTTTTTGTCTATTTATAATAAATTAAACAATTTTAAAAAGTCGAAAATATTTTATTGAAGATAAATTTGATATTATAAATTAAAAAATTATTTTCATTTTATCTATTAAATTTTCAAAAATTATTATCATTTAATTTTAAAATATTCCTGCAAAGTACGACGAAACCGTCCTTTGAAAAAAAATTATTATAAAAAAAAAATATTATTTTAAAGGGATATTATTTTATTTATAATAAATAGATAATAATATTTTTAATAATTAGTAAGAAACATTCATAACCTCCAATTTAATAGAAGAGTTATAATTTTATCATATATGATGTCCAATTTAGAATCAGGGTTTTGTGTTCCTCATGCTATAAGAGTAATTAAATTTAGTGAAATATATCTCACAGGTTGTCTACGATTAGTGTTGCATATTAGATATGTTATCGAGTATAACATTCTTCTTTTATAATTTGTGGGAGTAAATTTTTTTCACTTTTTACGAGAACATTAATAGAATTTTTAGCAACATTACCATTGATAAATTTTCATGCTATTTTATTAATGCATGAGATTGTATATTTTGTTTATATTATACAAATTAAATTGGTATTATTAATATAATAATAATATTATTATTTTTATGACCCATTGGTGATCAAACCACTTCCCATAACCGATTTTATCTTCCATAGTAATAAATTACCATGGTGGTCTATGATGGTCACTAACTTATGGCCATATGTTTCATTGCATGGTTTAGTCACAACTAGGACATTCCAACCTTGGTTCACCTATGACCCTCATATAAAGACCCCATTTCAATCAATGGTTACGTGGTTGAGAACAATGGATTATATTTCAATGAAATGGGGATGGGTAAGATGTAGCCATAGTATAAGGTGTTGAAACAACATGTTGTATGAAAGAAGCCCATAGTGTTGCCACTAGAAGCCCCATGGTGAAATGGTTAGTGACTCAACATGGTAAATAATAACAGTTTCATAGATCTAGTAGTAAGGGGAAGGACCACTAATATTTGATCGCATAATATTTTATTCATATAAAGAGTACCCACAATAGTCAAACGTGTGTTTGATTGGGAAAGGTCCTCTATGTAATGGGTTGGTAGATGTGAATTTGGTCAAACACAAATCACCTATAGGTTATGGGTAACCTATTCATGACCCGAGTTCTATAATTTACCAAAGGCCCATCTCACAGTCTACAAAAATGGTTTCCCTTTTGGGTGCGTGATAACATACTATATGTAGCATATTACAAGTCACCGAATCTAAAAAATTATATACCATTCTAAATGACTATAATATAGCCTCATAATAATAATTTTTTTGAATAATATAAATATTTTTTATCAATTATCTTTTTTGTGTAAATGAATAGTTTATTTTACCATATTTTATGATAGATGAAAAATCAAGGATTTCATTGAAATTATGGTTCATTTAATGGTTTTTTTGAATTGTATATAACTAGACCACGAATATGATAATGTTATTAACAAGGAATATTTAAAGAATGTCAATGTTTTAATTTCAATGAATAGAATATATTAGGCCATTTGTATATCCAAAAATAGAAAATTTTCTATAACCATATTGTTACATATACTTTTATGGATATTTTCTTTTGATAGTTATGATTTTAGTTATATTAGATGGTGTACAAATCAAAACAAGTAAATTTAACTTCACCTTGATTTCCCATTGAGACTATATATTTAGTATAATCTAATGTTTTCATTAAATGTTTTACCGTAATGCATGATGGTAATCCATCTATAGTTTTATTGATTTTATAAAACATTAGTGAGTAATATGAGATGAGAAATTAATATTGAAGACTTATAATCTAAACATAGTGATTTGATGGGATAATTGACAATATGATACTTTTACATATCTCATTATATTCATCATAATGGTTGTTTAAAGGGAGTTTTATTCCATGATTTGTGCAGGGTTGTCAAATTCTACAATATACGGTAATGATAGGATAACCAAATTAGTAATTATATTAGTTTAAGCTTCCATAAACCATCATTCATAGTTGTACATGACATATCTATAGAGTCCCATCTCTTGAGAAGTTCATGTTAATGGAAATTTTACCCAAAATAGGACTACGTGTCTTGAGAGATGATATTAATGGGACCTAATTCGAATTGAATGAAAATTTTATGAAGTGAGATTAAAGTTCATATTATTCATTCTCACCCATTACATTAGGATCGAGGAAGAACATCAATAAAGTAGTTTTTCAAATATGAGACTCAGAATTCCTTATTCATTAGTGGCCTAAAAAGCACAGAATATTTTGTTATTTAATGTTATAAAATATTATATTGTAATATTTTTTGTATAAAAAAATTATCCCTCAATCCATGGATAATTTGAATATAGGAAACCTATGGTAATAAAAACTTCCATAACTACCAAATATATAAATATATAGTGATTTCCAATATCTATAGAGGGTTACGTGCCAAGGGTCATATATGGAGGATTCAGGTGCATTGACTAATATCCTACCATAAGTAACCAATGGTCATGTATAGGAATGAATTGATTGATTGGCTTCAGGTGTCCGACATAAGAATCTAGTCCATGAGGACCCTTTTATTATGATATTTTTATTGAATAGTTTATATATATTTATTATATTCAATAAAAATAATAAATTTTTCTTAATATAGACTGGTATAATGAAAAAACAACATCATTTTTTTCAACAATCCTTTTACCAAAAAATATATCTCGAACAGATAATTATTGATTAAAATATTACTAGTAAAAGCTATATATATAGGTAAAATTGATCGATTATAATTATACCAAGGATAAAATAAAATGAATCTATAAGTAAAAATATATAACAATGTATCCTTAGAAAATAATTATATATTAGCATTCATATTAATAAAAATTACCTTTAAATTTATCATATTATTCATAATACAGATTTATTTATCATTAAAATTTGTCAAATAATAAACATTTATCAGTGAATAGTTGTTCATAGGAAAAATATTATATTTTTCTATAACATTGTAGTTTAACATTTAAAACAATATATATCAAAATTATTATAATATATATATATATATGAGATATATTATATAATAACTAAATACATATAGTAGTGCAATCATTTTAGTTAACGTTGAAATATATTTTATATTATATAAATATAAAATTAATTATTATCAATGAAAATAAAAAATGATTACATTTTTCATAATAGGAATGCATCTTTTCTCCTCCCTGATGGGAAAGTGATTCCCTATCGGCTATGGAGGCTTCGGTGACCCCTTCTCCTCTGGGGGAGGGGCCTAAACCCCTGGGTCTCAGTGTCTGGTCTTCTCCAAATGTGATCCTCTTTCTCTTCCTCAACATCATCATTTCTCCAAAGTTCCCTAGAATCCTCCAAGGTCAACTAGAGGTCCCGATTTATTTTCAGGAATTCACCGAGGCTTCTTCAATAATACCTACGGCCCTTGTTGTTATTTTAATCCATCTTTGACCTATGGTGGATATGTTTGATAGGTATGTGGATGAGTAATGGGGAATAATTCAACATTTCGTTTTTGGTCTCCTGGGGCTGAGATTGAAGATTTTACATTTCGCTGATGAGGAAGATCTGGTGTGGGCTTGGTCTAGATCTGGAAGTTCTGTTCAGGGCTTTATTTTTCATATTCTTTATTGCTCGCTTGATGTTCACATGAATCGTTTCCCCTCCACGACGGAGTTTTGGATTCAACATACTGGTCTCCCCATTCTCATCCAGAACTTGACCCTTATACGATCAATTAGAAATTCCATTGGTCGTGTCATGTGGGCAGATTGGAAGACATCTACCCTGAAGCATCCAATCATTGCCACATTTATATTGAAATGGAACTCTCAAACCCCCCACCAATCAAGTTTTGGATCATGATTGAGCGAGAATACATGTATGTCTAGCCTATAGTTTATGAATCATAGAAGAATTGTTTCTAATACTACTTTAGGAAAGGGCACTTGTATCTTGGTTGTCGCAAAAGGTATCCAGGTGTGTGTCTGGTTGATCCTCCCATGATTCCTGAAGAGCATCTAGCTATGGTTGTGACTCGTGGGGCTTGTTCTATTCATGATTCTTGTTCATCAGGGACCGAGAAGTGGTGCAGGGATGTCTCTAGAGATATGGTACATACCATTCCGTAGACCTCAACTAATATGGTGACCTAGGGTGCCCATGAACCTTTTGGTGGTGAGTCAATCAGGGAGGTTCATCCCCATACGGAGGTACCTCCATGGTCGGGGATGGGATTTTATATAGGTGTAGTGAAGAAAAAAATCAATAAAGATTCATATCCATGGATTTTTGATGTTTTTTCTTGTCGGAGAAGGTATTGGGTTGGTGGTTCTTTGTCATGTGGATCAGGTGTGGCAACGCATGAGTGTGAGGTTGGGATTAGGGAGAGGTTCCCCCAACCAGATGTTGTTTCTACCAAGATGCCATAATTATTCTTTGAAACAATATAATATGTTTAATGAATGTAATACATTCCTAGTGTTGTAGGATGTATTCATAGAGCGGGTTAGGAAGACACAAAAAAGCAACCACTGTACATGAGCCGCATATTTGAGCAGCCAAGAGGTTCAGATTTCATTAGAATGTCTGACATAGTAGTTCATATTAAGATAATACAGTGAAATTAAGGGGAATGGGTATAATTTCCCCTATCCATTACACACTAATGAAAGGTCAATAGTGCCATGATGGGGAGGAAAGGGTTGTAGAAGATGCCAATCATGGAGAAATCATTAACTCGTGACTGGAGGGTTCCAATGAGGAAATCGATTCAGGCTTGGATTCCCCTGTTGAGCCAATGGATGTGGGACTTGTTGGGGGAATATATTAGATTCTCTTCAAATAAAGGTAAAATCACAATCATTGACTCATAAGGGTTTATAATGAAATCTCGGAGGATGTGGACGAAAAAAGACTACTCTTTTTAACCTAGACCTCATGTCACCAGGCCCTCATAGAAAGGGACGATTCATCAAGAGGCTCCCATGAAGGTGGGGAAAAATTATACAATTGAGCTTGATCTATATTTATAGAATCCTTTACCACTAACCCAACGAATGCAATAAAGAAGATGAATGAACCAAGGATTCCTCCAAGTGGGAGTGAATTGATGGGATGTGAAGAGTGGGAAACCATCCTTGATTGAAATAAAGAATTCTCAAATAAGATCATAGAGGTAATCACTACCTATGTGGAATTTTACAGGATGATAGGGAGGCAGTTCCAGGCCAACCTTTCTAAGGATAAGGGTGCTTGGGGCCATAAACGACATGGAATTTTGGCACATGGATTCAACGAAGAGAAGATTACTATGGAAGAGCTCATATAATCATGTGATAAAATGGTTTATAGTTTTGAATACCTCATCAATTCTGATCAAGATGAGATGTATTCTAACATCCAAAAAACTTTACCAAGAGGTGAGGTATCTAAAAGGCACAAATTAAAACTCATAGATTTGGCCGTTTCATAGCATGTTTCTTGATTGTTTCCTATTTTTGGTATGGTTTATCACTTTTCCCAAAAAGTGTTTTCATAATTAAAAGTATATTTTGATGGTAAATTAATTTTTTATAACATATATATTCATAGAATTGAACTATTTAAATTTTAAATATTTAATTAAAAAATGTATTATTTAAAAAAAATCAAAAAACTTTTGAAAACTAATGTTTCTCATATAGGATTAAAATAGGCCAGCTATGGTTCATACTTCAAGCGTGTATGAATTTTGATAGTGCCACCCATATTGATCTATTAAAATAATATTTTTAGACCAGGACACTCTAGATATCTATTAATGTAGTATGAGAGCCTGCTTTTTTGATTTTTCATGAATTGTTTAGGAAAAATAAAATAATTAGCGTTGTGTTATGATCTAAAATTATTCAATAAATAAATTATATTAACAAGGATAATTATGGAATTTAGTTATTTAAATAAATTGGGTGGAATATCCAAAAAGGATATCTAATTGAGAATAAGATCTCCTTTAACTTCTTTTAATACTATTTAAAGGTAATGCTTGACTTCTACCTTCTCATGCAAAACATGATTTAAACCTACAACCTTAAAGTAATGCATGCCATCAATAATTTAATAAATATTTATATAAAAAAATAAATCAAGGATCATGTGAATACATCTATCCTATTCATATTTAAATATATAATAAATTTAAAAAATAAATTAAACATGGTTTTATGAAATTATCTACTACTTAAAATAGTTCTTCATTTTATTTTTATAATAATAAAAATGATAAATTGATTGGATCCTTCCAAATAAATGACTATAAATTAACTGGTATATATTTATAAATGATAAAATATACACCATTATTTCGATAACATCCCAAAAACACATTTTATTTGGATGTTGAATATATTGACTCAAGGAAAACGTTAAATTACAAGGGATTTCCAATTAAACAAGATTAGAAAGGTTTTTATCAGTGTAACCCACAAAATAGTACATACATTCATTCATTATTTTTTATACCTATTAAACTCCATTAGTTTAGGAAACATTAATTAAACCATAATTTTTTATAAGACATTGAAATTAAAAGAAGGGAATTGTGGAAAAATTATTAACAAGTGGAGGAATGGATTCCAAAACTGAATAATTCCCCAATTCTGAGGGTAATTAGGTTCAGAATAATGAAAATAATGGTTAATTATAGGGAAATATTTCACTTATATCAATCATATATCAAGTTAAAAGGCTTCATATTTATATAAAAGATATTATAAAAAGTAAACACAAAAAATATATATATTTTCATGGGATTCAAATTTTTTAATAAATAATCATAGAAAAGTTTGTACATTAACATAAACATTAGTAAATCTAAAATTAAAATGTAATAATAATCCATTTTCAATATTTCACCTATTTTCATAGTTGTAAATGTGACAATATAAACATAAAAACCATATTTTTTGGAAACTAATTTTTATATTTCTTTTAAGGTATGATATGTATACATTTAACAAAACATTATAAAACCCATGTTAGTTTAAAATTTTTTTATTGGGGTTTTAAATAAAAATAATTTACAATGTATACTAAATGGATAATTTATCCTAAATTATGATGAATGAAATTAATCTTAGAAGTCACATTATATGGTAATTAAAACCATAAAATTATCTGAAAATGAAAAAAATAAAAATATCCAATGAAATAATAACCCATGCCAGACATTTAAAAAAATCATCACCTAATTCTAAGTAACCCTCTTTTAAAAATTTATTTTTCATATAATTATATGAAATATAAAAGTTTACGATTTATAAATTTTTATTATATTTATAGGAACACCATTTAAGATAATTTATAACTCACTATTTGAAAAAAAAAATTATTGGATTTAAGTTAGAAGAAAATACTTTCTAAAAAAAAAATCTTTTATAATTTAGGAATTGGAAATTAAATTCAATTAATAATAAATTGTTGTGATCATACAATGTGGGGATTCATTAGTCTCAATCATTAATGTAGAAAATATCATATTATATTAAACTAATTTTACATACATTGTATTCTATCTAATAGTGTCACATCCACCCTTTTATATTGGAAAAAAAATTGTTGAATAATTTTATTCGACTACACCACCTGACCCCACCCTTGAGTGGAATAAATAAGGGAATAGTTTTTGAAATGTCTGAAAATATAGGTGTTTCTAATTTTTTTTAATCCTTATTGGCCAGTTTTTAAATGTATGGACAGTTATCTCCCTTAAACTACTTCTCCAATCTCACTAATGAGTTATGCATCCCATATCCCAAAGGATTTAGTAGCCATTGAGGGAGGAATATTAGCATCCATGGTAGATATGGAGGTAGGGGAATGTTAGTGGAAGGGGATATGGATTATGTTATTTTAAAATCAAACTAAACAAAATATATTTTTTATATAATATTTACAAGTTTGGAATATTCTTTGACCAAAACAATGGGATAATAATAAATTATTTTATTACTAGGATTGTGGGATCCACAGAAATGGTACACGGTTTGGAAAACCATACAACCAATCCATGCTTTTAGTTGAGGGACTTATAAAATTTAAGTAATATTAATTTTTACATCTATATATCTAGTACCATAAAGCCCATATTTATCCCACCTGTTCATCTAGAACTCTCTAGCATACACCCCCTCATTCCTCCTCTTTTCTAGTTATTTTCATAATGGTAATTGATCTGATAACATTAGTTGTGTCATTATATATTGTTTGTGGTGGGGTTAACCTTATTCCTAAATTCAATCTCTATTTATATTAATTTTTATTTTTATCATTTATTTTATGTTCAATTATATCATATTTTATGGTGTTTATACTTTTATTTTTTCCATTGTTTAAGCTCTAATAAGTTGTCTCTACTTGGTGAGTTGTATTTTATGATAATATAGTTCGTGGTCCCTATGATATCCCTTAATGTATCACTAATTAATAGAACATGTGATGTGTGGTTATAAAAAATATTTTACAATATTCCTGAAGAAAATAATTTAATACAAATGTTCCTTTTTTATGATGTATTACACCATTTGTGAAAGTTTCTCTAGAATGAGTAGTAAAGTGAATTTTTATGCTCATAGATATGAATCTATTACAATGAAACTAATTGAGGGTGTTAAGGTTTATTTTGAATATTTGTTCATATTATACTCTTTGGTAACAGAAATATTTTTTACTGGGATGGATTCAAGGTTTCTAACTATAGAGGGTATAAAAGCATGAAATTTAAATGAAATAACTAATGAACCATGTAATGTAATTTAGATTTAATATTTCAAATATAAATATGGTCTATATAAGATTTAATAATATGATTATATATGTAATAATGAATGAATAATGAAAATATGGTTCGAGGATGATGAGTTTCTCCATGAGTGATTCTAATATTGTTCTCAGGTATGATGAGTTTCCACATGGAAGATTTGCTATATGATTTATAGTCAACTGTAACTCATTGAAGTTGGTATGGTTGACCTCATTATTCACCATAAAATACATGGATCATTTTTTTAAATTTATTATGGTTTCTATTATTATTTTGAAATCACCATACAATTTCAATCACACTAGATATTGTTATGGGTTTAATTAGTGCGGGACTATTGACTTTTACACAAGCCCTTATTGGGTTAAGAATAATATTTTAATAGACAACATTCATTCATTAATGTTCAATCAAAATAATCATATGATCAAGGTTTTATTTTTAACTGGTGTCGAGCACAAGAGATGTCATAGTTCTAGGAAATATTACATGTTTTATATAATATCAATGTTGTATCCATTTTGGAATTTGATATATTTATTTATATAACCTTACTTTTATGCATAACATTATTAACATGTATTAAACCTCGTTTTTATATCACATAAGTCATATGATTTGTTAAAAATTATAACATTATTTGATATTTCACTTATCTACTAGTATATATTTTCCATTATTTTTATTTTTACTGTACTCATATAAGATGGTATAGTCCCCCTGGTGAACCATAATATGCATTTACTACTAGTCATGATCCTATGGAATACAGGGAGTCACATCTGTGGTAATGTTTCTCTATTATTTATTTACTAAGTAGTGAATTGTGATGGATCAGGTTAATTTTATTTATGAAACAATTATTTTGTCAAACTATCACTTTTATTATTAAAATACTTCATTCTTCATGACACCAATGATTCTCAAATTAAATATGTATGATATATTTATCACTTGGTTATTAAATAAAGAAGGTGTGTAAAACATGCTACATTATAAGAATGAAGTATTTACATTTCAATCTTATGTTTTATTTTTATTGGTCACTTTTTAAAATATTTATGTTGGTTATAAGTGTCTTTATAAAATTGTATAGTGTTTACCTATAGAAAATACTGGTTTAATTTAATATAATAAATGGTTTAAATGGTTGTAACATAAAAACTCATATTCCAAATTCAATTTATGTTGTGGTATAAGATATATAAAATTCAACCTATACAATATTATTATTATTCTTTATAACATATAATTGATATTTTTAATAATTGAACCGAACTTATCTAATGTTTACTAAGATTAGATATTTTGGGATAATGGTAGATCCCATGTAATGAGAACTTATTATTTGAGGTGTAAATAATAAGGGGATATTATCCCAAATATTTCTTACATAAACTATGCTATCATTATTTTTTTGCATATTATTGGTATGTGTAACATTGGAATTATAAATAAGATCCACCATATTGGAATCTAATATAGATTTAGGACGATAAAGGGTAGAAAAATCCACTAGTAATCATATTGGATCTTCTTGTGGCACCAGTGTAGTTGTTATAAGTTTAGCTTCATGTGATACTATAGTGAGTTATGGATGACTTGTGAGAGAGGCTCCTAATTCTACACAAATGATGTCTCAAATATCAATGGTGCTTAGACTATATAACTCATCATTTCTTTTTTAGGAGGTATTTATTATGTAGTATTGTTCTGTTCAAAATAATTTTACAATATTTCAAACCATTTAACGAACCCCCCCCCCCAATATTAGAGTGAGGAAACATTTCATTAATTTATAATGTATGAAAAACTTCTGGTGGTATGTATGTGTAAAAATTATACCAAAATGTGGGGTTCCATTGGAGGAATTAAAGATAATATTTTTAATCAATTCTATACAATTTCTCCAATAGAAGACTATGACCTATATTTTATATATATCATGTTGAGAGTGATGACATTATTGAATTATTCTAATCATTTTACCTATTTGTATCAATTCAAAGTAATGTTAGTGGGGGATGATAAATCTAGGACTATAAATTCGGGGGACCGAATATGTTCTGATATATGGGTCCTAGTGAATGTCATTCACCTTCCATTTTTTATATGGGTTTTAACTAATTCATTTATTTATTTGAGGAACCTTGGGAAGGTATGAATCTTTGGGTAATTACCTTCTATTGGAAGGATCAACAATGTATCTTATTCAAGAATGAAGCTTTAATTTTAGGGGTCCCACTAGTGAAATGGTGGGAATAGTTTATCGGGTATCAGGCTATGTTTTACACCATAGAGATACCTTTTAATAGAGTATTATTAGTGTCGGGGTGAGGATATACGCATCCCCTATACATGAAAAACACTTGAGTGGTGATTAGGTAGTATAATAGTGATATTATAGTGTTTTTTCAAAAAGTAATAGAGGGAAAATAGAGAAAAAAAGATCCATATATGTAGAAGGATTGTCATATGATCTAGTCACACCATGTATCGTAGGTGGTTTGTGTTCCATAATCCACTATGGATAAGGTCGAAGAAATTTTATCCCATTACTGGAACATTAACAGTAGTTGGGTGGGGATTCACAGAGTATGAAAGTAGGGGCTCAGGGATGAGGCACTAGATCGTTTAATATCATTCACCCAATTCCTGCTAGTTAGGATGTTAAACCTTATTCATATCATGGTACAAAATTTTTGACTGCTAATTTATCAATTGGAAAATTTAATACGTGGTAATCTCACTCTTTTTTATCATCTCAGTTTATGGATAGCTTGGGTTTATCCATGGAGTACTTGTTTTGGTATATTTCCATTAACAAACCACTAATGGTTTTATCATAGGTTATCAACTGAAACAGATGAAGTTCCCTTGTGATTATAGGTTATAGAATCCTCAAGGAACATTTCATTTTAGAGAAATCTATTTCTGACAGGATACATGGGATGAATTAGTTAGTGTTGTATCATATCCATATAGATTTAAGAAGACAGCAAGCATCATTCATTTCATTAGAGCGTGATTTTTATGTCCATTCTATATAGTGGTTCTTATATGAATGTCATGTATGACATTACCATAAGTCGTTGGGAGGAATTACAACCCAATATGACAGCCCCATAATTGATTTTGGAGGAATCCCGTAGAGTTAATTTACAACTATGGTTGTTCAATTAAAGAAAGTCCTTACTAATGATTTCAGAGGGATTCAACCCAAAATAGGGAGATAAAATTTATAATCGAGCACATGTATATTTTACATAATACTGATATTCATCCATAATAATGACTTCAGTGGATATCTATTATACAATTTTCCAAATATATGAGTTGGGGACCAAGGTATTCATATATCTAAGTACATATCATTGGGGTTCTCCATTATTATTCACTAAAATTTTTGATGGATATAATAAATTGAGTTTCGATTATCTAAAGTTAAACCATTTTATAGAAAAACTGATATCCATGTGCACATATTGAATACTTATTTGATTTCCATATAGGTTTCTAATCCCTCTCTAAATACAACACAAGATTGCGTTATCACATGATGAGGGTGGTACTTTTAGACATGTTAAAGACTATATTTAAGAGTGTATATGATCTATATGTGCTCATATTGAGTTCCTTCAATTTGATGAATGCTTTAGTGGTTTTTATTGATTTATTTGAATTCGGTTGTCACGCATATATTTTAACCTTCACTGTCATTTTTTTGACGTTATGTTCATGTATTATAGGTTAAAGGAGGGGAACATTAGGTATATCGTGATCATTTTGGGAACACAATAGGGGAATAGAAAATATACCATTATCATAATGTGTCATGTTTTAATATACATGTATTATTCTTTTGTAATATCATATATACGGATGGTGTGTCAGTTGACTTTGATGTGGACAAGGTAGTCATTTCATAGGAGGGACCCAATAACGTTATTCAGATTCACTAATTTATGGTATTTTATGATTATTATCAATGGTTTATCTATTAATTATCCCATTTATTAGTATTAATTAAAGTCATGACCATGAAAAATGTGATATTTAATTGACAGGATACTTCAGAGCGACCTTTCTAGGAGCTGAATAAGATAGTGGCATCAGTGGTAATATTCACCTTACCTGATCCAGTTTTGGGGTACAATAGGTATTGTGGTCTCTCAGGGGTCATACTGTAGGTTTTTTTGATTCATGATTGACTTCTAGTCTCTTATATCTCCATCTAGATTAGTCATATGATTAAAACTATATAACACAAGAATCAGATCTTGAAAATTTTTAACAGCCATGGAGGTGTTTGTGTCATTACCTAGTTGGTGAGAGGTTAACAGTTTATACTATCATCAACCATCTCAAGCCAACCCAAAAAATAGAGCACCCATGTATCCCATTATATTCCCAAATGGAATTCCCGATCATCTAAGGCTATTAAATAGTGATATATTATCAAATAAAACTTTTGGAAATGATTTGTTTTAATAAATATTAAAACAAAATATATGAATTGTTATTATAATTATAGAATAACCAATACTAATGTTAAGGATCCATGTGATAGAGGAAAAATCAGTTTCATAGATATGTATAACCATACAAATAAGAATGAATAAATAAAGAAACAAATCCAACAATATCTAAAAATGAAATATAAATTGATACAAAATGGGTTATCTTGGCAGATTCTACAATCATAAAAATCTAAAACAACACAAAATGATCCATGTGTGACTCCAAAAGACATCATCCCAACATACAACAATGAAAAATCCACTGGAGAACAATTTTAGAACATAAAACAAGAAACTACAATATGATATGTGTGAGTAAGAAACATTGTAGGTATATTAAATTAACTAAACCCCATGTATTACCGTTAAATAAAAAATCTAATTCACTATAGTTTGAATCATATATTGAACACATATTGGTTTTCCACTATATGTTTTAAAATATAATATATGTATTTTCCCAATTTTATTTATAATAATGTATTTATAAAAAATAATGGATTAAACATTTTAAATGAGTTATGTAGAGACTTTGGATTTGATGTACAAGATTTTCGAATATTCTTAGAAATATTTTTAGAGACACACAGTGAGATGGCGCATGATTCAAGAGCCTGGTGAGCCCGGAACTAATTTTTAAAAAATTATAAATTTATTTTTATTATGCACATATGTTTTTACTGAAAATGTTGAATATCTATTAAATGGAGTCTCTGATTGAAAATTTGAGACAATAGTTGAATCTGAAAAGTTGAGTTTACCCTAGGCATGACATATGGTTGGTCGGTGTGAGATGTTCAGAAGGGGCAGTTGTTGGTGGTTGAATTAGAAAAATTGATTAATTAATTCAGTTTATTTAATAATCCTAAAAAAATATCATAGATATTAATACTTGATTAATAAATCAAAGACCATCGTTGAGTTTAAAATGTGGTGTTTACCTAAGGTGTGACCTAAATTTGGTTTGTGTGGGTCATCTGGTAAATGAAGTTGTTGCTATTGCATTTAATTAATGAATGAATGAATTAGTTAGTTAATTAGTTTCTTTTATATGAGATGGATAAACCTATAATATGTCTTCTGGGATAAATTCTCTATGGTTATTCTCACAAACCAAGGTAGAAATCTAGAGCTCTTTTACCCTCCTTCATTGATAGATTGTAAAGAAACATCATATTATAACAAAAAAGGATGCGTAGAATGCAACGAATCCAACCAAATCATTGAGGAAAAAATTCTTCATCAATGATCGATCCATAATTAAGGCATAATTCATAAATTTATTTTTTCGCAAAATTTTTACACAATTATTGATCATATTGATCATTATTTGACGATCTGAACCCATTTTTTATACTTTACATGTCCCCATGTATAGAAATTAAATTATTATTCAATTTTTTCAGACCGTATGATCATTATTCTTGATCAACTGGAAAGGAATGCTTGGCCTCAATCCTGAAATGTGTGTTATGGTTCCATTCTCCTTATTTTTCTTCACGTTCATCACTGTTTGGGTCCATGTGGTCTCATCTAAACTTTTCTAGGAGGTATTGAGTCTGATCGGACTCACTGTTCATGAAAGATAGGGAAAAAGATAACAGATTGATGTACCTAGTATATACCTAGGAATCATGTGGTTTAACAAGATTGATTCAGATTTGTGTAAATGAAATTCGATTCTTGTTAGAGGATACTCTCGGTGGATGAGATGGTGGCTAGGCTCAGATCTCCAATGGGATGGTCAGACATAGTCAACATAGTGTAAATTCATATTTATTATTATTACTGAAGAGATGATAAAATGTAAATGATTATTTCGTATTATTATTATATTATATTATAATAAAAAATGTGGCCTAAAATGTGTGTGGTTAGATAAATGAAATGTTTTTAATTTATTTATTGAAGAAAAATTGTATCATGCTTTTACGTATATTAATAAACTATTTGTTAAAATAATAATGGAATAGTGTAGTTCGGTGGGATTTTATTTATTTTTATTTAATTAAATAAAATTAATTAAATGTATAATATGATAGAGGCACACCCCATGCTCACATATGGGCATGGAATATGGTTTATAAAATTTGATTATATAATAATAGTAATATTATTTATAATTATGTTAAAAATAAGAAGATTTAAAGCACCTAGAAGAGGGAGGAACCCCTGTGTGGGTGAATCTCCCCTGAGATTTTTTATTTTATAAAAATTATAAAATTATTAATCTGACATTAACATCTACGTGAAACTACATATTGACAAACCATCAGCGACAAAATAACATGGAATTAAGACTGTAATTTTAAGATCATTATAGGATACCATTTTCAAACTCATGTCTCAATTCAATAAAATATCCATTATTATTATTATTATTGAGGAATCCTATATCTGACATATTTCCCTCACATGGAATCAGAATGATGAACCATATATGATATTGTGGCCATAAAATTAAGCAAGATGTTACAAGACCAAATTTCTCTGTTTAATTTAGACTTGTGGCTTTCCCCCATGAAATGTCAATATATCTTGATGCGGTGAAATGAGACTTCATTAATGAGAGTCTGATTTGGGCATGTGAATAGACTATGTTTGATATTTTTTCATGAGGATCACAATGGTGTAATCTATTTCCCCATATGTTTCCATTTGAAGTGGTATATTAATGAAATTACTTTTCTTCCCTTCGACTAATGACGACCCATGTGTGTTTGTCGAGTTTTCTATTTAGAAAAGTCGTGTAGTACCCTAAAATATAATGCAGTACAACATATCTAGAAATTCATGTGATGGAAAAGACATGACCTAGTTACGAAGTGGGATAACACACTGTCTGGGTCTCTTACATGTCATATTCTCTTTTATGAATCTTAAAAGATTTGTATCTGCATCATAAGAATTCAATTTTTGGCCCGCGAGTACTCTATCCTGAATATTTATTCATATATAATGAGATGTTGGCCTTTATATTGGATTTTGAGTTATGATGAGTTATTTTTTGAGTGTGACAATTTTTAAGGTGGTGATTGACTATATATGTGATATGGATGTATCATTAGAGAGTTTAGATAGAGACGGTACTCCACTATTGTAAAAACATTTGGGTCCTCTATCCATGGATATTGTAGATTTCCATTGTATCATAATGAGGGTCCTAATCATTTCATATCATGTAGATATGATACTTTACTATCATATCAGGGTGCTGGTCCTCCATACACATTTTGATGATAGAGATAGTACTCCCTTGTGGCACTAGGGAACATGTCCTCTCTCCATGGAGACAGTAATCTCATATCACATAAGGTCCCTGGACCTCCATACTATTTTTTAGATAGATATGATACACCACTATAAAACAAGGGTGTAGGTCTTCTATACATGGAGACAGTAGTCACCTATTGTACTAGACTGTGGGTCCTCTATACTTATAGTAGAGACACGCTATGGAAACCCCCTATCTATATAGGGAGTCAATCCTCTACTTAGAAATTTTACATTATTGACTATGTGAAATAATTATGAGGTGTGAATTTTCTTAGATAGATACTTCTAGGAATAGGCTTGAGATGCCAGGCATCATCGACAGACTTTTGGGAAAGTTGGCTTCACTACATCATTGGCTGAGCTCTAAGATTAATATTCCCTTACGTTCTTATGTGGACTTCATTTGATTGAGAATATATATATATCATTCATCTATAAAAAACACATTTATTTAGGAAATATTCTTCTAGGAGATGAGAATACACAAGGTGTATGCCATGTGATTTCCATGATTAGCTTCTCATGGATGGATGAATATACTCTCCTACTATAAGTGGTGAAGACTCAAGGAGTAATTCATCTACTCACAATGTCTAGACCCTTGTATTTGGATGAGATTAAATTCACTCTCTTATTGGTATGGGGTGTAGTCATTCATTATACCTTATGTAATCTTTTATATATTTTATTCCACGAAATTTCATTTTTTTTATTTTCAAGTGACTCATTTAACGACTATGTTTGAATGGAATCATTATCTTCTATTGTAACTCATATTACTCCCCCTTTAGAATTCATGCATCCTAAAAGGTATGTTTACACTGAACCCCACGTGGGATTGTACTGCAAGTACGATGTCTTATGTAGATGATGTACATGTCTACCATGACATCAGAGGAGCATAGGGATACAAGTTTATGGGACCACATATGGTGGTCATAGCTTAGGGTTTAGGAGTTGTGCTCTCTTTCAGTTTTTTACTTTTCTAGTTTTCAATCATGCTACGACACATTTATGTTAGGCAGAGTATTTTTCCCTATAATTTCCGTTTACACTACCATAGTTTTTCACTATCTAGTGGTTCATACATTCTTGGTTTTCTTCATAGTAGTTTTTCTTTTAATTCCACTTCATTCCCTCTAGAATTTTTATCGTGTTGGAAGTATGTGTGGATACCAGAAATTTGGAAAATCCCTCCCCAGGTTTGTTATACCCTCATTTCATGTCACCACCCCTAGAATATGGAGGTGGAATTGGGGTTGTTATGGCTCGAGCACTGACATCACTGGGGTTGTGATAGATTGGTATTAGATCACATTCATTCCTTGGGATATTATTCAGAAATATACCCTAAATGAATTTTGTTGGTTTTAAGGAATTATGAAGAAGAGATTCGAGTGACACTCTTAGGAAATGAATCATATTGGTGGGAGGTGGCAGACATATCCACTGTCTAGGAACCTAATTACCCAATTGTTAACTCTTCACACTGAGGCTTTTGTTTCGCGAAATAATGGTGCATGCATCATATATGATTCAATATTTTAAAATCCTTCTTAAGTAATCCATCCATTGATGTCATATAGATAAATATCATCTTTTCTCCTTGATACATCTCAATCACGTAATATTTGCCTCCATGAAGACAACAAACCTATTTATCAACCAATGAATGATGTCAATGATTCGATGAGTGATGAGGCCAATTTTCAGTGTCTATCCCATGAGATCATTTCATCCATAGAGGACATGTAGAAACACCACCTCATATTGAGAAGCAATTGGTAACAATATATAATAATGAGGATGTTCGTAGTTATAGTACACTCCATGAGTTCTCGAGTTATAAACCACTGATGTTTCATTGTGATCCAGATCCTCAGTATATAGTGGATTGTCTAGTGTCAGTGGTTTGTATCATTAGGCTTCTTCAGACTAAGATATATCTTTTAGTGACACTTGAATCTATCCTATTACATGATGTAGTTGAGCATTGGGGGTGCCTTGTTATATAGTTTGATTGTGGTTAGACACTCATATAGATACACATCCAACATTTTTTCCATGAGGAGTACAACACCTCATGCTTATCCTCAGTCCAGATCAATGGAATCTGGATATGTGGAAGGGAGGGGTTTTATTATATGAGAAAGGTAAAAAAGGGTCTATAAACATACATGTTACTCTTTGAATATGATCTTACATGGATACTTTTGAGCATGAGTATTTGAGGAGGGACTCCACTGAGATATCTAAGCTAGCATTGTGCCTCAGTTCATTCAAACATATTCTTGAGTGACATGGGGAGTCGGTGAAACACTATGTTAGTGTTGTTTTAAATATATTCGAATGCACGCGAAAGAGGGTTTCTTACCCCAAAAAGAAGTGTTTTTTAGAATTGATAAAATTGTAGAGGGTGAGACAATTTTTTCCCAAGTAGATAGTATCAAGGTGTGGTGGATGAGCCCCTCATGTCTGTTCGGATTCGGGTGACACGATGTTGTTTGATAAATGATTTCCCTATAAGACTCAACGGAGCATTTGCATTGATTTTGGTTGTTTTTTTACTAAACTCATTTACTTCAGATCGGTTTATATCCAAGACTCTCAAAGAGGTATTGACACAGATTGGAATAGATTTCATCTGATGAGGAAGATATGTGCCTTCCACATAATGGTTTGGTTTTGTGATGATACAATAACTATGCGAGTGAGTTAGGGCCTCCCAAAGAAGATTATGTAGAGTTTTGGAGAATGAGTTCCTTAAACTTGTGCGTTCAGGGTGAGGTTGTGTGATGGATTTTCAGAGCATTAAATGACAATTCCAATGAAGTTTTTCTACTTGAACCTTCAATATTGGGATTCCACTGGTGGGTGTGAATATGTTTCTAGCTTCGGGTTACCCTTATTCTAGGAATCTTGATGATGTCCAAGGGTTTACAAAGTCATTACATGTGATCCTCATCATGGTTGGATGATTGTACTCACCTCCCTTTTTTGTTGGTACCCTTTTGTTCTCAATGTAAACCTTGATATGGCTGTAGATAATTATTTAATATGGGTCATGTTAGTTAAGACCACATGAACGGAACTACACAACTCTCCTATAATATATGGAAGTTAATGTATTCACCTAGAGGATGTAGAGGAACTACATTTTGGGGGACATAGACAACAATATATTGTGTAACTAGATATCTTTAAGAGTTTCACTAGAAGGATTTTAAGAATAAATAAATGATTTCATCCTTTTTCAAGGATAAATGTAGATTTCCAGTCACATTATGAGAGGAGGTGGTGAGGGAGTTTCACATTTTTCATTTCATTGTACATATCGGTATAGGGAAGATGTATGGAAAAGATATATATGGGATCTGAATCCCTAAATTGTAACACCCCAATCTTCCACGATACGCCTCTCTTTCAATAATACAATAGCTTGCATTGTACGCAAGTTCGAGTTCTAAAACACCGCGACTAATCAAAGTAGCCGTTATGAATAGTAATAACCAATTTTTAAAAATATAGAAATTTTATATTTCAAAATGGAATTCATTTTTGTATTCGGAATATCGAAATTAGCCTATGTTGAATTTTTGGTATTTTTCTGAGAACTTCTAATTTTTTATGAATAGTGAAAAATACTTTAAAACAACTTTTTTAATCAAAATAATTTATTGTGATAAATTATACTATTTAGTGTTTTTAAGGTATAATTAGAATATATTTTTACCATTTTATCCAATGGTGGTCATTAGAATTAATTTAACATTGAAATTGGACATAAACAATTGCCAATCTTTGGATATAAATTGTTTCTTAAAAACACGGTATTTGTCGTAACAGCAGGAATTAATTATAAAATTAATTAATGCAACTTATATGTTTGGAATTTTGTAAAATAGACATCATTTTTGAATTCGGAATATCAATTATAGCTTAGGGTGAAATTTTGGCCTTGTTCTGAAAAACTTCAATTTTTGATGAATAGTGAAACCACTAAGTGGTAGTTAAATAACTGATTTTTCGTTTAAATGAAATATTACCACTTCTTTGATTTGATTTTCAAAAATCCTACATACATGGTTGTCATTAAGAAGTAAAATGTGGTTCAATGAGATTAAAATAATTTTTTGGTGAATAGTAACTTTTCAGTTCTTAATCGCGATTAGAGGTAATTAGTGTAGTTTAAGGTACAAATAATGTTTTAATAATATGAGATGAGCATGAAACTTGTCATACTCCTATTGGATGAGTCATGGCCGACCAAGAAAACCCATGGGTCAACTTGGGGACCCCATGGAGCCACTTTAGTTGGAAAATGACATTAATATATATTTATTTAATGCTAGAATTAAATTGACACAAACATGAGTTGTTTTACTAAAACAGTTTTTAAGTGGGGTTACACAAGTCAAAATTTCGATTATAAATATTCATTAGAAAGATAAAAAGATTTCCTACATCATAGTATTTTTTATAATTTTTATACATTAAATAAATTAAATTATTTATGACATCATTATGATGCAGCGATGACCTCATTATTTAACGATTTAAATAAAATGAGAAGATAATGCAAAATCCAATGCTTACACTTGTCCAAAGCCTATTTGATGAGGAGATTTAGAAACCTTATCACCTTATCCTCGAATTATATAAGTGTGGGACCTTTAGAATCCGAAAAGCATTGTGAAATAATATAACATTTCAATCTTTCCAAAAGTGCCCCTCCTCTCCACTTATAAAAGGCCCCCACCTCTCCCACCTCATTTACACTTTCAAGCCATTTGGCTCGGCCAAACTCTGCCCAAATATTCTCCCAACATTCCTACCTTACTCCTAGAAGCCTTACATTGGTCAGAACTCTTCCCAAGGAAGCCTTTGGCTCAAATCAAAAAGAGTTACCCGATTTTGAGGTAATGTCTTCTCTAATGTTGTTTTGTTTTAATTTTCTTCTCCAACCCCCTAAACTCTTTTTATTCATTTCTTTTGTAACAACACCAGTATCATAAATATACTAGGATGTTGTTATAAGAAGTATTCGAGCTACACTTACACACACCTACATCTAATGGTTAAAGAACATACGATTTCTGTGGATGGCGAATTTCTGCCTCACGAAACGATGATTGTTCAACACTCATATAACACCTTCAAAGGTGGCCATTAAGATGTCACTATTTTTATATATGATATATAATATGTTTATGTTTTACTTATGCTTCTGTATTTATCATTTATGGCATACTTTATGATTTCCATTATGGGTAAAATGCGATAATTTCATTTTAGGAATTGCGGACTACCGCCCCCTCAAAGTGATATGAATCGTTAATGCCATATGTGGGATGTATAAAGGATGGAGTAAATGGTACTATAAACTATATTATACTGGAATTATATTATACATTTATATCATTATGATTTTGTTCCATTAAATATTAAATTGATATGAAAGTAGCGTTCATGCGTACGTACGGCTTACCGTCTCCATGAACGGTGCCTTTCATTTCTTACCTCTAAATGTTACGTAATATTATAAATGAATGTATATACTGGATATATAAGATATATATGACATATAAATCATGAATATAATTCTGTAGATAATGGATATTCTACCACATAAACAACTTGTAATTATAAGAAGTTTATTGTTGACTCAAGTACCAAAGATCGACAAAACAACCGTTATTAACTTAAATAATTACATAATGTTCATATCATTGTAATAAGTGATATAATAAGGATAATTAAATTGAAAATGGTTCTTAATAAGGTATATATTAACTCTAGTTTATTATTCCGGAGGTTAAATAACGGTTGAGTCAAGTCAGACACGAGGTAAGGGAATTTCTTAACCCAACTTCCATTCTTTGGGTTAATCTCCTACTTTCAAATTATGTCATGATATTATTATGTCCTATATTGTATTTGTAATTTCTTTATGTGTAAATATAATAAATACACATAATAGATCTATTTTATTTTAAAAATGATCTTTTTAAGGACTTCATCTCAATCTCCTTTAATTGAGGTTTATTTCGTTTTATACACAACTTTATTTTATACGGTGTATAAACCCCTTTGACTTTTACGTTTATTCAAAAGGAATCTTTTTTATACGAAGCGTTTTGCTAAACAACAAAAGGGAATGTTTTTCTTTCCGTACTTATGCGGCGACAATGACTTCTCCGCCACCATGACCATTATTTGAGTTTCGGCTTCCTCTACAAGCCATCATTTTTTTAATGAAAAATAAATACAAAGTTTTAACTTTCTTTTATTTTGGTATTGAAAATGGTTTTGAAAGAATTTTTATTATATCAATGTGTTGTATTGATATCTTGTGGTTGAAATGTGGAAATGTTATGTTTCCTTTATGCATGTTTTATGTGATACGATTATGTAATGGTTTATGATATGTTTAAACCTATTCATATGAGGAATGCATTGGACTTAATAAGTGACGGGTGGAGCCCGCTATAGCTCCTCGATGCATCGGAAGGTCTCATGAGACAAACTAGTGTCTTGGCACGAGGCCTTGACAAAATCTTATTTGTGGTCATGGCACGAGGCCTTGACTACGTGGTTATGATAGTCTGGCATTATGCATTCCATCATTATGAATGTGGTTATTGATATTGCATGTGATTATGCGACCAGTAGAATATCCATGTGAAGAAGTAAATGGAATTATCTCATTTTACTTTTGCCATATTATGTTGATGTTCAAGTTTAAAAGGCTTTTGTTTTAGTTATACATTGCCTTAAATGTTAATGTTTATTTATGAAAGCTTCCGCTATATTGTTAACCTTACTGAGAATCTGAGCTCACCCCTTTCAATGTTTAAATATTTTTCCAGGATGTGAAGAAGTATTTTATGAGTGACCTACAGGGGTAGTCATAAAGGGATATGATTGTGGACTATTAAGACCATGTTATTGTAGTTTGTTTACTTTTTGATGTAATGAAAGACTTATGAATGTATCTAGTGTTTCCAAGGCTACTAAACTAATCGGTCTTTCGAGACTTGATCTTTTGTGATCATGCCAATGTTACGAAGTGACGCACCGACTCTGGGTAGCTGGGGTCGGGGTGCTACAGTTGGTATCAGAGGAAGTTTAGTACTAACCTTGGAAGCTAGATTTAGATAAACTCTGATTAGAGCACATATCCCAAAGATAGACATTGAGGATTAGTATAGACGAACTTCCTAGAATTTTGGTATTGTAGAGATTTTGTGAGTTTTACGAGCAATAAATCCCTGTCTGGATACGAGCAAGTAGAGGCGGCTCTGGCACAGGTGTACCTAGGGGTAAAACCCGAAAACACCGCTTTGAGCTAGACTCGAACGGGAACTGGTGCACGACAACGGGCCTTGCTGCACTCTTGGTTACGACACTCCCGGGGGATATGCTTTGGATAATTCTCATTTTCTTTATAAACCACTATGAAGGGTTATGAGTATATACTTCCTCAAAGAAAACATTTTTATGGATTATATCCATAAATAGTTCAATTTATGTTAAGTATCTTACAAGTATGGAATTATGTATTTTGATTTATAAACTAATATAGTTTATGCCATTGTTTAGAAATGGCGCCTAGTGGAAGGAATGGAAACCGTATCAATGCACGCACTCCGTGTAGGGATTGCCATCCTTCTCAAGATAATTATTGTGGAGATGGAGATACAACTGGTTCTGATCAACTTATTACCATACTGGGACAACTCACTCAGGTTATGAATAATAACCTTACTCGTATGGAGTACCCTGATCCGCGACGTGGAGGATCAATGTTAGACCGCTTCATGAGGAAAAAACTACCAACCTTCAATGGAAGTACAAATCCTATAGTAGCTGAGCAATGGATAAATTCCTTAGAGAAAATATTCCATGCCTTGGGGAGTAGTGAAAGGAAGAAGGTTGTCATGGCAGTTTACCGCCTCACGGGAGATGCCGATCAGTGGTGGTCGCTGATTAAAAACACAAAGGAAGATGATGACGTATCGAATATGTAATGGAGGGAGTTCAAAGAGCTTTTATTAGAAAAATACTTTCCTCGTGACCATCGAGCAGATATGGAAAGGCAATTTCTGAGTCTGAGGCAGAAGGAGGATGAGAATGTCGCAAAGTATGAGGCTAACTTTACAAGGTTAGCGAGACATGCTGCCGATTATATACGTAACCCAAGGAGTAATATTGATCGTTTCATTGATGGTTTAAAACCATTTCTCTGTCGAGCTTTAGTATCACAATCCTTCTCATCATACGAAGATATTGTCTCGTGTGCTATCAAGACAGAAAAGGAATTCTCTAAGTCTTATGACAACAAAGTAAAGCAAGAGAAGAAGATAACGGTGGAACAAGAGATAGATAAAGGGAAAAAGGGAAAGAATGATTTTCCATTATGTGATAATTGTGGGAAGAATCACCCTGGTACTTGCCTAAAAGGAATGGGAGTTTGTTATAAATGTGGAGAAAAGGGTCACCAGGCTCGTGATTGCAAGGGAAAGAAAGATACTGTCAAAGTTGAATGCTACAATTGTAGGGAAACAGGGCATTATGCAAATGAATGTCCTAAGCGTCAAGGAAACTTACCTCAGAAAAGGCCATGGGATCAAGGCCAATCTTATGATGTGACTAAAGTTGAAGCAGAATAATTAATGTATTGGTGCTTTTGGACTCAAGGATTATATTCTGGTTATAAGAATAATGTCATATATATATATATAGATTGTACTGCAGTACTTGTTGATTTCAGTAAGGTTTTAATATGATTAAGGTAATCATATTTTTAGTATGTGACAATAAGAGAAACTTTTCTTTGTTTGGGGAATTTGATGTTACGATTGATTTTGGAATTTAGAGACCTTTTAGAGAAAGTCTGGACGAAGGTATTTTGGATAACTATTAAGGTTGGAATGGATTAAGTTGAACCATGGATAGTATTGTTTAAGGTTAAAGAATTTCTGAAGATTATTTTTGGAATATTATAATACTATAGTTTTAGGAAAAAGGACAACCTGCAGGGTGGGGCATAACCTGTCGCGTCGGACAAAGCTGTAGGAATCGAACCCACAATCATAGTGCGACAAGCCTTTATTTCCTACCACTAGCCTACAGGAAGTCCCTGGTTATTACAAAATAGTTTTACTAATCTAAATGGTATGTGTTAACATTTGGAACCTTATACAATTAGGATAAATTGAATATTTTTGAGTTCCGTTACCATTTGGAGTAAAAGTTGGGTTTGTGGTAAACATTTATTAACGAATGAAAGTATACATAACAAGTATGTATATTCCCTTACGTTCTTAGTAAATCTCCTAAATAAATTCCTCAACATTATAAAAGGTAACTTAAAACAAAAATGTTGTCGGTTAACTTTTCCAACTGGGGATTCAATGACCGTTTAACCAATCAAAAGTTTGTGATTTTCTTGTGGTTAAACTTTCTCCTAATCCTGTTTTCTATAACTCTCCATCAGACCTTGATGGTTTGTTTTTCTTCCATATCCATATTTTCATAGAATCCTAGAATGGGCTATATCGGATGACCTTGTACTTATCTTGCTTTCTTTTAATGTTATATATTTATTAACCTTATTTCCGATGTGGGTTTTCCTCAAAGGTATTTTATATTTTCAACCTTTTATTATCAAAGAAAAATTTCAAATTGCGAGTACGCAATTTATTGAAGGAGGGGAGAATGTAACACCCCGAGCTTCCATGATACGCCTCTCTTTCAATAATACAATAGCTTGCATTGTACGCAAGTTCGAGTTCTAAAACACCGCGACTAATCAAAGTAGACGTTGTGAATAGTAATAACCACTTTTTAAAATTATAGAAATTTTATATTTCAAAATGGACTTCATTTTTCTATTCGGAATATCGAAATTAGCCTATGTTGAATTTTTGGTATTTTTCTGAGAACTTCTAATTTTTTATGAATAGTGAAAAATACTTTAAAACAACTTTTTTAATCAAAATAATTTATTGTGATAAATTATACTACTTAGTGGTTTTAAGGTATAATTAGAATATATTTTTACCATTTTATCCAATGGTGGTCATTAGAATTAATTTAACATTGAAATTGGACATAAACAATTGCCAATCTTTTGATATAAATTGTTTCTTAAAAACACGCTATTTGTCGTAAAAGCGGGAATTAATTATAAAATTAATTAATGCAACTTATATGTTTTGAATTTTGTAAAATAGACATCATTTTTGAATTCGGAATATCAATTATATCTTAGAGTGAAATTTTGGCCTTGTTCTGAAAAACATGAATTTTTGATGAATAGTGAAACCACTAAGTGGTAGTTAAATAACTGATTTTTCGTTTAAATGAAATATTACCTCTTCAGTGATTTGATTTTCAAAAATCCGACAGACATGGTTGTCATTAAGAAGTAAAATGTGGTTCAATGAGATTAAAATAATTTTTTGGTGAATAGTAACTTTTAAGTTCTTAATCGCGATTAGAGGTAATTAGTGTAGTTTAAGGTATAAATAATATTTTAATAATATGATATGAGCATGAAACTTGTCCTACTCCTATTGGATGAGTCATGGCCGACCAAGACAACCCATGGGTCAACTTGGGGACCCCAAGGAGCCACTTTAGTTGGAAAATGACATTAATATATATTTATTTAATGTTAGAATTAAATTGACACAAACATGAGTTGTTTTACTAAAACAGTTTTTAAGTGGGGTTACACAAGTCCAAATTTCGATTATAAATATTCATTATAAATCTAAAAAGATTTCCTACATCATAGTATTTGTTTTATAATTTTTAGACATTATATAAATTAAATTATTTATGACATCATTATGATGCAGCGATGACCTCATTATTTAACGATTTAAATAAAATGAGAATATAATGCAAAATCCAAGGCTTAAACTTGTCCAAATCCTATTGGATGAGGATATTTAGAAACCTTATCACCTTATCCTAGAATTATATAAGTGTGGGACCTTTATAATCCGAAAAGCATTGTGAAATAATATAACATTTCAATCTTTCCAAAAGTGCCCCTCCTCTCCACTTATAAAAGGACCCCACCTCTCCCACCTCATTTACACTTTCAAGCCATTTGGCTCGGCCAAACTCTACCCAAATACTCTCCCAACATTTCTAACTTACTCCTAGAATCCTTACATTTGGCATAACTCTTCCCAAGGAAGCCTTTGGCTCAAATCAAAAAGAGTTACCCGATTTTGAGGTAATGTCTTCTCTAATGTTGTTTTGTTTTATTTTTCTTCTCCAACCCCCTAAACTCTTTTTATTCATTTCTTTTGTAACAACACCAGTATCATCAATATACTAGGATGTTGTTATAAGAAGTATTCGAGCTACACTTACACACACCTACATCTAATGGTTAATGAACATACGATTTTTGTGGATGGCGAATTTCTGCCTCACGAAACGATGATTGTTCAACACTCATATAACACCTTCAAAGGTGGCCATTAAGATGTCACTATTTTTATATATGATATATAATATGTTTATGTTTTACTTATGCTTCTGTATTTATCATTTATGGCATACTTTATGATTTCTATTATGGGTAAAACGCGATAATTTCATTTTAGGAAGTGCGGACTACCGCCCCCTCAAAGTGATTTGAATCGTTAATGCCATATGTGGGATGTATAAAGGATGGAGTAAATGGTAATATAAACTATATTGTACTGGAATTATATTATAAATTTATATCATTATGATTTTGTTCCATTAAATATTATATTGAAATGAAAGTAGCGTTCATGCGTACGTACGGCTTACCGTCTCCATGAACGGTGCATTTCATTTCTTACCTCTAAATGTTATGTAATATTATAAATGACTGTATATACTGGATATATAAGATATATATGACATCTAAATCATGAATATAATTCTGGATATAATGGATATTCTACCACATAAACAACTTGTAATTATAAGAAGTTTATTGTTGACTCAAGTACCAAAGATCGACAAAACAACCGTTATTAACTTAAATAATTACATAATGTTCATATCATTGTAATAAGTGATATAATAAGGATATTGAAATTTAAAATGGTTCTTAATAAGGTATATATTAAATCTAGTTTATTATTCAGGAGGTTAAATAATGGTTGAGTCAAGTCAGACACGAGGTAAGGGAATTTCTTAACCCAACTTCCATTCTTTGGGTTAATCTCCTACTTTCAAATTATGTCATAATATTATTATGTCCTATATTGTATTTGTACTTTCTTTATGTGTAAATATAATGAATACACATAATAGATCTATTTTATTTTAAAAATGATCTTTTTAAGGACTTCGTCTCAATCTCCTTTAATTGAGGTATATTTCGTTTTATACACAACATTATTTTATACGGTGTATAAACCCCTTTGACTTTTACGTTTATTCAAAAGGAATCTTTTTTATACGAAGCGTTTTTCTAAACGACAAAAGGGAATGTTTTTCTTTCCGCACTTATGCGGCGACAACAACTTCTCCACCACCGTGACCATTATTTGAGTTTCGGCTTCCTCTACAAGCCATCATTTTTTTTAATGAAAAATAAATACAATGTTTTAACTTTATTTTATTTTGGTATTGAAAATGGTTTTGAAAGCATTTTTATTATATCAATGTGTTGTGTTGATATCTTGTGGTTGAAATGTGGAAATTTTATGTTTCCTTTATGCATGTTTTATGTGATACGATTATGTTATGGTTTATGATATGTTTAAACCTATTCATATGAGGAATGCATTGGACTTAATAAGTGACGGGTGGAGCCCGCTACAGCTCCTCGATGCATCGGCAGGTCTCATGAGACAAACTAGTGTCTTGGCACGAGGCCTTGACAAAATCTTATTTGTGGTCATGGCACGAGGCCTTGACTACGTGGTTATGATAGTCTGGCATTATGCATTCCATCATTATGAATGTGGTTATTGATATTGCATGTGTTTATTCGACCAGTAAAATATCCATGTGAAGAAGTAAATGACATTATCTCATTTTACTTTTTCCATATTATGTTGAAGTTCAAGTTTAAAAGGCTTTTGTTTTAGTTATACATTGCCTTAAATGTTAATGATTATTTATGAAATCTTCCGCTATATTGTTAACCTTACTGAGCATCTGAGCTCACCCCTTTCAATGTTTTAATATTTTTCCAGGATGTGAAGAAGTATTTTATGAATGACCTATAGTGGTAGTCAGAAAGGGATATGATTGTGGACTATGAAGACCATGTTATTGTAGTTTGTTTACTTTTTGATGTAATGAAAGACTTATGAATGTATCTAGTGTTTCCAAGGCTACTAAACTAATCGGTCTTTCGAGACTTGATCTTTTGGGATCATGCCAATGTTACGAAGCGACGCACCGGCTCTGGGTAGCTAGGGTTGGGGCGCTACATAAATTTTCACTATGTTTTTTTTCTTGGATGATATGCTATGAATAATGTAATAATATAGAAACTTTAGTTTTCACATGTAAAACATTGTAATATTCATAGTTTGATTTTCAGAGCAAGGTATTGAGATGGCACGTGATTCTATGGCCTGATGATCAGGGAATTTATTTTAAAAAAATTAATATATATTTAATATTCAAACATTTTATTCCTAGAAAATTGGAATATATATTTAAATGTGTCTTCCATCAGAAAAACGAGACCACATTTGAATTTGGAATATAGATTTTACCCTAGGCATGACCTAAGGTTTTCAGTGTTGATTGTTAAAATGGGGTAGCCGCTGGTGGGTGAATTGGATAAATTTATTAATTTATTTAATAAACAGAACTCAAATAACTCAAAAAAAACTAATATGAGAAATTAGATACCCCTGTTGAGTTTATAATGTTTTGTTTACCCATGAGGCAACAGAATGTTGGTCGGTGTGGGGAATCTATGAGACACAGATATTGGAATTATGTTTAATGAATTAATGAATTAATTATCTAATTAAATATTTGGTTTTCTACCCAAGTATATCCCTATAAATGTTCTTCCATGAAACATTGCCCAGGGTTATCCACATATTCCCTAAGTTAAATCCATAGCTCTTCCACCCTACCATGTTGGCGGATTATGAAGAAAGTTCTGATCAGAGCATATCAAGACAGAATGAATGCAAGGAATCCTACAAAATTGTTGGTGAACACGTTTTTAACCAATTATTAATCTATAATCATTTAAGGACTAATAAATTTTGTGTTTTATACGTTTTTTATTAAATTATTTATAATATTGATCTTTTCTCTTAAATATACGCCCTTTTATAGCATATCTATTTTATCATGTAGAGAATTTAATTTGTTGTCAGTTATTTACTAACCCTTAGATCCTTATTCCTGATCAAATGACCAAGAATTATTGGACTCAATCTATAAAAATTATTAATTTTTCCTTTCTCCTCATTTTTATTCGTGTTCATGATTCATTAGATACCTGTTTTCCTGGTTCCACTTTTCAAGGAGGTACAGAGCATGATTGGACTCTCAGATTCGTGAATGTCAAAAGAAACTTGAATGAATCGAAGTAATAAGTATATAATTGGGAATAATACGGTGTGTTGGATTAGTTCCAAGTGGGGTACATGTGTAGAGTCACATATAAAATGCTACTCAATGTGAATGTGATGGTGTTTGTGCTCGGATCTTCGACGGTATGGTCGAACATGGTCAATATAGTGGGAATTAACCATTATTATTATTATTATTTCTATTAATAACTTGTTGGTAAAAATTAGTCAATGATTTATTTTTAATATTATATTAAATAATAATATTAATGGTGGCATAAAATGTGTGTGGATAATTAAATTAAATTGGTTTAATATATATATTGAAAAGAATGGTATTATATATTAAAGGAAATTAATATAGTCATTATTAAAATAATAAATTAATAGAAGAGTTAGATAGGTTTGGAATTTAATTTATTTATGTAAATAAAATTAAATAAATTAAGAGGAAGAGGGAGGCTAACCCCCTAGTTGACATTAGAGCAAGGAATATGGTATATCAAATTTGATAATAATATTATTATATTATTGTTATATTTGATATAAAAATGAGATTTAATCCTTTATGAAGCTGCACTGAGATAGAGGTTCCCCTTTTAGTTTTAATCTCAATTATGATTGGGTTTTTAAAAAATACAATTATTATTATTATTATTATTTGTTATAAAATCTTAATCAATTCATAACGTTTATGTGCAAATTCGGACTAAAGAAATGTCAGTGGTAGCAAGACTCTATAATTAAGATAATCATTTTAAAATCAATGATGGATACCTTTTTCAGAATAATGCCTTCAGTCATCGAAACCCCAAATATTATTATTATTATTATTATTAGTATTAGTATTATTATTATTATTATTTCATAGTCTTGTATCTAACATATTTCCCTCCATCAGTATCAGAATGGAAAACGAATGTGATACTATATACCTCAAATTAATATGGAAGTTTGAAGGCCAAGTTAGTGTATTCAATTTTGAAACATGCCTTAGCCCCAAGAAACTCCATTCAAGTGTTATACAGTGAAATGATAGTTTTTTCCCCGAATGTTTTATTGAGTCATGTGAATACCCTATATCAAGAGTTTTCCTTTGAGGATATCCAGGTGGTGATATGTTCAGCCATAAAATTCCATTTAAGAGGAATATTAGTGAAATTAGGTTTTTTACCAAGGACCAATGACAAGCCTCATGTGTTCGGGTGGATTTTGATCGAGAAATGTCATGATGTACCCCAGAACGTCATGTAATATGACCAGGAGAGAAATATTTTTTTGGAAAGGAGATTTTCCGAATTTAGAACAACACCACACGCTATGTGGGTCACCTACATTCCATGGTCATCTTTATAAAACTTCAAACCGTCTTATCTCCTTGGTCTGTACTTGTTTGTGGGCTCGCGAGTAGACTATCCTAGGTGATTTTTCATGTAGAACGTGATGGTGGAATTTGTAGTGGATTTAGAGTTACATTGAGAGATGTTATGAGCATGAGGATTATTCAGGTATTTATTATAGAGAGAAGTGATCAGTAATGTTCATCATATAGTTCATATAGAGATGGTACTCTAATTTTGGGTTGGTGCATGATTCCTCTATCCATGGAGACGATACTCTATAATAATATCATTTTGTGGTTTCTTCACATTTATTATAGAGGTAGATATTGAAGACTACATTCATATAAGTATGTGGGTACTCTATACCTGGATATGGTACTCCACTATTGCCTTAGGGTGTTGCTGCTCCAAACTCGTCATGCAAAACAAGATGGTATTCCAATGTGGCATTATGGTGTGGGTCCTCAATCCATGGAGAGATATTCCATTGTCATATCATGTCATGGGTCCACCATACTCAGAAAAAAATAGAGATGGCACTCCCTTATCACACCAACGCACAAGTCCTCTATCCATGGATATTGTACTCCCATATCTTACCCCGGTACAGGTCCTCCATACTTGTTGTGCATATGATGAGTGGAATCCAAGTATCAATATAGGGTGTGGGTCCTCTGCATGAGAATTTTATCCCATCAACTGTGCGACAAAGTGGTGAATCATGAAATTAAAAGGATGATTAATTCGTGGAATAAGTGTGACATTATGGGTATCATTGATAGAAAATTGGGACTATAAAAACACTTATTATTGGACTGATCTAGGTGATTGAGATCCCGATACAATCTGGTTTGGGATTTTCTTCTTTTATAATATATGTCTATCCTTATTCTGTATCCACCAATTTTATATAGACACTTTAAATCTAAGAGATATATATACTTGTGTGGTATGCCACATGATTTCTGTTTTTATATTCTTGTGGTTGGATAATCCTAATCTCCTTAAATAGGTGATTATGAATAAATAAGTAGTAAATATAATCCCTATTTCTAGACCCTAGTGTTTGGATAAGTTTACTTTCAATCTATTATTAGGTTGATATGTGCTATTTCACTGTAACTTGTGTTGTCTTCTATCATTCTCTTTTATTGTAACTCTAACTACTCCCCCTCTTTCTTTTTTGGAATCCTATAGTGTATATTTATATGCACTGATGAATGGTAATTTTCAGCACGTATCATTTCTTTTTTAGATGATGGATAGGTCAACTATGACATCAGAAGAGCTTGTGGATGTTGGGTTCTCAGACCATGTAAAGTTGTCATATTGGGATTCAGGAGATTAAATCTCTATCAATTTCAACTTTTCCATATTTCATTCAAGCGGGGGCATATATCTATTGGGAATATATTTTCTCCTTCCCTTTAGTTTACACTACCATACTTTTGTACTCTCTAAAGTTTCATGGATACATGGATTACCTAGAAGTAATGCTACATTTTTTCCTTCATTACCTCTTACATTTTTCATTATGTTGGATTAGTGTGTGCATACAAGTAATTAGGAAAATTCCTCTCTGATTGAGTTATTCTGTTGATGCTTGTCTCTTCCCCTGGCCCATGCATGTAGGCTTGGGCCCAAAGTGGCTCAAGCCCATATTGGGTCGAGTCATAACAAGGTATGCAATATAACATTTAATATAAATACTTTTATACTATTTTTATAAAATCTAAAATATTTTTTTCATTTAAAAAATGGTGGAGTATAATATTTATATGAAGAATAATACATAATTATAATGATCACAATAATAATGTGATAATACAAATGAGATACAAAAATGTATACAATCAAAGATATGATGGAGAAGTTGCCAATACAAGTTAATAAAGTACAAAATATGAAGGGAATACCTAGAATGTTAAGGAAATAACAAGAAAAAAACTATAAAATATTTATCGTATCAGTTTTTGTGATGCAATCATATGACCCAAATTCGTTTTCCTACCCAATTGAACCTAATTGAGGAAACAAATACCCATGAGGAAAAAATACTACATGGGGACAGTATCTTTCTTATTATCATTGACTAATGTTTAATGTTTTCTTATAAATTCCATTATCTACGTATGGTTCCCATTGTATACATAAGATATAGGAATGAATGCTCAAAATTTAGCAGTAAATGTTATATATATAATTATATCTAAACACACACTTATATATATATATATATATAATTTTAATTATATGAAACTAGAACTATAAACATGGCTTCACTATAAAGGACTGATAATCAAATTTCATGTTATTAATCAATATAGAAAACTTTCCTTATACCTAGGATAATATTATTTTTAAAAAACTGTCAATGGAACATCCCACGGGTAGGTTTCCAATATAAAAATAAACTTTAAAATGTTCCATAAAAGCCACATTATCATTATTTTTATTTGAATTCAATAAAAACATTATAATGGTTTTTAATATATATAAACATTGAAAATATTATAACCATTTGAAAATTACATTTTATTGTACCAAGAACACCCTTACACCCTTATGATTTCCATCAAAAACTAATTTTTAGGCCAAAACATAATTGATGTCATTGAAACTAATTAAAATTCCATTCATGAAATTTTTCAATCATATTATTTTCAAAATTATATAATTTTTTTTATTTTAATCTTTAATTGAAAACCCTTAACATAAAATGAAACCCACTTGAAGGCCTCATTTAGTTAAAATTAAATTATTATCCTTTTGTATTCAAAATATGAATTGAAACAAAAAATTTACCATAGTGTTATTGTTTAATGGATAATTTAAGGGGAAGCCAAGCTCAATGTCAGGGAAAGTAATCTGATTCCGAAAAGATGGGGTTATGATAAATCAAAATACAATATATATACCCTATACACAACAAATCATACAACATAATGAAAAACCCCCACCATAGGTTTTGACTATGGAAGAACACATTAAGGGAAGAAGAGATAAACAAATAAAAAAGAAAAGATATAAGGAATAAATAGTTGAAAAAGGGAGAAAACTAAAAACTAACGTATGGAAATTAGTAATGAAAACCCTAGGATTTTATACGTTAGGGGTGGGAAAAGAATCATGAGGTGAATATGTTATATGGCAGTCAATGGGGAGGGAAGACATGGGATGTGAGAATCAATTAAATAATGGGAATTAGGTTAATTTCACAATTTTTTTTCATGGATGTCTACATTATTTAAATGCATAGTTAAAAAAACTATTTAACCCCAAATGGTAACAACTTGGCACCCATACAATTTTACCATGCATTTTGTACAGTTGTGCATTAATCCTGGAAATTGGTTATGATAAGAACTATATTCATTTTCACAATTTTCATACGTTGTCTCTTATCTATGCACAAGTCATGTGATAGACAACTCCCACAGAAGGGTAACCCCACACAGTCTCCCCTAACAATGTGCTAAACATATATAGTTTCCACACATGTTAAAAAATAAACCAATGAGTCTCTATGTTATGGTAACATGTATAGTTTCCACTATTTTTTGTGAACTAAATTAATTCCACATGATACCTATGGGAGATTCATCTTTATGGATCGATAAACCATGGATTGACCATTCAAGATTATCATATGAAAATATAAAACTTATAGAATATAAATATTTAACTATAAACCCGTCAAAAATATTCAATAAAGTTCAAATTACATTAAATAAATAAAATAATAATGAAAATCATGAGGATAATGTGAAAATTAATTTTACAATTATGATATCTTCTCCCTGAAAGATTTAGTAGATTCTATTTATTACTATATAGGATGAGACATAATATCTTCAATCTTGAATTGATTCTAAAACCCATGGAATTCCTCAAATTCCACATAAAAATATTATAATATCATCCAAAAAAATTGGGAATATTCTTCTAAGGAATCATAGAGGCCACAACTAACAACCAAGCACTCCCCCATCAGTACTGAATTCTACAAAGTCCTCTAATCATTATCATCTAAAGGATCTAGGTTATACCAAATTTAATGGTCCCCCTAATATATTAAAATAATTTTTAAAGACCCATCCTCTATTGAAAATCAATCATCCCAAATTTTTGTCACATAACATCAAAAAATAACCACAACATGAACAGATCCAAAAAAAATCCATCAATGATTCAAAATTTAAAAAGTAAACACATGAAAAAACAATGAAAAATTATTTCCTTACATAGAATCCATCTCATACCCCACAGATTGTAAAAAAAGTTAGATAATAGAAAATACCTTGAACATCCACCAATTTTCAAAAAAATTCCACATTGTGGACGAGAAAATTCTCATAGGGGTAAATTTGGTTCTAATACAATTACACATTGATCCCTTACAAAAACATTTTAGATAACCATACTAGTTATAATACAATTCGTATTTCCCTTTCTATAATTCCCTCCATCAAAATTTTAAATATAAAAAGTATAATTTACCTTACACAATCCTAAAAACAATACATAAATGCAACGTGCCTTTCTACTACCCCTTTATAAGAGGTTACACCAAACTCCAACAGAAACGACTACAGATCATGAAGAAGGAATCCTCTGAAATATCATTCCATCATATAATCATTAAATTCCAACACTGGATTATAAGGAACATGATATAAATAAATTCAGAACATACCCAAACATCGATCAATCAACTTATTAGAGATAGTAAAATATGGTCACTATATCTAGAAATATGATCTTAGGGGAATACAAATTAATGAATAAGTACTTAAAACACTTCCATGAATGATCTTCTCTTGTAATATCCTATGAAATGGACTTCAACCACTCCCAACCAGGGAATTCAAAAATAATTCTTACAAACACAATCTTTATAGATTCGATAAACTCAAGAAGGCCTATTACCCTTTAAATGGTATGAATCCATTATTTTACATCATAAGAATTATGGTAATCATTAAATGAGAGGAGGTATTAACTTCAAAAAATATAGAATATAACATCTACGTTGGCCAATAAAAGGGATTATGGGAAACCACTCAAGTTATTTCCTCTAAAATTCATGGAGACATGATGTTGGTCTACACAAAATATAATGAAAAAATATAAATGACATATAAAACAAAATCATACAATATATAGGGATAATTAAAATAAAAAAAACAACACTTTAAAAATAAAAACCTCAGCCCCATAAACAATGTTAAATTTATACTTTGAAACTATTTGCAAAATTACATACCCAATATCTTTCAGTGTTAAGACAACATATACATATTATTTTATATATTCTACAAATACATCCATAAAACCATTTATTCATTACCAAAGAATATTATTTTATTTAAATTAAAATTCCAATAAAATATTTTAAAATCACAAAGTTTAAAATTTTTTAAATAAATCTATTTTTCCATCATGAAACCAGTTTTCATTTTATAAATACAACAACCACATCACTGTATTTTAAAAATCCTCTTTATTAATTTCTATATGAACCAATTATATTTAATAATATTTATTATCTTTCAAAAATATCATTAATTTAAATGAAAATATTTCAACCCACCACCAAAAATGAAACATTAATAAGGAAAGACGGGTGCCTATACATGACCCTAATACATGAAGAAGTGGACTATGAGCCAGTAATTTAGCTACCATTGAGAGCTACAACGAACTGGACAGAAATGAAATATATGGTTTTCTAAATCATTTGTTTGACACCCATATGCCACTTGTATGTATATTTTTTCTATATATTCGAGTACAATGAGTTATTAGGTTTATTGGGATGATATTTTTTTAAATTATTATTCTTATTCATTAAAGAATTTTTTAGTTCACGGTTTGATAATCCATTTAGATCAAACCATGAAACCTTTTTATTTTGTGAAAACTGTGGGAAAATAGTTACCACAATGTTTAGTAAATCATATTGGTGAATCAATTGGCCTGATTATTTTTATTAATTCTTATCTTTTAATCATTTCATAAAATGGGGAATATACAATTTCATTTCCCCCATTAATGAATACATATAATGGACTCCTCCTGGAAGATTCCATTCATTCCTTATCCTTTTTTGGAGGGATTCTGATGGAATATTAATGATTATTTCATGAAACCTTGAGGTAGGGGTTTATTTTTCCCCCTTTTTCACTGTATTCTCTGATTATTAAATTCTAATCCTTATTATATAATCTTAGTTTCAGAAGTTTCCAAACATTAATGCAAGGGTTTTCTATGAATTTGGGTATTTTCAAATATATGGCTTTGTAGATGCATTTTATGACCTATTCTAGTGGATTTCGTCTATGGTGACATGGTGTCTCAATATTAAGATGGATTATTTATCTTATTACTCATTATTTGACATAATCATGAATTATTAATGGATAATAATTCGTTTGATATAGAATAATGAAATACATGATCTTAATATTTTTTTCTCAATTTTATTTTTGTTTTTATTAGTTTTATATTTGATATAGTGGGTGAATTTTTTAATTAAATTAATCATTTAATATAAATAGGGTTATATATATATTTTCATATAGATATAATTTAAATGTTTTTATATTGATGGAAGGCTTGTACTCAAGATGTTATTGTGTGTGTCTTGTGATTTAATGTTTTCTATGTACTAAAATCAAGGGGGTGTGGATAGATTCAATTAGTTCATTATTGTTTTCCTTTGATTGGTTGTGTATATTCCTTGGTATTACTTGAGTATTCCCTTGGGGTTATTGTTTTTTTTCAAAAGTTATTTTAAGAGAGTTTTCTAAACACATAACATTAAAATTATGAAACAATGTTATATTTGGAACCTTATGTAATTCATTTTCTCATGATTATTTGTAACATAATTGTTAATACCCCATTATTATACATTATTGATGATTACATGTATTTATAGTAGAATTAATGTTTATTAATGTTTATACTATTGTGGATGGGGACCATTGTAGAAGGGGTCGTAGGGTGGGACTAATATTTTAATTGTATTGGATATTAATTATCATGTGGTTGACATATTCCTAAATATCATCCAACCCATTTAGATATTCCATGAGGAACCCTAGGATACTATTCGAAAAATCATGGGACTAAATCTTTTCTAGTTGAGTTTACAAACTGCTAGTATCCCCTTATTTTATTTTTATAACCTTTTCTAGGGGTGTGCCTCAATTTAGTCAAGTTGATAGCTATGTGAGTATTGATTTATAGGATCATAAAACCTGCAAATTATTGGTTATCAATATGTACAACAGATATTTCCCCATTGGACACTATGGAATTAAATATTGACATGTTTCATATGAAATTTCTTCCATAATACTTATCTAGAATGAGAGTTTAGTATTTTTCATATTGGATATGTATTGGTTTATTGAACCTCTTATAGATTATCCATGATGTTATATTGTCTTCCAAGAGGCGTTATTATTATACATTTATTAGTTCCAATTACAGTAAATTATTTTATAGATTTAACTTATAATTTATTTTCACAGGAGGGTTGTTGAATAGTTTTAAATAAAATGGATGGAATTTTTTCCAAGATGTATTTAATATGGTAAAAAATTTAATCACTTGGTTTTTAAATGTAATGAATTTAAAAAGGGCGTATAAAGTAATTTTTTTGAACAATGAAAATGAAATGAAAACCTACTTATATCAATTTTCTTCAAACTAGATTGCATGGTTTCTTTTGAAAAACAAATGAAATGGAATCTTATTTGAATCATTTTAGTTATTTGGACTGGATCCTATTTGTACACATTGGTGGGTGTGTATTCGCCTTATGTTGTCAATATTAGAAATTATAGGTTTTTCGTTTATAATGGATTTGTACCACTCCACCTCAAGATGTTAGTGGTATTTATTTTTTAAGCAAACATGAAGCAAACATGGTGATTGTGTGGATGGTCATATGTACTTTTCTGAGTAGTAGGTTAATTTTATGTATCATCCTCCTCAACCAACAATTTTATTTATTTATTTTCTTATTCATTTCCAATCCTTTTGAAAAATGATACAATTTTTTGGTAATGTGTTTTTAGTAATTATTTTGGTTCATTATGAAAATTTAATTCTGGGTTTTTTTCACTTTCGACATATTTATCTATTTATCATTGATATCCAACACATGTAGATCACATGAATTGATTTTGGTTGGAACCTATTGTTTTTATTATTTAATTTAATGTGTAAAATTATAGATAAGGATCATTGTTTGAAACCATATGTGCTTGTCTCAAATCTATGTAGATCAATTATGAACTATGATCCTTTTTCTGCGTTTTTATATCCTGGTATAGTTTAGTAAAAATGGTGTCAGATCCCTCTTGTTATTGAATTTAATGGAAGATGGGATATAATACCATCATTGCTCAAGTGGTGGGTGTTCTTTAGTTCTTGGGTAGCTCTACAGCATGATAGACCTTGAGTTACCATTTCTCATAGACATTTTTAATTTTATTTCAGATTTTATAATGGATTATTCCTGAGGCTTTATGATATTTTTTTGTTACACATTGTTTTTGGTATATCATATGAGTCATTTTTATATATTTATATTTTATGGAGAAATTGTATCAAACCAAAATGGTGAAATGTATATCAAAATATGTTACAGTTGTTTGATCTAATTTATTCAACATCCACTATAACATTTACAATTGGTTCATAGTTTTAAATTATTTATGTCAAAACCATAAACAACGGTAAAACATTGTATTTATTTTTTATTTCAAATAATTTGGAAATTATAACTTCACATTTGATTGATATTTATTCTTTAAGATTAATTTTAGATTAATTAAAAGATTTCAGATGTCGATTGATCATCTTTAAAAAAAATTAATTATGTATTTGATATTTTTTTGAATTCTATTTTTTGGTTTTTTTGAGTTAGTTTTATGATGTGTTTTGGAAATTAAAAAAATAGGTAAAGTAAATGAATTTGTGTATTGTTAATTTTATAATGTTTTGGGTGTTTTCAGTGAAATTGTTCCAAAAAACAATATATTATGTCCTGGAAAGGATTTATATAATATTTTTTTATTTAATATTTGTAATTTTAAACCTTATATTGGGATTTGTAATTCTTGGTTGGATTTTGTTTTTTGATGATATTTTATAATATTAACCACGAAGATGGGTAAAAAAGTTCAGGAGGGAATTATTTAGGTGTTTTTCATAGTGAGCGATAAATGGAATTTCATTTCTCTGATTCAATACATAATATCAATGGAGTTTCAATTCATGTTCATCTTAGTATATGGATCATTTGTGAGTGTCTTTGAATTCGTACCGTCAATTTTTTTTGTTTTGTTGATGTATTCTAGGAGGCGATGATGTACGTATGTAAGGTCAATGATATATTTTACTCATTAGGTACATAAGATAATTATATGGTGAGGTACACTACTCGGTCCGTGGAGGTTTTTCATTGGAATGGTGGAGTGCCACTATTTATGGATATTTATTATGGATATTTCAAGTCCACCTATATCCATGAGTAATATCCTTGGGAGGTTTGGGTTGAAATGGCATTGGAGTTTATTTAGTTCATTAGGGAGATGGGTCAATGGTGGAATATGTTTAATTTTTCCATAAGATTTTATCTTTCTCCATAGATTTCATTTTGAATGCTTTTAGTAGTCTAATTTCATTGAATATGGACTTATTCTAGATTATATATATGGGGGGGTTCAGTTTTCCTAACTATCGTTGTTTTTGTGGTGTATCAGTTCATCATCATTGAGGAACATTTATTAGGAAAACCAATGAGATATATGATTCGACCCAAAACATTTTTATTAATGGTGATTCAAATATTGATAAGTGAGAGAAGTAATGTTATGATAATGGTATCCTACCTTCTCATATTAGTTTACTATATCGCTAAAGATATAGGCATTGGGTTCTCTTTGAATCTAGAAATCATGGGCATCATAAATTTTTTGGTCTAAGAACTATGAGTACATTTGATAAATGTTGTTGCCTTAGTCACCTTTAAAAGTTTTTTTAATATTAATGGGAATTATAATAATAATTCATACTCCGAGATGAAGTCTAATGAGTAATATGTAGTTTTGTTTCCATCTAAAGAGTCAGGAGTGGACTAAATGATTTGCGGGTATCGTCTTTTAAATTTTGCTTTATGATGACACTTTCTCCACATAAATCATACACAACATTCCATTTTCTTATAATAAAGGAATTATTTTTCAGTCAATGATATTTTATGTTGGTTTGTTTCTGGTAATTGACTTGGTTTCACAAAATTTATTCTGTCAATTTTTATTTCTTTAAATATAATAAAGATCTTTATTTCATTGTCCCTTCATAGTGATAATGAATTAAGATGATTATGTGAACGAATTTTTTTGTGAATTATACTTTTATCTCTTCTTCTATTAGTAGATACATAAATATTGTGGAGGGCTATTATATGTGTCCATGTGTTATCAATTTTCTTCGGTGGTTATCTTCTATGGATCTTTTTTGCGATTTATAATTGATTTGATCGCTTATAACATCGAGTGTTTTATTTGATATTTGTTAATGATGAGTAAATTAGTGTTGATTTTTATTCAAGAGGATCTTATAACTTTTGGTATTTATGTTTCTATTAACATATATAAATCATATCATATAGATAGAAATCCCAATGTGTCGTTTGATTATCCTTTTCATTCACTCAATGGGGTGTATTTTTTTAATTCTTATTGGGTTTCTGACTGGAGGGGTTTTGAATTGGAATATCATTGATATCCCAAATAGGAATACGTTTTTATTATGAGTTGATGGTTTAAAATGTTTTGTTTTTAATTGAGTTAATGTTATAGGTCAGTGTTTTGGGAATTCCCATTATTCAAAGTTGTTGATGAAATGTGGTTGTTATAAACAAGAATAATTAATAGAAATGTAACACACCAATATCACTTGAATGTATATTTTTATTACTTAGTTAAGTCGTACTAGGTTTTTGGTATCATGGGGTGATGTTTTTAAATATTCAAATCCTTCACAAAGATGCTTGCTCTTGTACACAAGTTTATAATCTATGTAGTGAATATTGTTCAACTTTTATTGATCTTGATTGTGGTCTCCACAAAGTTACCACATTGTTTGGTAATCTATGAGCATTAACTATGATAATTTCTTAGTATTAGAATATTTATAATTTTAATAAATCTTTTTAATTGATGAATTTCAAATTTCATTTCCCCTACAATCTAGGATATTTAGGTACTCGTGTTAACAAATTCCTTTCACCCATGCTCCTATAATGGTTTCACTATGATGTTCTCTTAATGATTCATTAATAAAAAATCAATTTAACTTTTTATTTCTGTCATTTCATCCATTACATATTAATTAATTTCAGTTTCATCCATATTTTATAACCCTATAGTCATCATTTCATGAACTCCACTAAAAGGGTTTTCTAATTATTAGAGATTATTTCGTATCTATGCATTATTAGCCTATACTTCTGACATGTTCTGTATGGGTTCACTGAAGGTGATATGTTTAACCATTTTGAGGTAGGTGTTTAAATTTCATTAATCGTTATTTTATATAAAAATGAATTCCTATTTATTTAAATTGTGTGTCGTGCATTTAATGTGTTTTAAAAAATCATTAAGTTGGTTTTAATTTATGGAAGAGATATATTAAAAATGTTTTAATGTCTATTTTGTAGTTTATTGTATACCATATTTTAAAACCATGGGATATATTTCTTTAATTCATTGAGTTTTTTAGTTTCTTACTTTTTTAAATTTTTGTGACTTAGTGTTACTTCTATATTCCCTTGGGTTAATAATTTGTTTCAAAATTTGTTTTTAATGAATGTTTCTAATAATAAGTATTATAATTTATGACCAAAGGATGAATTTACTCATTCTTTAAAGCTTCTTATTCATTGTTTATTAAAATCTCATTGAGACCCATTTTAATCGATTTTTATGCTAATTTGTATTTATGGTTTAGTGAATTATGAGTCATTTATATGATTAAGTTAAGGGGTACCATTATCTAAGTTGTTGTTAGGCTTGGAAGGATGTTGTTAATATAAAATGATTCTTATGGATATAAATTTCCATGTGATTGATATATGTTTGGATTGAGGCTCACTTTATTAACATATTCCAACAAATACCCTAGGCTACTTTCTGGGTAAAAATGGGACAAATACATTTCTTATCGATTTTATAAATTTGATAGTAGGCCTTAGTTGTATTTTTATTACCCTCACTAGGGGTTTTCCATTGATGAGGCTATTTAGGATTTATTTGGTTAATGAGGTGTACAATTGTAATAGCTGATGGTAGTTTGTTCCAACTATGCATGTTGAGTATTATCCCATTGGTCCATATGGTGGAACCTCATGATCTGTATTTGTGTTTCGTTCATTATTTTTTATCCATAATTTTGTTTGATTATTTATTATTTTGAATTTTATTTAGTTTATTGGTAAACATATGGTTGAAAATTGATTTTATATGGTCATACTTCAGATATTACACTCATTATTTCATGATATTTAATGAAATTTAGTTTTTAATGATCTTAAATTATTATTTTCTTTCACTTTAGAGTTTTGTTTTGTATTTAAAAATGGATGAATTGTTTTCAAATAATTATTTCAAATGGTAATTAAAATTTTTAACATAAATTTCCAAACAAAATCAATTAAAAGGGTTTGTTGATTGTTTTTTCATACTGTGATAATAAATTGAAAACACGTTTTCTTATATTTTTTAATGCAACTGTAATATTTTTCATTTATAAATAAATTTACATGGAATCATTGTGGAATACAAATAGGTGTTAGATCAACCCTAAATACTCACAGTAGTGTGTATGTTGGCTTTATGTTTTATGTATGTTTTCATGTATCTATTTATATATTTTTTAATATTTCTAATGTTATCCCTTGTTAATATGGTGGTGTCAATTCATGATGGTGAACAATGAGCTTCATGATGATTGTGTGGTTTTTCTTCGAGGATCATCACACCTGTTGGGTCGTGTTGAGTATTTTCCTTCTATTTTATTTTAGTTTATTGATTTTTCATTTTAAAGTTTTAGCAAAAGTGTGAATATTTTTTTCGTAATTACATTATTATAGTGATTTTGGTTCTTATATAGAATTTCATGTTTTGCAAGATATTACTACTGAATTATTTATGTATTTTTCATAAATTTCATAAAACAAAAAGATCTCATATTATGATCTTGATTGGAAGTATATATTTAGATTAGGGAATTTTAATGGTGAAATATTTCCCAACTATTATTTTATAATACCCTCAGTTATTATATCAATATCATGTAAATTAAGAATTCACATTGAGACTTAGGGAGTTTTGTGTGGTGTGATAGATAGGGTCCACCGATTTAGTTTTTTATAATAAAATATAAGTATATAACACCTGCTAAACTACCATTTTCATCCCCCAAATATAAAGAAAACATTAAATATTACATAAAACAGCAATACAATTTGAATAACATCAACACATGAGAAACAATATAAAAATTATTTGAATATAACTCATAAATAATGACCGAAAGCCAAACATCCATGAGTAACATTAAGAATTTAACAAGAAAGAACATGTGATTATATCCCAATTCATACCTCTCATATTATGAAAACCCAATATCAAATACACAATTAATTCAAAATTAATAAATGGAATGATGAAACATTTTCAATGATGAGATCCTTGGTACTAATTACATTTTTTCCAAAACGTCTTTGGGCATACAATACATAGGAAAGTCAAGACATCCAATGATATATATATATATATATAACATTCTCAATTACAGAAGGATATAGATTGGTGATAATGAATAAAATAATTACTAGTGTAAATTATTTTACACAATAACCAGAAATAAAACATAGAAAAATCATTATCAATATTCTGGCATGACAACTACACATAATAGTAGTCCATGTACTGGAGTAAAATATTAGTTTTATAGATAATAAAATCCAACATAATAATAATTAATAATGAATATAATTATCTCAAAACAAAATGTGCAAATAATATATAAATCAACTAATGATGGGTGGTTTTGGTAAATATAATATTGATATAAAATAAAAGACTACTCAAACTGACCACCTCGTGACTCCATGAGTTTCTATATAAATATTCAACATTGATTTATCTATGAGAAACCAATTAATGGATCTGAAACTATAGAATAATATATTATAGGAATGTTAATGAAAATAGTAATTATTCCATCAAACCCAAAACCCATTAATTAACCACAAAAAAAATATCTAATTAAAACTATTTTTAATAAAAATTTACCAAAATAATTGTACTCCCATATATGTTTTTAAAATCCAATAATAGTCTCTTTCAATTTTTTCTTAAAAAGGTTTCATTATATAGTATTTCGGTCAGAATATTTTTAAAAATATTTAACTTATATTTTTTGATATAAAGTGTGAAAAAAATATTTTTAATTCAGTAAATTAGTTGTTTTCTTTTTTAAGACATAGTTTATCAATTAGAAGCAATTACAGTAGTAAGTATCATAGTTGAAATTTGAAATGACAAACATGAAATAAATTGGAATGTCCTTCGTATAATTGATAAGTGAAAAATATATGTTATCAAATTACCAATGAAAAGGGGAATATTTATAGACTCAGTGGAATATATATAGAATTATTAAGAAAGATCCATCATATTTGCGTAACTAATGTATTCATATCTTCGCAATGCTTTGTCACACCATACCAGGAATAACCAAGAGATGAAATTACTCACAAAGATAATTTCATATTAGAGGATACCATCCAATGAATTATCCAAAACTATTTTGTCATGTTATCATGAAAATTTAATTGTTTTCAATCTGTTCCCATCATATACATAATATTATGGTGATAAAATTAAAAAGGTAACAATCTATGGTCTATAAATTGGTACATGTTTATATATAGATAAAAAATAATAACCAAAAAAACTATTCACCCTCAAAAACCCCTCATTGAATGAACTGTAATTCATCATGATGGTGGTCATGTCTTACAACTAGGACATCCTCATTCCACATAAAGATCCAATATAGGGGAAGATATCATTGGTTGGATTTATTTAAGAAAATATACTTTAAAAAGACACACTAGACCTCATTATTAGTCATTGTATTTAATGACTACAAAAAATATTTTATAATGTTATTTTTTACATTGAATATATATAAATATTCAAATAATTCTAAAATAAAAATAAAAAGGGGAAATCATTCTTTTTAAAACAAATAATTTCATTAGAAAACTAATTTAAAGAACATAAAATATATTTTGGGTTTGAAACCACATTTTTATTCCCATTCATGAAATTAAAAAATTTATGGATTGTGATATTAGATTAATATAAAATTATAATACTAGATTGATTTTAAAACCCCCTTGAAATAAAAAAAAACATATTTTAAACCTCATTTCATTCCAAATAATATTAAAATACATTTTGTACCTTTCTTTAGAATCTCATACTAGAATTTAATCATGTAGAAAATCAAGGATCAAGTATTTAAAGGATAATTCAAGGATAATACTACCTATTTTTGAAAGAAAATATTTGAGAACATCGAAAATAAGATGAATGTTACATAGATTGCAATAAAAAACCCTAAACAATAAAAATTACAACGACAATGGAGAGACACTCACCCTATGGATTCTCCAAGGAGGCACACTATAAGGGAAGAAGATAAAAATACAATAGAAGAATCTAGAATGAATAATATGTGGATGATGGGTTCCTTAAATGATGAACCATCCTCAAATCACTATAATACCCCTTGGATTCTCAATGGATGCGGTAGAATGAAATAAGGAGGGGAGGATATGGTGTGGGAGTTGAGGGGGATAAACAAAGAAGGACATTACATTTAATTGAAAGGATGGTAGAAGAATAATTTTACACCGTTTATTTTCGATATAGGATACATGATTCTTATACATGGTATACCAAAATATTATCCCATAATAGAAAAATCATGGAATGCACATAGTTTGGTTTCACTCTTTAAAAACCCATACACCAACAATAATAATCGGATCCAGTAAATATGATGTCTTTCACATTGTTTCCACATGGTTTTTCTAAATCAAATACAATACAGGTGAAAAAAAACACCGAGATAAGGGTTTCCCACCATTTTCTCCCCTAACTGTGTGCTACCCTTGCAGACTAATCACACATGGTCAAAAATAAAATAATTATTACATTCAAAAGGGTAACCCACATGGTTTCGAAAATACCATTTGAACTTAACTAAGATACTATTCTCATAAAGATTTTGAACCTTAGGAGAAATAAAAAATTGACATCTAAACAACATAAAAAAAATTAGGTGACCATTTTGGTATACCAAAATATAGATGAAAACATATATAATTGTAAAATATCAATTATTATTAGCAGAAAAATCATGAATAAGACCATAGACTATAGAATAAATAATAAAATATAGAAAACCATGTTCACTGTGTGACATATATATACCAAATGATCATAAGGTGTATCTTCTAATATTGGGAGCTGATCCTTAAACTATTAATGTGGAATGAGTATCAATAATATTATAACATCAATTTTGATTACATACCGTTCAAGGTAATTTTATTACAGACACGTTGATCCAGAACCTTCATTCATGGGTTGTTTAGGAGTACAATTTTGAATGAAATTTGGTGTCCTTATATTTTGAGATGAATTTTTTTTCCTGGATTACCTAGTTCAACCTCACAAAACATCCCCATCAATCAAATATTCTCGGCTTAGTAGGGTGAACAGGTTCTGGCTATCTAAATATAATAATCTACTCATAATAGACAGTATTTATCGTGGTGATCCACCATTAGAATGATCTTATTATGTAAACAAATCTTTAATGTTTGAGGTCATGTAGTGGTTCCAATATGGATGTGTGAGGAGTTGATGTTGGAGTAACATTCCTCAAATGGTAAAACACAACAATGTACGGCTAAGATGCATCCTTGCATGCACTGATAGAAATGGAGGTTGGGTTTGAAGAGTGCCATAGTGTGATTTTTTTCATGTTTCTATACATTTAAAATGTTTAAGGATATTAACATTAAACAAAAAAATATTATACAGTAAATTACCATTTCTATGTTTTAATGGAAAGATTATACGGTGAATTTTTATGGGGTTTCCATGTAAAGCATAAGATAATGACATATTGTGGGTGACATGGATTTTTTGACTAAGGTGGAACATATTATACAGATCTGAGAGGATATTTTAATTGAATAGATGTTAAAGCTATGTGTTTGGTTTGTCATGAACATTACATTGAGTTACATAGAGTATTATCTCAAATAATAATGGTAAATTAACTTTTGTTCAAGTAGATATTTTAAAAAGTTCATGGTACTACTGTGCATCTAAGTACTACATATCATCAATAGACCACATGATAGTCTCGGAAAACTATTTATATAATATAGATAATATAGAGAGAATTCATATTCAATTTTAGTGGTTCAAGTGAGAACCATAATGTTAAAAAATTATTCCAATAATAATAGATAGTATGATTCTATTTAGTTGGATACGTTTGATTCCTAGTGTGTAGTCCCTATTTTTTTTCTAGTATATATTTTATAGATGTAGTCAAGTCATGAATTCTATGGTTGGGTCTTGAATAGTAATTTATGGAGAATATAGAGTTTTCTAGGAAGTGGTTGGAAGATAGTCAAAGCATGTAAGGGACACTTTCATACTAGATACACCATCTTATTTAGTTTAACGTTGGGGAATGAGTGTTATTACTTGTTCCACTGTTGTTGGAACTACATTGTGATCATGGGAGGAGGGAGCTAGATGTAACTCTATAAACCAATTACTATATTTAGATCAGTGTTCCAATTATCATCATATGCACCTCCCCATATTCAAGAAGATTAAAACTAGTGGTGAGGGTCTTCATTGATGTGGGGAAGCTATACCCATACTAATAATAGCCATAACTAGTTAATAAAAACATAACCATAAGTCAAATAAACATAATGGATGTAGATAATATAAATAAATGTTATAATGGATGTCATCTCAAGACACACTAAAATAATAAAAGAAACTCCAATGTGGTTACTAAATATGGACAAAATGTAAAATTTTTAGAATAAATAATGAAAACTACAATGTATTCTATCAAGATTCCATCTAAGTCCCGTCTCAACTACAAAACTTGATTCTCATTAAAATCCTTGTGTGGGATTATTTCCCTTCACAAGATCCTTAATAATTAATTATATCTATAAAACATGATTTTAATGCCGGATTTGCATAGAAAACTATCATGAAACCACTAATGAATGTTTAATAATAGTACACAGGTATATAATATTTTATGACTAGAATTATATGTAAATACACACAAAATAATATAACCAATATTCAATAAAGTGATAGTATACTATTAAATCTTCCAAAAAAACTCAAACGTAACTTCTTCAATGCCATGTTGAAAGAATATCATAACTAGTATAACATTATTAGATCAATCCAAGAATCATAATTCCTATATAGGGGAAATTAATGTTTCTCTATTGAAGAATTAAATAATGCATGCTTTCAAGGGATCATCATCCCATGATTTATTATTACATGCTTTCCTCTGATGGTATAAAAATAGAAAAATAGAATAATGGGAAATCTCATACACATATGGATGTTTATAATCAATAGATCCCATTGAAATATATGGACCCTATTCTAAATGTAATATGGTGATCCCTCATGCATTCTATGATAAGTCACTGACCATAACTAATGTTCACCCAATATTGATTCCACCATATTGAATGAATCATTTTGTGTCAAATGCGATTAATGTATAGCTAAATTATGTTGAGAATAAAGGTTTCATCATAACAAGATCAATCTATTAGTGTTCTCTCATGTTGTCCTCTAAGAAGAAGGCTGATAACCTTCGACATTGTGTACCCTACCAGAGGATAAATCAAAATAGAACGATGAATGGAAACTTTTTGATAAGAATATAATTTTTTTTACTAATTTTATGTATCATATATGTTTTATAAATTTTATTAGAATAATATATACTATCATCATATGGATCAATATGAATACACCTTAAATAAAATTCCTTATATAAGGTACAATTTTTATAAGTATCTTATTATTCACTTTCGATAGGTGAATTCTCAATTAGTGTTCAAGATCTCATGAACATTGTTTTACACCTAAAAATTGATTTAGTTTTAATTTTATTCATTTATGACTTCCTTATATATTCAAAACCATAGAAATAACATGTTATAAACCATTATTTTTGTGTTTAGTATGATTTTGTCTAATCATCATTACACAGACTACTCGAAGTGTCACATTTCAGTATAGGAGGTTAACTTCCTTGGTAATGTGGTTTATAAAGTGGGGATATTAGTTGATCTAGAGGATGTTTATATATTTATGTATTGGGAATATATTTAGAAATTTTTTATATTTAGATTTCTCTTAGTTGTTTTTGGGTACTCTAGGTGAATAATCCATGACGTCTCCAACCAGGAAGAACCAATGACTTTTGTTATTATGAATGTAGTTGATTATATATTAATGGACTAGTGTAATAATATATTCTCATAGATAAAGGAATTTTTGATTTTATATCTGATCATGACCCTTCCTCAGACCAATTTTTACGATATATTAGGACTAGATGAGGAGTTTTTTGGAGATTTAGATTTTTCTCCGGTTTGTTGGGTACTATCAGAGATTAATTTATGAAATCTCTATCTCAGAATAACCGATGACATTTTTTTACATTTAATGGAGTATATTATAAATGTATAGAATATTGAATCATTGTTTTATTATATGTAATGAAATGATTGATTTCATTACTGATTATAACCCTTCTTGAGCCCGAATTTTACTATGTAGGGTATTTTAATGCATCCAGAATTGTCCTAAAAGATATTCTGATGTTGGGACAAATGGAATCACATAATTTTCTCATGAGCTATGAATCCATGAGTTTTAATACTATATTCATAACATAGATATATATGTTTTGGTTCATGCATTGAATTTTTTTCGACATTGTTTTTTATGTGGGAAATTTATTTTTTACATGACCTAAAAGAATATATGGAATATTTTCTCCAATGGTGGCCTACGTGTTTACCAGAGGAATTGGTTAGAGAGAATATTGAATATTGATATTGATATTGAGTATTCTTCCATTAATGATAATTTGGTTATAGATGTGTTATGAAAAAAATATGATGTAGGAGAACGAATATCAGAAGATTGTTTGAAGATAATAGAATAGTCTGTATACTTAAAGGTGGGAATTGATAAGGATCTAGGGGCTATAATTTATTAAACTATAGTGATCAGTTAAACATTGGAATAATTAGTGGAGACGTGTTAGGAGAATTATCTAGAGTATGGTCCAATTCACGAGTGTTTTAAAGAAATATGTAATGATTGAGATTTAGATTTGAAAAAACATAGATTGAAAATATTTAATGACTGGGTGATGATCTAATATTCTATGACAGATGAGTTTTCAACAGACTCACATGATTCATAGAAGGTATTACACCTATTATCGAAACATATGGATCAAGATGTAAAATGGTTGTTCTATTGTCCCGACAAACAAAAAAATATATTATAGTTTTTGTCTCCCATTATATAACATTTCAAAGAACTAATTATGATCATTAGAGACATGGATAGTTACTCCAAGAACATCTAATTACTATGTGTAATTTGGATGAGGGGTCAATGGGCTTAAGGATGTGGTTACCAAGATCCTCAAGAGGTTAATGTGTAGTATCAGGTTTTTTGGATTGGTGGAAAAATGAGTCTCATATCATAAAAAACCAATATTTAAATTGCATTGGTGATATATGAATGTTATATGTTTGAGAGATTATTTTAATTCACATAGTTTTTTAATCCATGGTATCAGAAAGATATTATTTATTTACCTCATGTCTTTCGAAAGGCATATAGAATGATAAGTGTAATTAGATTAATATGTGTATAAAAATTTACCCTCTTCCGGATGAGAAGTTATAAATAATATTCAAAAACATTAAATGATATTATTGGAGAATGTATATTTTATTTCAAAGTATATTGTGATGACCACTTGGAATTTATAGTGTTTTCTTGTAATTTGTTTTTTCAATTATTGATTTATATGGATCCAGTAATGGATCTCATTTGGTGGCCTTTTTCATTCACTTATCTAATAGCATGATATATGTGATTATTATATTTTTAGGATGAGTATGGTATATATTGATTTAGATTAGGATAAATTTATCTAATAACTATTGTTTATGTCTCAAGATAGGAAGTGGGTTCTTTACAGCCAAAGGAGTTGACACATGGAGTTCACTATTGGTGATATGTATTTATTATTAGTGTCCAATCGTTTCTAGAATAGAGGTATAAGAGGGGGGGATGGTGTGTTGGAATCAATTTTTTTTAAATTTATTTTTATAGACCCATCTATAAATTTTCCTATAGGTGGGATATTACTCCACTGTATCATGGCATGCACAATGTATTCCATGTGTCTTACATTCGGATATACAAACTTGATCCAACACATGTTCTTGAATATGGATGAATGATGCTAAAATGAGTCATTTTTTATATGAAAAATTTGGATATTTTCACGAAGTGATAAGGATAAATTTTCATAGATCAATCCTTTGTTTTTGGTTTAATGGTAGCATGTGAGTATTCAAGAACATACATGAGTGTAGGAGATAAACATTCGGGCTCAGTTGCTTGATTTATTCGAGTAAAAATATGGATACACGTCATGAGGAAATTAAGTGATTATAGGGGGATATTTAATACATATTTTACCTTATTTTATGACTAATTTTAATTTTTATCACACCATTCTGTTCGTAGATTAATAATTTGAGTCCTTTAGGGGTTTTCATTGAAGGAAATGGATCAATGTTTTGAATTTTTCTACCATAGTGGTTAAAATAATAAATGGATACCCAATAAATAAATGATTTCTAAAAAGAATACATGAATTTGAATACAAAAAATAATTTCCATTAAATAAATGGGGAAAACATTAGTACTTGAATAATATTTTCGGTATACTATGCTTATGTGACATGATTTTCTGTGTAATGGTTTTGTTGAATTTTCATTAAGTGAATCTATAATCAATACCATGAAAGTAAATAGATATAGTAGATTAAATTTTCTAGTTTCCTATTTGATTATCATTAACCTCGTTTCCATAAAATCTGAACCCTTAGACATCTCTAAGTTATTATGGAACATATTCCCTCATTCCAACACCCATGTTTGACGCATGTACGCCCATTCAATCTCATGAATCCAATATCATAAGTTCTTTTGAGAACATTATTTATTATCTTCTTCATATTTTATCTAAATAAATTATACATTTAATTTATTTCTCATATATAAGGGTTTTGGAATGATATAATATTTTTTTTTATGATTTTGACTAAATATGAAAATAGAGTCATGGATTTGGCTTATGTGTAATTCTTCAACCTAGAACATTGTCAAAAACAGATATTCTAAGGTGATTTGATCATGTATTAACATTATCGGGTGGGGTTTCACTTATAGCATAATCCTAGAGATCAAAATATGTCAAACAATAAATGGTTCTAGAATCAATTTTATCTTATATATATGTAATATGATACATTAATTTATAATCCTAGTTTCACCTCAGGCATAAATACGATGAATTCATAGTATGTTTTTATGTGTTATTGTAATGGTTTGAAATATTGTGAATCCCTAGAGATGTATCGTTGAATCCTGATACCATCTGGTGTACTATCATTTCCTTTGGATACCTACACATGCATTGAGTTCATGTGAATTTTCCAAGTTATGATGCATGATTATTTGTAGTGAGGTTTGACATATCATTTGTATGATGTATCATATTGTGTTTTCTATGTATATTTTAATTGAAAATTCATGTTGATTCCCATGTAATGTTATCTTTAGAGGGATGTGTTAGATTAATGGTTGGCATGTTTTGTGCTATACATTAAAGAGGTATATTCAAGTCATTTTTTGGATTATCTCATCTTGGGGGATGTGTAAGGAGGCTAACCATTGTTCCTGCTGAAATTGTGTTGAAGCATGTAGAGTATGTCTCTTATAACCCAAAAATGTTTTTTAATGTATGATATGTCATTGAAATATCTAAAACCTTTTAATTTACAAGAATTATATTGTATATCGCAATGAAGAAATGATAGTTTTCATTGGTGGTGTCTTAATGAGTCTTGTACTCAAACCCTACATAATAATGTATGTTTATTTTTATATTTCATGTATATGGATTTGGAAAAGCATACAATTTTAGTGATAGATGGTTGAATATATTTGAATAATGATTCCAATGATGTGGTATAGACCACGTACTAAATTTTGTTGTTATTATTGTAACATCCCAAGTATTTCTAAAAATTAAATTGAAAATTCTTGAAATTTTGTTTAAGGTATATATTTATAAGTATCCTTTAAACATAATTTTATTTCTTATATGTTTTGAATTTCAAGAAACTGTCATCTACAATTGTGTTCCCTATGTTATTTAGAGTGTGATGAAACAAACTTGTTTTTTTGGTGAATAGTAACATACCCTTATGAATAGTAATATGTATAGTAATATGACCTCATGAATAGTAAATAATATTATTATATTATTTTCCCAAGGAAATATGATAATGTGATCTTAATTAATTTTCCAATGTCACATAAAACTAATTGCACTTCAATATTGTTATTTTTCGAATTAAAAGTGACCTTATTTAAAAATTAAATTAATAAAATTTAGAAAATTATTTTTTGAAAATGGAGTACTTTTTTGAATTCTACACATTGAAAAATGGTTGGGGTAACTTTTTTGTATTTTTCTGAAACTCTTGAATTTTGGAGAATAGTGAAATACGATAAAATACCGTATAATCAATTTATCAGTAAAAATGCACTATTTATGACATCATAAGTGAAGCAAGGCCACTATCTTCGAAATCACTTGATATTATCACTATTTAGGGCCACTTGATTTGATATTATTCATAGTCTTGACAAAAATATTATAATAATGATTAAAATAATCTAAAATACCTCCTCTCCTCCACTATAAATACCACCCTCACTCCCCTCTTCCTCCCACACCTATCAAGCCTTGAGAATTGTTTAATTTCTGACAAATTCCTTCCCCAATCTTCTTCCCCACGTCCTAGATCTTCTGGTCTCACCAAAACACCAAAATCATATCCCTTAAGAAGGATCTCAAGGAGAAGAGATCATGAGCAAAACAACCTATTTTATTTTCTTTCTTTTCATTCATTTTTTGTTATTCTCTTCCATTCCCTTTGTCTTTTGTTGGGATATTTCATTAAATATTCCCCCTTACTACCCAAATTTTGTATGAATGATGATATAATCCATTCCTCTCTTCAATCATGTTTTTATGAAATTTTAACAGACGCTGTTAGGCTGCTGAATTTTCGTGAGAAACTTCTCATGATTTTATTTTATTTCATGATTTGTTTTTCTTCGTTCCTCACTCCCTCTTATCCAACAGGCATGAAATATCCAGAATCATGTATATTCATTATGTTTTCATGTTTATGGAAAATTCCTCATCAGTATTCTTCTCCGCTTCCACTTAATTAAAGAATCAAAAAAATATTGTCCATTTGTGTCGAATTACCGACATCGTGGACGATGTATTTTCAATTTCCATTAATTATTTCAAGTCTGGACATGAAACCATTTATATGGTTTAACCATGTTATAATATATGTTTTATGACTCATATAAGGTTTTGTAATTATTTTTTACTCATGTTTCAAATTTAAAAGACAAAAATAGGTTGTTATTATCAAACAACCACTTAAATGATCTAAACGAACATCATTAATGTTTTATCTAAAGAATCATCCTCATATAAACAATAAAAGTGATAAGTGGTAAAATTTATGGTACTGGAAATATTTAAATACTAATCCATTCCAATTCTGGAGTTTCACTTCCAATCAACAAGAACGATTCATCATGAACCGATCGTGAAAATCACAAAAGAACTCACCCAAAATAATGTAAGGAACAAAATACTAAAAATTTAGGGGTGAAATGTGGTTATGAAATGACCATATAAGATGTTATAAACATGAACATGTTTCTGTAAAATCCTAATAACACTCTTTTAACCATTATACAGGTGGTTTAAACAAATTTGATGTACGAAAAACCTAATGTAAGGGAATTCTTAACAAGATTTCTATTCATTGGGTTAACATTTTACTTATTTATTTATGTGGTATTTAATTTGTTTGTGTGATGACTTATAATTATAATATGTTTAATAATGTCTATTTACATATTAAATACATATTCCTTCCACTCTATTAATTCTCACTTCGATTATATGATGTTTATAAGGGACTTTTCTTCTAAAATCCTCTTTTAAAATTCTGTTTTACGATAATCATAAGAAATGTTATTATGATATTATTTATGTTGTATGATTATGTTTTGGTTATTGGGAATTGTTTATGATGAATTGTGGGACCTATATTTCCTTCTAATGCATTGGGTATGAGTAAGTTGGAGGTCGGCCGTATGGTTACTCCAAGTGTAACTGTGATGATTACACAAAGTAAGGTAGCCCTGAGGGTTACAAATTTTAAGGTAGCCAAGATGGTTACAAGATTATGTAAGTAATGACCCAAGATACCTCTATGATTATATTTATGTTTATGTGGATCTTGTGTATATATCATGTTACACAAATTAAGTATTTATGGATGAAAATCATGTCTTTTAAAAATGTTTTCATATGTTATGAGTATTCGTGGACTAATGTGATTTATCCTTCTTTTTCATACCTTACTGAGCTTTTGTTCTCATCCCAAGTTTTTTTTAAATTATTTTTCATAGGTTAATGGATGAGTAATACAAGGAAGGAAGACATGTTAAATGTTGAATAATTGTCAAGGAGTCTTGTTTTAAGTTTTAATGTTTTATTTTCTGAGAAAAATATAAACTGATTTTATGGTATCCATTATGTACCAATGTTTAATGTTATGAATGTTTTGTCTTAATTATCTAAAGCTCTAAACTTGAAATGATACTAAATGTAAAAGGAAGTATTTTCTTGAATAAATTCAATATTATGTATGTATTAAGTGTGGGTCCTTATAGTTGGTATCAGAGGATGGTTTAGATAACTTTAGGGGATAGGGTGATGCTAATAGAATACCATAAATTATTTTCACTCTATGTTGAATTTGATATTGCACATAAATATTACCATGTTGCTTCATTTATGAAATTTTGGTTTAGAATGGTTGTCCATAGAAAGAACATGGATGCTGAAGAGGATAGGAACCGACAGAATAACATCCTCCCTGATTTACATCCCGGAATGGTAGGGATTCGAACCGAGCAGTTTGTGACAATAATGGCTCAGCTAACGCAGGAAATAAATGGTGGTGGAATCCATGCATGAGAACAAATAGAGGTGATCCAACAGAACATGGCAGTGGTGGAACATTTAATGAGACAACAGCCTCCTGCATTCGATGGATATTCTGACCCAGTGGCAGCAGAAGAATGGATTAAATCCATTGAAATGATTTTTTTGATGTTATGGGATGTTCGGGCAATCAAAAGGTAAGTCTTGACATTTATCATTTTGAAGGGGAATCTGATCAGTGGTGGTCAATGGTAAGGAATATCAGGGGTAGAGAGCATTTTGACGCCCTAGTGTGGGATGAATTTAAAAGTCTTTTTCTGGAAAAATATTTTCGTAAGGTGGTGCGACTGAGAATGGAGAAGCAATTCCGTGAATTGTAACAAAAGGAGGAAGATTTAGTGGCTATGTATGAGGTGAAATTCACCCGACTAGTGAGGTATGCTCCAAATCTTATTCTGGACCTCGACAGCAAAATCAACCACTTTTACTCAGAATTGAAGCCAAGGTATCGAAGGGCGTTGGCCTCCTGTCCGATGTGATGAGAGGGTAGAGATGGAGTTTTTTGACGATCACATGCATTTTGGAAACAAAGAGAAGAAGAGGTCCTGTTGGCAAGAAATGGGTATGAATCAACCAATGAAATCTGATGGTATGAAAATCTAGTTTCCAGTTTGTGGAAAGTGTGGCAAGAAGCACCCTGGGGAATGTCTTATCAAAATTGGGAATTGTTTTAAATGTGGTAAGTTTGGACATATGGCCTGAGATTGCAATGAAAATGATCCAAAGACTATTCCTGATAAGAAAGCTGTAAAGTGTTTTAAATGTGGTGAGATGGGACACTATGCCAATGCATGTCCAATGAGGGATCCAAATGATGCAAAGAAGCCAGACTATAGGAAGAAAGGTGTAGTGAGAGTTTTTACGACTACATCAGCAGGTGTTTGGCCATCCAATAAAGTAGTATTAGGTATGTTGTTTTTTCACACAGATTTTGCTAATGTTTTGTTTGATACGGGGTCTATATATTCCTTCATCTGTGAGAAATTTTCTAGTAATTTGGAAATATCACCTCAAAAAATGAGACCCGAACATGTTGTTAAAACACCACGAGAAATGTTATAGCAAAGAGTAATTATAAGAATATTTCTATTGTGGTATGTGGAAAGGCTTTACCTGCAAACCTTGTTGTTTTACCCTTAGTCGATTTTGATGTTATTTTGAGGATGGACGGGCTTTCTGATTATCATGTTAAGATTGACTGTAGAGCTAAAGAATGTTTTTTTAAAAAGAGTTTCAGTTTGTATACATGTATGAACCCATACAATTGATAACATATAAGGAAGCTGAGAAACTACTGAAAGATGGAAATGAATGTTATCTTGCTCATAATGTTGAAAACAAAGGAACTATTCAAATTAATTATGTGCTAGTGGTAAATGAATACCTTAATGTTTTTTCTGAGGAGTTACCCAGTGTCATACCTGAACGAGAAGTCGAATTCAAAATTGACTTAGTTCCTGATGCTAAGAAAATTTAAAAACCCCCATATTGTATGGCTCCAATGGAACTTCTTGAATTGAAAAATCAGTTGCAGGATTTTCTTCTCAAAGGATTCATTCGTCCCAGCACTTCACCATTGTGAGCCCCTATTTTGATTGTTAAAAAGAAAGATGGTTCCATGAGACTTTGCATTGATTATAGAGCTTTGAATAACATCAATATTAAAAACAAGTATCCTTTTCCTCATATTGATGATTTGTTTGATCTGCTCCACGGAGCTGAGTACTTTTCCAAGATTGACTTGAGATCAGGATACCATCAACTGAAGATGAAGTAGGATAACATACCGAAAACAACCCTTCGTACTATATATGGGCATTATGAATTTGTTGTTATTCTATTTGGTTTAACTAATTCACCTTCTATATTCATGAATATTATGAATAGAGTATTTCATGATTTATTGGATAAGTTTTTTGTTGTATTTATTGATGAAATTATGGGTTTTTCTAAAAATAAAGTGGAGCATGAAAAACATCTAAGGGTTGTCTTACAAACTTTAAAAGAAAAGAAAATATATGGAAAATTCAGAAAGTGTGTTTTTTTGTTGCAACCGATTTCTTTTCATGGGAACATTATAAATAAGGATGGAATAACAGTTGATCCTGCCAAAACAAAAGTAGTTGATGAATGTCCCAGACCCACAAATGTTACAGAGATTTGTAGTTTTCTGGGCTTAGCAAGTTATTACTGATGGTTTGTTAAGAACTTTTCATGGTTCTCTAGCCCGAAAACTAAGTTAACACAGAAAGGGGTTAAATTTGTTTGGATAGAGGAATGTGATTTTTGTTTTTAGGAACTAAAGAAGAGATTGGTGAATGCTCTAGTTTTGGCCTTACCTTCTTGGAATTGTGAGTTTTTCATCTGCAGTGATGGTTCTTTGAAGGGACTTGGTTGTGTTTTGATGTAGAATGATTAGGTAATTGCCTATGCTTCGAGACAACTTAAACCTCATGAGCTAAATTATCCCACACATGATTTGGAATTGGAACCTCTAGTTTTTTCTTTGAAAATTTGGAGGCATCATTTATACGGAACGAAATTCCAGATATATACTAACCATAAAAGTCTAAAGTATATATTCAATCATAAAGAATTAAATATGATGCAGAGAAGTTGGCTAGAACTGATAAAGGATTGTGACTGCATGATCAATTACCATCCTAGAAATGCAAACAATGTACCGGATGCCTTGAGTCGGAAACATCATGCATCATTAACCATTATATGTTTGGAACATGATCCATTGATTAATGATTTGATGATTTTCGGATTGGAAGTTGTTGGTTCAGGGAATACACCTATTTTGTTTCGGGTTTCAATGCAGAATTCGTTGTCAGACAGAATTATGAAAGCTTAGAGGGAAGACCGTGAGCTACATAAATAAATTGAATTGGTTAAAATATGTAAGTTGACAGGATTTAATCTTGATAAAGATTGTGTTTTAATATTTGGAAAAAGGTTGTGTGTGCCTTGTGATTCCCAGTTGAAGAAAGGATTGTTGTGTGAAGCTCATAGTTCTCCATTTACTATTCATCCTTGAAGTACTACGATGTATAGAGACCTTCGAGAGTATTATTGGTGGAATGGGATGAAAAGAGATATTGAAGATTTTACAATGAAATGTTTGACATGTCAGCAGGTTAAAGCAGAGCGACAGTTACCGAAGGGGATGCTTCAGCCTTTTCCAGTGCCAGAGTGGAAATGGGAGAATATATCTATGGATTTTTTTGTGGGACTACCACAGACTTCTCGAGGTAACAATGTGATTTGGGTTATTTTTGATCGACTAACAATGTCTGTTCATTTTATTTCTATTTGAGATACAATGACATTGGAATATATTTCTCGATTGTACTTCAAGGAGATTGTCAGGTTACATGGAGTTCCTCTTTCCATTGTGTCTGACTGAGATCCCAGGTTCACTTCTAAATTTTGGAAGGGACTTCAGAAGTCATTAGGCATAAAGTTAAATTTCAGTACAGCTTTTCATCCTCAATCAGATGGGCAGTCAGAACGAACGATTCCATCGTTGGAGGATATGCTTCAAGCTTGTTCAATGGACTATCAGGGATGTTGGGATGAGCATCTTTCTTTAGTTGAGTTTTCTTATAAAAACAGTTTCCATTCCAGTATTCAGATGGCACATTTTGAGGCATTGTATGGAAAGCAGTGTCGGACTCCTACGTTTTCGGATGAAGTCGGTGAAAGAATGTTGATGGGGCCATAATTAGTAGAAGATGTGGCTGAGAAAGTGAGGATGATCCAGCAACACATGAGGATAGCTCAGAGAAGGAAAACAAGTTATGCAGATAACAGAAAGAATGACTTCTCTTTCGAGGTAGGTGATCGTGTTTTCCTTAAAATCTCTCCTTGGAAAAGTGTGATGTGTTTTGGTAAGAAAAGGAAACTAAGTCCACGGTTCATCGTTCCTTTTTAAATTTTGGATAAATTTGAACAGTTCATACCGCATAGATTTGCCTCCGACCTTTTTCAGGTACATAATGTTTTTCATGTTTCGATGTTGAGAATGTATGTTCCAGATTCATCACTTGTCTTGAGGCCCGAAGCAGTTCAGCTGGAAGAGAACCTTTCTTATGAAGAAAAACTGGTTCAGATTCTTGATCGAAGAGAACAGGTATTTCGGAATAAGGTAATCCACCAGGTAAAGGTTTTGTGAAGAAACCATATGGTTGAAGAAGCAACATGGGAGTCTGAAAATTCTATGAGGGAAAAATTCCATAAGTTGTTTAATAAGTAAATAATATTGTGAGGATGCAATTTCAAGAAGGTGGGGATAATTTAACATCCCAAGGTTTTCTAAAAATAAAATTTATAATGCTTGAAATTTTGCTTAAGGTATATATTTATAAGTATCCTTTAAACAAAATTTTATTTCTTCTATGTTTTTAATTTCAAGAAACTATCATCTAAAATTGTGTTCTGTATGTTATTTAGTGTCTGATGAAACAAACATGTTTTTTTTGGTGAATAGTAACATACCCTTATGAATAGTAATATGAATAGTAATATGACCTCATGAATAGTAAATAATAATATTATTTTATTTTTCCAAGGAAATAGGATAATGAGATCTTAATTAATTTTCCAATGTCACATAAAACTAATTGAACTTCAATATTGTTATTTTTTGAATTAACTCTGACCTTATTTAAAAATTAAATTAATAATATTTAGAAAATTATTTTTGAAAAATGGAGTTCATTTTTGAATTCTACAGATCGAAAAATGGTTGGGGGAAATTTTTGGTATTTTTCTGAAACTCTTGAATTTTCGGAGAATAGTGAAATACGATAAAATACCGTATAATCAATTTATCAGTAAAAATACACTATTTATGACATCATAAGTGATTCAAGGCCACTTTCTTCGAACTCACATGATAATATCAATATTTATGGCCACTTTATTTGTGATTACTCATAGTCTTGATAAAAATATTATAATAATGATTAAAATAATCTAAAATACCACCCCTCCTCCAATTTAAATACCACCCTCACTCCCCTCTTCCTCCCACACCTCTCAAGCCTTGAGAATTGACAAATTTCTACCAAATTCCCTCCCCAATCTCCTTCCCCACGTCCTAGATCTTCTGTTCTCACCAAAAGACCAAAATCAAATCCCTTAAGAAGGATCTCAAGGAGAAGAGATAAAGAGGTAAACAACCTCTTTTATTTTCATTCTTTTCTTTCATTTTTTTGTTATTCTCTTCCATTCCCTTTGTATTTTGTTGGAATATTTCATTAAATATTCCCCCTTACTGTCCAAATTTTTTATGAATGATTAGATATTCCATTCCTCTCAGTAATCTTGTTTTTATTAAATTTTAAGAGACGCTGTTAGGCTGCTAAATTTTCGTGAGAAATTCCTCATGATTTTCTTTTATTTCATGATTCGTTTTCCTTATTTCTTCACTCCCTCTTATACAAGAGGAATAAAATCCCCATAATCAATTATATTCATCATGTATTAATGTTTATGTAAAATTCATCATCATTATTCTTCTCCTCTTCCACTTTTTTGAAGAATCAAACAACATTGTCTATTTGTGTCGAATTACCGACATCGTGGACGATGTATTTTCAATGTCCATTAAATCTTTCAAGTATTGTCATGAAACCATTTATTTGGTTGAACCAGGATATAATATATGTTTTATGACTCATATAAGGTTCTGTAATTCTTTTTTACTCATGTTTCAAATTTAAAAGACAAAACGAGGTTGTTATTATCCAAGAACAAATTAAATGATCTAAACGATCATCATTACTGTTTTATCTAATGAATCATCCTCATATAAACAATCAAAGTGATAAATGGTATCATTTATGGTAATATAAATATGTAAATACTAATCCATTCCAATTCTGGAGTTTCACTTCTAATCAACAATAACGATTCATCATGAACGGATCGTGAAAATCACAAAAGAACTCACCCAAAAAAATGCAAGGAACAAAATACTAACAATTAAGGGGTGAAATGAGGTTATCAAATGACCATATAAGATTTTATAAACATTAACATGTTTCTTTAAAATACTAATAACAAACTTTTAACCATTATACAGGAGGTTTAAACAATGTTTAAGTAAGACAAGCATAAGGTAAGGGAATTCTTATCCTGATTTCCATTCTTTGGGTTAAAATTATACTTCGTTATTTATGTGGTATTTAAATTTTTTGTGTGATGAATTATGATTATAATATGTTTAATAATTTTTATTTATAGATTAAATACCTATTACTTCCACTCTATAAATTCTCACTTCGATTATATGATGTTTATAATGGACTTTTCTTCTAAAATCCTCTTTTTAAATTTTGTTTTACTATAATCAAAAGAAATCTTTTTATGATATTATTTATGTTGTATGATTATGTTTTGGTTATTGGGAATTTTTTATGATGAATAGTGGGACCTATATTTCCCTCCAATGCATTGGGTATTAGTAAGTTGGAGGTCGGCCGTATGGTTACTCCCAGTGTAACTGTGATGGTTACACAAAGTAAGGTAGCCGTGTGGGTTACAAATTTTAAGGCAGCCAAGATGGTTATAAGATGATGTAAGTAATGCCCCACAATAACTCTATAATAATATTTATGTTTGTGTAGATCTTGTGTATATCTCATGTTAGTCGAAGTATGTATTTATGGATAAAAACCATGCCTTTTAAAAATGTTTTCATATGTTATGAGTATTCATCGACTAATGTGATTTATCCATCTTTTTCATACCTTACTGATCTTTTGTACACATCCGATGTTTTTTTAAATGATTTTTCACAGGTTAATGGATGAGTAATACCAGGAAGGAAGAAATGTTAAATGTTGAAGAATTTTCTAGGAGTCTTGTTTTATGTTTTAATGTTTTATATTCTGAGAGAAATGGAAACTGATTTTATGGTATCTATTATGTAATAATTTGTAATTTTATGAATGTTTTGTCTAAATTCTCTAAATCTCAAAACATGAAAAGAACCTCAATGTAAAATGATGTTTTTTCTTGAATAAATTCAAGAATATGTATGTATTAAGTGCGGGTCCTTATAATTATTTTATGTTTTACTATGATTTGGATCCTATTATTTTGTTTTGGTTTTTTTACCTCACATGAAATGATGCTTCATCATGTCATGGGTTGTTTCTTTATTTTATTCTACACTTTTAGATTTATTTTATTTATTATTTATTGATTTATTCTTTATCTATTCCTTTATCATAATATGATGTTAACTGGTTCTGAGTAAATAGTATGCACAGGTCCTTCGGCATCCATCGCCACTTGTTAGAAACCTATTTTGTATGGGGATGGTGGGAATGTGGCCCTGTGGCACCCCCATCATAGACTAGATGGTTTATTTAAATTTTTACACTTCCCTTGTATTTTAATAAATTAATTATACGTGTTAATTCCAATTTTAGGACTCACTCCAGTCCTAGAAAATATTAGGTACTCACATTGAGGATAAACAACAATAAAATTAATGTGTGATATTTTTCTTTATTTAACTTTTTTATTTGTGTGAGTTAGTGATAGTAATATTCTGTCATGACTATAATAGTCTATTTTTAATTAATTATAAAAAAAATAATTTCTAAAAGAAAATATTATTAACTCTCCCCCACCCTCTTAGTGGTGAAACCATTAATCCAATTACTACAAGTGGCATCATATCCAAAGTATCCTATGAAATTGTTATCTTAATGAAGATTATCATGGAATGTTAGAGTTATTTCAACAGTATTGGTGGTCCTTTTATTTTGAAAAAAAAAATCTTTTTATGGAATAATAAAATGTTGCCTTGTCTATATTTACATGATTTGGATGTTAGTGATGTTGAAACCATTATTTTTACACCCATTACATATTAAAAAACTATAAGATTTATTCATAAGATGAACCATGATATGTATGAGAAAGAAAATAATTGTATATTTTCATCTTTATGAAAAAAAATTTAAAAAATGTGATGGTTTTTTGGATACTCCAATATATTTTGGATAATCATTTTAACATTTATGAAGGAAACATCGTGATCAACGAATCCAAATTATTAATTTAGTGATCATTTTTTGAATACGTAATGAGGATTCAACTATTGATGAATACTTCACTAGGGAAAATGAATTTTCTTTCATAGAATATGATTTGGAAACATAATATAAGATTCTATGATATATAAAAAATTAATTATGACTTTTCCTGAGAGATTCGAACCAAATATTTTATCCATTGAAAGTAGGGAAGATACATCACATGATGAGATTAAAAATATTTTATTGAATTAGTAAACAGAAAAATAAACCATAATTACGAAGGATACTAGGGAGGATATGGATTAAAATCCATGAATGAATTTAATATTATGGAAATTAATTAAATTCCTATAATGGAATATATAATGATTACAAAGGTGATGAGATCCATATGACTCTTATGGATTTTCTATATAAGAATATTAAAATATAGAAATAAATGTATAATCGAAATATCCCAATAATATTCATTATGTGTGGGGTATAACAAATTTTATTTTATATTTTACTATATTTAATAAGAGTGTAGGGTCTTATGAGAAAGATGATAAATAAAATCATAAATAATAGACAAAAGGTAGATAATTCAAAGAAAATAATAATTCAAATAATATAAAATGAGAATGGAGAGAAGGGATAAATGTTTTATATTGAGTAAAGAGGAAGAATATTCTATCTCATGATTTCTTTATTCAGAAATGGAGTGTTTAGTATGGTATTCCAACTTTAGGGAACATGTTGAAAAAATGAAGAAATCACAAGTTGAAAAAGAGATGATGATGGAGATATGACTTATGTAGTGGAAGACTGTAAAACTAAAACTTTAGTATGTCATGATACAAATAATAAAATCAATAAATATTTAAATTCCCTTATAAAATATTTGGTATATATGATGAATGATGATTATTATTATTATATTAGAAAAAATAATCAAATTTCATAGATTATGCTTATCACTGTGAGGGTGGAAGAAGATAAGAAAATCATGAAAAAATTTGACATGATATAAAATGATCAAGAAGTTGTTAAAAAGGTTTAATAATTGTTTTTTAATAATTAAAATATATATAGAAAGATGAAAACTAAATTTTATAAGGATTTATATGTAAAGGATGAATTGTTTTAGTATATGGCGAACTATTGTACATCAAATCCATATATTTATACACCTCTTATATCTATAATTATAAATCATATTTAAAATTTTAGTATAGGTCCTATATTCCCATCATGGGGAACCATGGTTGGGAGAAATCCCCATAGGGAGACTATAATAGATAAGGTATCTAATAGTTATATGTATAATAATTTTTCTTCAAAACAAATACATATCATGATACCAAGAACATTTTGATATAGAGGAAGATAAAATTTAGATAATATTTAGTTATAGGGATTTCCATTGGTGTTTTGAACATATTGGAAGAAATGTTATTTTTTATAGAATAACATGTCTCACTAACAGAATGAATGAAGACTAAAATTAGAGGTTTTAAATCTGATGATAGAAGAAATAAATTTTTATGAGATGAAAATCAAAAACATAGAACTGAAGTGATATGGAAGGATAAATAAGTTTTTTATAGATTGAGGATATCAATGAAGAATATAAAAAATAATTTCACCATTATGGAGAATGTTTAACCATGAGTATCGGTAAATAATAAAATATGAATAAGTAATGAAATATGCAAATAAAAATTGTTTTAGAGAGGTCAAATATTATTTATGGGGCTCTTAGGGAATGTTAGAGGAGAAATACATGGATTATTGATAGTGAATTTTCATCACACATGACATGAGATACAAATATCTCTATTCATATAAATTAATGTTATTAAGGATATATTATATTTTGTAAAAAAATTCATTTAACGATCAATGTAATCGAAATAATGGAAATTTTGTTCGAAATGTGAATTCAAAATATGTCATATTTGGTAATGGGACTAATCTAATATAAATACTTTTATTATGATTTTTGATGATGTTACTAATGTAATTTTCAAGATAAATACTAAACTCATCAATAAAATCATATTGGGGAATAATATTACAATAGTTGAGAGGACTATTGAAAATATTTTAAAAAATGGAGCCTTAAATTATTATTTTTAACAAAGATCAAAAAAATAAAACAAAAAATTGTTCCATAGAATCCTGGGTTATTTTTTCATTGGATTCATATAAAGGATTCATACAGATCTATTCTGAGGTAATTATATCACCATAATAGAGAAGTTTAATAAGATTGAGAGACATAACCAAAAGTGAAGATAACTCAAGGTATGTATAAATGAGTTTGAATTCAGACCATCAAGAATCTTGATATGGTATTCTTAAATTAATGTGGACTCATGAGAAATAATTCCACTCAATGTGATATTTATTTCATCATATTTATTGATTATTATACTATAATTACAAATAAAATGTTCATAAAATAGAATATTATGGTGGAAATATGTTTAAAACCATTATAAGAACATGTGAGAAATATTTGGAGATAAACATAAAGAAATTAAGATTATAAAATGTGTAGGAGTATAGAAGTATATAATTTAAATCATATATTAAAAACATTGTATAATGAACTAATATAATACTCCATATACACCACTAAAATGACGTTCAACAGATAAAGAATAATATCTCACAAGATGTAGGAATATAAATTCTAGTAGAATATAATATATAAAAATTTTATTGGCGAGATGTTATTTTCATAACAATTAATATTCAGAATATGGTCATATTGAGACCAGAATATATAATGAATTCCTATTTGTTTTGGAATAAAATAAATACCAATTTAAAATAATATATATTTTTGTAGTTCCTACCTTATTAACCTTAAAAATACAATTATGAGAAAGTTTGATGAAATTAATGTTGAGGGTATCTTTTTGGGTTTTTTATGAAATTTTATAGATGTTAGAATTGGTTTATGCACAATGTTAATTAAATTACTAAGGTTAGAAATAATTAAAATTATCCTACAATTAATTCTTTATATATATTAGTTTTTTATGATGTGGTTGAAAACATCATGAATAATTTTTAAGAATAATATGGTTTACCGATAAAATCTTGTACATGTATTATTGAAGTTGAGTCAAAGTAGACTTCTGATAAACAGGAGGCTACTGAATATGGACAACAACTCAAGGATAATGAAACATGTGGACATAGAGAATAAAATTGGAAACTCTATGATTAAGGGAAGACATTAATTTTTTTCCATAAGAAAAAATTACCTATAATCCCCCAAATAGATCCACATTTTGTGGCTAAATATTTTCAATATAAAAGTATATTGAGACTATTAATGATGAGTTGAAAAAAATTAACATATTTTTATGTGAAAAATTCTCTATGAACCGAATAAAACTCTATTGGATCAAAATGGTTATTTTTGGAAAAGAAAAAAGATCAAGGAAATTATATCAGAAACAAGGTCAAATATTTATATAAAGTACATTATCATGTTGAAATAGTTTATTTTGAATAAAACATTACTCTAGTAAAAATGTTAGAGTCTATGAGTTGTTTTCATTATAAGGATATATATAATCCGTACCAAATATAATCTATGGATATCAAAACCACTTTTTAGAATTTACAGGTTGAAGAAGAAGTTTACATTTATAGGATTGATGGTTTTTTCTTGATAATGATGTGTTTTATTCTCAGTACTAATTGCTCAAGGGTGACTAAATTAAAGATAGAATCATATGGATTAATGTAAGTGAAACATTCATGATATCCAGGTGTTGATTAATGGTTGAAATGATTGAGATTCACTAAATGAAAATTGTAAAACAACATTTTCATCAAGGAAATGTAACTAGGAACATTAATTTTTTGTTTCATATGTTCAAAAAATAATAATTTTTAGTGACCCAAAATGTTCATGTAATGTATTTTACTAAAAAATGAAACCAAAATGTTAGATGTACATGCTTATTTATAAGAGATACATCATGAGTTTAAAATACATAAAAAGATAAAAATACTATATTCATATTCCATGAGTAGTATGAAAGTCAATTATTGATAAGTATAATATCGGGGAATCAAATATTCTATATACACCCAATAATGTAGTTCTTAAATTATCTAAATATTTAGTAGTTGATAGTGTGAGTCAAAGAGAATCCCAAAAAATAATTAGTATCAAACTTTATATCATATATTCTAGAAAATTCACTTTATATTATGTGGGTATTTTTGCAATATATTAGAGTAATTATAAGGAGTCACATTTCATGGCAGCTAAATGGATTTATAGATATGTTAATTGAACAGTTAAATATTTGTTAGTATACATGAAGTGAACATATTTAAATCTAAACAAATTTATAGATGCAGGTTGGGAAGGTGATTGTATTGATAAAAATTCCATATTATGTATATGATTTTTTTTAGATTAGAATATGTTTTTTCACATTATGAAATAAAAGTTAGACACACTAGCTATAATATGGGATAAATATGATACTCATTTTTTTTATAATTTTTTTTAATGAAGTAAAATATGGATTACATTTGGGTGAATTTTGTAATACCTATATGAATTACTATTTTCAATAAAGGATTTATAGTTATTTTAAATATTTATGTACAACCCTCATGGTCCAACCATATTGATATCATATTTCATTTCATTAAATAGAGAATAAAAAATAGAGACATAATGTTGGAAGTTATTCATACTCAAGACAAGTAGACTGAAAAATTTACCATTGATACCCCTAAGGACTTATTTTAGATCTTAAGGATTAAAATTATTATTCATACACTCCCACACAATTAAAATTTTTTTGGTGACCCCCAATAAACATAGAGTTATGATTTTAGAGGGGTAGAAGTAAATGCGCCATAATTTTCCTCACATACACTCAATGAGGTTAAATAGAATGTCAAAGCGTATATTTTAATACTTATATACTTTTAAATCATCGGTTTTATATATTGTAAAATGGTGGAGTTATATGGTGGTTTTATTTGAAGTTGTGAGTTCCCTCAATGTGGGGGAGTGTCTTATAAGTATGGAAAAAAAATTATTCACTGAGAGATGGATTTATCTAAAAAAAACTAACCTAACCTTCTTTTTGGTGTAAATTTTGATTTGACATATAAAAGATAATGATTTGGTCTCTTGTGAGTAATATTTTTAGATTAATGTACGAGTTTTAAAACATAGTTGAATGATTTATAAAAAAAATCCATGGGTGGAGACTGAAGTGCCTGCCAAATTTTAAAGAGGTTTTATTTTTAATCAAACACATGTACGATTCCTTTAGAATTGTATGGAGAGTTTTTCAGTTTTTAAGGGATTATAAAGTTTGTTTGGGATTTTTTTTATTCAATTTTTTTTGAATTTGGATATTATGGTTCTAAATATATATAAGACTTACATCACAGAAGGGTAGATGAAAAAAATTGTTGGGACACTAAATAAGGGGATTTAAAACTAAGTACCCATATATTGAGATCCATATATTGATTTCACATATTGGTTCTTGACATATGTAGATTGTGCTAATGAAATGTGCCACTAAATTAGCAGAATAGTCATCACATATGAGGACTTACATATGGGTCAGCCAACTATGGGGATAGATGTTAGAGTTATTTGAATAAAGAGATTTAGTTAAGGGAATAATCTAAACTTATGTAGATATCATGAATTACTGAATAAAATTTCTAAGGGATAAGATAAATTATTTTATTTTTTTGTTCAACAAGTTCTAAATGTACTATGATCCTAATAATGAAACATGATTCAATACTAGATTTATTAATGATTTAATGACAATTTAATGGATATAAAATTATAAAAATTAGGACTCAAACTCAGATAATATAATTTCAAATAGTATAAATTATTTTTCATGATTATTGATACTATTTTCATAGATTCTGTGATTGAGATATTTTGTGTATATATGAAAGACAGAGTTTTAAAAATCATTTTGGAAACAAAATTTATTTTAATAATGCCAGTATAAAAATAATATTTGAAAAGGAACATGGTTTTTCATAATTGATAGTGAGATACCGTAATACTATATAGTGAATGTATTATATTCTACTGAAATATTTCACTTTAAATAATTTTAATTTTTCGATATATTATATTATACATATCACTGAGTTTAAATGACCAATATATTATTATTAATATATTATGTATAAATTATCTCATTGTCATTGTATTGGAATTTTTTAAGATTAATAACTAAATTTATATAAATATATGGTCTACCCTTTTAGAAATTTAAATTTTTAGTTATCAATTTATTATAATTTAAAATAAAAATTATTTGAAAATAAAAGCGGTGTATTTTTATTAGAAAAATGTATTTATGCATGTTATGTATTATTGTCCTGATGAATTTAATTATTCACTATTAGAAAATTATTTTTATAAAATTACAATATTATTTACATGTTATGATTTCTAAAACATTTGTCTAATAATATTATGACATATGATATGAATAAATATTGTTTAATTCTTAACATTGTACATTTTTCCTAAAACAAATTTTTAGTAACATTTTGCACAATTACATTAAAATTAATTTATTCAATATATATGTGTTGAAATAGATAAAATTCATTAAATATGTTTAATTTTTAGGTTCAAATTTGTTATATAATTAAATTTTATTTTTGTTTAATATGAATAGTAATCATATAAATAATTATCACCTTGGTAAAAGTTAAATCGGGTTAATCTAGATTAAAATTAATTTAAAAGGCCATAGGTTTTCATCAAAATTTATTTTATGTGAATTCTACCTGTATCACTTTAGGCTTGATGTTTATTATTTTAATAAAATATTTTCCATAGAAATGATATATATATTATTTAAATCAATGAAACATAAAAATGTAACTCTCTTTGTTATAAATGTATTACATTTGATCACATTTGAGAAAAAATATATTACGAATTGATATAAATAATAAATTTTTGAAAAAATAGATTATATTAATTATTGAAATATATTTAAAAAATGTAGGTATTACATAATTACCTTATCTACAAACACAACTCAAAAACAATATTTATTAATTTTAATGGATGAATAAAATAAAAGAGTTTGAAATTACTAATACTGATATTATATGAGTTTGTAATAGTGTTTAAAAAATTATAATGTTAATATTACATATTATTGTATTGTAAAAGTATTATTTTTTATTTCCAAATTTTTATTTATGTCTTTTAAGTAATAATAATTGAATGGTGTCAAAATTGTTAATAAGGAAAGTTTATCAACAAAATATTTCATTAAGTTATTTAAAAATAAAAAAATCAAAAAATAAGATATTTTTGATATGATATGGTTAAATTGTTAAAAAAATTAAATTTATGGGCCAATTTTCATCTTATATTAAAAATATTTAATCCCTTTAATATTGAAAATGTTGTAACTATATTTAAAAATTTATTTTCTAATGGAAATCTACTTATATTGAAAAAGGAAAAATTAACCAATTCTTAAGGAAGATATTTTACAATAGTGTCTTCAAAATATAGGTATTACCTCCATAAGAATCATATTATCGGAAATAATATTCTCACAACTCACCCCATTATATTACATTCCTTCAGAATTGTAATTTGCCTCTCAAAATACATGTGTAATAGATAATTTAAATTTTAGTGAACCTCCATAAACATGATCCATTGTACAGTTATCTTTTAGAAAATATTATAACCACCAAAAATAACATCTTTCACATCAATATTTAGTATTATTAAATCCATATCAAATTCCATCATTGTGCCTCAGTATCTCTGTTACATTTATCAATCCATACATCTTTGACATAATATATTTTTTAATCCTATTAGGATATAAGGAAAATATATTACATTACCATTATGGTCACTAAATACCACACCAAATCCAATAAAACAAAAATTATTTCCTAAATGACCAACACAATTTCATTTTATTAGTCCAATGTAAGGTGAGTTCCATGTGACTTCTATAATTACTTTAGTAGAATGATACTTACATGCTTTGTCAAAATTATTTATTATAGAAAAGTTTTGAATCGAGTTTTAACAATGATTATTCTAGATATATTTGGAATCCCACACATCCACTAGTATTTTAATAGAATAATACTATATGATAATTGGATATTTCTCACTAATTCACTTATTTTTTCAATGTCAAATCATACAGAAAATTTATGCAATATCCAACATGAGAATGTTATTTTTCAACATAAAAGTAGTAAGTTTGAGACAAGACATAATATGGTCCTGAATTTATTCATCATGTATTAATATAATCTAAAACATATAAAAAACAACATCCATAAATATGATATGGTGTATCAACATAGAAATATTTTTTTCCATGTATTCAGTGAAATGAGGGCTCACACTTCTCCTATAGAGTAAAGATATTCAAACAAATTAAAGACATGATTGCACAATAAGTTTTTAATAGGTTTATATCCAAAAAATAAATACTTTCAATGGACATATCAATTTCAAGAAATATCATCCAATATAGTCATTCCTATACCCCTGATTTTCATTTCTATAAAAGATATTTTAAATTTTCATGACATTAATACCGGATTCCCAAATTATGATATCATCCCAGTTCATGAAATTAGATTTCATAACAGTATTCGTTATCCCATCAGGAAGGCTATATAGGCTAGTAAATTGAACTGTTAAATATATTATGATTTTAATCACGTATTTTATTGATTAAAATTCTAAATAGTATCATACATATCTATTTCATAAAAAAGATCAATAAAAGGTAAAAAATCTTTGGGTTATCCTCGAGTCCTAGCCGGGACCCAACTACCCAAAACGTGTCACACCTTCCCTTTATAGGAAATGAATTTTAAACTCCATATTCATAATATGCATAGTTTATATGTATATTAGTTCTCAATTATGGGCCAATTACCACGGAGACTGAGGGATAAATCTATCATGTACTACTCTACTTAAACCCCATGGGTGTAATTAATTTTATAATTTTTTTACTAAGTGTTAAACCAAATGATGAGGTTTAAAATGATACAAAAATATGAATAGATTCTTTTGGATGATGGTATTAGAACCCTATCCTATCATATCATTGAATCCTTAGAAATTTTGGTGGAATTTTCATTTGAATGAATTTATTATAACTAAATATTTTGATAAATTACATAACATGACTCTAACCATAATTAAAATAAGGTATATCCTACCTCACATATTCATTCTCCATTATGCCTTATTGATATACCAAATACAAAAATCATCTCTTATAATCATTCCTATCCAAATTCAAGTGGTTTTATTCAATTTATTTTTCAAAACCTAGATCTCTTTATAGAATATATAAATGAATCATTTCAAAGAAGAAGCAGTCACCTTGATCGATGAATTTATTTCTCAATCTTTATTAGCATCTATAAATCTATTGTACGAAGTACAAAAGAAATAATTCAACGTACTAAATATTATTATGATTATGAAAACACCATTATTAACCCTCAATCCTATCTAATGTGATGTAAATGTATCGCTAATGTGTATGTATGGCTTATTGTATCCATGTAGTGATACAATTCTATTTTCATAACAATATTTTATTGATGGTTATTATGATTAGAATAAGGTATATATATGAAATATATGAAATAGATATATTTTTATAATTATAATATTAAATTTACCTACATACCATCTAATCCTTTGGGAATGGATAACATCATTCATAAGTACGCATGGACAACAAACACCCTTAAGTGATGTCATTCATTTTTCATTTATATTTTACAATAATGGTAATGAGAAATAATTTGGTTAATATATATCATATATTTTATGTAATAATTATAAAATAAATTTGAATTTGAATTTACCTTTTTTTGTTATATCCATCAAAAAATGAATACAACATTCATGCTTACATAAATCAAACAGTATCCATGAATAATGGAATTCATTTTTCTATTTATAACATTAATATAGGAATATAAATATCTATATTATTAATATATATATTATTTATAATCTGGAAAATATTATGGATATGATGTTACCATGATAACTGTACAAGGACCAAAACTATTGAATTAAAATACTTAATATAAAAGAATTAGTTAACTGCCATAAATAGACATATTTGTATGGAATTGATGATAATATGTGGTGTTGAATGGTTATAAAGGGATTATATAAGATATTATATGTAAAAAACATTATTATATAATTATATGAAATAAAAATTTATTAGAAAAGAGTTAATTGTGCTTTCAAATCCAAGAAAAAACTCATGGTAAGGGATTTATTTTACAATATCACTATTTTACGGGATTTTTTATAATAACGTTGTCATGAGGAATAATAATAACATCCTCTCATGATATTGATATATTTATTTATAGTTTATTTATTTTCTTCAATTTCATTTAATCCTTTAATTTTCATCTTATTGTTTACACATGAGACTAAAAATTTGATTCTACAGAAAATTAAGTTCATTTATATTTATAGAAGAAAAAACCATTTTATTTCATTTCTATAATGTCTAAAAATTATTTATAAATCTTTTTAATAATCTCCTTTATTATTCAATGTAATTTTTTTTTCACATTGTTATGTTTTTTAAATTTTTTTAGGAATATTTATTTCCTTTTTTGAACATGTTACATTTTAAATGTTTTAACTATGTGAAAGAAATTTTTTTATCATGTACAACAAGAACCTATTTTCCCCCCATCATGAATAATATCTAATTTTATCCATTATTTAACATTATTCATTGTTCATTTAAAATAAAGTTTTTCCCTTCATATTTTTTACTTTTTTGAATAAGTTATTTTTAAATAGAATAGTTATTTTCCTTAATAATGTTTTAATGAGATTTAATGGTTATTTATATTATTCAAATATAAAAATCCTTGATTTCACTTTTATATTTATACGGATATGATTTATTTTTATCATCCCTATTAGTTCCCGGTATTTTTTATGTTTATGATGGAATTATGTTTAATAAACATCGTCCGTTTCCATATGATATTCAATGAATAATATTTTATGATACACATTTAATTTCATGGGTTCAGATAAGATGTTCGGTTTATGATCGTATGTGAAACATATGAATAATATCCATTATGTGATGGTTGTGACCTATATCTCTATTCAATGAACTGGGTGGATACAGTTATCACATGAGATAAATAGAACTATAATGGACATTGATCCCCCTTCTTTATGGGATTATATACATTATAATAGTCTTTCGAGTGACCCTTGACTACTATGATATTTTTTTATTGATCAAATTCTACTATGACAACATTGGTAATGAAACTTTACTAATAATGGAATGATTTTTATACTTATATATAATCCACAAATAAATGTATTATGCCTATGTAATGAATTCAAGGTTCATGTTCGTTTATTTTAATATGATTTAGCTCTTATGAACAACAAAAATTTATTCCATGATATAATATTATAATAAATGATAATAATAGTATTTTTTTTCAAACATTAAGATGAGGTTATTATACCCTTATTCAAATTTTATGCATATGATATCATTGATATATCTCTAATTTTCTCTTAATTATCATATAAGCTCCCAGTTTTCTTATGTTTCCGATTCTAGGGTTTTGAAGCATGGTATTAATTATGATATGTATAAGAAAGGTTATTGTTATAATTAAATAAGTGGGATATGATGTAGAAATTTTAAGAAGTTTTTTATATTTTCAATTTAAATAAAATACTAAAACTAAATAATTCTATATTATATATAAATTTTATTTAATGAATATTCATCTATTAAGATTTAATATCTATGTATGAAAATTATAATTCATTATAATCTGTTTTAGATGAAGGATTAAAATTTATGTAATGAATATTCATCTATTAAGATGTAATTATCTATGAATGATTTAAAGAGTTGGAGAGGTCAAACAAGAAATTAGTTTTTGAATAAATATTGAAAAAATCTAAGGAGGATTAAATATGTCAAGGTTCAACGTTAAATGATAGATATTTTCTGTGTTTTAAAATTTGAGGAATTAGGGAAATTATTTATGTATCACAATTTTTTCTGATATTTCTATTATTACATTCTCATATCATTCATTCATTTAAAAGAATTTATATAGTAAAAAAGATGGAGCGCTGGAGAATTCAAAGTGTAATTTTCCATCTGATTGAAGAGGAATTGTATTGCGCATTCTAACAGAGTATGATTTTTTTTCATATTAATAATTAGTTCACTGTATTAATTTGTATAACATGAGCTTTCATAAGTTGTATTCACTTATCAAAATAGTGTATTTCCATAGATCCATGGGAGTTACAATGGAAAGGATGTATCTTCTACGACTGAGGTTGAATGTTGTAAATATGGTGTGTATTACTTACTTTCCTACATTTTAAAGCATGAGTAATTAATTAATGTTCAAGATGATATAAATGATTTCATTTTATAGGGGTTATGTTTATAAATTTTTTGACAGTTATTAAATGTCGATAATTGATTTATCCCCTCCCATGTTAGTTTTTATCTGAACTTTTGAACATCAATTGGTATTATAGCCTTTGTACCCATGTTGAATCCTTATCATGGATAATATTATTTCCCTTCAATAGTAGATGAATTATTACATTTGATGGAATATATTATTATGGATTGAAAATTATATTATTCTATATTTCTAATCAATTGGACTAGAAGTTGTTGATGCTTCTACTATTGGCTTTCCCCAGTAGAAAAATATCCTCCAATAAAGTTTTATAATAAAATAAATATAATAGTTGTTGTAAAGGCTAGAAATTCAATCCATATTTTATTATCAAAGATTATTTATCAGAAGTTGATGTGTCTGAAAAAATCAAAACGTTTATGGGTCAAGCTAGAAAGGGTTTTCAAAGGGAATACTAATGTTAAGGAAGTTAAGATACAAATATGTAATAGTATGTATAAAGAAATCCGAATTAGAGATGAAGACCTAATTGATTAATACTTTACTAGTGTAAAAGAAATTATAATCCACATCACATGATTTTAAGATTTCCTTGAATATTCTATAATTTTGAAGTAATATATGACTAACATTATGAACAAGATTAATTCTAAAATCTATATATTGGATAATAAGTATAATTTATCTCTTTAATAATTGCATAAATTGTTTATTTCATATGAAATGATGAATGATAAAATGATTATAAAGATGATAAAGCATGAAATGGATTATTTTGCTATGAGAAATACGAAAAGAAAAGATGATGATTAAGTTGATCCTAATTAGTTCGAAGACAAATAGGATGACGAGTTGAATGAAAAAAATAATTTCTCTAATACACAAAAACTATCGAATAAGAAGATGAATGTATGGAGGTAAACATACTCTCAAATGCTTTCTGTGTTGTAGAATCCCAAAATTTTCTCTATATTTTCCCACGAAGAAAGTTAGAGAACACCAAGATTATATTAATGAAAGAACTCGGTGGAGGAAGGGGAACAAAAATGATAATAAAGAGAAATCTCCAAAAAAATACAATAAGATGTTTACTGGAAACAAAAATAGTATTTTGAGTAAGAAAGATGAATCAGAATCAATCGAAAAAAATTCTTCTAAAGATAAATGTTCATGAAAATTCATAAAAATTATTGAAAAAATTATGAAAGCATGTGAATCGTAATAATGTTAAGAAGGCAATGAAGAATATTAAATAGAGTATCCGCTCAGAATAGAACATGTCTAATGTCTTAAAAAACAACACTCTCCAGAAATAATTTAGAGTAATGAGGAAATATTTTGAAGAATTTTCTGATTTAATAAATGATGTCATCAAGCCAGTTGAAGAGTACATCGACGATATTTGAAGTTACAATATTAGTATAGTCAAACAGAGAAAGATGATTGATGATCGCAAAAATAACCAGGAAGATAAATATGAAGAAGTTAACATGTTTCAATCAAAACATATTCAGTCTAAATATTCCTTGAGGAATTTGAATGATAACATGAAAGATTATTTGGATGTAAAAGTTGAGGATTATAATGTTGCTTATAATGCTCAATATGATAGTCTGGTGAAGTAATCTTTTATCAAAAATAATGTTTCATATGATTCTTTTAACATTTCATGTTGTGAGAGAAATATTTCAAATCATAGGTAGATAAGGGATGTTTTAAACTGATCAAAATTACAAAATTAGAAAGTCTCTCAAAAGGAATGATGGTCTACATCCTTGTCTTGTTATAGTTGAGAGAAGTTACCAACCTCAATAATGTTTCTATAGAGAAAGATCATTCATGAATATAAATTCAAGATATTTTAGATATTTTAGTGAAATGGAATCTATGGGCTAGATCATATATTAATTCAAATAAATATATTTAATGAACAGAAGATTTTGGAAAAGTGGACGAAATAATAAAATTAGAATTAGAAACATTCCTAACATACAGAAAGATGAAAAGGTAAATTCTCGAGATGTTAGAAACTATCCAACCAAAAACCAATTTGAATGTTTTGAATAATTATTTGGATGATTTGATCAGTCTAGTCATCATGCAGAAATATATATGAAATTCCTACAGAAAAAAAACCTAATAATGGAAAAGAAAAGGAAGATGAAAAGAAGAATTTGGAGGAACGATATTTTTTGTTGAGACAGCATTGAAATAAAGTAAAAGTAAAAAACAATGGATACTTGATATTGGTTGTTTTTCACATATTACAGGTGATATAAAAATCAAGGAATATGTTGAAAGTCATAATGGAGTAGTAGTTACCTTTGGAAATGATAGTTACTTAAAAATCAGAAGAAAAATAAATGAATGAGATTAAAGTAGAAATTTATAATTCGATGATGTTTTATATGTTAATGGTCTAAAACATAACTTGCATAGTGCTAGTAAACTTTTTTCTAATGTAAAAAGAATTTTTTTAGACAAATTGTTTGTATCATAAAAATTTAAAAAATGGAAAATTTATTTCAAAAGGATAAATAAATTGTGTGAATCTCTTCCAAATAGAATATTTCAATAAATCTTGTTACTTAGGTGTGGAATATGAAGAAAATTGGTGGCACTAGAATACTTGAGAACCTTGGACAGAAAAACTTGAACAAACATTATAATGTTTTTTTCATTTGAAACATTCAAGAATCTGAAATAAGAGAAAAATATTTTTATGTATCTTGTAAAATAGGGAAGATGGCTAAAAATAGATAAAAGAGTTGATTTTCAATCTTGTAGTCCACTTGATATTATTCATTCTAATTTATGTTCGATGATGAGATATCAATAAATAAAATGAGACTTATACATTATAACATTTATTCATCATTTCAATCAAATGATAAACATGATGTTTATGAAGAACAAGTTAGAGGCCATTGAAATATTCAAACAATTAATGAAATATGTTGAGAATGAAATGGGGGTTTCCATATATAATTTTAAAATAGAAAATGGTACCGAGTTCACAAACAATACATTTGAAACTTATTTATGAAATCATGGTGACAAAAATTAGTATTTTACTCTCTATATTCCATAATAAAAGGGTGTATTAGAATGAAATAATAGATGATTGGTGGAAATGAAAAGTAGAATGTTAGAATTATAGAAACATTAAATGTTCTATTAGAGATAATCTATTAGTACAATTATACATGTTCGAAATAGATGTTTTTTGAGACTGAAATCCAACATGAATCCATATGAAATGTGGTATAAGAAAAAACATCATTGAAATACTTCATCTTTTTTTAATTCCATGTTTTCTCAAAATCATAAATCTGAATTTAAGAAATTTTTATGAGAAAGGTGAGTAAGAAACAAGTTTGGGTTATTCACCGAATGGAAGATGTTACAAATGTTGGAACAAATGTATACAAAATTTTTTGTACACATATGATGGGAAGGTGATTGAAAGCCTCATTTTTTTTAACAAAATGTGTGGATATTGAAGAGGAGGATTTTCTGGTGAATTCCCTAAATATTGAATGTAATTCAAACCTTCTTCATCAATATATAGAATAGTGATGTGGTATTGAACATGAAGTTAGGAGAGGAACATTAAATTTTCATACCTTATATAAATATATTCTTTCTTTAAACACTATTTTGTATTAGAAATATACGGTTCAAACTAGAAGAAATATATTTTGAGAAAATCAGACAACAATTATCCCAAAAGTTAACCCACAATAAATTTTAGAGGCTCTACAACATAAGAAATTGGGGGATACTGTGGATAAATATTTCAATCAGATTGGGAATAATGAATCATGAGAACATGTTCAAATGCCATAAAATAAAAAAAAATTGGTCAAAAGTGGATTTATATAAGAAAATTAACTATCCTTGGAGAATAGTCAATTCGATACAAAGACTACATTCTAAAGCATTTTCACAGGTGTAATCTATGGGCATTGATGAATCCATTTCCCCAATCAGGAACAAGCCCTATGTAGAAATAGGCACATAATGTCTATCATTTAGTATCCCCAAGATGTGCCACACTGACTAGTTGTAAGAGTGGAGGGTAACAACCATCTACTAGAGGAAACATGCTCCATAACTATCTATAAAGGATATCAACGATGAGGCCAAATTCAAAATACCTCATTCAGCAAATACAAACATGATCACATGTTGAGAGAAATCGAACCATATTCCACTTACCTAGAATATAAATAATTTCAAAGTCATAGTCCTAGAGGAACTCTTTTTATTGCCTCTGAATCATGTTCAGATCATTCAGATAAACGATATACATTAGAATCCTATTATCATAGTAGATGATGAATCACACTCCTATTGGGTAGTGTCACCAAGTATTCAATGCGAATACATATGATACTGGCTGAGGATCATTGATCATGTTTTTCTGATCATGAGGTCTCAACGAACATAAACCACAAGAAATCTCTCCTTTCCACTAAATCTTGACACAACCAAGATCGATCTATGATGCATCATATAACACCGCATACTCTACAACATCCTCTATAAAGTACTACAATTACAAACTCAGCTAATGTATCTCTAGGAGATCTATCTGATATGTAGGTGTAGATATCAGGTTCATCCCATGATTTAAATCAATGCAATAGTCCATATCCTAAAAAAGAGGTAAACCTTGAACATTTTCAAGAATAGATTTCCTCATTCTCATCTACCACTAGAGGAAATTGAGGTCTCATATCATCCACTACAATGAAGTTGATTCGAACTAACTAGTGAGTAATTAGTTAAACCCTACTTTGTTTGAGTACATCCAAAACATCATGTGTTTCCTTTTCACCAACAATAGAAAACACGGTCTTAGCACTATGGACACAATGCACTCTATGCCTCAAATATTCAACCTGAGTATGAATTGTATATAACCAGTCTATTTAAAGAATGATGTCCTAAATCCTCGACACATATACCAAGAGAAAAAACTAAAATCCCTATCTCTAATAGTTAGGTCACAATATTGGCACTAGTGTGTGATCATTGAAACTCATCCCAGAGTTATCTTTAAGAGTTAGGGTCAAGTCAACTGTTCAACCGAGATCTCAAAGTCCCAAACATGATTTTTTGAATGAATGAAATCACTTGTAATTATGTCTATCAAAACCGAAACTATGGTGTAAAAGTCAAAAATCATTGAGTGAATCTTTCCATGATCCCCTAGTCATAGTCCTACATTGCATTCAGTTGGCCTCATCTATATCCACCAGGTCCCCTAGCTGGGCATCAACCACCTGGGCGAGGTGGTGATAATAGGTCAAACCATTAACCACCTCCTGGTGCCACGCCTTCCCTCTGCCATGCATGCCTTCCTATGGACCACAAAACTCATTTCTTCTCCTCATCATTGGATGACCCTCAACCATATCCAGATCAGATGTACATTGGGTTGGGAAATTCAGTGCTAGATATCCCTCACTGCCAATTGAGTTACCATATATTTACATTCGATGATTCAAGCCACCCTAGGAGACCCACATTGTTGAACATGAGTCCAGGGGTTGCTTCGAAAGTGCCTGACCATCTTGGGTCCCTAAGACTATCATCGGCGACCTACTTCTAAGGTCCCAACTACCTGGTGCCCACTACTATCTCCCACTACCATAGTCGGCTCCACTAGAAAAATAATCACTAGAATGGATTTGTCAAGTACCCTTGCAAATGTATGAATTATAAAATATATTTCCTAGAATAATACCTTCTTAAAGCTATGATCCTTGAATAGATGACATCATTCCATTATCAAGGAGTAGAATGAATGGTCTATACACATCAATAAATTCTCTACCACAGTCGTACATGTCTTCGGAAAATAGAGAAGATCCTATATGAGACCAAATAACAATGTGGCTAGATAGAACTCTTCCCTGATGTGACACTCAAATTCAATCTAAGAGTGAGCTGTCTTGCCATGACACTATTTCACCATGCACCACCACCACCAGGTAGAGCTCTGAAGAAGACTCGGGAGTAGGAATTCCATCTGGCCATCAGGCATCCACATAAGGAAGAAAACATGGGGGATTCCCTCTACCCAATCCTTAGTGAACTGGGGGTCTAGGTCACCTTGAAACCTATGAGTTCATTGCTTCTAAAACTCATTCAATGCACTCAGCCTCTGTGCATCATCAGATGATAGTACTAGTAGTAACTGTATCTTGAAGGGTGGTAATATAATGAGAAAAGTACCAAAAGCTACCATATATGGTACATTACACTATTCTAATTTCTCTTCACTATGTAGTTAATCCTCCTAATCAAGTGGTGGAATCTCATATGGCTATCTATGTGGAAGAATCTTGTAATAAAACATGATGTAAAAGGTTCAACAAGTTATATTTGGATATGTGACTCAATAAGGACATGGAAACCACAACCATTGCTATATGATGCATGTACCATTGTTTTTTCCTGCAACTAGTTTTTTCTAGTAATAAGTTAAAAAGAACTTAATCAGAGTCCTCTTGTAATGATACATTAGCAGCCTCACCAACATTATAGTCCCTAGCATGAAATGAAAACTGGAAAGACGTAAGACTATTTACCTAAACCAACTTCCCAAACTCTCGGTCCTAAAGTATAACTGACCACTTTGATACCACTTTGTCATGACCCATCCCAGAGGGGTCCTTTTTGTGACCACCCCGAGAACTCCACCAATGGGATAGGGTTTGGTGACTAGAATCAAGTAGGTAAATCCCAAAAAATGGGAGGCATTATCCTAAAGTACATAAAAACACACACCCTAATCCAAGACCCAAATGATGAAATCTAAAAACACTATGTAAATAATAGATGAATGCCACCATAAGCTACTAGTAAATTACATGAGGGAAAGTACTAGATTTTAAAAAGGTCCAAATAAATGACCAAAAAAAGATTTTGTGACCACAAGTCCAACCATTAAGAAAAGAGTCATTGGGAATGATGTCTAAAATGTTGAAACATGCATCATTTGTTTGACCTCATTAATCACCGACTAGTCCTAGTATTCCTTGGAGTCCATCAAAGGGGCGATTGTCTGCCCAATGCATGACACATGCGGTAAATCCCATGCAGGGGTGAGTGTAAAATTATTTAGTAGGACACCCAAAAACCAAAAAGGAAAATACCCTGAAAGAAATAACACGAAGTAAATACCAAGATGGAAAGTACAGTCTGATCTATACATGTATATTTCTATATCACATATAATAATAATATCGAGATATACTAATGAGAAGCACCCATCCATCGTAAATTCATAACCAACTACCATCTATATGATTTTACTCGAAGAAAGATCATTCTAGTAGAACTCACTCCGCGAGCCATGATATCTTTTGGGAGATTGGCGGAGAGGACTATCTCATTTGGGCTCCTCCCAAGGAGAATGAATTAGTCGAAGAATATTATTATACACATGGAGTGGACAGTACATAGAGAGTAAAACACTATAAATCATGATCAATCCGCAACGTAGGGGATCCTGCCCAGAGTGTATCACTAACGCTATTAATGCAGATCATAACATTGGGGATCCTGCATAGAGAATAAAAATAAACCTACTGATGTTTCCAACTAGATTTAGGACCAATTCCCTACTCTTAGAGGTTACGTCAATTCCATAAAAACTCTAATATGGTTGATAGGGGGTCGCCCAGTCCTGATGAGGGATACCATGACTCTACTGGGAACATTGCCTATAGAGGGAACTATAAATCAGAAATGTTGATGTAATGTCGTACTGAACCCTTGAGAAAAGGACTAAGGGAACGCTCTCAACATATACTGGTCCAAGATAAAAACTCACCAAATTATCTCTAAACTACTATCTCATTCTTAGGATCAAATTTTTAAATGAAGTTTCATGAAATAGATATAACATTTAAATGATATGATTATTAAAAAATTCAAAAGATGAGGTATCATGTCCTAAAGACCAACTGCATAGTCATTCGAATGATCATGTTGGTCAACCGTCACTATTATCCACCATGATTGACTACCCTTAGGCAACTACAGTTGACCCCCAATGATGGACTGCATCCGCCGCTGCTACGGCCGCACATCAGTTGGATCGATCATGACCCTGTCTAGATACCCTTGGTCTGACCTGGGTCTGACATAACTTGTTGGGTCAGACCCAACCCCCTGGGTCCAAACCCATGTATTGGGGCCAAACATTTTTCATGTTGGTTCCTAGGCTGTCGTATGCTGCTTTAGTGGTAGCGTCCGCTCACATGGTCACCCCTGTCACCCACCACCGCTCAACACGGCCCCCATGACACATCACACAGATCTACCACCTCCATGTAGTGTCACCACCATTGTTCCATTGTACACCACCAAACGATTTCACTAGCACTGGTCCTCCCCTAGAACACTTTCACAAACCACTAATGTTCCTATAATTCTTAAATCTCTAAATAGTCTTATATCAGGGTTCCTCATGTTGTGATATAAACTGATCTTGCCCATGTTGTGTGTCATCCTCCAATCCGATGGTCTAATCACATTCAGAGCCTCCCAAAAAGTTGATCTTGTACCACGAGGATCAAACGATAAACAATTCCATTAACAGGGGAGAGAAAAGAAAAAAAATTCATCCTTGTGATCACACCAAATCCTTGTTTTTTTGGACACAATTCATTCTTGTTAGAACTGTATAATAAGGACCCAAATAAAGAAAAATCCCTAGAAATAATACCGGTAATTCAGAACATCCCGCAATGATTGATAGATATTTCAATATGTTTATGGATTGACCAACATTGATCATTAAAATATAAATTGGGTAAGATCCCATTGAAATAGTCACCTTAGCACGATTCAGATTAGTCACTAATGAAGGATCGTTGCATCATCAGCGGTGGCGGAGAGATTCCTTCGAATCGACTACACATCGATCATTGATCCACAATAAATTTCCATATTTTGGGAGAGTTATCATCTATATATCATAGGATTTACATTGTATTGATCATAACCCTAAATTCATGAATATCAGTATTAAAAAAAATATTTACGCTTGGGATATAATATTTTTAATTAAATTATATTATCCACACTACATCTAGTGAAAACCTTTTCACTTTTTCCCCATGATAACTAAATTTATACTGTACCTAGGGTAAAACCTCTAATTTGTGCTCAATGGTTCCCTCATATTTCTAATCTACAAACCCGTTTATGAGTTATTTCACTTTTTTAGGGAAACCCTTTGTGATTGATTTTAAAAGTTTAATATTTTAAAAAAAAAATCCAGGCACATCGAGCATCATAATCACAAGAAATATCAATACTTGTTCTCGAAATAAAACCATTTAATATCAACAAATAATACATGGAAAATCATATATATTTTATGTTTATCAAGTAAGTTCTATAGTCCATAATCTATAATGTTAGCTTCCCATTAAAAAATTCATAAATGAAGAAAATAACATCTCATGTGGAATCTTTTATTTGTTTATATGATTGTTGAATCAATCATCACCATGGGGAAATTAAATAATATTTCTATAAATTATAAATAATCATATTATTTCAATAAAAAATATATCAACAATTATTTATTATCAAATTCTTCTAATAAACATTATAGCTATTAATTTCATCTAAATAATTATAATTGCATGACTAATAAATTCACTAGTATATTAGTATAATCATAATTTTGTAATTCATATTTTAATTAAAAATTTAATATCTTGAGTAAAATAATATCCCCTTAGCTAATCATAATCACATTAATAATCATATATTAATTATTATATCTCCGTGGAAGAACATAAATAACAAATCACAAATAATCATATTTTTTTTATAATTTCATTTAATTTTATTATATAACTCTACCTATAAACGTTAAAAAAATATTTTTCAATAAACTGTAAAATATAAGTAAATTGAGTCATATGCCTCTTATAAATTCCTCAATGAATGTAACATTGTTTTTTCCAAAAAAACGTTTATTTGAATCAACCAATGGTAGAAGACATTGATAAAAAATCACCAAATAGGTTGAGATGATTGAATTTGGTTTTAAGAAATATTTTTCATTCCATCCATTTTTATAGATGAAAAGCATCCTAAAGAATTCAATTCATTAAGAAAAATTCACTCATTAATCCTTTGACTTCCTATATGTAATTACCAAATGTTTTTCAGTGGAAATTCCCTTCTAATAAATATGTCATAAATCCACATGAAAATACAACATAATGAAATAATATGTTCTATGTGACCTTTAAACATAATTTTGTCAATTGTATGTTTGGAATTTTAAAAAGCTTATATACATTGTTGAAATCAGTACGTTATTTGGAGTCCGATAAGAAAAAATTAATTTTTTTGGTGAATAGTAACCTACCCTTATGAATATAAACATACAATTATGAGTATTGATATAGATTAATAAATAATATACTTACCTATGATAAAATATAAATAATATTCAAGTTGAAATTATGATATAAATATATTTTAGAATAAGAAAATGAATGTTTTAAACTTGTTTTTTATAATAAATTATGATTTTAAATTATATCAAAAAAACAATGTTTACAAATTTATTTTTGAAAAATGCATTAAATTTTTGGATTCAAAAAATCAATAAATGGTAAGGTTTAATTTTTCATAATTTTCAGAAATACATGAATTTTGATGAATTGTAAAATATGATAATTTATGATAAATGATAAATAATTGATTCATTGATTCATTGATTCATTGATGATGATGTGATAATGTAAGCCCAATTGTATCTAAGTCAAATAAATATAATACTTTTTTGGTCATGTAATCAACACTATGTATGGTCTTAAGGAAAAATAATAAACTAATTATTATAATATTATGAAAACCCTAATCTCCTACAATATAACCCCTACCTGTTCTCTTCACTACTCTCAAGCCTTTTTCCTTGAAAATATTCTACTCAAACTCTCCCCAAGATCCTCCCCAATGTCCAAAATCCCTTATCATCTTAAAAATACCAAAACCTCTCCCCTTAGGAGGTTCTCAATGGCAGAATTCTCAAGAGGTAATTCCTTTTTCAAATTCCTTCATTTCTTTTAATATCTAATATTTTTATTTCTTTCCTCACCTCCCTTCACCAAAATATTATGATAACTCCGTTAACATACATGTATTGCAATTTATTTATGATAATGGTATATTTCTTTATCTTTACTCTTTTCCCCATCATTTATTTCAAATAAAAGAAAGCATCATTTGAGAAGTTCTAATTTAGCACATTGAAGGACAAGGATTTATCAATTTCTATTATCATCTTTAAATCTGGTCATGAAATCATTTTTTTGGTTGAACCAGATTATTATATATGTTATACATCATTTTTTTGGTTCTATAATCCTTTTTTACAAATTTTATTAAGTTATAATTCCAAACACGTTCTTTGTAATCAAACCCAATGATTAACAAAAACAGTTGTCACTATGGTTTTATATAATAATTTGACTTCACACTAAGTTAAAAAATTAAATTAGAACCCTTTTAAACTATTATATGTTCACTAATAACATATAACTTCAATTATGGACATCCACTTTCATCTTACATGTTTATCAAAACATGAATATAAGAGAACTGGTCATTAAAACCTGGTAAACAAACAATCCAAGAGACCCAGGTTCAAAACCGGTTGGAGGAGAATTTCCGAGTACTAAAGTCATACTATAGCAGACATGGTAGTAGGTGTATTAGTCGGCACTGTTCGATACTGTAGTAGATGGACTATTCACCTGATTTGTGCTTTCGAGCCACCGGTTTGGGTATACGGGCCTCAGGGCTCTCGGGCCATCAATGGCCTTCGGGCCATAGGGTGTTCGGGCCATTGAAGACCATGAAGTAGCCCAGTTGACACAGATCAGGCCCTAGATGAGGATCAGAGCACCAGTAGGATTCACCACCAGCAGAGCAAACAAGATTGGTATAATGAGAGGGTATGGTAACCACCATCAGGACTAGGCACCGTGTAGCTTTGTACGGGGAAATGCTAGTCGATCAACAATGCAGGTGGGGAGCTAAAGGCCATTAATGATGCAGAAGCTAGGGAGTGGAAGTTTTAGTGGGCTGGGCCTATAGGTCATGTATTGTTCATGGTATGCCTCTGGGCCTTTGGGTCATGTATTATGGGTCATGTCAGGCCTTTTTCCTTAAGCTTATGGGTCATGTACGGGTTCCCCTTCAACCCTTAAAGGGGGGGATTATATATAATAATATAAAAAAGAAGGCCTTAGGGCCATTCGGGCTATATAGAAGAGTTTATGGAATTATTAATTAAGAAACCTAAATTTTTTTCAGGATTTCAATAACAAGTGGATAATACCAAAAGATTTAATGTAAGGGGTCCTCTCCATTTATCTCTTAATCACGATAGTCCTCAACGATATGCATTTTCATGTGTAATACCAAATGATAAGATATGTTTTTTCATCTCCCCTATAAATCTCTCTTGATTTATAAGTGATGATAAACCCCTTTTCTCTCTCATAAAGTACTCTTAGGTACACCTGACACCTTGCTAATAAACCGTAATGAATTCTACCTGAAACCTTCTTTGTTCTTTCGGGATGCCTTATCATTCGTTATATAAAAATGGAGTTATCTTATAAATTCATATGCATATTATAAATTACGTTTATTTTTTAAAAAATCATTTATTAAAAACCTTTCTTAACTCTCTTTTGGGGATACACATGTTTTTAAAACATTCTCACCTTAGAAATTTCTGATATAAAAATCAGTTTTAAGGGAACTTCCCAAACTTTTACCCAATTTAATGTGAAATATATCCTATGTTTTAAGCCACCATTGTGATTATAAAATCATTATTTTTATTCTGAAAGCCATCTTGGTTAAATTCTAGTTTTATATAAAATATTTTCCATTTTTTATTTTAAAATATCTATAGTATTTTCATTAAAACCGCAAAAAAATGTTTTAATGGTAATGTTTCTCAAATACATTTATTATATGTTGTCACCTTTGTTTGATTCCACATACCATGTTATATTCTAATTTTACTTTATGAACACCTATGTATGTTCTAACCATTTTTTTCAGGGACACTCTTGTGGTACACACATTGGTCTTTCTTTATGACATGATTGTGGTACCTAATTCATTCCATTGGTACCCTAATTTTAATGTATGGTTGATTATGTATGATTGTTTATGTGGAAAGTATATCACTACAAAAAAATCCGGTCCTAGCGGCGGTTTTTTTCCTGTTTAGCGGCGGTTTAAACCGCCGCTATATTGTGTGGCGGCGGTTTACAAAAACCGCCGCTAAGTTTGGCATCGGCAATCTATTAGCGGCGGTTTTTTCGATTCCGCTGCGGTTTTAGAAAAGTGTCGTATATCCATCATTTAGCGGCGGTTTCTCTTCATTTAGCGGCAGTTATATGGGTATCAGAAATTTTTTTATTCGCGGCTGTTTTTACCGCCGCTATATTCAGGCGTTTGATGCGCCTATTCTGCGGCGGTGAAAACCGCCGCTAAATATCAACATAATATATTTAGCGGCGGTTAAAACCGCCGCGAAATGATGCCCAGTTCATCATCTAGCGGCGGTTTTAACCGCCGATAAATGATCACAGGTATGGCATTAGCGGCGGTTAAAACCGCCGCTAAATGTTGAACTAGAAAAAAAAATATGTTGGATCTGGTCCACCACTGCCCTAAATTTTCCAAAACCACAGCCAATGATACTTGAATGATTTAAACACAATATAGTGACACTGTGGGTGTCACAAAATCTTCACAATCTAACTTTATCCCAATAACATTCACAATAAACATTAATAGGGTTATAAGATAACCAAAACAACCAAAACATAAAGACTTTTGTTGGACATCAACCTAAACCTCAACAAAAAGATCCAACATTGAAAATAAACAAAAACAAAAGAAAACTGTGGTCGGGGTGTGACATTCTCAGATCTAAAAAAAGCTCATATCTTGGAATTAATTTTGATTTTTTTCATAGAGGACACATCCATGATTTGTTAATTTCTTCCTTTAAGTGTGTTAACCTCATAAAGAAATTGACAATTAGTGGTAACATTGTCTCCTAGATTGACATAAAAAAAATCCTTCGACACTATAGATTAGGGCTTCATGTGTAATGTTCTTTCATGTTTTGGATTCAATGAAAAGTTTATTAGCTAGATCAAAACTCTTCTTGGGTAATACCCTATTTATATCTTAATAAATGAATACCTAGAGGTTTATTTTTGGTTCTCATGAGGGGAAATACAAGGAGACCCCCCTCCCCGAAATCATTTTTACCATTATAGAAGACCATCTCAGCCATATTTTATTCCATATGGTTGATACTTGTGACTTGAAACCCATCATGGTATCACGAGGTTCTTCAGAACCATGTCATCTCATTTTTGTTGAAAACATTATAATTTTTTCTTAGGGAGTTCTGAGGAATATCAAAAACATCATGAAGGCCCTTCTTCATTAAGATTGTTTCTTAAGACAAAAAATAAGTTGGGGAATTAGTTCATATACATTAACAAGAATATCTCAAATCCTAAAAAAATAATATTGATAGATGATGTGGGTATTAGGGAGGGATCTTCACCTTTTACATATCTTGGAGTTTCCATGTTTTGGGGAAGAACACACGCCTCCTACTTTATAAATATTCTCAGTCAGATTTAAAGAACTCTGGCCTCTTAGAAAGAAATATCACTCTAAATGGATAGAATAGATTTCATTTTAAAGCATGTTGAAATATAAAAAATGGTATAATCCTTCATGGTTTACTCATGGACCACCTTGGTCATTAAAACCATTAATTCATTGAAAAAAAAATTATTTGGAGTGGGATTATATTAGAGAGAAAGACTATTACAGTTTCATGCAAACAATGTTGTATGACCTATGCTCTGAGGGGCCTTGGGATCACGAATATGACCCTCTTTAATCAGTCTCTTCAAACTAAATTTATTTTTAAATTAATCAAATCCAATTTTGAGGCCTTGGATTTTCTCATATCAAGGATTGTTTAAGAACTAAAAAAAGTAAAATTATGCTACATGGAATCCTTAATATGGCCTGGTCTTATGGTAATATTTCACAAGATCTTATAGAATTCTCATTAGATGGTCAGTGTTAACTCTTCTTCAAATTCTAGGCTGCAAATTGGAATGGAATCCCACTCATGGATAAGATTAATACCATGGATCAAAATATTTATTATAACATATCCCTTAAAGATCAAATGGATAATCTTAACAATCTTCTACATGAGATTTTACATTTTTTCTCAAATTGGTATTCCTAAACTAAAAACAAATTGGTATTCCTGGACCCATTGGAGTGGTGTAAAAATTTTAAGGCCATGACAGAGCCTTTTATCATTATCCTTTCATGCCTTAGCCATTTATGGTCATGGGATTGGTCTTTTAGTGTGATACATATTGGATATGGATCCAATAGGGGTATGAATATGGGTTACATATATGGTATTCTCATTGGATGTGGTATCATCACATGCATATTGCATTAAGAATCTTTTTGTCAACACATGAGGAATCCAGAACACAATAAATAAAATGCATAGAAGGAAACATGAGAAATCAGGAAAATGTTAGGACATTGAAATGTTTGGTGGGAACTATGTGCCATAAATGTTACATATACAAACCAACTGTTATCATACTTGTTCAACACATCAACAATTCTACTACTCATCATCTGATGCTGCATCGTCACCCTCTCCACCTTCATCTCCACCACCTGCTGCCACCTGTAAGAACATTATATTGAAAATGAAATATTGTTTCATATTTATAATAAAAATTAAAACCAATAAAAGTTTGCAAACTAAATGATTTTGATTTTTTTGTGATTTACCTGCTCATCACTACCCGATGCACTACCACCGGGGGCATATCTGCTCATATGCTGACGTATTTCAAGCAACTCTTTCTGCAAATCAGATATCCGATTCCCCTGCTGGTGAATTGTGTTTCGTAGAGCAGACAACTCCATCTGAGCATCTTCAGGTATGAAATGACTATAACCAGGAGTATATGAGGCCAAAATCCCTGATGGCATGTGAAAGACCTCAGATGGTATGGGTCCCAAACCCATCCCGCGCACTCTACCAGGATGCTCCTTCCCAAGGACTTGACCAACCGGGTCATCCTGGGAGACTGAGTAGGATTTCCCAGGATTGGCATCCCATATTTCTTTAATTTTTACCTATAAATCAAATATCAATATATATTAACACAGTAAAAACTGATATTAAGTTATTATAATAAATAATTGACTTCATACCCCAACTTCTCTGGCATGTTTATTAACAAAACTTCCATCTGTTTTTTATGAACATCCAGCCACAGTTCTGTTCGGGATGCTTCATGCCCTAAACTCTGTGACTGCATTAAACAATGATAAATCATCAATCAAATATGTTAAATAGATAATATTATCTTATAAATATTTAAACTAATTAAAAGATTACCAATGACATTCGGCTTCTTGAAAAGCTTTTTGAACCCGCAGTGTGCGGGATTACCTGCTTCGCCCGGTTTGAAGCATTCTTTCTTGAGAGATCCCGAAATAAATAAAATTCAATTTAACAGTATTGTATTCAATGTCTCTCTCCACTTCATGTACATGTATAAATGTAAGATGAGGATAATATAATAATATATATTTCAATACCATCCGCTTCTCATCACGATGTCTATCGACAAAAACCTTACACTGTTCTTTCGGTACCCCACTGGGTATCTTCTCATACATCTGCTGCACGGTTAACGAATAATCGTTGACATCACACCACAACCTCCATTTGAAATATTTCCATTTTTTTCCAAGATTTTTCAATTCCCACTACCGTGCTATCACATCAGCAACGGTAAAGTGGAAGAACATATGTATACAGAAATTCATTTTGAATATATTAGTAAAATGACATTCAAATAAACCATAACGTAATAAAATTACCTTTATCTGAGAATCATAAACTTCATTTTTCCAGTTTGGAGGCATATGCCTCCAATCATCATACGAAATAGGCAGGGAAACGGGCTCCGCTGCCAGCTGACCTATAATCTGACCAAGTAAACCTGCGGCGTCATCCGTCGGGACCCCATAAGAATCAAATGGCACCACTATCTTGTTTCCATGCATGTTCCAAACATCAGAACTTTTTATGTCTCTTTCCACGGTTTCATTGTCTTCATCTGCAATGAGCAAACAATTACTATAAACAAAATGAAATAAATTTATTTAATTAAAATTTTTACCTATGACTGCGACCCTCCAGAATGTCCGTGATGAATTGGAGGGGGCGTGTCGCTGCCCCACTGCTGAAGCTCCTGTAGGGGGAGGCGATGACTCATCCTCTAATGAGGCATCCACTGATGGTGTCAGAGATGGTGCAGTGGGAGATGATGCCGTGGGGACAGACGGATCGTCATCTGTCGCAGAAGAAGAAGGAATAGTGTACCACATCTTCCTTGGCATTCCTGTCATTTAATCAAATAAAATTAAGTTCAGAATATATATTTCAAAAAATTTATGCAGAAAAAAAATTAAAAATTATAATAGATGCCCAGTATTAACAAACAAAATATATATAACAATGATAATGAATGACTACAGAAATGAAACAAGTAGTTTCTGAATGAATAAATAATTGTACATACAATCATTTTCCCCTTCAATCATGTCGGTTTCCTGCTCCACTGCTTCATCCACTTCATTCATCCTTGCTAGACCAATACTTTCAATATCATGATGGACAAATAATTCTGCTTCCTGTTGTTGATGAAATTCAATTGCAGAGGTCAAATCTTCCACTTCATCACCCATATCATACAAATCTCTTTGTATTACATGAGTAACTACACTCCACGCTTCATCCACAGCATCATTCACATAATATACCATTTTTGACTACGATGCTAAGATATATGGATCATGCAGTTCACGATCACCAACATCTATCAAGTGAGAGAAGTTTACAAAAGTAAATTGCAAAGAATCTCTTTTAACACCTCTGATAAAATCGACCCATTTGCATTTGAATAAAACAACAGAAAAATGCTCGTGGTAGTTTAATTCAATAATATCATTCAACTTTCCATAGTATTCCTCTTCAGCAAATGTAAAAATACAACTATTCTGTGTTTTCAAACCCACTTCTCGATCGACTGTACGAAATCTAAAACCATTCACATTATAAGCGTTGAACTTTCTAACTTGTTTTATAGGACCTGTAGCATGAAACTTCAAATCTTCTGAAAAGTCAGCTCGAGTATCAGTATTCATGATCTGAAAAATAAATAATTTAATAGATTTTCAAATTGTATGTGTCAAAGTAATATTCGTATTTATTGCAATATTTATAAACTTACACGTCGTGCAAACCATTCTACCAGCTCTTTATTCACAGCTTTCGTTATATCTTTTTCATTTCCTGTTCGGCTTCTCATTCGTCTCTTTGTTTGTATCCTCAACTCTTCAATAAATGGATCTACAATTTCACTATTCAGCATCACATATCTATGTGCCTGTAATAATTCCAATTCTGTTAGTGTCGCGTATGAGGTCCTCCCAACTGATCGGCCAGTTGCAGGAAATATTTTTGATTTCTGATGGATTTGAGATTGAGTTGATGTGTCGTCAACATGTCCAAATCGAGTAAATCTTGTCTCAATATCATCCAAATATCTGGAACAAAAGGTGAGATGCTCCTCGTCCAAATAGGCTTCAGCAATAGAGCCTTCTGGTTGAGCTTTATTTCTCACGTATGCTTTCAAATTCCCAAGATATCTGTGAAAAAAATAATAATATTATGCATTTATTTAAATGCCAAAAAATGTTTACATAACTGGAAACATATAAATAAAATACCTCTCAATTGGATACATCCATCGATAATGAACGGGGCCTCCTAATTTAGCTTCGTCAACCAAATGCACAGTTAAATGCATCATGACAGTAAAAAACGATGGGGGGGGGAGATTATCTCCATTGCACAAAGTGTCAATACAAACCTATCCTGTAGGTTTTCAAGCTGAAATGGATGTAGAGCTTTCTCACATAACTGTCTGAAAAATGTGCAGAAATGGAGTACAACAACAGTAACTTTTTCAGGTAATAATGTACGCAATTCCAATGGTAGTAACTGTTGTAACAAAACATGTGAATCGCGACTTTTCAATCCATATAACTTACGATTCTTCAAGTCAAAACACCTCGAGATGTTACTCGAATACCCATCAGATACCTTCACATTCTTTAAAATTTGAAGGAACGTATCTTTATCCCTATTTTTTAATGAAAAAATGGCCGGAGCATACTTCTCATTCTCATCTGGCCAGAGATCACGTTTTATGTTCATTACTTGTAAGTCTTTGAGAGCATTGAGATGATCCTTCGACTTTCCATGCTCATTAAGTAATGTGAAAGTCAAATTATCACATACATTCTTCTCAATATGCATCACATCAATATTGTGGCGCAAAGAATTAAATTCCCAATACGGAAGTTTGAAGAATATACTTTTTTTCTTCCATTATTGCGTTCTGATTTCACTTGACGATGAACTTCGCACTCGTTTTCTGCTATCATTCAAACGATGAACCTTCCCAAATTCTGTTTTAACATTTTCAAGCTGTGTCAATATTTCACAACCGGTTAACAACTTTGAAGGTGGTCTACGATCAATGCAACCATTAAATTTTGATTTGTTCAGCCGAAATCTATGAGATGCATCAAGAAATCTTCGATGGCACAAGAAGCACCATTTTCTACTGTGAGGTAGCCATTTGGGCTCGAAATCAAAGTTACCAACGGGACAAGCCAAACCCGAATAAGTGTTCCAACCAGATAAATTCCCAAGCCCAGGGAAGTCACTAATGGTCCACATTAAAGCAGCATGCATTTTAAACATTGTTTTAGAAGAAACATCAAATGTCTCAACACCGTTGCTCCATAACTCCTGCAATTCTTCAATCAAAGGCTGAAGGTATACATCAATATCATTTCCAGGCATTTGTATTCTAGGAATAATCATCGAAATGATAAAATATGTTTGTTGCATACACATCCACGGAGGCAGATTATAAGGGATCAAAACAACTGTCCAAATGCTATAACTCGTACTCAAAGTCCCAAATGGGTTGAATCCATCGGCAGCCAATCCCAATCGAACATTCCTAGGATCAGCTGAGAAATCTGGATGTAATTAATCAATTGTCTTCCACGATTGGGAATCTCATGGATGTCTCATTAACCCATCATTGTTATTATCTACAGCATGACACTTCATGTGTTCGGCGGTTTTTGATGACATGAATAATATTTGCAATCAAGGCTTCAAAGGAAAGTAACGCAAAACTTTTGCAGGTGTGTTCCTTTTCTTCTTCTCCGTGAAATTATGTTCAGTCATACTTCCAACATCACCCTTTGACTGCCATCTAGAAGAAGAACATTTCTTACAATTCTGTCTACTTGAATCCTCTGCCCAGTAAAGCATACAATCATTGGGACACACATGTATTTTTGTATAATTCAGACCAAGCTTGTTAACAACTTTTTTCATATCATAAAACGATTCTGGGATTTTTGCTTCAGGAAATGCATCACGAATCAATTCCAATAACATGGACATTGCCTTATTTGTAATTCCACATAGACATTTGATATGGTACAACTTCAGTAGAAATGAAAGCTTTGAATATTTCAAACACCCACTATACAACTCTTGATTTCCATCGTCAACTAAATCATGAAATGCATTTTCCTCACTGAAGTTTTCCCTTACATTTGGCTCCACAGAATCAAGAGGATCCAATGATATGTTACAGTCCTGATCTTCTTGTGTTACATTCTCAGAAACATCACTTGTCACGTTGCAATTTGTAGCACCATCTTCTGGTTGTTCTGATATGTTTTGATGCTCATAGTGGTGTCTTGCAGTGCCGAATGCATCATTTATGAGGTTTTGCATTTCATTTTCCATTGTTGAAGAACTTGGGACCTCATTCTGTGGATTAACATCAGTCCTCAATCTTTCTGTATTGTTTGATTCTCCATGACAAATCCAACACAAATATTTCTCAGGGAATTGCTTCAGTATTAAATGTTCATAAACTTCATCTCTCTTCAACCATGTTCTAAATTTACATTTAGGACATGGACATCTTATTCTCCCTTCAACGAATCGATTAGAAATTGCAAAATCTAAAAACCCATTCAAACCCTTAACATATTGAGATGTGTTCCTCGGTAATGTGATCCATCTTTTATCCATGTATATCACAATGTGCTTACGCAAAATATACGATAGTGTAAGATTACAGAAACATAATATAATAAAGATGAACCATTGACCATAAAGTATGCATAATATAATAAAGATGATTCATTGACCACATTTACCATTTCAGACCAACTGAACAAGTCTGGTCCATAGGAGACAGCGTCAACACCTCATTGAGGAGCAATAAGAATATCGGGATACACACTTATCATAACACCATCGATCACACATTTATGTTGCCTCAAACAACACCCCTTTGATGTGTGATCGAAACTGATCATAATGCATTTTAAATCAATTTAACTACATTCACTGAAACCATTTTCACAATGGGTAATGTTTGTTTTATTGTTCTAGGGAAATCTAAATGGCCACATTTAAGTTTTGGGGTTCATCTATTGTTGGAAGCAAGAGCCATGGTGTTTGAATTTCTTGAATAAATTAGTGATAATGACCCTCCTAAGGTGGATAGAATTATGTTAGTCATGGAAATGTAGAGAAAACTGTAGAGTGGATGTGGAGGAATCAAGGTTCCAAATAGAAACCTATAAGGGACATGTTTGGGGTTCTTAGGGAAGGCCAGGTGGAACTTCGATATGGTGTGTGTAGGTGATGGAGGTATACCTTAAGTGAGAAGGCTTCGTGTTTGGGTAGAGGGGCGACATGCCAATTGGGGAAGTTGGGAACCAATGGAGTGAGTTAGCAGGAATGGAAAGACATAGTTGGATAGAAAGGGAATGGATGTGGTGGGCTGCGAGGCACCTCAAGTTAATGTTGAAATGATAAGTTTATCCTAGTAATGTGAATGAGTTTTGAAGAAGAACCAAGTAGTCCTTGGTTGAGATATGGATGGTGAAAGTGTGACAAATCTGGGTAGTTTTGGAAGAAATAATGAATGCTAGAATTGGGAGGAGTTTTCATGGATGTTGTGAGTTTGAAAACATGTTGGGGAAGTTTTGAAGGTTGAGTTGAGGTTCTATTGACCTCTTTTATGATGAGTGAAGTTCTCAAAACTCGAAAATTGTGGTGACGAAGTAAGTAATATGGTGTTGAGAACCATGGAAGGAAAGTAATCGATTAATGGTGTGGCTAGAGTTTCAAGTTGGATGGTCTCAGGTAGGAACCATATTAGTGTATTAGTTTTGGTGATGGGTGTTGGATCAGGTTTTGGATGGTTGAATACCTTGAGATGAAGGTTATGCTTGGGTTGTTCTTTGGATGTTTGAAATGGAGTGAGGCTGTTGGGCCTTGAGTTCTGGATTGATGTAGGTCAGAGAATGTGGTTGGAATCTATGTATCCCTTCAGTGACAATGAGTTTGTGTCACCATTATAATTTTGGTAACTAGGTGAGGTGGTGCTAAGAATTTTGGGCCATGAGTTGTGGAGAGGATTGGAACAAAGGTGTTCCGATTGGCTCTCCATAGGGTAGTGTAGTGCCTTATCTATATCCTCTTGTGCGGTGGTATAGTAACATTACCTAAACCTTTAATTTTCATTTGATGTTGATAATAAATAGTTGAGAGATGAACTTTAGTCATTTTTATTAAAAATACACACTATAAACCTATCAATTATCCTTGAGAGATGAACTACGGTATTAACTAGACCATAAACCAACTTTAAAGATATAATCAATTTGACGTGGCATGACAATGTGGCCAGTTCCTATTGGCGAAACTAAGGGGATCGACACTAAAATGTAGATTAGGAAACCCTAAGAGTGGGAGAATCCACAATGGGAGATTTCGGAACCATCCTCACAATAAAATACACAAATCAATCACCATTTTCCATGATTAAAATTTCATTTATTCACTTAAAATAGGGAGTTAAAATACCTATATGTTGTTGTCGGTGCTTCCCATCATTAAATATCATAATCACTATTCGATGATAGAATGTTGACTCAATTTATTTACTTTATTCTATTTTTAGATTAATTATTTGGGAAATAAACCTCACCCTATTCATTTGAATGGTCATGGAATAAAATCCTAACCATGGAAACTATAAATAATACCCCATTAAATCATCATATAATCATTCTATAATCACTGATTAATCATAACACCACTTGTTCACACCAGGCTTCCCCACACTACTGAAATTCTATCACATCAATGTCTGTACTTGTACCCACCAAAATGAAGTGTGAGCTGATCACTAGATGAATTTACCCCCACCCCCTTACATGTTTCTCCATAATTTCTAGATCTCCCAAAATATCTCACCCTAGTGGATTTTTATAGACCACTTTACATGGTCAAGATGAGATTTCCCTTGATTTCAACCCCAGATGAACACTCTTACCACATTGATATTTTATTATTATCCCATTATATTATGATATACATATGAATTAAGATCCAAATCAACCAACCTTATCACCTATTTACAAAATCACCACCTTAAATCATTAGTACGAGTGTATCCATTTCCTAGAATTATTTCCTTACACCCCATCTGTGAATCACCTTGAAAAGGTTTCCTTTTCCCAAAACCCCATTAATATTGAATGTATTTATATTTTTTACTCATATCTTAGTGTATAATTTAGTTATCAAGACTTCCATGCATTCCAACCATGCTTCTAAAAACTTACAATCATCCTAATTTCCTTATGAGTAAAATAATTATGCTAACATGAAATCCCTATCTCAAATGAATGATAAGTATCTTATCAAAGGTCACTTTTTCCTAGATTAACTAACCTTTATAAGGATTATTATTGATAACTATACAATTATTATTTCACCTGGATGAATCATTTTTCCACATTATCCAAATCATCCCAAGACTAGGCTGAATATGATATTACCTTGCAACCCCAAATCAATATCCCTATTTTTCAACATCTGAGAATAAATACATATTGAATCAAACCCAAGTCAAGTACCAAATCCCTTAAAAATCTTGTAAAAATAAAAAACACAAATCATCCTAGACATATCATAAGTCCTCACCCCTATCATAGAACTAACTTTCAGTGATAATAACACCCTCACCATAGGTTTCACCAGATGGCCGGGTTTATGGGTACGATTCATGGATCATAAACTTGGTCATTATATCTAGTAAAACCTATAATACAACTTGAAATACATTTAACTTTTATATAAAAATCACAATCAGTCACCCCCATCAATATAAAATAATACCACAAGGATAGTCACACTTATATACATCGCATATCTGGTATATTATGAAGTAAAACTCTTAGATCTTGGCCAACTAAGATATCAATGATCAACCTCTTAATTCATTATCAAGTGATCATTGGTGATGTTTAATCCAACTAACATAACCCTAATCTATAATTTACCCTAGTCTATTAATTAACTTTACACCAATTAATCATTTAATTCCAAATTAATTACTAACCAATAACTTTTAATTAATCCAAGACTGTTCTCATTTTCATTTAAAAACACTATCGTATCATCATAAAAATAATGCATCAACATTGTATCCACACAAATAATTTTCTCATTATGAAATTTTATATGGTTCATGAATAATCACATGAGTATGTCAAGCAGTAGACATAGAGAAAACTCACTTTGGGGCCGAGGTCGAAGTGAGAAAGGTCGTCGGGAGAAGGGGGTCGCGGGTTTCTGGTCGTAGGCACCGCCGGAGGAGGTCGCGGGGTCGCCGGAGGAGGTCGCGGGGTCGCCGGAGGAGGTCGCGGGATCGCCGGGGGGTCGCGGGGGGCTGCGGGCGAGGGTTGCAGGGAAGGGTCGCGGGGGGCTGCGGGCGAGGGTTGCAGGGAAACGGGGGTCGGGGTAGGGAAGGGTCGGGGTTTTTAAAAAAAAACAAAGGTTTAGCGGAGGTTTATTAAAAACCTCCGCGAAACGTATTTCAGAAAACTTTTAGCGGCGGTTTTGTGAACCGCCGCCACAAAACCGCCGCTAAACACTGTTTATTTTGTAGTGTATTCATGGAAATGGTGAGATGGATTCACCCAGATAGCACCCTAATGCATTTGTTAAGGTTATATCTCATGAGATGTGATGTGAAATGGGATTGGTGGTTAGATATGACATGTACTAAATTGGGTATCTGGATTGGCAGTTAGCCTGGACTCATACTAAATAAATGTTTTATGATTATACCACACTTATTTGATTCCAGTCTTATATGATACGATATTATATGTTCCTTTCTTTGGATATCATTATGTCATGCCTTCTAACTCATATGTTTAAGGCGTATCCATAGGTTCATTCCCTTACTGGGCTTTTCAGTGCATCCCTTTGTTTATGTATTCCCCATGGTACCCTATGCAGATGTAAGGGCTCAAAGGAAGTTAGGAGCCCTTTAGGGATAACAAATAATGAAATTTTTTTAGCCCCATCTTTTTTGTTTTATGTGTCATGTTTTCCAAGATACTAGACATAACTTTCTTTGGCTTGTACTCTGATGTATAATAATGCTTAAAATCATGTAATGTTATATTTAAATAGAATCAGTCTCTATAGTTGGCGTCATTGGATGGTCTAGTTATTTTTGAATATTATGAATATAGAAAATTAGTTAGAACCTTAGGGATGATACTAATTATAAGAAAAACTCCCTAAATTTTTGTGAGTATTGAGTAATTGTTTTATCAAGTAAATGCATCCATGATCGAATACGAGAGGGTAGAGGCGGCTCTGACACATATTTATATAGGGGTAAAACCCGAAAACACTGCTCTGGGATAGACTCAATTGAGAACTTGTACACAACAATGGGCCATGATGTACTCATGGTTATGACACTCCTTGGGGATATTCTTTGGTAGATTCCTGATCTTTTTAAAGACCATTATTAATGGAAAAAAATCCAATAATAATATAAGTTAAGAAATAGATTGAGGATAACATATATTTAAGTCTAAGGAATCACATGTTCAGGTGTAATTTTTTTATATGTTTATCCTATTGTGTTAAAAGTTTCCTTTTTATGCACAATATCTACGTATTCATGATCTTTGAATATAAGTTCTTTTTATTTTTTATTGGATGTAAATAGAGTAACACGTTCCAAAAACAATTTGATAAGAAATGTGAAGATTTCCCTAATGATATACCTAATATGATAGGAGTGGGAGCTCAAAACAACATGGTAGTACTTGATCATCTAGATTGAGTTATGAATAATAACTTCAATCATACAGAATGCCCTCATCCTCCAAGTAAAAAAGAATGTTTCCATTGAATCCTTCATTTGGAAAAGGCCTCCCATGATTAGAGGATCTTCTGATCCCCTCCATATAGAACAGTGGATTAAATCTACTTGAAAGAAATTATATATCCTCTCGTGCTCGGATGAAGAGAAATTTTTACTATAATTATATTATTTTTAGGGGGAAGCAGATCAGTGGTAGACAGTGATAAAGAATGCAACAGCCCAAAAGAAAATTGATTCCATGGATTGGGAGGAATTCAAGATGATGGTTTTCAACAAATACATTCTTAGAACACTCTGTATCATGATGGAAACGAAGTTTCTCAGACTCAAGAAGAATGTAGATGAGTCCATAAGGGAATATAGAGTAAATATTTCAAGGAATTCACGGTACACCTCGAGATTTGTCATGAACAATGAATGCAAGGTGGATCTCTTATTTAGCGGACTAAAGTTGATTCTATGAAAAGCGTTGGAAATTCGAGACATCGACAGTTACGAAGATATTTTCTGTTGTGACCTCAAGGTTGAAATGGAGATTGGAGACTCTCAGTGGTCTTATTGGGCCAGTTACTAGGAGAAAAAAATGGAGAAAAATTTCGGTGGTTCATCAAAAAAATACTATGATGGAAAGAAGCATGAATTTTCCCCTATTAAAAATTATGGGAAGAAGCATATTTGTATCATTTTGAATGGATTGAATAATTGCTTCAAATGTATATATTTTTATCATCATGCCCAGAACTACTGAAGGGATTCAAAAATTCCTGATAATGTTGAAGAAGAAAGGAAGGTTCAGATCAACACTCAGCCTGTAGGGCAGTGTCACAAATACAATGAGCATGAGAATTATGAAATCAATTTCCCTATGCTGAGGGTTTTCAGAGGAAATTGAAAGAAACCTCCAAGGAAACAAGAAAGTTCTTATTCTATCACTACTGTTAAGGTGGATTTCAATAATGTTGTTGTGATAGGTATTCTAGTTAATCATTCATGAATGGTGAACATACTATTTGATTCTGCTTCTACGTAATCTTTCATATCTTGGATGTTTAGTATAACGATTCAACCACCACCTCAAAACATGGGGGAAATGTTGTATGTGATAAAAAATGGGAAAATTATTGTATAAATGGTTTATAACTCTTCCCTGGTGAATGTTTTTGAAGTGAACCTGCCAAAAAATCTCATCATACATCCTTTAGTGGAGTTTGATGCTATCTTGGGCGTGGATTGGTTGTTTGTATACAGAGCCAATATCAACGGTCGAGGAAGGGATATCACTCTTCACATCCCAAAGCATCCTCCAATTCTTTACATGTGTATAGAGAAAGTTGAATCTAATTTATAATCATCATCTCATCTCTGGATATGTCTTCCTTATATGTAGGCATATCTAGCTCACATGATTGAGGCAAAGGGGAGAATAATGCTTAAATAGATGCCCATTGTGAGGGATTGTACAGATATAATCCCTGAAGAGTTATCTATTCTTCCTCCTAACCGAGAGGTTGAGTTCTCAATTGATATAATCCCAGGATCTCTTCCTATCTCAAAGACAATGTACATAATGACCATAGTAGAGCTGGAAGATCTGAAGAATACATTACATGAGAATATGGATAAGGGTTTTATACAACCAAGTGCTTAATTGTGGGGTGATCCAGTCATTTTCGTCAAGAAGAAGGATATATAAATGCTCCACTGAATTGATTATCATGAGATCAATAAAATAATGATGTTGAACAATTATCCCCTGGCACAGATAGATGACTTGTTTGATCAGATTTGTGTGGCCAGTTATTTCTCTAAAGTGGACCTTCGGTTGATATATTGTCAACTAATGGTGATGATGGAAGATATTCCCAAGAATACCTTTCGAATTAGGTATGGACACAATGAGTTCATGGTGACTCCCTTTGCACTCACTAATCCTCATGCAATATTCATGAATTTAATAAATAGAGTCTTTAGATATTACCAAGACAAATTTGTTGTAGTATTAATTTTTGGTATTCTTATATAATACAAGTGAATGGAGTAAAATAAAGATCATTTGAATATAGTGTTAAAGGCTTTGATAAGGGAGAAGATGTATGAAAAATTTAGTAAATGTGAGTTCTGGATAGAAAAATTATCATTCCTGGGGCTAGTTATCACTAGAAATTGGATATCTGTATACCCTACCCAGAAAAAAGAAATTGAACAGCATTCCATATCATCTTCTGTAATAGAGATATGTATATTTTTGGGTGTAGGTTGGCATTGTCCATGATTTTTGAACAAACTTTCACTATTGTCAAACCCAATTACCAAGCTGACACAAAAGAGAGTAATTTTTTTCTAGACTCAAGAATGTAAAGACTGTTTCTCGAAGTTAAAAAGGAGGCTTATCACTACATCATTACTCACACTCCCTACAAGTGGTCAACACATTGTGGTGTATAGTGATCCTTATATTAAGAACTTAGGATGCTTACTCATGAAAAATGATAATGTTATAGGCTACACATCAAGGAATCTGAAAATACACGGAAAAAACTATCTAAAGTATGACATGGAGTTTGCAGCTGTGATCTTTGCGTTGAAAATATGTCAGAATTTTCTCTTTGGGGAGAAAGGTGAGATATAAATATACCACAAGATTCTCAAATATATATTCACACAAAAATAGCTTAATATTCACCAGGGAAGATGGATAGTGCTCATCCCAGATTATGACTGTTCAATCCATGACCATACCGGTAAGGCAAATATGGTGGCAGATTCTCTATGTAGAAAGGATCATGCATCATTATCAATGATTTAAATTTAAATGGATCTGATCTTAATATATTTGAAAATTATGGAAATGGGAATCAATAAGGGATTAACATCACCAATAATTTCTCAAATGATTTCTCAACCATCCCTCTAGATGAAAATAAAGGTTACTCAATGAAAAGATGTAAAAATTATCAAAAGGATAGAAGCTATCAAAAATGTGAAATACTCAAATTTCAAAATTGATAAGGAATGAGTTGTATTATTTGGGGCACTATTATGTGTACCCTCTAATACATATATAAAGAAGGAGCTTCTGAATGAAGCAAAAAGCTCTAAGTTTTCTATCCATTAAGGAAGTAAAAAATATGTTTCGATATATCTTCAAATACTTTTTGTGGGACAATATGAAAAGTGAGATTGTGGAATTAATGTTAAAGTTCCAGGTATGTCAGAATGTGAGGGCTGAGAGGCAAAATTATAAGGGGATGATGCAACCACTATGCATACCAACTTAGATATGTGAGAAAATTACCATGGACTTTGTCACTGGACAGCAAATTACATCCATATGAAATAATGTTATATGGGTTGTTTTGGATCATCTTACAAAGACAACACACATTATAGAAATTAGAGTGGACATCTTTTAACACCTTGACCCCAATTACCCAGAGTCGGTGCCTTATTTTATTACATTGGCATGATTACAAGGAATCAAGACCCAATGGAACGATCAGTTTAGCATTTTTGGAAAATAGATTACATATATAAGTTTAACATTACAACATGAAAAGAAATAAAAAATGAATTTATTCCATTGGAAACATCCAATGCTCCAAAATAGTTCATGCAAGTCACTCATAACTAAATTATTAGTATCCTGGGAAAATGAAACATAAGAAAGGGGTGAGATCAAATGCTCAGTAAGGGTAAGTAATATAGTAGAAAATTTCATAAATATTAAGCATGGTAAATAATTGATACCACATGCCTTTACCAATAATTAACATGAATACTGTTATGGAATGAATATGAGAAGAGTAAATAATGACATAATAAAACATAATCATGGGTATTCTACTAGACTAATGACCACATGAACCATCAATATTATTTCCATAATGAGGGAATGTATAATTTTGTACATTCTAAAACATTTTGTCAAGGTCTCAGCCGAGACGTCTAAATATGATTAAGGCCTTGTCCAAAACCATAAATCAAATTGGGAAAGGACTTAGCCAATTCAACTTCTAGTTGTCTTATGAGACCCACCAATTCATCGAGGAGCTATAGCAGGCTCCACCCATCACTTACTAAGTCCAATACATTCCTCATATGAAATGTTTTAACATATCATAAACATTCATATTAAAACAAGCATAAGAAATGTCAATACTTTAACCATAAATCATGAATGGTGTAAAAATAGCACATCAATAGTCAAAAATATCAAAAAACATTCAATACAATATCGAAGTTTTGTATCATAATAAATAAACTCCAAATAAACTTAAAATCCATCAAGGGATGTCGACATTGATGAAATCAAAACCCTTTTTAGAGAAATATTTCTTTCTATTTTGAAATCATTTAAGAGTCACATAATTATAAAATAAAACATTTACATGGAAAATATTCTTATAAGCTTTTAAGGGATTCTTCGACAAGATTATAACGGTAGAAAATAGATGCACCTTCCGTATAAGTTAAAAAAAATTCTTACCTTAATTCTGTCGAAAAGGTTAAAAATGACCCTGTTTGGAAAACGACGAAAACAATCCTTCATAAACATATTATAAAAAGTAAAAACTGGTATAAATGGATTTAACACATAGTATATAAAATTGTAATAATGTTTTGAAATACATTTTAAGGAAACATGGATGTGGATGATAAAGAGGTCCCAGTAGATTTGCATGTATAGACAATCATAGATAATAAAGAGATTGTGAAATATAACCCTTACCAATTTTGTAACTTATGAAACATTCACCCCATTAAAGAGGTATCATACAATGAATATGTAAATACACATAAATTAAATTTTATTACAAACATATTAAAATTATGGGTAGTACATACACCTCACAAAAGGTAATAGTGGCAATATGGTATGAATCTCACGGGAATAAGGAGTCAGATGAAAACCCCTTACATCGTTGTAATCAATCGAGTCATATGACCAAAATATAATAAACACCAAATTAATCACATAATTAAATGAATATAAATAGAGTCATGATAATATATATGGAATGAATGTACACAATACACCACATGAAGTAAGTGGCGAACAATGGAAATCCCACAGAATAAAAAGTGAGATATGATATTCCTTGCGAAAATTTGGCCGCCTAAGGGCGCCACATAAAACATCCAAAAATGGAATAATTAGATAAAATATGGTCTCTAATTATAAAATTTATAGCATGATTAATATAAAATAACATCCCCCGACATAAGAAAGAGGAGCTTAAAAGAAATGGCATAAAATAGGGTACTTAAAAAGAAAGAGAGAGGTAAGATCCCTTACCTCAAGTTCGAATTGACCTGTCCGCTATTTAACATCATGAATAATAAACTAAATTTAATTTATACTTTATTCAGAACCTTTTTCAATTTTATTATTCCTCTTATATCACTTATTACCATGTTATAAACATTACATAGTCATTTATGTTAATAACAGTCATTTTGTTGATATTTGGTACATGAGTCAAAAATGTACTTCTTATAATTACAAGTTGTTCGAGTGGTAAAATATGGATTATAATCAGAATTATATTAATTATTTAGATATCATATATTTCATATATATCAAATATATACATTTATTTATAATAGTACATAACATTTAGAGGTAAGAAATGAAATGCACCGTTCATGGAGACGGTAAGCCGTACGTAGACATGAACGCTACTTTCATTTCTATTTCATATTTAATTGAATTAAAACATAAAGATACATATTTATATCATAATTAAAGTATATTATCATATATAAAGTCATTAAATCCATCATTTATACGTACCACATGTGGTATTAACGAGTCTCATCACTTTGAGGGGGCATCAGTCCGCAATCCTCTATTGAGATTATCGTGTTTACCCATAATGGAAACCATAAAGGTATTATATAAAAGAAAAATTCAAAATCATTAAAAACATTAAAATAATATATATCATATATAAAAATAGTGTCATCATAACGGCCACCATGAGAGGTGTTAAAAGAAGATTGAATAATCATCGTTTCGTGAGACAATAATTCGCCACCCAGAGAAACAATATGTTCTTTAACCATTAAATGAATGTGTGTGTAAGTGTAAATCAAATAAATCTCATTAAAACATCCTATTATATTTAAGATACTGGTATTGTTACAAAATAAAGGAATAAAAGTGTTTATGGGGTTTGAGAATCAATATAAAACAAAAGAACATAAGAGAAGATATTACCTATAAATCAGGTAACTCCCCTTGGTTTGAACCAAAAGGGATTCTTGAAGTGTTTTCTGCCTAAGGTAAGGCATATAGGATTAAGAGAGGAAAGTTGAGAGGGTATTTTGGCATATGTTGGAAGAGAAAAATGGCTTTCATTGTGTGAATAAGGTGGTAGAGGTGGGGCCCTTCTATAAGAGGAGAGGAGGGGCTCTTTTGGAAGGATTGAAAATATTATTTTATTATAAAATGGTTTTCAAATTATAAAGGTCCCAAAATGATATATTTAGAGGATAATGTGACAAGGGTTCAAAATACAGCCATAAAATAGGTTTTATACATGTTTATACAATAGATGTTACCTTATCATTTCATTTTATTTAAATCGTTCTATAATGAGGTAATCACTGCATCATCATGGTGTCATAAATAATTATTTTTATTTGATGTCTAAAAATTATAAAAAAATTACCATGATGTTGGAAATATTTTTGTCTCTCTGATTAATATTTATAGTTGACAATATAACTTAGATAACCCAATGCTAAATTTTTTTTAGTAAAATAATACAAGTTTGTTACATTTTTTATTTTGTTTTAAATAAAAAGGTATTAATGTCATTATCTTACCCAAGTGGCACCATGGGGGCCCGAAATTGACCCTTGGTTTTTATTGGTCGGCCGAGATTCATCCAATAATGGTTTGGACAAGTGTTAATGTAATTTGATATTATTATAACATTATTTTTTCCTAAAATTACCCTAATTAGATCTAATTATCTTTATTAATACTCAAAAATTATTATTCACCAAAAAATCATTTTTATCCCATTGAACCAAATTTTACATACTAATGACAACCATGTATGTTGGATTTTTTAAATTCAATTCATATAAGTGGTAAAATTTCATTTAAACAAAAAATCAGTTTTTTAACTACCACTTAGTGGATTCACTATTCATAAAAAATTGATGTTTTTCTGAAAAATACCAAAAATTCACCCTAAGCTATATTTGATATTCCAAATTCAAAAATGATTTCTCTTTTACCAATTTAAAAACATATACGTATCATTAATGCATTGAATAATTACTTCCCATTATCACAACAAATAGCGTGTTTTTAAGAAATAATATCAATCAAAAGATTGACAATTGTTTATGTCCAATTTCAAATTGAAATTAATTCTAATTACCACCATTTGATAAAATGGTAAAAATGTATTCTAATTATACTTTAAAACCATGAAATAGTATAATTTATCAATATAAATTATTTTAATTAAAAAAGTTCTTTTTATTTAAAGTTTATTATTTTACAGTATTCATTATAAAATTGATCGTTCTCAGGAAAATACAAAAAATTAAACTTAGGATAATTTCAATATTACAGATCGGAAATTTAATTCCAATTTCAATAATAAAATTTATAAAATTTCAAAAAGTGTGTATTTCTATTCATGAGGGCTACATTGATTGGTCGTGTTGTGTTAGAATCTCGAACTTGCATACAATGAAAGCAATTGCATTGTTGAAAGAGAAGTGTACCATGCAAGATTGGGGTGTTACACATCTCATTGGATCAACATGTACAAATTTACATCAAATAAGTGATACTTCTATATGGAGTAACAATATCTATGGTATCTGATCATGATATGAGATTAAAATCGGTGTTCTGGAAAAGTCTCCAACATGCTCTAAGCACTGAATTGAACATTAGTACGACCTATCATCCTCAAACTGATGGCCAATCTGAGTGAAATATTTAGAAACTAGAAGACATGTTGAGAGTGTGTTCTATAGAAATCAATGGAGGATGGGAAAAACATCTTCCACTGTTTGAATTCTCCTACAACAACAGTATCCACTAGAGCATCTGAATGAAACCATATGAATACCTTTAGGGTAAAAGGTGAAGAACATGGCATGTTGGGATGATATCAGTGAGTGTAAGATGCTATGACATAAAATGGATGAAGAAATAGTGGGGAAGGTGAAAAACATTCAGCATCATATCAAGGCAGCCCAACGACGACAGAATGTCATACTGACAATCATCGATGGGACCTTGAGTTTAAAGATAGAAACATCATATTTCTACGCATATATCGATGGAATAATTTCATGAGGTTTAGAAGGAATTTGAATTTTAGTCCCATGTATATCGTACCTTTTGAGATAATTGATATAGTCGGAGCTGTTACCTATCAAATTGTACTTCCACCTACCATGTAAAAAGTACATGATGCCTTTTTTGTACCCATCTTAATGAATTATCTTCCAATCCCTTCAAATGTACTATCTTCAGAGGTCGTACAGTTGGAGGATGATCTTTCATATGAGGAGAATCCAGTGAAGATCTTGGATCATAGAAACAATGTTCTACGCAACAATATTACTAATTTGTTATAGGTATTATGGGGAAACCATATGTATGAAGATGCAATATTTGAACTGTAGGAATCAATGAAGGAAAAGTACCCCCACCTGAGTTTGGACTAGAATGTAAAATGAAATTTTGAGGGTGAAACTTCTTAAGGTGGGAAGAATTTAATGAATTAGGTTTTTTCAATGGAAATTACCTTCTTATAAATATGTCATAATATCACATGAAAACACAACATAATGATCTTCTGAGTGCTAAGTTACCATTAAAATTAAGATTGTCACTTTTTTTTTTGTAATTTCGATAATCTATCATACACATTTACAACTAGTATGTTATTTGTAGTTTGATAAGAAAAGATAATTTTTTTTAATGAATAGTAACCTACCCTTATGAATACTAACATACACTTATGAATAGTGACTTACCCTAATGAATAGTAACATTACCTATGATAATATATAAATAATATTCAATTTGAAAGTATAATATAAATAAATTTTAGAATAAGTAAATGAATTATTTAAAACTGGGTTTTGATAATAAATTATGATATTAATTAAATATTAAAAGAATCATATTTAGAATTTTTTTGAAAAATGGATTTTATTTTTGGATTCTAAATGTCATAAAATGGTTATGGTGAATTTTCTATATTTTTCTGAAATACTTGAATTTTTTAAGAGTAGTAAAATACAATAATTTAAGATAAATGTCGAATAATGTATTTATTAAGTCATTGATGATGATATGTTTATGTAAGCCCAATTGGTTTGATGTCACATACATTTACAACTTTTTTCAATCTTGGAATCATCAATAATTCTTGTCTTGAGGGAAAATAATATACAAATTATTATAATATTATCAAAACCCTCCTCTCATCCACTATAAACCCCCCTATACTCCCTCTTATCTTCACTACTCTCAAGCCTTGTGCCTTGCAAATATTCTACCCAAATCACACCACACGTTCCTTCCCCACGTAGAAAAGCCCATATACGCTTCAAAATACCCAAACCTCTCCTATTAAGAGGGTCTCATAGGATGAAGTCTCAAGATGTAAATTCCTCATTCAAATTCCTCTATTTCTTTTAAGTTAATTTCTTTTTGTATCTTTCCGCACCTCCCTTCACCCAAATAGTATGATTACTCTATTAAAATATATGTACTAGAATTTTTTCATAGTAATGGGATATTTCTTTATATTATCTCTTTTCCCCAAATTTTATTTTAAAGACATGAAAGCACTACTTGAGATGTGATAATTTAGCACATTCAAGGATTACAATTTATCGATTTTTATTATCATCTTTAATTCTGTTCATGAAATCATTTGTGTTATGGTTGAACTAGATTATTAAATATGTAATATATCCAATTTTTTGGTTATATAATCCTTTTGTACAAATGGTATTAAATTATAATGAAAAACATGTTCTTTTTAATCAAACCCACCAATTAACAAAAATTATTGTCATTATGGTTTTATATAATAATTAGACATCACTCTAAGTAACCATGGGAAACCATTTAATCTTTTGGATGATCACTAATAGCATATATAATTAATTCTGGATAACCAATTTCATCATACACGTTTATCCAAACATGAATATAAGCGAACCAGTCATTAAAACCATGTAAACAAACGAGCACGAACAATGAAATTGAACATCATAACCAATCAAAATAGATATAAATGAACATAGGATGATTATAATAAAACAATTACATGTATAATAGGTTCTGGAATAATTAATTAATAACCTAACTTGTTTATTCATGTCTTTAATAACAAGTGGAGAACACCAACAGATTTATGGTAATGGGTCCCCTCTATTTACCTCTTAACGAAGATTTCCCTCTATGCAATTATTTTTTATGTGTAATACAAAATGATGGGGTACATTGTAGACCCACCACTATACATCCCATGTGATTTATATGTTATGATAAACCCATTTTCTCTCAGATCATGAACTATTAGGTACACCTGACACCATGTTAATAAACAATAATGAATTCTACCCGAACACTTCTTCTCTCTTTTAGGTTGCCTTATCTTTATTTATATCAAAATGGAGTTATCCTATCAATTTATTTTAATATTATAAATGTTATTTAGTTTTAAAAAAATAATTTATGAATGCCCTTTAATCACTATAATTTGGGGTTATACATGTTATTAAATGATTCCCTCCTTAGAACATTACGATAAGCAAACTTGTATTAAGAGAACATCCCAAATTGTTTCCCAATTTAATGTGAACTATATCATATTTTTTAAGCCACCATTTCCTTTATAAAATATTAATTTTAATTATGATTTCCTTCTTCATTAAATTATGGTTTTATATTAAATATTGTTCTCTTTACTATTTAAAAATCCCTATATTTTTTTTCTTAAAACTAAACAAATATATTTTAATGCTAAGGTTTCTAAAATACATTTCTTATATGTTTTCACTTTTTTTTGACACCACTTAACACGTTAAATGCCTATTTTTCCTTATGAAAATCCATGTATGTTTTAATCTTTATTCTTTCATGGAAACATTCATGATATGCTCATTGGTTATGCTTTATGTCATTAATGTGGTACCCAATTAATTCCATGGGTACCCTTATGTTAATGTATGGTTGATTATGTATGATTAATAATGTGGAAAGAATATTCATGAAAATGTTGAGATGGGTGTGCCCATATAGCACTCTAATGCATTGTGTAATGTTATGTCTCCTGAGATGTGATGTGAATATGGATTGGCGGTTAGCCTAGACATGTACTAAAACGGGAAACAAGATTGGTGGTTGGCCTTGACCCGTACTAGAATGGGAAATGGGATTGGCAGTTAGCCTTGACCCATAATAAAGACATGTTTTATGATTATTCCAAACTTATTTGAAACCATGCATTTATGATATGATTTTGTATGATCTATTCTTTATATATCATTATGTCAGGCCACCTAACTCATGTGTTAAAGAGGTATCCTTATGTTCATTACCTTTATATTCTTTTCATTCAATCCCTCTGTTCATGTGTTCCCTAGGGTACCCTGTGTAGATATAAGGGATTAAATGTTATTATGATCTCTTAATAGAGATTAAATAATGTAATTTCTTTTATCCCCATGTTTTATTTTTTATGTACCATGTTTTCCAAGACACTACAAATAATGATCATTGTCCTGTACTCTGATGTATAATTATGCATAAAATAATGTAATATTATATATAAAAGGTTTGGGTCACTATAATATATTCAGACATTCATTAAATCCCTTATTACGAAATAATATTTCTTCCCTCAAAATCTCTATTAACCAGAAACAATTCTTTTTTAAAACATTATTTTAATGGTCAAATATATTATTTTGATAATAAAAAATATATACATATAACATTCCCATAACAACAGTACATAAAAAATTCACCTTATAAATAATTTCCGCTGAAGAAAAAGGTAATTAATAATTTCTTGAAACAAAATTTCATTAAAATAGATATATTTAATTTTTAATAAATACAAAAAATATAATTTTACCCTTAAATCGTGATTGGAAAACAAATATCCCAAAATATTCACATACTCCCAACCATTAATTTTTTAACAATATTTTTATAATAATTATACAGACATTCCATTATTAAAAAACTAAAACCTCTATAATATGGACAAAAATATCATTTACCAATATTACTAACTATCACATGTTACATTTTTGTGTCTTGTCAATAGATATTCCTTCATGACTATCGCCATAAAAGTGTTTAAATTAAATATTATATAAAAAACAAGAAATGAACAACCGCAATTTTACATATCATTAAATAATAATTAATTAGATCGAATTTCTTAAATCAATGAAAAAATGGATATAATGGTAAGAAACTAAGAATATTCTAGGAACATCACACCCATATGTGACTACCACTCCCAAGTGTTATCCTGTATATAAACATTACCCCATAATATTATAACTAATGTTATTATGAATCCATGAATAAGATTACTTCATTTTAGTCTATAATCTCAAGAAGGGTCTATATAATGTATGATTCATCCTTTAGCTCAACATAAAACTACTCGATCACATGATATTTATTGTGTATATATTACAACCCATGGAAGGAATCATTTACTCACTCCATCTAGAGAGGTAGTTTTAATAGAAAATATTCCACACTAACTATACATAGTTCAAACAAAGTCCAAAAAATCATAGTGAAATACCTCCATCCCCTTAAAAACCATGCAACCAATGCCACATAGAGAATCACAAAAATATAGGATAAATAACCATAAATTATATAGTCTTATTCCAATGATCAATATAAAACTTATATAATCTTTTTTATCATCCTATTAAATTCCTTATTACTCCCCCATTATCTCTAACATACATTATATTGGATCAGTACAAATATTCATTGATTCTTAAATATCCACATTATATAATGGTGGATGCCAATGTTTCAAAAATAATGCTTAATATGGTCCATTATTATGGATGGATTATAAATTTGTTATATGATATTTTGGCCATATTTATATACTGAAACCATGATCCAAAAAAATTTAATATACATGCCTGTAAAATATCCTAAAGGTTTATATATTTCAACTCATTTTGAACATACTTCTATGGGTAAAGATTGGTAGTCATTAAAATTTTATTTCAAAAAACATAGCACAACATTGTTAGCATGAAAAATGTGATTGAAGTATCAAGATCATGAAAAATATATTCAGTTACTCTGTTCATTGTTACTATTTATGATGAATATAATGGTATTAAATATTTCATTAATATATAACTCCAAATACGATTGAAATGTATAAAAAAATTTAATCAATCAGCCACAAAAAAACAAATAAAAACATAGCCACTAGCTTCATGAAGTAATATAGTTACAAATTTTAAATATATTTCTCTTAAATTCCATTTAATTTTCTTAATTGATTTTAACAACCCTTTTAGAACATGGTTCTCAAACTTTACTTGTTGGAAATCAATGAATTTAGTTATAAACTCTACAATGTTTTACTTCAACACCAACTACCAAAACACAATTTCCAAGGAATGGTTCTTGTTCAAACTCATAGATGTATAGATAATTGTAAACAATAATATTAATATAAAATATCTTCATGTATTAAATTCAAAATAAAAAAACATCATTTGTTACATATTTATCCTCATATTCAATAATATGTACCAAGAATCTCTATGAACAATATGATCTCTCCATGAATCCACCATTGGATCCTTTATTTATAACAAAATATCCCTCCCTATAAAATTATAAGATCAATTATTTTGATATAAAATTATTCACCATATAATTTCCCAATATCATAGTTAAATGATTTGAGAATAACTATAATATTCCATTCATATACCACTTCTCTATAATCATCTAAATATGATTTCTGACGCAATTAATTAACTTTCTTATTACCCTTTTGAAGGGAATATAATATTGAAAATTCACAATCTTGATTGAATAAAATTATTTTATTATTATATGGATTTTAGTCATTATATGGAAATATATAATGCAATATATTATTATTATTCATAAATATTATGATTTACCCCCATAAAAAATAATTTGTCAAATGTTTAATAAAAATAACATAAAATTTCAATTCCAGGGCATGGATAGAATAATTATACTCATGTGGGAAACATTTTCTAGACGTTTAGGGTACCACCACTCTCCCTATCAGTAATAAAGTGTCAAATAATAAATATGATGCATATGAATAATCCTAATTTGGTATTCCTCCATCTCTTTTCATACATAGGTTCCGTTTTTTACTATTAAAGATTACATGACGGTAATGGAAACCTATTTCATTAAAAAAATAAAAAACCTATAAACATATACAAGAAGAAAAGTAATCCTTGAAAATTATATCATTATTTCCCTTTTTAATATAGAAATTAAACTCCTCCCATATATTATGTGTGAAGGATTGTGTTAAAATGATTTATGAATTTACTCAAAAATTAATTTGATCCAATATTTATTCCATAAAATTATTATTTATTGGATTCTATGAAAAATCCCTTTACTATGGATCATCTTCAATAACATAAAAATCATAAGGATTCAGAAAATAAATATCTAAATCATCTCAATATTTTTAGGATGATGGATTATAATAAAGACACCTTGATGGAATTCATTCACATTTAGATAATATATTTTTAACTATTAAACATCCATTCATGGAGATTGAATTATATCCATATAATCAATAACATATTTTACAATTCAAGAACTATATTGAACTAAAATATCTAGGGATCAAATAATGGACACACAAATCCGGTCCTTGGATTCTTTTGATAGAGTAAATTTAACAGTATATCTATTAAAAAAGAATATGATCATCATAGCCATGAAATTACTTTTATATAGTCATAGACCTTAATACTTTCACTAAATATGGGTTTCCATTTTTAATAGTTTTATAATTACCTATCCCCATGCCTTTAGGGATACTCTACCCTTTTTTATTATTCTCTATTTCATTCTACAACTTTCTTATTCTTTTTTCGGAATCTGGTGAGAACCATAACTCATCCATGATTACTAATCTCCTCCTCCACACAAATATTTAGATTAAGTGGTCCAATTTCAACAAACTAATGATGGGTTAGTGAATAAAATTTAATTACCTATATAAAACAACACCTCAAGTTTTTTATCCTCTTATATCCCCATTTTCAAATTTATTGAAAGTGTTCCAATTTTAAATTATTATTTTTCCCTAATCAATGACCATTCTTATAAATCATTCATGAAAACAAATTAAATTATTGTATAATAGGATTATGAATGAAAGTAATGATTACTTCATGAAATAATCATGGCTTTCAGCCAAGTTATCGTACATAGTAATCCCAATATGAGACTACATCTCATAATATAAAAGAAAGATCATGGATTTTGAAATGGTGTATTTCCTTAAAAAATAGGTTGATCTCTATCAGTATTAAGTGAATATTAAGATACTACCATGATATTCATAAATGTCCCCATTAATAGGTTTTTCATATCCTTTATTGAATCCTTGAATTTGTGAGGTTAATGGGGGATAATTATTTACTTGAAGAAGCCAGTAATATTGGCATGTATAAAGGATTTGTTACATTTGGTGAACATAAAAGAATTATTCAGCATTAAATAAAACAAGTTTGAACCTATTATCTAAATAAATATTAACCTATTCAAGTGTCAAATTGAATAAATAAAAATTCTTTAGAAAAAAAATTACTGAATATTCAATAAGGATTTGGTGGAATCATCCAAACTGTGAATGTGACCAAATGAATTATCGAGGGTCATAAAATTTGATGTGTTAGGAAAATCTTAGGAAATTCAAGAATGATAACCAAAAACATTGACAAAGAGGTTTCATGAAACAAATTAAAAAGATTTAACATTTAAATAAGAATATTTTAATGAGATAATGAACTGATAATTCATGGACAAATGGCACAATAAATATACCTCTCTTGTAAATTGATTCTAAAAAATCTATTAATTGGGACAAATAATATTTAGTAAATATTAAAATATAGAAATACTATTTATTTGATATGTGAAAATGTCACATTAAGGGTGAAATATACCAATAATGTTAATTTTATGAAATCCAAAAGCATATAGGAATTTCAAAACTCAAGATCTAATACATTGAAAATAAAAATTCCATTAGAGAGATTATAATATTTCAACCCCACATTAATGGTTGAGATATCATCTAACAAACATAACTAATGGAGGAGGAAGGATAGGAAACATAAGAACATAGGGTAATGTTTTCCCTCTCTTAATAATAGGGGAGTAGATTCTCTTTAATGAAAGTGAAATTCGTATATAATTTTTCTATGTAGATTACATTTTTAGCTTACTAGTCAATGTTGATAAATGCATAACATTCAATGATTAATTATAAATGATCCAATAACAATTTTATGTTATCCTAATAAATTTTATACCTCTGATAAATTTTGGGATAGTTTTAAAATAATAATTATCATAATAAATATTTAATCTATAAATACCCCACTCCTAGAAACAATATGGTCACTGAATTATGCAGTTTTTATCAATAACTATCACTTCTCTAAAGTTCAATAATGTTTATGATCATATAATTAATCAATTAAAACACTTGGGGTTTCTACATGAACATATTATGATAAAAAATTAACCATTATAAAATTAAGAAAAATCAAATAAAATATTAATTATTGTATTGTAGAAATATATTTTTTATCAACCATATTAATTAATGATGTGCCAATAAGAAATGGTTTAAATCACTAAGAATGGAATATTGATCAGTGGATGGTAGTTTTTATAAGTTATTTTCAAATAAAGTAATCCTTTGGGATATGTTTTTGTCTGATCAAATAAAAACAGAAATATCTCAAAAACACATGATAATGAATGAAAATAAATAACAAGGAAAACACAATTTTTAAATTGTTCAGGTATAATATTTAATCCTAATCATTATCCGGGATGGTTATACCCCAAACCAGAACTCACATCACTAAAAGAGCTAGATATTTCCACGAACAAGTATTTTTTCACTACACCACACATATCAGAAGTCACACAAAACATTATTGATTAATGTTTCAATACAAAATATGATTACACAATTAATATGATCACTTAATAAATGTGTTTTATTCAACAAATAAAGATAAATATACTCCTCCTCATGCCATTTGAATATTTGAGAAATAATTTTGTAGATAATAGAATTGAATTGCACAATAACATTTATAGAATCAAATAAATATTTCTGAGACAATGTTGTTATTCAAATGTTGATCATTATAAATCATACCTATGCTGCATATCCCTTTTCTTCTTAAATTTCTCACACAATAAATAAACTCAATATAATATCTTCCAATATTATTATTATTTCAATATTTTTTTCATATAGTACATATATTTTTAATTTATATTTTCAGTGTCACATCTGTTATAACAAACTTTGTAAGAGTCATGAATTACTCATAAATTTTCTATGTGTGTTGGTATGGATATTATCATTTTGGATGATATTAATGACCATGATTACATCCATAGAGAATTTATGCGTCTTTTCACATGAGTTTCTAAATCTATAAAAATAGACAAATATATTTCAATGACACAAAGATTCTTATATGATAACATTAATTTTTTATAAACCATGACTATAAAAATCACCATCTCAAAAGGCTGACCCTCCATTTTTTTTTCTAGAAACTATCATGCATTTTATGATAGTTAGGGAGTTCCAAAATTCTCTCATTCAATTAATATTACACAATGTAACATGTCCTATAGTTTTATGGTGTAATGCCACATTTAATATCCAGATCATTCAATGTGTAGTCACATACATTTTCACCAAATCAAAGTTATGTTATAGAATAGCTTACTCCATATGATTTGGAATCATATCAAACATATCAAAAAAAATATAATATGATCTTACTTTTGGCCATATCTATCCATTATATGGTGCATGAAGCTCCATGAAATCAGTTCCAAAAATCTCTTAGGGAACATTTTATGTATTTTTAGTGTGTGAAAGCACTTTGTATCACAGCTAGAAAAATACAACAGTGTCGAATATTTTTATATTTGTTATCCATCTTGTCATTATATTTGTTGTGGTGAAATCAGACAAACTATTAAATATTTTACTATAAAATGAGTGGTTTTGAATTATCTAATTCATTTAACGTCATACCTTTTATGTAACAATGTGAATATATTGTATATCCATCTATATATCCATTGGTCTTCAGTGTCACAATACTCTCAATGACATAGAAAATGGTTATGTCGAGTTCAGAACCCTTAATGAATAGGTTTAAGTGATTTTATGGCTTACCCTTGTCTATAAAGGGAACTAACCTTACACAAACTGAAAAATCATGGTCTATCCATTTTTGAGAAACAAAATACCTTTATTTGGGATTTATATATAAATATTTACCAATACACAATAATCCAGTTTTTCATATTTTAGTATTATAAATATCAATATAACATTACACAAAAATTGACATACATTTACAGAACACACAACATAACATTACAAAAAACATGTATTATATTTACAAATCACTCAACATACCTTTACATAGTACATGGAGTATATTTACATTAAATTTAACATACCATTACACAAAACATAACATTTATGCATCGTTGTAATACATTTATACATTGCTTGTCAATCCTTTTTGTAGCCTCGTAAAACTTATGTAGGTACCATTATGAATTCTAATTATTATATCACTACCTTTACATTCCCTCAATGCTCCATTTCATAGGTACAAATTCATATCTATAAGAAATATATAAATTGATACTTACCTCTTCACAACTATCCAATGTAATTCAAACACATCTATGGCCTTTTAAACCATACCTAAAACCTCTTATGTTGACTTAAATTTAACAATAAAATTGCATTATATCATCATGAAGCATTCATTCATTGTATATAAAGTCATTAAACAAGTCCAATAACTACCATAATTAATGAAAAGATCAATAATGGTTATAAAAATATATTATAACCCAAACTCACTAAGAAACATGAGATATTCAAGCTTTCTCATACCATTTCACTAAAACCATGGGGTTCTCTAATATCACCTATTGGATTTATTGGAAATAATATGACACCCTATGTTATAACCAGAGTAAAAATTAGAATCATAAAAACATAACCAATCTCAAGGATATGTATCATTATAACTCACTATAGTATAATGAACTATTTTTGAGAGATTTCCTTCTATTGGTGACAAGAATGATTAGGAAAAGTGACACAAATTTATTGGCTTATAAAACTCATAATCCCCCATTCAATTACACTCTCACTTTGTACCATTATCCCATACCCCTTTTGAAACATAATCCAAAGCACCATGGGGGTTTCAGAAACAAAACATTAGATTAGTGGTGATGGTTGAACTTGCAATTTCAGCCTCAACTCGAGAAACCTCTCAGTGGAATTACTTTTGTAATGATCTCTATAGGATTATAATTTTTTCAAATAAATATTATTATTTTCCCATGAATAAACATGTTCTTTATAAAATGATTTCGAATGTCAATAATTTTATTCATAGAATACTAATTCATATTTTTTAATTCTCACTAGTACTTTTTTTTTCAAAAAACAATTTCAATAGTCTGATAAAATGAAACCATATTTATGCTAGCTAAACCTATATCTGGAAGTCATTTTTAATAGTGTGATTACTCAACACATAATCCTATTAATCTATAGTCAGATTCACTAAAACATTCACATCATACCATAAAATATAACTAATATCAACAAAAAATACTCTATTATATGTGCATTGATGCTCTCTAGACCCATTTAACATTTCTAAATAAATATAATAAATAATGTCAAGATCGCCACAAAATCTATAGACCAATACATAATTATATATATCATTTAAATAACTCAAAATAATTTTATTTTAAATATTGTGTGATTCCATTAGTTTAATTTTATATACTACACATAGATACAACACATATACAATGTCAGGTCTTGATGTTGTGTGATACAGAAGGTTTCCAACCAAAATTTTAAATTTTTTCTGATAAATATTGGTTTCTGGTTTGTCTTTACACAATATTCTTCCAACTAATATATGTATATAAACCTCTTTTTAATATTTCATTAAAAACATATTGTATATTTATTTGGAAAAAATTTCATAAGAAGTAATGACATAATTGTAATTCATCTCATTGTGTTGCCCCAAAAAATTGTCTGATGCCCCTAGTATAGAAGTATCATCAAACATCAACATTTTTTTTGTCAAATCCTAACTTAATAAAACGTTACTACTAGAAATAAATTTGGAATCCACATATACTTTCAGCATCAGTGCATCTGAGAAATAAATTTTATGTATAAGTTGTGATCAACCCTAGCATTGGAAACCCCCTGTTTCTATAGAAACCATCAATTAGGTAATATAATATATATATAACCTATTTTAATCGATAGTGTTATTTATAAAATATTCATTCCATTGTAACATCATTATGTGTAAGGAAACCTTCTTCTTTTTCAATAAATTATTTTTCTACATGATCACCATTCAGTAATGGATAATTCACATACATTTTATATACATTGCAATTTTATAAGCTATTGCATCCAAAACATTATTATAATCTCGTGTATATAAACTAGAGAAAATATTTCGTCAATATATACTATTCTATTTTATAATATCACTGGTAAAAAATATATCCATGGATTTTATGACATCATATTTACTATTCATTTGTCTCATTAAAACTGATTGTGTAGTAATTTTATTTTTAATTTCTAAAAAAGGAACAAGTTTGTATATATTATTCTATACAACTTTATTTAGTCATTCAATCATATATTCCATCCATTTATCTTGTTTAATTTACACATCTACTATTCTAGGTCCAACCCTTAATGTAAGAGTTGTTTGAATCTCTATTCATAGCCTTCTAATGATCAGAATTGGAGAATTATGATTCCTATTGATATTATTACCTATGAAACTGATTTTGTTCAACACCAACACCATATCCATAAAAAGTGTAAAAATTTTAATTATAATCATTAGTTTATGTTTTTATTTTAATATTTTTCACCCATTTTTTAATAAATCTATCTCTTGTTTTAATTATTCTTCAAATGATAGTAATTTTTATTAAGGCTATATGAATATGATAAAATCAGGGGGTCTAATGTAATGTAATCGATGAGAATTTTTTCAAATAATATAAATATAAATAGGGGAGGATTATATGGTTTATAAAAATACATTTATTTTGATGAATTTTTTGGAAGCCTAAATGTTCAAAAAAATCATTACAACATGTGTAGAGAAAGTTCACCAGGTTTATTATTTGGATTTTACATATCTATATGTGGTATGTTATAGACCGATGGGTGGTTTTATTATATTAAATTTATTATTGAATAATATAAGAGTCTGTTTAAATTGAAGATAGTGTGGTTTTTTGTGATAGTCATACCACTAGCCTATTAACAATGGAACAAACCTCTACAAGTAGTGAATCACTAAGACCAAATAATCCACTAAAGGAAACAATAAAAACCCATTATATTTTTAAACCCAACCTACCCCACCCCTAATAAGGCCAAGATTACATTTAGAATTAATTTTTAGTATGATGTTTCTCTAAGGAGGGTTCAAAAAACCCATCAACCATGAGGAGACATTATATGAGTAGAAGGAAATGACCTCCTCCCAACCATGATCAATATAAATGAGGGGAATTATTCCACCATTTCAACAGGGTTCCCAGGACGACTACTTAACATTGGGACTAGAAATGCATGGATGGTCACAAAATGGGGGAACCTTCAACTCATGTTGTTTTCCCTCTTTTCATAAACACAATAATCCATCATCTAATAAGGTCACTAATGAGGTCTTCTTCTCTTAACTTCGTCTCACACCATGGAACTATGCCTTAGGAAAATCAGCACTTGGGTACCCCTGAGTTCGAATCACAATGAGGTCTCCAGTGATGTTCCACATCAATGTTTCCCTATATCCAATGAAGAGAAAGTGATCATCCCTTAATTTTATAGAGTTATGATAGCGGAGACACAAAGACACTTGCATTAAATTCTTCTCAATAATATCCTTCTCTCTCAAGAAAATGTTTTTCTAGATATGTCAAACAAGGAAGTTGTGTTTATAATGAATTTCCTTCCTCTAGAGAGAACCTCCTCATTCATCTTGTTTCAAGTTATCATTTAATGTGTGATGATATTATCTTATCAAAAAACACAATATAGAGAATCCTGTGAAGATAAAGTTATATTGATCAGATGTGATAATAATATTGTTTAAGACCACATGTTTATGATGGTTCAATATTTCATAATGCAGGAAGGGAAATTGATTTTATAGGAGAACATAATGTATTGTGTAGGGATTCCTAGGATTATAATAGTTTCTCCCTCAATGTTTTAGTTTTTATAAATTGATATCCCTATATCCAGTGATCCAATTAGATTGATACTGATGCTCTGGGAATTTTCCACCTAGTGTCTTCCATAAGCATGAGAATCAACCCTTATAGCCTTCCATGTCTATCCCATAATTAAAAAAATGAATTATTTATAGATGTAGAAACCTTTAAAAACATCCCATAACAACAAATCTGTTATGCACATCATGGTACCCACCACTCTTTTTAGCTCATTTCCTTATGTTTCCATGGATTTATCAAACCTTGCACATGAAGCCTAGTGACACTTCCCTTATGGATGTGTATCCAAAATAAAGGTTTTAAATATAATATCTATATTCCATATAACTATTTTCATCACCTTGAGTATTAAAATATCATGCATAGGAATATATGTGAGGATGCAATTTAAAATGGTTATTCAACCCTAGAGAGAGAAGAATCAGTCATTCCAATTGACATTACAGTATGAAATATTATTGACCACCAACTCAAAGTGATGAATATATATCCTAAAGGATGTGATTAGATCTCCTAGGTACTGTTGGGAATGTGTATTCAAGGAACTAAGAGGTATTCCTCAATTATGTTTCTGCATCTATACCAGAAATACTTTGAAATGAACACATTGAACTTCTAATGGTTGATAATCTACCCACCCTAATTTTTATATTCCAACAAATTTATTTTGAGGAAATGAATTGATCTAGTGCTTCCACTGTCTAATATGACCACTTTATCCCTAAAAACTATCTTAGAAAAAACATTTTAGTGTGGCATATATTAATAATGGGGGATAAAATCACTAAAAATGTCCATAACATGGGATTTTATAAGAGTGTTGTGCACCATATTGAACAGAATGAATGATGAAATATCCCCCTTACTATCCCAAAATTAATTTCTAGAATACTCATTTATTTCCTATAAATGTGATTGAAATAAATGGGAGTTTTATAATCTTAAAAACAAAACAATCACCAACCTTTTTAACCCCATTAAATAGATCAACATGATATTGAATACCTACTCCATCCTCTCATGTTCTATTTACCTGTAATTTTTTGTGGTTATGTTGGAGTGTAGTGTCTTTCTACTAGTTTCACTAATAATTTTTTAATCTAGGCCTATAGAAACCACATAGGAACTTCGTTTGATGAAGCCATGTTAATCCTTGGACACCCCTTCAGTGATATGGAACTAGATTCTCCTATTAATACACTATCAACGATCCTGTTGGGGATGATACACATCCTTATGATTCAATCCTATTAATAATAAGAGGGATATTTAACCAATAAAATGGAAATCATGGTTTTATTACAAGCCACTCAAGGTATTCCACCTCCATATAAATAATAATTAATTTCCATAACCCCCTCACTTAAATAGGCCCCAATAAGCAATATAAAAAGTGGTGGAGAAATCATCTAGGAAAAGAGGGATATCATGGCTAAGAGAGAGCATCATTTTTCATATTTCTCACACAATTGGGTTTCTATCTATGAATAAATTGATTTAATATACTCCACCTGATTTAGAGAATTGAATAACTCAGTATGACCCCTTATGTACCCTTCCAATAAAATGGGGATACCATCAGTGAGTAGGGACTTGAAATGAGTCTCTACCATACATATTTCTACCTTATGGTCATTTCAGAAAGAGCTATACTATAAGGGTATGATTGTTAAATTTTTATATTCCTTCTCAAATAAAAATTAATAAAAAATACTGTTCTCATAAAACCCTCCTTCATCTATATAGTTTTTTATTATTCTCTAATGAATCTCTCATGATCAAGGGGATTTTAAATTATGGGATTTTTCATATAGATTAATTAACATATCATCACCTCAACAATTTTTATGTCTTTATTCAGTATGATCGATAATATATTTAAGGATTTCATCTCAAGGAAGAAACAGGGTTGGATACATATATTCGCATGGAGGTACCCTTTCAGGAATCCATGATTATTGAAAAAGACAATAAATGAACATTCCACCATCGGTCTTCTATAAGATGTGAATTCTATGAGATGATACTCGGGTATGAGTACTAACAACTAGAGAATAAAAAGAAAAACTACTAACATATTTGGATGCCAAACTAATGTGGATGAGAGAGTAATATAAGATTGAATTAAATCAGTGAGTGACAGTTGAATTTCTTATGGAAGATATTAATTGATGATTGGAAATGAAGTGATCAATCCAACACCTTATGTTGCATCTTAGCATTTGGTTGTTGCACTAAGTGTTATCCTCTATAGGGAATCCAATGTCCAAAATTTATTTTCATGACTAAAAGGATGAAAAACAATTTCTTTATTTCCTACAATAGATCCATCGACACTTATTCATCTATACTTCCATGATGGTAATAATATAACCACCAATTAGCCTATTTGGGCGCCACTAATTTGATAGATTCATTGGAATTTGACAATATTTCTCTATCCCATGAATCTTAGTTGGCATAAAAAAGGAAATATGGAAATTTTACGTACCATAACGAACCATAGTAGAGATGTATTTATTGGAGATATCAATATTCTCCCTCAAAATGGTATTTTTTGGAAAATATATATTTTCTTGTTAGAGGGACAACCATGCATGTACTCATATGAGACAATATTATTAGAAATGTATGTGATATTGATAGGGTGTTTCTTTAGTTCTATTAACACCAAATGTGATGCCTTATTTTAGATATTTATATTTGACATGGATTTATTCTCCACTCAGGCTCCCATGACATGTTTTTTAGACAATGAGATAAGTTATCAAAAAAAGCTAAAACATGGATGTGTCCCACAACATAAAAGATATGCTTACCTATTATTAATGAAAGAATGAATCATGTTTTAATTGATATTTGTTGCAAAAAAACTCAGAGAAGAAGAGTGATCACTTGCAGACTAGACATGGTCAACCTAAAAATATGATAAAACATTTCGTCTATTTGAGGTGGGGATGGGTAAGAATCTGGAATGGTTATTATATTTGAACATGGGAACAGTGGAAGGAGGATGTTTTATTGTGGAAACCATTACTCATAGAATATTATTTCCATGGTTCACTAAGGGTACCGAAGCCCAGTATTTAGAGACAGAGAAGGACGAAATCGTTCTATTGGGAACCAAATTCAGAAAATGGAACATCTTGATTGTAGATGGAGAACTGGGTGGTAGGAATAGAGAAGATAGTTGAGATAGTGACATTAAAGGATGAGAGGAAGGGGAGGGAGTAAATCCACCCCAAACGATAAACTTCAGATATGGATGAGAAATGCTTGGTTGGATATCACTCATTAGAATTGAGGTCGAGCCAAGATTAAAACCATCTATATTAAAAGGAACTGATATCCTAGAATTCATCTTCATTTTTTTATAAGGAGTTTCTGTGATGGTAAAAATATTAATAATACTAATAAGGATATTATAAAAATAAGTTTTACCATTAGGAGACTGTTTCCCCATATGTATGTAGAATTCCTATTTGTGGGGGTTTAGAGATATCCAATTTGATGTACACCCAATACAAGTTTAATTATTGAATCCAATGGGATTGATGATAAAAAATATAAAATAACCAATATAATATATTATTACACAAAAAATTAGAAATTGTGGAGGGAAATAAGGATGCCTAGTAAGTTACTGCCCCCTGAGGTGAGTGATTCCCGAGATGAACCTCCATCATCCAATATAATTGATAGATGCACCAAATACCTACCATTATAGATCTATGGAACCAATACATCATGAAATCCTCTCTAGATGAAAGGACCACAATTTTTTTTTGGATTCATCACATAAAACCATGATGGAGGCATTAAATCTAAGAATCTGATGAAGTTATGGAAGAATTGGAGGTGATGTTTCTCTACACTAAACATTTCCACCATTGTCCACAAATGTGAATTCATATACCACTTGATGAAATAAGCTATAAAGTATATCATTGGTGATCTAGGTGATATTCCTAAACAAAATTACTCAATTGATACATCATAAAGAAGAGGAATAGAATTCTACTAGGAGGAAAGTGGGTGGGGAAATTGCTTCTGATTGAAGGGTTTTCTAACACCTCCATACAGAGAGACCAAGGGTATGGACCCTCTGGGGGGCCCGAGGTGATGGTTGTCTGGAATGAAGTATGTGGATGGATTGAAAATGATGTCAATGTGGGGGAGGTACCACCTAAATAATGGCAATTATAGACAAGATAAATATTCCATAAAGACTCTATCACTAGCCTTTTATTAAACATTCTCATCCTATTTCCTAGAATTTAATTATAATAAGTACTTATAATAACATGTACATACCTCACTGAAGCATTTTTCTCATACCATATTCTCATAGGGTCTATCATGCCTATCATGTCTATAATTACATATATTCTGAATATGTTCTGTAGAACACACTAGCTTATCTCCATAAGTATTTTGAAACATTATTCTCATCCAGAATTATTTTTCTCATTTCCTCAATTATATAATTCATACTCTCTAAAACACAATTCTTTTGTGGCATATATGGTGTTATATTCATATTATTAGTTCTATGTTTTAAATTATATGTTTCAAAAACATCACCCATGTATTCATTCAAATTCTCATATCTCAGTTTTTCGACATAGAACTCATGCTTCTTTTAAGAACCTAGTTTTTCACTATGGGACAAATCCTTTATTTTTTTAGGAATAAATATTTACTTTGGACTAATTTTTATATATAATGAGTTATTAAAGGTTATGAGAGTTTATTTGGCTTGTTTAGATCCCAATACACATATTTTTTTGAGAAAAAAGACTTTTTGAATTGTTTGTAAAATGGTGCGGATGATGTTTTTCGGACAGAGCCACCTTGCACCATTAGTGCATTTCCATGTAGCCTAATCGTGTGAGTGACCCTTTTTCTAGGTACCCGGCCATGGGTTGTGCATGGTTTGACAAACTATGTGGACAAAACTATTTAGTCCAACTTTTCCAGTACGGTTTGACAAAGCATGCTAACAAACCATGCACATAATAATTTTCACGATAAATTTTTAGTTTTTCCCTTAATGGTCTAATTATGTCACCCATTCCACCCAAATCCGAGTTTATGCTAGATCGGCCTATTTCTCTCTTATTTTAGGCTTTTAAAAGATCTAAAATTGTATTCAAGAGATCTCATTTGAGTTGTATCTGATCGAGCTTCCATTCATCAAATTGTAAGTGCAATGGTAAGTACTCGAGTCCTATTTAGTAGCACTTCTTCACTTTCATTGTCTGCCTAGATATCATCATGAGGGTTTTTTCACTCTATCTTAGATCTACATTTATATGAGGAAAGCCACGCATAGATACCAGAGGAGAAGGACCATAAAACCCTAAGATTGGTGGTCTATAACATATCCCATTAGTTTTTTAATTTTGGAATGTTCGTGTGGGGTCGACGAGTATCATTGGAATCCATTTCATAAATTTACATTCCATGATTATTGATGATATAATCGTATGGTTATACTCATTATAAATATGTGATTAGTTGTTAGTGGTTACAGCCACAATTCAATCTTCCCCTTGTCAATGGTTATGCAATAATTGGTTTTTGTTGCTTCGGCATGTTTGAGACATTATTTGGGTGTGCCCTTGGATGACCTTTCTAAAGGTGAGTCATCTTAAAACAAATTAGTTGTTTAAATGAGAAGTGAATAATTGCATGTACCATGTATTCTCACCACTTAAACAACCTATGGTATGTTCTTTCAAGTTGATTATTTAATGTGATATGTGAAGTGTGAAATGGAATGTATATTAGATAATTAAATTGGCCTTATTAAATGAGTTTTAATAAAGTATACATGTCCTTAGCACCCCTTTCCTTGATGATGAAAGGTAGTGGAGTGAACCTCAATAATTGAGTATTTCAAAATGGTCAACAAAGACATGATTAAATGGTTTCAATGTTACCTACCCTATCCAATCTAATGGACGTCAATGATTGGTCCAATAAATAAATGGTTGCAACTATACATGGATTATCCACACTAATAGAAGGAAGGACTTGATCAAAATGAATTAATACATTATTACAATATCAAATAGGAATGGACTGACTCGAGTTCTCCTTAGATTATGAGTTGCAGAATACCTTGTGTATCAAGAACCCCATTCATGTTCAATGATGTGGTTTTCCTAGGTTGATACCCACCCACACTATGGTTCATTTCAATCCATTGGATGCATAGTTTACTACCATAGGGTTCCATTCATTATTACAAGATACCTCATATACACTCATTGGATCTAACATTCGAAAGTAAGTTCCATGGTTAAAGCCCATAGTGTCCTGTCAATTCATATCCTTGTTTTACATTTATCTATCACTTTAGACTCTATATGTGCCATATTGTTTAATGGCTAGGATTATTCTCCTTAGATTACACTCTTACACCTTATGTTGACTCATGTACTATTTAGTTACAGGTCAATGTGATCAACGTTTCCTTGGCTATTACCCTAGAACTCCCTCACTGGATAGAATTATTAGGTTTCCTTATTATATCAGGGGACTTTTTACTACATATACTATCATGAGGTGTTTTCAATTCTGGATATGCCTCACGTGAACTATAATAATGAAATGGTAATTGATTAATTAATGAACTAGTTATAGGATCAGACACCAGCTGAGGGATGAAACAGGTACATGGGTATTTAGTTATATTTTATCTCTTTCTTTACATTATATATGATTTCTTACACACTACTATATTCCAATTCACATGTAAATTTATATAGAAATGGTTGGTGGTGGCCCACTTATATTTATCTCACACCCTCTCTGGGCACCGTTTTTCACCAGAAGTAGATTACATTGTTGTAGGCATGGACAAAGGAAAGCATACAACTTCCAACGCTTGATTGTGTGTTGTTGGGATAGAGAATTCTAGTAGAAGACCGAATTAGATCTCAGGAAGGTTGGAGTAGTCTTTTTATTCTATTACATTGTGGAACTAATATTCCTATTCGCACATATCCATGGTTTTTAGTTTTCTAGTCAAATTACATTAGATCGTCATTATTCCAGTTCATACTGTTATTATTATTCTCATTTATGAATCGCATGAGTTTTCTTCCATTATTCACTTATATTATATATATTGCATCAACTATTTACTATTTTTATATATTACTTACCCAATACTACACTCTTATATTGGTTGAATTATCCTCCCATAGACACAACCTATGACATTTCAACTAGTTGGTAGCCTTTGGCGTCCGGGATGACGCGGTTGAGGCCATGTGGCACATCGGGCTTAGGGCACCCATTAAGTGGCATCCGTGTCTGGGACTCAAAAAAGTATAATCATAGGCTGGTTTCTATTATTACATTACATTGAGGATATAATAAATTATAAAATATGAACGTTTTGGACATGTTAATAAGCCATGCATGGGCTTCGCAAACCCATGTTCGGAGTAAAAGCCTAGTTACCCATAATACAGTTGTTTTTATACTTTTTCCTATTACAATTGATATTATTTCATCATTGGGTGACATACATGTTGTGTGGTGTTGTTTATTATTACACTTTTATGAATATATTTCATCTATATTCCAATGATATGATTGAAATGATCATTGTTAAATGAATCATTATAGGCACATTGAGTTCAGATGTCATGCATATTGCCATTTCATCTAGGTTCATTTCACATCTTTTCATTTATTGATATACATGTAGTTATTGAGTGATAATATTGTAGTTTCTTGTATAGGTATTACTATTGATTATGATTTAGTGATTACATGTCTCAATTTATCATATTTATAGGACCTCATGGGTTGGGATGAGTAATTTACTAGGTCGAAACACTATACTGTTAATAAATGTGTGTCATTTCTAGAGATAGGAGTGTGGGCACTGATTCATCAGAAATTGATATCCATTATAAAGTGATTTATGAAAACAAAAATAAATTGGTTTCACATACTAATAATGCCTTTTCATGATTATAAAAGTTAAAGGAGTGACCTTGAAAATTAACTAAGAAATTACATGAAACTTATACTTGATCACAAACCAATATCTGGACCACTACATGGGTATTAGGGGTTTTCTATCATGGGTAATGTGTTTTCATACAATTTTTTTCTTCTAGTGATGATGTCTTATGATCCTTGGCTTGTTCTAAGGTATGTTCCTGTAATTTATATACTAATACCACCATGATGTACTTATGCTGTTTTCCAGGAAGGTGGTGATGACCATTCTCTTGACATGTTGGGCCCTGAGCTTCCAATCTTACTTCCATGAGTGACACATTAAGAACCACCTATTGTAATAGATCCAGGAACTAACTCCCATGTTTGCGATAGTTTCATATGTCTAATTAAATCCAGGGAAGTTTCTCGACATGTCTCACCTATGATTGCTGATCTGACCCATCAGTTTCACCAGCATCATGCTCTTACATTTTCAGGGTATAGCGGTTATCAATCTACTGAGTCTTAGATAGTGGCCATTCTCTCTATATTTGATCATCATGAAACTCCTATATAGTGGATATTAATGATTTATAAATACCTAATTTTGGATTTTTCCAAGCATAAGTGGGATGTAGTTACCCAGGTCATTCGTCATTTGGGGATGTTATGGGTTGACTTCCAGATAGCGTTCTATGATCAGTTCATTCTTCAGGCCCGGAGGGATTATAGATCCATATATTTACAATAACTTGAACATGTTTCTATGATTTTTATAAAATATTCAACACGTTACACTAATTTACAGCACCTCACACTGCTTCAAGATAGTGATGAGCTCTCAAGTAGTAGATATTTTGAGGATAGCCTCCAGTATTCCATATGAACTCAGGTGAATGTATTTCACCTTCCTACATATTCTGCAATAGTTTATTAGGTCCTTATCACTGAACGTAACCTATGGAATGGGACAAATACCATGTTTAAAGGAAAAGTATTGTGTCGGGCCAATAGTTCATCTGGGGGAATAAATGTTCAATCGAGGATTCTCATTAGGGAAGTGACAGCCAAATTATCTAGTTTTATAGCTCTTTGGTGCATCATTAGTGTGGTTGACTTGGGAATAGTATTCCCCAATGTGATAGATACACTATGGAGTGTCAGGCATGCATACATATGGGTCATATTCATCTTTTTTTAGGACAATTCCCCTAGCTTCGAGTTGAAATGGATCAGCACCCTCTCCACCAATAAGAGTGAGTTCTTTTGTGCCATGTCAGGCAGGGAGTTGGAGTTGTACCGGCAGGTCTGGTTGAGGAGGAGGTCATGGTCGTGGTATTCTGACCCCTAAACACCATCAGTTCTAGAAGGGGAATCCTAATTGTTGTATTCCATATTTCTCACATGCCCATGGATGAGGAACGTTGTAGGCATTACTGTTGATACCTAAGAATCGGGTAGCGGTGTCATCTTTAGTACAATGTACAATTCTAGTGGCATCCACCATTGTCTCTTATTTCTTTGATAAAGGTGCTTCAAACCGTTTTATTTACATATCTCTAGTAGAATGTATCCAACTAGATATACAGTATCACTATGGTGTAATGACCCTCGATACACCTTTGGGAATACAGAAGGAGGGAATACACTAGTGTAGAGACAGTCCCCTTGAGGTTAGAAGTCAACCATTCTTGTAGAATATATTTTTTCTCGAGATGATGGCATTCGATTTCATTGTTGGGATGGACTGTTTAGTTAACTACTCTGCCTTTATAGATTTCTATTATCGTAGGTTCTCTTTAACATCAGCATAAAGAAACAATTCTATTTTCCATGCTGAGTGGGATTTATAGGCTAGGATAGATGGATAGAGATAATCATGGCCTAGGTGAAGAAACCACCAATATTAGAAATCATTTCATGGTGGATTAGGGTTTTCATTAAACTGATTTCCATCTATTAGTCGATCAACTTAGGTATGTATTTCCTGATGACTTTTCTAGATTACCTTCTAAGAGATAGGTAGAGTTTACAATTGAGCTTGTTCTATGAGAATCTCCAGTGTCAATTCCTCTATACAAGATATCACCTATAGGGCTTGAGGATATCAAGCAATAGATAGATGACCAAGAGGCCAAAGGCTTTGTACTAACTAGTACATCCTCTTGGGGTTCACTCGTGCTTTTTGTTATGGAGGTGGATAGAAATACTATTTTATGAATGGATTAAAGAATGTTGAACCATCATACAGTCAAGAACCAGTATCTACATCCTCGAATAGATGACCACTATGACCATCTTTGAGGAGAAAAGTTTTACTCTATGATTAAATTGAGATTGGATTATCATCACATGTGAGTCAGAACATCATGCATACCTCATAAAACATTTCATAGTAGGTATGGTGTGTAGGAGTGTCTTGTTATGTATTTCGGTATTATGAACGTTCCTAAAATTTTCGTGGAATTGATGAATTGGGGTTTCCACCCTTATCAAGACTCTTTTGTTGTGGTCTTTTTGAGCTACATATGGGTGTGTTCTCTCACTCGTAACGACCATGCCTATAATATTGAGATAGTTTTGAGTGCACTGACAGAGAATCATCATTATGCCAAGCACACTAAGTGCGACTTATGGATCAATAAAGTATGATTTTAGGCCATATTATTTAAGAATCAAGAGTATCTTTTGACACTGAAAAGGTTGGTGCTCTATTCTTATGGGAGATACCAAAAAATGTGTTTGATATCAAGAGTTTCATAGGGATCACTAGATATTACATGCATAACATTTTGGACTACTCACGTCATTCATCACCTCTTATTAAAAATTAAAAGGCGTGTGTTATGATCATGTGTTCCGAAGCATGTGAGAAATCCTTTTAGGAGCTTAAAGGGTGGCTTGTCTCTGCACCGATTATGATTCTTCCAAAACCAGGTAATGGTTATATCATCTTCTATGATGCATCAGTCATTTTCATAAGTTCTTTTTTTGGTGCCAAAATATGTATATAGGGAAATAGCACAAAGAGGAACCCCATTTCAAAGGGGATTCCCTATGATTCTTATTTGTAGAGACCCTGATCACTTTTGAATTCATGGAGCCCCTAAAAAATGCAGTCATCGCGATTCCAAATCCCCCTCTGTAGTTGTCGTGTAGTAAAAAATGTAGGAGGATCCGCGGTTATGACACATTTGATCATTAAAATTATGATGTGGAGGAAACCAGATCGACCTATGTGATCCCTTGGAACTTTACAGAAGCCTCTAAAAGCATCATGGAGGGAACCAAGGATAGATCCACACTAGGGAGTGGTTAGCCGTCGAATCTGCAGTTACGAAAAACTTGACACAATCTGAGGCCGATCATGGAGCACCATATGGATTTGCAAGGAGTTGTCTCCACTTCACATTGACTCATGCCAATAAATATATGGTTTCCCTTAGACCTAAGAGAATAATACTTCGACAATTCATCTTCTCACCTCTCAAATCATGAAGAACCTTCTTCTCTAAAAATCCTCGACAAAAATTATCTCTTCATGGTACTTTATCTTTGAGAAGTTCCTTTACCATAAATCAAATACAACCCATCTTCAATCAGGAATGCCCATCGGGGAACCCATGGGAAATTTCAAATGATGGAGATCTCTATGAAGAATATGGTAATTGAAAATAACTATTGATTCATGATGTATCCCCCATACACATTTAAACCACAAGATATGGAAAGGTCACTATGTTTCACGAAGCATATTACTTCGCACTATTATTCTTTGTAAGGTACCCCCGATCCATGAATTTATACTATGAAAAATTTATTCTACTTCATTAGTCACCCTTTATATGAATTTATACCCTATGCTTTGATTAGGACACCCCACATCCCGAATCACACCCCTTCGCAGTGTCCCTCCACTATGTAGAGCACATGATATTCACAAGTTCCTTTCCTGTGAACCCATATTCTTTGCAAACCCTTATATTATACAACCCTACAGGTTTGTACCAAGTGACTTCAAGGTCCCTAGGGTGGTGCATCACATTACATTTCTTGTCATTATGCTTCATTGCATAGGCACCATCATAGATATTGATTCTTCTCCTAAACACGATCACATAGCCCCATAATGGATCACTCCACAACACCACCTCTCCACGAAATTCCGGATGCCTTCCCGTCCCCAAGGGTGGGTGGGTATCAGTTATGTATGTCCTATTGGGGGGAAGTGAAACTGCATCATCTGAGCAGTATGACATTAAACTAAAAAAATCCATTTTCCTAAATACTTGACATCAAATTGAGGCCTCAACCTTGAATCATTCAAAAGGTTCCCCATCTGAGACATTCTCCCCACCTTCTTGTCTCCACGGGAGTGAGATATTCTTCACAAGGAATGAGATCATATTTGTTGTTATGGCATCTGTTTGTGGGGAAGGGAAACCAAATTTTTGGAAGCCCCTAGTATTTCTTATGGGAGATAAAATCCAAGCTCCTCTTCTCTTATTCGGTGCCAAAGACTAGAAGAGATATATGAATCTAGACCTTCATTACCCCATCCCTCTCCCTCTAGGATTTGTCACTATCAGGCCTCCATCCTAGAGTAAGTCCTAATATCCATCTCCCTGAGCTTCTGAGCACATATAAGCCCATGTTTCCCCATTGTCCCACTAACCATGTGTTATCCTCCATCCACATCTCATGTACGCAACTTTCACAATGTGATCATCAGGTATTTTCTACCTCTTGTTTTTCACATCGAGTATTAATCATGTGTTCTTAGAGTAAGAATTGAAAATGACATCCAACTTGGTCCGCCTTAGCATGTATGCACTAAATCATCCCAAACTATGTATAATTTATACTTTTTCTCCTAGAAAATGTATGTAGGAAGCCTCTTTAAGGGTCAAGCCCATCACCTACTTGTCCTAACCCTTCACGGCTGTTAACCTTCATCCCAAATGACGTTAAATTGTATGCTACTGAACTATGAAGACTTTGATTCATATCTCCTAGGTAAGGTAAAAATGAATCCCCCCCTTATATTTCATACGAACACCTACCTATTTCGAACCCTTCACATCGGTTCACATTCGTCCCGCATGATGCATAACACTCTCCCTCATCCCGAACTATGTGTACTTTGATCCATGTCTATGAGACATGGTATGAAGGAATCCTCCATGATGTTCAATAACAACACCTACATTTCTCGACCCCTTCACATCAGTTCACCTTCATCTTTCATGATGTTAAACTGTATCTCTCATCCCAAACAATGTTGAATTTTATCTTTTTCTCACAGGAAAGGTGCATACGAAGCCTCCCTATGGTTCTAGCCCAACACCTACCTATTCCAGCCCCTTTATTTCAGTACACATTTGTCCAAAAATATTTTAAATTGTATCCCTCATACCAAAATACAAGGTCTTTGATCATGTTTTCCAAGTACCGTTGCCTATGAATCATCCCTCGGGTTCAAGAAAAACACATACATGTCCCGACTGCTTCATGCCAGTTCTCATTTTCCCTGCATGATGTTAAACTATATCTCTCATCCTAAACTACATGGAATTCGATCCTAGTTTCATAGGAACGGTATATAAGAAGCCTCCCTGAGGATCAAGACTAACATCTATCTGTTCTGACCACACCATGTTGGTTCACATTCTTCTCGTGTAATGTTAAACTATATCCCTCATTTCAATCTAAGTGAACTTTGATGCTTCTCTCCTAGAGAAGGTACGTAGAAATCCTACCTAAGGTTCAATTACAAAACCTAAATGTCCCTACACCCCTTTATCACAGCATTACATAAAACTATATGCTACCTAACTATGTGGGTTTTGATCCCTATATCCATGACACGGTACATAGGATGCCTCCCTAAGGTTTAACCCCAACCAGCGGTAAGACATTCGAACCCCAACCCGTGGTAAGTTGTTGGAACCCCAACTAGCATTAAACTATTGGAACCACAACCAAAGATAAGCCATTGTGAACCCAAACCAGCAACAAGCTGTTCTGAACCTCAACCACCAGTATGCCCTTGTGAACCCCAATCAGTGGTAAGCCATTGGATCCCCAACCATTGGTAAGCAGTTTTAGTCCAAAATCGACAATAAGCACTTGTAGTGCCCTTTTTTTGGGACCCACACCTCCGGTCATCCCCCCAGGAATCAGAACAACATGGGCTTCTTACCCCGCATAAGCCCAATTATATCACCTAGTCTGTGTCATATGTGTACACACTAATTCTATACCCCAATCCCAAACTATGTGAACCTTGATTCCCTGACATAGGGATATGTAGGAAGACTCCCTGAGGTTCATGCCCATCACTCATGTCCTATTGTGGCTCTACTTGGAGTTGTTTTGTTTTAGGAATGTCAAACCCCAACATAGGGGTTCACTTCCTTTGGGTACCATCCACACGTCCATTCTAATGAGCCGCCTCCTAAGGTATCCCATCGCCCAACCGAACTATGTGGACTTTGATTCCCTATCACGGGGATACGTAAGATGTCACACCAAGGCCCAAAACCAACAAAAATTTCATCCACACGTTGGTTCCATATCATTATCCATCCACTCTCAACCATCAATATCCATCCTGAATCATTGATGGGCTGCCACATCCCGACATGATCATATCACCCACTTTCACACAGCTACAAGTAGCAATCGGGTATCTAACCACCCATTAGACCTAGAATAAATTTCCCCTCTTGGGGTTTCGCACATCTGATCCACTCTTATCAGTGTTCTGATCAGTTTGATCCACCTTCATTTGACGTTAATCATGTGGCACAACCTATGTTAGTCATGCGAAGGTGAGGAAAACATCAGACTCATACCTATGTTATATAATTCCTTGCAGTTGATGTGGGATTACTTGTTCTTCCACACCCTCGATTAGCCCTCTCATACTGGGAAGAAATCTAGACACGTTAGTGTTCCAGCTTCTAGACCTTCCATTGTAGTCCAACGAAACTACTCCCCCGACTGAAGGATGCTTCTCTGACTGGACCCAATGGAATATCCAGAAAAACGAAGCATAATTAACTGGCATCTATGAAGACATGGATCTTGTAATAGATTCAATAAAACTGTCATATGGCTATGAGGGAGACCCAGACTAGGCGACGTGTTCCGAGGATGAATACATGGAAGAAGGAACCAACATCCCATCAACCTGTTTCAATCAAGGAGAAAACATCCTTGAATAAGAGACGGAATAAACCTACCTTTGGTAAGAAGAAATGTAGGGAAAAAGATCATCGTTTCCTTGATAGATGGATGTGTAGCCCAAAAAATCATAAAAAATAGAAATAATGAACCTAATGTGAAATTCCTCCCTTCCTGTAGATATTTGTAGCATTCAAGACATTAATATATTATTCTGTCATCGGGTCCAGTTTTCCGGTGCCAGGTCCCACAATGAAAATAGTGGGTATGGTGTGAAACTCCCCCAAAACTGGGGATGTTGAGAGTTCGACATCTTTATGTATTATGTTGTCAACATGGACCCTTTTTACCAAAAATGGAAGATGGAATGGTACTGGGGCGTTGGATGATATTTTCCTTCATTCTCATGACTAATTGACGAACCTCCCTACTTTTTAGGAATCAAGATGTTGTGAATGGTAACCGGTCACCACCCACCCATCTACGTAGGGGAAGGGGAAACATTAACGTGGTAAACCTTTGTAGCCTTATCTCTTTTCCAATGACCTCTACATCAACGTCTTCTCGGTTCCCATTCCCAATCATCACATATGAAATCATTAAAAAAAATAGAGATTAAAGACATCATCCAATGATATGAGGAAGAGGGGATTATCCCAACCGAGGGTATGACCTAATAGGACATAGAGGTTTTTCTACCTCACCATCACCGTCACTGAGAATGGTTTCACGGGGAGCCACTGCTCCCCACTCTGAACTATATTTGTTTTGGGATCCTCTCCCATGAATTCATAGACGACTCCCTCCCCTATACCAATTATTTGAGGGATGTTTGGGCCAGCCCTGCTATAATCCCATCCTAGGGGCCACCATGGAGGGCTCTCATGAGGCTGCGTCACCACTGCCAGGCGGCCCCCTAGGATGAGGAGCAGGTGAGTTATGCACCTGCAACAATGACCTCAGTTCAGATAGCCCAAAACCTGCATTGAGTGCAAGCTGAAGAGGACGCCTGCCAGGGGCCATCATCATCAACAACTCTTGTGGCCCATGTCACCACCGACACAAACTGCCAATCTCCCGATCATAGTAAGAAGGGGAATATATGTGATCATCTTGGATCAAGGACCCAACCTCCCCACCAGTATGATGGGATGACTCTCCTAGCCACCGACATAGGTGGTGTCCATTACAGGCTGATCCATGGTATTAATATCCACTATGAAGGCCCGCCCCATGCCACCACCAATGAGAGCACAGGTTCATCCCTCTCCCATGCTCACTGTAGAGGCCCTACCCATTACAACAAAAATCTGAGTGAAGGTCCTCCCAACCATGATAAACCCCAGTATGCAAACCATTTCTACTCTAGTGACCTCAGGAATGGAGTCGTTCCTCCTATCACAGGTTTCTAATGTTAAGATTCTACCCACCTGGTCAACCTTCAGGGTTGGTTTTTTTCCCATGACATTGCGGCTACTGACGGAGGATTTACTAATACCAGAAATCAAGGAGGCAGAGTTTTTCCTCGCTACTTTGGAACCCAACATGGAGGTCCCACCCATGTTCAGCTTGACTCATACAGAGAAATTTTTCACACCGTCGCTACCAAAGGAAAAAAGCATGGAGGCCCTACTCATGCACCCAACAGATTCAGCAGAGGTCCTACACATTACAGAAAATCACGTGAAGACTCCCCCAAAGTGCTAGTTAGTGGACATGAAGGTCCTCCCGATTTTCCATTTGACATTTTTTCAGGTGTTCGTCACACCCTAGCTCACCCAAGAAGAAGTCATATACACCGTTGCATCAATTCGGCCAAAGGTCCACTTCGATCCCAAAACCACCCTCTCCTAAGGTTCCACTCCAGTGTAAGAGGGTGGCTTCCAGACTCTATAAATCGAATACTAAGATGTTTTAGATCATTATTAAGCGTGTATACTTCATTGATTCTGAGTAGGAATGCAATTAGACAATGTAAACCTCACCTCGATTCTCTGTGTCAAGGGACTGGGCAAGAACGAGGCATATCAGCCACATCCTTATAGAATGTGAGGTCCATAAAATTCACACCTCCCTCCAAAGACACATCATGGAGGAATTAGATCTTCCCTCTTTTCGAGGATTGGATGTGATATCCACCATATAATCACCAGGATCATTCTCTACCTCAAACATAGATAATGAAGAGTTATTCTACGAACCAATGGAGGATGAATAGCTACTTGGACCAGCATTTGTAACCTCAACCTCTGCCATGGAATCCTTGGTGAAGAATCTTTTTTACCATTATGTGGTGGCTTAGTCGTTGTATTCATCACAGGACAACCCAAGATGTGGTAACTTATTCGCCCGTTCACTGTATTTTCTATCATCCAGTCTACTGTATCATAAGTCTACTTCAGTTTAATTATCGGCCCTATAACCGCCCCTTTTTAATGAAGGGGGATACTGAAGGCCGGATCTTGAGTCCAAGCCATGGATCTTGTGGGGAATCCTTACAAAAACTCATTTCCTATAGATGTTCTGTCCAATTTCAAACACTAACATCTATGTACTAGAATTTCTTACCCCGAAAGAAGTTGCATTTTTTTGCCAAACCCTCTGGGGGACTCACTTCTGCCTCTGTTATCAGTTACTGGCTTACTCCATGAGTCTGACACACATTGAATATATTGAATATGAATGTTTTTTCGATGACTTATTTTAAATTCCTATGGACTAGTTCCCTGAGTCTTCTAGTCAGCACCTAATCCTCCAGCAATGATGAATTCATGGTTTTAAAGTACTCTACATGATTATCAAGGAGGCTTCCCCCATGTATAGGTCAGTGGTTGGGGAAGTATTCATCCCTCCATTTTAGTTCTATTTGGAACCAACACAACATTCTAGGCGATATTGAGAAAATTCCACCAGGTAGAGACACATTTAACATGGCCGACCTATCAGAGGAAGAGAATGAGATAGAAATCCTTAGAGTGAACATACCCCCCTTGGGGGGGGGGGATTTCCACACCTATTGGATCCACTAGGAATGGTTACTCTCCAATAGTGAAAAAATATTAATAATTCATGTTCCCCCAAGTAATTAGTCCTTTGCTGGAATCTCATTAATGGAAAAGCGAATCATGGGGCCATCAAACCCTATGACTCGTCTTCCTCTATACAGAAAACAAAAGATGATCTTAAAAATGCCTCATTGCATTAACAACTCATAGAGAATAAGATGATGGTCTATGGAATCTTTGATGAGTGAATTATAGAGTGGTGACCATACTATGGTGACCCTCATCTGGGGAAACAAGGGTAGGTACAACATCTCCCTGGTGAGTTGCCTCTGGGTGACCCTGATCATCCTTCCCACATAGACAAAAGAAATCAAGATATTATGGAATGTGGGAGTCATATGTGTCCTCAAATACACATGAGCTTTGTGATAACCCTCTGGAAACATCTAAGGTTCCCCCAGCCACTCCACAGTTAGTTCCCCCCAGATGTTCCATAGTTCATCCCACCAACCGCTACCTGAGCTGTCGGGCCTTCTTATTATGTTCGAGAAACTTCCAATGCACTAGTGGTTTGGGATCCACATCATGATAGAAACCCCTGCATAAAAAATCCAATGTCAGCACTCATTACCCATATTGAAACTTTTTAAACTCAAAAAATGGAAATTCCACCCGATTAAAAGCTATATCCGGCATGGGTCGATGATATGCCCACACCCTTGGATTTGAAAACCCAACCTTTACCCCATTTAATGGGAAAAGTCACCCACTATTGCATATGTAAAACATCATATCAAGGTTGTGGACCCATGTTAGTAACTCTAGCATAGCAGGGGGACGGAAAACTCAGGTGTTTCGTACAGACATTGAAAGTGAATGTGTTTTTTTGGTACATCTAGCTGCCCACTAGGTTAGTTGCTAGCTGGGAAGATCTTCATAGATAGTTTCTTTATCAGTTCGGCTCTACCACCTTGAAGAAGAGTATTTCAGACCACATTAAGTGACATCAGAGGCCCGATGAGGGCGTCGCAGACATTGTCGCTTGGTGGGAAGGCCTCACGTATTCAATGGATATGACACTAACTTAGGAATAGCTGCTCACAATGTGTGTGGGGGATATCAAAACTAAACCAGTACCCTATATCAAAACAAACAATTACACTGGGGGATTATAGGATTTCTCTGATAAGGCCAAGAGTCTATAAGAATTCTTGTAGTAGGACAAGAAGAACTATTTGTTGCCTCCTGTAGTTCCTATGGGAAGGGATGGCAAGGCAGAGCCTGCCATGGTGGCCCAAATAGAGGCCCCTAGGCAGTTTGAGTTATTACCAATGGATCCACCTCCATTGGCTAATAGAGGCCCACCACCTCAGGCACATCCTCTTACCTAGTAGATCCCACCTTTGTATCGGAGGGCACCCCTGCAATAAAAACCACCACCCCTTAGAAATCATAACCATGTTCAACCACCATGACAAGATCCTTAATTACTTCATTAGGTCAAGGTTCCTAGAGCACCATTCTAGGATAAATGAAACCATACAGACTCATTCATCAAGGATCTAGTCCCCAGTTTTTTATGAAATTCCTTAATACATGAAATTGTATGGTTTCTAGAATGTAGGAGGCCCGAAGAGGTGGATCTCACTGATCGACCAACTAATTCCCCTTTGACTATATCCTAGGGAATACCCTCAAACAATGATATGTTTTTAAAGACTGACTATTAGACCAAGATGATAACAATATAGTCAGGTTTGTCCCATCACTCCCACATGTCACATGTCTATTTCTGAATCCGAACAGCGAGAGTGAAATCCATAGTCAGTGGCATCAGGTTCCTAGCCATGGGTCACAAAAATATGACGATTGGATGGATTGTAAGGCATTAGACCATGCCAATGGTATTATCTGTGCACATTTTCATTGTGTAGAGCATTTAAATCTCCCTAGTTTTAGATCGTGTTATACAAAATATACACAATAGGGGGTGAATTGTGTCTTTTAAAATTTATTCACAATATTGGTATTAGTTCTATTAACTTTTTTATAAGTATTATACAAAATAAAATAAATAGAAAATGAATCATGATGTATAGTAGTCCACTCTACCAATTCTCTACTCCACGAGCTTGGTGATTTTCACTATCTGGTTATTTTATCAATAGACCCTTCCACAACTGAGTGCAGGCAGTTGACACCTTTACCACATTAAGGAAAAACAATTCCTTATGGTTCATATGCAGAACTGAGCACTCAACTTAGTACGAGAATCTGGTTACACAAAGTACAATAGTATTTTTTATTTTAATACATTCTAGTTGATCTTCAAAATTGCAACAGCACACAATTGACAGTATAATGATCATTGTCTTCAGAAAAGATATTTTTCAGTTAGAAGTAGTTCTGAGTCGATCTAGTTGCTATAAATCTTGAAATATAATTCGCAACATCAATCAATAGTCAATTCACAAAATTTATTTGATGTAGAATCAGTGAATCTTCAATCATGTTTCTTCTTCATCCATAAAACAGAACTTTTTCATTCTTTGTAACAGTAGATTAGTATGTCTTGATTGTGTCTGTAATTTGTAGCACTGAAAAACTCAATAGATTGATATGTATTTTCAATGATTTTCCTATGTATTTATAATACCAAATAATACTGGTATATATTGAATAAAGACAAGTGTTCTCCTTTTTAAAAGTTTGATGTTCAAAGGTCACAATTACAATCGCAGTATTCAAACGTTTGAATAAACGAGGAGTCATAACTCAGTTGGGAATTAGACATGAAATTATCCTCTTAAAACGATCCACTGAATCATAGATAATGTAATTTGAATTAGTAAAAGACATGTTTTAGATTTGGGTGTTTAATTTGGCATGAAATCGTTCTAATAATCTGCTTAAAGACCATTGCTCAATAATATCATAATTGAAATCTCCAACGTCAAACTTATGATTGAACATCATAACATTCATTCTCTAAACATAATGTTCACTATGTAAGCTTGATCTCAAACAAAATGTTAATGATCGATACTTTTCTCAGCTTCCAAATGTTAGGATGATCATTCAACAATGTAAGGTTGATGAACCATAATTTTCAGTTAAATTCTCAAACATAAAGTTATTCACAAAAGTAATGGTGATGAACTATACTTTTATGAAACAGACATAACACTCCATACTCACATAATGATATTATTTTATACATTGTGATTTCCCAAACGTAATGTTCCTTCCAAACGTAGGGTTCTTCTTCCAAACATTGCAGATAATGAATGGTTGTTTAACCATACTTTTCAAATTTCTCGTAATGTATATTTCTCTATCCATCCATAAGATATGATTTTTAATGTAGGATATGAAGAGTTATTTCAAAACCCACTCAAGTAATTCTTAAACATGTAGATCATGAACAATGTTTCAACAACATGCTCAACTAATTTCCGAACAAGTATAGAATGAACAGTGTTTCCAGAACACAATCAAGTAATTTCTGAACACATTCTAAAATATACCACATTGATTAAAGACTTTAATATTTCGTAAAAAATAAAACTATAATTAATATACATTCCATGAAATATACATAAAGAAAAATCATTTGTATAACAAATAAAGGTATTTTTTGGCATCAAAAGCATCATAAAGTGATAGAGTGGTTTTCTCAACAATCTCCCCCATATATAATTATGTATTGTTGAAATCAACACTTTCTCAAAAATATCTCCCTTTTTTAGGATCAATAAACCCATAAAATAACCAATGAAATTATCATACAAAATTAATTACATATAGTTTTTGAATTTTGCAATGATAAAAGCAATATTTAATTTTAACAAAATTTATTTAACAAATCAAAACAAAAAATTATTGGGTTTGTCATTTCTACCCAAAATAACATCATTAACTTTTAAAATAATTTCTACCCCAGAGTAAAAAGATATTAAAATCATAAAATAAATTTTTTTTCCTTTTATTTATACAAAAAAATAAAATGTTGTGTTTATCTCAATTTCTCCCCCTTTTCATGATATCAAAAAGAATGATTGAATACGATATAACACATTTCAATGTAGAACTGAACTAAGTAACTGCTATTTTAAACTATTTTTCAATATTTTAATCTAGATTACTATAATTCTATCATATTTAGGACAGTATTAAAAATTATTAATAGAAACACATTGGATAAAAATATATTTTTCTAAAAATATAATTACATGTACTGTATAGACAACAAGAATCAAGGTTAAGCTAAAAAGGTTTTGGGAAACATGTTTTAATGCATCTGAATGAAATCCTTGATCTCTAAAAACTGAATTCTCAACCTTTTAATTAGTCCATCACCTAACTGGACAATAAGATCTCATCCTTCCTAAGTGAGATGAATATATTCAATCAAATTGACTCTAAAGAACTCATGTAGTTTCACTACCTTCTCCATAAAAATAGTTAACATATTAGTGAACCGATTCAACAATGTACTAATTCCAGGTTCATTCTAAGTCAACTGGTTAAAAAGAAACTTCTGATTGTCCAACAACACATCTAAAGAAGCACTATGGAATTAAAGGTCCTGCAATCTGTCATTCATATTTCTCATAACTATTGGAATAGACTGAAATATTATGATCAGATTAGGTGAAGTACCTGATGTACTGGCTTCACTTTTTTTGAAAATTACGAATTGTTTCTCCCTGAAATAGTTAAAATCTTGTAAATCTATCTTTATCAGCATTTCAGATTTTATATTTGAAACTTCATCAATAATTTCCTTCATAATATTTTCTACTTCTTTCTTTGAAATAGAATTGGATTTTAGGTTCTGAAACTTCTGCCTCTCCTTTTGTAATGCACTTTTTAAAGATATGTTTTCATCCTGAACTTCATTAAACATTCTCATAAAATCATCCACATGATCTTTATCAGAATCAGAGAAACCTTTGGCATGATTATTAGTTTGAGAATCCATTAGATTTATCAGTGCCAAAGGTATAGATTCAACATCGGAATTCTCTTTAGTATTTCTCTATAATGTATTTTCTTATGAGTTATCCTCAGAGTCATGAAGGGACTCATCCAAAGAATATTCTCATTATGTACATCAGTATGAATCTTATTAGTGTTCTCTACATGATCCATATGAACCTTTCCTTGCTCATCTTGAGCATATTTTTCATTGATATCTTCCAAGACGGTTCCGCTAAAATTCATTCCTCTTGATTAATTTTATTTTGAAGATTAGATCCAACTTTAGCCCCTTCCTATACTTCTATTTTTACCTCTAATTCTTCCCAAGGAGTAATTTCCTATTCTACTTGAAGAGTCACCTCAATCTGAGAAACTATTAGGATTGCAATTTCTTGTACTGTAGATTCTATAATAAATATGTAGCTCTGAATTAGTTCAGTTTCATTGGAATTTATTTGAGTAGTATCCTCTCCAACTTGATCCAATCTATGCCTTTTTCATTGAAGTACTTCTCAAAATTCCTCATCTACAGGTGTATCAACAATTTCAAATATGATTCTCTTTGAAACTCCTATTACTCTAGATTCAAGTTATCCTTCTTTTGACATTATAGGTTGTTCTTGAGCACTCTGTTCATATTACTCTACTCCTACAGGCATAATATTGCCTTTCATTGTGCTCCCAAAATAACCTACCATTATCAATTTTCATGCATTGAACATGTTTTTGTGGTGGAATTTCACTTGAGCATCCACCATCCTTATCATATTTTTCTTAAACAAAATCATTGAAATGAATCTTCCAAAGGGAAAAGAGTTCATTCTCACTTCTATTTGGCAGAAATAACTGAGATATCTCAACATATATCTTGGAATGTTTAACATGATATTACTCATTTAGAGAAATATGATATGCATGTTAGGATATAAAATTTTCCTCTTTTCTAACATACGAGGTGCAATCCCTATTAGCACAAGCATAAATAAAATCATTTGATCCGACTCTAGATCTTTCACTAGAATCTTTTTTATAGTCGTTGATCCAAACAAAAAGGACATAATATCCTATGGCTTTTGTAACTATCACCTATATTCTTCAAATCAAATTGAAATAATCCCTCATGAGGGCATTTAATAATTCGAGTAATTTCCATAGAGGAAATCAAAAGTCTTGTCCTCAATCTTTGTTATCATAGTATCTTCTTCCTTTCCTAGGAAAAACTGAATAGATTTAATGAAATGACGAAGTTCTACCTCATATAGAAACTTTGTGTCCTATCTATTAAACATTTGTTCCAGGTTCAGAAAATCTAGGGCATTCTGTAACATCATATCTATCAAATATTTCCATTCTAAATACATTACCTATTCTTATAGAAACTTTCTTCCAGTTGAGCTCATATGCTTAGCATGTCTGATCTTTAGCTCATTGGTCATCTTGGTCATTTCCATTTCTGATGTATATCTCTGATGATTCAAAAGGTTAGGGTTTCGAAGGATCAGATAGAAGTATAGAATATCAGTAATGTTTTTTGTGGATTCAAAGGGTTTTGAGAAAATGAATGGATTTGGAAGGGGAATTGGTTTCTGACATCCTTGATTCCTATGTCATTATAAAAATAGTAATTATTACAATTTTTAAGGTAAATACTTGTGCAATAAAATTTTATAACAGAACAAAAGATGTTATTAAATTAAACAAGTAATAAATAAAATAATATAGAAAGAAAAAAATCATTTAAAAATTAATAAACCTTGACCCCCCTTAATAAAATCAAACCTTGTAGTGGGAAGTGGTTTAGTAAAATTATTAGCTAATTGAATTTCAGTGCTTGAAAAATCCAAGAATGTATCCATTCTTTAGAACATTATCTCTTAGAAAATGATGTACAATATCAATATGATTAGTCTTATAATCATTAATATCTTTTTTGAAATATTTATAGCACTTTTATTATCACATAGAATAGGTGTATTGTAAAAATTAGTCCAACATCCATAAGAGTGTTTTTCATCTACCAAACATGTGCACAACAACTGCCTATAGATTCATATTCTTCCTTGGTTGTTGATAGGAAAACTGGGTATTGTTTCTTACTAGACCATGAAAAAAATGATATTTCTAAAAAGTGAGATGTCTTGGAGTCACTCTTTCTATCTAATCTATAACTTCAATGTCTGAATGTGAATATGAAATTAAATTAAAATAATAAGTTTTTGATAGAGAATATATTGAAAAAAAGTACTAATTAAATATCTAAAAATACCTTGGATAGCACATAAATGTGATACTTTAAGATCATATTAAAATCTAGAACAATTACATACTGATTACATTATATATGGTCGGCTAGTAGAAAGATATAAAAAACTACCAATCATACCTCTATATAACTTATTGTCATCTGATTTTCCTGTTTTATCCATGTTATGTTTTATATTAGTACACATAAGAGTATCATAAGTCTTCTGTTTTTCAAGTCCAAATTTCTTAATTAAATCAGAAATGTATTTTCTCTGATTCAAAACAATTCCAAAATCATTTTGATAAATTTGATGTCCTAAAATGAAATTTAATTCTCCCATAATGTTCATTTATAATTCCTTTTTCATTAAATTTTAAAAATGAAGACATTATTTTAAATTATTTGATCCAAAAATTATATCATCAACATAAATTTGACAATAAAATAAGAATCTACAGCATTCATCAAATGATTCAGATATGACATTCCAACAGTTAAATAATTTTTTAATTGAAATAAACTCAATCTTTCATACCAATATCTAGGTGCATGTTTAATGCCATATAGAGCATTATTATGTTCAAAAATAGAATATTTTTCTTGATAATTTTCAAAACCAGGAGGTTTCTCAACATAAACATTCTCCATTATATAACCATTTAAAAAGGTAGACTTAACATCCATATGTAATATTTTAAGGTTCATATGAGATTCATAGGCTAAAAAGATTATAATTTCTTCTAATCTACATATATTTTCAAAGGTCGCATCATAATATATACATTCTTCCTTATTATATCTCTTACCTAATAGTATTTCTTTATTTCTAGTTATTATTCCCTGATCATATTGTTTATTTCTAAAGACCCAATTGGTTCCAATTAATGGATAGTTCTACGGTCATTCAACTAATTTCCAAAAATCATTTCTTTGGAACTGGTTCAGTTCTTCATGCATTTCTATCATCCAACGTTCATCGACTATGGACTCTTCTAATGTCTTAGGTTCTAATTGGTATTGAAAGGCAGATAATTCAACAAGATTTCCTACATTTCATCTAGTTTTCATTCTAGTGTCTAGGTTTCCTATTATAGTTTCTAAAGGCTGATTATTTAGGGTTCTATAATGTCTAGGTAGTACACTGTTAGGTTCTTCAATGTCATTTACTTATGAACTAGACTAAATTTCATTTATATACTTTTTGAAATCATTATTCATGTTTTCATGTCTCATGTTATCCATAGATTCATATTCATAAATTTGGTCTATCCTTTTCTCAAAGGGATCAGATTCATCAAATTTCACATGAAATGAATCTTCAACAATCATTGAAATTTTGTTAAAAACTCTATAATCATGGGAGGCAGAAGAATATACATTGAAATGGTCTTCACCAGATTTTGGATCAAACTTACCAAGATTTTCCTTGATGTTTAAGGTGTAAACCATGCATCCAAAACATTAAAGTAATTTAAATTATGTTTTATATTATTATAATCATTATAGAGTGTCTTTTTAAAAATAGGACTGATTAAAAATATATTCATTATATTACAGGCTTTTCTTACAGCTTCTTCCCAGAAATTGGTAGGAATTATCTATTCATTTAGCATAGTCTTAACCATTTCATGAATAGCTCTGATTTTATTTTAACAATTCAATTTTGTTGAGGTGTTCTTGGTGGATAGATGGTGTGTTTAATACTGATATTTGAGAAAAAGGAAAAAAATTATAGATTGTAAAATTCTCCACCATGATCACTTCTTAATGAAATTATTTTAAAACAAATTTCATTTTGAACAGATTTTCAAAAACATTCAAATATACTAAAAGTTTAATCTTTTTATTTTAAATAATAAATCTGAGTAAATATAGAATATTCATCTACTAAAACATATATATATAATTTACTAGTCAAGATTTCTACCCTTTAAGGTCTAAATAGATCCATATGGATATGTCATATAGGATATTATGTAGCAACATTGTTAACAGATTTGAAGGATGATTTGTGTTGCTTTCCAATTTGACATGCCTCACATAATCAATCAATTTCAAAATTTGAGAATAGTCAAATCAGAAACTAGTTGTTACTTTGATTAAATATTTATAGTATATATATTGCAATGTCCAAGTCTTCTATGAGAAATCCTAGATTAATTTATCTTAGCAGTTATGCAGCATACTTTTTCTTTACACAGGGAATATAAATCTAGGGAATTAATTTTATTAGTTTTTTGTTCTCTAAATATAAGCAATTTATCTTTTAAAATAGAACAACAATTTTTAGAAAAATAAACAACATAACCATCATCATAGAGTTGAGAGATACATATTTGGTTGTGTTTAAATCCTTGAACATATACCACTGTGTTGATTAAGATAGCTTCTTGATCTCTGAATGTTCCAATACCAATAATCTTGCCCTTTTCATTTTCATAAAATGTAACTATACCTCCATCCTTTTGAGTTAATATTATGACATTTGATGATTTTCACTCATATGCCTTGAGCAGCCACTGTCTATGTACTATATTTATGTATGGCTTCTGTGACCGGCTTCCTGCAATGGCATTTTAACAAGGGTTTGTTTTGGTACCTATATTATTTTGGGTCCATTACTGTTAGCTAGCAGAGTTCTAGGAATCTAGACATGTTTTTTTTCTATAGTCAATAGAATCATATAATCTACTGGAAACAAAGGCTTTCTTAATCCCACTAATTTGATGTTTCCTTAAATAATAGTTTTTAGATACGTTACCTCTTGTTCCATAGTAATTAAAGATTTATTTTCTAGTACCAGATCAATGTAATTTTTTATAGTTTTGGTTTTTCACCTTTACTCCCTATTCTATATCTTTGCTTTGTATTCACATTCTTTCCAAGTATTTCATTTAGAGTATTTTCTCTTTTAAAAAAAAGAGCCGCACTTTTGTAAGTTTATACTTCGGTTTATAGTAGTTTTTTTTAATTTCATAATCTATATTGTTTGTCTTAATTAAGATATAATTTTCCTGTAATTCATGATATTGTTTTAGCAATGTTTCTCTCTCCCTTAAGAAAACATTATGAATAATGTTTAATGGTTTGGGTTTCCTGAATAAGGAATCATATTTCCTTTTAATCATTTTGTTATATGATACAATTTTATCATTTGAGCATCTTGAATTAGATACTGATGAGTAATAGGATTGTACCTCATCAGTTTCTGCCATAAAACACATATTGGCTTTCATGTTCGATTCTTCTTTTTCTGAATCAGACTATGATGAGATTTTGGAGTCTTTAGATACACTTAAATTAGCATTCATATTTTTCTTCTCTTTTTTTCATAAACATTTGTCTTAATGAATTTCATCTTGTTGTCTTCCATTAATTGTGGATAGTCAGGTCTGATATGACCAAGTTTCTTGCACTCATAACATATGACTTCCTTCTCATCATTTTTAAATGTCTTTCTAAAACATTTTTTCTTTCAATAAAACTTTATGAATTTTCTTGCTATCTGAGATAGTTCCACACCTATATTGGAAGAAACATAAATTTCTAATTTCACCTTTATTTCACTTTTCCTCATCTTTATTCTTTTTCTTTGAGATGACAAATTTAAGGAAATGTATTCTCTCTTGATTAGAACATTATGCTAATTTTCATCATCCTGCATCTTAACTTCATACATCATTAGAGTTCCAATTAACCCTCTCGTTGTTATATCATTTATTGGAGATGATATTCTAATAGCAGTAGTGATTCCTTTCTATCTGGGTGGTAGTACTCTTAGTACTTTCGGAGATTGATCAAATTGATTAATCAGATACCCCAAAGAAATGACGTTGCTGAAAATCTTTTTCAACCTTCCATTATTTTGGGTGATACTTTCTTTTTCAAACATCCTGAATATATCAAATATTAGATTAGTAGTAGCTTACCTCATCTGTCTGACATTGTCAGTTCCTTCACAAGAAACTGTAATTGTTTGTCACATTTCATATGTTGTCTGGAACTGAGATACTCTATTGAATTCATCGAGTCCATGACCATAGATGAGAGCATTGATAGATTTTAGTTTTTCATCATAATCTGCATTGTTATCAGCAATCCTTGTATTGGGTTTCTCTAGAATCACATAGGGAGTTATAATTTTCGAGTAGACATTGTAACAATGGTTATTTGAGTAAATTATCATCCTTGATTTCCATCATTCATAATTTTTACCATTGAAGTAATAATCTCAATCCATTGACATTCTATCTTGTGTATTAGCCATTGTGATGTTGTATAATCGAAAAAAATTAACTTTGTATAGCATTGACAAAAGATCCACCTCTGATACCAATTGTTGGATCGGGTTTTACCAAAAATACACAAGGGGGATGGTGTATTTTACAATTTTTTCATAAGATCATGATTAGTCTATTTAAAATTATCAAAATGTTTATGAAGCGGAAAATAAAGAGCAAGGAAACATGATGTATAGTGTTTGGGGAACAAAAGGACCCTAGTAAACTCCACCAATTCTCTACACCAAGAGGATGGTGATTTTCACTATATGCTTCTCTTATCAATAGACCGTTCCACAACAGAGTGTAGGTAGTTGACATCATTGATGCTTTAAGGAAAAACAGATCCTTCTGGTTCATATAGAGAACCAAACACACAGCTTAGTATGAGAAGCTAGTTACACAATGTAAAAGATTATTTAGTCATTAAATAATTTCCACTTGTTCTTCACAATTGCAACAACATGGAATTTCATGTATAATGATCGTTGTCTTTAGAAAATATGTTCTTCAGTTATAAGTATTTATGGGCCAATCCAATAGTTGTATATCTTGAAATATAATTCGAAAAATTAATCAATAGTCAATTCACAAAATATATTTGATGTAGAATCTGTTTATCATCAATGAAGTTTCTTCTTCATCAAAAAAATGAACATTTTCGTTCTTCGTAACAGCAGACCGGTAAGTCTCGATTGTCACTATAAATTTTAGTTGTGAAAAACACAAGATATTGATATATATTTTCGATTATTCGCCTCAATATCTATGATACAAAATAATACAGTTATGTATATAATGAAGATGAGCATTCCCTTTTTAAAAGTAAGATCCAAAAAAGTCACATTTAGAATCGCATTATTCAAAATGTTGAATAATAGATTTGTCGTAACACCACTGAAAATTTTTCATGAAATGATCCTCATAAAATCATCCTCTAAATCATAAATTAATTTATTTGAATTTTATAAACAAAGGTTTTAGATTCGGGCATTTAATCTAACTTGAAATCAGCATAATAATTCGATTAATGAACATTGCTCGACAAAATCAAAATTGAAATATCCGACGATAAGAATATGGTTGAACTTCATAGAATTAATTCTCTGGAAGTAAGGTTTACAACGTTAGGTTGATCACAAATGTATGTTTAATGTTCCATAATTTTCTCAGCTTCCTAATGTAATGTTGATCATCCAAAAATGTAAGGTTGATGAACCATACATTTCTCTTCAATTCTCAAATGTATGGTTGTTCACAAAAGAAAGTTCGATGAAACATTCTTTTAAAAAATGAACATAATTTTTCATACTCACATAATGATCTTATTTTATATATTTCTGATCTTCCAAATGTATGTATTCTTCCAAACGTAGGGTTCTTCTTCCATACATTGCAGATAATGTATGGTTGTTTAACTATACTTTTAAGATATCTCGTAATGTACAAACCACATCGTTATGCAATGCTTCTTAATGTAGGGTATGTGAACTTTTTTCAGAACATGCTCAGGTAATTTACGAACATGTAGAGCCTGAAGAGTGTTTCTAGAACACACTCATGTAATTTTTGAACATGTAGTGCTTGAACAGTGATTCCATAACATGCTTAACTAATTTCCAAACACTTTGTCAAATATAAAACACAGATTAAATACATTAATATTTCTCAAAAAGTAAAAATATAATGAATATAAATTTAATGAAATATACTTAATAAAAAATCATTAGAATAAAAATAGGGTATTTGTGAGCATCAGAATCAACATAAAAAGATAGACTATTATTCTCAACAATCAGCCCCATATAAAATTATGTACTATTGAAAACAAAAGTTTCACAACACCTACGTCATCCATAACTTCTAGTTTTGTGTCGACATCTCAGCCTCCTTATTCCAATAAGATAATGCATCGATGAAACAAAGGGAAAACAAAGTCCTCATCTGATGCTATTGTCATCCCGCACTCTCCGACACATCATGCCTCTAGATATGGAGATTACCCCAACAATACATATAGTGGTGGATGATTCTTCAAGTGATGATCAAGGGAACGCTTTAGTTAACACTGTAGAGCTAGTAAACTCTTACATGTTTCCTAAGGATGAGGAGTACTATATGGTTCCTCCCAACATCACAAGCTATTTCTAGCGTCGATGGATTCATGGATATATGAGATGTCAAAATTCCATGGTTAGTACTAACATCATGGTTTTTCATTCCACAGAAATCATTCAACAATCCCAGCACAGATCCCATCATGTGAAACCATATAATTTGGGGTCCTTAGGTCCTCCTTCGCCACCATTTGTGTTACTTGATCAATCAGTTCCACCCCAACGGTGCCTAAATCAGCCCCTCGCAGTTACAGAACAAACCCTGTCATATAGCTCAAATCTATTAGTCACTCAAAGAGCTTCATCTACCGAGTAGTGGGACATTTCCATCACCAACCAGCCACCATTTCATCTAGAAGGGCTCTTCATACCACCTATTGAAGAACCCCCTCTTGTAATAGAAAGGTCATGCAAGGCATAGAACTATGAAATTATTAAGCATATCACCAACTTCCCGATGAGGTTCTATATCCATATTGATCCTCACCTATTAGTGGATATCAATGAAGCCCTATCTGAATAATTAAGAAGCCCCTCTAGTTTGAGATGGAGGCATAAACTGCAGATGACTTCCTTGCTAAGGTATCCAATAATGCAGAAAATTGGGCCATCATTTCTTTCTCCATAGAAGATAAAGGCTATCCCATATAAGTTAACTTTCAGCCATTGTAAATCACCATCCACTTCCACGGTGTGAAGGTTCCTTGCTTCCTTGTAAACACAGGCTCCATGATCAACCTGATCCTAACCTAGAAAATTTGAAAAATGGGGTTGTCCAAGGATGATCTCAGTCCCTCTGACCTAAAAATTGATGGTTATGAAATGAAAGAATAGACATTGGTTGTAAAGATCTTCCTGATTACCCAATTTGGGGGCCTCCTATAAGGTACTGAGTTAATGGTTGTCTCTTAGGACACCACCTACAACACATTGATGGGTAGGCCATGGCATCACCTGCTTGGGGTGGTCCCCTCGTTGTATCACAAATGCCTTATATACACCCTTAATGGTCGAGTGGGAGTACCCCAAGGTGATGAATCTCCCTTGGACTCTTTTTAATCCCACTACCTAGATGCCGACTATAACAATTAAAAGGATAAGTAGATTCAGGCTAATGAGGTTAAACCTGCTATGACTTTGAACGACACATGGACATACAAGGATGATGCCTACATTTTTCTGATCCACTAATTAGAGGCTACAACCTCGTATCTAGGGTAATAAATTTTTGTTTCTGGAATTAGGTAAAAGAAAATTCCAAATTATTAGGAGCACTGGACGATCACATTGTATTCCTACACAAATTAGGCTCATGTAATCTCAGAACCCCCTACTCTTATAAGGTATCAGGATTCCGCCCCATGACAACAACAATGCATCATATTTTCTTATTTCACTGGGATAAGATAAACCCACTAAGTATGACATACAACTATTTATTTTATATCATCATGCTTGGCCCCATGGGCCAAATCCAAGATGGGATCAGATCGAAAGCCTTAATCGCTATGGTTTCAGCTGGACATGATCCCTCAGATGCAATGTCCCCCCTTGCTCTGGCTAACAATAGCTTCGAAATCGGGGATTTTTGATTTAGTTGAATCACCTCTCATTGAATAAACCTCGTATATGAATGAAAAATAGGATCTAGAGGATGCTCCTACCACTATCGAAGAATGTGTCTCCACCACGGTCAATGAATTGGTACTAGTGAACCTCTATCATGAGATGGATCTGAAAACCACATTGATTTGTGCCACTATTCCTATAGAAGATAAACATAAGTACATGGAATTCTTGAAGTATAACTGTGATTTTTTTCCTTGAGTAATAATGATTTTCCATGACTAGATCTTCAGGTCACCGTCTACCGCCCCGATCATCCAAAAAACATTGTGGGTTTAAAAAGACTTCCAAATAGATACACCCATCTCATTGGGCCTTGGTAGAGGCTGAGGATGATAATCTCATCAGTTCCAACATTATCAAGGAATTCTAGTACCCTCGATGGTTAGATATAATTGTGGCCATACCAAAAAAGAATGTATTGATTAGAGTCTTTATGGACTATTGGGATCTCAAACATCACTATTTGAAGGATTATTTTCCCCTTCCTATGAAGGAATAGTTGATTGACACCACAGATGGGTTTTATGATCTCTCTTTTGTGGATGGGTATTTAGAGTATAACCAAAATCAAATGATACATGAGGATGAAGAGTCTACAAACTTTAGTGAACCACAAGGTACTTTCTGCTACCTGGTAATGCCCTTAGGTCTAAAGATTTGTAGTGCAATCTATTAGCATGTCATGCATCGCATATTTTTATTGATCCTTGATAAATTGGTGGAATGCATTGTGTATGATCTACTAGTCAAATCACACCATCATCTAGACCATCTCAAAGACCTTGAGAAATTGTTCGTGTTCCTCCATTCTCACCATCTGAAGACGATGCAATTAAATTGTTCATTCGAGGTCACCTCCAAAAGATTTTATTCTTCATTTTTAGATAGGGAGGCATCAAGATTAATCCAAATAAGACTATATCCATCTGTCTGATATCTCCTCTAAGCCACATTTGGAAGCTTCAAGACTTTCAAGGTCACATGGCTTGCATAGGCCGATTCATTACGAATTTTACTATTATATGTAATCCCTTTACATGAATCATGAATAAAGGCACTATATATCAAGGGGACGAAGAATGTAAGACTACATTCGAGGAAATAAATTAGTACATGTTACATCATGTAGTATTGAAACCACCTGTTTATAGAAAATCATAGGTCCTTTATGTGACTTCCCTGGAACGTTCTATCAGCACCCTTCTCACCTAGAAGAGAAATGAAGGAATAGAGAATAGTCTCTACTATGTCTGTAACATGTTCATTGATACAGATAAAAGATACTCTAATATCATGAAAAACCATCCGTGAACTGGTATTTTCAATATAGAAATTTTAACAATACTTGCAACACCATGAGATACAGCTTGTGTCTCGAGATGATCTGTTGAAGTACATCCTAAATCGCCCCATGTGGACTGGTATTCTATCTTGGTGGGAAGTGATCCTCTCATAGTTCAACATTAGGTTCTTCCCTTAGAAGGCTATTAAAGGTACATCCTTTCAGACTACCTTGGAAAAATTTGATCTCCAACAGACCAGTCCCTGGAACATGATTTTCATGATGAAGAAATACTATCAGTAGACCAAGTCATTCAATGTTGGAAAATTCACTTTTATTTCACTTGTTGAATCCCTACTGGATGAAGACTCAATGATCCCATACTCAATCGAGTGGGTCTAGGTATCATCTTTATCATGCCATTACTAGTTGTTCTTTCCATATTCCTGCCTATTTTCAGAAGGTTGTACCAATAATGTGGTATAGTATTTCACTCCCATTACTAGCCTCGATTTGGCCCTCAATATTGATGTTCCGCACATACATGTGAAAGGGGATTCAAAACTATTCATCAAGATGTTCTATGATGAATATGTCATTAGGAAGCAAGAGCTCATACCACTGTTCGAACGTACGAGGCAATTGATGGCCCAGTTCCCATCTTAGGAAGAAGGTACCCATGTCCCTTGATTATAGAACGGTCAATCCAACTCCTTGGAAATCATTGATGCATCTATTGCTAAGACTAATCGGGATGATTTTATTATACACGTGGCACACTAGAGAGTCATCCCCCCATCACACCAGACAATGATGATAACCCAAAGGCAATCCACCTTACAGTTGGTGCCTCCATGTCTGGGTCCCTAGGTCCCCATATTGTAGTGTTGTAAGTGACTCCTTACAAGAGGACCCCATTTATCATGTACCTCTAACATAGTAGTCTCCGTGATGATTGTGTCGAGTGTGAGCATACCTAATGTTGAACATTGCAGATTATACTTTAGAGTGACCCTGATCTTGAGATGATCCTCTAAAAAAGTGGGTTTGATAGATTCCTCCATTTCATTGAAGGAGGTGTGATTTCTCAGGTCATGCAAGAGGTTCAGGATGGGTCTTGTTGGGCTCATTAGACCAGGTTGAAACAATCTCACCATATCCAGAGATTTGGGTATTTTTCCCCTCTATGATTCATGATAGTATTGAGTATTCCAAGATGTTCTTTGCATGCTAAATCCATGCTAATTTTTTGCATCAGCCTATAGAGCCTCTCACCACTACCAAGTACTATTGTCCCTTTTCTTTCTGGGGACTCGATGTCATGGGACCATATCAGCTAGAGACATCTCACCAATGTAGATTCATGATGACCGATGTAGATGACTTTTCCAAGTGGGAAGAGGTCGTTCTAACCAAGTAGATCAAGGCACATTCCATCATTGAATATGTGATATCCAACATCATCTAACAGTTTTGAGTCCCTTACTCCATTCACACCAATAAAAACACTAACTTCTGGGTAGTTGAGTTGAAGAAATTGAATTCCATGTACAACATCAATTCTAATCGTACCTCCCGCTATCACACACATGAAAAATGGAAAATCAAGGTGTTCAACAATACCCGCTCTAACATCCTTCTGAATATGGTTAGTCATAACAAAAAATATTTGGTCGGGAAAACCCCAAATGCCCTTTGTGATTATCAGAAGACGACTCGTAATTCCACCCATATGACCTTATACACCCTAGTGTATGGAATGGTGGTTGTCCTACCAATCTAGATCCAATTTTTTTCATTACACGCATCATTATATGATCAAAAAGAACAAAATAATGAAATTTAAGTCCATATTTTTGATATAGATGTTCTCAAAAAGAACAAGATTTGTGCCCTGAACAATCTAGAAAGCCATCAGAACAAGATAGCCAGCGGTTTCCACAAAAAAAATCACCAATGTTCATTATTGCAATGGTGACATTGTATAGGATATGACAATACAGATGACACCCGGTTGGAAACCAACCAAATTGGATCCCAAATGGGAAGTACCATACATCATTTAAATGGGTTACCCTAATGGTGTTTACTCCCTAGTTACCATGGATTATGAGAATATAACAACTCCCACCAATTCAAAATTCCTCAATAAATATTTTTTATATTTAAACAGTCCTACATGACATTAAACTATCACGTACAAAATGAAATTAAACTTTTTTTCCATCATTCATAACGTTAAAATATAAGAGAAATATATACCATTACAGATAGAGGTATATTATCAGAAACTAAGATCTCTCCATCTCTTTTCTTCTTGACGTAAAACTACACAAACCCTTAATAACTACATAGGTCTTAATTTCTATTCTAATGGGATACGTAGGAATGCTCAGATTCCTTGTCTAAGAGTCCAGCCCCCTAAATTCATCTCATTGACTATCCCCACTAGGTGTGGTTTCCCTGGAGGATGCCAAATGGTGTTTTGTAGGCCTCTTTGGCCCCAATCATGTTGGGGTTACAATGGTCAAACCATGTTCCCCTCTTCATTCTTCAATCCTCCCATAGCCTCACTACATGATGTTAAAATGAAAGGGCCCTTCAATAACTATGTATGTCATGATACCCATCCTATGGGATACAAAAGAACTCCATGAAATTTTTTCCATAGGCCGACGCCCAAACTCTAGATCACCCCTTGGGTCAAAAAAATGTTTGGTACAAGATTTTTCCATCATTCATGACATGTTCATCAAGATCCAACCACGTATTCACCTCCTTAGAGATCTCTTCCTATTTTTTCCTTGATGCTTTTTGTTAAACTACAAGGTCATATTCATGCTTCAAACATCCTATTTATTTGGGACATCATCATATTTCACATCCAAATGTAACACCAAAGGACATGGATTCTAAGACGTAGGGATCTACTACCATTTGGTCTAATGTCCATGAGGATCTGGAATGACACATCGATGCAAGCCCCACATTTTGAATATGGTCAGTGGTCGACACTCATTTATTGTTCCCATTTCAGGTCACATAATGTGGATGATGTGATTTGAACGTGGTCAATATACATCCCCCATCATTATGACAACCCCTGTAGGTCCCAAATATTTGGTGCAGTGGTTAATTTTTTTCTTTCATTCATTCATAAATCCATCTACCTCAAACATGAGTGTTATATTGGTTGGGATCGACCCTACCTGATCCCCTTCATTTATTGTGTTCCCTCATATAATTGGTAGAAAATGATCACATTCCATATTTCCCGCACCGCGCATTACTCACGTTGGATTAGGAGCTTCATTAAGGCAATACCCACATAATGGTTCATTTATCTATTGTCTAAGCCAAATGACATTAAAATAATATTTCCACTATCCTCACTACAAGATGTTATACTGCATGGTTGATGGGACTTTCTACCAGTGGCCCAGCCTCAGGTCCATTGACCTTTTTGGAACCACGCTACATTCTCATCTAGGATTATGCGGTGTGGTGCATACTGCATATCCTAGTCCTTGTCCAGATATTTTCTCCACGCCAAACATATCCTTTTGAGACATCCATCCATCACCCATCATTCTTACCAGAAGATGAAAAACTACACAGGTTCCACCATGATTCATGCATCCCATCATTTGGGTTTCCATCATCATGAACATCCAAAATGACCCCTAAATAGTAGGTATTATATGCACTAGGGCCCTCCTAACATTTCGGTCCAATATCCCCGATGATCCTGGATAACAATCTAATATGAGTATCGTGTTGCAAATATGGTCCACGGTCGATGCTCAATTGTGTTCCACCATCCCAGGTCACACAATACATGATACAATGTTGTGAACATGGTCATAAGTTACCCTCGTTCATTGTTTCCATTTTTCAGCCTCCCACATAGTAGGAAGGATTATTCACCCTTTCCACTCATCAGTCCCATGCACATGACATTAAACAGGGAATCTACAGTCAATGCTCTTTATGATAAACTATGATCTATCACATCCTTGTTTCATGAAGATAAACTGCACGATACATCCATAACTAGGTTTGGCTTGATTTCTATCCTTATGGGATACGTTGGAAAACCCGATCATTTTTCCTTCGGATCACGACTGGGTTCATATCCCCTTTCTCTCAGACACCTTGTCTGAATTCCCTTAAGAAATTATGAATGGTATGTTGTATCGAAGATTATGTCCTCATTCACATAGGGTTACTCACAGTGTATTACACTTTCCTCATCACATCCATACCGAATTACTTTAAAATACATGGCTCATATTGAATTATGTGAGTCTTGATTCCCATCCTCATAGGATACATAGGACCACATAGACATTTAGTCATCATGTCTAGCCCAGTTTCATAGAAACCTCCTCATCTTCCTAGACCCATGGCCTGAGTTTCTCGAGAGGAGGTATGCGGTGTGGTATCAGTTTACGCCCTCATCCACATTGGGGTTGTAACTGCTATGCCATGTACCTCTACCTATTTATATATCGTCCTCCCCCCATTCCTACAATCAATTTTCATGTCGAATTCTATTGAATTAGGACCCTCGACCCTCTTTGGTAGTTCACCAATGTGCCCTGGGGCACTATAGTTCAGGGACCTAGAGTGTTTGACTCTACATTGACATGTTTTCGCCCATTCTATGGATTTATGTTCCACTTAATTTGGGCTTTCATTATCTTTAAAATCCAATAGGACCCCAGAATGGCATGAATGCTTGGCCCTTGGGGTCTCCTACAATTTCTGGCCAACATCCTTGATGATATCGAAGAAAACATAGATACAAGTCCTATTTTGAGAATATGTTTAGAGGTAGAAACTCATTTTTTCCCATTTTTGGTCAGATTATATTGATTTTGTGTTTTTAATGCAGTGAGCATCCATCCTCCATCTTTACACCAACCCCCATTAATCACAAACAACTGTTTCCATGATTCACATCCTTTTGAACATTATCTTGTCCAAGTAAAATCTCGACAATTTTGGTGTTATCCTTTAGTGAGTGTTTCCATGTTAGGAGGAAGAGGCCATAATAAGGTTTGATTCATGTATCAACATCATTTTCCCCCTTTTATGTATTCTGCATATTGCAATGACAGTCATCTCCCTTGTTTCTGACATCGACTGATGCTCACACGGGCTTGGGAATTTTATTGAGGTATGCGCCCATTTGGAAGAGTCTCACTTCTCAAATGTTTGAGATATATTAACATAAACTAATATCACTCTCCATGATTTCCACAAGGCATAATGGCCACATCTCCTAGAACTACGTATAACATGATTTTCATCCTTATGGGATACGTAGGAGTTTCTGGGCATCCCATTTTTTGGTACCGCTCTGGTTCCACTAATTATCTCTTTTTTCATCATTTTAGGCCCTAACAATCAGGGGATTATGTGGTGTAAAATTTGTGGTCTTATGTCTTCATTCATGTCAGATTTGAAATAGACGCACTATGTACGCCCTTCGAGGAGATAGTTTCTCCAGCCACTTTTCATGCATGATGTTAAACCTCACCATCAGAACTATGTATGGATTCATTAATATCCTCACGGGATATGTAGGAGAATATAAACGTTTCATACATGGGACATTCCCAATATTCTCTTACCTTTTCTAGCCCCTTGGACCAAGGTATCATCCTCGTAATTGCGGGTGTTGTGGTGTATACTTTATCCTCATTCAAGTTGTGTACGCTTTATCACTCCATGCACATTACCCTCTAAAACCTTTCCTATTATGTTTGCATCCAAGATATAAGACCTTAAACTATGATGCCTTGTCCCATATTACATTAAATCTTTGTGCAATTACTACAGGTTGTTAAAATTTAGGGGTTGGTCCTTTAAAATGACCATAATCTGTGACGTTATCAACCTAGACACACGAGGAAAATGAAATCGCATAGTGGTGGCCTCACTCAAGGGGACACCATGTTTGGTATTGGTTCTCCACCATCTCATTTTTCAGGGCCAACATATGGCTGGATTCCTGTAGCAACGCCTAGATTTTCTATCCTAGGTTTGTTTCTTCATAATAAAAAACAACAACCCACATCCATCCAAAAGGAAAAACATGATCTATCAAATGCCACATCTTTTTTGTTAGTGGGACATACCCACATAATAGTATAGTCCTTGTAATTATCACCCTAACATGCCACATCTCATACAATGTATGGACTGATCCCCATTATCCTGGGGTATATAGTAACAACCACATACTTTTTCTTGGGCCCAGCCGAAATTTCATTTTCATTCCCTCAACCTAAAACATCCACATAAAACATATGGTGATATGGGCACCTACAATCCTCATTCACATTGGGTATTTTAATTACCGTACCACCTGTATCACTCCCTCCATTCCATTTCTGGTCTGAGAAATAAGACCTTAAAACTGATAACTCTCTAAATCTTTTCTACAAAATATAAAACTGGATGACATTTCCTAGAACTAAGTATTTATTGATTCCCATTCTCAAGTGATATATAGGAATGCCCATAAAATATGTCTACAGGTCCTACCCAATGAATCATAAATATTTCTACTTGGTTTTTTTCTCCTTGGCCCGAACTCTTCTGGTAGTATTTAATGTGGTGAGTACCTCGCAGGTTCTTGTTCATGCCAGGTTTTGAAAAAACTGAACCATGTGTCTTCATTGTCTCTCCCCAACCTAGTTTTAGTTCTACAACCATAAAATATGATTTTCATAGAGTAACTATGAATATGGTGTGGCTACCTCGCCACCCTGTGCACATTCCATTAAACCATATACCCTCATAAAGGTCTAGTCATTAACCTTATGTTAAGAGCATGTGACCCCATGATCCTTGTACTTGGAAAGGGATTCAACCTCCTCTATCTGGCATGCCTTATTGGCATACTGGAATGTCTTGTGGGAAATACATAAAGTGTTGTGTGTTCACATGGACATTCCCCCCATGTCGTGTCCATGAATAACAATCCCTTTATTGGGATCATAAACCTCTTCCACTTCTGAAGGGACCCCCTCTATAATCTAGTTTCATGACACATTGTCTTACCTACCATCTTGGGCCAAGCACTGGATGAACCTATGAAACATTTTTTGATAGATCCCATGTTTCGAACATGGTCAGCCGTCAACCCTCATTTTTATGTCCCAATGACAGGATAACATGAAAAAGATGTTGTGTTTCGAAAATGGTCAAAATTTATCATTGTCATCATGCCACCGTAATTGTGATCCAGATATCGGGTGCCATGATTCATATCATTCCACTCCATTATGTTCAAGTGAAATTTCAACACAATCGGGTCTACCTTTCTAAGAATATATGTTTTTTGAGAAGATAGGTTTGTAATATTGGGATTTCATTCACACAACATTCCATTTTCCCAATTATGGTCCTTCCCATTCATGGAAAATCCCATCACTACCCCTTGTTCTGCACACCAATCATGACTCACGCGGGCTTAGTGGTTTTGGTCAGATGTGTAATGGTGTAACCAAACCCCACATGTATTTTTTACAACATGACATTAATATATGCTTTCATAAATATGTATGTATTGATTCCAATCCTAATGGGATATATAGGAATTCTCAAACACTTTGTCCCGAGCCTAGCCCAAATTTCATCATCTTTGGTCTCTCGACCTATGATTTACCCAGGGATTAGGTGATGTCGTATGGAATTCTTTTCTGACTTCATTCATGTCATGTCTATAATTTCTACACTGCTTACTCCACCCTTTGAGTTCCCCCCCCCCCTTAAAACTTCATCCTACGATAAGACAATAAACTACACGTGTCTTCTATATCTGCATATGTCATGATGCACATCCTCCTGGGAAACATAGGAACACCTGAGCACTTTCTCTCATGACAAGCCCCAAGATTAGGCCTCCTCGGATTTATAGTCTATAGTTTAAAGAAACCCACAAGGAGCATGTGGTGTGTTGTGGACTCTTATTATCCTCATTCATGTAGGGATGTGTACCATAAAGCGTGTTTCCTTTTTTGGGTATCCATGTCCTGAACCCATGAAATTAAATAGGAATTCTCCCTTGAACAAGTTCAGGATGCCCAAATATGACTATGTGATATGTCAGCTTTCTCTCCGGGCAGGATTTCCCATACCAGCGCTAGTCTCTGACCACACTGTGTCTAAGAAATTTGTTTGGATTGATTATTATTTTATTGGATATGTTGCGACGTTCGGGTCTTTCACTTTGGGAACTGGCCCATGGTTATTAACCCTTTAGGCCCCTCAGTATCGATTATGGTCTAGTCTGCATGAACATAAACTAGGAACCGACAGTTCACATAACAAGACCTTAAAATTCCATCCTTGGTCCTGCATGTCCTTTAACAATATCGTCCTTACCATAAACATTAAACTATATTTCTCACGTCCTTATTAGTATGATGTAAATTTATAATTCATTCTATGTCCCCACTAGATAGGTCCTGTTTGGAAGAAGGTATGATCCCTTATCAGACTAATGTGCTCTCCTAATGTTTCTTCACCACGATGGATCAATTTCAAGACTGTGAGACTCAATTAGAACAACCCATCATTCCTCCAACCACGCTTTACTTACCATTTATTTTGACCCTTGTCCTCTTTCATGACTTTAGGAACACCCCAAAAGTATGGATGCTCAGCATATGGATTTTCTACTATCTTGGGATAATTTTTTGGAAGACTGAAGTGTGAAATTTTGAGTCAGGCCCCATGATTCAAACATGGTTCGTAGTCATCCCACATTTTATATCTCTCTATTAGTTTAACATAATAGGGATATTGTGTTTCATACATGGTCAATAGTTATATTTCATTGTCATTCATCCCCTACAATGTTCTTAATTTTGGCTATAACGATTCACGGATTCCACTCCCTTATATTTGGATTGATTCTAACACCCCTTGTGTTACCTCGATCATGCACTATATCACTTTGGGAGACCAAAAATTCAATTTTCCTGAAAGCATCATTCTCCAGTCATGCCACACTCTTTTTTCTTAGAAATCCATATCATTTTTTGAATCCATAGAGGACCAAAGCATGGTTGAAACTTTTGAATTCATGTTGAATAATGAGGCATTCATCCATTTAATATCACAATGGGCTTGACCCAAAAAATCATAGGGATTGATCAGTAAAAATTGTATGAATGCGAAGGGCATGCGGTAAAAAAACATATAACAGAACTTCGGTAAGTAGAAAACATAAAATATCATGAAATTACATTTTTTAGTTTACACACATTACAGTACCCAAAAGTTTCACCCTTTCATGGATGGGTTGACCACTTTGGTAGAGAGTTCAAGCTCTTCCACCCTCTGGCTTGTGGAATCTAGGATCTCTTGTTGCATGTTTATCTCGTGCTCCTCCTGGGTGGAAATGGGGTATAGTTTATCAACCACGATCTGGGCCTGCTACTCGTCTGTTTAGATGGAATCCATCACCTTATAGGCTTGCTTCATCCATTATTTTGCCTCTTCCAACTAGTCCTTCAAGATAGATATGAGCCCCGATTGTGCGATGAGGAATGTAGAGTACTCGTCCACCCTTGCTCGCAACCGTTGATTCTCACATTAATCTTCCTAGAGCCTTGTGATGTTCACCAATTTCCTCTGCTTCCATCCCACACCAAGTCCACAATCATGCTCCCGAATCTTATCCTCCATGAATTCTAGTATGAGCATATGATGACAATGGGAAATCACTCCTCCATCCCATAATACATGTATCTGGGAACAAAGCCTCCATATCGGGTCTATCCATTGCCCTTGAACGGTCTCCCCGATTAAGTGATTGATCAGCTTTCATTACCGACAATGGAAGATTTTTCTATCCTCTTCATTATAGGCCATCTTCTCCTGATCCATGGGGTCGGTGAATTCATATTTTGGGAACACCTCTAGAAACTCATCATCAGGGTCTTTATTAAGTGTCGGATCGGGTAGGTTAGGACCCATTTCATCTAATTGATCCATGTCATCCAATTCCACCTCAATGACTTCAGGTTCAGTCATGCTGATGGTCCCACCTATTTTCAGGAGTGCTGTAGTTTTGTCAGTTGGCATGTCCACTTCAACAACTACCTGTGTTCCCATAGGAAAGTATGTCCTAGGGTCTCCATCAATCCTCGCGGAGGCAACCAACTCCATTTAGAGAACTATGCATACAAAAAAGTGCATGAATATTAGTTACCTTGATAAATGGATGATATCTATGTGTTTTTTCAAATTACATACAATGGTCAAATTTTTGGTCCCTCCCCTAAGCAGTTTCAATCAACACCCCAAGGCATGGACCTCTGTATATGTTCTGGACGTTCAATGAATTCAGGAGAAACACCGTAGGTATGGCATCCCTGCTAAGCGCGGTGATTGCCGTTGTCGCAGTTGCAGATCCCATGGATCCAGTGGTTACATATACTACTACATGAGATTAGGATATGCATTTAGGTCCCTCTTTAATAAGTAAATTAATAATTGAGAATTATTAAATGACATGGAAGAGGACTACAAGAAAGCGTTTTAGGGTTTTACCTCAACATCCTCTGCAATCTCTTCCATCTTCGGGTTTGAATTTCTTCCCTCACCCTCGTCTAGAGGGCTCCCACCATTGGCGTCCTCCCCATAGGAGGACTCATTTAATTCATCCGGTAGATGTATTCTCCCTCTCAATTTGGTGGTCGACAACTTAAGATGGGAATTTCAATCAAGCAGCACATCCACTCGATCTATCGTGGGATTCAGAGCATCCTAAGAGTGCACAATGTCCTCCATATTGTCAATGTAATGATCCCCTATTCCAGGGAAACTACAAATCTAAACCTAGAAGGACCGATCCTCATCATATCCATCATGAGATGGTTCAGATGGTGCCACATCTCAAATAGGTTTAGGAATTGTCTGTCAACATCCTAGATGTCCAAATTCCCTAGTAAGATAGCATTCTCAGTCATATCTATGTGGCACAAACTCTAACTCAGATCCTAGGGAAGTATCTTATGGAAGCCCCTAGGAGGATTCCCCTATAGATATCTTCGCTCCTCTAGGACCACTAGGTCTTCCACTACCACCTTCCTCTCAGTTGATGTAGGTCTTGCCGCCACTTCAGCTTTCCCACCGTGGGATGACCTCGACGCCTTTAGGCTCTGACCATGTGGTTGATGTGGCACCCCATCACTAGTACGAATAGTATGATGTTTTATAATCTCATATGGGAGGGATGCCTCCCTGGTTTTATTTTACTTCATCACAATATCTTATACAACTATGGGCGGAGGCTTCTCATTTCGCATCTTCCCATCCTACCATGTGAACATGAGACACATCTACATCAATAAACATGGATGGTCATCATGGAATACTTCCATGTTGACCCATGAGGTTAGCCTCTACATGCACTAGAACCGCCTCACGAAGTGTTACATGGTGTACGAATCATAGAGAGGATTGTGGTCAACATGTTACACCATAACTCCACCTCAAAAGGATTAGAAGTAGGAAGATTGATCCTATATTCACTTACAATCATCAGTGGACACACATGTTGATAAAATAAATAGGTGGAAGTTTAACTCGTGTGCCTTCTATACCAGGTTCTACCCTAGTGGCAGGGTCTGCTTGGATGGAAAACCACCCACCGCATTCATAATGGCTGGTCAGAAATCTGATCCCAGAGGGGAAATGGGGTTTGAATATTCATATATTCCTGTGATATGCACTGCTATTCACCCATATAGAAGATGGAATGACCCGTATATGCTGTGTGGATTTTCCTTTGCTGATATTTCACAACACCTTATACTCTTTAGCAATCATTGTGATTCCCGAATTGACACTCTCCCCTGTGCTAACATGGATTCCATGATAATGGTGCTCAACCCCATGCCCATGTTCAAGTCCCTAAATGGAAGAATATACCCATAGATAAGTGCAGAGATGAATGCAGAAAACTAATCCACCAATTGTTGTTCGGTACTAATACTGCACCCCAAGACTCCCATTGTCTATCCTCCAAGATTCGCTAGTAGGAGTGCAATTTACTACACTAAATCACCTTCTGGAAGGTTGGAGTCCTCACGAGAAACCTTCCATCTACAGGGGAATTCAATAACTGAATGAACCACTGATTAATGTGGACATCCCTCAGCGACTTCTTGTCTTCTCACAGAACTAGGTCCATCAATACATTTCCCAGTGATCGAAACTTCTCTTGGTCTACCCATGTATTTCCATAATGGAGTTACTCAACATAAATCTCCCCAATATCAGAACAAATGATATTTTGTTCTGGTCTTATAGGCTACTGTTGACCTCTCTATGGTGGAAATGGAAGGTGTCAGTCCTTGATGACCACATGCTCAATAACTCCAACATCATCTGATTCAGCTGGTAGATATGGTATTAGGAGGCCCACACTGCCTCATATAGGACCACTCACCTCAGCTCCACCCAAAACTCCTCACATGAGGCACACACCCAATAGGCCCATTCCCAGTCATCTATGAATTTTTTACCCTGGCCCACTCATCAGTCCACCCCTTCTCTACGGTCCCAAGAGAAACCTTCAAAATGGTGTGGTATAGTAGGGGGGTCCTCTGGATATAATGAATTCATGTCAACACTATTCAAATGGTAATATAGGTATTCAACATCGATGGGTGTTCAATCCTCCCATGTACAACCGTCAACCTCCATACAACTGGAGCTCGCACGATATGCTCTTGAACCAGTAGGCATGCTCATCTCTTCTTTCATTATGAATTAAAACATCATCTCACATGCCAACACCGTATTGCGGACACCTCATTCATATAGGTTAGTTATTCAGACACAGTTACAATAGCTCCATTAAAGAATCATGGTTAGAAGGGATCTATACATACTACCCGATACCAGGGTTTTCAACTATCTTTTCCCTCCAGGAAGCATCCAGAAGGACCCCCATGGCAGCTTCCTGGTGTGGCATTCAACCTTCAATGATTCTTATTTTTTTATGGTTTGCTGAAATCATTCGAGGTTCTCGTTCATAGAGCATGATAATAGATCTCGGTCGTAGAGACAGTACACAAAGACAGTTCGCAGAGACAGTTCGTAGAGCCCCGCCATTGACCTCACAGACGCAAGCTGCGGAGTGAAAACCTGCAGAGTCAAGAGAATCGATGTTCTCCGTAGAGCACAGAGGACCTGATTCACAATGAACAGTCACATAGAAGATAGAGCTTTGAAAATTGAGAGCACAAGTGCGAGAATGAAATGATAGTAATGTAAAAAAAGAAAGGTTATCCTCACTAATTTATAGTCGATAACCCACTTGGCTTCATGGTGTGACTTGCTGCGGCATTCATTGTGACATTCCCAACCTGCACATCGCCACAATGTATCCTGACCCTTCTTTGCGATCATTCTTGGTGACTCACCTAAAATTTTGGCAATCTTCCCTCTAACATTGATTCCTGTTTTCTTCTTGGATATAAGTTTTGGGGGGGGGGAATTTTTGGGGGCCAAATCATGCTCAGAGGAAAAGGGAGAAAAGAGGAAATCTGTTTCAAAAAGGGGCTACCTTGAGAATATAATTCATAGATCCCCTAAGGACTACATCATTATTGGTTCTACTTAGCACCATGGCAGGCATGAATTTGAATCCCACTCCATGGTCTGCATGGAGTAAAATAGGTGAGATGATTCACGGTTATGACGCAATTGATCGGGAACTTCGCATCACAGAGCGAACCAGATCGACCACTGTGATGCCATAGAAGGTGCCAAAAGCCTCCCTGAGAACCGTAGAGAGAAAAAATGGGGGCTCTGCACTAGGGAGGGGATGACGGTCGACTCCTCAGTTACAAAAAAATGACACAATTTGCGGCCAATCGAGGAGTTTCATGTGGCATAACATGGAAGTATCCATGTATCGCGCCACCCCACAAATATAAATACCCAACTTCCCTCAGACCCAAAGGATGGATTCCCTGACCTTTTTTATTCTCACCTCCCAAATCATGAATCACCTTCTCCTTTGAAAAACATCAAGAAAAATTGGATCTTAAAGCCACTTAAGCATTGTTTGTTGCCTTTCCCATAGCTTAAATGCAACCCCTCTTCAGGTAGGGTTTCCCTTCGTGGATCACATGGGCTATCACAATGGTGGGAAATACCTAAGGGGACTTTGGTCTTTGAAAATCACCTATGTTTCAAGAAGTACCATCCATACACATGTGAACCACATTCTAAGGCAAGGTCACTATGTTTTGCGAAGCACATTACTTTAGAGTGCTGGGATTTGTAAGGTACCTTTGCTCTGGGAAGTCCTACCCTGCGAAAGCCTTTTTATTTCATGAAGAAAGCATCACATGAATTTATACCATATTCTTAGGCTAGTACACCCCACTACGTGAAGCATACCCCTTCGCAGAGTCCCTCAACTACGTCGAGCACCATAGTTTCACAAGGCCCTTTCTTGTGAACCCATTTTCATCACAAACACATCTCCACGTATGACCATCCATGTTCATATAAAGTAAGTTAAAGGTCCCTTGGGTGGTTCTTCACATTGTGTTTCTTGTAATTATACTATTTCTTATCATAGTCACGCTAATGGATATTTCTTCTTCACATAGCCATGCTAAAGTGGGGCACTAAATGGATCAATCCACAACACCCCCTCTCCCTAGAATTGCTAATGTCTTCCCTTCCCCAATGGTGGGTGGGTATCAATTTTGTAATTTCAAGGTGTGAAGAGTGATCCCACCTCATCAGAGATACATAACATCTAATTGGAAAGAACCATCATTATCCTCACATGAAGTTAAACTATGAACTCACCTCGTGCCTTATACATGGGGCTCCCCACCTCAGTAATATTCCATGCCTGGTCATCTCCATGGTAGTGAGATCTTCCTAAAATGGAATGAGATCCAATTTGTTGAAGTGACATCTGTCCTTGGGGAATGGAAACAATCCAGGTGTAATCCCCTTTCCTTTCTTTTGGGAGGTGGCATCCCTACTCCTCCTCTCTTTTTCAGGCGAAATACTAGAGGAGAGATGGGAACCTGGACTTTCGTTACCCCATCCCTCTCTCTCTATGCTTTGTCATCATCGGGCCTCCATCCTGGAGTAAGTCCAAGTATCCATTTCCTTGGGACTCTAGCCACACATATTCCCATGATTCCACTTTTGGCCGCTAACCACATGTAAGCCCCACTCCACATACCGCTATGCCAAAAACTGGAAAGGGATGCGCAACCCCTTTATCAGTGCTTCTTTTAGTAGCACTGATAAAGGGGGGATTTATCAGTGCTTTTCTCGAGTGCTGATAAATGTTGAGTTTCAAAAAAAATGTATTTTTTCAGGAAAAATAATATTTTGTAATATATGTATATTTATATTGATATATATAAAATATATATATTTTTAAATATGTTTTATATACATATAAATAGACTACTGCATTTAATATATAAGAAATTTAGTGAAAATGGCTTCAAAATATTTTAAAATAATATTATTAATTAATAAGTTTGAAATTATTATCGATTAAAAATCATTTAATAACAATTTTAGGACATGAAAAATCAAAAAAACTAATAAAAGATCTAAAATACGTTGAAAATGTAACTCAAAATTCAAACTGCCATAAATTTTTATTTGGGTGTCCCTTTGAGCTCTACATCATATCAAATCGAACCCTACGACGAGCTCTACATTCTAGTGACTGAGGAAAAGCCTCTGTCACATTTTTCAAGCCCAAATAAGGCCCAAAAGGCCTCCAAAACTGAGTTTTTAGTCAGAATACCCCGATTTGTTAACATTAAAAAAAGTATAACTTTTGATCCGGATGTCCATTAGGCATGTACCACATATAATATCGAAGATTGTATCATTTTCTTCTACTTGACTAGTTGTGGCGTTGAAACCGAATTATAGATTATATGTTATGGTTGTTTTAACATTTTATGGCTTTTCAAATACACATATATATGTATTTATTCGTAAATATATATGTGTATGTGTGTGTGTGGGTGTCTATGTGTGTGTCTGTGTGTCTTATATATGTATATATGTATTTATTTAATTTCATACTTATAAACACACATCAATTTTTTTTCATACATTCATTTAAAACTAATCTTATATGTACATTCTATGGATTTTCAAATACACATATATATGTATTTATTTGTAAATATAAATGTGTTTGTGTGTGTTTGTGTCTCTGTGTGTGTTTGTGTCTCTGTGTGTGTTTGTGTGTTGTATATACTTATGTATGTGTGTTGTATATATCTATGTATGTATGCATGTATTTATTTGTTTATAAACATACATAAAAAACACATTTTTTCATAAATGTATTTAAAACTAATCATATATGTATATATTAATATAAAAATAAATATACGTATAAAAAATTATAAATAAATATATATATATAAATATATTAATATACAAATATATATATATATATATACTAATATATGGATAAATATATTTATAATCCTATGAATCTATATCAACATATGAATCAATATATGAATAAATATAACTATATATATATATAGATATATCACTAAATAAAGAACAAAATGAAATGACATAGTGGTAATGGTGCAGCACGGAAAGGGGGGAGGTCCCTTGATCGAGTTCGGCTGGAAGCGAAGGGGGTGCGTGCGTATGAGGATTCACGGGAAGGGCAGCGTGCAGGAGACCTCCCAACGCTGATAAAGGGGGTGTGAAGCGCTGATAAGAGCACTCCCTCTGTATTTTTTTCCCTTTAAATTTTTTTGACCTTTATCAGCGCTTTTTAAAAGCACTGATAAAGGCCCCTTTTATCAGCGCTTTTTAAAAGCACTGATAAAGGCCCCTTTTATCAGTGCTTTTTTAAAAACACTATTAAAGGCCCCTTTTATCAGCGCTAAAAAAAGTACTGATAAAGGGGTCTTTTATCAGCGCTTCTTTTAGCGCTGATAAAAGGGGCCTTTATCAGCGCTTTTCGGAGCGCTGATAAAAGGGACCCCACTATATTAGCGCTATGATTTACAAAACTTTTTTAGCACTGTTAAAGCCCTTTTTAGTGCGGATATAGGCCATTTTTGTAGTAGTAACCATTCATGACATGATCCTCCTGCCTTTTCTGACTATTGATTCTCACACCGAGAATGACTTACGTGAGATTAGAGTAACCGTTGATCATGGAATCCAACTTGGTCCCCCATAGTGTGTAAGAGAAAAATCATCCAAAACAATGTGGGATTTGATCCTTGTATCCTAGAAAACATATATAGAAAGCCTCAATGAGGTTCAATCGCAACACCAACTTTTCATGACCCCTTCACAATGGTTCACCTTTATCCCACTTCGTGTTAAACTGTATGCTCTCGATCTACATGTAATTTGTTCATTGCCTCCTAGGAATGGTACATATGAATCCTCCCTAATGTTCAAGCCCAACACCTACCTATTTCGACCACTTCTTGTCAGTTCACATTCATCCTACGTGACGTTAAATTGTATCCCTCATCACAAACTATGTGGAATTGATCCTTGCTCCTAGAAAAGTAATGCATGAAGCCTCTCTGAGGTTTAATCCCAATACCAATTTATCTAGACCCCTTAATATTAGTTCCCCTTCACCCCTCATGACGTTAAATTTTATCTCTCATCTCAAACTATGTGTAATTTGATCCTTATCTCCTAGCCAAGGTATGTAGGAAGCCTCCATGAGGTTCAATCCCAAAACCTACCAACTCTGATGCCTTCACACCTGTTCACATTCATCCTACAGGGAATTAAATTTTATACCTCATTCTGAACTACGTGGACTTCGACCCTTGTCTCCTAGGAAAGGTAAACATGAAGCCTCAATGAGGTGAAATCCCCGCATCTACTTCTCTTGAACCCTTCACATTGGTTCACCTTCGCCCCACATGAAATTAAATTGTATAATTCGTCCCTAATAATGTGGACATTGATCCTTGTATCCTAAGAAAGGTACAAAGGAAGCCTCTTTGAGGATCAAGCCCAATACCTACATATTATAACCCCTTGACACAAGTTCACATTCTTTCAGTATAATGATAAACTATATATCTAATACTTAACTTCATGTAATTTCATTCTTTTCTCCTAAGAAAGGAACATAGGAAGATGATTGTCCCATGATTCACTGTGTCCTTTTCGCCCATACACCATTATATTAAACAGAATTTGTATTGTAAATTAAAAAAATAATAACAAATTTAATTACATTTTTTAATTATTTATTTTCTGTTAATTTATATTAGAAATGTAAATGTTACTTTTCTTGAAAATTTCATTGAAGGTGATGGTGATTTGTAGGGCCCAAGAAGATTTCTAGAAAAATGGTCCCAACTGCGCAGGATCCAAGAAAATCAGTGGGTTAATCCAAAAACATCTACTTGACCGTGCATCCAATTGGGATGAAATTTTTTGGGATGGTCCGAATCCCATTGGGATACATTTCATATGAAGAAACCCAAGACTTCTTCGGCCATCTGATGTAATTTCCGACCCGATCATTCCATAAACCCAAATCTGCACGGATTCAAAAGTGGTGTGCTGTGATCTGTCCATATCTCTGGTTATTGGTGTCCAAAGGGAGCAAAACATTTGGTGGATACAACAAAGATGCGGAGCTACAACTTTTAATTTCATACAAATCTAGATAATTATTTCTGGATGTCGAAACACCTGTCACAATTGTTTTTAATAATTCTGTGTGATCAAAACCACCTTCCCATTTCCCTATAAAATAGAACCTTGGGCTCCTAATTTGTAAGATAGACAAGGAGGAAAATCTCTGGTGTTTTGGAGACCCAACGAAGCTATCTCCTCATACATGAAGTTTTGGAGGCCCCTATCCTCATAGGGGAACCTAGGATGAAGAGGGAGTTCCACCTGAGCCTTCTCCTCCTCTCGATGGCATGCTAAATGGTGGATGATCATTTCGAGGGAGCTACACATACATGGGAGGGAGTTCCGGAACATGATTCTCTACAGGTTTTGTGTATTTTGTGTGTGAATTATTTCACTTATGTTTTATCTAAACATGTTTCTCCTTTGAGTTCATTTTTGGATTTAATTAAGTGGACCTTTTTTCATTTCAACACCGATTGGGTTCAAATTTCAAGTGGGAAATTTGAGGTGTTCAGATTGGGAAACACAATGATCCTTTTTCTCTCACTCATACAAAAGATATTAGTATGCTTTGGTAGCCTTTAATCAGTTCTTGAAGTCCAAACCTTGACAACACGATTGTTGTCTCAACGGTTGGTACTTTTTGCAACGTTTAGAGAGGCAAGAGGGGAATTAATATCTTAACAACCCTCAACCAAAGAATTAATCAAAACCATGTAAAATTTTCAGAACAATGAACTATCCAAGATGTATAATGAATTTTAAGCGATATCCTTATCTCATAATTATTAATCCTCCACCTTATTCTATCAACTATTGAACTCTTTATGTTAATTTATTTTCATAAAACTGTTTTCAAAATCACCCCCCTCTTTTAGTAATCATTATTAAAAATACACACTATAATCCACCAATGATCCTTGAGAGATGACCTAGGAACTACCCTAAACTATAAATGAACATTAAAAACATAATCAATTTGATGTTTCATGACAACGCGGTCAAATTTTTGCGCCGTTTCCGGGGAGCGCTTTGATTTTTAGTGTGTGTTTTGACAAAACATTTGTAAATTTTGTGAATATTTATTTGTTATATATTATACCTTTAGCTATATCTTTGTGTTATGATATATTTTTTGTGTAGGATTGGTGCATTATGTGTTCTGCTCTGGGAGACTTACAACCTCTTGAACCCAAACCGGAGAGGACCCTACGTCAATGACACTGAGACACACAGGACAACACTTTCAAGCAGGACGCACAAAACATCAACACTCATATGGGTCCTTCTTCTTATTCTTCGATAACCCACATAAAAACTGAAAGTAACGTGAATAAAATGGATGAAAGCAATCGAACACTAAAAGAACTAACCTCAAATGATGTTGATATTCAGCCCACATACATTCAATTACAAGGTGAGGCACCCAATTTTGAACTAAAATCTTGCTTAATTCATCTGTTACCAAGATTCCATGGACTTTCTGGAGAGGATCCACACAAGCACATAAAAGAATTTCATACTGTTTTTTCAACATTAAAACCAGATAATGTGGATGAGGAACAAGTAAAGCTTAGAGCATTCGAATTTTCTTGGGAAGAAACTGTGAAATATTGGTTATATTATGTTAATTTCCCAATAAGAGGCTAGGAGGACATGAAACACATTTTTCTTGAAAATTATTTCCCAGCCTCTCGAACTGCAACAATAAAGAATGAAATTTTAGGGATAAGAAATTCTCAAGGGGAAACTCTTCATGAATATTGAGAATTCTTTAAAATATTATATTCCAGTTTCCCAAACCACCAAATTAGTGACCAACGTTTAATACAATATTTTTATGACTGTTTAATCCCTATTAATAGAAATATGATTAATGTTGCTGCAGGTGGTGCACTGGTAGATAAGACCCCAATTGCTGCAAGGACCTTAATAGAGAACATGGAAAAAAACACTCAATAATTCGATACAAGGTCCAGCCTAACCATTTGAGGTGTTCATGAGGTACAGGGTACTGAATTTGAGAAGAAGGTGGACGCAATGTTCGAAGAGGTAAGTACCCATATTCGACAACTTTCTCTTTCCCAAGGGGAGTACCAATCTCCTTATCCAATCCATTGTTGTATATGTTCTTCTGACACCCACTACTCTGACCAATGTCCTCAATTGAGGGAAACATCTGAGATTTGGGAGGGAATATTTCTAGGCTGACCCTATAACCAACCCTTTTGGAAAGAACATTACTATCCATCCAACCCTGGGTGAAAAGAGAACCAAGCCTATAGGAAATGGGGGTATTCAAACAAACCTCATCAACAATGCAATCAACTGTGGCAGAGTAGTCATAAAACACCACCACCTAGAAACCCTCAACCACTCCCAAGGCCTTTCCAATAAACCCCTCAAAAACCCAACGCTATCCTAGAAGATATGATGAAACAAACGGCTGCAAACAATATCAAATTTCATCAAACTACTCAAGCAGCCATACATGACCTTAAAACCTTATTAGGCCAACTAGCTAACTCAGTGGGTGAAATTCAAAGTCATGGGTCAGGTAAACTTTCCTCTCAACAAATAGTTAACCCTAGAGATAAAGAAAATGATAGTTCCATCACCCTTAGGAGTGGAAAACAACTAGAAAGTAAGATGAATCCTCTATTAGAGTCATCCCCTCCTGAAGAAACCTCCATCCCAACCATTAAAAATGTTCCAAATGTTGATGAACCTTGTCTTGAGAGAATCCCTACCAAAGGAAAAAGTGTGTACATTCATGATTCACCTAGCCCAACCATTCCTCTTCCATTTCCTAAAAGTTCTACCCAACCAAGGAAACCAAAGGAAAATGATGTTGATAAGGAAATATTGAATATTTCTAAGAAATTTCAGGTTAACATCCCATTTTTTGATGTTGTGAAGAAAATTCCATGATATTCCACGTCTCTAAAGGATATGTGCACACACCGAAGGCGTCTTCGTGGAGATGAGAAGGTGAGTTTGGGGAGGAATGTTTCAGCATTGATAGAGCCATCACTTCCCACCAAAGGCAATGATCCTTGAATATTTTCAATTCCATGCACCATAGGGGAGTATTATTTTTCTAATGGTATGCTTGATTTAGGTGCCTCTATTAATGTGATGCCTCACTCTATTTACACTACATTGAAGGTCGGGGAACTGAATCCCACTGGAATTATTGTTCAACTACCTCACCAAAGTACTACACACCCCTTTGGTGTGTTAGAGGATATTCTTGTGAGGGTCTAGAATTTAATTTTTCCTACTGACTTTTACATGCTTAAAATGGAGGATGATAGGATGAATGGACATGCCCCAATTGTATTGGGGTGACCTTTCTTGAAAACTGCCAAAACCATAATTAATGTTTACAATGGTACATTATCTATGGAATTTTGTGGTGACATAGTCCATTTCAACATCCTTGATGCCATGAAGAACCCCTCAGAAGAACATTCCACACTCTCTATTAATTCAATTGATGTACTCTCTACCTCTAAAAAAACAACTTTCCATTCCCCCGATCCCCTTTCTGAGCTTTCTTCATCGATAGAAATTCTAGGAAATGATTCTTGCATTGATTATTGTAGTGGTCTAGAAAAGTGTCATGCATGTTCACTGATTGATGATTTCATGAGCACTGATGATCCACTGACCATCGATGATACTACTAAGCTTGTGAAAGATCATTCCTCATCTGAGGTTGATACCATTGAGTTGTTAGATGAGATCAATGACCTCTCACACACACTCCCATTAATTCAAAATACACCTGAACTGGAACTAAAACAACTGCCTCAAGATTTAAAATATTCATATCTTGAGAATGGAAACAAGTTGCCCATCATCATTGCTAGTTCACTGCCTCTTGAGAATGAATTGCTACTACTTGAACTTTTGGGGGAGTATAAACAAGATTTGGGGTGGAAACATTTTGACATTCCTAGTATTAGCCCATAAATTTGAACACATCATATTTTTTTAAATGATGAGGCTAAACCAATGAGGCAACAACAACGTCAACTGAACCCTAGCCTCCTAGATGTTGTGAAAAATGAGGTAACAAAATTATTGGTTTCTATAATCATTTACCCCATCTCTGACAGCTAATGGGTCAGTCCCATTCAAGTGGTTCCTAAAAAGGCTAGCCTTACAAAAATTAAAAATGAAAATAATGAATTGGTTCCAAATCGTGTGAAGAATAGCTGGCGTGTGTGTATAGACTATCACTGACTAAACCAACACACGAGGAAGGACCATTTTCATTTTCCATTAATTGACCAAATACTAGAGAGGCTAGCAGGTAAGTACCACTACTGTTTCCTTGATGGGTATTCGGGAAACATTCAGATCCATACTGCCCCTGAGGATCATGAAAATACAACCTTCACATGTCCCTTTGTCACATTTTCCTATAGAAGAATTTCATTTGGTCTTTGCAATGCTCTTGATAATTTCCAATAATGCATGGTTAGTATTTTTTCTGATTACCTATAGAATTTCATGGAAGTATTCATGGATGATTTCATTGTTTATGGCTCTTCTTTTGATGAATGTTTGAGTAGTCTTCGTTCAGTCCTACGTCGCTGTATTGAAATGAATTTTGTATTAAATTATGAGAAATTCCATTTCATGGTTTGAAAAGGTTTAGTTTTGGGATATGTCATTTCTGGGGATGGTATCCAAGTAGATAAATCAAAATATGATGTCATTTTTTCCCTTCTATTTCCAAAAAATAAACGGGATGTGAGATCTTTCCTAGGTCATGCTGGATTTGATCGTCGTTTCATTCGTGACTTTAGTAAAATTGCACTCCCCCTCTCCCGATTACTCCAAAAAGAAAAAGAATTTGTTTTTGAAAAATAATGTGAAGAATATTTTAATAAGTTAAAATTGAGTCTCACATCACCCCTAATAATCTAACCTCCTTGGTGGGATTTACCATTGGAGCTCATGTGTGATGCCTCTAACTATGCAGTTGGGGTAGTTTTTTCATAAAGGGTTGACCGAGCTCCCCATGTCATAGCCTATGCCTCACCTACTTTGGACCATTCCCAAGAAAACTACCTCACAACTGAAAAATAATTCCTTTCCATTGTGTTTTCCTTGAAAAAATTCAGTTCATACATTTTGGTGTCCAAATTCATTGTGTTCTCAGACCATGTATCCCTCCGTTACCTCCTTAAGAAACCAGAAGCTAAACCATGTCTCATTCATTTGATGCTTCTCCTTCAAGAATTAAATCTAGAAATTAGAGATAAAAAAGGAGCAGAGAATATGGTGGCTGAACATATCAGTAGAATTCATCCATCCTCAGACGTTGACTCATACCCCTGTATTCCCATAAATGAAATTTTTCCTGATGAGAAACTATATTGAGTGCAAGATGATATTCCTTGTTATGATGAAATTGTAAATTATATGGTAGCATCTTGCATTCCTACTGATTTCAAGAAAAACCAAGCCAGTCGTCTAAAACATGAGTCTCATTGGTATATTTGGGATGAACCCTACCTTTGGTGCACATGTAGTGATTAATTCCTTAGGAATTGTGTTCCCGATAGTGATTTTCAGTCCATCCTTAGATTCTACCAAACTCTTGCTTGTGGGGGCCACATTGGTCCCCAACGAACTGCTCACAAGGTCCTTGATTCTGGTCTCTTTTGGCCATCAATTTTTTGGGATGCCCATGATTTTTTCAAATATTGTACTAGTTATCAAAGAATGGGGAATGTCTCTAAAAGAAATGAAATGCCACAACAACCGTTGCTCTTTCATGACATTTTTGATGTTTGGGGTATTGAATTTATGATGAAATTTTCCAATTAGTTTGGAAAATTGTACATTCTTCTGGATGTTGATTATGTTTCAAAATGGATAGAGGCACGAGCTATAAGGACTGATGATTCTAAGGTAGTTGTAGAATTTTTGAGAACAGAAATCTTCTATAGGTTTGGCTTACCTAGGTTCTTCATCAGTGATCAGGTTTCTCGTTTCTGCAACCAAACAGTGCATTCACTTTTATGTAGGTAGGGGGGTTAGTCATCGAGTTTTTACTACATATCATCCACAAAACAATGGTTAAGTTGAGGTGTCAAATAGAGAGGTTATAAAAATTCTTGAAAAAATGGGTCAACCCAATAGAAAAGATTGGAGTCTTAGACTTGATGATTCATTATTGGCCTACCGCAGTACTTTCAAAACACCCATTGGAATTTCACCCTATCGTCTTGTGTTTGGAAAGATTTGTCACCACCCTATTGAGATTGAGAATCGGGCCTAATGGCCCATAAAAAAGGCAATTCTAATCAATTCTGGTGCTGGTTCTCAAAGGATGTTACAGATTCATGAGCTAGAGGAAATGAGAAGAGATGGATATGAAAATTACAGGATTTATAAGGATATAACCAAGGCTTCCCATGATTGTCTTACGCTTCATTTTTAGTTCCATATTAGGCAGAAGGTCATCCTTTATAATTCAAGGTTGAAGTTGCATCCTGGTAAGCTTCGTTCCCGCTGGTTTAGACCATACACTGTTACTAACGTCTCTCCATTTGGTGTTTTCCAGGATCAAAATGAAAAACCAAGTAAGCATTCACTATCATTGGGAAGCGGCTGAAGCACTTCCATGAATCCATTCTAGAGTCCCTGAGGGAGGAACTCCATGTTCAAGAAGAAATCTATGAATGAAAACCACCAGGTTTTATCCTTCCTTTCTACACCCTCTTTTCATACAGTGAGGGGACTGCACATTCTAGGTGTGGGGGGATGGGTACATTCCTGGGTTAGACGGTAATTTTCATCATTTTCTTTTTTTCTCTTTATTTATGGTATTTTCACTTTTTCTTATCTTATTGATTTCATTATGTTTTCCATTGACTTTTTTCTTTCGTCTCTTTTTCACATTCTTTATGGAAGTTTTATTTTTTTCCCCATAAATTTTTTTGAAACTTCTATGATTCGGTGACCATAAAATTCGGAAAGTAAAAATACCATAAAGAATGGTGAAAAGGTATATCTGTATGAATTTAACATCAGGGAGTGATTATTTGTGAATTGGTTTTCTGTCAATGATATAAATGGTTGTATCACTTTGAAACATTTGAAATGATTGATGCCCCTTGTGTGAGTCTTTTTGGGAAAACTGTGTCACTAATATCTCCATACATTTTTGCACCAAACCACAAAGAATGAATATTTCTTACATAATATAAGGTAAATATATGTGAGGTTAATATTTTTCATCTTTAAATGATATTTTCATTAGTTCGTTCCTTATCCGATCTATTTCATTACCCTACCATATTGACCTACGCGTGTGTACCTAATGTCTGACTGTTGTACATCCTAAAAAAAAATTGTGTCTTGGGCAGGTCAAAAACCACTCCTCCTCATCCTTTGATCTTGTTATAACTATTTCAATTAGTGTCGCGAGGATATCAAATAAGGGTTGAGAGATGAGTGTGAGATTTTTTCCAAATGCAACTTTCAAAAAAATAATATAATAAATGAGGGGAGTGATGAAATGTGAATAAATTGGTGATATCTATGTCAGGAGATTATGGTTTGACTTCTAGGTATTCTTAAGTGAGTGGGTCATGAAATATGATTGCAAAGGATGTAGGACGGGTTTGGTGAAAAATCATTTAAAGCTGAATAATGCAAAAATAACCTATATTTATTTGGTGAAAAGTGGAAATAATAGCACTGAATGGTTTTCACACACACACATGGAGATTTAGTGTAATTTTGGACTTTTTAATTTCTTGCTCATGTTGGATTCATTAATCTCTTTGAATTTTATTTTGATATGATTTATGAGACATCTTTTTCCATTTTCACTAGGAAAAACTCCTTCGTCTAGTTCGTGCATTGATCAAATTACATTAGTGAATTTAAATTTCCTCAAATGTTAAATTTTAATGATTTTTGGAATATATATATATGTGCATCATATTATTTTGATATGTGACTTTTCCCAGGAGTGAAAATGTTTATGTGTGGGGGTGTGATCGTCCCACGATTCACTGTGTCATTTTCACCCTTACACTGTTTTATTAAACTGAATTTGTATTGTAAATTAAAAAAATAATAACAAATTTAATGACATGTTTGAATCGTTTATTTTTTTTATATTAAAAATACCAATGTTACATGTCTTAAAATTTTCATTGAAGGGGAAGGTGATTTGGAAGGCCCATGATGATGTCTAAGAAAAATTGTCCAAACTGCGTAGGATCCAAGCATATTAGTGGGTTAATCCGCACACTTCTACTCGAACGTGCTTCCAATTGGGATGAATGTTTTTGGGCTGGTCCAAATCACATTGGGTTACATGTCATATGAGGAAACCCAAGACTTGTTCGGCCATATGATGTCCTTTCCGGCCTGATCTTTCCAGCACACCAAATCTGCACGTATTCAAAAGTCATGTTCTGTGATCTGTCCATATCTCATGATATAGGAGTCCAAATTACGCCAAGAATTTTTTGGAGATAGTAAAGATGTGGGGATACAACTTTTATATTTTATAAAAATCGATATGATTCGATCTGGTGGTCTAAACACCTGTCACAAGTGGTTTCAATAATTCCGTGTCCTCACCACCTTCCCATTTCCCTATAAAATGGAATCTTGGGATCCTCATTTGTAAGTTCGACCAGGAGGCATAGCTATGGTATTTTTGGTGACCCAAAGGAGTTATCTGCACATACGTCATGTTTTGGAGGCCCTTATCTTCATAGGGGAACCAAGGATGAAGAGGGAGTTCGACCCGAGCCTTCTCCTCCTCTCGATGGCAAGCTAAACGGTGGAAGATCATTTAGAGGGAGATACACATACTTGGGAGGGAGTTCCAACACTTGATTCCCTACTGGTTTTGTTTAATTTGTGTGTGAATTATTTCACTTAAGTTTTATCTAAAAAACATTCACCTGTGAGTTTATTTTTTTATTTAATTATGTGAACCTCTTTTCATTTCAACACCGATTGGGTTGAAATTTCAAGTGGGAAACTTGAGTTGTTTCGACTGGGAAACACAAGGATCCTCTTTCTCTCACTCATAAAAAAGATATTATTATGATTTGGTAGCCTTTAATCTGTTCATGAAGTCCAAACCATGACAACACGATTGTTGTGTCAAGGGTTGGTACTTCGTGCAACGTTTAGAGAGGCAAGAGGGGAATCAAGATCTTGACAACCCTCAACCAAAGAATTAAAAAAGCATTGTGAAATTATCAGAACAATGAACTATCCAAGATGTGTAATGAATGTGAAGTGATCTTATTATCTCATAATTCTAAATCATCCACCTTATTCTATCAACTATTGAACTCTTTATGTTAAGTTATTTTCTTAAAACTTTTTTCAAAATCACCCCCCACTTGTTGTAATCTTTATTAAAAATACCCACTACAAGCCACCGACACTCCTTGAGAGATGACCTAGGGGATTCCCTAAACTATAAATCAACCTTAAAAACATAATAAATTTGACATGTCACAAAAACACGGTCAGAAGCCTCTCTGAGGTTTAATCCCAACACCAAATTGTCTTAAACCCCTTTCATCCTATATTACATTAAATTTTATTTTACCAAACTACATGGGTTTTGATCCCTATATAATAGACAAGGTATGTAGGAAGCCTCCTTGAGGCTCAACCCCAACCAGTGGTAAACAGTTTGAACCCCAACCATTGGTAAGCCATTGGAACCCCAAAAAATGGTATGCCATTATAATCCCAACCAACATTAAGTTGTTTTGAACCCCTGCCAGTGGTTGTATGTTGAGAACCCCAACCAATTGTAAGCCATTGTGAAACCCAATCAGTGGTAGATATTAAGAACTTAAACTAGTGGTAGGACATTGTATTCAACAATCAACGGAAAGTTGTTGTAGTCCCCTTTCATGGGACCCACATCACTGGTTCTCCCCCCAGTGTGTCAGACCAACCCGGGTCGCTAACCGTGTGTAAGCCACAGTATATTTTTGGGTCGTTGTCCGATGTGTAAACCCTATTTTTATACCCCCATCTAGAACTACGTGAACATTGATTCCCTGTCCCGGAGATAAGTAGGATTCCTCCCTATGGTTTAAAATCCTCAATCATGTCCCATCGTGGACTCTCCCTCAACAAATTGTGTTTTTGTAAGGTCATGCCCCAACTCGGGGGGGGGGGGGGGGGTTCCACATACTTCAGGTGCCATGCATGCATCCATTATCATGTGCTACATCCTCTCATGACCCATTTCCCCACCGAACTACATGGACATTGATTCCCTACCATGGGGATACATAGAAGGAATTGTCTAGGATCAAGCCCAACTTCAAAATCATCCCCACATCGGTTCCATCTCATTCCCAATACACTCTCAACCATCCATATCCATCATGATTAATACCTAGTCCACAACATCCCAGTGAGATCATATGACCTACTTTCTCATTTCTCAAAGAAAAAATCTGGTCACTAACCACACATTTTCCCCATAATCAGTGTTCCCTCCCAGGGTTTCACCCATCCTATACAATCATATCAGTTTTTCGACCAGTCTAATCCAACTCCACTATACATTAACATCACGACATACCTTTTTTTAAACATGTGAAGCTGAGAAGAACCTTAGAGACATTTCTATGGAAAATTTTTCCCCACACTTGATGTCAGAATCCTCAGGCATCCATTCCCTTGAGATTCCATATCATAACGTAAACAAACCTAGACCCATCAATTTTCCAACATCCATACACACCAGTGATGTCCAACAAAACTACTCCTTCAACCGATGGTTGCTACCCTGACTCGACCCCTTGGAATTTCCATAAAGAATCAGTGTAATTAATCAGCATCCATGAAGAAACGGAACTATGAAGTGTTTCATGAACAATGCTCTCTGTCTATAAGGGAGAACCCAAAAAAGTGATGAGTTCTGATGAGGAATCCATGGAAGGTGGAACTAAAATACCATCATCTCATTTCGATCAAGTAGAAAATGTACCTGAATAAGCACAGATAACACCCACCTTTTGGAAAGTTTGAATGTGGGGAAACAGATCGGCGAATTCTCAATAGACGGATGTGATCCTAGTAATAAGATTTTGAAACGTCAGTGTTGATTTTGGACTACAATGTCATTGCATACGGATCATTACAGTTGAGGCATCGTGAGAGATTTACCCAATGCACGACCTCGAGCTAGTTGCAGTTATCTATGCCTTACGTTTTTGGAGATATTATCTATTTGGTGAGTGATTTGTGTTGTACAAAAATCAAAAGAGCCTCAATTATATCTATTCTGAGTATTTCATGAACATCTAATAACAAGGATGGATTGAATATCTACAATCCATTGATTTTAATATTTCTTATATTCTCAAAAGGGAAATTTTTTCTCTGAAACACTATGTGAGAAAACACAAACGTAGGTCTTACAGGAATCCAATGAAGAGTGGAAGTTATGAGACCTCTTCTCTAAACATCATATGGAGTTTCATTAATGTCATGAGTAGGATTACCTCTCATCCTTAACAGTAACATATTTCCTCTTTGTGAAGGTGAAGAGTTAGATGTTTTCAAATCATAAAGGATTGGTTCTCTTTGAGAGTATATCAATGGATAATCCACCTCTGAATTGTCCATGGATAGAGATGATGTATTATTTTTATGTGGACATATATGGGTTCTTGTATATATGATAAAATAGTTGATGAAAAATTCCCATTCTTCTCAGTGGGAAGTTTATCCAGGAATCTCAAAGATGTATCGAGATATGCAATGCCAGTATTAGTTCCTTGAAATGAAATGTCATATTGCATTCTTCATCACAAGGTGTTACAACTATTTGTAGGTGAAGGAAATACACTAGAGACATTCAATTTTTCTATAGCTACTTCCGATCCTTGAATGGAAATTGGAAAATGGGGATATGGATTTTGTAATCAGCTTACCTTGGACATCAAGGGTTTGTGATGCTATCTGGGTATTCATTGACATGATAATGAAATCATACCAGTACATATATATTTAGGAGAATTTCTCAGTTGATGAGTTATAAAACTATATGTTCACGAGAACATATGAATACACAGGGTTCCACGCACTTTCATCTTAGATAGTGATTTTCATTTCACATCATATTTCTAGAAAAGCTTGCACAAAAATACGGGTAATCATGTTCTTCTGTGAACATCTTTTCACCGTTATACTAAGGGACAATTATAATGGACAATACATTTTCTAGAGGATATTCAGTGAGCATGTTTCCGTCATATCTGCATATCTTGGAAGAAGTATATGCCTCTTTTAGATTTCTCTTATAATAATTGTTTTTAGGAAATGATTCATATTTATCATTTTGAGGCCTTATATGGTAGGTCATTCCTTACACCATTGTGCAGGACAGAGGTAGGTCAGGCATTCCATCTAGGTCCTCATATCATTTAGGAGGTATCATAATATGTTCAACTGACCAGAAAGTCTCTGACTACTTCTCAGTCAATAAAAATGATATGTCGATAATAATCAACAACCTCATTAGTTTGAGGTTGGGGAACAAGTCTTTGATCAGGTATCACCCATGTCATGGAATAGATGGTTATGGAATTAGGGAATGTTGTCACGTCATTGCATCTATCCATTTGAGATATTAGAGATAGTAGGGCGGTATATTATCGACTGCCACTACATCAATGATATCATTCCACGAACGATGTATTTCATGTCTCACAACTTCACCTATATCATGAGTATCTATCTCATACCATTGATCCTAAGTAATTTGTATTGGATGCAGATGATAACATTGAGGAGTATCTAGTATGAATCATTAACTAAAGCATGATGGTTTCCCGAGGCAAGTTTTCCCTCTTGTATAGGTGATATGGCAGCATGGATGAGTATAGGATGAGTCTTGGGAGAGGGAAGCGAACGTAATTCCCAATGTCTATAGTTCTTCTCATACAATGGTACATCACCCTTGGTTAGAGAACTCGAAGGGGGGAGTTATTTTATGGGGGGATGACTATATGTACCCATTTTTTCATATAGGTATGGTTCTGTTATAATCTCACTCTAAATCATTACTTTGGAACTAATTTGGATGTCTACTGAGTTAGTAAAGGATTTGAGGGTGTCTATGAATTTTTAGGAGCCCAGAACACATCTTTTTGGAGAAAAAAGGTCTCTGTTCATGGTTTAGTGTAAACCATGGGAATGATGTTTTCAGATAGAGCCCCTTTCCATGGTTGGACCGAAGTTGTGCGGACCAACTGTGAAAGAGCCCATTTTTTATAGGTACTGCTACATGGGATGCACGGGGTTTGAAAAACCATACGGACCAAAATGTTCAGGCAAAGCCGTCCCGCATTGTTTGTGCATGGTTTGAAACACTATGCAGACAAACCGTGCATGGGATAATTTTATGTATAAATTCCCATTATTCCCAAAATTATATAAATAAGTAACCCCTTCTTCCTTAATCCATGTTTATGTGGGACTGGCCTCTTTCTCTATCATTTTTTTCCTTTTAATGATCTAAATGTCGAATCAAGATATCCCCTTCTTCTAGGATCTGATCAAGATTATGTTTGTCACATCGGATATGCAACGGTTAGTACTCAAGTCCTCTTTAACCATTATTCTTCTATTTTCCTCTTGACCAAGATATCTACTTGATAGCATTCTTCATCATTTCTTATATATACGTCAATCTAAGGGAAACTAGAGGTTGATACTGGTGGAGAAGGATCATACAACCCAAAGGTGGGTGGTTCATAACAGAACCCTAAAGTTCATTGTTTTTGGAATGTTTGTTTGGGGCCCACAATTTTTGTTGGAAGAGGATTCTTAAATTTACATGACATAATTATTCTTGATAGAATTATATGGTTATGATCTTTCCAAACATGTGATTAGTTATTAATGGTATCATCCACCACTCAATTCTAACGATGTCGAAGGATATTCCATAATTGGTTTTGGTGGTTTCTTATCATTTAAGAGACCATTTGCGTGTTCACATTCGTGACCATTATTAAGGAAAGTCATGTTATAATTACTTATTTCTTAAATTATTATTCCATAATTGAATACCACGTATGATCAACACTTGTCCCACCTAAGGAATGTTATTTCTTATTGATTATTGAATTTGAAATGTGAAATGTGAAATAGAAAGTATACTACATATATAACATGTACTTATCTAATGAGTTTTAATAAATGTTACATGTCTATAGAAACCCTTTCCATGTTGATGGAAGGTAGATGAGTTAACCTTAATAATTGAATATGTCATAATGGTTAAAAAAGACTTGATTAAATATTTGAAATTCTTCTTGGCTTTTATACACTAATGGAATCCAATGATTGGGCCACCAAATAAATGGTTTCAACCCTACATGACCTTTCTATACTAATGAAAGACAAGAAAGGAGCGAAATAAATTTATACAATATTATAATATTGAATATGAATGGACTTACTAGAGATCTCCTGGGATTCTAAGAGAAGAATACCTTTTGTCTAAGGAACCCCATTCAGATTCAAAGATGTGGTTTTCATAAGATGATTCCCACCTAGACTCTGGTTCTTGTGTAATCATTGGTTGCCTGGTATACCACCATAGGGTCCCTTTCATTATTTTAGTATACCTTAGATACACTAATTCGATCCTACATTGGATAATAGGTTCCACTGTGAATGTCTATAGGGCCCTATCTTTTCCTTTCCCCATTTTACCTCGGTCGATCACCTTGGACACGATAGACGGATTATTGTTTAATTCCTTGGATTAAAACCCTTGAATTACAATATTGACCCTTTTCTAGACATATGTAATACTAAGTTTTCATTCCATGAGATCTACGTGTCCTTGGTTATTACCCTAGAACTTCCTCACTGGAGATCATTTTCAGGTTTCCTTGTAACATATTGGGTCCTTCACTACATATATAATCACGAGGCCATGTCGGTGCAGGATATGTTTCACATGACATATTAACATTAAATGGTAATTGTATAATTAATGATCAGGTTATATGTTCAGACATGAGCCAAGGGATGAAGTTGGCACTAGGGTATTTTATTTATATTGTATTTCTTTCTTTACTTTATATATGCATTCATACACACTAAAATATTCCATTGGACATGCCAGATATTATAGGCATTGTTGGTGATGTCCCTCTAAGATTTAACTCACACCCTCTCTGGGCTCCATTTGGTAACCAAATTAGATTTCATGGTTGTAGTTATAGAAAAATAAAATCATACATTTTCCTATACTTGATTGTGTGTTGTTAGGATGGAGCATCATAGCTGATGACTGAGTTAGATCATGGGATGCTTGTAGTAGTCTTTGTTTTCTTTTACATTGTGGAACAGTTATGCCAATTATCTTGTATCCATGTTTTTATGTTTTCTAGTGACATGACATTACATCCTCATTGTTCTAGTTGATATAGTTATTATTATTCTTGTTTATATACTGAATCATTTTTCTTCCACTGTTCACTCATATTATTTATATTCTTTCTGATGTTTCCTACTGTTATACATTACTTCCACAGTGCTACACTCTACTAATGAGGGAATTGTATTCCCATGGACACATCATATACCATTATTTTAATCAGAAGGCTATGGATTTCCGGAAGATGCGCTTGAGGCAATGTGACCCACCAGTCCCAGGGCACCTATTAATTGGAATCTAGGTCCAAAACATCCCAGTTCTTTTCAAACAGCCCCTTATACATTTTAAATATCCTAAACACCTTAGAAATTTTACCAATGATGATAACATTGGTCATCAAAGTAAAATCTGTAAAAATGTAATGAAATAATTTTATCCTTGATATTTTCTATGTCCTATAGATGAAACAAAATCTATGTGTGCTAATTACAATGGCCTTTTGTTTGTATATTCCACCTTCTATTGAGTATTCCGAGTTATTTTCTCGTATTGACATGTTCCATTGATGCTTCTATGATATCTTATCATCATGGTCAAATCTATTACCCATTAATGTTTTACAATATTATGTAGGATTCTTTGAATTTGATTCCCAAGTCTTTTATACCACAAAATTGTCTTATATTTTATGAATAAGTTACATGTATTGAAAAGATCACCAATCTAGAATAATATCATTTTATTCCAATACACTAAGAATTAGTTCTTCCATTACATGTGATTTTAAAAATGTATGTTGTTTTCTTGTATTTCACCCAATTACCATTTCTAAATAGTATTATAACACACTCTTAGTTTTGTTTTTGACTATCAATATAAGGAACATCATCTAATTTCAAAAAATCATTCTCAATTTATGTTATTGTAATAAAAATAATTTTTAAGGAAGATTCAATGCCAAAGGTTAATGAACATTAATTATTTTTTCCACTTTCATTTAGAATTTTAAGATCCCTTATCCTGTGGGGGGGGGGGGTTCCGACTATCATATATACACGAATCTGTCTTATTTATCATATAGAAATAAACCTATCATAAACATAAATTTTCATCATTGTTCACTTGAAATATTTTCCCATTATCATTGATAGGAAACTATCCAGGTAATGCTTTTAGAAAATTATACAATATATACAACTTTTTATCACAACTTCCACATAACACTTCAAATAACTTGTATTCTAAACTTGTGGATAGTTTCCATCTCTATACGTATTCATACGGAATATGATTCCTTCTCTTTAGAAATGACCACCATGGATTCTTTTCCTGTAATATATAAGGACATGTTGTGACAATACATATAATATTTATGTTTAAACATACCAAAACACATGAAATAACACTAAAATATGAATTTAATGGAATTCATATCATTTTATACAAATGAAATTATGTTTATATTGAGACATTTAATGAATTTTTATTTACTGATTTCTTCTTTGACATGAAATAAGTGCAATTCAACATTATCCACTAATCAGATACTATAAAAATCTATTTCCCTCCATTTTTATTTTTCTAGATTTCACATTAATTTAAATATTATCATATATTAGTGGTGCCAAAAGTTATGGAAGCATATTGTTTAGATGAAGAATTTACTTGAATTTTCACAGAAACATTAGATGATTGATTATTTACATGTAGGGACTTTTTATATTATTTCTGGATCATTGTATTCTCTCATTAAATGAATTTTTTAGTTCAATATATTTTATTATATTCTCATATTCAATATCTTTAAAAAAAATTCTTTTGTAATAGATATATTCCCTTTATAATGGTCATCATTTTCATCAACCATATTGTTGATTATTTTACCAAAATCATATTCCATTTCTTGATCATATTTTTTATTTTAACACATGACTAATGTTCATCCTCAATATTGTATTCATAATATGTTGGCTGTGAATTATATTCATCACCATTATATGAATAAATGTTTTATTGAACATGAACTAAAATATTTCAAAATTTTAATTTTATCCTTTATTAGAATCAATGAATGATATACGCTCATTTTATTAGTCATTGACCAAGAAAATTATAATTTTGGCTGTTTAAAATCTCTTATTTTGTCCACATTAATTTGAATTTTATTTATAATTATTTCTCCAATTATTTCATTGAGTCTTATAATTATTTTAATATTCATAATAAAAAGATAAATTCTTTGGAATATTAATTAAATATTTTTCAAGAGAGTTACATTTAAAATATCTAACATAGAATGTTTCCTTTTCTAGATTTTCACCTTTAGAAATATTTTAGAAATGGAATCCACAACTTTTTGATATTCTTATCCATTATAACAATCACTAGAGTCTGCAAAATTTTAATAATTATAATTTTTTATATTCCTCATGGATTAAAAATATATTTTACATTTCTCATTAATTTGGAAAACAATAAGATTTATCATTTCATTAGAAATGAAAATTTCATGTAACACTTCAAGTGAATCATATTATCTATCTTCAAGAGCATGAATTTTTGGAATAAATCTATCTAGAACATTTCACCTCAAATTCATCAAATTTGGGGAATGATTATATTTAACACAAATCCTATGTTTTATATTTAATTTAAATTTATTGATTAAATAAATCATCAACACATTCATCCTTTTTTATTTTGATGTCTTCAAATGTTTTTCTATAAATATGAAACTTTTTCTCTGTAACTTTCTCATTTCTGTTATAACTACTCTCCAAATTCTTATAATCCTTTATTTATTTATTATTATAATATTTTTATAGTATAATTTAGAAGATAACTACCTGAGAATATAATTTTTCTATTTCCCATCCATTTGTTAATTATGTTATTAGAAACCACCATCTAAAAGATATTTACAATTAGTGGGAAGCATTCTATGGCCATTCTATAACCTTCTAGTAGAGATGATAAATGAAATGGAAATAATCAATTCATCCAACTATGATTATTTTTTCAGTAAATATTTGTATGCCCCTTTTATTGATATAATTAAATTAATCCATCTAAAACATGATAATTATGGGTCAAAAGGAGAGAACCTAGATTAGATATTACACGATTTTCTTGGTAGGGATATTTTTCTCCACTGTGAAGGGGGTTGAATAAGGGGAGGTTAATTTTTAAATTTTCATTTAAATAGAAATAATCATATGTGAACTTTTAGTGTCATATGCCCTCAAAATAGAGATATATCATCCAGACAAGATCGTGTAGGAAATAAATGAACCTGGAACACTTAATATTTTATAAGGTTCAGATCGAATGTTAAATAATACACCTTATCCTTTTTTGTTATCCCCTGAAAATAGTGTCTCTGTAGTATAACCACAATTGTTATACACTAATAAAAATTCATGTGGAATCATATCACATTTGTAAATAATCACACCTAACAACACAAAATATCATTCTAGTAGAAACTATGATTACAAAATGAAGATGATGATAAAATAAGCAGGGTTTCTTCAGAAAAAATAGATAGTAATATGATTTCAATGGCCTCTAAAAATTTTAATAATGAATTTCCCAACATATATTTTTGAATTTGGTTGTAAAAATATTTTATGACTTAATTAAAATTATTGATACCATGATATTGATCATATTTTTACAGTTCAATAACATACCTCAATTTTGGACCCCTCTTTTTCTTTCTTTTCTCACATAATATAAAAAATAAATTAATTCACATCCACTATTTTACTTCCTCCATGAATATTTTTGGGTGATGATTGTATTCTACATATAAATAGTTAATATTGCAAATATTGTAAATAAAATTTTAATATTAAAAATTGAATTTTACAATCTCTACATGCCTTTATTTGGATATTATCATATGGGAATGATATGAATTTCTATGATGACAGGCCGTGAGAATTTATACATTTGACATAATGAAGTTAAATATAAATAAATATGGAACAACATATTTTCATTATACCATTATCATTTTCATGAGATATTAATTCATTAGGACTCAGGATCCTAAATATCTCCTTCTCATTAGGATGGCCCTCTATTTATGAATAATTTTACTCCATCATGAATTTACTGATAGTTAGGGACTTTCACAATTCCCTAGATTATTTTTCATATAGATTTCATATGGTTAGTAATTACATGGTTAATTCTCCTATGTTTTAGTTATTAAATCCACAACACATTATCATCCATGTGTAAAAATTCAATGTGACATTGTGATATGGATTCATCTATATCCAATGGAATCCTCTCAAATAGAAGAAAAAAACCGATATCTACCTATACATTTTTTGTCATATCCAACCTCCTTATAGTGAAAGAAAATCCATTAACACATTTTTAAACATCTTTATAGGGAAATTTGTATCTCAATGGAATGAAAAAATATTATTATTTTAGCTTTATAAAGACTTCATCCTAAAATATTCTATTATGACATAGATATCAACTCTTTTGTTTTGATGTGGTGTAATCTTCCAAAATTCATTGTATCCCTGTATTGGTTGAGAAATACAAAATTCTCCACTTTATTTATCATTGGACACAACTCAATGTATGGTGAAGCTATATTGTTTCCATATAAGTATACATGGCACTATTTTGAGTCGATGCTCCCAATGGTGTAGAGGATGATTGTGTTGGGTTCAAACCCCCCAGACATATTTTTAGATGATCTACATCAAACCCTTAAACTAATATGAAGATACAATTATGTGATCAGAGGAAGCTATTTGTTATGCCTAGATGAGAAACAACCAACATTTACGTTTCATTTATAACTCATAGGATAAAATTATGAAATAATTAGATTACCCTTACACGGTTATTTGAAATCTCAAATTACCTTTATAAATCTATCAAATTAACTTTATGTATAACATAATCATTATGAGATTATCAAAATACCATTAGTTCATGCTCAACATACATTTAAGTTGTTCTTGGTATGTCTTTATGTAGAAAAAAACCTTCACACCCCCCATCCTATAATTATGCAGCACTCAACGCATCTTTACATAAAATCATTACACTTACATATGTAACTTTATAAAACCTTATTATTTTTTCACTAAAAGTATATAGACTATATTTAACCAAATTCATGTAATGATCCTCTATTATAAATCCTTAAAAAATGATAATTACATTTATGTAGCTAGCCAAATAAATTTATAATCATCTTAAGTATTCTAAAAATTACATAGGACCTCTTCATTCGACTTCTATCAATCCTCAAAAACACTAACTTGAAACATGAAACTTTATTCCATGATTTATAAATCCATAAAAACAAGATCATTTCCTACCATAATTAATTATCACCTCATAAGTGGTTGATAATAAAAACAACCATCCAAACTCAATTAGAACAATGGTATCTTCAATCTTTCTCAATCCATGACACAAATCCGAGGGGTTATTTAATATAAATAAAGTGATCATCAGATTAAACTATATGTTAACATACTCATAGATATCATAACTACATTAATAATAATGAATCATAATGTTTACCACCAAAATTATAAACTAGTAAAATTTAGATCACAGATAAATCTCTAAAATATAACATTAACCTCTCAACTAATGAAAGTGATCATCAATACTGGGTAGAGAATAATATTTTTCCTCTATTATATAATTTAATCATGAAAAATTAATACCTGTCAAAAAAATATCATCAACGGACTTCTTGTATAAAATAATTCCTCTTGGTGGTACATGCTATGTTAAATAAATTCTCTCTTTAGCTTATCCTCAATGATAATTATTAATTATAGAATATAAGATGGTACCATATTTTAGGAATTGATATAGGTTTGTGTCATAAGTTAATGTAACAATATATTATAATTAACTCCTCTATAATGAGATATGGTCATAATATACTTCTAAAAAAATCTTTGATTTCATGGAAAACTCTATTAATCACCTTATACATCCCCTATGAAACATATAATTTATCTATTTCTAATTGATAAGTAATATAATAAAATTTTTCCCACCAATAAATCCCAAAATGTTCTTATTCCATAATAATTGTGGAAGATTCAAAAATTAGACTAGGGAATATAGGAATATAGTAATAACAATTGATATATACCCACAAGAATTATAAAAAATCCATTCTATGAATGGAGTTGTGTTTCTGCATCTACAATCTAAAAAATTCCCATGACAGCATTAAAATCTATTTTATATTTTTTAACTATATTTATACAATAATAATCATAAAAACCCCCCACAAGGGTGTTAATAAATTCAGTAGCCTTTGTGGACACTTTGGATTGATATTAAACCTATGTACAAAAGTGTAAATGATAAAATAGCATGATATTCTAGTGTGTACTTATCAATAAATAATATTAAACACAATTATTAGACTTCGATGCCTTCGGTTTATCAACTTCAACAATATTTTTTGCATTCAATCATCCTAGACTAGCCACTATCTTTATTTTTCCAAAGTTTCAACCACCACAATATCCTAAGCAATATATAGTCTCCATGAACGTGGTTCATAAAATTATTTTTGACCACTCGTAGTAACATATTTATTATGGTAGAATATATAATAAAATATTAATCATTATTTTCTTATTTTATATGTTTTCTCTGATTAAAATATGGTTAAATATAACAATACTATCAAATAGAATGTCTAAAAATATTATATGGAGGAACTTATAGTATCATGATAATATAATACCTCCCACCACATGCTTTAATAGTTATTAATATAGATTAGGGAGGGACCTACCACTACAATGAAACATATAGGCCCAAAGTTGACACCATATGAATTTAAACTACATAAACCTGAAATATAAAAGGAATATTGCTAACTAGAATCTATTTAATACTTGGATCTCAATGAAATGAAATTGTATCTTTTAGTTCCTCTTTTATAAAAGATTATTTGTCGTAATTATAGAGGATAACTCTTCTAAGATAGAAAAATTTAGGTCATATATTCCTACTTAGTCACCATAACATATTTATCTAACAATAATATATTGATATATAACTAAATCTCCAGTCATCGTGTCTTCATGAAATTAGTTAATGTCTATAGTTTATCAACTATAATATTATAAGAGCAATAAATCAATCCCATGAATCTTAATTCACACTCCCACACACAATAATTTACTTTTAAAATATTTATAATCCCAAATGGGTGCTAAAAATCATATTAGATAACAAATAATCTACATTGAATTTTATAATAATTCACTCTATCATATCATGAACTCATATAGATATTTATGATAAATTATAGACCATTAAAATTTAATACCATGAAATATTATATCATCCACTGGTACCTTATATTCCTATGGTTTATGAATAATAATAAAAATCCATTTATACCTCCCCCAACAAGTGTTTAATCTCAATATCATAAATAAATCAAACATACCTCAATAATCTATATCATTAAATCTTTTGAGAATCTATAATTGATGTCATATCTAATATGGGGGACTCATAGAAATCCACCATAAAATATAAATTTTTTACTACTCCACAACCTCAAAACTATTATATGTTTCTATGAAACAAATTAATAAATAAAAGAGATTTAATTAGTTTATATCTAAATAATATAGAAAGATTAATTATATATATCCCTTAGTATTCCCCTTATGAACTAATATTCAAAACAAAATATATAAAAACCATCATGACCAACATACAACATATATGAAACATGTTTATATACCTATATGAGTACCCTACAGAATGTAAATTTATCCAATATTTATAGTTAATAGTTTATAATGTTCTTTATAGTGAAATATGTCAGTCACCCATATATTTAGAATGTCTTCTTATTCTATTTCTTATAAAAGATTCAGATTTAGACCCTTAGGGATCATCTTAGTGGAATATCCCCCTATGGGTCTTAACGTGGTCTCAAGCTTGAGTAACACAGATTACTTCCAAAAGATTATGTGTTTAATGATTTTCTTTGTATTTTCACATATTTCACTATATTGATGTAAATAAATTCAGGCGTCTTAGAACATTTCCAATCTAAATCAAACAATACATGTTCCAACTATATACTCTATTATAAATAGCAATCATAATAAAAATATATTATAAAAATCAAACATAACCTGTCATTATCATAACCCCACTTTAGATAAGTGATAATAATGGGTGTTATACACAATGTTACATTCAATATTAAAATGATTGATTACTAAAATTGACGTTATAATCACACTAATATTGACATAATTACCCACATGTATGGTGTCAGAGTAATTTAATACAAAAATTGATTAAATTATAAAGTTGGAATACTTGACCGACTAGTAACATGATCAATATAAATTTCAAACAATTAATATGGATGAAAAGAAAACAGAAAACAGAAAACAGAAAATAAAATTAGAAAGAAACATATTAAAATATAAATTATATAAATACATTATACCATAATGGTATATTGAAAACAAATTAATTCCAAACACTAGTAAATCATTTTAAAACTCCCCATTTTTTCCCCAGATCATTATTTATTATCAAAAAAAATTTAAAAAAATTGTGAGTATATCCACAATCAAAGATGGTTCCACCCTTAGAACATCGAAATGTTATAATGTGAATTAATAATACTAAGGATATTTTGTGTAGAAATTAAAACATGAATCCATCACTAAATAAGTATCTAAATATTATAATATAAATATATATTATATAACTCACACAAAAATAAAATAAAGTGAATAGATAAAAAAAATACAAGGAGATAAATAACATATTTTTCAGTTTGAAAGGCATGAGTCTTTTGAAGGTGGTAAAATGATAAATTTTCCCTAGATAATGACTATTAAAAAAACAAATCATAGATCCATAGAGTTTAGGTTGTGGTAATTATCCTTGGGATTATTTTTTATTGAATTCTAAAGAATATCATGTGACATTAAATATTTATTTTCAAAAATATTTTTCACACAAGTATGGATAGTGTTATCTTTATAAGGGAATATTATATGGAAATTATTACAATATAGTAATATATTGAATGGTTTGTTGACTTTATGTGATTTATTAATTATTTAATTAGTTATTTGGCCTTGGGAAAAGCAATTAATTGATTAAAATTAAGTAACTATTTTAGAAAAAAATAATTTTTGATGTTCATATTATAGTTTAGTTATAAGTTTATAAATATATTGAAATTTTCTCTCTTGTGGGATTCTCCGATGGATAGATAAATGGGAGTGGATCATAGGTGTGGTCTATCTCAAATCAACTCAATGGTTGTGGATTCATAAACTAGAAATGATTAACCACAATCTAATAAAAATTTAAATGGGAAGCATCGACATAATTTTCAATGTGGTAGGACCACTTTTAATTATATGACCTCATTGATCATAATATTTTTCCTATATACCATAAATTTATTTATTCTCATATATACCTTATATAGGAAAAATGGAATAAAAAAAATTACATATTTATTTTATACTTGATTATAAATAATTGGGTATTGACAACAATAAAAAAGAAACAAAAAGAATGTTCTTTTGATAAAAAAGTTATCAGTAATGGAAAATTTATCTTATGGTACACTAACCCATGGGAAAATATTTTTCTATTAATATGTTATGCTATCTTGTTATATTTGATAAATATATAAAAATATTATAGCATGGGATTTTCTAGAAAACTTGTGTTTGAATTTATTTATTTATTTAAACAAAATAATTTGTTTTATTATTGATATATTCATAGATTATTACAAATTAATATTTAATTTAATATATAATTTATGGAATATTATATATGGGAAATAAATGAAGAAGGATGAATAATATCATTGATTAGTTTAGTTATTTCCATTATTCAATCATATATCACTCAACCTCATTGTATAAAACTCTATCCATTAGCCTTCATGGTAGTCAGTGGTTCATCCTTCAATGTCTATTGTAGAGGGAATACAAGATAAATGAAATGAAGAGAGGATAATGGATCGAGTAGTGGAAAATGATACATCATAATAGTGTATCAATCATGATGTATTGGACTGAATAGATATAGTATGGTTGTTTTGTGGTAAAATATGGATCAAAATTGAAAGGGTGTCATAAGAATAATGATGCGGGATCACTGGAGGGTCTAGTCTACAAAAAATAATGTGATGAGAAATTAAAATCATGGAGAAGTTAGTTTATGATATGTCACGATATAATTATATCGCTTGTATGAATTTACCATATAAATGAAATGTACTTTTAAATGTCTCACATCATATGTGATGATTTTCATAGTGACTAGGTTTTCTATGGATTGTAAATATTATGTGTGGTATGTTTTAATTTCACATTCCATGTATTTCATGATTTTTAGCATGAATGTGTATCATTTTGAAATGATGAATATCATGGTGTCCCACAATCCATGTGGGATAGAGAGAATTCGATGAAAAACCAAAAGATTAAGAAATTGAACATGATTTTACAAGTGAACATACTATTGAAAATAACATTATAGGTAATTATGGATAACATTCCATGTTTGTTATGATATAATAACTCTTATTTTGTTGGGTACACACCCATGTAGACTGTGGGTACTATATTTCATGTACCTATCAAGACACAACCATTAGTTTTACTCCACACATACTGTTTGATGCCATCATGTATTCCATGTATATAAGAGTAAATGGGTAATCCATAAGTTACTTAACCTAGTATTTACTGGTAGTACATACCTAGAGATAGAAAAATGTGTCACACATGCTATATACCATAAAATGAAAATATATTTATGTTGATTCAATATGAATTGAAATATTGGTGTGAATACTCAGCTACTACCTAGGCCTACACACCATTTACTATAATTTATATGTTATGTATTACCCTTCTTGTTATTTTTCATATCCAATCACTTAATTTCTATTATATGTGATTTTCACATAAACACGACAATATATATCTCTTTATAATATAAATAAATTTATTTGGGTGTTTTTATTAGTTGGGGTGCGTTAAACTAAAACAAAAATATGTTATTGGAGAGGGGGACCAAGATAGAGGGAGAATACATGGGGTTATTAACACCCCAAAAAATAATGGTTCGGAGGCACTATTACTCTATCCAATTAGTGGAGTTAGTATCCCCGCTGCCTGATGGGGAATGGTTCCATCACATATATAGTCAGTAAACCTGTCAGTAAATGCACACATCACACATTGAGGCATAGGTCCTCTATAAGGGTAGATACCCATTGAATGACTTGAACATAACAAGATGTCATGTCCTCCGACCCTATAAAATTATAGATACATATATTAGAGATTTAGATGAATTGGAAACTAGGATAAAGATTTTTTTATTATAAGGCATGTCTCATGAATAACATACTTGTTTTTCTTTGAGGTGTTATTTGAAGTTATTTTGATATATTTTTTTTATGGATTTGATTACTCTTGGTATCCCTAGATTCTTATGAGATATGACCCTAATTAGAGGTGAGATATAAATACAAAATTCTTAAATAATCATAGGTTTTTTAGAACATTAATCCGACATGTTATTATCTCTTACCTATTTATTATTTCAATTTTTAACAATCCTAATGCTATGTATTTACTTTTGTTTTTGAGGCATCATGTTTGTTATGTTTTTACCCACCCCAACAAGTTCCTTGTATCGACACATGTTGTTTTGGGGAAAACATTAGATAATTTCGTGGTCAATTAAAGATAAAAGGATCTTGAAAAGATGATATTTTTCATGTATATTGGAAATTATTAATAAATTATGGAGGTTGTTTTATTTTATGTTCTCTTATAATGAGTTATTATAGTTTTCCCTTGTTGGATGTATATTATAATATGTACTTTTAAATAATTTTAATTGTATCTTTTTTTTAAATTGTGATATTTCACTACATAACAATTTTTCCATTCATGATTTATTATATAGTTCATTTATTATATATATATATATATATCGAGAGTGGATAATATTTTAACATTTTTTATTAGAGATGTCTATTTATAATAGTTTGATATAGTATAAGGAATCAGATGTTTTTTTAATTCATGGCGATATTGTTTATACCACGGACTATTGGATTGTTTTTTGGGTGGAAAACTTATATTATTTCCAACCCATGTGGGGCCTCAGTGGGTTGGGTCAAGTTATAATTAGATAAATCTATATAGAAATTTGTAGATATGATGTTAAATAAATATATATTTTACACATAACAAGAATTAAAACCAAATCCCAAAATCTAAATTTCAATCTCTTATAGAACATTGTATATATTAAATCATAATCTTATAGAGTCATATAATCCCTTTATCATATAAACCTTAAAAAATTAGGAATATTACTTTTCCACATATGATAACCAAGAGAAATTTTACTGAACCAACCTTGGCTAACCCGAAGACTTGTCCCTCATGGCATCCCATGAAATACACAAGGTGTGTTCTCATTCCCCTCAGATTGGAAACAATTTCCGCATTATCAAATAATAAACTCTAGGAATTAATTAACCAATAATTTTAATTTATAAATTTTTGTAATTTCAAAAAAAATAAAGACTTGTCCTTGTATTAGATTTCCAAAAAAAATAAAACAGAAATTAATTCAATTAAAACAAACCTAATTAGAGATTAATAATTTTAAAAAAACTTGATTAGAAAACTATTAATAAATAAAACTAAAAGAATTATTCATATCATATGTGGATGACTGTAGAGATTGAAAAAAACTAATATATATAATAAAATAAAATAAAATGATACCCAACCAAATCATGCTAGGATATATTGAGTCATTATCCAACCGAAAAATGTAATGCTCTATGGGAATCTATAATAATATCCTACAAAAATAAAATAAAATGATAATTACGGTATTAATGATAAATCATATCATGAATGGAATATTAACTACAACCCAATTATAACCTATAAATAAAAGAACAAATTATTTCTATTTTGAAATTCATCTTATAAATATATGTTTTTTATATTTATCATCAAATTAAATAAGGTTTATTTCCCTATATCATTTTAAATGGTCTCATTTAAAACAACATGGTTTATACATTTCAAAATATATATTACATTAAAAAAGGAATATCTAAATTGGTGTTTCTAAATGTTTCCATATTAACGATGTTTATAAAAATGAAAAAATGATGGATATTTAAATAAATTTTCATATGCAATTAAAAAAATATTTTTTCCCTCAATACCTAATGGGTACAATGAAATTAGTGAGTGAGTACTATAATAATAATTGTGAAAGAAAAAATTATTTATGGAAAACATTATAGAAACAAACCGTTATTTGTGCAAAAATATCAAAAAAGTGCCATTATAAAATAGTCAAATACCAAATATCATCATATGATATAGGATCTGAGGGTAAAGACTAGTAAATACTAAATAATATCCATCATATCATCATGCATGATGATATCTAATAAACATAAATCTAGATCCTACCTTTCTTATAATAAATGAGGGGAAACTCTCAATGTAGATCAAAGTCCAAACAAAGGACACCTAGCAAGAGCATGATCCTATTTTAGTGAAATAAGTGTAATTAGAAATTTTTCTACCAACTAACTATTCCGATAATGTATTTTGAATTTTTTATTAGATTATTAGTATCAAAATGATATAATAATATCTTCATAAGTTGCTAAATAGATCGATAATCATAATTATAGACTCACCCTTAAGCACCAATCTTAGAAAAATTCCACATCACTTTTAAAAATCATTACTATAGTATATGTGTCATAAAATATGTACACTTTTACCCTTTACAATATAATATATTGTACAGTCATATTAAAATATCTTTTGGATTATGGAAACCTTTTGTTAATGTTTTATTCGAGCATAGGACCATTTTTTAAATAATTAAATGTGCTATAAAATATTCCTTATAAAAAATCTTTTAAAACCCATTGATGAATGATAATATTACCTTAAAATGTTCAAATAAAATATTATAAAATCACTAAAAAACAATAATACTGTTTAAAATATCATAATAATTACATTCTATACTAGAATATAAATATGCATGTTATGTTAATAAATAAAAATAAAACAAATTTTCTAAAAATTTCAGGTGGGAAATAAATTTAATTTAAATGAAAATCAAGTGAAACTGGACATTCATATGAAAATATTGATTACATTTTTCGATATAATTAATTTATAAACAAAATATTATTATAATTAAGATAAAAATTGTTGCTTTATAAATTAATACTTAATAAAAATGGAAATATACCATAAATAATTAGAAACAAGTATCCTTTAACAATGTGGTGATAATAAAACATTATGTCATGATAATAAGATGAAATAAATATTAATTGGCCCCAAAATAAGTAATCCATTGTGTGAAAAAATGATCCATGGTCTTCTCAAGGTCACAATTACCTAGAAAACCCATAAATAAGAAGATAGTGGGAGGAAATATGAGCAATAAGATAACTAGGGATCATTAACTTTAGAAATCATATAAAAACCATGAATAATTACAAAAAAAATATCTAAGGGAGATATATTTATGGAGTAGATTTGCATGGTCTATCCGTGTTTAATAAAAATGAAATCGGTCTTTGAGGATATAAATCATGAAAGGGTAGGGTGGTAATTTAAAAAAAATTATATCGGGGCATGGTGCATGCTTTATATACATAGTTGCACATACCATGCACCAAAATGTTCTCCCCTCACATGGGATTATTATAAACCTATAATTTTTTTCCAAAAAAGAAGAGAAACAATTTAATATCCATATTAGTGGCTCAATTAAATTTCTTACCCAAATTCATAGTTTCCACACTATTTCAATTAATATAAAATCATCCAATCTACCTTACTCAAAACCCAAAATTTCAAAACATTATACAATTTAAACATAAAATTAATAGAATGGGGGGGAGTAATTATATAAATAAAATAATATGATAATGTAGGATCAATATGTTACAATAATCTCGTCAATACATCTTTCTTCACTCGAATTCATTAGAATAATAAGTTAATTAAATTAATTGATAAAATGAAATATCTAAAAATATGAATTGAATCTAAAAAAACAATTTCCATGAAATCATAGAGGACCAATGAAACCACAACTGTAATTAGGCCACCTTAGTACCACCTAACTGATTGATAATCCCTATAGATCTCATCATTGATAAATTGACAAAGAAGGATATAAATATGTTAAAACATGTGACTAGGGTCTTACCATATGATAAATCATCAAAAAGGATGATCTGGTAAGGGAACTAAATATAAAAATACCAAAAACATAATAAGAGAATGTGAAACCTTTCTATTCATATACATATTTAAATTATACTAAGATACCCATCCTTCTGAAAACTAAACAAAGAATAAATTACAAAAGAACAACAAAAACTAATACAAAACTCCATCATTCAAGGGAAAACACTGATGACCCAATAAAAACCAGGATCACTCACTCCAAATTCATAATATCCATAAGAAAAAAATATTACAATATGATCTAATAGTTACTAAATTTATATCTCATGAAAAACTCATGGGAAAAAAACTAAAATAGTGAAAGAAGAATACCACACACTGGGGCTATATTAGAAATGTGTTCTAGAAATTAAACTAGCTAGTTAACTAATATAGTATATCACAATATATATTTTACCATTTATCTTTAAAACCCAATATTGATGGCCTATGTAAAAACCTAATATTTTTTTGAAATGTTTTATTTTTGAATTTATATAAACATTCATTTTTTTCATTTCAGACAACACTAAATAATAATTTTTAAATGCGAAAGTACAATGTTTTTCATGAATTATACGCAAAACCATGTTAATATTTCACAACACACAAAACATAGATAAGATTAAATTAATCTCAAAACTATGTTTTTTCTTATGTTAAAAAAAATAATAAGTACCTATGATCACATGTGTTACATTAAAGGTTGTGTTTTTATAATATAAAATATAATATTAATGTTGTTATTAAAATAATATTATAGTTACCAATATTCCATTGGACTAGAAGTTACTCAAAAGATTCACTAAATTGTGAAAATATCATTTAAACGTATAAATAAAATTAATCCTTTGGTTTTCAATTAGTTATAAATGAATTTAAGAATTATTATATAAAAAGATATAACTTCTCAAGGAAGACAAATTTTCTTATGTATAATCTAAAATTTATCTCAATAAATTAGACACACCACTTTTTATTAATGTTTTTTCAAATTTTATATTAAATATTTAATAAATATTTAATATATTCATACAAAATATTTTATAGGTAAAAAATAAGAATAAATTCAATTTTATTAATAAAAAGTTTCATTTTTCTAAACGGTAAATGTACAGCCTTTTAATAGAAAACCTATTTTAGATGTATAATTTGACAGTTTTATAATTTTTATTTTAAAAATTAATCTCCATTTTTTGAAATCATAATATCTACATGTATATTTTTTTTAATTTAGGGTACATCTAAGTGAAATTTAATTTTTTATAGAATAGTGAAAAATACATAATTTAAAATCAAAACTAGGTTTTTATCTAATTTATTTATATAGTTATTTTTTTTATTAATTTGGTTTTATTGTATAATTACACAAATAATACATTAATTAATTCAATTTATGCCATTTGAACCATTTTCACATTAAAACTAGATAAAAATATTTTCAAACGTTTTGTATTCTAATTTTAAAAACCTGCTTTTACAACACGTCTACGGGATTAAGATTAAATTAATTTATAGCGCACGCGCGCGCACACACACACACACACAGATATATATATAATTTTTCAAAAATTTATCACATATTTGGAATAATAATAATATACAAAATCGAAAAATGTAAACAATGTTTCTCACTAAAAATATTTTTGAATTTAATTTAAATTAATAACCGTGATTACTGTAAAAACGAGTTTAGATAGTGGTTACACCTTAACATAAGGGGTCAAATAACATAGAAACATGCCCAATAAATATTTTATTGATATATTAAGACCATATTATAACTTTTATATGAAATTTAAAATTATTTTTGGCACATTAAAAAAAAGATATCTCTCTATACTGTTTACCTTTTTATATTTACAAGAATGTCACTCCTCAATCACAACAAAAGGGAAGTCACCCACCCACTTCCTAAAACATCTCAAGCCAACTGGCCTCATCCAAACCCTTAAATATAAGATAAAAAATTTCTTTATCTCATCCTAAATGCCTCAATTCGAGTAGCAAAAAAAATTTAGTCATTTGGTGAAAACCAAAATGAATTACCCAAATAAGAAGTAATATACTTCCACAAGGTCATTTAATTTATTTTCATTATCCATACCATAAATTATTCATATTACATGATTATATATTAAATTATATACTATAAATATACTAATTTTCATATATTATATGGGTGAAAACTAAACCTATACCCAATTCTATCAAATGGGTAATGAAGAAACTATTCGTTTAAACGACGGACTGTTGCCTCTCGAAATGATGTCATTTGTTTTTCCTTTAACACAACTAATGGAAGGTAATTTGGATGAAAATAAATATTTAATAACAATATATATATATATATATTTGTCTGTTTCTGTGAAATTTATGATATATTTATGATTATTTAATTATTACATAAAACATACCTTCATGGATTCTATTTTGTGTGGACATGTGGACCACCACCTCTTCAATGCAGTGTGATTCATTCACACATTAAAATGAATGTATTGAGTGTGTTTTTATGAAAATTATATGATATATATAAAATATGAATTCTACTATATTGATAATATATATATATCATTAAATCTTTATCATTTAATATAGAAATAGAACAGAAACAACATTCATGCATACATACGGCCAACCGTCTCCGTGAAAGATGTATTCCATTTAATATTTCTATATTTCATAGATTATGATAAATATTTTAATAATTAATATATATTATATTTACATAATGGTTTATATTAATTAAATATTTAAATAATTATTTATGTAATAGCATCAATATTAACAATTTGAAACTCATAAGAAATACAAGGTTATTATTACATGAAACGTAATATGAACATTAAATTGATAATAAAAAGGTAATATAAAGACATTATAAAATTATATATTTTATGATATATGATAATATGGTTCTATGGTGTATATATTATAAACATATACTTATTATAATTGAGTTCTGAACATGTATAAATAATTTTAATAATTAAGTTAAGGGTTTCCTCATCTAACTTTTAAATTTGTAATATATATGATTTATTCTGCATATTTTTATGTAGTGGTGTATATACTGACCTATGACATGTTATATAATGAATATAAATAATCTCATGATATAAAAAGTTTAAATATATTTTATTCTATCATGTATTTCATCATTCAAACGTTAGTCAAGTAGTATGGGGATTCATAGTCTCACATTAATTCTTGAGAGACTTACGCTTTATTTACCACTAATTTATTTTCTGTGGTGTATATAAAAACAAATAATTTATTCCTTTAATATTTTAATTACATTTATTTCTTTTTAAATATCCATTTTATGATATATATTTCATGCAGATTATTATTCAGTTTTACTAATGTGGTATGATTTTATTTCTACAATCTCATCATTATTTGGATTGTTTATGATTCTGATTCCATTGATGAAATCATATCATATATATCTCATGAAATCCAATTAATTTTATTATAATATGGTTATTCATGGTATATTCATTTATTGGTACCAATTATCAACTCTTTTTTACTTAATATTATTATGATAATGTTTTTTATAAAATCCATCGTCATTTCTCTCTTCGGTCTGAAATCTATTTTCTTACAAAACCATGTTTTCAAAAAATATTCAAAAAAACATAAATGATATTTTAAAAATATTTTTAAAAGAAAAATTATTTCAAATATTTTAAAACAATATTTTATAATTTTTCATGTCCATTTAAAATGTAACACATATTTTAAAATGATTTATGTATTAAGAAAATATTTTTCAAAGATAAAAAGATATTTTCATTAGGTAATGTTTTATATAATCTTTTAAAAAAACATCTAAGGTGACATTCTTTATTGTTAATAATTAATTTATGGGGGTATGATACAAGGTTTACTTTCATATTTATTCTCGTGAATGGTTTTTGTTTATATATCATGATGTTTATAAAGAAAATTTTTCTTCCATGGGTTATATTATTATGAGACCTTCTATTCACGAGTTATGAATTAATGACATGATTATAAAAACATTATTTTTTCCATTTGTTATAATATTATGAGATTTTTATATAACCCCTTTATTTACATAAGACATGGTGTTATTAATTATTTTGATCATGTGGTAATCATATGTCTGATTTCATTATGAGATGGGTGAGACCTTTATATCCCTCCAATACATTGGGTAATGACTTATATCTCATGAGTATGTCATGGAAGAAACAAAGAGTGAACATGGTTTAGTATGAAAGGACTATGATGATGAGTAAAAATATTTCAATATGATATTTCGAGAATTTGGAGTGAACATGGTTAAGTAATAATTGTTTGGAATAGTAAGTGAACCAGGTTCAGTAATATGAAGTAGGAAAGGGAACTGAACCTAGTTCAGTAATACAGGGATGGAATGGGAAGTGAACCATGTTGTGTATCACAAGACTGAAATAGTCAGTGAACCTATTTCATTAATACCATGATTAACAGGGAGCAAACCATGTTTATTAATGGGCTTTTCCCACTTTGATAGTCTTGGGAGTAAATCATGACTACTATGATAGTTTGGTTAGTGAACCCAATCTACTATGATTCCCTTGGAATTAAGCCTTGACTACTATGAAAATAGTTTTATATGTTTATGTGTCTTCCACAATAACATGTCTTATTCTTAGGTAATGATCTTAGAGACTATTCTCTTCATTCAATACTAATGTAGCTCTTATGAAAATTCAATATTTTTTCCACAACTCTTGATTAAGAACTTTCACATATATGGTATGATTTTCTAATGTAATGATCATGTTATCATATCCTCATACTCATGTTATACTTATAATCTCCATTTTTAGCCTCATTATGAATATGATCTCCCCCTATCTTATGTTTCCTTTCCACATATTATGACAAAATTATTTCAGATGGATTTATAAAGGGTAAGATCTTTAAGAGAGATTTGTAAAATCATTCACCATGATTGAATATTAGGTTTTCTTAATTCAAAATACAATAAACAATTATATACCAAGAGCATGAATTTTGGTAATGTGATGAATATTCATAGAAAAAGATGAAATATCCATGCATGTTATCCATGGCTCTCTATCATTGGTATCAAAAGAAATGTTATATAACCATTATAATGTAGGATGAGAAATTCTCAGTGTGATCCCTATAGATAATTATATGGATATTTATAGGGATAACACTAATATATTCCTATGTTGCTTCTTATTTTAAATGTAGGTTTCATGATTTAGGAATCATATAAGTAATTTTTCATTATTGTCTAGTTTTCTGCTATGATAAGTGTTTCCCACACTTTGCTTTAAATTCATAATAAATAATGGTAAATATAAAGACTTGGGATTACATTATATGTATCATATGTGGATAGTATGAAAATTATTAAAATTTATGTTATAATTTCAAATCTCATGAAGTGAATTATTATTGTTGTACAGGTATTAGTTATACTTCTATGAATAAAGATATCATAATTGAATTGTGAATGTTATAGGATGTTCTATGAGTATTTTTATATAAAACATAAGAATAATTATTCGATTGAGGTTGATGAACCATAAAATATGATTCATATTTCATATTATAGTATAAGTGGTATTATAGAATAAGATGACAAAACCTAAGTAATGATTTATGAATAAATTTGGATGATTAATTTGTATATTATTTTTAAGTCAAAGACTATTATATATGAATCATGATATATGTATATATATATATGTGTGTGTGTGTGTGTGTTTAGTATATGATTTTTATTATGGATTTAAAAATATCTAATGAATGGTTCTGAGGAAATATAATAGTGATCTATTAGAAATTTGATATTAAAGGAAATACCAGATTATGGGAAATATTCCCCTTAATATGTTCCAAATTTTGAGATAATTATATTTGGATAATGATATATTGGACATGAATCAGTATATTAGATGGTACATATTACCATGGAACTAATTAAGGTTCTTTTTATAAAATTGGTATATGAAATCATTGATGTGCTTTAAATTTCTTTGATTTATGTTATATATACTTTAATCATTAGAATAAGAAATCATCTATGTTTTTCTAAATTATTAATAGTAATTTAGGTTATTAACTTGCATCAAGAGAATATATGATTAGGTATTCCCATGCTTGGACTATGAAAACCATGTGGTATGTTATGTTATTTGGGGGATCAATGTTAACCTGATTTAGTGAACTTTTATATATTTTTTGTAAATTAATCTTTCAAAGGAATTATAAGGAAAACTTGTTATGGAATGGTTTAATGATAAACTTCCTATGAGGTTTTTGATATTAACTTATTATCTCATAATATGAGTATTTTTGTGTATTTTATATCTTTTTATTACCATTTTTATGATTAATTTATATGGAATGGCCTATCATTCAATTAATTAATCTCATGATGCTTCAATAATGTCAAATCATCCTCTGTTTCTTGAATTAATACACTATCAAGGAACAAAAAAGGGAGAGATTATGCTCAGTTTAAATAAGCACATCTCGTTGAGAAAATTCTTCAACTTCAAGAAAATGGTCTTAGAAAAACTAATTTCTTCTCTTAAAATAATTGTTGATGATGCCAACGACATTCTCCAGGAATCATTGGGTTATAACATTTTTTATAGTTAACATTATCGAATCATTTTTCTCTACCACACTATATAAGAACATACTAACTTGATTTATCTCCCTCTTCAATGTTTTAAATAGAAACCTATGTTATCCTATCTCGAAACTTATTTATGTGTTACTCTGGGAATGAATTGTGTTTTTAAATTTTATTTTTTAAGTACCTTTTAGTATTCATTTTTAGGATGTGAGTTTCTATTGAAGGAAAATTTATGTATTAACCCATTATTAACCATGGATAATTTTGAATGATATATTTATTTTAAGGGTTATAATGTAACATCCCAGTACTTAGTGAAATATATTTTTTTTGAATTAATATAAAAATTCATATATATTTCATTTCACATAACATGAAATTTAGATTCTTTTATATAATATCACTACAGACATCTTGAATTATAATCAACCCTATGTTAATGTTGCACTAAATGAAACACTTAAATAATATAGTAGTATAGTAAACAAAATTATTGTTTTATGATAGAAAAATGATGATTTCCATCAATATATTTCATTTCACACAAATTGAGTTTTCATAATTTATAATATAGTTTAAATATTGTTATTAAAATATTCTTATACTTTTAACCTAACTGTTAGAATGGATGCTACGAAAAAAGATTCACTAAATTGTGAAAATATTATTTACACAAATTTTTAAAAGTTATAATTTTGTTATCATTTATCTTGACATGAATTCACGATCAATTTGAAAATAAATAAAATACATTTCTATGAAAAATATTTTTCATTGTAAAAATAGAATTCTGTCTCAATAAATAAATCAAAACACATTTGATTAAAGTATTGAATAAAATTTATATATTATATATTTAATAATTTTTTTATACTCATCCAATAGATTTTATATGTATAATATAATAATTAGTCCAATTTTATGAATTCAAAGATTTATTTTTCTAAAAGGTCTTATAATTATTTTTAATGGAGAAACCATTTAAAATCAAAATTTTAGCACTTTTATAATTTTCATTTGACAGCACAAATATATATTTTTTAAAATAGATATATATACTTACATTGGTTTTATTTTTTTCTTTTTTTCTAAGAAGTTTCATTTTTAGATTAATAGTTAAAAATATAGAATATTAATTCCAATCAATGTTTTCATCCAATTTATTGTATAAATAAATAATATATTAATTCTTATTGAAATTATAATTATTACATACATGAAATAATATAATTTATTTAATTATAACCAATTTCAAATTGATATTCGATATAAAAACATTTCAATCTTTTATACTTTTTATATTTAAAAACCCAAATTTGTGACCTATCTATGGGATTAAGTTTTAATGAATGTATTCCCATAATGTGTTTAAAATTTTGAAAAATTGATTCCATATAATAAATATTTATACATTATAATATAAAATAATTTAAATAGTGTTTTAGAGAAAAAGTAATATTGAAATTAATTAAAATTAAAATTAGTGATGATGGTAAAAATGCATTTACTTAGTAGTTTAACGTTATCGTAAGGGAACCAATACACTTAAAACATGTCCAAAATCCATTACATGAACATGTTTAATCCATATATACCATTTTATAAAACATTTACAATTATTGTATTCACATTATGTAGGGGAGACCTCTCAATAGTGTTCACCATTTCATATTTACAAGATTGCCTCTCCTCCTCTCCTATAAAAGTGAACGGAGACCCCTCATTTCCTCACAAATCTCAAGACACATTGGATCATCCAAAAAATGAACTAACAAGCACCAAATTTTTTTTATATCATCCTATAAGCCTACCTTGGTAATAATTCATTCTAAGTTATTCTTTCTCTAAAAACCAAAAGGAATTACTAAAAGTAGAGGTAACATATTTCCCGAAGCTCATTTTTATTTTTTCATTATCCACCAAATAAATGATTATTGTTCCATGATTATATAATAACATATATATAATAAATATTCTTATATTATTTTATTATTTTTGTTTTGTCTTAAACATACACATACTTCAATCAAATGTGTAATGATCTTACTAATTGTGTGTACAGTGGACTATTGCCTTTTGAAACGATGTTGTTCGTTTTTTACTATACCACCTATCATGGTTTGGAATTTTGATGGAGATACCATTTTATATGATATATAATATATTTATTATGTCTTTATTATTCTTTAATTATTATAAAAAACATACCTTCATTCATTTCAGTTTTTGTAAATATTATGTCTTTGTTTATTCATGTATGTACGAACGCCTCCTAAAAGAGATGTGATTCATTAAAACCATACAAATTATTTATTAATGATGATTTTAAGAAAGTATATGATATATATATGAAATAATAATTTTACAATAATTATAATATATATATTCATATATTTCCATCATTTCCTTTCATTTAATTGAATAATAAAATATAAAAATTGTTCAAGCATATGTACGACATGTCGTCTCCCTAAACAACATATTCCATTTCATATTTCTATATATTATTGATTATTATAAATATTTATATACTAATTATATATGATATTTAAATAACGTTTTAATTTCTATAAATATTTAAATAATTATATAAGTAAGAATATCTAGCTGAAAAATCAAAACATATATTAAAAACAAAGCACAAAATACATGAAGCATTACACTAACATGAAACTATTAGCAAATGGGTAATGTAATGTAATAATGAAAAAAAATTAAGGGATTAAGGAAATTTTGTATATTCGTAATAAACATATACCTATTATCCATTAGGATTTAATATGTACGAATAAAGTCAATACATACGGTAAGGGTTTTCTCATCTCACTTTTATTTCTATGAGATATATGTCATATTCACTACTCATTCTTGTTTTGTGGGGTATATACTGACAAATATCATATTATATCCCGAATATAAAATATTTAATGATGGTAAAAGTTTACATTAATCTTATTATTTCATGGATTTCATGATTCAAAATTTACTGAAGTTTTAAGGGGATTCATAGTCACACTATAATTTATACGAGACTTATTCCTTATTCACCTCATGTTTTTTTTTGAGTGGCATATATAATAACAATGAATGTATGATAGAAATATTTTCCATAAATATATGTGTATTTACTTAAGAATTTTATGATAACTATTTTATGGGGATTATCATTCACTATTAATTATGTGGTAATAATTTATTTCTACAATCTCACAGTTATGAGGAATGTTTACGATTATACATATAATGATGAAATATTGTGATCCATATCTCAAAAACTCTAGTTATTTTCATTATACTATTATTATTAATTACATAATCATGTATTGGAACTATTTTTTTACTCATTCTTAGTTATGATAATTAAGTAAATGACTTTATGAAATTCCAAAATAATTTTTCTCTTCGGTCGAATATTTGATTTCATCCTAAACCAAGTTTTCGGAAAATGTTTTCAAAAATGTATTTAATTGATATTTTATAATTATTTTTTAAATAAAATTGAATTAAATTATTTTGATTTTTTTAATTTTTATAATTTATATACAATAAAATTGATTTCAAAATGTTTTATGTATTAAAAATAGTTTCTATAATATAAAATAATATTTTCCTCGATAAATAGATTAAATTATCTTTCAAATATATTTTCCATTAATGATTAAATAATTGGGTATTAAGCATTCCATTATGTGGATGTGATCTAGGGGTACTATTTATATTCATTCTTATAATGATTTATGTTTTTATATCATGATGTTTGTGAATCTCATTTCTCTTCCCCAATTTGTATGCTTATTGAACCCACTTCTTTGACAGAGTTCTGATTTGATAAAAAGATTATGAAACCTTTCAATTTTTTAAGGTTATGATATGATGACATGTTTATGATACCCATTTCATTACATGTTTTTTGATATGATGAGTTTTTTTGATTTAGTGGGGCACAATGTATGATTTCATTATGAGATAGTTGAGACCAATATCTCACTCTGATGCATTGGATAAGGATTCGTACATCCTGAGTCAGATATGGTTATAATTAGGTGTGAACTCAGTTTAGTATGAAAGGGGTAGAACGAGGCATAAAATTAATTTAGTATGATATGGATGCAATCATGAGTGAGCTCAATTCTATAATAATGGGAAGAAATTGGATGTGAACCCAGTTTAGTAATACAGGGCTGTAATCAGATGTGATCCAGGTTCAGTAATATAGGGATGAAATGGTATGTGAACCTAGTTTAGTAATAAAGGGGTGAAATGGGGAGTTAACCCATTTTTTTAATATAATTTCCCTACTACGTTGGTCTTGGGAGTGAACCTTAACTACTATGATAGTTTTTGGAGTGAACCCATTCTATTAGGATGTCCTTGGATATAACACTTGACTACTTTGGAAATAATTTTATTTTTTTATGTGTATTCGAAAATAAAATATATTATGATTATGTTATGATCTCATCAATCATTATCATTATTCCCTTATGATCCTTGTATGATGAAATTAAAATATTTATTCCATGAATCAGGATTATGATCATTGATATGATGGGTATAATCTTATAATGTAATGATATTGTTCTCAAAATCTTATACACATATTCTTCATACATATATACTTTGTTTACCCTAACTAATCTTATGTGATCAACCCTTTCATTGATTATTTCCTCATGTTATGATGAATGGTTTTAAGTATGAGGTCTAGTAGGTAAGAAATATAAGGGAGAAGTTTAAGATTTTTCACCATGATAGAAGATTATATTTCGATTTTTCTAAAGACAAAACACGTTGACAGTCCTCAGACGTGTGTTTTTTGAATGTGTATAAAATTCATCTAAAATTATGTAATATACATGTGTGTTAATCATGGCTCACTATAAACTATGTGTCAATAATCATGACCAAAATTATTCGTGTTTTGAAAAAATTTATATTTATTAATAGACCTTCCCCATTATTGACACACATGTGTTTGATCCCCATAATAAACGACAAATATGTCCATAGTCCAAATGGTAAATCGACCTACTTCCTCAAGTTATGATTTCTTCCATTCTTCAATATATAAATTCCCTTCTCCACTATTATTAATAGAAAATCTATCAATCAACTCAATAACTCCTACTACGACTACATTGACCTAAAATTATTACCTTATTACATCATAAAATTATATTAAAGTAAATATGGACACCCTTAACTAAAATTATGCTTAATTCCAATTTAAATGTATTAAGAATTTCAGGAATCATCCATACCTATCTCCAAATAATAGAGGATCAGATAAAAATTACATTGGATATAATATAACAATATTTTATCATCCTCTTAATGATAGTATAAAGTCATTACCATTTCAAACTTAATAGTATTAGAAAAATATTTATTGGATGATAGAATATTTTAGATATTCCAAGAAAATTTCCTCTTTTGGATGAGTTCAAATGATAGACTTCTACAACCACTAACTCAGACCTCTAAGCATAAGTGTGGTGATATTGACCATTATGAATTGGGATTACTCAATAATGAATCATCTTCTCAAATATCCCACTCATCAAATATATGGTTGATAATAATTGAGTGGATTATTCATTGTCTACAATTCCATAAGGAATCCCCCTGGTTGATCAATTGAAGGGTCTACTTGCGTTGAACCACCTATAACTTCTTCTAGGGAATCCAATGATTCTTGATATGGAATACTCTAAATTAATGTATATTAAAAACTCAATTATAACCAACAAATATCATATATTCATTAACCTAAATAACAAAACATAAAAGCATTAAATAAAAAAAATCCTTCAAATATATATCGAATCATGTTAATTACTACATAAAAAATTTCTTAATTAACATTCATGATTCTCAAAACCCAAAATTAAGAATATTTTATTTATTTATTTATATTTACCCTTAATATTGTTTTTTAAAACATATATTTCATCCTCCAAATTGAATTTCATAGTCCAATCTACCGTTTGTGAATTTGTGATAAAATAAAGAACTATAGATTTTAATTATTGATTTATGTCACATGAATATATTTTAAAAATCATATTTTTTAAAAATGATATAATTAAAAAAATGGAAAACCCATTTTATTATTTTGATTATTTTAGGAAAACCCAATTAGGAATTTACCATTTTTATTCTGTTTTATAAAAATCAAAACATGGTTTATCAAAAAAAGCATGAAAAAATAAAAATATAAAACTAATAAAAATCAAGGGAGTTCACAAATTAAATTCATAAGGGGAATAATGTCTTTATACTTCCTGGAAAAATTCCCTTGTGTAAAATGTTCCAAATACACAACTTCTTCTAAGATTTATAATGAAAAATTTACCCAGGATAAATAAGGCATTAAAATCCATGATAGCTTTCTATGTACCACAAGTTCAACTCCCTTATTACACCTAATAAAAATTTAATTTTCCATCATCCCACAAATAATCAACGATATCAGGAAGCACTATCAACAAAAATTGAAAAAAAATATTATGGTGAAATAAAATCAATAAAAAAATTCAAACCTAACATCACATTCTAACTAAAGTCATATACCAAAAGTGATTATCAATCTCATTTAATAATTATACATCATGATTCAACAACCCTATCTAAAATCTACCACTATTTCATAAATAAAAAAGGAATCTCTAAAAAAATTTCAGTCTTATGAATGTAGGATGTGATGAATTTGTTTCCACAAAACAAACTGAGATAACCCCTAGATTGGGATTCCGAGCAGACCCAAGGCATAGTTTTTTCTTGTTCTTGATCACCACATTATATAAAAAAGTGATTTTAGAAAACAACAAAAAATAATGGGAATAAATATTTTGAGAATTTATAACATAGGAAGTAGTAAAATTTTCCCATTTATTCGAACATGATATTAACATAAATATATATTCCATGAGAAATAAAAAAAATTATTAAATATTAAACCTAACAAAAAAATCTCAATAAATATAATATAACCATCTCAAAACAAAATTACAGATGAAAATATAAGTGAAATCATTTCAAAAAGTTCTCGACAGGGTAGATATAGTAATGATACAGGATTAAATAAATGAAACTAAAATGACACCTATCCAAATATCATTGTCACTCAATGAGTCACCATATAGATTACAAGAAATAATCCACAATAATAATCTATAAGTTAAACCAATAAACTATAGAGGAAATGATAAAGATAATTATGAGAAAATATCATTCAATGCATTTCATATAATCCATACCCCATTTATTATATTTAATTAAAATATCTATTCAATTCGAATTTGAAATATATCTTATAAACATAGGATTTTTTTATTTTTATTTTAAATTGATCGTGGTATGTTTCAATTTAACCCATATATATATCCCATTTGAATCATTACGGTTTATGATTTTCTAATGTGATATACCTTAAATCATAAAGAAGAAATATTCGGTTAATGAAATCATTTATATAAAAGTTTTCAATAAAAATGGGAAATACGACGTTTCATAAAATCAGTATTCATCCTACATTCGAACTAGAAGTTTTTTCTCATGACCTAAATTGTGAATCATTATGATGATGTTCTCACAATAATAATAATAATAATACTATAAAAAATATATGGGAAACTTGAATGAAACACATCATTTATATATACAAAAATAATTAAAATAATACAATCTAAGATAGTAAAATACAATATATCATGTGATTAATTAAGAGATGAATAAAAATTCTATAACATACTAAAAAATATCTATCATACCAGCACAACTACAGTATTCTACCCTCTATATTTTTTCAAAATACCATGCATCACCTAACTAAGGGGAAACAACAAATATGGAGAAAATAAAATACTAAAGGACCATAGTCCAAGAATGATCCTAATATTGAGTAGCATGTGTTCGCAAAAATCATATTAGAAACTCATAGATTCCATGATTTATAATAAATTTATTTCATTCAATAAAATTTATTTTAAATTATTTAAAAATATGCTTATAATCCTCAACAATGATCAATAATCACAAATATGACATCACCACTAGGAACCCGAATTAACGAGCAGGATTTTCTAACTTTTGAACCGGTGCTCGGAATCAAATTTTGAGGGCACCAATGGGATCGCATCGCCGGTATTTGCTTACAAACACCTTTTCTAGAGTTTCTTTTACTCGGGTGTGGTTTTTAATTTTTGGGGTTAAGTTAAGAAATAAAATAAAGTGGTGCAACAACTTTATTTTATTTCACTTAATGCTACTTAAAGCCACATAAAGCCACTTAATCTAAGTTAAACGGATAGGGTGGAACCCAAAATATTCTACCCACTTGGTAGTATATTTGTGGGTTGGGGCCCGCACGAGCTCCACCATTACTTTCCCTCTAAGTAACGCACCCACGGAAACCTCTTTTTATTAAAGTCACCGGTGCATTTACAAATATTCTAAACGACCCTATTAATTGGACAGTTAAGTCGTTACCATTAATTCATCAAATTAATGGTTCATTTCTTAACATTGAATGTTCTAATTTTTGTCTTGATGATAAAATAAGACCAATACTTGTTTTACTTGAGTGTTGCTTGTTGTGAGGATTGGGAGAAGCTCTCAATCTTGAAGATCTTCATACCCCTTCACGAAGAATGCGGAAAACGCGAAAAATGCGAAGAACGCGAAGAACACACAAAATGCGAAGAACGTCGGCTTTCGACGAAGGGAGACGAAGAACGCCGAACCTTCGGAGATCGATGACGCGTCGCCATGTTCTGGGACGCCGACGATCCTCCTTCCATGACACTTCTTCCGCGACGTTCCTTCCCCGCCACAATCTTCGATCAACAACCGATTGAGGCAGGGGGTTGCGGCACTTTTAATTCTTTGTGAATTATATCCCCGACATGGTTTCTTTTGGTGCAACTTAAATCTATGTGATTTTAATCCTGAGAGTTTCTCTACGTAACGTCGTGTAACACGACGACAGCGACGCCCCTTCCACGACGCAACGATCTTCTTCTTCCAGGACGGTTAAATCTGCGACGAAATAATGTTCGATGACAACGTTGAGGTAGGGGTTTGATTCATTTAAATATTTGTGATTTATACCGGTGGCGTATGATTAAATATTTGTTGTGATACTTTTAAAACTTCTAACGCGGTGGGTGTGGATCATCGAACAAATCCGAACCCATATCCCTTTTTGTTCATGGTGTGTGGAACGGCGGACGAGGACAAAGTAAGCCGCACTGACGATGTGAGATCCTGGCAGTGAAGGAAGGACCCTGAGAGTGCTTTTGGCAAATACATCGTTCAATTCCGACCACCAGAACTCGTCCGGTTGTCCGCGGAGCAGCCCGCCAGCGTGCCTCACCGGCACGGCGGCACCAGCGGCAGGTGGCGGTGGCGCCCGGTGCGCCTCTGGGGGGAGCTGCCGCGGCTTCAGCCACAACGGCAAGGCGCGGTCCCGCAACCGCACGGGACCAGAGGGGCATGGGACGCGGCCGTCTGCTGCATCCGCTGGCAAGGACGGCCACATGTGGGGCCGCGACTCCATCATGCGGGGGAAGCGCGCCCCTCATCCGCGGCTCGGCCGTAACGGCCCAGCCGACCCACTGGCCACCCTGCCAGCGTCAGCCGGGTCACGCCCAGGCCGGGCTAGGCCACTTCGGCCTGGCTGTGTCGTGCCATCCCGGCCGGACCCGGACCCGGGTCCGGTCGACCCGGTTGGGGCCGACCCAGGGGGGTTGGGCTGGGTCGGTTCGGGCCCATACCCCCCGTTTTTAGATCATGTGTGGGTCTGATCCATTGTGGGTCAGCGCTCAACGGTCCTGTGTGGGCCAGCGCCTACAGATCCTTTGTGGGTCATTGCGGGGGTTAGTTACCTATCGATCCTGTGTGGGTCAGATCCTTTGTGGGTCATTGCAGGGGTTAGTACCTATCGATCCATTGTGGGTCCGAAGTCTTAAATGAATCAGTGGCTATATCTGATCATCTCTATTATCATACGAAGAAGTATACATGTGTGAGTTGAATCATGTTTTTCATTCCTATGTGAATTTTGTTATCCTATCTTTTGTGGATTTATGTTTTACTTTCCTGTGTGAACTGGGTTGTACTTGAGCTCGGGTGTTGGAGTCGACCGAGAATTGATGACTTAGGTATATGTATGGGAATATACCTAAGTAGTGTCGGATGTTACTTCCTGATTGCATATTTACATTTTGGATTATCCATGTGGATTATGTGAGACCTTCGGGGGTCTCGGGGTCCCTACTGAGTATCTTATACTCACCCCTGAACGGGCTATGCCCGTACTACATTGTGTTGGTTGCAGACGACGGACAACGCTGATCGTGGTTGAGGCTTGCGGAGTAGGACGGTTGGACCCGAGGAGCTGTGGAGGCTATCTGTACCCACCCTTCAGGTGGGACTTCCAGTGGACGGCTCGACGTTGCGGCTTTACTTTCAGTTGCTGTTTTCCCTTTTATGTTTTACCATACTTTCAGATTGGGTTTGTATTCAGGCCCATTTACTCTTCTTCACTTACTATTGTACTCAGTTTTTACATAGTGTTTACTTCTACTATTTGCTTGCTCTTTGGTGTTTGTTTACATTACAAAGGCAATGCCTTCCATTTTTACCAGGATTTACGCCTTGGTTCTAGTCGCCAGCCCCGGGACTATTGAAGGCGGTGGCTAGAAGCATCGGTGGCTCGACGGGTAGAGGTACCGCTGGTGCCTCTACTGTTAAAGGGCCCTGCACCGAGGCCTCGTCGCTCAGTGGGCTGTCGTCACGCTCAACTCTCGGAACGAGGACGTGTAGAAGAAGGACTTTAGATGTCGGTATGGCCACTATGAGTTCTTAGTTATGCCTTTCGGCATAACCAATGCTCCGGGAGTGTTCATGGGCCTCATGAACAGGATATTTCAGCCATACCTCGATCGATTTGTCGTGGTCTTCATCGACGACATTTTGATATACTCAACCACTGAGGAGGATCATGCCTACCACATTCGGGCCGTACTGGACACACTCCGAGAGCACCAGATTTATGGAAAGCTCTCGAAGTGTCAGTTCTGGTTATGTGAGGTCCACTTCTTGGGGCACGTCATTTCTGAGGCGGGAGTTGCGGTGGATCCCGCGAAGATCGAGGCAGTGCTAGCTTGGGAGCCACCCAGGAGCGTGACGGAGGTGCGGAGTTTCTTGGGAATAGCTGGATACTATCGGAGATTTGTGCCAGACTTCCCTAGAGTCGCGGCACAGCTCTCAGATCTTACGAAGAAGGGGAAACCCTTTGTGTGGTCAGACAGATGCCAGCTGAGCTTCCAAGAGTTGAGACATAGATTGACCAGCGCACCTATCTTGAGGTTGCCGGAGGATAGAGAAGGGTACGTAGTCTACTACGATGCATTAGGGACTGGACTCGGATGTGTCCTGATATAGGAGTGGGCAGTGATTGCCTATGGATCACGTTAGTTGAGGCCGCATGAGCAAAACTACGCCACCCATGACCTGGAGTCAGCAGCAGTGGTCTTCGCTCTGAAGACATGGAGACACTATCTGATGGGAGAGCACTTTACAGTTTTTTATGACCATCAGAGTCTCAGGTACATCTTCTCTCAGAAGGACCTGAACCCGATACAATGACGATGGCTCAAGTTCCTACAGGACAATGACTTTGATATAGTCTATACTCCTGGCAAGGGGAACGTAGTAGCCGATGCTCTCTGCAGGAGGACGGGCATTCAGCTCCTTGAGGTGGAGACGGAGCAGCTAGCCGCTTTGCAGATATCCTTCGTGGATAGAGATGGTGCAGCCTCCCTTCAGTCACTCACAGTCACTCCTCCACTACTGCAGCGGGTCAGAGAGGCATAGCGTGGGGACGCCGACTGTGAGACGCGACGTGCGCAGATATCCTTAGAACAAGCACCTGATGGATTATCCGTGGAAGTAGAGCACAACGTTCTTTTTAGAGGACGTACCATGGTACCAGTTGCTTTAAAGGAGGAAGTGCTGAGAGAGTTTCACACTTCTCCTTTGGCAGTACATCCTGGAGTGGCGAAGATGTACCAGGATCTCAGATGACAGCACTAGGGGCCGGGCATGAAGAAGGATGTGGTAGATTTCGTTTCTCGATGCCTCACCTGCCAGCAGGTGAAGGCAAAGCATCAGGTACTAGCAGGCTTGGTACAACCCTTGGAGGTCCTGGAGTGGAAGTTGGAAGGGATATCTATGGACTTCGTGACTGGACTTCCACGCACTTCCAGAGGTCACGACTCCATTTGGGTGATTATTGACCGACTCACCAAGTCGGCTCACTTCTTATCCATCAGAGAGTAGGGCTCAGTGGAGATCTTGGGAAGTCTCTACGTTCAGGAGATTGTACGGCTTCACGGTGTTCCATCATCTATCATATCTGATTGAGATGCTCACTTTACTTCCCGTCTTTGGAAGGGGTTGCAGGATTTGTTCAGGACACAGTTACGTCTGAGCACCGCATTTCAACCTCAGATGGATGGTCAGACAGAGAGGACCATTCAGACTCTTGAGGACATGCTCCGTGCATGTGTTCTCGACTTTGGTCATAGGTGGTAGGACCACCAACCCTTAGTGGAGTTCGCATACAACAAAAGCTACCACTCAATCATCGGGATGGAACCATATGAGGAATTGTATGACCGAACATACAGATCTCCTTTGTGATGGACAGACCCTGGGGAGTCAGCACTCATGGGACCGGAGATGGTCCATGCCACGACAGAGAAGGTTCAGATTATCCAGGAGTGGATGAGGATAGCTCAGAGCCGGCAGAAGTCCTATACTGACAGGAGGCGGAGGCCACTAGAGTTCGAGGATGGCAACCACATCTACTTGCGTGTCTCACCTCGACGTGGATTACAAAGATTTTACCGAGGTGGCAAGTTGTCTCCACACTTCATCGGACCATTTCAGGTCCTCTACAGGATTGGCGAGGTGGATTATCGCATGGCCTTACCACCTCAGATGCACCGGGTGCACGACGTCTTCCATGTATCTCACCTAAGGAGATACGTGCACGACCTGACACATATCATTGACCATGTGGAGCTGGACGTTGATGATGGGGAGACGTTTGCGGAGGTCCTAGATGGAGATTGAGGATCGATAGGAGTGGGTCCTACGTGGACGATCTATTCCTATAGTGTGCATCAAATGGCAGCACGAGAACCTCCAAGAGACCACATGGGAGTGAGAGGCTCAGATGCGTTCTCAGTACCCACATTTGTTTCCCTAGTTTATGATATATATGTACGGTGACGTAAATCCCTGAGGTGGGAGTGATGTAAAGACCTGTAAAAATCAAGGGATTTTTTTCATAATTTTCTCTGGAATTTTACAAGAACTCAGCTTCTGACGGCACCTGATTCCGAGGCCCGGTGTGCCTGGAATCATTTTCCGAAAGTTTGGCTCGGGTACGTTCAGTGAACGAATGAGCAGGCTTTTCTAACTTTTGAACCAGTGCTCAGAATCAAATTCTGAGGGCACTGATGGAATCACATTGCTGATATTTTCTTAGAAACGCCTTTTCCGGAGTTGCGTTTGCTCGGGTGTGGTTTTTAATTTTTGGGGTTATGTTAAGAAATAAAATAAAGTGGTGCAACAACTTTATTTTATTTCACTTAAAGCCACCTAAAGCATCATAAACTAAGTTAAATGGATGGGGTGGAACCCAAAATATCCTACCCACTTGGTATGATATTTGTGGGGTGGGGACCGCACGAGCCCCACCGTTACTTTCCCCCAAAGTAACGCACCCGCGAAAACCTCTTTTTATTAAAGTCAACCGGGGCATTTACTTAAATTCTAAATGCCCCTATTAATTTGGTAGTTAAGACATTACCATTAATTCATCAAATTAATGGTTCGTTTCTTAACTTGGAATTTTATAATTGTTGGCTTCAGAATAAAATAAGACCAATACTTGTTTCACTTGAGGGTTGCTTTTTGAGAGGATTGGGAGAAGCTCTCATGCTTGAAGATCTTCATCCTCCTTCGTGAAGAACACGAAAAAACGCGAAGAAGGAAAATAATGTGAAGAACACAAAGAACGCGAAGAACGTCGGACTTCGACGAAGGGCGACGAAGAACGCATAACCCTTGGAGATCGACGACGCGGCGCCGTGTTCCACGACACCGATGATCCTCCTTCCGCGACGCTTCTTCCGCGATGTTCCTTCCCCGCGACAATCATTGATCAACAACCGATTGAGGTAGGATGTTGCGGCTCTTTTAATTCTTTGTGAATTATATCCTCGATATGGTTTCTTTTAGTTCAACCTAAATCTGTGTGATTTTAATCCTCAGAGTTTCTCTACGCAACGCCATGTACCACGACGACAGTGATGCCGCTTCCACGACGCGACGATCCTCTTCTTCCGCGACGGTTAAATCTGCGACGAACTCACATTCGACGACAATGTTGAGGTTGGGGTTTGATTCATTTAAATATTTGTGATTTATACCCACGGTGTATGATTAAATATTTGTTGTGAGACTTTTAAAACTGCTAACGTGGTGGGTGCGAACCAACAAACAAGTCCTAACCCACCGCTCTTTTTGTTCTTTCTGTGAGGAACGACGGACGACGACAATATAACCCACACGGGCGATGTGAGATCCTCGCAGTGAAGGACGTACCCCAGGAGGGCTTTTGGTGAAGACGACGTGCAATTCCGACCATCGGAACTCATCCGGTGGTCCGTGGAGCAGCCCGCCGGTGCGCCTTGCCGGCACGGCGGCGCAGGCGGCAGGTGGCAGCGGCGCGGTCCCACGACCGCGTGGGACCGGAGGGGCACGGGACGCAGCCAGCTTCTGTGTCCGCTGGCAAGGGCGGCCCCACTCGGGGCCGCGGCTCCATCACGCGGGTGCAGTGTGCCCCCCGCCCGCAACTCGGCCGTAACTGCCGAGCCGACCCACTGGCCACCCGACCAGCACCAGCCGGGTCGCGCCCAGCACGAGATGGGCCACGCCGGCCGGACCCGGACCCGGGTCGGGTCGACCCAGTTCGGGCCGACCCAGGTGGGATGGCCCGGGTGGTCCAGGCCCAGACCGCCCGTTTTCAGATCCTGTGTGGGTCCGATCCTGTGTGGGTCAGCGCTCACCGGTCCTGTGTGGGCCAGTGCCTACTGATCCTGTGTCGGTCCAATCCCATGTGGGTCATTGCGGGGGTTAGTTACCTATCGATCATGTGTGGTTCAGATCCTTTTTGGGTCATTGTGGGGGTTTGTACCTATCAATCCTTTGTGGGTCCGATGACTTAGATGAATCAGTGGCTATATCTGATCATCTCTATCATCATATGAAGAAGTATACCTGTGTGAGGTGAATCCTATTTTTCTTTCCTATGTGGATTGTGTTGTGCTATCCTGTGTGGATTTACGTTTTTCTTTCTTGTGTGGACTGGGTTATACTTGAGCTCAGGTGTTGGAGCAGAACGAGAATTGATGACTTAGGTATATGTATGGACATATACCTAAGCAGTGTCGAATGTTACTTCGTGATTGTATCTTTCCTTTGTGGATTATCCTTATGTATTCTAGGAGACCTTCGGGGGTCTCGGGGTCCCTACTGAGTAGCTTATACTCACCCCTGTATGGGCTATGCTCGCACTACGTTGTGTTGGTTGCAGACGACGGACATCGCTGATCGTGGTTGAGGCTTGCGGAGCAGGACGGTTGGACCCGAGGAGCTGTGGAGGATATCTGTACCCACCATGCAGGGGGGACTTCCAGTGGATGGCTCGACGTTGCGGCTTTAGTTAATTTTTTGTCTTCCCTTTTCAGTTGTACTTTACTTTCAGATTGGGTTTGTATTCTTGCCCACTTACTTTTCCGCACTTACTGTTGTACTCAGTTTTTTTACTTAGTGTTTACTTGTACTGCTTCCATGCTCTGTGGTGTTTGTTTACTTTATAAAGGAAATTCCTTCCCTTTTTACCGGGATTTACGCCTTGGTCCTAGTCTCCAGCCCCTGGCCTCTGGAAGGCGGGCTTGGGGTAGTCACGGCACGGGCCCCGAGGATGGGTCGTGACATATTTGGTAAAGTATATATTTATAGAAAGGTTATATTTAAGTAAAAAAATATAACAAATGTTCATGTATATTTAATGAAATAGATTACTTACATAGACATATAATCTTGAATTGGAAGATAAGGACGTCTCGTTGTTTTAATAAAATAATTTTATAGATTTTTCACAACACTGAAATAAATAAATGTAATTTCAATCTTAAGGAATGATATAAATAAATGTTGCTCTAAAAGAAAAATGGATTTTCATAAATTACAATTTAAAAAGAAATATCATAAAAACAATATCATTGAAAATGAATATAGATAATTATAAATGGGAAAATGGACAAAAAATACTTAGAATAGTTTTTCTAAATTTTATTGATGTATTATTAAAAATTGAATAATGAGCCACATTCAAAATCCATTTTTAAATTGTGAAAATTTAAATATTAAAACATTTTCCTAGTTATATTATTTCATAATAATTAATTAATTAAAAAATAAATTGAAATATTAATAAACATATAGATGAAGGTAGTAACATAGGAAGATTACATTACAAACATTTTTGATTTTTTTGAAAGATATGATCTCATAGGCTCTATTTTAATAGACGAAAGAAGTGATTACATGAGTTTGAAGTAATGAATTTTACATTTCACTCTTATGAAATCATTGAAAATGTCAGCAGGTTATGTAGTAGACTATGTTCATCCACATTTAATGAAACCTTAATTTTCATATCTATCAGCATGTTAATTGGCCTCCTAGAATGTGTGAGTAATAATGAATTTTTTTAAAGAAATATTGTTAAGGAAATTAACCCCCATAGAAGTTAGTATTCGTGAGAGATTATCCTTTCACATTATAGTGTCTTGGAAAATTTAAGTTGAATTACATTCAAACCATATGTTTTTCCAACCTTGTTGGATGATATGTTACGCTGCCTTTATGAATCCCATCATTTCAGCTTCCAAGGTAGTGACATGGACACAAGATCTATACAATAGCTTCCCAACCTCACTAAAATCATCACGAAAAATGGTCCTATATCCCAAGGGGCAAGGAATTCCCCAACAATCACCATTAATGTTGCACTTCAACAATTCATGAAAAGGTGGAAAGAATAATAATTTAAGGTATCTAATGGCGTAGGAAAATTTCTTACCAAATTTTGACACTTAAGTTTTATGATGACCATGACCGAGTTTTTGCATCAATCCACATGCAAGTAGTTTTCAATCTATGTAGCTGCAATGAAAGTGTCGATCACATGTTTGGTATTGAAGTGATTTTTATAGTGAATGGCCATGTATCTACCCTTCCAGATAGTGTGAATCAAATTTAAAAAAACTATTAAGGGAATCGAAATCTCTTTGGATAATTGGATCTGTATAATTTCATGCAAGAAATGTTAAATGTAGAGAGTTTGAAGCATTATGATCTCAAAGACCTTAAAAAATTCCCTCAAAAGGGATGAAAAAGTGTTGCAAGTCAAAAAATGTTGATCAACATATTCTTGATTGTTGTGACAAAGACCACACAATAAGCCTAGTGAAATAACCCACGCGCTGTAGATTACCAACAAAAGGTATTTTATTAAATCAATGTCTATAGATCATTTAAAATCATGAAGGATCAATAAACTTTTTTAAAAAATAACCAATAAAATATTTCTCTCCTTGGATCATATGTTTATAAAAGTCCTTTGTTTTGAGATGTCCTGTAGAATATTGATCCCAAATCATCATACCAACTTTCTTGATAAAATCATGTTTGGAAACATCAAATGAAATTTCCTTAGGAAGATATTATATACCTTTTAGATGAACCATGATGGATATTATTTGGTTGACATATATGGAGATGACTCTATTTAGTAGGGGCTCTCACATATAGTTCGTTTTCCATATATTGAGGATCAAATTTCTTCATACAAACCAGTGTGAACACTGATTTCATTCACGGAAAATATTTCTCAAACCATCCCAAATAAAATAATATATATAGTTCTAGTTGCCTCAAATAATCCTTTATATTAATCTATATATAATAACCTCAAGGTATAATAATTTTCTATTTATTAACTTCAACATGATTTGGGCTTGTAGAGCGTGTTAGAAGATAATCAATCTCTTTATTCCAAGACCTCCAAGGGCTTGGGGAATGCAACGCTTCTTCCAAGGTACTGTTAATATCATTCATTCATATACATTTTAACTCTACATGAAACTCATCATCATTAAATTAATGAAATTAAGGATAGTCGTGTTCTATATATAAACCATAATGTAATTAACATGTTTTGAGACAACAACATGTTTGACAAAGCACATTTTCCCTAACATGGAAGGTGTCCTTCTTTTCCATGAAGCAAGGGTCTTTCACCATTGACACACCATATTTGGGAAATGAGAAGAATAGGAATTTCAATAGAACAATGGAACCCCAAGATAGGTAAACGGAATTGGTCCTTCCCTTGTACCAAGGTCACTCGTAAGAATTATCTTCCTTGAGGAAGAGGTAATTTTTCTGAAATGGGTAAATGAATTTATCTAATTATTATCATGATCTAAAAACACTTCATAGGGTAAAAGGGATTTTTTGATGTATTTATGGTTACTCCATTATCCCTATGTAAAAATAATGATTTCATCAATAAAAAATATATTGGGTGGAGAAGAAATACCTATTTATGCTTTGATGGTTTCCATTTCACCTATGTCAACTATATGTTGAATAAGTCAACTTAATTAATCCTGAAAATAGAAACAATTATATCTGAAATGGTATCTCCCTGACATACCACCATAGATAATTTAAAATACCCTTATAGGGATCCATTAATTAGAATAAAGATGTTAGAATATCTTAGAAAATTTGTAATCTTGCTAATAAATTATTGGCTGAATCTAGACTAGTGAACCTCTATTCCAATGAAGTTCTAGTGTGTGGTGTCAAAATAATTCTTGATGTCTTACATGAGGGAAATGTTTCCACCCTTGATGGGTTTTCTAAGGAGGTTAACACATTCCAAAGTAGTTAATAATAATTTTTTGATGCTCATTACTTTCACAAATCCATATTTATTCCTAAATATTACTCCTTCTGTAACATGGGAATACTTGGTATAAGGTATATTTATTATGATTTTATGTATTGTGACAAGAATGGCCACTTGTCTAAATTAACTATTTTGACTAGAAATATCAACATTGGTTATGACAGAATTGAATTGAGCGTTGATTCCTTGAGTGAAGTATCCTACCTTAAAAAAGATTTTGAAAATACTACACCTTTCATCATGGATGATGTCCCAAAATGTTTGGAATAAGATATTACTAAAGACATCTAGTCCAATTGAGTTCCTTTTTTATACCAAATATTTCGTCCCCGATTTCAGTGCCCACTGGTGAGGTTGTAAGAAATGAGTTATCATCATCCGTGGTTATCATATAAATATTATTTTCTTTGAGTACCACATTTTTGGGGTCCCATTGATGAGATTCATGTATAAAGTAACAGTGTTAGTAGAAAGGTCTTATTCTACATTTAGAAAGTAATATTTATCAAGGAATAAAGAGAGATGTATTCTCCCTCTTAGTCCTCTAAAATGCATTGAAAATTTTTGGGTTTTTATCAGCCTTATATTGAAATTTATTTTTGAAAATACTTATGTTGATGTTGAATTTAAGGGTAATGATAATTTTCATCTTTTTTCCCATTTTAGTTTCACGGGATCATTCCCCATTGAAGTTGTTCTTGGTTATTTTTTCCATCATTTCATGTAGGGAAACCCAATGGCCTGAATTTCTATTCCATGTAAGCTAAATTTGAATTTTCTCCACGCCTTAACATTTTTCTTAATTAATTTGAGAAGTGAAATAAAAATTAAAAGACCTTAATTCCCTCAATTATATGACAAAGACTCGTAGAAAATATTTAACAACTCAAGAATGACATACTAGACATTGTTGAGCCTTAAGGGAAGTAGATGTATTCTCTTAGTTTCAATAAGACTTACCAGAATTGGATGATGATCAAAATTGTGTCTTTCCTATGTGACACATGAAATTCACTTCCAAATTGAATGAAATGCTTCTCTGAAAAATCCCATATCATGTTATCTTCTATCATTCCATTATAGTGTCTTATATACCAATTAAACATTCCCCCAATAAGGTTGAATTCTACCAAACCAGTATCATCAACACAGTTCTTGAATTCTATAATGGAGATATAATTGGAGGTCATCCCTAGATTTTCATATGTATGATGAATGGAATTGAATTCTTCTATTTTGGAACTGAAAACCAGGATTCTATTGGATAGGTCCTTGAAATTCTTCAAGAGAATTCTCATTTCTGTGTAACTATTTAGATCATATACAATCAAACAATATGATTTTTTACTAAAAATTGTAAGGCTTTATGTTAAGATCGGATCATCTTCATGTAGAATAGAATGTTTTTCAACAATTCAGTGAACCAATACCCAATTTTTTTTAGAATAGAAGGCACTCTGAGTATTACCCAGCTTCAAATATCCTCAAAAGCTAAATAAGGTAGTTTTGTTTGAGTAAATAACGTATGGTTCAGATATACCAATGAATTCATGATTGTATTTAAGTAAAGAGCTGAAAGGAACCTTCTGTGATCAATTTGGATATTACCTAGGAGTTCCAAAAAAGGATCCTCATTTTGGATTTGTTTTGGGGGTGACCCCATATTCTTTACCATTATCCTTTCGTACTTTCAAGCTATTTCTTTTTTGGCAGAGTTTAGAGTGTCATTGGCCTCAATTAATTTATTGCCCAAGAGAACATATTTTGTTTCACAAGAAACCTATTTTGTTTTTCAACTCTACCTATATCGTCAATTGATTTTTTAGTCATGTATACAAACTATGTGACATTAAAACCATTTTCTAATAGAATTTTTATTGGGGATCTAGTGCAAGGCATTCTAGTTTGATTATTCTAAGATTCCTCACCAGAACCTTTATTCTTGTCTAGGGAATTTTGAGTTTCTTAGGGCATATCCCATAATTCATCCAAATTTATGGCCATGTATTTGTTTGATAATATATATTCAGTAATAAATTCCTCAATCTAGGAGGAAAATTCAATGAATGAAACATTGGATGAATGTTCCAAAATCTAATCTTCATCTTCCATATCATTAACTAATTAAATATCTTGTTGATTCTCTTATTCTTCGACATAGATGTAACATCCAAGGTAAATAAATAATATTAAATTATAATGTTTATCAATATTTGTGAATAAAATTCTAATATTACTTTAAAGGTAAATCTATTCTCGATGGCGTACCCAATACACTACAACGAGTTTCTTTGAAATCTTACGTTTCACACTAATAATATAATAATATTATAATAGTTAATGACTAGTCGTTCTAATGGAGAGAATGAATAGAAATAACTAAAAAATGATTACATATGCTTCTTAAATATTTTTACATTTATCCAATAAATTTTATAGGCTTAAAATCCAAATGAATCAAATTTTAAGAATAAATACTCTAATATTTTTAAAAGATTGTTTTACCACCTTTTGATGGAGAACCATTTTTAAATATATGTTTTGACAATTTTATAAGATATATTTTTCAAAATAAACTTATTCGTTATTATTTGATCATTAAAATTTACTTTGGTTAAATTTTTTGTATGTTTCTGACATTGTTCGTTTTTATAATGAATAGTGAAAAACTACTACATTTTACATCAAAATTGTTTTTTCATTTAATTTAAATATATGGATATATTATCTTTTTAATTGGTTTTAATGTTTAATTAGAATATATTTTTACCATTTAATTTAATGACGTTCATTATAATTAATTTCACTTTGAAAATGGATATAAACAAGTGCCAAACTTTTCATGGATATTGCTTCAAAAAAAACCCGCTATTTGTTTTGACAACGGGAAATATTTTTAATTTAATTATTGTAATTTTTGTGTTTAGAATTTGGTAAAATGTATTCCATATTTGGAATCAGCAGGTGCAAATTATGTAATTAATAATCTTTTGTTTTTTGGACATAATTAATAGTAACGATGGTAATTATCATTAATTATCGTGATTAATTAGTAATCAGGTAGTTAAGGAAAATAAAATAATATCATAATTATAACATATGACCCCAAAATATGTCCTATTGATATTGGTTGTGTCATAGCCGACCATGGGATGCCTTGTTAAAATCATTGGGACCCCATGGAATCACTTTTGTGTGGTTGTGACACTTTATCATTTTATTTTTAAAGAAAGGAAAATACAACAAAAGTATGTATCACCCATCTAAAAAAAATTTAGTTTTGTCTGTGTAAATTATATCTTAGACTATAAATATTAATTGGAAAGATAAAAATAGTTCCTACATAATAGGATTTGTTTTATAATTTTTATACACTAAATAAATTAAATTATTTATGACATCATGATGATGTAGTGATTATCTCATTAATGAATGATTTAAATAAAATGAAAAGATAATGTAAAATATAAGACTTACACTTGTCAAATACCTATTGGATGAGTATATTTCGAACCCTTATCACCTTATCCTTGATATATATAAATGTGGGACCTTTAAAATCCTAAAATCATTATAAATAAAGTTACATTTCTTGACATTCCAAGAGTGCCCCTCCTCTCCTCTTATAAATGGCCCCCAACTCTACCTCCTTACCCACACCTCTCATGCCATTGGCTTGGCCAACCCCTTCCCATTTCATCTCTCCACATTCATATCTTCATTATTTAAGCCTCACCTTAGGCAAAAATCTCTTCAAGAAACCCTTTTGGTTCAAACCAAAGGGAGTTACCCGATTTAACGGAATATAAGAAACGAACAAGACAAGTCAGACGTGAGGTAAGGGATCCGACCACTCTCATTCTTTTCAAGTACCCTCTTTTATGTAATTTCATTTATGAATCATGTTCTTATGTTCGAAGATGTTCTTTTATATTAACCATACTGTAATTTTTATTTAAATATGATGATATACCCCTATTACTCTCATCAATTCGTTTTTAGAATTTTTAAGTGGCGGGGTTAGGCTGCCGAATTTTCGTAACGGATCCTACCTCTCTCTTTCTTTTTAAGTACGCTTTTTTATGTAACATACTTTATGATCCTCCTTCTTATGATGAGGGATATTCTTTTTTATTCCTCTTTCTGTACGTTTTATATTAATATGATGAGAGACCCTATTTTATCCCATCAATATATTTTTGGATTTTTTATGTGGTGCCGTTAGGCTGCCGAATTTTCATACGGGGATTTTCGTCTCACTTTTTATTCCCATGAGATTCATGCTACATTGGCCACTATTTTCATTTTTTTGGTGTATGTACTACCCATTATATTACTATTTGTATAATATACTCTAATTTATGGGTATTTACATCTTCATTGTATGACCCTTCTTTCATGGGGTGTACGTTTCGAATGTTGCCCAAATCGGTAAGGGAACCTTTCACACACCTCTTTTTAAAAGACTTATTTTGTTATGTCTTTTAATTTGCATATTTTTATGTTGGGATATGTTCTAATATATCCTTATTGATTTAAATTTTATGTCCAAGTGATGAGATACCATTTTCTCTCTCGTCAACTAATTTTATGAGTTTTAAAGTGATGTCGTTAGGCTGTCAAATTTTACCAAGGGAACATATTAACCCAATTTAGATTTCATTGGGCGAAACTTATAGTTATTGAATATGTCACCCTACGAATATGTGTGAATGACCTCTGGTTGTTTTACACTTAATATACACTTATATTGGGTTTATATATACTTGTCACACATAATTATGAGATTGATTTATCCTAAATTTAAGGGTACCTTCTTTATAAGGGATTTCATCTCATTTTACATTTCTATTGAGGCTTAATTGTTGTTATGAACCAATTCACTCTTATATGGTGTGTATAATATCCATTGGAATATTATATCATTAATCCCTTTATTCTCATGAACTTATAATGTTCTGATTAAATGTTATTCCTCAATTATTGTATTCAAGTGTCACTCATACTGTTAAAAACCCTTTTACTAAAATATGGTTTTAAATTTTTTAATGATTTATTCTTATAAATATTTCTCATTAATATAGATATTTTCACAATGGTTTTAAGGATTTATTTATATGTATATTAATTGTTTAAAATTTTAAAAGCTTCAAAGTGGTATGGGACACGTTGATTCAAAAATCACTTTATTAAAAGTTTTAAATGGTTTTGAAAATGGCTCTTAGAATGGAGTCATTTTTTCAATATCATAAAAAGTTATATTGTTAATGCAATGTGGGAATATTATCTTTCCTCTATGCTTAAGTTATGTTCTATGATTATGTTATGGTTCTTGGGAATTGTTTATGAAGACGGGTGGTTCCTTGAAAAAATAAGGGCGGGTGAGCCCGATATAGCTCTCCAATGCATTTGGTAACGCGAAGGGGTTAAACGTTAAGGTTTATCTGAAGAGATTTAGGGAATATACTTTGATGGGTATTCCAAATGTAACCATGAGGGTTAATCCCTATGTAAGAATGTTATGAATTCCCCAAGTTACCTTTATGTCTTATGATTTCTATGATTTATTCATAAATCTTATGATTTCATGAGGTATGTTAACGTGCTTATGTTTTATGAGTAAAGTATGATTTAATTGATTCTTATGTATACAAGTACTGATGTTTCCTTTCCGTATTTTTATATCCCTTACTGATATTTTTTATGCTCATCCCATGTATTTAAATTTTTTTAATAGACCAATGTAAAGGTACATGATATGATGATAGTTTCAAGGAAGTTTCAAGAAAGAATCCATGTTTTATTTTAAATATGTTTTTGTTCATGGGAAAATGAATAATATCTTTTATGTCACCACTTTGTTTAAATGTGGAATGTAATGCATGATTTATGAACTTATTCTCTAAAACTATAATCCTGAAAAGATCCTCAATGTGAATTATTAAATTTATTTCAAGATTAAGTAAGGTTTAAGGCCAGATCCTTATAGTTAGTATCAAAGGTCGGTTTAGATAACATTAGATATTAGATTGTTGTTTAAGAAAAAGTGAAAATTTGTTTACAACAACAATGGTTAGTATATTAGATGGAGTCATTGTTTTTTTGAATGTTAGAATGAGTTTGAGATAACTTGAGTAAGTATATATTATTATTTTTATTCCTCATTAGTACATGATGATTTTTTTGATATACTCACACTGACATTTTTGGTTTTAGTAAATGGATGGATCTAGCAGTCACCAATGTGACAATGGGTTTGAAGGAAACTATGGTGGTAATCTGATTAAGAGACTAGATGAAATGGGTGATTCAATAAGGAATCACGTGGTTATTCTAAACCAACTATCAAGGAGTCATGACTAACCACTTGAACCTTTGTGATTTCTCTGATGCATCATGTACAAGGGAACCAACTCGATGTAGAATTTCAGGAAATAATTATAATGGTAAACATTAGGGTCTATACGATCCTTACTTTTGAGGTAATTATGGGTATTTATATGACAGAAAATGAAAGTCATGGGGTAAATTTGAAGATAAATTATGTTATGATTATATTTGAAGATTTTATCTCTTTTTGAGGAATGTTATAAAATTATATAGTTCTGGAAAAAGGACATCACTCAGACCATGTGACAACCCGTCCTGTCGAACAAAGCTGCGAGAATCAAACCCACAACCAAATTGCGACTGGTATTTATCGCATACCACTGGACTGCGTGAAGTCCCTTGTTATTTTGAATAATTATTTTTAGTTAGATGATTTTATGAATCATGAGTAAGTTGATTTTTGGGTTATCAATTGAAATTATTAACCTGTAATGGTGGATATGTGATTAGGTTAATTATTTTTCAGTATGAGACTTTAAGAGTAACTGATATTATATGGAGATAAATGTTAAGATTTACCTTGCAAGACTATTTCATTAAATCCTTCGGAGATTTGGGTTTCAATATTAGTTTGGTTTACTTTGAAGATTTTTTTTGGACACTATTTTTTTTAATGGTCTTTGTTTGAACTTTGGATTTTGTTGGAAAAACTTTGGATATTAAGAATAGATTTTCTTTTTATAAAGGATTATCCTTTTTGGGTATTAAATGATCTTATACTAGTTTCTGTTGGTGTGGTTTTGGTCCAACGACATGGTAAATATATAGTTGTCTTTTGTGGATTAGGTGATTCTTAAGAAGTTGATTATAATACTCTTAATGCGAATAAGTCTTCCTAAATACTCTTCTTTTGGAGAAAATATTAGTTTGATTAAGGAATATAGTAAAAGTTAAAAGTCTACATGAAAAGTAAGTATGTTTAATTATGATTTATTTAAGTTAAAAAATATATTCCTAAATGAAAAGTAACTTAAAACAAAAATGTTTTCTGTTAACTTTTCCTACTGGGGAATCGAATACCATTTAATTTATCACAAGTTTGTGATTTTTTTGTGGTTAACTTTCTCCTATGCGTGTTTACTATCACTCTCCATCAGAACTTGATCCTTTTTTTCTCATCCATATCCATATTTTCCTACTTTGAATCCTAGTATGGGTTAACTAGGTTGGCCTTTTTACTTCTCTCCCTTTCATTTAATGTGATAGTTTTACTGACTCTTGTTCCAATGTGAAAATATCAATGAAGTTTCCAAGCCCAATTTTGAAATTGCGAGGACGCAATTCCGAAAAGGTGGGAAGGATGTAACATCCCAGGTAAATAAATAAAATAAAATAATAATGTTTATCAATATTTGTGAATAAAATGTTAATATTACTTTAAAGGGAAAGCTATGCTCGATGGCTTACCCAATACACAACAAAGAGTTTCTTTGAAATCTTACGTTTTACACTAATAATATAATAATATTATAATAGTCAACGCCTAGCCGTTGTAATGGCAGGAATGGACATAAATAACTACAAAATTATTACATATGTTTGTTAAATTTTTTTTGACATTTATCCAATAAATTTTAGTGGCTTAAAATCCCAATGAATACAATTTAAAGAATAAATACTCTTATATTTTTTTAAGATTGTTTTACCGCTTTTGATGGAAAAACGTTTTTAAATATAAATTTTTAAAATTTTAGAAGATTTATTTTTAAAAATAAACTTATTATTTATGATTGGAACATTGAAATTTACATTGGTTAAATTTTTGAAATGTGTCTGACATTGTTCATTTTTTAATGAATAGTGAAAAAATACTGCATTTTACATAAAAACTTCTTTTTCATATAATTTAAATATATGGTTAGATTATCTTTTTAATTGTTTTTAAAGTGTAATTAGAATATATTTTTACAATTTAACTCAATGGTGGTCATTATAATTAATTTCATCTTGAAAATGGATATAAACAAGTGCCAAACCTTTCATGGATATTGCTTAAAAAAACCCGCTATTTGTTTTGACAATGAGAAATATTTTTAAATTAATTATTGCAATTTATATGTTTGGAATTTCATAAAATGGATTCCATATTTTGAATCAGGAGGTCCAAATTTTGTAATTAACACTCTTTTGTTTTTTGACATAATGAATAGTAACGATGTTAATTATCTTTAATTATCGTGATTAGTTTGTAATCTGGTAGTTAAGGATAATAAAATAATATCATAATAAAAAAATGATCCCAACATGTGTCCTAATGCTACTGGTTGTGTCATGTCTGACCATGGTATGCCTTGTTCGAAACGTTGGGACCCCATGGAATCACTTTTGTGTGATAGTGACACTTTATTATTTTATTTTTAAAAAAGAAAAATATAACAAAAGTATGTATCACCCAAGTAAAACATTGTTCGTTTTGTCTATGTAAATTATCTATAATAATATAAATATTCATTGGAAATATAAAACTATTTCCTACATCATAGTATATTTTTATAATTTTTAGACACTAAATAAAATAAATTATTTATGACATCATGATGATGCAGCGATTGTCTCATTAATGAATGATTTAAATAAAATGAAAAGATAATGTAAAATCTAAGACATACACTTGTCAAATACCTATTGGATGAGTATATTTTAAACCATTATCATGTTATCCTTTAAATATATCAATGTGGGAACTTTAAAATCCTAAAATCATTTTAAAATAAAGTAGCATTTCTTGACTTTCCAAGAGTGCCCCGCATCGCCTCTTATTAAAGGCCCCCAACTCTACCTCCTTACCAACACCTCTCAAGCCATTGGCTCGGCCAACCCCTACCCATTCCATCTCTCTACATCCCTATATTCATAATTGAAGCCTCACCTTATGCAGGAAGCTCTTCAAGAAACCCTTTTGGTTCAAACCAAAGGGAGTTACCCAATTTAAAGGAATATAAAGAAACGAACAAGACAAGTCGGACTTGAGGTAAGGGATCTGACCTCTCTCTTTATTTTCAAGTACCCTCTTTTATGTCATTTAATTTATGCTCCATGTTATTTTGTTGGAGGATATTCTTTTATATTAACCAATATGTAATTTTTATTTTAATATGATGAGATACCCCCTCTTGCTCTCATAAATTCATTTTAAGAATTTTTAAGTGGCACCGTTAGGCTGCCGAATTTTCGGAAGGGATCCTACCTCTCTCTTTCTTTTTAAGTACTCCTTTTTATGTAACTTACTTTAGGCTCCTCTTTATTATGATGGTGGATGTTCTTATATATTCCACTTTCTGTAAATATTATGTTAATATGATGAGAGATCCTATTTGATCTCATCAATACATTTTTGGAAGTTTTATGTGGTGCCGTTAGGCTGCCGAATTTTCATAAGGGGATTTTCATCTCACTTTTTATTCTCGTGTGATTCATGCTACATTGACCACTATTTCCTTTTGTGTGGTGTATGTAATACCCATTATTTTACTATTTTTATAATATATTCTCATTTATGGGTATTTACATCTTCATTGTATGACCCTTCTTTCATGGGGTGAACATTTCGAAAGTTTCCCAAATCGGTAAGGGAACCATTCACACTCCTCTTTTTAAAAGACTTATATTGTTATGTATTTTAATTTGCATATTTTTATGTTGGGATATTTTCTTATATATCCTTATTGAAGTAAATTTTATGTCCAAGTGATGAGATACCATTTTCTCTCTCATCAACTAATTTTATGAGTTTTAAAGTGACACCGTTAGGCTGTCAAATTTTACCAAGGGAACATCTTAACCCAATTTCAATTTCATTGGTTTCAACTTGTAGGTATTGAGCATATTATCCCATGAATATTTCTAAATGACCTATGGTTGTTTTACACTTAATATACAATTATATTTGGTGTATTTATACTTGTCACACATAATTATGAGATTGATTAATATTAAATTTAAAGATACCTTCTATATAATGGATTTCATCTCATTTTACATTTATATTGAGTGTTCATAGTTTTTATGCACCAATTCAATCTTATATGGTGTGTATACTGTCATTTGGTATATTATATCATGAATCCCTTTATTCTCATGGTATTATAAAGATCTGATTAAATGTTATTACTCAATTATTGTATTCAAGTGTCACTCATTTTGTTAAAAACCCTTTAACTAAAATATCGTTTTAAATGTTTTAATGATTTATTCTTATAAATATTTCTCATTAATAGACATATTTTCAAAATGGTTTTAAGGATTTATTTATATGGATATTAAGGGATTAAAATTTTAAAATTTTCAAATTGGTATGGGACACTTTGATTTAAAAATCTCTTTATGAAATGTTTTAAATGGTTTTGAAAATGGATTTTAGAATGGAGTCATTCTTTCGTTATCTTAAAATGTTATATTGTTATTGCAATGTGAGAATTTTATATTTCCTTTATGCTTATGTTATGTGCTATGATTTTGTTATGGTTTTTGGGAATTGTTTTTGAAGACGGGTGGTTCCGTGATAAACTAAGGGTGGGTGAGCCCAATATAGCTCTCCATTGCATTGGGTAACGCGAAGGGGTTAACCATTAAGGTTTCTCCGAAGAGATTTAGGGAATATACTGTTATGGGTATTCCAAACGTAAACATGAGGGTTACTCCCTAAGTAATAATGTTAGGAATGCCTCAAGTTAACTTTATGTATTATGATTTTTATGAGTTAATAATAAATCTTATGATTTCATGAGGTATTTTAACGTGCTTATGTATTATGAGTAAAGTATGATTTCATTTATTCTTATGTTTACATGTACTAATGTATCCTTTCCGTATTTTTAAATCCCTTACTATGCTTTTTTATTCTCATCCCATGTTTTTGAAATGTTTTTCATAGGTTATGGAAGAGGTACATGATATGATAATAGTTTCAAGGAAGTGTCAAGAAATAATCCACGTTTTATTTTAAATATGTTTCCATTCATGGAAAACATGAATAATATCTTTTATGTAACCACTTTGTTTAAATGTGGAATGGAATGCATGATTTATGATATAATTATCTAAAACTCTAAACCTGAAAATATCCTCAATGTAAATAATTCAATTTAATTCAAGATTAAGAAAGTTTTAAGGCCAGGTCTTTATAGTTGGTATCAAAGGTCGGTTTAGATAAAATTAGATGTTAGAGTGTTGTTTAGAAAATGTGAAAAGTTGTGTACAACCAAAATGGATAGTATGTTAGATGGAGTCATTGTTTTTTAAAGTTAGAATGAGTTTGAGAAAACTTGAGTAAGTATATCTTAGTGTTTTTATTCCTCATTAGTACATAATGATTTTGTTGATATACTCACACTGACTTTTTTGGTTTTAGTAAATGGATGGATCTAGCAGGCACCAAAGTGACAATGGGTTTGAAGGAAACTGTGGTGGTTCTCTGATTAAGAGACTGGATGAAATGGGGGATTCAATGAGGAATCCCATGGTTATTATAAACCAACTATCAAGGAGTCATGATTAACAACTTTAACCTTTGTGATTTTTCTGATGCATCATATATGAGAGAACCAACTCGATGTGGAAGTTCAGGTAATAATTATAATAGTAACCATTAGGGTATATACGATCCTTACTTTTGAGATAATTATGGGTTACTATATGATGGAAAATGAAAGTCATGGGGTAAAATTGAGGTTAAATTATGTTATGATTATTTTCGAAGATTTTATCTCTTTATGAGGAATGTTATAAAATTATATTGTTTTGGAAAAATGACATCACTCAGACCGTGTGACTACCCATCGCATCGAACAATGCTGCAGGAATCGAACCCACAACCAAATTGCGACTGGTATTTATCGCTTACCACTGGACTGCATGAAGTCCCTGGTTAGTTTGACTAAATCTTTTTAGTTAGATGATTTTATGAACCAATAGTAAGTTGATTTTGGGTTATCTATAGAAATTATTAACCTGTCATGGAGTATATGTGATTAGGTTAATTACTTTTCAGTATGATACTTTAAGAGTAACTGATGTTATTTGGAGATAAATGTTAAGATTTACCTTGGAAGACTATGTCATTAAATCCATCGGATATTTGGGCTTCAATCATAGTTTGGTTTAAATTAAAGATTTTTTTGTACAATTTTTTATCGAATGGTCTTTGTTTGAACATTGGGTTTTTTTGGACAAACTTTAAAGATTAAGAATAGATTTTCTTTTTATAAAAGATTATCCTTTTTGATTATTAACTGATCTTGTACTAGTTTTTTTGTTGTTGGGTTTAGTCAAAAGACATGGGAAATATATAGTTCTCTTTTGTGGATTAGGTGATTCTCAAGAAGTTGATTGTAGTACTCTTAATGCGGACAAGTCTTCCTAAATACTCATCTTTTGGAGAAAATATGAGTTTGAGTAAAAAATCTATTAAAAGATGAAAGTCTACATTATAAGTAAGTATGTTTCATTATGATTTATTTAATCTAAAAACTAAATTCCTCAATGAAAAGTAACTTAAACAAAAAAAATTATGTGAACTTTTCCTATTGGGGAATAAAATACTGGTTAACTCATCACATGTTTGTGATTTTCTTGTGGTTAACTTTCTCCTAGACATGTTTACTATCACTCTCCATTAGAACATGACCCTTTGTTTTCTCCTCCATATCCATATTTTCCTACATGGAATCTTAGTATGGGTTAACTCGGGTTAACTTTGTACTTCTCTCCCTTTATTTTAACGTTATAGTTTTACTGACTCTAGTTCTGATGTGGGACTTTCAATGAAGTTTCCAAGTCCAATTTTGAAATTATGAGGACACAATTCCCAAAATTGGGGAATGATGCAACATCCCAGGTAAATAAATAATATTACATTATAATTTTTAACAATATTTATGAATAAAATGTTAACATTACTTTAAAGGGAAAGCTATGCTCGATGGCGTACCCAATACACAACAACGAGTTTCTTTGAAATATTACGTTGATCACTAATAATATAATAATATCATAATAGTTAATGCCTAGACATTGTAATGACGGGAATAAATAGAAATAAATAAAAAATGATTACATATGTTTGTTAAATATTTTTACATTTATCTAATAAATTTTAGAGGCTTAAAATCCCAATGAATCCAATTTTCTGAATAAATACTCTAATATTTTTAAAAGATTGTTTTACCACCTTCGGATGGAGAACCTTTTCTAAATCTAAATTTTGAAATTTTTATACGATCTATTTTTCAAAATAAACTTATTATATATGATTTGAACATTGGAATGTACTTGTGTAAAATTTTTGGTATGTTTCTGACATTGTTCATTTTTTTAATAAATAGTTAGAAAATACTGCATTTTACATCAAAATAGATTTTTCATCTAATTTAAATATATTGGATAGATTATATTTTTAATTGGTTTTAAAGTGTAATTAGAATATATCATTACCATTTAATTAAATGGTGGTCATTATAATTAATTTCACTATGAAAATGGATATAAACAAGTGCCAAACTTTTCATGGATATTGCATCAAAAAAACCCGCTATTTGTTTTGACAATGGGAAATATTTTTAATATAATTATTTCAATTTATATGTTTTTAATTTGGTAAAATGGATTATATATTTGGAATCAGAAGGTCTAAATTATGTAATTTAGACTCATTTGTTTTTGGACATAATGAATAGTAACGATGGTAATTATCTTTAATTATTGTGATTAATTAGTAATCGGGTAGTTACGAATAATAAAATAATATCATAATAAACAAAATGACCCCAACATGTGTCCTAATGCTTCTGGTTGTGTCATGGACGACCATGGTATGCCTTGTACAAACTTTGGGACCCCATGGAATCACTTTTGTGTGATTGTGACACTTTATCATTTTAATTTTAAGGAATGGAAAATATAAAAAAAGTATGTATCACCATAGTAAAACATTTTTAGTTTTGTCTGTGTAAATTATATCTTAGACTATAAAGATTCATTGGAAAGATAAAAATATTTATTACATAACAGAATTTTTTTATAATTTTTAGATACTATATAAATTAAATTATGTATGACATCATGATGATGCAACGATTATCTCATTAATGAACGATTTAAATAAAATGGAAAGATGATGTAAAATCTAAGACTTACACTTCTAAAATACCTATTGGATGAGTATATTTCAAACCCTTATCACCTTATCCTTGAAATATATCAATGTGGGACATTTAAAATCAGAAAATCATTTTAAAAAAAGGTAACATTTCTTGACTTTCCAAGAGTGACCCTCCTCTCCTCTTATAAAAGGACCCCAACTCTACCACCTTACCCACACCTCTCAAGCCTTTGGCTCGGCGAACCCCTACCCATTTCATCGCTCCACATCCCTATTTTCATAATTGAAGCCTCACCTTAGGCATAAACTCTTCAAGAAACCCTTTTTCCTCAAAAAAGGGAGTTACCCGAATTAAAGGAATATAAAGAAACGAACAAGACACGTTGGACTTGAGGTAAGGGATCTGACCTCTCTCTTTCTTTTCAAGTACACTCTTTTATGTCATTTCATTTATGCTCCATGTTCTTATGTTGGAGGATGTTCTTTTATATTAACCATACTGTAATTTGTATTTTAATATTATGAGATACCCCCTCTTACTCTCATCAATTCATTTTTATAATTTTTAAGTGGCGTCGTTAGGCTGCCGAATTTTCGCAAGGGATCCTGCCTTTCTCTTTCTTTTTAAGTACTCTATTTAAGTAACTTACTTTATAATCCTCATTATTTTTATGGGGTATGTTCTTTTATATTCCTCTTTATGTACATTTTTGTTAATATTATAAGAGACCCTATTTTATCTCATCAATAAATTTTTGGATGTTTTATGTGGCGTCGTTTGGCTTCTAAATTTTCATAAGGGGATTTTCATCTCACTTTTTATTCCCGTGAGATTCATGCTACATTGGCCACTATTTCCTTTTATGTGGTGTATGTAGTTCCTATTATTTTAATATTTGTAAAATGTACTCTCATTTATGGGTTTTACATCTTTATTGTATGACCCTTCTTTAATGGGGTGTACGTTTCGAAAGATGCCCAAATCGGAAAGGGAACCTTTCACACTCCTCTATTTAAAAGACTTATTTTGTTATTTCTTTTAATTTACATCTTTTTATGTTTGGATATGTTATTATATATACTTATTGATGTAAATTTTATTTCCATGCAATGAGATACCATTTTCTCTCTCATCAACAAATTTTATGAGTTTTAAAGTGATGTAGTTAGGTTGTCAAATTTTACCAAGGGAACATCTTAACCCGATTTCAATTTCATTGGGTTTAACTTGTAGTTCTTGAATATGTCACCCTATGAATATTTGTGAATGACCTCTGGTTGGGTTACACTTAATATACACTTATATTGGGTTTATTAATACTTTTCACAAATAATTATGAGATTGATTTATCCTATATTTAAGGATGCCTTCTTTATAAGGGATTTCACCTCATTATACATTTCTATTGAGACTTCATTGTTGTTATGAACCAATTCACTCTTATATGGTGTGTATACTGTCCTTTGGAATATTATATCATGAATCCATTTATTCTCATGAAATAATAAATTTCTGATTAAATGATATTCCGAAATTATTGTATTCAAGTGTCACTCATTGGGTTAAAATCCTTTAACTAAAATATCATTTTAAATGTTTTAATGATTTATTCTTATAAATATTTCTCATTAATATACATATTTTCAAAATGGTTTTAAGGATTTATTTATATGGATATTATTGGTTTAAAATTTTAGAAGCTTCAAAGTGGTATGGGACACTTTGATACAAAAATCCATTTATAAAATGTTTCAGATGTTTTTAAAATGGATTTTAGAATGGAGTTATTATTTTAATATCTTAAAATGTTATATTGTTATTGCAATGTGGGAATGTTATCTTTCCTTTATGCTTATGTTATGTGCTATGATTATGTTATGGTTCTTGGGAATTTTTTATGAAGATGGGTGGTTTTGTGATAACCTAAGGGCAGGTGATCCCGATATATCTCTCCAATGCATTGGGTAACACGTATGGGTTAAACATTATGGTTTCTCCGAAGAGATTTAGGTAATATACTATGACGGGTATTCCAAACGTAACCATGAGGGTCACTCCCTATGTAAGAATGTTATAAATGCCTCAAGTTATCTTTATGTCTTAATATTTCTATGAGTTATTCATAAATCTTATGATTTCATGACGTATGTTAACGTGCTTATGTTTTATGAGTAATGTATGATTTCATTGATTCTTATGTATACTTGTACTAATGTTTCCTTTCCGTATGTTTATATCCCTTATTGAGCTTTTTTATGCCCATCCAATGTTTTTGAAATTTTTTTCATAGGTCAAGGGAAAGGTACATGATATGATGATAGTTTCAAGGAAGTTTCAAGAAAGAATCCATGTTATATTTTAAATATGTTTCTGTTGATGGGAAAAATGAATAATTTCTTTTATGTTACCACTTCGTTTAAATGTGGAATGTAATGCATGATTTATGATCTAATTCTATAAAACTCTAAACCTGAAAAGATCCTCAATGTGAATTATTCAATTTAATTCATGATTAATTAAGGATTAAGGCCAGGGCCTTATAATAGCTACCCAAAACGTGATTGTAGGCATAAAAATATTGGATTTCCATACTTTTATATTGAGATATTATTCATTTTTTCTATAGATCCATGGACTTCCCCTCTTTTTTCATGATTATTCTTTCAAGTAATTAGATATGTTAGTTGGATAAAAATTTTTTTTAAGACTTTGATGTTTTGAAAAGTATGCCCCACCATATTGAAATGGTCACAAAAATGAGTAAGGTTATTAAATTCAAAGGTAATTTCCAAATGCCGGTCATTTTCAACCAAAGGGATCCTACCTGGTGGAGGAGATTAAATGTTAATCATGATTAACATGCTAGACCAAAGACTAAGGTCTTCATTATGAGTGTACTAGTCTTTTTTTGGGAGAGATAATTTCCTAGAAAACATTGAGAATTTTAGGATTCTAGTATTCCCAAAGAAGTCCATGAATATTTTTACACACCTGTGTATGGGAATGTTTTTGTGGAAAGGGATTGAAATTAGCATCCCATTCTGAATGTCTAAAAAACCCTGGATTGAGATTCTGATTTCAAACAAGCCATGCCGCATCAAGACGCTAAAACTTCTCTAGAATGATTTGGAAGTATCAATTCCCTATATGTATGATTATCCACATCGAGGATTTCAAGCAATGTGATATTTAGTCTTCTAGGTCTATATAGGACTAGGGATTCATACCTTTTTCATAAGAGATGTAGCCAAGATACAATTACATAAAAAGGTCCATCATTTTCTTGACTGCATCATGATTTGTATTCACCATTATTGAGCATTCATCTATTCACTTCAGTGCTGGTGTCTTATTAATATCCAAATTTATTGCACCTTTAAGGACATCTTTGAAACAATGGACTTCTCATGGAGGGTTGTATGCATCAGTAACTGGGTCATAAGCATCTTGATGAAACCTCTGAATACTATAATGCATGATATATAAAGCTATAAGGAAGTAAAGGAGACCAAAAATTCAGTCAAAATTAATTTAAAAAACCATAATTCATTCAAAACCATGCATATATAGAAAGAAGTGAATAGAATAATGATACTTGAAAAGAATGGATATTTGGAATATAATGATAATCATGAGTTTAAATTTTATTAAGTTATCCTATAACTTAATATTAAGTAAAAATATATTAATTATTAAAAAAATTAGATAAATATAATGTTTATTTAGTAATTATTATTATTATTTAAAATTTTATAAATATTTATTATTCAATTATTATATTTATTTTAATTTTGTCATTGGTTTTGAGGATATTCTATTTATAATTCCAAATCTACTTCAATTTAATAGTATCATTTGATTACCAATTTGTAATTTTTCTATAATCTTAACTATTGATAATGTACATTTTTGAAGACATTTTTTTGTTAAAATAGTACAATAGTATAGCATATCCAACAAACCATTCAAAATAAAAATGTGATTCTAAAGAAACTTGTTTTCAACGGTCCATATGACCTTGATTATTTACAATATTTTTTGCATTACCATTATTATATTATTATATAAATCAATAAAAATGGTATTGACTTATTTTTTATTTTTTATTATATCTTGAAATATATTTTTAATAATAATTATAGTATACATATGTGAAAATAAATCAACATTGTTCACTGAGGTAGTTTAACCCTACAATATTAAATAATTGCTTTAGTATAATCATAGGAAAAAACCTATAAATATTTTTGTTTTATGACATTTAAGTAAAATTAAAATTTTTCTTATTGTTAAATTTAATTATCACTTTTAGTGTAGATGGTATAAGAGGATAATTCAATTAAATAGACAAAAATATTGAAACATATATTTCAACATAGTAACAAATTTTGAAAGGGGTTGAGTGAGATTTAATGGGTATCCTATGTACAATAATTTATTAATATAATTTAAATATAATGGGAATATAAATATTGAAGAAAAATAAAATATTTTTTAATGTAGTCTAAAATTATAATAATATGAAATATGAATTGGCGGTTAGTAAGAATTGTGATCCCTTACATTGGTATGGAAATGATATAAGAATGTTATTCAATGATATGAATAAGTGTTTTCTCATTCATAATAGTTATAAATAATGATAATACAATGGAATTTTATGAAATATTTTATATTAATGTGATATTAAAAATGGATTTTGAATGAAGAATTTCATAAGAAATAGGGGTTATGAGGACCTCATACATTTTTTTGAGATTCCTCATCTAGATTGAGTCTATGTATTTTGGGAGGAGGTTCTTTTGGCTATACTATATCTAAAAATATATGGATATGGGAGTTTGGAGAGTTATTTTGAATTGATATGAAAGAAAGTGTTTTTAAAGTGATGCTAAAGGGTGTATAAAGGGTTATTCATTAATAAATGGGAAGAGGTATTTTCAAAAAAAGTATTTATTATTTTATTATTTCTGGAAAAGACTATGAATAGAGTAGATTAGAATGGATTTTGTTAGAGTATAATTGATAAATGATTGTTTATTTAAAATATTAACATAACCTAAACTAAAATACATCATGGAAATATTTGATACAAATTAAAAAACCAATTTTTTTATTTAAATAAAATAAAAATATTATTTTATAAATAGTTATATAGTTTAAAAATTAAGTATATTATATTATACATTTACCATTATTCTCATGAAATATATTTATAATCTAGAATTATTTTAAATTTTTGAATAATTATTTATATCATTATGATATTATAAAACTAACCATATTCATTAGAAATTTATTTATTTACTATCCATAAAAACCCCAAGTTTTTATAAAATATAAAATTATTTATCCTAATAAAAATTTAACATGATGATTCAAAAAATTATTACTATTTTATAACATTAATATTTTATATATTATTATTTTATCTATTCAATAAAATCATATAATACATGGAATAAATGTTTTATCTTGAATATCTATTATTTCGTTTTGTCTTAGTGGTTAAATTTATTTATATTATTATTCCTTATTTGTTATATAAATTATAAATGATTGTGAGACTTGTAAAACAATTTTATTTATAAAGCACATATCCAAATTATTTTAATTTTATATTTAAAATAAATACATAAGAAACCAATTTTGATGTGATGAACGTTATATATTAAGGATATAACATTATAAAAATAACCATATAAATTTTATAAAAACTATATTATTATAAAACCATTTTTTATAATAATGAACTATAATATTTTATTATATTATAGAGAAATATTATTGTTAGTTTATCAAATATCCCTACTATGTTTTGCGATGGATTTTATAAATTATAGATATATTAGTGGATTGATTTTATTAGGCTCAATGTTACATATTCATTCTAATAAAATGAAAAAAATGTTTCTTTAGGGTTAAACCTTGGCCTTTTTTGTATCTAAATAAATTTTTATGGAATTAGATCCATTAATTACCATTCAAGAATCATTATGGATACTGTGGAATCCAAGTGATAATGTTGGGATTAATGAATTTAATTATTATGATTATAGGTCTTTTGGATCATTTGTTCTGTTCACTGTTTGTATGAACTTTGTTTGAGAAGAATACATATCAAAAAACCCTTTCATTATTTTTTTCTTTGATTACTTCAGGATCACCAATACTGTGGTGTTCTCACATGGTTTGATTTTTTAAATCATGTTGTTCAACCCTTCAGAAAGATGTTGGATAGGCTGTTAGCTTACTTGTATCAGAAAGTCATAATTGATTGAATCATTATAATACTGTAGTGGGGGTGTGGAACATAATTCATTTATTAGTAGTTTCATTCATTTTGGGTTACAGAGATGTTTTAGAAGATAGTTTGGGAAAAATTAGTGTTGGTGAAACAAGTATATATAGTATGTATTCATTAATTATAATTACCATCCATTACATAATGATTATTGGTGGCCTTGTGTGGATTAGTAAATTGTGGAAAATGTGTTATTATTTATTTTATAGTGGCTTACAAGACACTTTTTTATTAAATTTTTATTTCATATCAACATTATATAATATATTTTCATTTAATTTTTTTAATTCTACAATTATGTATTGAAATAATTGGTTTAAACTATGGTTTTCAAGTGGGGTTTGAGACTTTGGTAGTGTAATCTTCACAGTGAATTTGTTACCATAATATAGTGGCTCTACCCATGTGATGAGAGACATTAGGCAATGAGATGTTCTTTTGTTTTCTCTTTATTTTTTATATGTATATCATATGTTTTTCTAAATTGTTAGGATCATTCACAACTGATTGTGGGGGAATGGTTCATTGTTGATCCCATGTTTTATCATACCAATTGGGTTTTTATTATCAATAGTGGTGAGTTTTTCGATATTAAAATGAATATTTGTCTAGTGTCTTATGATCATATAGAATTAATTAACATTTTGGACTATTAGTGGAATTAAACATAGTGTTACTGATATTGATACATGTTACATATTAGTTGAATATTCATAATTGATGTACACCACAAAGATCCTCTTCATGTGAACTCTTGTAGTGTGAATATATAATATATGATTAAATTACCTCTAGTTTGATTCCAATGTGAACAAATGGTTCCGATATGAAAAATTATATCATTCCACTTAATGGTGGGGACCATGATTCCATTATAGGTATTTTCCTTTATAATAAAACAATCTAAGGTGGATGTTGATGGCTTGTGGTTTATGCATCATGTTATGAGGAAGATGACAAGAGTATGGAATCGTTCTTGATATTAAATATTGGAGGATGTACCGTTCTTTAAAAATTTATTTTATATATTATTATTTATTTAAATTATTCCAAATGTATTGTGGATAATATTTCATAGGGTGGATCTATTTGGGGTTTTCTTGGCTGATATAACAATTTATGAAAATTGTCTGTGTCTGTGGATGATTTTTTTGTAGGATGTTGTTTTGTGAGTATCCTGATTTACTTTCATGTGTAATTAAACATTTTTTGTGGGAAAATGATCAATAATGGGGAGGGTATAGAATCCAACTGTTTCTTAATGTGAGACCGAATTTATTTTTTTGTTGAAAATTATTATGACTATAAAATGGATTAAAAGGAATATTTTACATTATTAGGTGACCCTGAATGAAAATAAGTGGTTTTATTGAATTTTGAATCTAGTAATTGTCTTTGGATTTTATTTTTTTTAGAATTTATTATTAGTTATATTTTATATGATATATTATATATAATAAAAAGTAATTAATTCTCTCATATGTGTGAAAAATTTAATCCACTTAATGAAACTTTTGATAGAAAATTTAACAACATTGTCTAGTCTACCATCGTGTTTATCACCTATGTAAGGTATTAATTATGTTACTGTGTTTCAAGATGATTACCAAGCTATTTGATGTTTTAAAATATTTTATTAATTTACTTATAACAAAAAATAAAAATTCAAATTATTTTTTACTTATTAGGTTATCCAATTATGGAAGTATAATCTATTTTTAGAATCTATAGAGTATGGAAATAAGAGTTTTAATCATTAATAATGTCAACATTTGATTAATAAGGTGGTGGTAGATTCAAAACCCAGTGTTAATCATTTTTAACGAAAAATTTCCAAATTTTAATGTGTTGGAAAAATGGTCATTGATATAGGAAAACTTATTATTTTCATGGCTCATTCCATGTAATATTGATGGAATATTCCTTTAATAGATTATTTTAAAGATTTAATTATGATGAAAACATGAAATCATGGAAATCACATTTTTTGTATAATTTTATTTTATTTTATTATAATTAAATGAGTATTAATTACTAAAATCATGTAAAAATAGATTTTATTTTAAATAATGGATCAATCCTTAAAGGGTATTTTATTTAATGATCCACTAAACAGTAGTGAAATATTTTTAATTTTTAATTTATACTAACGTATTAATTTTTTATTAATGAATGATTATGTTGAAACTTTATATAATCATGCAATTATATTTTTTTCATGATTTATATTATAAACCCTGACTAAAAAATTTTCATTGAGATACATTGAGTGATAATTGTAGTTTAATATTAAATTTTATAAATATTTTTTATAATTTTGGACATCGACAATGGATGATGATGAATGGTGAATGGAGGAGAATAGTTCAGTCCTTGATATTCCTCTTCCTTTTCTCCCCCTCCATCTTATTAAGAATTTATTTTTTCTAGGCTTCACAGTGGTCGAAGGTTCATCTATGGATGTATATAGTGGAAGGAAACATAACTACTTTTCAAAGATAGAGGCCAACTAGCCTTAGTGGTGGTAAAGAAGACTTTTCTATGACATATGAAGTATCATTTTGTAGCCTATATTGTGTTTATGGCTAGTTTTGAGGAAAAGTATATTAATAATTTTCAACATGATGCCTAAAATAATGATTAAAAATCCCTACCATTTAGAGGATGTGACTATTGGTGTGATGGATAATGAAAATCAGATAGTAGGAAACTAGTTACGTAACATCAAAGAGTTATAGTTTTAGTGTGAATTTCATAAATACAAGTTGTACAGTCTTTTAAGTCACGTATTGTGAATGTCACCATTCCCAGAGGCTATAGTTTTCATAGATTATACTTTTATCCATGTAATTCAGTCATGTACCAGCTATACACAACTTAAATACCTAATAGCCCTACACATCGAGTGGGATAGAGCCCATGTTTTGTATAACCTCAATATCATTACATGAGACTCAGTGGTATATGCATAATAACTCCCAAGAATCAAACATTGTGCAAAATTAGATAACATTTCATGCATATTGAGATATATTAAACCTGTTTTTAATGATAAATACACAATTAGACAGAAGTTCCCACATGACATGTAAAATTCTAGACACATTATATATGTTGACCACAAAGGAATTATTTTATGGTTACCCATAGGACATATATGTGGGAGTACATTTTGACTTCCTATGTAATATAACCACATATAAACTGCATTTACACTCTCATAGAGAGTAGAGAGTCCAACATGATATGTCTTATATTAAGAAACTATATGTGTGTGAAATTAAATTAATATATACTAGTAAATAATCTTCTACTTATGAGGTCAAAAAATCACATAATCAATAGTAAATATATTACAAGATCCCCGCATTGAGGATTTTAATATATTCTCACCTAGTTGTAAGAATTAGACATACAAATATTCTATTTTGAGAATATTTATATATATATATAACATGATAACATCAATTCAACATTTAGGGATTTTTAATAATGAGTTTCAAGTAGTTAAACTTCATTATCTCAAATGGACAATGATATATAGGGAAGGTGGGATGGTTAGAGATAAAACATGGTCAATAACCCTCCCACTAGTATGTTTTTTTGGATATGTGTCTTAAATGTGCATCGTTCAGTAGGTTAAAAACCTACATTATTGAGAGTGGGTCTTCAATGTAAGTATTTGATTACCCCACCAACTTGTGCATACACCATATAATGGGGAATAGATAATCTATAGGTTCAAAACCCCTTGATTGGCTCGTTGATTTTTTTCATAGGTATAGGTCCATAACAATAATTATAAGAAGTATTTATGTGGTCAAATTGATTAAATTATTTGGATGAGTTGTTAAGTAATTGTTACATGGAATACATCATGACATGGATTCATAGTGGCATTTTGGATGGGACACAAAACTGGGATAACATATTCAAATTTTATGTGACATTAAATACTCTATGTATCACATGTTTCATTTGAGATTCAACCATTTATGAATCTTTTATTTGGAATCTAGAGCCTTATTGCGTCCTTGGGTTTATATATGTTTTAGTATATATGAGTTTATATATTACGTGTTTCACTGATCTAGATATTTTATCAAACATACAACTTTATATTGACATAACTTTTCATGGATTCCACCTCAATATAATTATAATCAAACATATTTGTGCCTTGTAACAACATGTGTTGTGTTCATAATTACATTTCACACATAAATTGGGAATTTTGTGGGTATATTTCTAGTATATATGATTTAGAGTAATAGTTAGTGGAATATGGTGTTCGTGGTTTCTACAGATGTTAACATCCTCTGAATTCCGACAATATAAAGGTGTTTCACCCTATTTTCTTCCACCTAAAGTAGCTTTAATTATCGTATTGCAATTTATTATTTTGGGTTTTACTCTATGGAATTTTATGTAATAACTTTTTACCCATTCATGGATTATTATATATTATATTTATATATATATGTGTGTATAATAATTTGATGAGGTTCCTATCACATATGTTTAACGTAGTTGTATTAGGACTCAGGTTATTCCAAGAAATAGTATTAATATCCATGTTTTTTTATTTTCATAAATTATGTTAGGTAACATCTAAAATATTCTATGCCCATATTGGTTAGCGAAAGAAATTGGGTAATTTTTTAAATCAGATTTACTAATTTTTATATAACCATTGATAAACCCCGCACTCTACTGTTGATTCATTTTCTAAATTAATTCCCCATATATACTCATAAAATAAAATGAAACCTCCCTGATCACCCTTTCCAAATTTAATTGGATTGAATATGGTTTCATAATGATCAATGTGTCCCCTTAACATCAATTTCGTAGTACCTAAATATCCTTCATCACCATTAAATCTTCCCAGTTCTCACTATCCCTTATAGTAAAGACAATCTTTTTTGCTTTTGTATGAGAAATAGAGAAGTGGAGATGACCATTTTGAACAGAATGAAAATAAAAAAAACTACTATATAAAAAATACAAAAATTAATCCAGACAATCCATTTATATAGATATTTATCATTAAATAAAATAATTTATTAACGTGGAATGGGGATATTTTTCTTTATTTATCTATTAATTCCATAATGATCCATTATTGGTGACATTACAATAATAGAAAATAAATGAATCAGCTACTCCGGTAAAATTTACTAAATGTATCCCATATTCTTTTAAGGGAATATAATATTGTTATATAAGTGTTTTAGAGTTCCTCACACCTTTTATCTGCTTCACAGACCGCATGAATGGTACAAAAATTGTCTTCTTCATTGGTTGAATCATTAACATTGATAAACATATTTTTTTGTGTCTAGTTCCCATTATTTCGATGACCACCATATGTTAATCTATAGGGCGAGTTTTCTTCAAGTATGATAACTCCCAAGTAATCCTCCTCATTCAAGTTATTCTCATGACCACTTTATTTACCTTTAAATGAATGATAACCATGTAGGTTACATTGGATATTCCGTTCCCAATTTGGGTAGATCAGACTAATAAAAAATAATTTATTTTGGGCAAGAAATTTATGGAAAATTAGTTTTACTTCATGAAGTTAACCAAACATAGATTTACAAATATAAATATAACATGTTTTAGAGTATCTTGACCTACCTCATTAGATTTATGTGGTACCCTTATTTATAACATGGAACATTCCCAACACATTTATTTATGTACCATTTCATGAGGATGTAATATTAATTGCTCCTAGAGAAGTCATTTTTATCTAACACGTGTACAATCACCATTAAGTAGCCATATAAAATATTTATGTACTATTCAATAGGATAATTTTTCCCTATATTGCCTTTATTTAGGTCCAGGAAAACATCGAGACAATTTTTTAGAGGGTTTTAGTTCCCGTACATATTACTCACATGTGTTATAAACATTTTTAATGTCTAAAAGTCAAAAGGAATGCTCTTTGAAGTACTGTCGTCACAGTGGAAAGTTTATACGATGATGTAGCTATGAGAGAGATCATACGTATAACTCTTGGAGAATCATACATGTGATGAAATGTCTTATTTTCCACAAAAAAAAATTCATATATGAAGTGAATTCCTTTATGGGCCTTGAATTATCTTATGTAGGTTGATAATAACCTATAATCCTTGCAAAGTCACAGGGGAGTCTAAAATATCAGACAGTAAGATTCATTATCATACAAGTCAATCATCATCTTAGGCCTTTATCATGTTTTAGAAAACTAAAATATCATATAATGTTCTTCATAAAAGTCAAAAAATTCTTCTTTTTTATTTAATGTTTCTTATAATTAGACTTAAAATTGGAAAAATTATATAATTTGTATCAGTATTGATTAGATTTATTATTGAATTAATAAAACAACGATATTAAGAATAAAATCCAATATCATTTGGATTCTAAAATCACTAAGTAATGCATGAGTTGTGAATTTAATGGAAATTATGAATACAATAAATAAAAATAATTATTTATTCTATCATATATTTACATTATAGAGTTCCAAAATTAAAAAATATATCTTAATTACTCCGATTTTCTAAAAAATAAGGGATTAATAATCATTATAATCTTTTTGAAAATTGTATAAACATTGGGTCACATCACTCCCCCAAACATAACCCATTTGACTCCTATGCAATAAAATAAATTCAATTCATTCATAAACCATTCCCTTCCTTGAATTAAATACAAAATCCTTAAAATAATAAAATAATTGATTAATTCATTTGATGAAATATCATTCCTCCTATATAAATTTACCTTTTGGACTAAATTAAATTCTTATATAAGATTAAATTCAATGTTTATAAACAAAAAATTCATACCAGAATCAATATTATACCAATAGGGACATTCATAATTCCATCTCTCATACTCTTACTTTTTGAACATTTCTTTTCACACTTCCTTGATATTACTTAAAATATATCTATATATATCACCTTCCCCTTCATCCTCCATGTTTAAAATTCCCATATAATTTCATCCCCATTTTCAATTATCCCTTATTTACATTTTTCAATCCCTCTATTTGAAACAAAAATATTTTATGTGTGCAGGAAAACTATTAATTAAATCAACCCAATAGATAAAATATCCCTATGTATAATTGTAGTTATAATTATAATAAATAACCCTTGGTAATCTATCTATTTTTTCACTCTATCTCTTATTTGGTTTATAACACAAAACCACATTTTCACAGGATGTATTATGATGACTTTTACAATAGTTCATGTCTACTAGTTTTCCTATAGATCAAAGGAAATATCCTAATATATTTTATGGATGCTTTATGATTTGTTAATTAATAACTATGATTGGTAAACTATTTTTTATTATTCTAATTCCCTCTTTATATTGTATTTAATCCACAATTCCCTTATCTTTGGATAATCATTTCCCCAATTATGAATAAATAAGATATATAAAATAGAGGTAAAATTAACTAATCAGTTAATGAATTTTTATAATTTCTAATAGTTTCTCATTCCCTTTAATAATTATATTTAATGAATTTTATCATATATATAAATTGAACAAATCCCAAGTATCAAAATGTTGAGTGTCGTACGAAGACAGGGTATATAATTAGAAAACATGAAACCGGAATAATAAATCATTCTATTAATTCACATAGAGGGAATCTAACTATATTTAATCTCATACAACTACATAGGATAACCTGGGGTATACAAAGGAAAAATGGATGATAATAAAGTTGGTAAGGAAATAAATATATAAAAGAATCATAACATATAAGAGATAGGGAATAACATTATAAAATAAAAGGAATGTCTCGTGAATAATCATCTTGAGGAAAAACTGGAATTATAATATCATGGAAGTATATGAATGTCTCAATGACAAATAAGTAGAGATAATCATGATTCAAGGGTAATCATCAAGATGTCATCACATGGTGGAAATTGTCTCATAATAGATTAGGTTTGTTCTCTAATCCCATACAGATCATTTCATAAGACTGAAACATTACCATATTCATTGTAGTACTATTGGGGAAAACCCAACATAACATGTATTGGCATATGTGTTCTGTATAATTAAATCGAACATAAGTTATAAACATAACTATTACCCATAAAAATGGCTTTCAATACCATGTCACAAAAAAATCCAAAGGGAATATCACAATGGTTTCCATGAAATGAGGTGTTAAGTCATTATTTAATATTAATTTATGAAAATAAAACATATACCATGATTAATGATGTACAACTATAGTGAATAAGTGGAATCATTTTGTTAGGTACTTTGGAAATGTTTCACTAAATCATGGATTTAAGGAAATGATTAATGATTATTTAATGTGGGATTGGGAATAATAGTATATATAAAAAAGTTAAATAATTTTATTTTCCAGAAGTTTAATTATTTTAATATTAATAATTAATTTAAATAAAATCCTTTATTGGCACCTCATAATATGTAATTATATGAGAGATGTTCCCTTTAGTTGGAATTTTGTATGTAATTTGGAAGCGAACCACTAAAACATATATATATCCATTAAATAAAGGATAAATAATCTTGGTATATATGTTTAGTACATATATATAGTATTTAGAATAATTATATAACAAATAAATAAAAAAAGGTAAATATAGATAATTTCTCTCCAAAATGAAATTGGGTTGTTTCGAGAGATCCCTTACGTTATGATCCAGAATCGTTCTTCACATGACCGTAAGGACTTGAATAACCGAATTAGTTTCATTAATAAATTAATTAAAATCCTAATATATATATTTTATTTATTATTATTTTATTTTATTCTTTTATGGAAATTTTAATGAGTTGTAATGACATAATATTTTTCCTGGAAGAGTTCGTTTCATGGTTTCAATGTCGGATAACATAATCATACTTAGGAATGTTCATTTAAAATGGGAATGAAAGTCTATAAGTGAAATGAGAATTATATTAATTCACTTATAATAGTTTTAATTTTCTAAATATATCAATTTTTTGATTTTAAAGATTCATTTAATAATCATTATTGATATATGTTTAATTTTTTTTGATTGTTTTTCACAAATCACAATCTAGATTCATCTTATTTAGTATTATGGAAATATACTATTTCCTCAATGAAAAACTAATATAATATAAAAAATTAGTTAATTTTAAACAATTATTTGTGAATTAATACTCCTATTATGGAATATAATAACAAAAACTCATCATCCATGGAGGTTATTAATCTCTATAATTTATACGACGGTTTTTTTCATCGAATATGGGGAGTCAAAAAATAGGATGGATTGTTTAAATTAAAATAGAAATATAGTATTTTAGTATATAGATGATATTGTAATTTTTATTAAATTTTTTATGATGGGGGATATGAGAGGGTAGAAGATGAAAACAAATTACAATAGGTAGATTGAGAATGTTGCCTCTTGAATATCACCTCCTTGAAGGACCCATTAAGGTTCTTGAAATTGTCCTTTTGGTGAGACCGGTATAAAAAACATGGGTAAGAGTGTGGATGATAGAGTTTCATAAATCTAATTTACTATTTATGGATTATAAATTTTGAGGAGAAGGTGTGGTGATGGGTGGTATTTATAAGTTTAGGAGATGGTTTTTTAAATATTACATTAATTAGATTGTTATTTTGGCTCATTTAAATACAATTTAATCTATATTTTGACTATATACATTAACTATTTAATTTTATTTTGAAATAATGGGTTCTTACATCAAACATGACTAAAAAATGGGTTTTGATTATATAGTTAAAGACATAAAATTATAGTATATCATTATACACAAAAAAATCAATTATTTTATAAATATACCAAACATTTACCCTAAATATTTTTTTGAAATGTTTGTTTTAAAAATAAAATCCTTTTTTTGAATTTAATTTTATATAAATGATAAATATATTATTTAAATAAAATCACAAATTATTTTTAAATATCGACTTAGATATTATAATAGATTCTATGGTGCTTTGAAAACTTACTTTTAGTATCATAAAATTATCTTATAATTATAATAAAATTAATATTTCTTCTAGAAATCTTTTATTTGCAAACAATTTATTTTCAATAATTATATTTTTTACATAAACATGATAAATATATTTATGTTTTATAAAAATACAATCACATAATTTATCAGTTTTAAAACTTTTTTTTGACTTCTAAAATGGTTTCATTATATCATATTATGTTTTTATAAGATATATAAATATTTTATTACAATCCATAGTTGACTTTTTTATTCTAATTTTTATATTACTGCTACTAATGCTTTTGTTTGTAAGGGTCACAAGGGTCCCCTCTATCCTATAAGTACCTCTTACTACATTCGTTCTTCATTGACATAAATTGTTTCAAATGGTTATTTATACATTAATATTGAAAGTTAATATTGTTTTATTAAAATTATTTTTTATTTCTATATGATTCTTCATTTGTGTATTCATTATGGTGGATCGAGAATATCAAATTTATCATATTTTTTATCCAAATTTCTATTTCTTATCCCAATGTAATATTTAGAATTTGTATTATATTAGTTGAAAACTAATGCATAATTTCCTATTTGTGAGAATAATATGTTATCCATTTCTAAAATTTATGTATGTATGTTACACTACATCAAATAATTAAATTAAATTAAATTCCATTAATAAAATTTAGGGTCACACATTCTTCCCCCCTTAAGAAATTTTCCATGTAAATTTAACATTACCTACTTGGATAAAAATACGTGGGGAAATATCTCCTTCATCACCTCCCCATGTTCCTAAGGGACCACATCATAATTATAGATTCACCATGGTTTCTTGAGTAGTATAGTTTTCTTTTGTGGTAAAACATTATCCTTTGGTCCAAGATCATATGTTGATCCTATTTAATAGAGTGATAATATTATAATTGTACCGCCTTTGAATTTAGTAAATGTGAAGTATCTAGTATGTGTATCCCCATTAAGGATACATGGAATAAACCATTCACATGAGACATAGCTGGTGAAATTGTTAGTCTATAGGACACAACTCTGAAGTGATAAATAATATCAAATGTATCAGGGTACTTGGAACACAAATTTCCCTTCTTCAAAGATCTATTGACTCTGTTCTATGGAGATATACATAGGGATTCTTTATCTCTAATCTCAAAATCCAAGTCCCATTTTTTATTATTATCCGAGAAATTGTTTCGACTTTGATAATCTTGGATGTATTACTGAATGTCAATGACATTTTCTATCATTTCCTAAACCATTTTAGGAACTAACATCTTTTTTTCACTAAATTCATCCAAACATGAAAGTATTAAAAATATTTTGACATAAAGGGCATTATATGGGGAGATTTGTATGCTTTTCTAGAATCTATTATAGTAACATAACTCTACTAGAGGAAGATAATGACACCCCCCCTGTTGTATTATAATGATCATGATCTCAAATTATATTCCATTGTCTAAATAGTCCTATCAGATTGGCCTTTAGTTTGGGGGTGATAAACCAGAGTGACTTTCAACATAGAGTCTACATCATTCTATATAATCATTTAGATAACGGAGGTAAATCTAAAATCTTTCTTGGATATAATGTATATTACAGTTACATGTAGCCTCACCACTTCTATGATGTAAATAATTTATTGATTATTGATTGATAAATTCTATGTGATTGAAATTAAGTGAGATTTATTTATAAGATAGTCCACCAGAACACATATTACATTATTTCAAATTTAGTTTTTTTAATACATTGAAAATTCCAATGTTCATATTTTCAAATTTACATGTAGTTTTGGTTAATGGATGGATCATAAAATTAAATTTGTACTTTTATCCATCACATTATAACATAACAAAAACATTAATGTAAATTTTTTAATCTCATTATCTGTATTTTCCCACAAATAGTGATTTCAAATATCACTGTACATCTTTATTATCCGTGGGTGAATGGATAAGTTCAAGTTATGTGAATCATTCAAAATGTACTTCTTTATATTGGGTTTTTATTGTACATATTGTCAAAAACTAAATATTGCATCTCCAACCTCATCAATATTGTACTATGATGACTTCCTTCTTCTTATAGCTTCCACCTACTATTGATTTTACACATAATCTCATTTAGCATCAATTATCTTACAAAAAAGAGACGGTTGAGTAATAATTTGAGAAAGGAATGATGATGCTCTATAATTTATGATCCCAATGTCTATTCTCTAGAATTTTCAGAAGATTTGATCCATCTAAATTGTTATCATTAAATACAATTTCTTATAATTTATAATTTGATCTTCTAAAACATCAATTGATTTCATACTATATTCGTGTATTGAGAATTCAAAATAATTTATAAGATTTAATCATTTTTATTTTCACATATTAGTATCCTTTATTGTAATTATATATTTGAGGATACTTTCATATGTAAATATCTCACATTTCAACCCATAGAGTTGATGCTTCCATATATTCAATACGAAGGTTATGAATGCAAACTGTAGATCAGGAGTGGTATAGTTATTGTCATGAATATTAAGCTACATGAGGCATAATATATCACTTTATCATTTTTCATTAGTACATAGTCTGAACCTTTTTTTGATGCATCCTCATATTCCATGAAGAGTTTCCCACTTATGGCAAGTTTATGTACTAGTTCAGCGATAAGAATATTTTTCAACACCTTGAATCATAACTCACATTCATTGGTCTAGAGAAATATCAATCCCATCGTACTCAGCTTTGTTAGTGGGTTTGATAATCATGATACTTTTATCACAACCCTTTGGTAATTCCCATCTATTCTAAAGGAAATATATATCTATATAATAGATGTTTTCCTTGCCTACTACTCAATTACCATTATCCTGAAATTTTACAATTATATCCCATTTCTGATGATAACATGCTCCATGAATTATACTTCCTCAATCCATAAGTCACATTTATTATTCTTTTCATGTTATTTCTCCCATTGAAAAATATTTATCAGAGTATTTAAATGATCTTCATGATTCTCCATTCTCTCAAGGTATATTATAATTTCATCCAAAAGGACTATAAAAAATTTTCCATGGTAATATTTAAAGAATACATAATTTATGAAAATGAAAATTATTAGATATTTAGTGTTTTTGAATGGAGTAACTATGAACTAATATTTATATACCTCATTTGTAAGGAATTAATGTAAATATCTTCCCTATTCACAATGAATTAGTTATATCCCAATGAAAGGTCCACCATAGAAAAATACATCGCCCCACAAAGTTGATCAAACTTTTCATCTATCCATGTATGTGGATAATTGTTCTCTATCATTCTTTTGTTGATCTCAGGAAATTCAATACAGAGATGAATTGATCCATCCTTCTTGAGAAATATGGTTAGTTCACAAAAAGGTGATTCACTACGGATTATAAAACCCTTTTTCAGAGTCTCTAGTAAATTATTCTTCAATTATTCAACTCCATTGTTTCCATCCTATAGAGAGTCGTGGATATTGGGAGAGTTATCCTTATATGTTTGATTTAAAACTCAACCTATTTCTTAGGGGGAAGGTTGGTAAATTCCTCATGAAAAAATGAATGTATTACATCATAATATCTATATCATCAAGTATAATTTCTTCCATTACCTCAATAATTTGAGCAAGATATTGCTTATTATAATTTAATAAAATCCACACTTATGTTGATGATTCCAACGGTTATTTATTATCCTTTAAACACTTTTAAATAATTATAGGATGACATTGGATGTGAAGAGTGGCTTATCTCTCCCAATAGCTGAAGTTGGATTTGTATAATGATATCCAATCGATGTAAAATATAATAATAAACCACACTAAAGTAAGTAAGATGAGATTCGTTGGGATGTTCAATCAAATAACATTGACCTGATAGAAATAATATAGATGATATGAAAAAATTTACCCATATTATTTTCTATTAGATAGCTCAAACCACATATTTTTTTGATGTTTGAATATTTTTACCAAACATTCTTGATATGAACGAATACCTAGAAATTGATTCAAATATGATTGATTGAATAATCAGCATAACCATCACCACATCAATTTTATGATCCTCCATAGAAGTAGGTATATCGTATTCCATTTTTTTATCTCATGGGCTTTAAGGTTTCTTACGTTGATATTCTCTAGAAACCATTAGATTAGGCCATTGGTTTGAATGATTCTTGTGTTCCATTCAATTGAGACATTGTACAGTTGGTTGAGTTTTTATTTCAACATGAATTTCTTCTTCCAAATTAGTAGGATTCCTCTTATCTCTCTAGTAATGATAATCCTAATGCCCCACATTTCCAAATATTAAGCATCTCTCTGTTCACTTATCAATGATTGTGGGATGCTTCTTCCCAAAATTTTGATGCATCGATTGTGGGGTTTTAAATAATTTTTGGGATTTATCTATGGATCCTCTCATATTAAATAATATTTTCTCCCTTTTATCTCCCAGCCCGTGAGACCACCATGTGTCAACAATCTCTATCTTGACCATAATGACATAATAAAATATCTACTCATAAATTTCTATGTATCTAATTTCTATGTATTTTCATTAACTCTACATTAGTCCTCTAAATAAGAATTCTACCTTTATTTTAGTTTTAATTAACAATCTATATTCGTATCATTCTATCCTTGTAATTTTTTCCACATATTCCCTGAAAAAATCATTTTACGTTTTAATAAATATAATGAAGTACTAATCTATTTTAATATGGAGTTATTAGAGAAAATATTTATTGAAAAATATATTCTTGAATCATTTTAATTAAATTTAATAACTTTCATATGTAAAAAATGTATACTTGAATAATACCCATCATTTATTTTCTTCCTTGTTAAAATGATATACCACCAATATTACGTTCCATTATCGTTAGAATTAAAGGAAGGGGAATATATTCTCAATAGAGTTAATCTATTATTACATGATGGTATGAAAAAAAGATAAACTAAAGGTACGAGGATTTCATCATATAATGGACTCAACTAAAACATTAGCATTCATAAGAAGGGGATGGATTTCTACACAATTCAGGATATTATTCATAACCTGATCTAGTTGAGATAGTACTGCCATAATGTTAAAATATCCTACTCCTATTATATTAAATATCTTATTTGGTAAATAATCACATTAACTATAGAATTGGTTACTTAAATTATTTATCCTTTTCCCAATCATCAAAAAAATGGAAAAAAAATAATGGGTTCAAATACGTATCCACTACTAAAATAAAAGGGTAACTATGAACTCATAAAGAAGAACATATAAATAAAAATTATAACCTAACATTTGATTCTATATGTTTTAATATATGTTATCCACTCTAATAGATATAACCATAGGGTAATAGATAAGGTTTTACTTTCCTTGTTGAACAAATAATTCGACCATGTAATAATACCATCAATAGCGACCCATTACATTTACATATATTGTTACGCAACATTTAAAATAAATATACAATAATTTCCAATGAAGGATAGAAAATACATGTGTCTTTGGATGACTAGGTAAATAATTAGAACATATAAAAATAAAAAAAAACATTTATTAATCTACAAAAGGATATACTAAATACCTTTGACCTCTTATAGCTACCGAGGATAACATTGGAAATTTATAGAAAAATGGGTGAGATAAAAATCCCAATAAGGGAATAAACAAGATAATGAAGCCTAACATATAAGTTAGAGGGAATAACATGATAAAATATAATTAATTTATAATGAATAATTTTATAAAAGAAAAAAATATAATGAATTGTAATATCATGGAAATATTGGAATGCAGAGAAAAAATATTACCTGCCAAGAACATTAGTCAAGGCTAATTTCCAAGATGATATCACATGGTGTACAGAGTCCCATAATGAATTAGGTTTACACCATAATCCCATACATAATGCATCACAAGACTAAAACATTACCAAATTTCATGAAGAGTAAAATTATTACACACATAATAAATTTTACATTCAAAATTTTCCCACATAAATCAATCAATCCTAATGTATAAACATGTAGATTACCCATGGAATGAAATGGGTTTCAATACCATGTCATAAAGCATAACAAAATGGAATAACAACATTTTATCAATGAAATACGAGATTAATAAATTTATGGACATTAATTAATGAAACAAAACTTATATCATGATGAATTATGTTCAACTGAGGTGAATATGTGAATAAAGTGGTTATGGTCATTGAAAATATGCCACTTAAGTGGGGTTTTAGGTAAATGAGTAATGATTATTTAACAAGGTTTATGGAATAATAATATTAATAAAACAAAAAGTGAACTAATATTATTTTTCAAATAAATGTGATTGTTTTTTTAAACAATTGTTTTTTAAATCATTTCATCATGTGGTGCATTAAAACGAGAAATGAAATTAAAGAAGTTCCTTTTAATTGGATATTCAATAGAAATTGAGAAGGAATACATTAAAAATATATATCCCCTTCGGAGAATAGATAAATAACAATGCTATATATGTATGGAAATATATATATTATATATTAATTATATTTGATTAATTAAGATATAATGTTCGTAATGATAGAGAATGAACAACAACAAAAAAGTAAGGTCATTTGGAGAGATCAATTTTTTAATGTTCCAGAATCATTCTACAGTTGACTTTAAGGTCCCCATAAAAAAAATTAGATTCATTAACTACTTAATTAAGAATACATAAAATATATACTTTTTATTTTATTTTTTTATGTTCTATAATGGAAATTTTAATGAGTTATAAACTCCAATTTGTTTGTTCTCAGTGTGTCAATTTCCTAGTTTTTAATCAGATTGCATATTAATACTAATAGAAATTCATTTAAATTGTTAATAAAACTAAATAATTGAAATGAAATTTTTTTTATTTAACATCTATTTTTATGTGGTACCATATATCATTATCTTTTCTAAGATGTGGATGATTTATTTTTTAAAACGTTAATGATACATGTTTTACATATTTTGAACGTTTTCCAACCATCACAAACTATTATCATTGAATCCTTTGTTATAGCCATACACTAATTCTAGAATGTGAAAAAATATAATATACATAACTTGTTCATTATAAAAAATTTATATGTGAATTTAAAATTCTCATTAATGAATTAGAGGATAACAATAATTCATCATCCATGAAAGCATTTAACAAATATAACATAGAAAATGGTTACATATTTCATTGAATTACACGATTTGAGAAGGGGGTGAAAAAAGATATTACATTAAAATAATAACATCCTATTATATACACGATAGGGTAATTATTATGATTTGTTCGATGAAGGGGAGAGGGGAATGTAAATGCTGAAAAAAACTTAAAATATATAGATTACGAATGATACCTCTTAAATATTACCTCATTCAAGGACTCATTAAGGAACTTCAAATTTTTATTTTGGAAGGAATAGAAACACAAAAACGTGGGGAATAGTTGGGAATAGTTTTTTTCTCATTTATTTGGAAATCATCAATTCATGGAATGTGTATGAAGAATGTGTGGTGAGTGGTGGCATTTATAAGTGTATAAGAGGGGTGTTTCTGAATTTTATATTTATTATATTATAATTTTCGCTCATTTCTATCAATAGTATTGATTATTTTAATATATACTGTAACTAGTGCATGTAGGGTTAGAATAAAGGGTGCTTATGTAATCCATGACTCAAAAAACTCATGTGTGTGGTTTTTAATGTTACCCTAAATTATCATATTTCACTTTACATAAAAAACTAATCTATTTTATAAAAATAAAAAATATTTTTCCTAACCATTTTAGAATATTTATATTTCAAATATAAAATTATATTTATCAAAATTATTTTATATATTTCATTAATTTATTTTTTAATTAAAATCCCCATTTAATTGAAAAATACGGATTTGGATTTTTGAAATGATTTTATGAGCCTTTAAAAATTACTATTGGAAAAATAAAATTATGTTATCATTGTAATTAAAATTAAAATTAATTTATGAATTTATTTTTTGTAAATATTAGTAATTTAAAATAATTATATTTTTTATGAAATATTTATTTAAAACATTAATTTTTTATGAAATATTTTTTTAAAACATTAATTTTTTATAAAATTTTCAAACGCTTCATTTTCTATTTTTTATACTTTTACATAATTTTATGATGATTAAAATATATCGAATTTTAAATATATGAGATACCTTAAATATTTTTCACACTTCCACATGTGAGTTTATTATTCAAATTTATCGTAAAACGTTTCTCAATGTTCATTTTTATTATGGTCTTATGGGTTCCCTACTTCCTATAAATACATTTTATTCATTTTATTCTTCATTAAATTCTATTTTTATCATGGTTTTTTATAATATCATCTTAAAAATAAATATTTGATTATTAAAATTAATTTTTATTTCTATTGTGTGGTTCATTTGTGTGATCATTCTAATGGATGGACTTGATCCAATTTTTCATATATTATATATACTATTTTCTATTTTTTATGAAATTGTAATATTTATAATTAATATTTTTTTAGTTGAAAAACAATGTATCATTATTTCATTTATGATAATAATTATTTTTTGGTCTCTCTATGTAATGTATGAGATTTATACTACTTGAAATAACTATAAGAAAGAAAATTCCATCAATAAAATTTCTTTTTCATCACATTGATGAATCAATTAAATACCTCTACACAATAATGGTACATATTTTTAATAATGATATAACTAAACTCATGTCTAATAATATATAATTACTGCAAAAAAATTAAATAGTCCAAACAACCAAAAAATTTAAAAAATATATTATAATTTTTTTCAATGTCTTTGATTTCATTTATTTCACTCCAAAAAAACATTCGAATAGAAAAATAAAATGAAAAAATTTGATAGATCTTATGTTATATGTTACTATCTCCCATACTTATATTAGTAATAAATTAAAATTATTTTCTACATTAAAATATTAATGAAAAAAAAATATTGAGTGTGTATCAAGAATAATATGTGGGAAATAAAAAAAATTAAATTTTTTATAATTAGTAGAGAGATGTTTGAAATCCTTCACTGGTTCCATGTAAAAGTTTTCATTTATAATGATTCTTTTTCTATCATCTACCATTAAGGGGGTGTCTGGATTCAATTATTTTCTTCTCAAATGTACCAAAAAACATTATATTAGTCGCCATGAATGTTCTAATATATTTTGAATGAAGTGAATGAGGCATAAGTTTCATACTAGGAGAATGAAACAACACTTTATATTTGTCTTGATTTTATCTTATGATTTTTTATTTCCTTGATAGATATAGACTATTTTTATTATAGGGAATTTTCGAATTCCCCATTCCTTATAATTTGTAGTTCAATCATTAGGGGAATTCTTTTCATTCCATCCTTTCCAAAATCCTTGTTCACCCTCATCATTTCATAATAGGCTACTTGTTGAACCACCACTGAAATTTGATAATTCATTCCAGAATTGTTTTTATATAGGCATAACATTAGATTTTGAAAAAAAATTGAATGCCTAGAATTCATCCTAATTTTTTTTCCTTGGGTTCACCTCATCACGATTCCATATTTTATCTAAAACCATTCTTAGTTCTCTATTGATAAATGTGGCCTCCATATTTTTATGTTTTTGGTCTGATATTAAAATCATATTTTTTACGGCATATCTTTTTGGAAAGAATTACAATATCATATTAATGAATTACATCACCTGATCAATAATTTTGGAATCAAGAACTCTAACACTATATAAAATTTATAACAAAAAACAAAAATACAACCATAGAATCATCATTTTTGGTTATTTTTTCTTTATTACATGTGAAAAAATATTATAATACTAATATGATAAAGTAAAATTGATAAGAGACAGGGAATGGTTCATTTAAATACTATCCTCAAACATAAAATATTTTAAAAAACAAATATTGTTAGAGAATTTTATTCCATTTGGAAACTCCATCAATAATTTTGTATCATTACACCTTTTTTTAGAATACACGAGTATTTAAAAAATATTGGCAAATAAATTATCTTTTACAACCATTCAATATATTCATTTAAGTACATAATGTCTTCCACATTGATATATATTGAAAAAAACCCACATATTTAACATATTCTCCATAGATACTCCTCTGAATCACTTGATATCTATAAATATTTCATAATTAAGAATCAAACCAAACATAAAATGGCTCATATTTCAACATAAGAGTATGATGTATATTAAAAACTATTAAAAAATAGGACTTCTTAAAAAGATAAAAATGGCCTTTACTAGTGCTAGATAAGTGATGACTACCAGAGAATGATTAAAAGCTCTAGGATTTTATCAGCACTTTTATTTAACACAGATAAAGGGTATATTATAGGGGAATGTGGTATATGGCTCCCCAATCTACGGGCACTCTCTTCTCTCAGCTTTCGCCTAGGTATTAAAAGGACCTCCCTGGCGACGATGATCTCCTTCTCCTCTTTGATGTCGCCCCAGTTCATTTTCATCCTTCACTATCATGTCCCTTTATTCTCACTGTTTATTCCTTATGAGTTTTTATTCCCAATGAAGGTTATGCCCCATTGAATCCCTAGGTCAATTTAGCCCGGATCGGGCTTCAGGTGACTATACACCACCTTTGGTCAGAGCCGATGTGGCAGTTACAATTATGATTTGGGTTTTGTTGTTGAGGGAATGATGGGTTTCTCGGCGCTACTAGAGTTAGATATTTTTAATGCTTCTAGGATTCTACATTCTCTATTGTGGTTGTGCTCAGAGTCCTCATACGATCAAATCTCTACTATATCCTGACTTTCCATGCTACCTATTTCTATCTGATTTGGTGTTGTGCCTACTTTGAGGTTTTCAAATCATTGATATATGAGTGTTGAGGCTCATGGCATGTCTATTAATCAGTATACTCTTGTGATGTTTTGTACTAGTCTGACAGATCATCTTGGTAATTATTATTTTAGTTATGAGTGAATGTATTTGTCTTATTTTGGGAGTGATTATTATGTTATCTCCTGATGAGTTGTAGATTTAGTTTTTGATTTGGTGATTTTTGTTTCGGGTGTGGTGATGGAGTCACCATCAATGGTGATGACAATGTTATAGAGATAACATTTCTTCTAGATCAGTTGGTTAATATTGAATTTCTTTTTGGTGATGGTGGTTATTTTTTTTGGTGGGTTTAGATAAAGAGGTTTCAAAGATATGGAAGGAATAGTATTTGGAATCCATTCCGTGATTGTGCTATCTTGGTTATGATACATTCACAATGGAAATTTATAGGGTTTCTACAATGGTGTCATGATGAAATGTTTCAGCGATGATGGATGATAATGAATGATAGGGTGGTTTTTTTGGGATGATGATGGTAGTTGGATAGTGATATGACTCTAGCTATTACTGATGGCTCAGTGATATAGGCCTCCTCTTTTTCAATGTATTTTTTTTAATTTCTAATTTTAACTTCGAATCTTGTAATTTTATTCTCATTCTTGATTTGTTTCATTACTTCTTAGCCTTAATGTCTATCCATTGAAAAAAATAAAACATGGTGGTGGATAGATTAAACCTATATCTTCATTGGTAAAAGCACTAATAAATGGTAAAACTATTTGTGATTATTAAAACGATGATAATGGTTCATTTATAATTTTTTTCAAAGTACCCATAAATGATCCCTTTGTTTTAGAGTTTACAAGTGCTGATAAAGGGGCATAATGTAGTGTGTTGTAATAACACAATGCAACAGTAGTTCTGTGTGATATAAAACACACCACATAACCAAAAACACCACTACATATCATCCAAAATCATATACCATAAGGTAGATTAGATTAAATAAAATTACCAACACAAATATAAGAAAAAACAATATATTATATAAATTTCAAAATATTTTTTATTCAATTACATATGTACAAATTTTTAGATACATTAAAAACATCTATGTTCTTTTGCCTTTTTATCCAGACCCAAACTCATGTTATTTCCAAAAAAACTACCTCTTTTCAAGAAAAACAATTCACTTTTATAATAAACCAAATTTTTTTTAGTAATTATATAAATAATTAAATTAACAGAACGTTTTAATTATAATCTAATCCTTGATTCATACCAAGAACATCTTTTATAATCATTAGTTTCAATTGATTCCTGCATGTAACACCATTTCATGGAAATCCTCAAGCATTATATATGGTAAGCATTATTTAATAAGTTTTAGATTAAAATGAAAAGGACAATAATTATGTAACAGTAGTTATAATGATGGAAAATATCTAGGTTTTTTTCTAAACAATGTTGATTTGTTGCATGTTTTAAACATAAATGACATATATAGAGAGAAATGATGCACTAGGATTCATACAAGTCACACTGTGTCTTATTGATATAATGATGATCATACAAGTCCCAAATGAATTATATTTCATTTCCCTATGTTACCCAAACAATATTCATTCATTTTCTTGGTTTTGAGCATGTCACTAGTCTATTTTACTAAAATTTCATTTAAATTCGGAACACCCACACTCATTAAAACTATTTAAATCATGTATCAGTATAGAAAGAGACTAATTCTAACAAGTAAAAAATCAATTTTGAATCGTTTTAATAAATTATTATGAAAAATTGAGTTCATGTTCTTGATTTTTAGTGAGTGAAACTTCTTGAACTAAATGTCAATTTTATACTGATTATAGACACCTTGAGTTATATCGAGGACATTGTGTATCAAATTGAGGTACGGATAATTCATTCATGTCACAAATGACTTATTTATCATCTTCCTTAACTATAAAAATAATATAATTTTTTTCTTAGTTTTGAGTAGGTTAGTTTCCTTTTTTACAAAATTGTTTTTTCAATTTAAAATTAGAAGAAAGAGTTTGTTTTATACTGATCACACTAAGCATCGTATTGATGGATGGATAATTTCTACACGTCTCAAATGACTTATGGATAATTTTACTAATATATACAAACAATATGAATTCATTTTATTGGTCTTTAGTGTGTAACATTACTTTTTTTATAAAATTTCATTTTATAGTTGAAACATGCACATTGACCCATACTAGTCACATAGTACACAAAAAGTATTTATTAAATATTTAGATGACAGTAGATGAATTTTTCAAGGCACATTTTATAATTTAGGATACTTAAATTTAATTTTATTCCACTGAGTTGAATATATTTCATGATGTAGGATTCCATCATTAATTCATGTATATTCATTCCATGTTAATTATCTCACAGTTTCCTGACACCCATATTGTCTTCTAAAATTATGAATGATAGTAAAGTACAACAAATATTTTGAAGGAATTGAATCATTTTTCTCTGATTGATCTATGGTACATTTAGGAAATTTAATGACTCATTAATGGTCCTTTGGAAATAATATGAAATCATTTAGATATAAATGTATTTTTTTAGAGATCATGGCCAATAAACATTCAATTCATTTAGAATCATAGGATCAACATGGTAGTTATTTTTCTTCTAGTAGAATATCATTCTGGAGACTAAGTAGTTTTATAAAACTGGTGTCACTCAATCTGCTACCATCATTCAAATTATATAACTTTAATAAAGTTGAAAATATAATGTATTTAGTACAACTGTTATCAATTTCCTCTTAGAACATGTATTTAACTTCTCAAATAAATTTGGAAAATCAAAAATGACATCATCAATTTCCTTTTTCATATCTTCCATGTGATACTCATCATCATTTACACTAGTATTCATATAAAATAACCCATTAACCGAAGTATCATAAAAAATCAATCTCCACATTCAATTTTCCCCAAATATTTTAGCTCTGATCTATTCTATTTAAAATAAAATGTTCTTATGACTCTTATGGAATAATGTTTCTTGAATAACAATAACTAAAACACCTAAATATGATTTTATAAGGGTAGTATGCATGCTCTATTAGAAACATGAATAACTCTTTGACTATATATTCATACTCTTTTGTCAAAGATTATCATGTAGCCAATTTAAATTCATATACATACTATTATGATGATAAAATTTTACTTTTTTACATTAACTAAATAAATAAACATAATATATTAATTATCCAAGATGAATTTAACTGATAATTATAATAAGGGAAACCCAAAATTTGATTGTTTCAAAGAATTAATGTATTATTTGTTGAAAAATGATAACTAAATTTAAGAAAATTATTATTCCACTATTTTTGGTGATATCCATTGAATTCATCCAAAGTTGAAGGTTTTAGAAAACATTAATCCACATCAACTCATCTCCCAAATAGTTATCATTGTATTTTGTTGTTTGACATTCGTCCTCCATCACTTGTGGACATGAAACTTTATTTATAAACATACTTTGAATAGTTGTAATTAAAGGGATGAATATATATTAGAGTAGTACATGAAAAATAAATGAGATGAGGGATGTGTATCCGGAAAAACATTTTAATAATAAATATTTGGGAGATGAACCTAATGGGGATGTAATTTCTGTGGCATTTTATTCTCTAAAAGGGGTAATGCCTCCAATGTTTTCAAAGTACACTAATAGAACTATTTATTAAATTGTGACTCACTGATGGTGTGAATTTGGGGGTACACATTCTGGAATGTGATTCATGATATCTCAGTGGGGAAAAGTTATGTTATATGAATCCTTATGGCCTCTATAAATTATATATCTATAAGCTAAATCCATCTTTTAATACTTCCAATCCTCTAACTACGACTGGTCATAAATATATTAAAATGAGGAATAAATTCTTTCTTATATCCCATAATTAAATGAAAATATAATATATGAAATTAAAGAGTAATAAGAAACCCATATTTGATAAACATGAATGTTAAACTATAATTCCATTAATTAAAAGATATAAAAATTTATTGATTAAACTTTTTAATAAATAAATTGTTATTTCATATACATGGATGGTAATCAGAAATTCCTATGGACGTAACTAATACATGTACACCTAAAATGATGAATACCTAAAAATAATTTAAAATAATTATTCTAACATATGTAGAATTTGATAACATCAATTCTATTTTTAGAAACATGTAATGTAACAACATAAAGATTTATTATAATTAATATTAATGGTATATGAAATACTGTAAAACTCCTCAAAATTAAAACATCAATATCAATTAAAAATAAATAACAAATGGAAAAAATAATTTAATAAATATAATATACCTAATATTGATATTTTTTATAAACATCCAAAATTTCATAGTGCACTAATTGATTCAATAATAATGTCTAAATATGTAGAAAACATGAAGTATTTTCAAGTAGAGGAAAAGAATGATTTGTAAGAAAATTTCATTTGCAGGACCATTAATTTTTTACGGTGGTTTAGGAACATCCTATTAATATATATTCATAATGAGATAAATTATAGTTATTATGGAAGATATAGACGTTTTATGTTAATAGGGAGATAAACATGTCTAACTAAAGTACTTTAAAAGTGAGGTGAATTTTTATAAGTAAAATTTTATGATGAATAACGACCATTGAATAAACTCTACTAAACTTGTGACAAATTATTCAGTTGTATGAAGGATTGTGTAGTTTTTATATAAACATATATGAATTTAATGAAATAATTAGTATTATACGACAAAGAATGGAATGTAAGAGGAATATATTATTGATATCAATCATAAGGATTTAAAAGAGATAAATACTTTCATATTAGATATTGATTGTTCATCTCACATGTGAAAGTTAAATTGAAGTAATTGAAGAATATTTACAAGTTCAATGGTTACATAATATTTCCAAAATGGTGTATCTCATAAGATAAATGGTTTTTATTTAAAATATTTATAAAATAATTGGCAATGTTAAAGAATGATCTATTTTTAACTTGGAATAAAGAAAAATACACAGAGAGTTTTTAGATGCGTGATAAAGGAAATTATGTTTTTTGAGATGTATTAATGAGTGAGAAGTCATTTTTAATATGGATAATTTTTTCAAAGGTATCGAAAAATATAAGAACTATATATAACTCGGGGTGGGTAAAAAATATGGTAATTGTGTTTGAAAGTATAAATTGATTTGTGGTAGTGAATAATTTTTTCTATTGGACATAGATACATTTAAATAATGAGTTAAAATGGTTTGTTGGAGATGTTTTCGTGATGAGATGATGAAGTTAACATATATTTTTTGCTAATTATAATGGGGAGATGTTTCGAAATTAAAATAATAAATTAGAGATTTAAATGAATCTACCCTTAGAGTCTATACAATATGATATATGTGGACGCTCAAAGTATAAATCAGTGCACTATGACATCTATTTCATTTAACCCATTTATAATTATTCAAAGATTATATATATTCTGTTTTAGTCATATATATATAATGTTCTTAAGGGGATAATAATTTTAATAATATGTATTAAGAATGAGTTTTTTATGTGGTAAGGATATCTATATTTGATTATGTTATTGTTGTCAAAAGAGCATGCCTTTCATCCTAACTAAAGGGGTTACATACCACCAGGAATGGTAAAGGTGCACCACCATCTATTAAAATTAGGGGAACATGGTGGCCGGAATCATAGGTACAAAGGCGTTAGAAATCACGGCCGACCCGATGTAAATCTGGGATGGAGACAGAATGAATGCTGATAAAAAAATGATAATAGATATTTCCAAACAAGAAATCAATGACTGGGGAGTAGAATATTACATTACATGGTTTGAATATTTGGATCATGTGATAAAAAGTATATATATCACAAAACAACAAATTTTTTAGAAAATTCGATTCAGTCGACGTTTGAATTGTTCAAGACATAGAATTTTTGAGACTTGATCTGAGCCTTTATTTGTGCTTGGAATCAACGAGAAGCATTGAAATTAGGTGGATTCCAAGTATTTATTTAGATATCTTGATATGTTCAGGACTATCCTGGGTTATTGAAATAGATCGAGACAGTCTTATGAGTGCTTCCAAAAAAGCACTGAAAAATGACCATTTTATGAGCTCTGAAATAATATGTGCAAATAAAGGGTTTGTAGTTATAATTTTAAATAAAAAAACCTATATATATATATATAATAAATAAATATAAATAAAAATTTATTAAATATATTCATAATATAATTTTTTTTATTTTTAATAATTACTTAAATATATAAGTATTTATTTATAATTATATAAATACTTAATTTAAAAATAATATTTATATATTTACATATTTTACATAATTATATATAAATATATATTAAATATAGTAAATAAATTCATTATTTTAATAATTTTATTATCATTTAATTTTTAATTATTTAAATTATATAAATAAATTCCATTAAAAAATAAAATTTTATTTATTTATATTTATGAATATATAAATGACTAAATATATTATATATACATTTATAAGTATATTTGTTTACAAATATTTATTTACATTTAAAATTTTGAAATTATTAATGAATATTTAATTTTAAGTGCATGCTTTATAAAATTGAGTGAAATTGAATTATTAAAAATGATTACACTTTAACAATTTTGAAATGGTGTAAAAGTTTTATTAATTTACTATAAATTATTGAAAATGGATATATATATATATATATAAATATACACATGAATACATATTTAAAATATTAAAACATAATAAATATATATATATATATAAATAATAGAAATTGTTTATATTTACAAAAAATAATTATTATTAAAAATGAATTAATAAATAATTGTAATAAAATAAAATATAAATAAATAAAATTTATTGATTGAACACATGATATATTAAATGTATCTTGTTTTAATGAAATAATAATATAAATAATAAAATTTGAATAAATTATATAAATATTAGGTGTATGTGGTTCAATATAATATTTCATTAATTTCATAAATATCTATATCTATGTTGTATATAAAAAATCATTAATTACATATATATTTTTGAATCCAATATAAAACACAATTTATAAAAGTTATTTTCTTAAAATAAAACGATAGCCAATTATGTCCATTATTTGATGAAATTAGTAATTATTTTTATTCATAATAATTGTTTATTATAAACCATTCTTCAATAAATAAATGAATATTTAATATAAAAAATAAATATTTTGAATAATATAAGTCATACTTGTATAATTCAATGTAAATATATATTTAAATTATACAATTTATTAATATTATCAATATTTATTCAGTTAATAAAATATATAAATTTTTTTAATTCAATTATTTTTATTTTCTTATTTTTTAATTTTTATATTAAAAAAAAATTTATTTAATATATTCTATTTATTACCATCTCTAATTTATGTATATTTTAATCAGTTTATCTATTTTTATCAATAATATTTTATATTATAAAAAATTAAAAACTTTTTTAAATAATATTTTATACTTTATATTTTTTTCATTTTTTCATTTTTTAGACCTTTATCAGTGCTGGAAATGATGAACTGAAAAAGGATTCCCTTAATGAGAAATAAAATTAAATTTCTGATAAAGGGAAAATGTTATCCCATCTAATAAAAATAGCTAATAAAGGCCATCATCATTAATGGCTTGTTTTGTAGCAGTGAATGATTAATGGTACCATTAATGTAACAAAAAATATCTCTATGGCAACATACTATGGTACTTGGGTGAATTTGTACTAGTTATCACCTGAGGGAGAGAGAGTTATATAATGAAATCAATATTTTTTCTTCTACCTAGGAAGTATTATGTAACCTACACACATAATTTGCTACCAAATTTTCATAGTACTTATTAACATTGTTCTCCAGGTGAAATTCAATTAACTATATCATACACCACATTAAACTTTTCTTTTATTTAGGTTTATTGATTTAATATCACAATTCCAAATTCCATGAACAAAAATTACTATTTTCAATAATATTATGAGGAAAATTTCACTATGTAAATATGAAAAGAGAAAACTAATCTACTATTGTATAATTAAAGAGGATATATCTTGGCTTTTTCAGACATGAATATATTATATTAGGGTTCTCATAAATTTTATATGATATCAAATCTTTCATAAAATTTTGTGAGGCATGAAATAGTACATACAATTATAGTTTTAGGGATGGAGGATAGATCATAAAGGTTGCAGTCAATTTAACATTATGTTTTTCAAACGCTAGCCTAGATTAATTATAAAACCAAAAATCATTTTGATTTTTTATCAAGTCAATCAAGGGAATATAAATTTAACCAAAAACATTAATAAGCATCTTATAATGACCAATATCACATAAAATGATATAATATATCTCATAGTAGTAATGTAATGTATGGTGGGGATGATTTCAATCCTCATACTTATATACCTCAATTCCATCCATGGAAATTATGTGGAACGAAACATTTCAAATTTTCACCATTAAATGACATTTTAAAATTTTAAAATGATGGTTTTCCAAATTTATTTCTCAAAATCATTATTTGGGCATTCAATACTATTTTATATAATAAACCATAAATAAGAAAATAATCCATCAATACCTCCATGTGAATTTTAATCATATATTAAAAGATACAGACCACATAAAATTGAAAATAACTTGTGTACATACATAAACCAATGTGAAGAATTCTATAATAAAACAAACCTAATAGACAAGAAATGTTTTTTAACCTAAATTTTCTAGGCTATGGGAACCTTAAAATGCCCAGATAGACCATCAAGAAAATAGTAATAAACATTCAAATCTAGTATTTCTAATGATTTATCTATAAAATGGATTTGGAAATAATAATTTTGAGTCAAAGGATTTAATCCGCACAAATTCAATGTAGACTATCTATATAGTCTAAATTATAGTAGTCAGTAACTCATTACTTTCCACATGTAATGTTGAAAATCCATCCTTTTTGGGAACATTCTGAATGAGGCTCAGCCCTTGGGAGTTAGAGATGGGTTAAATGATTTTAATTCATTAAATTCTATAAAAAACAATCTTTAAATATTTCAAAATTATTATATTAAACCTACTTTTGGTTGTCTCCTCATAGTCGTTATAGAAATATATAGTACACATATGCTATTGGACTAATTCCCCATCTCTCTCATATTTTCTAGCCTATGGACCCGCTAATTTTTTTTAAAAAATAGTATAATATTGGGGTTCCATGACATATCTGGTTATGAAAGGTGGGTTTTCATTTTCTTTTAAAAATCATATTTAAGATTATATGGTAGTGGATTGGGTTCTACATTAGGGGATATTTTAATAAAGTATTTTTCTCAATACATTCCTTCATTATAACCTAGATATGAACACAAGAGCTGTCAAGGAAATATTTTGACTAACAATAAAAATATTTTTCATCAAGTTCCACAAGAATTTCAGCATGGAAAACTATTTCTAAATTTATCTAATTTTCAATAAAAATCATCATATAAATTAGGTAATTCTAGGGATTCTCTAAGAAAAATTATATTATCAAACATTTTAGTATATTCCTTATAACTATATTTTAATCCATAAATTTCTACTAGAAAATAGATTTCACAATATATTTGTATTTTATTAAATCTAAAAAAATAAATTTATATGTAACTTCCACAAATTACATTGAATGTGATTCATCCATAACTTTTATTGTAGTTTTATAAATCCAAATCAATGAACTCCCTATAATTATATGAGAATAAAATTTACATATTTATCTTCCATGATTAAAATATAAATGTCAATGGAGAACAAATGTCCTTTCACTCTTATTATAACACCCTCTATGTCTCTTGAAGGGCAGGTTGTGGATCAGTTTTATAGCAGAACAACTGACATAGTTGAATATAGGCCTCTCACAGGTGGGAAAAACATTATATCGAATTAAAATGTTTGATATTCCCAAATCACACACTTCCCAATTAAATTTCAGTCCCCCCAATATTGAAAGTTATAGAGAAAGTATTAGGGTCCTTGACGATTTTTTGAAATTGATGGGTAATAGGGGGAGAGACATCTCTACCTAAAACTAATTATTCATGTCCTTGATGTTACCATGATATACTTCACATATCCTTGAGAAACCCTACATACCATAAATTTTAGTGAATCATGTCTAGTAATGGTATGATGTCTTCCACAATAATGAATTTTTCAGAAACCTCCTATATTAGATAAATTTCATCATATCTCATTGGTGGATTAATTATTATTGGTAATGTAAGTTTGTGTTTTAATAATTTCACTATTTATTCTCCCATTTATTTCATCACTGGTTATGCCTTCACATTCACTTCATTTTGTGATTCAATATTATAGTTAGATTCGTGATGTTTTTTGTGCTATCCACATCCAGATATAAGTTAAAGTATTGAATCTTCAATACTTTTAACAACCTTTCTATTCCTTAAATTAAAGGAACATAAATTTTTCTCCGGGATAGAAATTTTATATGTATGGATTTTTACTAAACATTATTTTAAAAACATGTTTATGTAAGATATAATCTAGAATTTATATCTTTTCATCTCCATCAGTTTCGATATATGAGTTGTTAGATAAGACTGTTGGTTGTTGTGGAACTCAACATGTTGTCCTTATGGGTCATTCATAAAGGTTTATTGAGATTTTCATTATTTTTATATTGTTGAGTGATAAAAAAATACTTCAATTTAAGGATGGTGTATGGAAATTTTATTGAAAATACTACTGTACAGGTACACTATGAGAATTATACATTATAGCTCAATATTTTAATTAGAATAAAACATAATTCATTGGTTTCTAGTTGGATGTTTCTATTAATTCTTATGGAAGATGAAATCATGGATCCCTTCCACTTGATTTCATCCATCAGTGTAATGGTGTATATTAATTCCAAGTTAGAAGAAATTCATGTGCGGTAGGTGATACTTTATGATTTTTTAGTGTTATCTATTTCACAAGAGAAGTTATTTCTTCGTGTTTTGATTCCAGGAAAAGATTGTCAGAACACTTTACATCAAGTACTCTATTAGTTTTAGATATTATACTAAATTATTTAGTTTTTTATAGAAACTATATATCATGTATATATATTTATAAGTTTACATATTTATTTTTATTCAATAGAGGATAAATCATTTATATTATTTCTAATAGTTCAGAAATATATTGTAAAACAAAATAAGGAAATGAAGATATATAAATGGTCATTGTGGGAATCATGGTGTCATATTTTAAATATATCCCAAAAATCATATATATTTCTAAACATTCTTTTTTAATCTTATAGATGTTTATTTTAAACAACATTATTATATATATAATAATTTTTTTATAGTGGAAATATTTTTAAAGGTCATTCTTGTTGATGAATATTACTGTTATAAAATTGTATAAAAAACTTTTGAAAGTCATTATATAGGGAATGATAAATTTTATTAAATTATTTTCTTATAATGTATTCTTGGGGGTTTTATATTACTAAGAAACAACTAATAATTCTCCTGCTATTAATCCATTACACTTTAGAAGAAGTTAGATCATCTTGGTTTTACATTGGAATTTGTATTTGTTATTTTTTTTGTTGAAGATAATTTTTATTACTGAAATTATTTTCATATAATTATCCTAAAGTCCTATTTTGTTGAGATATAGTTTGAATCATTTTTTCCCAAAAAAATATGATTCTAGGATAGGATTAATATGAAGATAGGGAATAAGTCGATGGAATTTTGATAAACTCCATTTCCATTTTCTTCAAGATACATAGATTCTAAATTCATTCCAATATTTCTCTTTCATCCAATACAATAATGAAAGATCTTATCTAAAATATGTCTATTAATTTATCAAAACCATTTCAAATTAAATGATAATAAATCCCCGTACACTAGCCCACCTCTCCAAAAAAGTTTTGGGTTGATTAAGTGATAGTATAAGGATCTGATCAAAGAAACTTAAAACCCTTGTAAAACAATTTTACAAAGGGACTCATGTGTTGTATATAGAGGGGTATTTTGGGGTTATTTTTTCTATAGTGAAGGGGGTAAAATGTGTTCTAAAATAAGTGATGACCTTATTTTTCAGATGAGGAAATAAGGGATTTTTCTAATTTTTGTTAAAGGAAGTAGTATAACTGTATATAATCCCTTTAATATATAATTGAATAATAAATCAAATTAATTCCCCTTCTTATTCACTTAACCAAAATAAAATCTCACTAATCAACGTATTCTAAATACCTTGGATTGAAAAAGAAAATAAAATGATCATTGTATCTATGCAATCATTTATTATCTAGTGATTGGATATCACTAATTACCCATGGATCAACCCAGTGCTCAATATCATATGCAATGAGTACTTCCCATGTGTATAGTGTGTATCAAATAGTGAAGATGGGTATAAGGAATTAAAATAAAATAATATAAAATTCATAATATATAAAACACTCAAAGGAACATATAGTGGAATCATGTAAAAATATATTTATCATTAATAGAAAAAATTGTATAACAAATAATGGGGAGACTATCATAGTATTGTCCACTAATTACCTGGTTCATTATTAGAGTAAGAATTACATTATGAGAATATAAATGAAATAAAAATATAGATTTAATATAACATCACCTTATGTTAGCAATCAAAATCTTGTTGAAATGGATTACAGTTCCGCTTATGGTTTAATACATTCGAACAATACATTTTAATAATAGGCTCTTTCTTATACCTTAAAAAATGTTACATTTAGGTAATCTTCTTCTTTTTCAGTTCCAATAATTCATTACATTGTTCGAAATCAAATTTTCAACTAAAATCAATGATTTCATTATAGATGATACCTCTATAATCTTATTCCCCATTAACATTCTTTTCATGATCACTATATTCATCTCTAAATAGATTCTCATTACCTGGGTTACATAGGAGCATCCTGGATTGATTTAGGTAGAACATGGAAAAGAAATTTGATTTTAGTCTAGGATATACAATTTTAATAAATTCATTATAACTTCATATAAGTATACTTATGTAGCTTTATTATCAATGAGATAACCATTAACCCGGTTATATAGTACCTTTATATATCTCACTGAATTTCTATATTACCCTTATGTGGATCATAGAATGTACCCTCCACCATTTCAAAGAAACCATTCATTGAGGATGACCTTTACATAGGTTGGGGAGATATATATTCAACCCTTCCATAACTCCGTTTAATTTTATACATCCATATGAAATTCATAGGTTCCTTTTCATATTCATTAATCATGTTACATTACCTTTAAATTTCGTCAAAATTACCTAGATGTGATGAATTGTGACTATATATGTACCCTTATCTATCAGTCATATATTGGTTAATTTTTGTAAGAAAAATTATAATTCGAATATAATCATTTTTGAAGATATATAGTGTTGGTTTGAATGTCATACATGGATCTATCAATAATAAGTACCAAACACAAAGTTCTAAGAATGTCCTAAGAGTGGTGAAATTTATTAATAGATGTAAATAAGTATCAAGAGCATTGAATTATCATTCAGGATTTTAATTTTCCTATGTGGGTTGAAAAATTTAGTATGAGCCTTGGAAATTCATATTATAGCATAAAACGTCTTTTGAAAGAAGAAATTATCGTACGTAACCAGTTACAACTCAACTGTTTTCCATATTTTAGAAATCTCAAATATCAAATGATTTTATGGATGAAAGTCATATGATTCTTCATTCCATTTTCATTTTCTCAAGAATTATACACGAAACCATGTAAATCAAAGTATCAGTTTATGTTTTTCATTGAATAAATACCGAAATAATAAATAGAAATATGGAATAAAATTTTTTATTGATTTCATTATATTATCCAAAATCAATGTATGGAATCCCAATTTATTAAAGAAACTGAAAAAATTAAACTAATGATTTAAACCTATATACAAATAAGTTTTATATTTAAAAAAGTAAAAAATATTGGGGGAGATCCAAGGTTTTGTCTAATTTATAGAGTTAATTTCCATTGAAAAATAATTAAAATTTTCAAAAACATTAGCTATCATATTTGATATTTATTTCATATAATGTATTACATACACATGTTTTTTATATGTTGATATAGGTTAATTACTAACATATATTTATTCCTTCATATTGCTTCTCACCATCGGCTACCCTTTTTGTGGTGGGCTTCGAGTGCCACAATCATAAAAAATTTGTCCATCTTGGGCTCCTATAAGGTTAGTTATTTCCATCAGCGGATATAAAAAACCAAAATCACCCAACATAGTCTAAAACCACCCCAACATATAACATAACTTTCATCGACCAAAATTTATAGAATAGATACGTCAATAATATTTATAAATAATCATAATAATATTAAAACCCATAGTGGTAAGTGGAGTAAGGATTGGTCAACTATTTATTTATCTAGTTATCCCTATAAATTAAATGAAACATTAATAAAATAAAAAATATGATTGTAAAGTCGTAGCCTTGGTTCCATACACCAGTTCCCCAATCTGGTTGATCACGTGACCATAAGCAAGCCTCTCTCTACACTAGAGGTTTCCGACTAGTTGTGAGGGTATAACAATGATCATGGGGAGACTATACCCACTTTTTTCATTTCAATTTAACACACCAAATGAAACAATAATGCAATAATAGACATGATATAACATAACCATAATAATATCAGTATCACAAGATGACCAAAAACTAGATGGACAATATCAAAACCGAATAGTATATATTTCATTCTATTCTACATGCCAAATGTCATTATGGAAAACCGAAAAAAATAGTGATACTGAGAATTACTCCAAGAGGGTTTCAATGCCATTTTTCCCTCATCATGTTCCATTACAATCATACCTATGAAAAAGACATTTTCCATGAACATTTCAAGTAATCATATAATATATCTAGAAACTGATCAGGTACCCATGAAGCGTGTGAGTACAACATAGCATGCCACCACCATTGTGATATGAAACAATATCAGGTCCGATAAAAGTTTATGTAGTTGTATAAATATTAATACCTTGGATAATATAAAAAGTTACCACATTATCAAATACTCTTTATTTGACCACATAAACCCTTGATTTAACATAGACACCAAAACCTTAATACGTTCTTCTTCTCATGTCAGATCTTGATGTATTCTCTGCTGATGTGTGGTCTCAATTACTCATTTGGCTCATTAGAGATCCCAAAGTATTCCGAGGTGATATCACATCTCTATTACTTCTTTGGATCATGTCACAACATGATGTATTCCCAAGTGAGGACATATATCATAATTTATTTTTTCCCATTCTGTAATTCATACTTGAATTCCCATGTCACCTTCCTAATTCAAAAAATATTATGACCACGTACACATTATTTAATGTATACATAAAGTACCATGTTACCAGTCATAATTTACACATTCAAATGGTATTATTCTCATTCATAACACACCATAGGATGAATATTAAATAATTCTTTATTTCTCAACTAATTGACAATATTACAATTCATAACATCAATATTTATTGACCATGTTACCAGTCATCAGAAATATAATAAATTTAAAAAATTATTTTTCCACACAATTTCCATTACTAATTCAATATTTAGTTTATCACAACACTTCTATTAGTTAAAATAATTATAAATTAACCACATTAATAACCATATTTAATTAAACTATTGATTAAAAAAATTATCTAGTTAATTCAATAATAAAATTATACTATAAATAATATTAATTAATTCACAATTAAATAATAACATCAAATACTTTAATTAATTCAAAAATCAGCTAATCACTTCAATTCCTCTAGTAAATAAAATAATTAACTAAACAAATCATTCACATTAATAAACTAGATAATTAATTAATCACATCAAATGAATTAATTAATTCAATAATTAAATAATTATTTATATTCTATTAGTCAATTCAAAATTTACCTAATCAAAACAATTTCATTAATAACTCAACAATTAGTTTATCACATAAATACCCATAATTAATTCTATAAATCATTAATCACATCAATCCCATTAATTAATTAATCTTTCAATTAATCTAACTTAATCATCTGAATTAACATAACATTCATCATTAATTTAAACATAAATTTATTATTCAAACTAATTCAATTGTATTTACACAAAAATCCCAATCAATTAAGTTTTCAATTAACTAATCTTACTCATTAAATTACATTACCAAAACAATACCCACTAATGAATACACCAATTAATTATTCTATGTCATTCAATTTAATTAACGCAACAATCCCTATTAATTAATTTTATAAATAATTAATATAAGTCATTCTATTGGATTAACATAATGACCCCCCGTAATTAATTCCCCACATAAATAATATATGTCATTCAATGACTTTAAAAATCCCTATTAATTAGTTCAACAATTAATTAATCTCACTAATTACTTTATGTAACTCACAATTAATTAATCCCCTACAATCCCTTAAATTAATTCTCTAATTAATTGTACATGTCAAGTTCATTAATTAATTCACTATTAATTATTCAAATTCAATCCATTCTATTAATTATCAAATTAATTGTCCATGTAAATTCCATTAATTAATTCAAAATTAACTAATCAAATTACTAACATTAATTAATTCATTAATTAAAAAATTCCATCAACCCCATTATTTAATTAAAAAATTAAATATTCACATTAATTCCCTTAATTCATTAATTAATAAATTAATCCAATTAATCCCATTAATTAATTCAATAATGAAATAATCACCATACTTCAATTTATTAATACGTAAATTAATTAATCCCATTGATTCTATTTAATATTTCCATGATTAAATAATCTCATTCAACTCTATTCATTAATTCACCAATTTATTAATACTTCAATTCCATTAATTATTTCTATGATTAATTAATTTCATTCTATTCTATTAATTAATTTACTAATTTATTAATGCATCAATTATATTAATTAATATCACAATTAATTAATCCATTTCAAAATAAAAAACCCCATTAATTATTTCAATATAAAAATTCAATATTCCCAATTAATTCATTAATTAAACATTCCACCGTTTTTAATTTAATATACCCAATTCATTCCTCAAATTTTATTCAAAATTAACAAACTAAATATCCCCAATTAATTCCTTATTTAATGTTTTCAACTCGATAAACACAGTAAATCATAATTATTTCCATAATTAATTAAATAATTTAGAAATCTAATTCTCCCAATAAATAGTTACACAATTAGTTATTAAGAAACCAACAACTCTAATATTTCCAATTTCACAATTCCATTAATTAATTAATTGACCAAGTAAATTAATTTAATATGTAACTCAATTGATAAACATCAAATAGAAATTATATGATAACATACATTTAATTGAAACATAGACTTTGGGAAATGAGTTATAGATCGCCTACCTCAATTATTTGGGGAAATATTTCCCAATGGAAATCCAAAAAAACTGAGATGTAACAACGTAGAATTTGATCCAAATATTATACCTAAAAAATTAAATAAATAAATATCACTTAAATATAGGTTCAGATCTAAAATAATAGATATATATCTATAATTATAGATCTAAATCTTGATCCAACAATGGATTTATATCCATATTCTATTCTAAAAGAGGAGCCAGAGAGAAAGAGATATCTCAAATGGAAGAACCACTTACCTGGTGAGTTATATATCATGATTAAACCCTTCGATTCGCGAAGAAAGGAGGTTGGGAGAGCATTGAATTCGTTTAGGAGCCTAAAATTTGATAGGATTTGATTTGAGGGTGAGTAGGGGTTGAATAGGGTTTTAAATAGGGGATAACATATTTGATAATCTAATTATCAGATTAATTAAAACCGGATAGACGGTTTGTGGGCAAGAGGTGCATGTTTTCCTCTCACTGTGTGCCTAAACTAATCACCTAATTTAGGGGGAATGTAGAGTTTTTACATTTGGGATGAGGGTTTGAAAAACTGTGTGTCAACTATGTGAAACCTCCTAGTTCAGTGTTCCATGGATTTCTGAACCATGGAACATAGTTAGGGAAAACCGTTCGCACACCATGAACATCACATTATATTTATTTTTTTAAATATTTTTACACAAACATTCTCTATAGTAAAACCCAAATGAAAAGTAATCAATAAATGTAAAAACGGTCCCTTTAAATGAGACCAATCCATTTCTATAAAAATTTAGGATCTTACAATATTCCCACCTTATAACAACACATACTCAAGTTATACACCCAAGAATCTCTATGATTATGATTCAAAAATATCGGGCCACTGAACCCTCGTATTTTCTTCTCTCCCCCAAGTTTCCTCCTAAACACTGTCATGATTCCACAATTAACAAATTATTTCCACTTTATTTCCCCAGAATACATTTTTCCTATGATCCAACACATGTATGAGATAGTCCTCAAATGAAGCATTACTCTCAAGAAAAAATTACAAAACATACCTGACATGTTTCCCAACACACCATTCCCAACAACCGCATGGAAAATATCAGACATTATCCCTCATCCCTACCATAAAAACATCATAGAAAATATATCAATCAACCACCTCTAAGGACAACTTGGCCTTTCCCCATGAAATTTTAACATGCAACATATAGGTTCCTCATTTGAATTTGGATAACATAACATCTTTCCAAATTTATTGTACTAATCACCAACGACTAACACATCGCTCAACACAATTACATATTTTTTTAAAACTGCTTTTTGAAGCAACTAAACCACTATAGTGTTCACTGACTTGTTGTCAATTTGGAGATCCTCGTCCGTAAATTGTTGTTCACGTACCCCCCCCCCAATATCCACATGAATTTATAATGCTTTATAAGAGTAATATATAAGAGTCCCCATATCCACTCAAAACACGTTACGGTATCTAGATGTAATGGTAGATCATTCATAGCATACAAATGAAAATTTAAATGTTGGGGAAATGATTCTCACTAATTAATAGTATGTTAATAATTCATAGGTGAACACTATTAAAAAAAACCTCAATCAGCGATCTTACCTCCCACTATGGAAATACCAAAATATTTAGAAATTCATTGGATTCCCTACTATAAAACATCTCACCACAACTATTCAACTCGCTCAACCTACATCCGAGTTTTCAAACACGGGTGTTATCACTTCCCAAACAACCCGCATCAAGGGAAAAACAAACCACACCAAGGATTCCCATTTCAAAATATTAACATTGTTACTATAATTATTTAAAAAAAATATAACAATTAATTTAGGTTTTCCCACTACATGGTCAAAACTGAGGCTCTTATCACTACCCTTAACAACCATACACCTAGGTCATAGTTAACAATGGTAAAAATTATCATTATTAATTTTTGTCATTTATACAACCATTTTTATCATCTTTCATCAATTTTCAATTATTAATTTAACAATAGGATACTTTTTCATTAGAATTTCACAAGAAAGTAAAAATAGTTCATGTTCAAAAACTAGACCATGAACTTTTTTTTCATGCATTCCTAAGATGATGCATTTCACAACAATCGTTAACTCTTAGAATGATGCATTAAAACTCAAATATGAGGTCATACTAAGCCACACCTCTGATATAAACAAATATTTGAATCAATAATAACATCACAAGAAAATTTTGTCTCCGAAGGTGAAATAATATTCAAATAAGACAATAAACAACAATAAGAACCATTAAAATCCTGGGAACATGGGTTCTCCAATATACATGGGTTAGTTACTCCGATGCATGAGCTCAAAAATTGGGATAAAATCTTCTTAGTATTCTATCTACCATTCCCTACTAGTAAAAAATTATAATATTAAATTAAAACTGGGATCTTATAAAACATTGTGACGTCCCATATTGGGTACCTAATAATAATACCTCAATCAGGTTAGTCATATGACCTAAATTGTGCCTCCCCATATGGAAAAGGTAGATGACATGAATTAAGGTTCTAATATTGATCGGGGGGATACTATTCCCTCATTTTTCTTTTCTAATTCATTAACCTGGGGAAATAATCAATAATTAACCAAAATGATATAACATAACAAAAATAAAACTAGCATCACAAGATGAACCAAATATATAAGGAAAGTATCCTAACTCAATATTATAGGTGTTATGCTAAATTAACTTCCATGTTTCAATATGAAAAACCGAAAATAATTAAATAATTTTAAAACACATACAAGTGGATCCTGACACCATGTTTAGATTCCTTATCAAGATCTATCCCAATCTACCATTTAATAAAGGACTGTCTCCCTTGTTTTAAGGACCCCAATAATTATAAAGGATATTAAATTTCTTTTGACTTAATGAAAATTTTCATGGTCATATAAAATAGATAAAATAGTTATTTTAAATCAAATTTCATTTTAAATGACCATTAAGTATCTTTATTGTTGATAATATAGCCTATGAACAATGAACACAAAACTAATTTAAATATAGGGTTTAAAAAATACTTTTGGAAGAGACAAAAGAAGTGAATTGCCCAACATGTAAGATCATACCCAATTAATCCCATTTATCATATCTTTCTGTGGGGATATAAATTCTATGTTTTTTCCTAGATGAAGCCCAAGTTGAGATCCAACAAATTAGGGACGAGAAAAATTGTTTATAGGAGATGTTCAAGCTCATCAATATAATCACCCAACCATGTTCACCAAAAGGACCTATAAAATACCAACCATCCTGAACCATCCTCTTAGAGAATATTATTGTGTAATAAATTTATAGGTATCAAAGCCCTAGAAATATTAATATGTACATTATTTTTTATAGAATATGGAATATAATTTTTTTCCTATTATTATTACTATGTAAATGATTTTTAAAGAACAAATGGTAATTTTTGTTAATATTTATGATGAATTAATAGATCTTTTGAAGTATATAATATTTTAATAAAATATTATTATTATTATTTTTACAATGTAAATTATCATATAAAATTTATGAATTCAAAAATAATTTTTATTAGGGTTTGAAAACTCATATTTTAAAAACCCTATAAATTTTGTAAAAAGATATGTTTCATTTTAAAAGATAAAATTTATATATTTATAAAATTATTTATAGAAAATGAATATTATATTTTTATTCATGATTTAAAAATATTCCAATTGTAAATTTTTTATAAATTTTTGAGATTGTCAATATTTTGGTTAAAAATTAAGTACTGAATGAATATTGGATATTTTTTTCTACAACATAATCGCACAATAATGATGTATAAATAATATAAAAGGTATATTAATACATATATATAAATTTTACTTAAAAATATTTCGACATTTATCTGATTTTATTTAGTTTTTAAAGCTATATTGAATATTCTAAGACATATAATATATATTCAATTAATTTAAAATCTCTTCTTTAAATGTGTGACAGACGTCCACATAATAACGGGAAATATTTGATTATAATTAGACCATGTAATGATAAAATAATTTATATAACTTCCCTTTTCCAAAAACCATATGAATAAATTATGGGATGGTTTGTGTTTTTCAATATTTTATTATATAGTGTCCAAAACCAAAATAATAATGAAATCTACTCATTTCCTCTATAAAAGCACACAAGATTATATTTTTCTTCACTAGAATGCTTTTAAGATCAACCAAAATCTTCTATATTCCCTCTTGAGTCATCCTAATGCACCCCTAGTCTCCCAAGAATCCAATTCGAAGCCATTGGATTCACATAACCAACTAAAGGATTTATCTCTTATAATTTCAATTCAAGTAATTATTTTATGTATGCTTATTAAATATTATTTTCATATGTTAAGATACCATTTTACATTATCCCATTACTAAAAATTGTATATATAAATTATTATATTTTCAATTCACAATAATTAATCCCTCCATAAACCTTTATGTACACCCATTAGTATGCTCAAATTCAATAAAGGATTTCTCTCCTCACTTTTGAATTTAAGCACCATATTTGATATTAGTTCATTGAATTTTAGTTAAATGTATTTTTATTAATTTTTAATCATTAAAATGCTCTCAAATTGATGTTATTTTTATAATGGAGGATTTATCTCCCCTCATTTGGACCCTTTCCAAAGCCATTACTATACCAAAATTCAGTAAAGGATTTCTCTCCTAACATTTCAATTCAAGATCTTATTTTATATTAGGATTCTTAAATTCCATTTTATTTTATTGGCATATGATTTTTCATTATCCCCTTACTTTTAATTTTTTTTATAAAATATGGGATCTTGATTCACTCCCATTAACCCCCCTCCATATGTTATATTAAACCCACCTGTTACTATGCCAAAATTTTGTAAAGGATCCTCCTCCCATATCCTTTATCAAGAATCCTTTTTATGTTTTTTCTTGGAATTTACATTATACTCTGTTGGGATATGTGTTGAGTCAATAAGGTTTTCCTTATGACTTTTCCATTCCTTCTTGTTTTGAAAATCACAAACATCTTATCTTAAGGAAAATTGCTTTCTTAAGTAAAATTGCTTTTATAAGGAAAAATGCTTTCTTAAGGAAAATTGCTTTTATAAGGAAAAATGCTTTCATAAGGAAAATCGCTTTTATAAGAAAATTTATCCTTATCATATTTTCATCCATATTTTTCTTAAGTATAAGTTTCGGATTCATTTTCTCGGAATCGTTGAAACTTTGATATAATGCATTCTATTTTAGGGTTCGGATTCTGGACAAGAACTATAAGGAAGTTTCATTCCGAATTCAGGATATGAACTCTAACTAAGTTCTATTCCAGATTCAAGATACGAACTCTAATGAAGAATTCTCATTACGAATTCTCATTACGAATTCTAATGAAGAAATCTCATTCTGAATTCTAATTATGAATTCTGGTAATGAATTCTCATTACGAATCCTGATGACGAATTCTCATTACGATTTCTGATGACGAATTCCCATTCTGAATTCTCATTCCGAATTCACCTATTAAACAGAATCTGATTATCATTGTTTTTATACACTATGAATTTATTCACTCCGAACCTTCACTCTGAATTTTTCATTCCAAACCTTTTTGTTAGAGTTTAAAACGATGTCGTACTTTCTGTTACACTTGTTTTGTTATAAAACGATGTCGTCCGTTTTGTTATAAACTAACCGTTGTCTAAGTGACACGTGTATAGGTCCCTCCGATATTTAAGGAAAATATGACCGTTGGAGAGGAGCCGACCTTACCTATAAATAGGATCTCATTTGAAAGAGCTCGGTGCTGATGAATACTGATGACAGATGAACAGCTTCGCTTTGTGCATACATGCTGTTGAAGTGAATTCTAGAGAGAGAGTCTCTTATTAACTCTCAAAGCTTCGTGCGACTCTGAATGTTGGTGATTACATTCGAGGGCTTCCGGGGATAGGAAGACAGAGTTGCCGACTACCTTAAAGTTCGAGGGATTCATTGCTGAGGAGGACAGAGGTTGCCAACTACCTTGAAGTTGAGGGCTTGCAGGGATAGCAAGACAGAGACTCCGATCTTCATATCGAGGGCTTACCCTGGTGTGGGTAAGACAGACTTGCTTGAAAGTATAAATCAAGGGACATTTATCCAAGGTTGTTGGATATCCTTCTCTTTGGGTTAAAAGACCTATATCTTGTTACTAGTAGTTTAACTACTTGTTTTTTTTCCGTTGTAGCTTGTATCTTAAAGAAAGTATAACTTTCTTATACTTCCATACTTACTCTGATTCATTTAGATTCTATACGCTTTAAGGTAGAATCTGATATTGTAACTTTTGTGAAGTTTCAATTTCCGGAACCATATTTCCGGAACCTACTTTTGGAATCTCTTTCCAAGTTTAGTTCGGTGTTAGAGGTGTTGTGAATTTACTTAGTTTAACTTTGTTAAACTTAGTCATTTCCTTATCTTAAGGAAAACCTAGTTATTCTTAACTAACTGTAAAGGTTCCAAAGGAATTTTTAAAGTACACAATTCACCCCCCTCTTGTATATTGATCATCTCATATTATATTTCGATCCTACAATTGGTATCAGAGGTTGGAAACCTCTTACTCTCTACCAATATTACATTTGGTATCAGAGCCGGTCTCTGAAATACTTGTACTCACATACAAGTTTTTCTTGCTCAGTTTTCTATTCCGAACTTTGACATTCCGAATTTGTACATTCCGAACTTTTCTCATTCCGAACTTTGTTATTACAAATCTTTGCTACTAACATGTTTGTGTGCAAAGTTATTTTTAGTATGGCAGGAATTAATGTTGGTTTGATTGACAATCTGAATCCTACAAGGCCACCAATCTTCGATGGTAATGACTATGAATACTAGAGAGATCGTATGAAGACTTTTGTTATCAATACTGGAGTAGATAACTTTGTTATGCTTACTGGTGATTATAAAATTCCTGACAAGGAAGTCAGAACCTTTACTAACCAGGAAAAGCAAGAATATAAACTCAACTATAAGGTACGCAACACTTTACTATGTTCAATGACTAGAAATATATATAGCCAAATTTCTTCTTGTGAAGCAGCTAATTGTATATGGAAGAAGTTTGAGGTTACACACTTTGGGACTTCTAAGGTGATTGAGACTAGAAGAGCTATGCTTAGAGCTGAATATAATGGCTTAAATTTTCCTTATGGAGAACCTATTTGTAAAGTTCAACAGAGATTTATGACTATCTTCAACAGTCTAAAATCTATGGGAGAGAAAGGTTTAGATGATGAAGCTCTTGTGGACAAGATAATTGACATTATGCCCAATGAGTGGGAACACAAGAGAACAGCTATAGATGATAACCAGAAGGTCACTCAAATTAATCTTGATGAATTATTTGGAACTCTTCTACAACATGAAACTAGAATGAAGAGAGATGCTGACAACATCAAGAAAAAGAATGGAAATGGTACTGTTGCCTTTACTACAACTTCAAATCAGATGAAAGCTAAGACTCCTGAGAGAGTAACCAGATCCAAGTCTAAGAAAGTTATTTTCCAATCCAAATCTAGTGAGAGTGAAGTCTCAGAAAATGAATTAGCCAACCTTGCTCGAAGGATGAACAAAATAGCTGGACAGAGAAATTTTCAATCCAAGTATAAGAAGAAGGACAGAAAAGATAAGAAAGATGGAGAAGTTACTTGTTATGAATGTAAGAGAGCTGGACATATTAGACCAGATTGCCCTATGCTCAAAAAGAAAGAAAGAAAGGAAATACATTCTGAAAGGAACAGAAAGAAGTATTATAAAGCCAAAGCTAAGAATGTTCTGAAAGCTAATGACACCTGGAGTGCCAGTGGTGGTGACTCTTCAGATGAATCTTCTGAATATGAATCTTCAGGATAGAAGAATCTTGGTCTTTTAGCCAGATTACCTATTGATAATCATTGTCTTATGGCTAAGGTACGAAATACTGAATCTTTGACCAATGTTTCCTTGAATCCTAATGATAGTAAGTATTATAACTCTTCTGATGAAGAATCATCTTCTGATGAGGAAAATACTTTACCTACTTATGAAGAAGTCTCTAGATTTGCTAAACTTCTTGAGATTGAGAATTCCAAACTCAACAAGAAACTTGACAAGGAAAATTCTAGGAATTCTATTCTTACTAAAGAGATATCGGATCTTTCTAAAGATCTTGATAAGAAAAATGCTGATTTTGAAAATATTTCAAAAAATCTTGAGGAAGTAAGTTCTGAGAAGAATAAACTTTCTAAAAAATTAGAAAAAGTAATTTCTAAGAAAAATATTCTCGAGCCTAACTCTAGTTAAAAAACTAATGATTTTGAGGATAAAAACTTGGTTGTAAAACTCAAGTCCGAAATTTTTTCCTTACAGAAATGTTTATCAAACTTTACCCATGGTAAGGAAAATTTTGACAAGATGTATTCTCAAATACGACCTTTAAGAAATAAATCCGGATTTGGTTATACACATGCAAAACTAGTTTTCAGTAACAATTATTTTGTTCCTCAAAGTGCCCCATTTTGTACTAAGTGTCAATGTGGTGGTCACTGGGCAAAGAATTGTTCCTTAAACAAAACCCAATCTCTAGGATTTCACAAAGCTTACTTTTCCAAGAAGTTGTGGGTACCTAAAATTTTATTGTCTGGAAATCTCGGATCCAGACAAGTTTGGATTCCGAAAGTCTAACTTTGTTCTTAATTTCAGGAAAATAAAGAAAGTACTAGCAACAATATATGGTACATGGATAGTGGATGTTCCCGGCACATGACTGGTAACAAAAGTTTTTTTGAAAAGATTATCAAAACGAAAGGAGGAAAGGTAACTTTCGGAGACAATGCTAAGGGAGAGATTGTTGGTATTGGTAATATCGTTCTTTTAGGTAAAACCTTGATTTCAAATGTTCTTTTTTTTAAAGGTCTTAAGCACAACCGCATTATCATAAGTCAGTTATGTGATGAAGGATACCTTGTGAATTTTAGGAATGATAAATGCTTAGTTCACAATTCCAAGGAAGAATTTATTCACTCAGCCAACAGGCAAGAGAATGTTTACACTTTTAACCTAGAAGACCTAAGAAGCCAAGATTTACCTTGCCTAAGTGCAATGGAAGATCACTCTTGGTTATGGCATAGAAGACTAGGTCACTGTAATCTTAGGAACCTATGTAAACTCTCTAAGAAGAAACTTGTTAAGGATCTACCGGAGCGTAGATTTGATTCTTCTAAAGTTTGTGATCCTTGTCAATATGGCAAGCAACATAAATCAAGTTTTAAGTTAATCGGTGAAGTCTCAACAACCGATGCATTACAGTTGGTGCACATGGATCTTTTCGGTCCATCACAAACTGGAAGCATTGGAGGAAAATATTATGTGTTTGTTCTAGTTGATGATTACACCAGATTTACTTGGGTCTATTTTCTAGCAAAGAAATCTGAATCTTTTTCCTATTTCAAAAGTTTTAGAGCTCAAGTTAAAAATGAGAAAAACCTTCCATTGAAAAATATTCATAGTGATCATGGAGGAGAATTTCAAAATTCTGAGTTTGAAACTTTTTGTAGTAAGAAAGGTATTACTCACAATTTTTCAGAACCTATAACTCCTCAACAGAATGGTGTTGTTGAAAGATGAAATAGAATTCTTCAAGAAATAACTAGAACTATGTTGAGTGAATATTCTATTGCTAGACATTTCTGGGCTGAAGCCGTAAGTACTGCTTGTTATACTATAAATCGAGTTTTGATTAGACCTTTTCTTAATAAAACTCCTTATGAGTTATGGAATGCTAGAAAACCTAGACTTTCTTACTTCAAGGTTTTTGGTTGCAAAGTATTCATTTTAAATACTGAAGATAACTTACATAAATTCGCACCAAAATCAGATGAAGGGATTTTCTTAGGTTATTCCACAACCTCTAAGGCTTATAGAGTTTTTAATAAAAATACTTGCACTGTTTAGGAAACAGTACATGTAAAATATGATGAGTCAGATCCTTTTGTTTTTAATCCATCTCAACTTACATCTTCAGATGTGTTTTCAAAAACTGATTATCAACCTTTGATAGAAGAACCTTCTGATAAGGAAATTGTTCTAGAAGATACTTCTGAAACATTTACCCCAGAAGACATTCTACCCTATGTTGATAAACAGGTTTTACAAAACCCAAATAAGGTGTTTCTTAAGAATCATCCCAGTGATAGTATTATTGGTGATGTAAATCAACCTGTAAGGACTAGAAGTTCCTTAAGAAATGAAGTATAACATCTAGCATTTCTTTCCCAATTAGATCCTAAAAGCACTGATGAAGCTTTAGGTGATGATGATTGGATTAAAGCCATGAAAGATGAACTAAATGAATTCGAAAGGAATAAAGTCTGGACCTTGGTTGAAAGTCCTAAGGAAACTTCTGTTATTGGAGTAAAATGGGTTTTCAGAAATAAATGTGATGAAAATGGAATCATTGTTAGAAATAAAGCTAGACTTGTTGCTAAAGGCTATAATCAGCAAGAAGGAATAGACTATGAAGAAACCTATGCTCCAGTAGCTAGACTTGAATCTATCCGTATTCTACTTGCCTTTGCAGAATTCTTTAATTTCAAACTTTTTCAAATGGATGTGAAATGTTCTTTTCTTAACAGTTATGTTCAAGAGGAAGTTTTTGTTGAACAACCTCCTGGATTTGAAGATACAAAACATCCAGATCATGTTTTTAGACTTACCAAAGCTTTGTATGGCCTTAAACATGCCCCACGAGCATGGTATGATAGACTCACTGGATTTTTGCTTCAAAATAACTATGTTAAGGGAAATGCAGATCCAACCCTTTTTATAAAGAAAGATAAGAAAAATGTTTTGATTGTTCAAATTTATGTTGATGACATTATATTTGGTTCAACTCAGCAATCTCTGACTGATTCTTTTGCTAGTCTAATGAAATCTAAGTTTGAAATGAGTATGATGGGTGAGTTAACATTTTTCCTTGGTTTTCAAATTTCTCAAAAACCAGAAGAAACCTACATATCTCAACATAAGTATGTTAATGATCTTCTTAAAAAGTATGGTTATGACAACACTAAAAGTATAAGTACTCCCATTGGTACCTCAAACACGTTAGATCTTGATGAAGCTGGGAAAACAGTAGATCAAACATCTTTTAGAGGTATGATTGGAAGTTTACTTTACTTAACATCTAGTCGACCAGACTTAATGTTTTCAGTATGCTTATGTGCAAGATATCAATCCAATCCTAAGGAATCTCACTTAAAGGCAGTTAAAAGAATTTTTCGCTACCTTAAGGGAACCATGGATCTAGGATTATTTTATACTTCTGGAAATGATTTTGTTCTAAAAATCTTTTCTGATGCTAACTTTGGTGGATGTAGAATGGATAGAAAAAGTACATCCGGAACGTGTAATTTCTTAGGAGATTCATTAGTTTCTTGGTCCTGCAAGAAGCAACATTCTGAAGCACTTTCCACTGCTGAAGCTGAATATGTAGCAGCTGGAAGTTGTTGTGCACAAGTGTTGTGGATGCAACACACACTCACAGACTATGGCTTGAGTTTTAATAAAACTCAAATATTGTGTGATAACACAAGTGCCATTGCCCTAAGTAAGAATCATGCACATCACTCCCGTGCAAAACACATAGATATTAGACATCACTTTATTAGGGATCACACACTTAAAGGAGATATTATTCTTCAATTTATCAGAACACAAGATCAACTTGCTGATATATTCACAAAATATTTGCGTTCTGATAGATTTGAATATATTAAACAGAAGTTAGGAATGATAACCGTAAGGTAATCGTTCTTAATTAACTTTCTGTTGAAAAAGTCTCCTTACAGTAATAAACTCCTTTTTATAGGGGGAGTACATTTGATTGTTTGTTTGGAATTTTTTTTTCAAAATTTTTTTTCAAACATTTCGGAACGAAGATTTCCGGAATGAAACTTCCGGAACTACCATTTTCCAGAATAGATATTTTCGTACAGAATACTTCTGGAATGGAAGTATTTGTATTGAAAATTTCCGGAATGGAAAACTTTCGTACTGGTACTTTCATAACCAGATTTTCGTTCCAAGTTTTTTTTATTTACTTTTTCGTATTTACTTTTTCGTATTGAGTTTTTCGTATTGAGTTTTTCGTATTTACTTTTTCGTATTTACTTTTTCGTATTGAGTTTTTCATATTGAGTTTTTCATATTGAGTTTTTCGTATTTAGTTTTTTGTATCGAGTTTTTCGTAGTCATCTTTATATTACCCATTACGAATAAATTTCCTAAGCTAATATGAAAGGTATGATTTCCTTACTCATATTCTCGTAGTCATATTTTACTTGCTGGCATTTTCTTATATTATGTTTTCGGATTATAGTTTTCTTAAATCTTTGTTTTAATAAAACCTCAAAAAGATCGGATTCAAGCATTCAACCGTCAGATTTGATCTCAGTTCATTCTAAACCATTAGATCAACCGTGGAAGGTGAACCGTCATCCCATTGCCTATATAAAGGGGACCATAATTTCTCGTCCCACATCGGTTTCAAGCTCTTGCGTCCTGAAGCTCTGACTCTCCGATTTAAGGTCGTTCCGAACCACAGTTTTTCTCCGCTCTGATCTTCAGACTTCCCTATTCCGAATTTCTCAGAGGACTTCAGATCCGAATGTCTGCAGAGTTATCTTCTCAAGAAATGTCTTCAACCAAGCCTATTTCTCAGTGGTTAGTATACAGGGAAAGGTTACTCCATCCGGATTTCTTCAACAATTATGATTCCCTTATCTCAAAGAACATCAAGCTGAATGGCTGGGAAGATGTTGCGGTATCTAAAACCGTGAATCAAGATGAGGTATATTCTGATTTGCTTGTCGAGTTTTATGAATCAGTTTCTTTCTATAAGGAAGATGATAGAGAGAAGTTTTCTTTCAAATCGTATGGCAAGACATATAAGCTTTTTTACACCAAGGCTGCAAGCTTGGTAGGGTTAACTTATGAAGGGGAAGCTGAGTTTATTTCTCACGTATTGCCGGACTCTAAGGGTAGTTTCAACAAAGAGAAAGCCTTAGATACTCTCAGACTGGCTGATGATAAGGCTCCGAAAATTACAAGTCTTTCTACTTATTTTAGGATTCTGGAATTATGGGTGCAAGGACTTATCGTACCGAGAAAAGGGGATAAGGACAGCCTGAAGAAAAGTGAGAACTACATTTTAGATTTTCTGATAAATCTAAGGAAGTTCAACTTCATGAGTCATATTCTTATAACCATCGAGAATCTTAAGAAGGGAAATCTCAGAGCACAGATCGTAATGTACCCAACGATTTTGTCGAAGTTGATAGTTCGGTGCCTTGAATCCTTCAAGGTAGATTGCAGATCTAAACCAAAGGTGTGTAAAATCTTGTTGGTAAGTGATGATACTCTGAAAAGAATGGATGTAGCCTTTGACAAGAATTCGGGAATGTTTATTGATCTACCTGCTCAAGAAGGAGTCGCTCCGAAAACCGCTGATCCGGAATCCTCTAAGCCGGTAAGGAAGAGAAAGCTGAAACAAGTGGAAGTAGAAGAAGAAGATCCTAAGTCTACGGAATTCCACTCCGCACCTCCAAATCCTAAGAAGAAGAAAGCCTATCCTGATGAGGTTGTTGCAAAGTGGAGAGCTGATAAAGAGAAGAGGAATGAAGGGGATCTGCAGTTCGGATTGGACCCTGCGGAAGCTAAAGTTTTGAAAGAGAAGACTGCTGATGAGCATGAAAGGAAAGCAAAGAAAAAGAATCTCAAGAAGAAGATGTCTGAGGCTGAGGTAGCTCAGGCCTTGTTAAAGTTCAATGAAATGGTTTCAGCAACTATTCCAGTTCCGAGATCTTTCTCCCTGGAATCTCTACCTGAGACTCCAGGAAGAGATCTTGTTTCTCCGGAAGAGGATGTTGCTACTAATACTAAGGAAGTAGAACAAGCGCAACAAGTTGAAGAGGTTGCTGAAGGAAGTGGTGAGACAGGAGATGTGCTAAAACAAGTAGATGAGTACAAGGGAACTCCTTCGGAACACTTATCACTCCGGACTTCAGAAGCTGAATCTTCGAAGTTAGTTACTCCTGCAATGGAAGAAGAGATAGGGGAAGAAAAAGTTGTCTATCATGAAGAAGAAGAAAAACTTTTACGAGATATTGATCAGATGAAAAATGTAGAGGATACTGTTCAGGAAGTTGCTGATGAGGAAGATAATATTGTTCAAGTTTCTGACAGTGAGAAGAGAACTCCGGAACAGGATTCTATTCCGAAACAAGATAAGGGGAAACAAATTCTTGCTGATACTCTGAGCTCAGAAGTAAGGAAGAGAAAGGAAGTTGGTAGCTCTTCAAAGATAAAGCTTCAACTTATTGAGGAAGAAAACTCTCCGAGAAAGATTTCATATTCGGAGTCATCTTCTCTGGGGAATGATTTTGTTGTTCAATCTTTGAAAAAGTTGGTAGGAACCATTCCGACCTTCTCTAGTATCGACTCTAGATGCCAGATGCTCCAACATGCGTTGAATCAGAAAACCGACTCCGTATCTATGGTTATGGATAAGTGTGTTGAGATTGAATCTCAGTTCAAAACCTTCTTTGTTGGTTACGAATCCCACAAAAGATCTTGCAAGAGGATGACAAGCTGGTCTAAGAAGACTGTGGAAGAGATGAGGCTTTTCGATGAGTTTCAAGATAATGTTAAGGATGCCTTTGAGACCGAGGACAATAAGTTCAATGAGCTGACTTCTTCCTTTGAAGAAAAGCTGACTGAAGAAAAGAACTTCCGGATTCAAGAAGTCAGGGATCTGAATGGGAAGTTGAATTCTGTTTCTCAGAATTGGAAATTTGAAAGGGATCATCGGATCGATTTTGAAAAGAGGATGAAGGCTCAGGAAGAGAAAATCCAAGCTCAGGAAGGAAAACTGAAGGCTCAGGAAGAAAATATTGAAGCCCAATCCGAAAGAATAGTTGCCTTAGAAAAGAAAGCAGAAGAAGATCACAAAGACTTAAAGAAGATCAAGATGATTCTTAAAGGGCTCATGTCGAAGGAGAAAGATCCGAAATAACCTAATCCGATCTTTTTGTTGTATTTTTTTCCTTTGTTATCATGATTCCAAATTTAATGAAAGTCGTACTTGTTGTTTCAATTGTTGTTATTACTAAGCTTTCAGGTACATTGTTATTTTTTTCCATTCCCTCCAATTCTTTTGGAAATCACAAAGGGGGAGAAGGAAAAGATCCTTAAGAAAAAGAGGAACTCTAATAAGAGTTTATCAAAGGGGGAGAAAGAAAAACTACCCAAGGAAAAAGAACTCTAATAAGAGTTTGTTTAAGGGGGAGTTTTTCTTAAAGAAGACCTTCTTATGAAATGTCACTCCGGAAATCTGAATACGATCCTTAGAGTTTCAAAGCCCAAGGGGGAGTTAGTCGTATTTATCTATATCCTTAAAACAAGGGAGATAAGAATTAATATGTTTCTTTCTTCTTAGAATTTTTGTTTTTCGTAATGATGTTTGTGCTTTCCAAAAAGGGGGATATTGTTGAGTCAATAAGGTTTTCCTTATGAATTTTCCATTCCTTATTTTTTGAAAATCACAAACATCTTAGCTTAAGGAAAATTGCTTTCTTAAGGAAAATTGCTTTTATAAGGAAAAATGCTTTCTTAAGGAAAATTTCTTTTATAAGGAAAAATGATTTCATAAGGAAAATCGATTTTATAAGAAAATTTATCCTTATCATATTTTCAACCATATTTTTCTTAAGAATATGTTTTGGATTCATTTTCTCAGAATCATTGAAACATTGATATAAAGCATTTTGTTTTAGGGTTCGGATTCTGGACAAGAACTATAAGGAAGTTTCATTCCGAATTCAGGATATGAACTCTGACTAAGTTCTATTCCAGATTCAAGATACGAACTCTAATGAAGAATTCTCATTACGAATTCTCATTATGAATTCTAATTTAGAAATCTCATTCCGAATTCTAATTATGAATTCTGGTAATGAATTCTCATTACGAATCCTGATGATGAATTCTCATTACGATTTCTGATGACGAATTCCCATTCCGAATTCTCATTCCGAATTCACCTATTAAACAGAATCCGATTATCATTGTTTTTATACACTCTGAATTTATTCACTCCGAACCTTCACTTCGAAGTTTTCATTCCGAACCTTTTTGTTAGAGTTTAAAACGATGTCGTACTTTCTGTTACACTTGTTTTGTTAAAAAACGATGTCGTCCGTTTTGTTATAAACTAACCGTTGTCTAAGTGACATGTGTACAGGTCCCTCCGATCTTTAAGAAAAATATGACTGTTGGAGAGGAGCCGACCTTACCTATAAATAGGAGCTCATTTGAAAGAGCTCGGTGTTGATGAATACTGATGACAGATGAACAACTTGGCTTTGTGCATACATGCTGTTGAAGTGAATTCTAGAGAGAGAGTCTCTTATTAACTCTCAAAGCTTCTTGCGACTCCGAATGTTGGTGATTACATTCGAGGGCTTTCGGGGATAGGAAGACAGAGGTTCCGACTACCTTAAAGTTCGAGGGCTTCCTTGCTGAGGAGGACAGAGGTTGCCAACTACCTTGAAGTTGAGGGCTTGCGGGGATAGCAAGACAGAGACTCCGATCTTCGTATCGAGGGCGTACCCTGGTGTGGGTAAGACAGACTTGCTTGAAAGTATAAATCAAGGGACCTTTATCCAAGGTTGTTGGATATCCTTCTCTATGTGTTAAAAGACCTATATCATGTTACTAGTAGTTTAACTACTAGTTTTTTTCCGTTGTAGCTTGTATCTTAAGGAAAGTATAACTTTCTTATACTTCCTTACTTACTCTGATTCATTTAGATTCTATATGCTTTAAGGTAGAATCTCATATTGTAACTTTTGTTAAGTTTCAATTTCCGGAACCATATTTCCGGAACCTACTTTTGGAATCTCTTTCCAAGTTTAGTTCGGTGTTAGAGGTGTTGTGAATTTACTTAGTTTAACATTGTTAAACTTAGTCATTTCCTTAGCTTAAGGAAAACCTAGTTATTCATAACTAAATTTAAAGGTTCCAAAGGAATTATTAAAGTATAAAATTCACCCCCCCCCCTCTTATATATTGAGCATCTCATATTATATTTTGATCCTACAATTGGTATCAGAGGTTGGAAACCTCTTACTCTATACCAATCTTACAATATGTTCCTAAATATTCTTCTAACTATCTATATGATTTCTATATTCTATTAAACACATTTCTCTTTAATCAAACCATTTTATGAATTTCTATATAAAGTAGTCATGCTACTAAATTTGCTTCCATATTTTCTATGCCATGATTATAATGTAGTGAATACCATACCCTTTTCATTATCATGAATATTCACCTTAATGAACACTCTCATATATATTGGGGACGTGCATTCATGTATTCCACATTTTTAGATCATAGATTAATTTTTTTTTTTATGAATCCCGGATATATGACTTATGTGGAACAATTATGTATGATATTGAAATGTAGATGAAGGGTGTGCCCTGATAGTGCTCTAATGAATTAGGTAATTCTTAGTATCATTATATGTCATGTTGGGATATGGGGTTACCTTATTTTTTATGGTAATTTTTTCCACCAAAAAATATTGGGGGTTTATCATTAACATATGTTTATGATGTAGTGTTTTATGTCATTGCCACATTTCCAATGTTATAATCGCCATGCTAAATCCTATCTTATTATTCATAGTCTATAATTCCATATTGATATTCCTTTCCTAATATGTACTTTTATCTTCATGTTATTCCATTTTTAATCCTATACTAGGCTTTATAGATGACACATTTCTTATGTATGTCCTCTAGTTATCCCATGAATAGTAATGTATGATAGAATATTATTGTCATGTAAAAGATGTTTTCATTTAAGATGATATATTTCATGTTTTAAGTTGTTTTGTAATATTCCTAGTTTTCCATGAAAATAGGCATCTAGATCTTATGATTTTTATTAGTCAAAAATATATATAATATTTCTTATTTATGTATGGAATAAATGTAAGGGTTGTATTATTTGGTATCAATGGATACGTTACATTATTTTTGGTATTAAAATTCGTAAAAACTTGTGAAAACGCTTAAGGATAAGACAAAGTTTAATAAAACATCCGTAAATTTGGGTATTTATATATTAATTTGTGTATCGTGACAGTACATCTCTATCTGAATACTACATGTTGATATGGATCTGGTATAGATGCACCATTGAGAATAAACACTGACATGGTGTTCTTGTCTTGACACGGTGTAACCTAGTATATGATGGGGATCCTTTGAATGCACGTAGTTTGACAATCCCTAGGAAAATTATTTATGAAATTCATCAAATAATAAAAAAAATATTGAAGGAGTACCTAACAATAATCTTATTAAAATATATTTGAGTGTGTAGATCGTGGATAAAATTGATTGAAGAATTTAAACTCATAACATTAATATAAAATTATAATTCTTAATTTATACATTTATCATCATTGGATTCCCATCCATGTGTTAATTATATCAAAAATACTCATCCCAAAGTCTATATTGTATATATTACAAGAAAAACCCGAAAGTAAACATTTGTGTTATCATCATTAGTTCAAAAAATTCTATTGTATCATGATATTTTAGTAGAACTATTCAAACACCAACACAAATTATGGATTTTGAGATGTCTATGTTGATGAAAAATGGTGTAATTATTTCATCCGATGAATATAACTTCTCCAATGTCACAATTTTTGGATTGAAATTACCGATGAACATTGTCATAATTTCTTTTTTTATTTTGATGAAATTATCAGTATGTGTTGGATTTCCTTATATATAGCCAACATAAATTTCCATGATAGGGAAATCATTCTCCATATGGAAAATCAACCCCTGATTCTATACATGTTATAAGAAGAGGATAAATCTTATTTATCCACATCATCTCAGAAATTAATATTAATGCCCTATGTGAATGCTTATCTTGATCAAATGATTGAGTCTGGGGAATGACTCATTCAAAAGACTTGCCTATTATGAGGGAATTCACTTATGTGTTTCACACAGAATTGTCTAACCTTCCTCCTTGTCGAGATGTCAAATTTTTTATGGAGAAAATACCGGGAAAATTTCCAACATCCAAGACTCCTTATAGGATGGATATTGTTGAACATTAGGAACTGAAGAAACAATTATTGGAGAATATGAATAATGTTTTATACACCCATTTGATTTACCATAGGATGAACTAGTACTCTCCGTCAAGAAGAAGGAGGACTCAATGCACGTATGAATTGATTATCATTAGCTCAAAAAAAATCACAATAACAAATAAGCATCATTTAACCCAAATTGATGAATATTTCAATTATCTACATGGGGCGTAATGGTTCTACAATGTTGATCTATGGTCTGGATATTACCTTGTAAGTGTGAAGAAAGAGGATATCCCCATAACTGCTTTTCATATGAGGTTCATGCACAATGAGTTCATTGTGATGCCTTTGGGAATCATTAATGAGTCAATAATATTTATGTACATGATTCATATATTTCTTAGATATTTAATTCAAAAATTATTGGAAGTATTCAATGAAAATATTCTAATATACTCCAAACTCATGTAGGAGCATGAGGAGCATCTTAGCACTGTGAAAGAGTGATTTATGAAGGAGAATCTCAATTAAAAGTACAAAAAGTGTGATTTCTAGTTTAAGTAAGTCTCGTTATTGGGTAATATCTTCATTAAAAATGATGTATATGTGGATCCTTCTAATAAATATAAAATTGAGGGATGTCTAAGGCCAACATCTATGATAGAAACCTGCATCCTTCAGGGGTTAGCTTGATATTATCACCGATTTGTGAGAAATTTCTCATGATTTTCAAACCATCATACCAATATAAAATATAATGGACTAAATATTTCAGGGAATTATGAATGTGATGAAATATTTATGGAGTTGAAAAGTTGTATTGTTAATCCCTATGTGCTTGAACTACCCATAAGTGGGTTAAATTTAATCATCAGTTATTCCTTCATGAAGGGATTGGTATGTGTGTTTATCTAAAATGAAAAATTCATTTCATACATCTCAGGGTAGTTGAAAATTCATGATAAAAACAATACCATGAATTATCTAGAGATACCATCTATGATCTTTCTATTAAAAATCTAGTGTCATTATCTCTTTGTGGGAACTGTGGAATATATAGGTATCACAAAAGTCACAAATAATTATTCTTGCAGAAACAGCTAAAAAGCACCAATGAAGATGGTTAGAGATCATCATGTTTTATAACTACTCTATCCACTACCATCCTAGGAATGAGAACAAGGTAAATGATTATCTATATAAAAATTACCCATCAATTCTATCATTGATTATAATTGAGAATAATATGATCATCTAATACTTGAGGAATATGGAAATTTGAATCATAAATAAAGGAACATCATTAATCATTTCATAAATGTTTTGACAACTATTTCTTTTGGAAAGGATAAGGGAATATCAAAAAGATGATATGGGAATTTATAAGAAAGTTTAAACTATCAGAAACGGAAAATCCTTAGAGTTCAATGTTATTGAAGAATTAATTAATAGATTTGTGTTAGGAATATGTGTTCCATCAAATCATATGTTAAACATTGAACTTTTGGATGATGCACATATTTCAAGTTTCTATATTCACCTGAGAAACACGAAGATGTATCAAGATCTCCAAGAAAAATATTGGTGAAATAACATGATGAGGTATATCGTTGAATACAAATCATTGTGCCTAGTATGTCAGCAAGTGAATGAGGAATGGTTCAAGTATAATGGGATGATAGAACCACTACTGATACAAACATGCACATTGGAAAATATCACCACGGAATTTTTCACCAGACAAAAAAATACATCCAATGAAAAAAAGATTTCTAGGTTTTTGTGGATTGTCTTATTATGACTATACACTTATTTGAGATTATATAAAATTTCTCGTTACATCATCATGAATAGATATACATCAATGAATTTGTAATGTTATATGGAGTAAAACTATAAATTCCTTCTAATTTAGATCCATGATTCACATATTTCATTTTGGAAAAGTATTCCAAATTCTCAAAACACATATCTAACATTAATATAGATTATCACCTTTAAAATAATTTCCAATGGGAGTGGATTATCCAAATAATAGATGACATATTTAGAGCTTTCTCAATGGACTTAAAAGGTGGTTAAAACCAAAATCATCCTTTAGTGTATTTCTCTTAGAAAAAAAGTTTCCAATCATGAATTCCAATGGCCCCATATGAAGCCCTTTATGGGAGGAGGTGCAATATAATGGAATGTGGGGGTGATGATGGGGAATAAAAAATTATGGGTCCAAAAATGGTGAATGAAATGGTGGATAAGGTTAAGACCATCGAATATCACATTAAGGCAGCTCAGAGTCGATAAAAGAGATATATTGATAATCATTTATGAGACATAGTGTTTGATGTTGGAGACATGGTATTCCTATGAATATCTCCATGGAAAAGAGTGATGAGATTTGGGAATAGGGGAATGATTTTTCAAAGGTATATCAGCCCTTTTGAGATTCTTGATCACATTAGTGATGTGGAATATCGACTAGCACTTCCAACGTACATGTATCATGTATATGATGTATTCTGTGTGTCCCTCTTTTTAAAGTACATACCGAACCCATAACATGTAGTAATTCCAAAGGGCATGAAATCAGAGAAATAAATATCTTATGAGGAGTATCTGGTGAAGATTTTAGATCAGAGTGAAAAAGTTCTATAAAATTAGAAAATCCCCATCATCAATGTGTTGTGAAAAAATAACAAGTTTGATGAAGTAATGGGGGTACTAGATGAGTTAATTAAGCATAGTTACCCTCATTTGATTGAACTTGGGAAAAGGAAATTTCAACGGTGAAATGAATCAATCATTTATAAATGAAATTCACTTTCTTTTGAATTAACAAAATGTCTTGTCATTATAGAAAACACATTCTATTATTTTATTTTACCTATATAGATTTTAATTGAATGTTATTTATCATTACAATTGATAATATAGTCACTGAACAACGATCAAAAGACTAGAATATATATAGGGTTTTAATAAATCCTTTTGGCATAGAAAAACGTAGTGAAGAACTCAACCAGTAGGATAACACCATATGAATCCCATTTATCAGAGCTTCTCAGGGAGATTACATTAATGGTATTTTCCTTAGAATGACAATATTCTTAGATCCGACAACCTAATCCATAATGAAATTGTTTATGAGATAATTTCAAGCTCATCGATATCATGGACCAAACCATGTTCACCAAATGTCCCAATAAAATCCCCATCATTACGAGTCTTACTCTTTGGGAATATTATGGTGTAATAATAGGATATCTATCAATACCATACCAAAAAATTGATGTATATTATTTTTTAATGAATGATGAATAATTTTTCCATCCAAAAATTTGTTACTCTATAAATGATTCTTAAAGCATAAATAGTATTTTTTGTTAATATTTTTTATGAATTAATGGATTCTTTTAAATAGTAATTATGTTAATAAAATATTATTATTAAATTAATTTTTTTAATATAAATGATCAAATAAATTATATTGTAGTGAAACCTAATGTTTATTACGTGTTTCAAAACTCGTATTGTCAAAAAAACAACAATTTTCAATAAATTCCTATTTTAGGTTAAAAGTTAAAATTTAAATATTTAGAAAATTATTTATATAATTTTTTTTTTGGAATCAGGGGATTAAAATTAGCAAATTTTGAATTTTTCATAATTTTTTGAGATAGTTGAACTTTTGGTTAAAAATTAAATATTGTATAAATATATGGTGTATTTTATGACATCATAATTGAAAAACAATGATGTAATAATCACTATAAACTGTATCGTTGGAATAATATATGTTTATCCTTTAAACTAATTTGATTTTATTTTTATTTTATTTATTATATAAATCTAGAGTGAATCCTCCATGACATATAATATATTTTATGATTTTTAAATCTTTTCATTGAATCAGTGACTCACCTCCCCATTAATAAAGGGAAATATTTTTTTTCTATTCAGCCCTTAGACTCACCAAATAATGTAAATCACCCCTATTTTCTAGAAAACATGTGAAAAAACCATGGGTTGGATTTTGGTTTTGAATATTTTATTATATATTTTCCTAAACCAAAATAATAATTTAATTTTCCACATTTCCTATATAAACCCAACCATGATCCCATTTCGTATCACTGAAACTCCATGAAGCTCATATAGACTCCAATCATTAATCCCTAGAGTCCTACACATGTTCTACCAATATCCTATGTATCCTATCAAAGCCTTTAGAGTCACACATCCATGTAAGGGATTTCTTTTTTCACATTTCCATTCAATCACTTATTTTTTATTATGCTTCTTAAATTCTACTGTCATAAGTTGAGATACGATGTTCCATAATCCACTTACTATAAATTTGATTTTTAAATTATGAGATATTTCTTTAACTCTCATTAAACCCCCCTATAATCCTTTATGTACACCCATTACAAAGATGAAGTTTTGTAAGGGATTTCTCACCTCACCTTGTAATTTAATAACCTTTTTGGAGATTACTTCGATTAATTTCAATTGATTGTATTTCTATTCAAATGTAATCATTAACTAATTTTTCATTTGATGTTATTGTTATGAGTTTTCATTTATCCCACTAATTTGGACCCTTACAGAATCTGTTACAATGTCGAAATTCCTTAAGGGTTTTCTCTCTTCACATTTCCATTCAAGAACTTATTTTGTATTATACTTATTAAATACCATTTTAATACGTTTGGATATCATTTTCCATGATCCCATTTCTTTCAAATTGTATTATAAATTACTAGATCTTCCATTCACTCCCATTAATACCCTCAGTGATCCTTTTATCCAACCTGTTACTATGTTAAAATTCTGTAAGGGATCAACCACCCATATCATTTATCATGATTCTATTTTATCTTATGTATTATAATATCCTTTTTCCTTTTTAGGGATATGGTCTTAAATATTAATCCAATTTTAAATTTCATTTCTTTTTTATTAGATAACCCTTTCAATATCATAATCCCATTTTATGAATTTTTATATGTCATCGTTATGCTACCAAAATTGCCCCATTTGTTCATGCTAATATAATGATTTAGTGAATACCATATCGATTTCACTATCATGGTTATTCACATTTATAAACATATTCCTATTTATTGGAGAATTATATTCCCGTATTCCACTTTTCTATATTGTGTAATTATATTATGGAGTTGTTTGAATCTATGTTATATGATCTATGTGGGACAATTCATCATAAGATTGAAATGATTATGAAGGGTTTTCCTTAATAGAACTCCAATACATTGGATATTATTTAGTATCATGATACATTTTGTTGGGAAAAGGGTTTAACTGATTCCATTATGGGAAATTTACGACCATGAATTCATGGAGGTTTATCTTTAACTTATGTTTATGATGTAGTGTTTTATGTAGTTTCCACATTTTCCATCTTTTGATTTTCATGATAAATCATGCCTTATTATTCATGATCATTTATGACTTGTTGATATTCCTTACATAACATGCATTGTTATACTCTTGTTATGAAATTTTTACTCCCATTCTAGGCTTTATATATCACCCATTTCTTTTTTAGGTCCTTAGGTTAACCCATATACTGTTAAGTACAAATGAATGTTGTGGTATGGCCAATGAGCCCGTACCCGAGTGTTAATGGCTCTTGCTTGGAAACCAAGAGACCCGGGTTGAAAACCAAGTGGAGGTGAATTTCCAGGTCACTGTAGCACTCACTGTCTCAATGTTGTGGCAGTTACTATTCAGTACTGTAGCAGCGAGAACTATTCACCAAATTTGGGCCTTCAGGCCACCGGTTTGGGCCTATGGGTCACTAGGGACTTCGGGTCATCAAAGACATTCGGGCCACATGGCCTTTGGGTCATTTAGACCATTGAGTAGCCCAGTTCACACAGAACATGCCCCAGAATAGGATCAGAGCAACAAGAGTAGTAGCCACCTGATGTAGAGCTAATCATATTGGAAGAATGAGACGGTATGGCAGTCGCCATTGGGACCAGGCACCGTGAAACTCTGTACGGGGTAATGCTAGCTGATCTGCAATGCAAGGTGGGAAGCTAAGGCGATCAATGATGCAAGACTCTAAGGAGGGGCAATTCTAGTGGGCTGGTCCCATGGGTCATGTAATGGGCATGGTATGCCTCTAGTACTTCGGGTCATGTATTGCGGGTCATGTCAGACCTTGTGCCTTGGGCTTACGGGTCATGTAAGGGTCCCCTTCAACCCTTAAAAGAGGGATTATCTATAATAAAATAATAATAAGGCCTTCAGGCCATTCCGAGGTGGTATGGTAATATAATTTTTCAATAAAGATGTTTTATTTTATGTTTTATGTTGTTCTATAATGTTTTTAATTTCCAAATGTACTAGACCTATCAAACTTAGGAGTTTTATTAAGGGAAATTCTATGTAATAATTCATGTCTAAATACGAAATAAGGAGTGTGATTTATCTACATAAACTATTAGAAAATAATATAATCTATTCAGGCACTGATTGGGAATCTTGATTAGGGTGTGAGTGCAACTCATTAGGAAACCACTAATAACATCTAAAAATATCCAATAAAATAATAATGTATATATTTTTTTAAAGAAAAAAATACAATTCATAAGTAAATAATTATCACATTATCAATTAATCTATATTTAATCACACAAACCCCCAGTTTCTCGAAGTAAACCAATACCCCAATACCTACTTCAGATCTTCTCGAAGCTCAAAGTATTCCCATGTGTATCATATCACTATACCTGCATTGTCTCATGTCCGGGCCTAAATTCTTTTGAGGTGATATCATATATTTATACATGATTTAACTCATGTTGGTGCCCTAATTATTCCTAGGTGATGTAATATCATGTAATTACATTGTCACTATTCTCGAATTCATACTTGAATGGCCGAATTACAATTCATACTTAACATAATAGAATAATCATGTTCACATTCTAAACAAAAATGATAATGACCATGTTATCATTATATATTTCTCAACAGAATGAACATATTACCCTTTACAATTTCACAATTGAATGGATATATTACCATTAATCATACATAATTAATTCATGAATTTATTTATCCACATAATTTCCATTATTAATTAAAAATTATTTAAACAAAACATTTCAATTAGTCAACACAACAATTAAATAAACAAATTTATTAAACTAGTTAAATTAATAGTTAATCAATCACTACAATTTCTCTAGTTAATTCAATATTTAAATATTCACATTAATAAAAAAAATTAATAACATCAAACACATAATTTAATTGAATAAATAATTAATCAATTGAATTGTTATAGTTATTTGAATAATTAAATAAACACATGAATAACATTAGTTAATTTAACTATTAATTAATAAAATCCGATGCATTAATTAATTTGATTATTAATATATTTAATCAATTTGATTATTAAATTAAATTATTAACTAACCAAAAAATATTTCGTTACTAATTAAAAAATTAGTTTATAACAAAAATCACATTAATTTGTTCCTCAATTAATTAAGTGTGTTAATACCATAATTTAATTCATCAATTAAGTAATATACCTCATTCAATTGCATTAACATAACAATCCCCATTGATTAATTAATCAATTAATTAATCCAACTCATTGAAATTCATTAATACGAAACTCAACATTAATTAGTTAAGTGATTAATAAATATAACTCATTCGGTTGTATTAGAACAACAATCTCCATTAATTAATTCTCTAATTAATTCATCTATTTCTTTAAATTTCATTAACATGACAACCCCCATTAATTAATTCACTAATTAATTAATCTAACTCATTCAATTTCATTAAACCAACAATTTCCCATAAATAATTACAAAATTAATTATATATGTAATTTAATTTCATCAATATTCCAATAACCATTAACTAATTCCCTAATAAATTAATAACACCAATTACAAATTTAACTCAAAATTATTTAATCACATTAAATCCCTTTTATTAATTCACCAATTAATTTTCCATGTCCATTGCATTAATTTACTCACAATTAATTAATCGCTTTAAATCACTTTAATTAATTATCGAATTAATTTTCATGTCAATTATATTAATTAATTAACCATTAACTAATCACATTACTTCGATTAATTAATTCATTAAATAATTATCCCAGCAATCCATTAATTAATTTAAAAATAAAATAATCATATTACTTCTATTAATTTATTCATCAATTAATCAATCACATTATTTAATTTAACAATTAAATAATAACCATACTTCCATTAATTAATTCATAAATTAATTAATCCCATAAATTCCATTAATTAATTTCATGCTTAATTAATCTCATGAAATTACATTTCATAATTCACTAATTAAGTAATTCATCCATTTAAATGCTTAATTCCCCAAATAATTAATCTCAATAAATTATATTAATTTATTTATCAATTAATTAATCATTAAATTTTATTAATTAATTGAAAAATGAATTAATCTATTTCAAAATAAATAGAATCCCCATAATTAATTCACCAGTTAATTATTTCAACATAATAATTCAATATTCCTAATTAATTCATCAATTATCTTTTCCAACATATTCAATTCAATATCCCTAATTAATTCTCCTATTAATTCCCCAAGAAATTTCTCCAACCTAATCAATTCAATATCCCCAGTTATTTCCACATTAAATTTCTCCAACACAATTATCCTGATTCCTCATATTTAATTCCATAATTAATTAGGTAATAAAAAATCTCAATCACATCAAAAATAATTATATAATTAATTTTTTAAAAATCTATAATTCTAAAATTTTCAATTTCATAATTCCTATAGTTAATTAATTCCAAATTTAATTAATTTAATCATAAACTCAATTACTAAAATTCAAAATTAAATTCTATAATTACTTACATGATATTGAAACATAATCGTTGGGATTTGAATTATATACCACCGACCTTAATTCATTGATGAATCACCAGCCAACCAAAATATCTAAAAATTCACTAGAGTAATAGAATAGAAATTGATCTAGATTTAAAACCTAAATCAAGATGAAATATATCAAGATATCTTATATTTTTATCTATATCTAAATTCATATATCTTGATCTTAAATTCTATATTTAAATGTATATGAAATAAAGTATTAAAATCCCACTTTTATTCATAATTATAATTAAGAGTGAAAAATAGATCAAAACAAGAAGAACCACTTACCTAGGAATGTGCTTGTCTTCAATGAGCCCTCCAATTCACTAGGAACAGAGGTATGAAGTGTGTACAATTTTTCATGGACACTCAAAAAAATAGGATGTGATTTGAGCAGATATGGGGTTGAATAAAGTTTAAAATATGGCCTTCAGGTATTTTAAAATATAATTAACAGTTTAATTAAAACTGTACACGTGGTTTGATGGGCAGAGGCACCCGGATTCCCTTAAGTGTGCACCAAATTTTTGTGCCTCTTTCAGGGGGTTCATAATTTCTCCTTTTCGGGTGCACATTTTGAGAAACCATGTTTTATCCAGGTAAAACTTATCTACCCCATTTTTTGTGTTTTATAAGGCCAAGGCGCACAGTTAGGGAAATGTATGTGCCAACCCTACAATACCATTTTTCAACCTTTTTCAAAATTTTCACCTAGAAAAACCCCATGGTAAAACCCATTTGAAAAGAACTCAACAAAATAAAAAAGTGTTCATGTAAATGAGATTGAGATATATATAGAAAAATTTGGGATCATAAAAAGATGTATATGTTTGAACCTTTTTGCTTCTCATGTTGGTGTAAACCATGATGAAGTGATGGTCAATACGTTATAGTTTAGAGAATGTAAATTCATATGTTATATGATAATTCTAAAATATTCTATTTTTACTCCCCCTAAACTATCATAAAATATTTTTATTATAATTTTATTATATTAAATAGAGTATTAATGTTGGAATATCAAATTATATAAGTATTAAATGATTAATTAATATTTAAAAAATATTAAAAAATGATTGAAATTAGTTTTCCCTCTCCATGAGATAAGTCTTGTTATTCTATATGGTGATAGAGTAGCCATGATTTTTCCCCTCTGATACCTCCTCTTCCATAGGAAACATACTTATTACAACTCTTCCATGTTCTTGTAACATAAAAATTACTCCTCCAACTAATCTAAATATTCTTCATACCTTTATTTATTTTAAGGTTATTCCTAATCTTCAATCTCAAAAACCAAAATTATTTGCTATTTGTTTCCTCTATGATGATTAAAAATGATTCTGCAATTTTGATCCTATACATGGTTTCTTGATTTGGTATGCTTCATACCTCAGTTGATGCTTATGAAAGATTCATGTTTGATTCTTATGGATTTTAGTTAAAAATAATCATCATCAATGTAGACTCACATCACTTAAACCTTAATTTAACTTCTGTGGATGACTTAATATAATTGAAGGATATTAAACCACATTCCAAAAATTTATTCCACTTCACCTTATATAATTTTTCTTTTTTATTTTCAATTTAACTGCAATACTTCCTCTTTGGTGATTTAAATTTTCCTCTAAAGGATACCAATTCCATTCCGTAATATAGGTATACTTACATTGATTGAAATGTAATGGGGATATAATTTTGTGATGATAATCTAATTCACTCTTTATTCCGCACCGTATCTCCCCAAATATTCATTAAATTCAAAACATAGTTCATCCTAATGTATTCAATTTGTGTCTAGATATAATTTGAGTTTCATTAGTAGTAATATGATTAATTTAATCCTTAGGTTGAGTTCTGTTCATTATTCAGTGGTTTGGGTCATTTCTTATCTAAATGGGATTGTGTGGATTTTTATGTAGATCCTAATGATTGTATTATATTATGTAAGGTATCCATGAAATGTTATGTTTAATTTTTTATTCATGATTCTTTGATATTGTTCCCATTGGTTCACGGGCCACATCATAAATGAATGTAGAATATTCTTATTGGTCTGGGAAATGATTCGAATGATGGTCAATACAAGTTTTCCAATTTGTATGAAGCCCTTTACTCATGCGATGGTGAAAAAATTATGAAATTTTAAAATAATATAATTATATAATATATTTAAATATAAGGGAAATAGGAATAACATTCTCATCATAGTTTGTGATGACCCATCCATGAGTTCCAAACGAAGACCGGTAATTCCAATGGGATCTCTATAGACGATAACAATGAATGTTATGAATTTATATTAGACCCCAGAGGCAGAGGACATGTGAGGTAAGGGATTCTAGGTCAGAATGAAAATCATTAGTGTATAACCAAACCATTTCTTCTATTGTGGATGGATAATAGGGTGATATGGGTGATCATTCCACATTTTATAATAGATTGATGATATTTGGTGATGTTTACATGCACATAAATGATCATATGGGTTGGGAAACCCTGAAGTAAAAGAAGAAGAAAAATTTATCCATTGATACAGATGATCTTAACATTCCTAAATTAATGTGTCAATAAGGGGAATCATGATAGGACTTTAATAAGTAAGAATCATTTTTCCTTGTAAATGATCTAATTCATTCAAATAAATTAATATGATGAAAACATATTCAACATTGGTATATATCCAAATAAAAAACGTTAGGGAACCTAAATTGAAGGGAATACTCTGTTATACCCAAAAAATTTCTTACACAATTGTAGAGGAAAGATCAAATTCCAATGTTAGTTGAGAAATATAATTTAAAAGGTTGTTTTAAAAAATTATAGGTAAAAAAATTATTTTAAAATAAAAAAATGGAAGGAAGAGGAATACATGTTGATGATAACTGTCATGAACAGGAAAATACTAGATCAAATACCTCCAAAACCTATGACCATCAAGGACTATGTTGAAATTTAACTTTAGTCTCACTGGGTTATTAGGAGAATGAACAACAATCATCCAAATATAGAACATGGTGGTGGAGCAGGAAAATAGTAGGGTGATTCTATGTAAAATAAAGTTAATGAAGAACAACAGTTGTATCTTTAAAACCAGAATCCATCCTTAAGTAGATTGGTACCAACATTATTTTCCTTTAGTATATAAGGATATCTAGAATCATGAAGTAACCTTATGATAACAGTACTATCACTACTATTCTACTCATGTATTATAAGGTGGGATCAAATAATGAGGTTCTAAGAGTCAAATAATTAATAAGATAACAAATATGGATGAATTATATAATCCTGATAGTTAAATCCATGGAATAAGATAAATTGATTAATATAAATTATTGTATATTATGTCTCTTTTTTAATGAAATAAATATTAATGTGGAGGATTTCATCAATAATAGGGAATTAATAGATTCCTTATTTGAGGTGATGATACTTGAGTATCCAAAGTGTTATAAATTAATAGTCAGTTTGATTCATTAAATGATTCAATAAAATAACAATTTATTTTAGTACTGTGATAGAACATGGTTTTCAATTCGGTTTTAACCATTCTTATGTTTCAGTTACATTTCCATTTAAAAGAGGATTTTGTTAAAAAGAATAAAAAATTATATTTCATTATGGGTTTCTTTGGTCTAACATTGATTGAAATTTTTGGTAATGAAACAATGAATAGTAATGAAATTTTTAATATTCACGAATAATCCATAATGTATATATAATGAGGTGATGACCATGATATGGTGGCACACCATTCATCTCTTTAAAACTCCATGGTCAAATCTATCTTTATCACTAATTTCTCGTCATCATTTAATATGGTGGTACAAGTATACATTGGATAAAGAGGAATTTTACCCAAGACATTAAAGACTCATAAATCCTATATTTATAAATGTGAGAAAAATATATTGGTTACATTTTGGTGATATCTATCATGAACAAGAAAAAATCATAGAAATGTATGATTATCAATGAATTTTTTTATTCAATCTATATTTATAGATTCATCATGTGGAAAAATTATATTTGGCTGATCGTTTTAGATACCTTTAGAAAAGATTTATCTCTTACAAAATCACAATTTTGTGTGAAATAATTGTCCTTTATGATAGATTTCCTTTCAAATAAATGATTAAACTAGAAAAATATTAATTTCTTGAACAACAATGTGATCTCTAATAAATTTACACTGTTCATTATGTTTTGTATAACCACTATATTTTTCAGATTGAAAATTAGAATGGTTTTATGAATTTTAAGAAACACTTAATGGTTTAATTGAAATGGGATATTAAATGTCTATAAAAATTAGATAAATTTTTAAAAAATAAAATGATGTTTTTTTACTAGAAAAATACTCATATAGGTTATTTATGTTTTTTTCCATTGGAACAAAACTACAAAACCAGTTGAAAACACATTATCATTTTAGAAGTATATCTTATAAATTATATTTTCAAAATATAATCTTCTAATAAAACTAATCATGGTAACCTTGGAAATGTAATTATCTAGGAAAATATTATACCATGGATTTCATGAATAAATTTCATTTTTTTTAAATTATAAATGGATTTTTTTAATTAAATGAATGAAGGTTTTCTTAAAATTCAAAAAACAATTATTTGTGCAGGACTAAATATATTGAGAATATTTAGGACATACCAAATTTCTTTTAGTGGACCTGTCCTAGGTTTACCTTGGATTTATATAGTTGAATAATTTATAGTGTTTACAAATTACGATATAAGGATAAATATTAACATGATTATATTGGGTTATGAAATTTTATAATTGAGAATATACATTTTTTTTAAATCCTTACATTGTAAATTTAATTAAACCATTCTTGAATGTTTTCTTCTTGACTTTACAAGGTTTAAAATAAATAAAATATGTGAAATTTAGTTTAAATAAATCTATCAAAAATATATATGAAATATTTATTTGATTACAAAATTCATCAAAAATATTATATTTTAAATTATTAAGGAGTTACTTTTGAATAAAATTTAAATTTATAATATAAAATAGTTTATAATGATTTAAATATAAAACATTCAGGTTTATTAATTTATAAGAATTTCAATAAAGTGTGATTAAAGACAAAATATTTTTATTTTTTTATTTATGAAATTTTAATAAATCAATATAACCTGTCTCAATATGTCTAATGTTGATATATTTTTATTGTTTCTTATTTATTAATTATAAATATGATTTTTTATATTATGAACAATGGTATTATTTTTTTAAAATGTTAAATTAAATTTTTTAAATGTCATAGTGAACATATGAGTAATTAGATGCTAGGTATGATATAATATTTTGTTATATTCAACCATGAATATGATTTTTTGTGATTTATGAATACAAGGATGATGGTCGAATATTATTTATTCTTATTAGGTGTTAGGATTGTTATTCTAATTAGATCTCTCTTATGTGGTAATCAATATATAGTTAAAATTTAGGTAAGACATATCAATGTCCTGTGGGGTTAGTAATATTCTATAAAATAAGGGTTAGCTACCTTTCACACTATTGTTGAACATACTAGGATATTGAATTTATATAATTGTAAACGATTAAAAGTATCGTTTTCCTATAATGTATACATGTGATCTATTTTGATTTGATTGTATATAAATGGGTTTTATTTTTGTGTAAGTAAAATAAATGATGATTTTTATAAATTCCTAAAAATCAATATGTTTTAATCATTTTAATTTTGATAAAGGTATATGATACTAATATATTTGAAACATTCATATATAAAGGTAAAACATCAGATATTATTTTGAAATAAAAAATCACTTAAAAACTATGGGCTGTATTACTTCTAGTTTGAACATTTTTCATGAGCTCAATCATCCAAATGGGAAGTTTAAATTAATATAAGTTGTTTTGGGATTATATTATGTAATGAAAGTAAGTAATGGGTGGACATGACATGATTAGGTTACCATATTTTTAATTACATTTGCTTTATACTATGTTGGAAATCATTAAAGGTTAAAATAAAATTATATTACATATTATATATACATTAAAATGAATTTATGATATTATTATTATATTCATCTTTCAAAGGGACTTATATTATATGATTTGCCTAACAAAAATCCTAAATATAAAATATATGGGCGGAATCCCTAATAAAAGTCATTACATAGTGCAATATTGAAAATAAAGACCTAATATATATGATGTATAATTAAATGTAGATTCCATTTTATTGTAATAAATATAATGGAGGCTCATACAAAACTATTTTAAAACATGATAATCATATGATAGAAATAAATACTAATGATAATATAACATCATTAAAATCAAATTCATCATTTAGATAAACTTTGGAGTTATAAAAGATTAATATATGGAACATCTAACAATATTATATGTTAATAATAATTCTCATTTTGAAAAAAGAAAAATTATTTGTGTTGGAGAAAAAAATCCTAAAAATATCAATTAGAAGAAGTAAATCCTAAATATAAAGAATAATATAAAACGAATAATAATAATAAAATTTATTCATCTATATTAATTATTATCTGTATGGAGACAAATCATGAAAACAAGCCTGCAAATGTGGATACCATTATAAGATATTCATCTTATTAAATATCTATGAAGAATGTGCTACACATGAGAGTCTTAACATTTAAAAAAATAGTATTCTCATGAAACATGTATAAGGGTACTCAGGTTTCAACACCTAACTCATTATTGTGATGTTTTTAAATAACTTTAAGAGACGGTGATCTCTAATTTCCACTAATGAATCACCCCCAAACATACAAATACATATCAACTGTCAAACATATATATTTATACAAAAACAAAACAATATACCAAATCTCGATTAAAAATATATTATATGAGCGAACAATGCACATAATATATTATCAACCTATACTTATAATATATAATATTTTAAAAATTATTCATCAAAGAAAACTCATGACCCTATAAAAATCATTTTAACAACGATTATCACATGGATAATTGGGAACACATAAGAAAGAAGTGAGAATGAACACTAAAAAAATTGCAAAACATAAACAACAAAGCCTAATGTAATTATTAAAAAAACATAAAAAAGTGGCATTAATGATCCTAAAAGAAATTACATGATTAATATATTGCGATATTTAAATACTAAGTAATTTATTATGATGTTATATAATATGATCATAGATCTTGATGTTAAATTTAGAAATGAAATATATTCAAAGAATGTCATAAACAATATCATTAGGGTATGAAATTTAATGAGATAATTCATAAACCAGAGTGATATATAAAATTTAAATTTGGAACGTACGTTAGAAAATGAAATCATAACATTTGTAGATGATAACTTCTATGACCATCGTATAATTTTTGATAAATAAAAAAATCATATTTATTCATAATATAATAGAAAAATGATAACTACATCATGTTTATGAATAAACAATTGAAAAGATCCCTTAATATCATGTCCATATATATCATAGTGATCTAATGATATTTAATGGATTATCAAAGGCATTGGGAGATGTATACATTTTCATCCCACCCATAATATATTGATCTATCAATACATACTTTTTCTATAAGAATATGAAAAAAGTAATAAGTCCCTTAAAATCGTAGCTTGATTAACCTATTGAATCAAAATGGGAATCCAATGAAAAAAAATATTTATGTAAACAACCGTTAGGAATAATAATAAATATATTGAAAAAAATATAAATAAAATCACCTATTGAAAAAATTAATTCCTTATTAAGTAATTATATTATAGAATTATTTTATGTTACTTTGGGAATGGATTGGATTTCCTTTTTAGAGAAAACATAATTTTTCAGGAGAAGGAAATTACCCTATATAACTTAAATTACTTACTAATTCATTATATGTGCAAGGAGGAGGAAAAATATCCATTTGGTTAATTATCTCATGAATGGTTATTATTTCAGTATGAGAAAAAAATCTATCTCAATTATTGAGAATATGGAAAAGATCATTCTTGAAAGAAGACAATTATAAGGGGATTCACTGATGTTTTTCTTAAAGAATTTTCTATTCTTCCTTCTTTAAAAAAGAACAAGTTATCAATTGAAAATATAACTAAATATATTACAAAATATACATGAATCATATAGTGTATCCATTGTTTATTTTATGGAGATTAAGTACAAATGAAACAAAAATATGGAAAAAGGGTTTATCTGCCTAGGTGTTTCACCCTAGGCTTCATATGTTCTCATCATTAACAATGAGGGTGGGATAATGTGACTAGGAATTTATTATCATAGAATCATTAGAGTCAAGATAAAGAACAGTTATCCTCTACCATATATTTAAGACTCATTAAAAACTCTACATGTATACCAATACCTCTTGCTGTTAGTTTTTTGGTTAGGATATTATTGATTAATGTTAAATGAGGATAATATCAAGTATTCTTTTATTAAAAATTAATTGAACCATGAGTTCATTGTTTTTTCATTTGGACTCAATAATGATCCATAAATATTCACAAACTAAATAAATAGAGTATTTATGTATTACCTAAATATTTAGTGTGATTATTTATAGATAATAATATTTTCTACAGAAAAAGAATGATGGACCATTTGGATGTTAAACTAAAGAGATTTTGGAATGAAAAGATGTATGTAATGGTGAGTAAATATGAGTTTGGAATAGAGATTGTAATGTTCCAGGTGAACGTTATCACCAGAAAATAAATTTTAGTGGTTCCTTAAAAAATGAGGATGTAAAAGGATGGCGTGAACTGATATCTATGATGGAAATATTTTGGTTTATTATATTATCTATTTATTATCATCGATTTATGAGAAACATGCAATTATTTTCAATCCCATTATCCAAGCTATCCCGTAAGGGTCTATAGAAATTATAGAATGGTGATTGTGAAATAATAATTTAACATATAAATTAATGAATAATAAATACGCATGTGATCACATTACCCATGAGTGGGGAAGGATTTTTGATATACAATTATGTATTTAAAAAAGGAATAGGCTATGTAATCATGATAGATGAAAAGTTATAAACTGTGTATGTCTCAGATTAGTGATCCATGAGTTTATCTGCCCTTCATATTATCTAAAATAGGATTTAGTGATCTCTATGATAATTATTTGGCGATATAAAATTTTCATGGAGAAGTGTAACATACATACGAATCAGAAAAGCCTCAAGTAAGTATTCACAAAATAAAGTCCTCAATATACACCAACTATGGTGGTTAGAGAAGATAAAGGACTATGATTCTTTAATCCATTACCAGCATGGGAAAGAGAATAAAGTGGAAATTTCTCTGAGAATAAAACATCATGTAACCCTATACATGATGATAATTTTAAGGGATCCAATCATCATTGTCATTTAGAGGGATGAAAATTGAATAATAAAATGTATCATTATCTTACCATGAAAAAATTTACACTCAACCATATATTATATATAGGATCATAGAGCCCCAAAATGGTGATGATGTGCCATAGAAAATGGTAGCCCATTTTCAAGATCTCATAATTTCTAATGATGGAGTAATACGGATTAATATCTGGATATGTGTCCCATAAAAACTAGTAATCAAGAGGTAATTGCTTGACAATGTTCACATCCCATACTACTCTATTTATTGAGCAATAAATAATATTTATAAATATTTGAAGAAAAACAAGAGGTGGGTATACTTGAAGAAGGAGATTGATTAATTTGATTGATGAAGCTTGATATGATGATATAGGAATACTCAATGACATATTTCTATGGGCGTGATGTATCAATTTCCTATACCAGTATTGAAATGGGAAACTTTACATGGATTTTATCAGAATAATCAATAGGAAATATAATAGTAATGAATTTATATAGGATGTAGTTTATCTCCTTATAATTTCATATCATGTCATTATTATCAAGGTAGAAATCCCTTTTGACCAACTCACTTAGATATACATATATAATGTGTAGTGAATGCATGGGTTTTCACTCCCTATTAAATCAGATTCAGATCCAAGGCTTACCTTGAGGTTTTTTAGATGACTTTAGCAAGCATTGGATGTATAAATAAGCTCTAACACTACATATCACCCAAAAAATGGATATCTATTCATAAATAACAATTAAAACACTAAAGGATATTATAAGATCTTGTTATATGGATTTAAATTGGAATTTCTATTCAACACCTTTAACTAGTATAATTATTATATACCAGTAGATTCTATTAAATCATTGAAATCGATCCTTATAAGGCCATATATCTGAATAGGTGTCAGACACCAACATTTTGGGATGATGTTGGTGAGTTTATGCTAATGGGACTTGTTCTTATCCATGAAATTATACAAAATGATCCAACCATTGAGCATGATATGAACTCCATAGAATATCTACAAAAATTCTTGTTTTAAATCATCAATGAGGCCAATAGTTTTTGGTTGTATATAATGTGTTCCTTCATTTATCATTGTCAAGGATAGTCAATAGGGTTTTAAATAATGGAATTCTTCATCCAAGATACGTCATCTCCATTGAGATCCTTGATGTCATTGAAGAATTGGCTTATCAACTAGCACTCACTCCTAACTCCTCTCATGTGCATAATGTGTTCCAAATATCCCTTTTGAACAAGTACATAAAAGACCCCTCACTTGTACTGAAATTAATTTTAATACCATTGGGTAATGGTAATTCATATGAGTATAAGATGATGAATATCTCAGATCGTGTTGAAAAGGTTATATGAAATAAGAAAACTCACATGGTTATCATATTTTGGGAAACCACATGTTTGAGAAAGTGTATTGGGAATAAGAAGAGGTGATGAAAAAATACCCTCATATATTTTTGTGTATAAATGAAATTTTATTGAGGAAATTTTTAAAGGGTGTAATAATTTATTGATTCAAACATTTTTAAATGGAATTCCATTTTGAATTAATAAATTCTATATAATGAAATTCTGCTATTGAAAACACATGAACAACATTGGTTATTTTGGACTATTATATGGAATATCCAACTAGATTTAAAAGTACATTGAGCATAATAAAAATTGGTTTTATATCAATTATACTATGATTCTATGATTAATATTAATTTTGGGTTATGATAAATCCAATTTACATAGAAAAAAAATGTAATGGCCTCGACCAGTAGGATCTTACACAATGAATCACAATTGTCAAAGATTCTATGGGAGATAGTATCAAAGGGAATTTACCTTCACAAAGAACAAAACTAGATTCATCAAATAAACTGTGATAAAACTTGTTTATGGTGAAATTTCTGTCTCATTAAGTTCATGTCTGAAAACCATGTTCACTTAACCATAATAAGAAAATTTCACATTCGCACACGGTAACCTTAGAGAATTCACTTTTAAAATAAAGGGATATGTGTCTAGCTCCTAATAGTATGAACTTATATATTTTTCTATAAATTAATTTTTATATTTATGTTTTATTATTTCCTTATAAATTTTATTTAATAATTTAAAAAAAATATTTAGTTTTTAAATGATGAAACAAAATTTATATTGTTTTGGAAATATATAGTTTCAATCAATAAACTATTTTTGATGAATTAAATAATTTATAAAATAAATAATATTTAAATAAAATATTATTATAAATTAATATTTATTAAATATAAATAGTAATACATATTTATCAAGTCTAATGTAACTTATATATGGTTCAAATAACTATTAATGTTTAAAACCACATTATTTTTCAATAAATTGGGTTTTTAGTTAAAAATGAAAATTATCATATTTAGAGAAATATTTTGATAAAATAAATATTATATTTGAAACTAGTTTATAAATATTATACAATACTGAATTTTTCATAATTAACCACGATAATCGATAAGTATGGAAAAAAATATATTGTATAATTATATGGTATGTATTATTGAAACAAAAATTCCGAAAAAAGAGCTGTAATAATAATCAAATGTAGTTTACATGACAAAAGATATGTTTCCCCATTAATATAATATATTTTTTATGTTTTTTTATTAATTTAATAAACACTTAATGAATCCTCCATAACCAATATTATATTTTACTGTTTTATTATCAATTTTTTCAAACCTGATTAACATCCACATTTCTAGTGAAATTATTTTAAGGATTTTAGTTACTATAATTATAAAATAATGACATTTCGTCCTCTTTTAATAAGAATTAGAAAATAATATTTGTTTTTTTGGTTTAAATTCATTTATTATACAGAGTCGAAAACCTATGTTTAAAAATTAACCACGAATCCCACTCATTTTTTTGTATAAACACACCAAACCTACAACTCCTATTATAAGATCCCAAACATTCTATTATAGATTTTGAGATATTATTTACATTTCATAATTATACTTCTTTTTATTATATCTTTTATTGGTCTTATCGTGGTTACGTTTTGGTGGAATTGTAATGTTTTTTGAGGGGTTTTAAGCAGTGTGGAGTGGGCACATAGTTTTCCTGAACCATGCACTCTTCCATAACAAACAATTTATCCCAAGAAGGAGAATGACTTCATAGATCACACATTATTTTCCAGTCCTTGAAACCTCTTAGGAGTAACCAATCACCCCCCCCCCCCCCGAAGCCCTAGAAATGGACAACCATTTATTAGCACAATTTGGAAATCTATCTACCCTAACCCTGGAAATCGTGCTTGTTGGTTAATGTATTATGAAAATATGTATTAAAATTAATAAACCCCATTTAATTCAATAAATGTGAACCAAAAATAGACCCTAACCTAGTCCTATAGTTTTTTAGGCTTATGGGAGAATTCCAAGGGCTCTCGAAATCCTTTCTGGTTGAATCGAAGACCTGCTTGATTGTTCTGCACCTCTATGAAAAACGGATTCTTCACGATTTAGTTTCTCTATATCCCAAGTATATTTAATAATAAAAAAGGGATTTTTTTCCTCAATTATTTGTGGGTATAGATATCTTTTTAGTGGATACCTTCTCCTTTTATCTTGGACCTTGTTTTGGTATCTATATCTGAATCTTCATCAGGATCTTAGTTGTTCCGCTTAAATTATGAATTTCTGTTTATGAATGTTTGTCATCAATTTCGACGTATTTTATAAAAAAGTATAACATTCATTGTATTGATTTTAATTACTTATTTATAATTTTGATATTATAATTTCCATGACTGGGTAATTTAATTTATACTTTAATTGACTTAATTAGTTTCTCTTTGATAATGAATTTTGTTAAATTGTAGTATTTTTAATTTTTATAGATGAATTAATTAATTTGTTGATTAATTAATGGAATACTGTAATTATGAAATTAATGGGATATTGGAATGTGTAATTAGTCAATTATTGTATTTAGGAAATAATTGATAATGAGGATTATGAGAAGGTTGGATTAACCAAAATAGTATAATGGGGAATTGGTTATATTTTTTCATGTGAATAATGAGATTAATTAAGGAGAATTTTTAATTTAAATGGTAACCCATGACAATAATGTTTGGAAATAATTTTAATTGAACTTAAACTTGATGATTATAAAGTTTTCATATGTTTGATATTGTGATACATTTGATTATTTTGATATATGCGTTGGGGAAATGGACTTATGCATCAAAATCCCATATTTTATTGACTAGTATACATGTGTGGGACATGGAGATATGATTAAAAATCCCATAGTGATAAATTAGTTGTGGGACATGGACTAATTCTTCAAATACCCATGGGGTAGTATACAGGGTGTTCTAGGACAGACATGTTGGATTTAGAAAATGGTTCCAATTGGTCAGGATATGAATTTAATTGAAATGATAATGGATAACCATGATTTAATAATGTTTTAAATCCCTTTGGGTTATTTCAAACCTCGGCTTGGGCCAAAGTCGGTATTGAGTGTTTGGGTGCCCCTGAGATCCTGAGATGTTATGTGGTCAAATAAGGAATAACTAAATATTTTTAAACTATTTAGTTTATTTCTTAAATTTTATTATTTATTCAAGTTTATAAACTATTATGGAGTGGATATTATTTTTGATTTCGTTTTTGTTTTCTTTCTGAGATATACTAACATTATACTCAGGGTTCCTTAAAGAAACTCTAATAGGCATCATGTTTTCAACCCAGTATATGGGCAAGAGACTTGTGTTAGATGGATAATTTTGGATGGAGCATGGATAAGGGAACTAGATTTGATTTGAGACCCACATGATAGTTTTCAATGTCATTATTTATTTTGGGTTTTTCATGCTGGCACATGACATGAATGTTTCGTAGATATATACTTTTTAGTTTTGGAAATTTTATTTCCTATTTTGATCATCATGTGATACATATTTGTGTTTGTTATTAGTTATATAATTTGGCTATTGTTTTTTTATTTCCAATATTTTGAGGATTTGATAAAGAAGGTATAGTCTCCCCCTGATATATAATAGACCCTCAATAAGATTTGGTATCCTCAAGAATATGTAGAGGCAAGATTTAGGTTATTTTTTCAACCAGTTCGGGGAACCTATGTGTGGAACCCAAGGTAGGACGCCAAAAAGTGGTATCAAAGAATATTATCATTTCATATTTTCATAACAATTGGGACATGTAGACAAGAAACTAGATGTGTTTCGAATTTATTCAGAGCTCATTCATGAGGATAGAAAACCCATGTGTGAGGGTAAAGTTCTAGAAACCTGAGTGGGACAATTGGTGTTGATGTTTGATGTTACGATTAAATGTTGTTTCACATTGGGTGATAATACTTTTTTGTGATGTGATTATTGTTTCTGAGATTTTTTGAGATATAAATCGTGTCCCAGTATAGCACGATTTTTTAGTATGAATTAATCATTAAAGGCACTCACAAATTATTGTGACATGCATCATTTATAGGAATGCATAGGTAAACGGTATTACATAAGTTCTTTAAATTAAAATGTTTTAAATTACTTGAATTACTGAAGTGAAAATGGTGACAAATATGAAATAAAAAATTGTAAATGATGAATAATTTGTATACATGGATGTCTAAAGAGAATCATTATAATGGGAAAGTGTTTTCCCATTATAAACCGTGTCCTATATTTATAATGGTTAAGGGGTATTGTTAGTGCCTCAGTTTTAACCGTGTTGTAGGTTTTGGTGGATAATTATTTTTATTTATGTAAATCCCAATAGATTTGTTAATGTTGTAAATGTGTCATATGGTGTGTGTTTGACATTATAGATATATACCTTTATGATTATTCTTGTTGGGAGGATGAAAAAAGATTGTGGTTGGGGATGATCCACCAATAGTAGAACCTATGTCACCAATAGTGGAGGGTGAGGATGTTGGAGAGGATTTATATAAGAACATTGCTCGCTTTGTGAAGTTTATGGAAAAAGTGTTAGGGTGGGATTGGAAAGCATGCCTGATATCCCACCTATGTTTTAGTTGAATCACCCTCTAACATTCACTGAATAGGGTGTGCCTGAGTCAACTGTGTATTTTATTGAGTCTATCGAGACAACACATGACGCTTTAGAGAAACCTAATGATAATAGATCCAATTTTATGTTTTCATGTTAAGTGGTTAAGATATAAATTGGTGGTACATTCAGACTCTGGATGGATAACTGGACAGTTTTTTATGGAAGTAATTACTAGAGAATTTCAGGAAGCACTATTATCCATACATTCTTTGACATGATAGGGAAGCTGGTTTCATAAGAATGACTTAGGGGAAATTTTTTAGGATGGTCTATTACTGACACTTTAATAATTTCTTGAAGATTGATAGATGCTTGGAATGGGATGATTATACTCGTAAAAAGACGTATCAAGATGCTTATAAATTTAAAATTAATTCCTAGGATAGTATCCTCATGCTGAAGATGATTTTAGAGGTTGGGAATGAGGATTTAATTCTTTAGGGGAAACAAAAGGATTCTTCCAGTAGAAGACATGTGGTTTTAGAGCGATTTTTAGGAGGTATGAATTTTGATACCATGAGGAGTGATTATTAAAATATTTACCAAAATTTTCAAAATAATAGTGTCTAGGGGGAAGGATCTTTTACCTAAGATCTTACTCGTGTGACGTGTCAGTAGTGTGGTAGGTAGGGTAACATTCTTTGGAAGTTCCTCCAACCCCCAGTAGAGTGCCTATCCAAAATAATGATGGGAAATCTATAGAGGTTCTATATGAAATCATGTAACATTGGTAGTGACAGAGCTTCTAGACAGAACCACAACATGGGAATGCGATCATCTACACTGTATTAGTCAGGCAGTTGGAATTCTAATGGACTCTGAGGTAGAGGTAGTGGATTAGGAACTTCTGAGTAAGGTAACCTATATCAATAGATATGTGAAGATTTGGGGACACGTAATGCATCATAGGAAAGAGGGGTATGATTGTTTTTTTAGTTCTGCCAACACTAGTGGATAGTATGGTCGGACAACCAATAGTTAAATGAATTATTATTATATATTCTACACTTTATAGTTCCTTATTTTATACTGGTATCTCTCACTAGTTTTTATATACACAAATCATGAATGGATTTAGCCTAGTGGTGGAGTTTATTAGTAGATTTATGATGATAGATAAACCTTTGTGGTGAAATCAAGAGTTATTTATTTGTGAAAGTAGTGTTCTCTTGAGGATTGGGAGTTTCATTTCAGTTTGTATCTTTACATCTTTGATGTGTTAGGCGTTGAAATATTTATGGATGTGGACTTTTTAGTGTCTTACCAATCCCAAATTTAATTTTACCAAAGGGGAGTGAATATTATGTATCATGAGGATGATAATTAGGTACACTGTGGATAATGGGATATCAATGTAGGCCATGGAGTGCCATTTCATCAACAATTGGGGGACACCACCACCTATGTTTTTAGTCTTTTCCTAGATTATTGGCTGAAAATTATGATGTGTTTTTTCCTTAGAGGACTAGTTTAATAACATGATTCTTGATGACTTAATTTGGTTTCTACCTAATAGATTTGTGGAATTTACAATTGAACTTATGTTGGGGTGTTGAGAAAGTTTCTATTCCCCCACCATGAATGGAACCAACAGATCATCCAAAGATCATGTCTCAACTAGAATAGTTTATGAATAAGGGTTTTATCCATACAAGTACATCATATTTCGGTACTCTGTTAAATTTTTCTATTTATGAAATGGAATTTTTAACTTATGTGTTGATTACAGAATGTTGAACCAGATGATTGTTGAGAACTGGTATCCTATTCTATATATTGATGATCTAGTGGACCAATTAAGGGGAGAATCTATTTTTTCAATGATTTAATTCTGATCGAGGCATAATCAATTAAGATTTTATCCTTCTGAAATACCTCAGACTGCTTTCAAAAACTTGTATACAGTTTATATGTTCCCCGTGATGCTTCTTGGGTTAATGATTAATCTTGTTGTGTTTATGGACTTGATGAATAGAATCTACCATTTTTCTATGGATCAATTTTTTAATGTATATGGATGAAATCTTGGTGTAATTAAAGACTCGTGATGATCTTTCCCCACATCAAGACCTGGTTATTGAGTTCAATCAGAGATCATTATCGATACGCCAATCTATCTAAGTGCCAATTCTGGATTCATCAATTACCCTTATTGGGTCACATAAATTTATAAGAAGATGTTCCATTGGACCCATAGAAGGTACATAATGTTTTATCATAGAATCAACCTGTGGATGTTTTTTTTATTTAATTTTATTTTTATTTGAATGATAATACTGAAGGTACATCAAGGAAATTTAATATTTTTCAGCACTACTTTCGAGCTTCACCAAGAAGAAGATAATGTTTCAGTGATCTGAAGCATGTGATAATTATTTCATGGAGCTAAATAATCATTTTACTATATCACCAATATTGATCCTACATAGGTCAGGTGAGGAGTATGTGGTGTTTTTTTACTCTTCATGGATAGGGCTTGGAATGGTGTTCACTGAGAGAGATCGATTTGCGGTGTATGAGTCTTGAAATTTGTGGACACTTTGGCAGAAATACCATATGCACAACCCCAACATATTTGTAGTAGTTTATGATTTGATGTTTTAGTGGAATTACATATGGGGGGGAAATGTTAATTTTTTATACTGACAACAAGATATAAAATTATATATTTTCCCATTGATATTTAATTCTCCATTTGTCGATATTGGTTAAGTATAATTTTTTTATTAGAATTTGATCTGGAATATACACTCGGGAATGTAAATAGTGATTCTGAATCTAAAAGATGGAAAACTAAATCACAATTTGTTCATGATTCTAGTTTAGTGTGGAATATGATGACCTTATATGATAATATGAATGTTGTACAGTAAGAGAGTGAAGAGAATATGACTACCATATTAGTTTTAGTGGATTCTATAAATTTTAGTTAGAATAGGGGAAGGCAGTATGATTATTTTTAATGATTGGACTTGAAAGAAATCATTTAAGGTTGGGAGTCACCTAATTATTGGACTATATATGATGATGATACCATCTATGATAGAAATTATGTTTTTTTAACTATGAGTATGTGGGAGGGGCTGATTAAATTATTTCAAGCCAGAAAGTTGGTGGTACATCCATGTTTGAACAAAATTTAATGTGACCTACGTCGATAGTATTGGTGTTTGAGCATGATAATAAATACTGTGGGGTTTGTGACCCGATGATACACCAATAAATTGGTGAAGTTTGAGCATCAATGACCTAGTGGATTACTACATTGATTTATCATTTGGGAATTCATGTGGTAAAATGTTACTGTGGAATTTTTTTGTGGGTATTTTAAGGAAACCTCATAAGAATGATACTATTTGGTTGATTGTGGATAAATTGTAAGAGGTCGAACATTACTTTCCCATATTAGATTCATTATCATTGGATTAGATTAGATCATGTGAATTATAGATATTTTACACCAACATGGGGTTCTACTGTGTATTGTTTTAGACCATGAATCAGGTTTCTCATAATGATTCTAGAAATAATTATAAAAGGCTCTTAGTATACAGGTTTACTGAGTATGGAATTTAACCCTGAGATAGTTGGGTAGTTGGAACGTAATATATTGGTGCCTAAGAATATTATTTGGGTGGGTGTCTTAGTCTTTCGTGGTTCATGGGAGAAGCACCTAACATTGGTATAATTCTCCCAGGACAATAGTTATCAATAAAATATTCAGATAAAACCATATTTGGATCTTTTTTGTACGACATAAAGATCTCTTCTATGTTTTATTATTGAAATTGAGTCAGATTTTTTGGGATTGAGTCTTATGTAGTAGACGTCAGGTAAGTATTAGTTGATTCAGAAGCATGTGGCTACAATTAATAGAAGACTGATGTCCTATATTGATAGACATCGATGAACCCTAGAGTTTATAGATGGAGATCATGTTTTACATTTTGAATCTCTTAGATTGGGTCACCATAGGATTAGAATATAAGGAAATTCAGTTCCTAGGTTTTTTGGACCATTTGAGGATGTTGATAGAATCGGGATGGTGGTATACCAAATGGATCTTCCACAGAGATATAATGTTATACATTAATTTTTATATGTCTCATAACATTAGTTGTATCATCATGACCCTTCTTATATGATTTATGTGAATGATGTTATGAATGAGAATGATATGTACTTTTAGGAGAATATGATACAGGTGGTATATAATAGTTATAATTTTTTTAGGTATGGATAGTGTCATTGGTTTTTAAATTATGGAAACATGATCATGTTTAGGAGGAATATTGGGAGAGTTAATGTTATATATGGGCTCATTGGCTTGGTATTTTTACCTCCAAATCTTATAGACTCTTCAAGGCACATTTGGAAGATGATTTGTTATATGGTGGAGATATTATTAGATCCCAATATATTTAGGAGATATATAAAGCCCATTTATATTTACTATTATTTCCAGGTTTTGATTATATATTTTTTTGGGTTTTATCATGGGTGAAATAGGGTGTAATTTGGATGTTTTGAGAGGTGCTTTGTGCATTGTATGTTTGGGGCACAGTTTTTCCGAACCATGCACCATACCCCTAAAAACTGTGCAAACCAATATTGAGAGGGATTTCACTGATGTCACATGGTTTTTTAAACTATGTTCCCACTTATGAGTATTCATGCACCCCCCCCCCCTAGGAGAGATGCATAGTTTAGGCACATATTATGTAAAACTTTCCACCCCTTCCCAAGAAATTATGTAGGAATAATTAGTTATTCTAAAAATTGGTTTTAAAATTTATAAACATGCCATAGCTCACCCAATGTCAACCCAAATCAGCCCTAATCCATTATTATCATTTTTTGGCTTTCAGATAAATTTTAAGGACTCTCATAACCCATTCATAATGAACTGAAGGCCTAATTGATGGATCTTCACCAATTGAGGTATGTGGTTTCTTACTGATTAGGATTCTATTTCTATCATCTAATTTTTGGATAAAAAGTGGATGGTCTTCCTCCATCGGATGTGGTATTATAAATATGATGAATGGATCTTGATTATTTTGATCATTTATCTTGGTTTTGTATCTGTATTTCATTCTTCATCATGACCTTATTTTTTTCTTCAATTGTATATTTTCATTATCCAGCCTTCAACATCAATTTTGAGGTAGGTTTTCATAATTACAAATCACAGATTCTTTATATTCATTACTTTTATGTAAATTTTAGATTTTTATTTCCTTGTATGGAAATTGAAATAATGATAGAATTGATTTAATTTAATTTTATTTGGATAATTATTTGGGTTAAATTGGGGAATTTTTTATTTGTGGAATTGGAAAAATTAAGTGGTTGATTAATTCATGGAATATTGTGATTGTGAAATTGAAGGGATATTGATATTGTGTAAACTTTCAATTAATATTCTTATTAATTAATTGAAAATGAGGATTTTTGGAAGGTTTAACTAACCTAAATAGTTTAATATTGAATTGGATATATATTTTTGCATGTGATTGAACTTATGATCCAATATTGAATTGATAATTGAATAGGTAAACCATTATTATAATGTTTGAAAGGAATTATAATTTTAAATAACCTTAATTATTATGAAATTATTTTATGTGTGATATTGTGATGGATGGGAATATTTTGATATACATGGGTGAGACATGGAATGATGCTTTAAAATACCATATATGATTGACTGATATATGTGTGTGGGACATGAACTGTTGTTTCCAAATCCTGTAGTGACTAATGATTCATGGTACCAATACTAATGCTTCAAATACCCATGAGGTACAAGACATGGAATTTTGTCCCAAAACGAAGGAATTTGAATGTGGCCCTAATTGGCCATGATGTGAATTGAATTAAAATGTTAATTGATAATCATGGTATTGTAATGTGTTATATCCCTTATTGATATTTCAGTCTCTATCATGGGAAGAAGTAGGTATTTAGGGTTCAGGATTCCTCCATATCTTAAGAGGATATGTGGTTCAACATAAAAATATATGAATATATGTAAAGTGTTTAATTTATTTCTTGTATTTTATTTTTTATTAAACTGCATACATTGTTATTTATTGGATATTATTTTATATATCATTGGTAGTAGTCAATAATGGTATACTCACACATTAATTAAGTGGCCTAATCAGTACCCAAATAGATTTCTTATTTACAGGATATGATATGGGAAAGAGACAAATGTTATATGAATGATTTGGGATGGATCGAGGATGATGGAACAATGCATCATTGGAGACTTACTTGGGAGTTTTTGGTGTCTTTATTTATTTTTTGTTTTTCATACTGACACTTCACATGTATATGTCATGACCTATCTATTATTTATATTTGGATATTATATTTAATGTTTTTTCCATCATGTGATATAGGGTTGTTTTGGTTATGGGTTATATAATTTGTATACTGCTTATTTATTTCTATTATTGTGTTGCTTTGAAAACATGGGTATAGTTTCTCCATGATTAATAATAGACCCTCACATCTATTTGGTTGATTTTGGCATGTGGGGAGGCATTCTTTAGGTCATGTGGTTGACCGACTCATGGTACCTGGTTCGGGATGTCTCAAATCTTTTAGAAAACACTTTTGTTATATATTTACACTGAGTTTACCTCCCTAAAAACCTACCAAGGTGCCCCTAATCTCTTTTTAGGATCCTCCCAAACAATTAAAATATCCCTATCAAGGTAAGGGATATTTTCCTTCTCTAATTTATTGAAGCACATTCTTTATTTTTTTTATTTCAAGTTGTTCATATTCGAATATTCTCTTGCACATACAAATTATTTTTCTTTTGATATAAATTTAATCAAAGACCACTTTCACACTCATTAAACCCTTTTTTAAATCATTCAGTTCCAATTCTATGTTTCTGGTTTATTCTAATATTTTTTAATTCCAAATATTTTTATAGTGAATACCCATCCTTATTTTAACTCATGATTATTCAACTACATTCACCTATAATACTTTGATTGGTGAATTCCATGTATGGAACCTACACACCTTAATAAAGGGACTAAACGTGATAAATTAAATCATTAGGTTATATAATCTATATAAAAAACTTATCCATTTATATGATATTAATATGATAGGTGAGACAAGAATTATATACCACTCCAATGCATTGGAAGAGTTTTTCTCTCCTGAGAAATGATATATAAGATTATAGAGTAAAAATAATCCCTCAGTGAAGTCTATCCACCCTATGAAGTTGTGTTGACACTTAGCAGTTACTTATTCTTATGTCATATTTTTTTAATGTTCCAACATTATTATGTTTTCATCATGTTATCATCGTATATCAGTCCTCAATGTAAATATTTTTTAGTCTCACACATTTTCAGTCTCATTTATATTCTTGAAGACACATATGTATTACTTTCATAATGGTATTCATTGATTATTTCCCTATGGTGATTTATATCTCAACACATTCTTATGTACATCCCGAGGTTACATTGTGATGTTTTTCAAGATAAATGGAAATTATAGGAATGATATATACTTTTATTTTTTGACATTTTAAATTTATTGGATGTGGTTATGTTATGTACCTTATTACCCAATGTCACTAGGCCACACATTATCCATGGGATTTATTAAGTACATTTAAATGAAATAAATGATGAAATAAATTGTATTAAATATATGGGTTTTAAGAATAATCTATAGGTTAATTACATTTTATAGATTAAAAAGTTATATAGACAAGTCAATAATTTACATAGTATATAATATTTTTGGATTTCTAGGAGAAAACGCTTTTACTAGAATAATGAATCAATGTTTTTTCATGATTCAGTAGTATTTTTACAAAGATTATAATTATACTTGATTGATGATAGTGATATAAATTTGGATTGAAGGATCATTCCTCACATAGAGATTTCATTTCAACTACACCAAATATATTTAGGAGCAAGGATACTAAATCATAGGTTGGTATTGTTTTAATTAAGGATATTCTATTTTTAAATAAGAGGAAATTTTATTTTTATATAAGGACATAAATATAAGATTTTTAAGAATGTTATTTTATACATTTGCTGTTGTTATAACAAGATATATAAATAAATTCATTAAAAACAATCTAGAGAGGAATATATAAGAAAATAAAAGTGATTTTAGGAAATTTGTTTTCATTGTATTTGGACACTATTTTTTTAAATTGTTTAATCAAAAAATGGGCTTCACCAAAATCATTAAGAAATAAATGATTTGATCCTATGTTGTATATGACATGTAATGAAGATGATAATGAAACCTAAGAAATCCATAAGATTTCTCACTCAATGAAGTACTGAGATTCTTAAAAAAATCGTGATTTGGTAATGTGGTGGTGAGAACATACCACTCTGAGTAAAAGATATATTTCATATATTAGTTATGAAAATATTATTGAAACTATTAAAATTATTTTTGAGGGTTTTAGTAACATTTTTCTACATAAATGACTTTTTATGAATATCATCTATAATGAGACATGTAGTTTGTTTTTTAGGATTCAATATGGATTCATGTGGATCCAAAGAACATTATGATAAATAAATAATGTTTATCTTATGTTGGATGAGTAATACAAGATACCCTGCTGTAGCAGGACAACTCCATATCCAGAACATTCACATAATGAAAAATGTGAATAAGCTTTATTGAAGAGTATATTTAAAAGTTTAATTTTTGAATTATATATTTTTATACTTAAAAATAAATTTTTATTTTTTAGATAACCATGATTACAACAGGTTATCATTAAATTTTGGATTTTTTCTAAAAACATAAAATTTATGTGAATATAGAAGGTACAATTTTTCATAAAACCATTACTCTCATGACATCAATCAGATGTAAGAATAAAAAAATCACAAATATTTTAATGAATATGATATTTGTTTAAGTAATAATATTATTAATTTTAAAATATTCATTGAAATTATAAATCCTATGTCCATAAATATGAAACCTACTTAAATAGTTACATTAATAAAAACGTGTTTGATATGTTCGTTGAATTAAGTATCTTGAAGATTATATTTGATATTAAATTTCATTGAAAGCCTCATACCATATATTTTTTTTATCATAAATCTATTATAAAATTTAAAATCAATATCTACGATAGTTTTATCTTATACATAATTTAAATCATAAAAATATTATTTAAAAAATGATTTACAGTGTATTTTGAAATTAATATTTCTTACCTATAGAAATTTTATTTTAAAAAATTATTATAATCTATTAAATTATAGGGATAAATTGTTTTAAAGTATAAATATAAAGTTTTTCATTAAAATTGATCACTATGGATAAAAATTAAATAACCACGTAATAGTAAAATAAGGTATAATTTATACAGTTAATGAAAATGAAATAAATCACTAAAATTTTTATAAAAAAGAGTGGTTGATGTGAATTTGTACCCACACTCAGTATCCAATACTATTTTTATTTTGAGGATATTTACCCTTGAATAGTATGTTTACCTTATTAAAAATTTAAGGTATAATCCCAAAACAAATATTCCCTTTACTTATAAAACTGTAACACATCCACCACTCTAAGACTCATCTATCATTATACTTTATCCTTAAAAAATACCTATTTTTTACCCATATAACCCTATCATAATTTAGAAATAATATTGTCCCTATCATTGATCATATGGACTTAATTTCCATGGAAAAATCCAATGAAAAATAAAGTCACTAACATGATTATTATCAAATAAATAGCTTATATTCCTAATTATCTTCCTATTGAATTATCTATACACACTAATATAATTATATTAGAATATTTTTTAATTTTTATTTTTTCTAAATATAATTTATAATCATTATATATTCATATATATTATACCTTATGAAAAAGAATCATCATTTGGGTATACACGTGTATTACTACATCAGATCTGCAAAATTCATTTTTCATAACCACCCATAATTATGGGTTCATAAAATATAATGATGGGGAAATTGTTTTTTGATATAATCATTGTTTTTGTGGGAATATTTGATAAAATATTAATGATAATATTAATAAATGATCATTTTGACTTCAATATTTTAAAATTATCATACTAAGGAATATTTATTTTTTAAAATTATTTCCTATTTTAATATCCATTATCACTTTTTTAATTAATTATAACTATAAAATATGAAACTAATATATAATAGTTAATATTATTATTTTTCTTGTATAATAATATTACAACAAAATGAACTCATAATCATCCATTAAATTGTGTCTGTTTAACCACCAACTTGACCCACAATGTGAATTTATATCATAACTATCTTTTGGATTAGGATTAATTGTATATTATAATATAAAAATTAAAATTATTTTATTTTATTTATTTAGATACTTTTTATCATTATTAAATTCATCAATTATGAAAAATCCCTTTGACTATGAAGAATCATCAAAACATGCCTCTTATCAATTTCATCTTCATGGATAAACACTAAAAAAATCAAGAAACGAATTCAAAATATCATAAATAATTTTAAAATTTTACTAAATTTAATATTTTTTTCTCTATTAAAGTTTAATTTTTTATGATGAATTAATATACAAACAATTTATTTTGATACTATTAAAAACAATAAAATGTATAAACATGAGATGTGGAAAATAAGTAGAATTCATATAGCAGATAATTATTTCAAAGAGTATAAATGAAAAAGGAAATGAGAATGGATCTCAATTAAGTAATTAGTAATTATATGTTTTTCATATAGTATGATAAAGTACATATATGGATTTATGGATAAATTATAAATGTTTTTTATCTTATGTTTTTCTATATGAAACATTTTTTTTGTATTATTCAGTTAATTTCCTTTCGGTGGTGTATATAATGAATATTGGAGATTATGTATCATGAAATTTATTTATTATAGGTTTTTTAAGAACATCATAAGTCTATATCTTTATATTTTTTTAATTATATTTTCATATAATCCATAATTTGGTTATTGTCTCAATTTTAATTCATTGGGACATGTACTTTAGTCACCTGTTATTTCTCATTGTGTAGTGTATACATTTCCATGGAAACATTTTTACCAGATACATCATGATTTTAATGGATTTAAATTTTTATTTTTTTATATTTCCCTCTTATTATTTATATTCATTAATTTAAAAAATAATTATAAAGATCAATGTTTAATGGATTTTGAACCCATCCCACATTTTAGTGACATACAATTTTGTATTGTTTCCTAGAAAAAACATCCATGTAATGGTTAATTGGATGTGGATGTGGCTATATAACATATGAACCAAAATTTAATCACCAAAAAAGGGATTATTGATAATTGAATGAATCATCACACAGTTGCATCATGCGGCCTCCAAATACTGAAATCCTAGACAGACACTTAATGGAGATATGATTTAGAATATTCAAATTCTATTTATGAACCATGATAATGGATTTTTCCTACCATTTAATAGGTCTCTTAACAATAAAAATTATTAAAACCACTTATTATATTCCATAGATAACCCTTCACATTAAATGTACACTCACCACTATATTTCTTCAAAAATCATACTTCCTATTACATTGACGATACCCCTCATATTCTAATTTGATAAAATGATTTATTTACATAAATCCACATTATTCCATTGAATAGTGATGTTTTTATTTTTATTATTTTTCATTGCATGTATGTCCATGAAATTATTCATCCAATGGTTCCTCTGAGAATAATTTAAATGGGGTTACTTACACTTTTGGTGAATTAATATATCATAATCAACTAATGGGTGGTCCTAGAATTATATAACCTTTTGATGTATTGAACAATTTCATGAGACAAAACAACATGATTTTTTAGGTATAAATCTCTCTGTATTGGTATAATGTATGTGAATAAAGCCTTGAGATTATCATTTGATTTCCTTCATTAGACATTAAATATGTAGGATATTAATGATTATTGTTTTCATGAACCCCTACATATAAAGACACACCTTTTGATCTGGATATGATGAAATGGAGATAATGACACCCAGAGTCTCACCTCCACCAGGCCATGAGATTGGGAATAATGCTAATGGTGAACAATTATCACAATATTGAAGGAATATTTCGTTATAAGGAAACATTATCCAAATATAAAATTATTCAACCACAATAACTCCAATAAATTTTACAAAATAAAAAAAAACATCCCACATGCATGTGTAAAATAGAACTTTTACAAATACAACAGTCTCCAAAGTAAATACCCAAAAGTAAACATAAGTAGTGACATGAAAAATATCGAGATATAGTCTACTAAGGGCCTAGATGGTCCATTAATTCCTCCTAGAAACCTGAGAGAAATTTTATATATGGTTGGTGAGCATAAAATTATAATTAGTAGGAATACAAATGTCTCTTGAGATCATGTAAAAGAGGAATACTAATGCACCCGTGAGAAAACAATAGAACCAAACAACACCTAAGAGGGTATACAAACTACCCCAACCATACCAAGTCTCTCCCACAAAATAATTCATGTCATGTAATATAATATAAATCACATCGATGATAGGGTACCCCACACCCCTTTCCCACTAGTTATGCTGCTCTTTCCCAACATATTTTTTCCTAGTGCTCCCTCCCCTTCCATATATCAAATTACACCATTTCCACACACACCTAGCCCTAACAACACAAAACATCACATGTAATCATGAATACACTTAGGAAAGATCATTACAAATCATCTCAAAGATCTCTAGGAATAAACCACCTCAACTGAAAACACAAGGGCTATCACATCTAACCTGAAGACACTTGGGCCACAAACCACCTCTCTGACAAACACCATGGCCAAAAAACCCCATCTAAGAATCTAAAAAAGAACTAGTAATCATAGAGTATACCATACTTACCCATAATGAGAGATAAACCCCAAAAAGTGGGTATCTATCCATCTTTACTCCTCACCAGATGTTGGAAAATATACCCTCCCCTAGATGTTGGGTTGTTCGACACATAGTGCTCAACTTGGGAATTGTGTATAGAAATCACAAATAAAATACAAGTGTAATCACATATGATACCAAACATTCATTCCCTTCCTATTGGTTCTTAGAAAAACCAAAAAGTCCACCTTCAATAACTATTACTACTTATTATACATCAACAACCCCACACATCAAGTCAAAAGACCCTTTTTACGTTCCTAATAAAATTATTTATCCATTTCTATCTTGATAACCAAGACAGACCAAGTCATTCTGAACATCATTAAGAAATTATTAATTCATTCCATCACTACCAATAATATATCAAGCACTACACATTTCATGAAATGTAGTAATAGTCATTCACAACCTTCCAGTGAATGGAGATACATGGTGAATTATCTCACTTCACAACAAACGCACATCGTACCACATCCTCTCAATACAGGGGAAGATTTCGGCATGTTACATTGGGAGAAACATAAAGAGAACTACCGAAACCAAACACTACTATCCTTATTAAATGTCATCATTCACATACCCCAACTCCCAACCAAATCCAACAACATATTCCTATATCAAAAAATCTATAGATCCAACCACCCGGTTAACCCTTATTTAATTCCACCTGTTAATATAGGGATTATGATAGATACAATATGATCTTGGGATATCCATATATTTACTAAATACACATGGTTATTTTAGTCATATATATATATATATATATATTCCACAAAAACAAAAAAAAACATGTATTCTATAATTCAAACAGATTACAAACATAGAACCCCTACTAAGACAAATTTTATTGGGGTGTTAGCCCATAGGAATTAGAATATCAATAATCAAATAACATAGAAATAACCTGGGTCACATTTCCTATCCTGTTGTAAATTCATTTTAAACCAATTAAATAATATTTATTTATCAAAAAAACTATCTTCACATGGGTAATTTCCATGTACCCACCCCACACAATACACAATTAAAAAATATGAAGGAAACCCCTAATTGGGAGAATATACGGTTGAAAATTCCTAGATGCACCAATACATGGGAACCCATACAGGCATAAAATCACCATATAATCACGAATATGACACTACTACCATGACTCAAGACTAATACAGGATGAAGAACTCTTGGAATCTTGTATCAAGAGAAACCGAGAAGGAAGAATGAATGGAAGAGATATCTCAACCATATGACGATTGAAATTGGGAAATGGGATTTGATACAATTTTGATTTTCTAATAAAGGTTGATCGGTTCTATACCACATTTTTTGAACAATTAAAATCCACTAGACAGTTTGGAAATCGATGATATGGTTTAAGGGCTTTGAATTCATCTCAAAACCATTACAATTAGGAATTAAACACATTTTCAGTCATAGAAGATGTCAAAAGGGGATATAATGTATCTAGAATCTATGTTCTTGAGTCACCGCTGGTTGAACCACTACTATATGAGGCACTATTGGATGAGGCGCCACTAGATGAGGAACCGCTAGATGAGGCACCACTGGAAAATCTGCCTTCCACTATCAGTGAGTCACCACTAGGTGAGACACCATTAAGGGAGGCACAATTGGATGAGGCACTGCTGGAAAAGCGACTGCTAGCAAGCCACCACCAGTGACTAATCACTAAAAAGCCATAACTAGTGACAAATATTATGGGTGAGATGCTGTTAGGTGAGGTACCACTGGGTGAGACACTATTGTAAAACATAGACAATAGGGAAATTTTTTATTGTGTTGAAATGAGTCATTTTACCTCATAGAACACCTCAAACATCATAATTCCCACAAAATAATGGATGGGAGAGGTTTTTCCCATTACGTTAAATACCTCTAAAAATATTCTGGCTTAAATAATTCAAAACCCACCAAAAAGGAATGAGAGAACGGATCTGAAAAACCATCCATCTATATACCTCTCAATTATCCTATTACAATTGAGATACTTATATCAACCAAACACATCAATGATAAATGATAAACAACAATGTGTTTGTCAAAATATAGAGTGGAACCCTCTACATCTAATAACATATACTTCGACATCTGTTAACTAGGACCTATAGCCACATTCATTAACATGTCAACCGAAATGACCACAACACACACTATGCATTCACAACAACCATTCTTCCTAGAACACAAGAATTAGGGATTTCTATATTCCATGTTAAAATACTAACATCTTTGGGTGGCCCTAAATTTACTACACATGTTTAATTAGATCATAGTCAATACATTATTATTTGGAATTAGGTATTCCCCTTTTCACATGTTAGTTTTTCATCCCACATTAACCCACACACATCACAAACCAAGGAAAATGGCTCAACTCATAATCAATAAGGTTCAATCATTACATCGTAAAACAAAACTGATCAAGTCCAAATTCAAAATAACTCCAGATACTATGAACACATTTATGTTTCCCACATATAAGTAATGTCCTTCTGGGCATCATTTCTCTACAACTTGTGAACCAATGAAATTTCTCACCCATATATTTTCTTCTATCAATGATATCAGATCTCTACAATCCTCTAGACTAAGATCATTCCATCCTCAATTTCTAACTCTCTACAATAAATGACATGGGAGTCATCGTGAAGATACCAAAAAAGCGAAGAGACATTGACGGAGTCATAGATCATCTCCAATTATAGTGTAAACATCATGTGGAATTCCTCCTCACCAACTATCTCCAACACCTCAAAGGGTCAATCGAATCGGGGAGAATGCTTTCTCCGTGTGAAAGACCTCTAATACCCACATCGATGGGAAACCGTCAAGAAAAAATAGTTTCCAACATGGAACTCTAGAGGCCTCCTCATGTGATCAACGTAAGACTTCAATTATTCTTACACTACATTCATGCTCTCAAGAATAATATGATCATTCTATATTTATGTTATGCACCACACCAGAACCATGAACAATTATCTCCCCAAAATCCATCCGACACAATAGAGAATGACATAGTATCCCCTAAAAATCCTTGAAGATTGTCATACCAATGGAAGAGTGGTATCAATTATTATTATTATAAGAAACAATCAAGGGATGTTTTCGTCCCTGAGATCCACCATATTCCATTATGCATTCCCACAATATATTTAACAATATTTGTATTGTACGCTCTATCTTCTCATCTTTCTTTGGATGGAAATAAATGCACAGGTTTCATTTGGATTAAAAGCCTGCTAAAATCCCCTCAAGACTTATTAGGTAAAATTCTCATCCCAATATAATATTATAGACCTTAGAACCCCATTCCATTACACCACAACTTCCACATACCTCATAGCTAATGAATCAACTATGTTTGATTCCTTGATCACTAAGAAGTTGTCTGATTTCATTAACTGATCCACTACCACCCAGATAGAATCACAACTTCCCTATGTTCTGGGTATCCTTATGGTAACATCAATCAATATTTCATCCAATTTTCACTCTGTGACTTCCAAAGGCTTTGAAAATTATGCACATTCCCACAAACTCATACACTACACGTTTCACCCCAGGCCACAAAAAAAATTTCATAAAGCCATTATACTCTTGCAAACTATTGGGTGTACGGACAATGTTGATATATGAAAATCAAGAATTACTTCACTATGAATTTATACTAGAAGAAACACCATTAATTCAAACAACATTCAGTTTTGACTATCCTCCAACCATCCCATCGAAGCATCACCAGGGCCAACACGGTCGCACATCACCTCTATATATGGGCATGCCCTCTGAGAATTATCCATGTGTTGTATTAGAGAAGAATATACCATTATATGAAACAAATAACCTCTACCACCACAAACACTTAAATCTATGTGAAGGGATGTAAAATCCCTTATCCCCCTGCAAGAAACAGCATATTCCCAAACAACCTACTTCTGTGTATTTTTACTCATAAGATAAGCCATGAAATTTATTTTTCCTAAGGTGTATGAGATCTAAAAATTATATTCCTGAAGTAACTTCATGAACCTCCACTATTGTAGATTCATATCACACTGATCATATATATAGAACAAGGGTTAATGATCGGTGAAGACCATAATGCACTCTCCAATGAGGTAATGATGCCACAACTTCTATAAAAACACAATAGTTGCTAGATAAAGATCATGGGTATCATAGTTATGTTCATGTGAATGCAACTTCCTTCTACCATAAGAGATCATCACTCACTACCTGCTTAGTACACATCCAAAACCAAGACGTGAAGCATAAAAAATAATTGAAACATCACCCCTTACTTTGGAAACTGGAGAAAAGAATTACTAACCAAATTACTCTTTATGTAGAAGAATGTTGCCTAGAACTGCTCACTCCACACAAAATATCATTCCTTCATAGTCAAAGCTATCAATCGGGGTTTAAATTTTTGAAAATTGTGTAAAACCCTCCAATAATAATATCTGAGACCATAGAAACTATAAACATGTGACATATTCTTGGGTTATTTCTAGGAAACAAATACTTCGACCACAAAAATGTCTATTTCCACACTCTACTGAGACACCACATGGCAGAGTAAATAGCACCTCTTATGTCTGGAACATATAGTAGGTCATCTTTCCATTAAGTTGTTGGTTTATGAGAACATGAAAGACAGTTATAAGATGCTCGGTGTGCTCCTCCTCTGAATTCAAGTAGATTAATATGACATCAATTAATAAACCAATGAACTTGTCCATGAAATCATTTAAAATAGAGTTCATAATCCCCATGAAAACATCTACTGCCTTCATAACACCGAATGAAATGACTATAAACTCAATGTGACCATACCTACAACTGAAGGATGTCTCGGGATATTTCCCTCCTTCACCCTCAACTTGTGATACCCAGAAAACATATATATTATAGAAAACTAACAATACGCTCTCAAATTGTCTAAAAGATCATCTATCCCCGAAATTTGGTTATAGTTCTGGACTATTAGTAAATTTATCCTCTAGTATTCTATGTACAACCTCATACCACTATCCACGTTCATGGGAAACTACACCAGAGAACCCCCACAGTGAAATGATGGGTTGTATGAGAGACTTATTCATCAGATCATCTATCTAAATCCTAAAATACATCATCTCAGATATTTCCATCTGATAAGGATCCATTGAAATCATAAAAGCATCATGTTGTAAGTATATCCCAAACTCAACATCATGTCGAGGGGGTGGCATCAAATCCTCCTCGGGGAAGAAATACAAGAACTCCCCTAGGAACTAGGAAACCACCACCATCTCTAAATCCATTGATTACATATACAACCCTACCAAAAGGGATAAATGGGGATCCACATGATGTCTTTACATCGGAAAACCCCGCTCGCTAACAAAAACTACATGTCGTACATCCACATCCGAAAACAATATTCTCCTATAGAAGTATTATATATTGACATGTATGGAATAAAACAATTCTATTCAGATAATGGAATCGTATAGTATACCCTATAATAATAAATGATACCCATGGGATATATGTGGTCCCATCATCAGTCTACCCCCTCGGCACACCTCAAACAAGCAGGAATGGCCTTTGACTGGCATACTCTACATCAAGGGAATTGAAATCCTCTCTATGTATATTCCCATAGAATTTTTGATATAGGGTGAAATAAAATAGTGTCAAGCTCTTAAATCAAACAAGGTACAAAAAAGAGTATTAAACAATGTAATATTACCAAATACAAACTATACCCCCTCTCGAACTCAGGACTCTACTATAAGAAACTGACTACACACAGCTCTTATACCTCTCAATTGATGATCAACACAGTGACCAATCTTGTGTTATAGTTCCTGAACATTATTCACATCCTAATGTCAGACTCTACCAAATCCATCTCCCTTAATCGGATAAAACCCCTACTACACCTGCTTTTTAAACGACCGCACTGGAAACTACTTCTGAGGCTTTCATTGAACCTGTACACAACCACCAAAATGAGATTAGGGAACCACTGGGAACTGACATTATTTATGACCATTAACCCTAAAACCTAAATAAATTAGGATGAATGTAACTTGAAAATCACCAAACCCAGTAGAACTGTTTGTCTGGAATGAATTCTAATAGGGTCGAATCCCTACCAGTCGAAATCACAATGATCCTAGCATCTGAGAATTATTACTGAACACCCTTCCCCTTAAAGAAATATGTTGGATTCCCTACCATCATATACCACCTTGAAATTACTTCCAATTGATCACATATTATTTCTTCTATAACTACAAATACATCGGCGACATAAAAGGAGTAACAAAATACTTGAAAAAAGGACAATGTTTCTCCACAAAATGTTTCATAGAAGACTCCTCATCTATAAAACGGTCAGGAAAAAAGAGTTTAAGATCCTTGAATAGCATCACAGGCCCCCGTACTGACATACTCCACTACTGAAGGTAGATTAGCTCATGCCTCTTCTCATCTATCATGGTCGACGAAAAGAACTTATCATGGAACATATTCTTGATGTCAACCAGAAAACATTTACCTCTTTCCACTCTCCTAGGTAAAGCATCAACCACTAGCGTGAATCTCCCAACCTATGACTAACTTCCAAGGGGACCCACAAGATCATAGGTGAATAGATCAGATTGAAAATGTTCTTGATCTCCTCCATCCAGATCTCTATATCAACATATGAAACAATACCCTTGTACTTCCCCAAGGATTTCTGGTAGAAATCACACTACCTCATCTGCCACAAATCCTCCTCCTCAATGGGACAAACTCTACGATGATCAACTAGATCAACATGATGAACCTAAACTACATTATCAAAGCATAGATGAAAAACTGGGGTGTAATGACCCGTAAAATTCAAGGGAAATTTTTTCTTAATTTTCATTGGAATTTTACAAGAGCGCGGTTTCTGACAGCACCTGATTCCGATGCCCGGTGTGCCCGGAATCAATTTCTGAAGTTTGGCTCGGGTACGTTCAGTGAACGAATGAGCGGGAATTACTAACTATTGAACCGGTGGTCGGAATCGAATTCCGAGGGCACCGATGAACTCGCAACACCAGTAATCGCTTAAGGGAACCTTTACCATAGTTGCGTATGTGCGGGTGAAGATGTAAAATAATGTGGTTTAATTAAAAAGTAAATAAAATTGTTGAATCGATTTTATTTCATATCAATGTGGTTATTTTCTCCCATGGGAAGTTAGTGGGGGGGGCCACATCCACCCAACTTCCCATGTGTGGATAATTTAAATTGTGGGGCCCACACGAGCCCCCCCACCTTTTCAAATTCCCTAACTCCTCTTAACCCTTCACTTTCCTAACTCCCCATTAACTCACTTTCATTAATTTTTTTTTCAACTTGTTATAATTAATAAGGTGAGTTACTTATTTTCAAACTCTTGAAATTGAAATGGTTAGGTTGTGTTAATAAATTAAGACTTGGTCTTATTTTATTATTGATAGAGTTTTTGCCACCTTGAGAGGATTGGGAAGTGTGATGTCTTCTTCTTCTTCAACCTCGACGAAGAACGTGAAGAACACCTCGGACTCCGATGAAGAACACCGTTCTTTAACGAGGAACACCTCCACCAAAGAAAGCGATGTCTTCTTCCAACGACGTATCCTATTCGAACGCACCTCGACGACAACGGAATCGACATTCTTTCCGCGACGCCCGACCTCTGCGACACTCGTCTTCCACGGCCCGATTGCCGTGCACCATTCCTGAACTGAGGTAGGGGTTTTATTTATTTATTTGATTCGTGAATACCAACTTGATGATCTTCATGGATTTAAACCATTTGTTATCAAATAACGCGAGGGGGTTGGACCGCACAAACACGGTCGACCCTCCTCCTTAATTTTTGTGTTCGTTCTTTTGTGGTTGGTATGGGAGATCTTGGTGCCGTCGCACCACGCGGATTCATGCGGAAGGAAATGCGCGGCGCCGTCGTGCTGCGCCGTGGAAAGAAGTTTAAGAACGCGACGCTATCGCGCCGCGTCGAAGAAAACCGAAGACGTCGCGGCCGGAGCGGGGTCGTGGTGGAGGGGCGTAGTGTCTTCGCACCGTGTCGGACGACAAGGGCCACAACCGGTTCCGGGCCGCGGTGGAGCAAGGTGATCGGCGGTCGGGCCGAGCCGCCGGCGTCGGAGGCAGAAGGGGAACGGCCATTGCCGGTCCCGTTGAGCAAAAACCGGCCGGCCAGGTCCGGCCGGCCGGAAGGGAAGGAGCTGGGTGAATTAAATTCCCCTGGGTGGATATCCAAACGGCCCCCAAAAAAATGGGGGGTCGCGGTTACATAGGGGGGCAAGCGCCCCCCCCCCCCCCCTTTGCCGAAACGGCTCGGTCGGTGGCCGAGCCGGCAGCGCACTGGGCGCGTTGTGCCCAGCCGGGCCGCGTCGGGCCACGCCGGGCCACGCTGGGCCGGGCCAGGCCGTGTCGGGCCGGGCCGATCCGGACCGGGGCGGTTCGACCCGGTTCGGGCCAACCGGGGGGTCTCGGGCCGGGTCGGTCCGGGGCCGAAACCCCCGTTATCAGACTGTTTGGGTTCAAATTCTCATAACTCGGGCTACAGACCTCCAAACGACACGCCGTCAGTGGCGATGCGATCCTTGGATCGAGGCGGTCATTTCGGTATATCAGACTCAAGTTTTTGGAATAGTTTGTGTTCGTCCGGGTTGGTTCGTACACGAAACCAACCGGGCCCTCGGAGCGGAAACGCTCATATCTTGAGCTACGGACGTCCGATTGACATTTCATCGACTTTTTTGTTTTCCTCTAAGTGAGATGGATCTTTTGGAATACTCTGCCCGAGGTGTGAACGCAGGAGGAGTACGGTCGGGTTGGTTTTTCCTTAAAAACCAACAGGGCCCCTGGGACGAAAAAGCCAATAACTCTCAGACCGGGCGTCCGATTGACGCGCCGTCTGCGACGTTGAGTTCCTGTTGACGATACAGAACTTTTGGATACATAAACTCTGGACTATGTGTCAGTTGACCTTTCAGTCTCTCTGCTCGTGGAGCGGACCCTCCCGAATGAGCTTGCTGTGTGCGGGAACCCTAGAGCTGGCTGCGACTGCTTCTGTGACTGCGACGACGAGTGTGCAGAGATCCTCAGTGGATTCGACGATGACGACTACAACACTCAGCGATCCTGTGTGGATCAGTGCTACCAATCCTGTGTTGGTCCGATCCTATGTGGGTCAGTGCTCAGCTGTTCTGTGTGAGCCAGTGCCTACAGATCCTGTGTGGGCCCGATCTTGTGTGGGTATTTGCGTAGGTTAGTACCTATCAATCCTTTGTGGGTTTGACGACTTAGATGGATCAGTGATCATCTCTATCATCTTTCGAAGATGTATACCTGTGTGAGATGAATCATGTTTACTTTCCTGTGTGGATTGTGTTGTGCTATCCTGTGTGGATTACGTTTTCTTTCATGTGTGGAATACGTATACTTTCATGTGTGGACTGGGTTGTACTTGGGCTCAGAGGTTGGAACGTATTGGAATTGATGACTTAGGTATATGTATGGGCGTATACCTAAGTAGTTTTGGTTGTTACTTCATGATTGTATCTTTCCTTTGTGGTTTATCCTTTGTGGATTTTTGGAGACCTTCGGGGGTCTCAGGGTCCCTACTGAGTAGCTTATACTCACCCCTGCACGGGCTATGCCCGCACTAAGTTGTGTTGGTTGAAGATGACGGACAACGTTGATCTTGGATGAGGCTTATAGAGCAGGACGGTACCTGGAGGAGGACCACTGGGCAGGACGCACTCGGAGCGGACGACGGGACCCGAGGAGCAGTGGAGCTATCTGTACCCACCCTTTAGGTGGGATTTATAGTGGACATCTCGGCATATCGGATTTTACTTTTCAGTTGCTGTTTTCATTTTCGAGTTGTACTTTACTTTCAGTTTGGGTTTGTATGCTGGCCCAGTTACTTTCCGCACATACCGTTTTACTCATTTTTTACTTAGTGTTTAATTTTTCTACTTGCTTACTCTGTGGTGCTTGTTACTTTACAAAGGCAATGCCTTCCCTTTTTATCGGGTTTTACGCCTTGGTGCTAGTCGCCATCCCCTGGCCTATGGAAGGCGGGCTTGGGGTAGTCACGGCATGGGCCCCGAGGACGGGTCGTGACAAATTGGTATCAAAGGAGTTCGGTTCTACCGCAGAACTTGGGACTCTGATGTTTTCTATGTGAAGCAGTAGTGTTTAGCGTATTGGGTGTGGTTATCAGTCCAGGGAGTCCAGTGTTGGTGCGGCGGACGATGTATCTGTACACCAGGACCCTGACTTCCGATTTCCGACTTAATGCATGAGAACATTGATTGCATGTGTGTTTCATGTTTTCTTTGTGATTACTTTGTATCAGCTCACCAGGTATACTGTTCTGACCGTGGCGCACATGTTTCATTTTCAGGATGGCCCCACAATGACAGCCAGCTAGGGTTTCGAGAGTCGAGCGTGATGACAGCCCATCAAGCGACGAGGCCTCGGTACATGGCCCTGTGTCAGCAGTGGCACCGACGGTAGCTCTACCCACCAAGCCACCAATGCTTCTAGCACCAGCAGCTGACGATGCACGTCGCCTCAGTGCACTGCATGAGTTCCAGCGCTAGCGTCTACCCAGGTTCCGCTGGGAGACGGACCCCCCAGGCAGCCGAGGACTGGCTCGAGGTAGTCGTACGAGTTTTCAGGCTAGTGAGGACACTAGCAGACCTCATGGTGATCCTCGCTGCGAGCCTACTGCATGCAGTAGCGGGCCGATGGTGGAGCTCGATGCTCAAGGTGCACGATGAGGAATCTCTACTTTGGACGGACTTTGAGAGCCTCTTTCGCTCGGAGTTCTTCCCATCCACCCTCCATGCGGTGCGCATTCAGGAGCTTCTTCAGCTGTGGCAGGGCAGCATGATAGTCGCCCAGTACTCAGCAAGATTTACTAATCTCTCGTGCTACTCTACCGACATGGTACGGAACCCATTCTTCCGGTAACGGACCTTTGAGCAGGGATTGAGACACGAGACCAGGTCATCGCTGATCTCCCTCAGCATTCCGACTCAGATAGGAGTACTGGAGCGGGCCCTTTTGATCGTGAGCTTTCTTGTTGAGTCCACACCAGCGCTGAGACCCACCGCAGGGCGGCACGTAGCTGAGTCTTCTGTAGCAGGAAGTCAATGGATGACTCAGGGGTCCAGGATGACTAGACCCTCAGGCAGACAACCTCAGGACACTGGCTCAGAAGTGCGGGGCACACAGTGCAGAGCCATAATTTCGAGAGGCAGACAGTGATACTCATGCGGCGGGCAGGTCCACATGGATCGTGATTACCCGACCCGCCATGCCGAGGAGCAGCAGACGGTTGAGGGACCACCGAGGTAGAGGCAGAGGGTCGACCATGGTGGTCCGCAGGGAGGAGGCAGACGAGGCAGAGGAGCTAGTCGAGCAGCAGGTGGTGGGAGACGCTTTGAGCCTCTACCACCACCACCACCTGGAGGTCCACCGCGACCACAGGGAGCTGGCGGGCATAGACAGGAACAACTCCAGGCAGTGGAGGCCTACGGCCACGGCGCGCCCGAGATGATTCTAGGTACAATCTATGTCTATTCCACACTTGCTACAGTACTTATAGACACAGGAGCGAGTCACTCTTTCCTAGTCGCTTCCCTTGTTGGGAGCTCGGAAATTCCGTCAGAGCCTTGGCTCGATCCTTACGGCTAGAGACTCCTACGGGAGTAGACTCGATGATTACGCACTGGTTCCGGCAGTGTGAGCTTACTCTAGGAGGCGAGAGCATCGGCTGGGATCTTATTGTAGTGGTGTCGAGGCCTTACCACGTCATCTTGGGCATGGATTGGTTATCTATGGTCCATGCATAGATTGACTGTTTTAGGCGCAAGGTGTGATGTGTATACACCGACAGGAGCAGGTTCACCTTCACCGGCGAGAAGGGAGCCTTTGCAGCACAGGATGGACTCTCACAGAGGAGAGGACAACACATCACTCACCAGTTGGCTAGCCTCATCCTAGGAGCAGTTGATGTGCGGAGTCCTGGTTTTCCTGCAGTGGTGGATCAGTTTGCGGACGTCTTTCCCGATGACGATCCAGGGTTACCTCCTCGTAGAGAGGTAGACTTTTATATTGACCTTTACCCTAGGACAACCCTGACATCGACTCCAACATATCGGATGGCCCTCGCTGAGCTTCGAGAGCTACAGGTACAGTTGGAGGACTTGCAGGTCAAGGGGTTCATCCGACCTAGTGTTTCACCCTGGGCTTCCCCGATATTGTTCTCCAAGAAGGCGGACGGGAGCTTGCGACGTTGTGTCAACTATCGTTGCCTGAACTATGTGAAAGTGAGGAACAAGTATCCGCTATCGAGGATTGATGACCTCTTTGTTCAGCTCAAGGTAGCACGGTGGTTCTCGAAGATAGACCTCAGGTCAGGCTATCACCATCTCAGAGTTCGATACGAGGACGTGCAGAAGATGGCCTTCAGGTGTCGGTATGGCCACTGTGAGTTCTTGGTTATTCCCTTCGGCGTAACCAACTCTCCAGCAGTGTTAATGGCCCTCATGAATAGGATCTTTCAGCCATACCTCGATCGATTTTTCGTGGTCTTCATCGACGACATTTTGATTTACTCGACATCTAAGGAGGAGCACACCTACCACTTACGGGTTGTACTAGACACACTCCGAGAGCACCGACTTTATGGAAAGCTCTTGAAGTGTCAGTTCTGGATACGTGCGGTCCACTTCTTAGGACACGTCATCTCTGAGGTGGGAGTTTCAATGGATCCTGTGAAGATCGAGGCAGTGCTATCTTGGGAGCCACACAGGAGTGTGACGTAGGTGCGGAGTTTCTTGGGACTAGATGGATACTATCGGAGATTTGTGTCAGACATCTTTAGAGTTGAGGCACCACTCTTAGCTTTGACGAAGAAGGGCAAACCCTTCATGTGGTCAGACAGATGTCAGTAGAGCTTCCAGGAGCTGAGACAGAGATTGACCAGCACACCTATCTTGAGGATGCCTGAGGAGGGAGTAGGGTACGTAGACTACTGCGATGCATCAGGGACCAGACTCGGATGTGTCCTGATGCAGGAGCGGGCAGTGATCGCCTATGGATCACGTCAGTTGAGGCCGCATGAGCAGAACTATGCTACCCATGACCTGGAGTTAGCAACAGTGGTCTTCACCCTGAATACGTGGCGACACTATCTGATGGGCGAGATCTTTACAGTCTTTTCTGACCATCAGAGTCTTTGACACATATTCTATCAGAAGGATCTGAATCTGAGACAGCGGAGATGGCTTGAGTTCCTCCAGGACTATGAATTTGAGATAGTCTATACTCCTGGGAAGGGGAATGTGGTAGCTGATGCCCTCAGCAGGAGGACGGGCATTCAGCTACATGAGGAGGCGACATAGTAACTAGCTACTTTACAGATATCCTTCGTGGATAGAGATAGTGCAGCCTTCCTTCAGTCGCTCACAGTCACTCCTCTACTACTACAGCAGGTCAGAGAGGCACAGCGTGGGGACGCTGACTGTGAGACGCGGCGTGCACATATATCCTCAGGACCGGCACCTGATGGTTTCTCTAATGGAGTAGAGCCCGAAATCCTTTTTAGAGGACGTACCATGGTACCAGTCGCTTTACGGGAGGAGGTGATGAGAGAGTTTCACACTTCTCCTTTGGCGGTACATCATGGAGTGGTGAAGATGTACCGGGATCTCAGGCAACAACACTAGTGGCTGAGCATGAAGAAGGTTGTGGCAGAGTTTTTTTCTCGATGCCTCACCTGTCAGCAGGTGAAGGCTGAGCACGAGGTACCAGCAGGCTTGGTACAGCCCTTGGAGGATCCGGAGTAGAAGTGGGATGACATATCGATGGACTTCGTGACTGGACTTCCATGTACTTCCAGAGGACACGACTCCATTTGGGTGATTGTCGACCGACTCACCAAGTCGGCTCACTTCTTACCCATCAGAGAGCAAGGCTCAGTGGAGAGTTTGGGATGACTTTACGTTCAGGAGATTGTTTGGCATCACGGTGTTCCATCATCTATCGTCTCCGATCGAGATGCCCTCTTTACTTCCCGGCTTGGGAAGGGGTTGCAGGAGGCATTCGGGACATAGTTACATCTGAGCACAGACTTTCACCCTCAGACGGTTGGTCAGACGGAGATGACCATTCAGACTCTCGAGGACATGCTCCGCGCATGTGTCCTCCACTTTGGTCGTAGCTGGGAGGACCACCTACCCCTGGTGGAGTTCGCGTACAACAACAGCTACCACTCCACCATTGGGATGGCATCATACGAGGCGTTGTACGGCCGACCTTGCAGATCTCCTTTGTGTTGGACAGACCCTGGGGAGTCAGCACTTGTGGGACCGGAGATGGTCCAGGCCATGACAGAGAAGGTCCAGGTCATCCAGGAGTGGATAAGGACAGCTTAGATCTGGCAGAAGTCATACGCTGACAGGAGGCGGATGTCACTTGAGTTCGAGGATGGCGACCACGTCTTCTTCATGTCTCACCTCGACGTGGTTTACAGAGATTTGGTCGAGGCGGCAAGTTATCTCCGTGCTTCATCGGACCCTTCCAGGTCCTCAGCAGGATTGGCGAGGTGGCTTATCGCCTGGCTCTAGCACCTCAGTTGCATCGGGTGCACGACGTCTTCCACGTGTCTCAGCTGAGGAGATACATGCACGACCCGACACATATCATTGACCATGGGGAGCTTGACGTTGACGATGGGGAGACTTTTGCGGAGGTCCCAGGGGAGATTGAGGATCGACAGGAGTGGGTCCTATGTGGATGGTCGATTCCTCTGGTGCGCATCAGATGGCAGCACGGGAACCTCCAGGAGAGCACTTGGGAGCGAGAGGCTCAGATGCGTGCTCAGTACCAACATTTGTTTCCGTAGTTATGATGTATCTTTACGGGGACGTAAATCCCAGAGGTGGGAGTAATGTAAAGACCTATAAAATTCAAGGGAAAGTTTTTCATAATTTTCTTTGGAATTTTACAAGAGCGCGGTTTCTGACGGCACCTGATTCCGAGGCCCGGTGTGCCCGGAATCAATTTATGAAGTTTGGCTCGGGTACGTTCAGTGAACAAACGAGCGGGACTTTCTAACTTTTGAACCGGTGCTCGGAATCAAATTCCGAGGGCACCAATGAACCCACAACGCCGGTAATCGCTTAAGGGAATCTTTAAATTAGTTGGGTTTGTGCGGGTGAAGAAGTTAATTAATGGGGTTTAATTAAAAAGTAAATAAAATTGTTGAATAAATTTTATTTCATATCAATGTGGTTATTTTCTCCCATGGGAAGTTAGTGGTGGGGCCCACATCCACCCAACTTCCCATGTGTGTATAATTGAAAGTATGGGGACCACACGAGCCCCCCCCCCACCTTTTCAAATTCCCTAACTCCTCTTAAACCTTCACTTTCCTGACTCCCCATTAACTCACTTTCATTAATTTTTGACAACTTGTTATAATTAATAAGGTGAGTTACTTATTTTCAAACTCTTGAAATTAAAATGGTTAGGTTGTGTTAATAAATTAAGACTTGGTCTTATATTATTATTGTTATAGTTTTTGCCACCTTGAGAGGATTGGGAAGTGTGAAGTCTTATTCTTCTTCAACCTCGACGAAAAATGTGAAGAACCCCTCGGACTCCGACGAAGAACATCGTTCTTCAACGAGGAACACCTCCACCGAAGAACGCGAAGTCTTCTTCCAACGATGTATCCTCTTCGAACACACCTCGACGACAATGGAATCGACGTTCTTTCCGCGACACCCAACCTCCGTGACGCTCGTCTTCCGCGGCCTGATTGTCGTGTACCATTCCTGAACCGATGTAGGGGTTTTATTTATTTATTTGATTCGTGAATACCAACTTGATGATCTTCGTGGATTTAAACCATTTGTTATCGAATAACGCGAGGGGGTCGGACCGCACAAACACGGCCGACCCTCCTCCTTAATTTTCATGTTGGTTCCTTTGTGGTTGGTACTGGAGAGTTTGGTGTCGTCGCACCACGCAGATTCATGCGGAAGGAAATGTGTGGTGCCATCGCGCCGCGCCGTGGAAAGATGTTTAAGAACGCGACGTCGTCGCGCCGCGTCGAAAAAAAACCGAAGAAGCCGCGGCCGGAGCGGGGCCGCGGCGGAGGGGCGCGGTGCTGTCGCACCGCGCCGGACGACAAGGGTCGCGGCCGGTTCTGCGCCACGGCGGAGCAAGGTGACCAGCGGCCGGGCCGGGCCACCGGCGTCGGAGCCGGAAGGGGACCGGCCATTGCCGGTCCCGTTGAGGAGGAACCAGCCGGCCAGGTCCGGCCAGCCGAAAGGGAAAGAGCCGGGGGAATTAAATTCCCCCGGCTGGATATCCAAACGGCCCCCAAAAAAATGGGGGGTCACGGTTACACAGGGGGGCATCCCCCCCCCCTTTGCCGAAATGGCTCAGCCACTGGCCGAGTCGGCAGTGCGCTGGGCGCGTTGTGCCCAGCCGGTCCGCGAGGTCGGGCCGCGCCCAGGCCGGGCCGGGCCGGGCCACGCCGCGCCGGACCGGGCCGCGCGCAGCTGGGCGAGGCCACGTCGTGCCGGGCCGACCCTGCCCGGGGCGGGTCGACCCGGTTCGGGCCAATCGAGGGGTCTCGGGCCGAGTCGGTCCGGGCCCGAAACCCCCGTTATCGGACTATTTGGGTTCAAATGCCCATAACTCTGGCTATAGACCTCCAAACGACGTACTGTCAACAGTGATGCGATCCTTGGATCGAGACGGTCGTTTAGGTATATCGCACTCAAGGTTTCGGAATACATTGAGTTCAGCCGGGTTGGTTTGTACACGAAACCAACCGGTCCCTCAGAGCGGAAACTCGTATATCTTCTGCTACGGACGTCCGATTGGCATGCCGTCGACTTTTTTAATTTCCTCTAAGTGAGATTGATCTTTTGGAATACTCCTCCCGAGGTTTTGACACAGGTGGGGTACGATCGGGTTGTTTTTTCCTTAAAAACCAACCGGGCCCCTGGGACGAAAAAGCCAATAACTCTCAGACCGGGCGTCCGATTGACGCGCCGTCTGCGACGATAAGTTCCTGTTGACAATACCGAACATTTGGATACATCAACTATGGACTATGTGTCAGTTGATGTATTAGCCTCCCAGCTTGTGGAGCGGACCCTCCCGAACGAGATTGCTGTGTGCGGGAAGCCTAGAGCTGGCTGCGACTGCTTCTGTGACTGCGACAACGACTGTGCAGAGATCCTCATTGGATTCGACGACGACGACTACAGCACTCAGCGATCCTGTGTGGATCAGTGCTACCGATCCTATGTGGGTCTGATCCTGTGTGGATCAGCGCTCAGCGGTTCTGTGTGAGCCAGTGCCTACAGATCCTGTGTGGGTCCGATCCTGTGTGGGACTTTGCGGGGGTTAGTACCTATCGATCATTTGTGGGTCTGAAGATTTGATGGATCAGTGATCATCTCTATCGTCTTTAGAAGAAGTATACATGTGTGAGCTGAATCCTATTTACTTTTCTGTGTGAATGGTGTTGTGCTATCCTGTGTGGATTACGTTTGCCTTCCTGTGTAGAATAAGTAAACTTTCTTGTGTGGACTGGGTTGTACTTGGGCTTGGAGGTTGGAGCGTATTGGAATTGATGACATAGGTATATGTATGAGAATATACCTAAGCAGTGTCAGTTGTTACTTCGTGATTGTATCTTTCCTTTGTGGTTTATCATTTTTGGATTTTGGGAGACCTTCGGGGGTCTCAGGGTCCCTACTGAGTAGCTTATACTCACCCCTTCACGGGCTATGCCTGCACTACATTGTGTTGGTTGCAGAAGATGGACAACGTTGATCGTGGTTGAGGCTTGTAGAGCAGGACAGTACCTGGAGGAGGACCACTGGGCAGGACGCACTCGGAGCGGATGGCGGGACCCGAGGAGCAGTGGAGCTATCTGTAACCACCCTTCAGGTGGGATTTCCAGTGGACAGCTCGGCGTAGCGGCTTTTACTTTTCAGTTGTTGTTTTCTTTTTCGAGTTGTATTTTACTTTCAGATTGGGTTTATATACTGGCCCACTTACTTTCCGCACTTACAGTTGTACTCAGTTTTTACTTAGTGTTTACTTTTTCTGCTTTCTTACTCTGTGGTGCTTGTTACTTTACAAAGGCAATGCCTTCCCTTTTTACCGGGATTTACGCCTTGGTGCTAGTCTCCAGCCGCTGGCCTATGGAAGGCGGGCTTGGGGTAGTCACGGCACGGGCCCCGAGGACGGGTCGTGACATGGGGTTACACCCTAATGGTAAACAGTAATTTCCTAATCCAATATAATATGGAATTATGTTTTTTATTTTAATTCATTTAATGTATTAATTTTTACCTTCCCACAATAACCCAATTAAAACAAGATCACACGTCATTATGATTCATGTATCATTCTTACATCTCTACCCCATAAGACGGTCCATCTCGCTTGTCCATTCAATACGCTCAGATTATATGCACTGTATCATGAGGGGACCTAAACTCCCATGTCCTAACTGGTCTCTTTGGCCTATGTCATGTACCTTGGTACACGTGAACTATTTCCATACCATCCCGTTCAATATTAATGGTGAATAAGTCCAATCTCAATCATATATCTCAACCATCACCTTTGATACCAATCTTTCGTGATCCCCTCCCCCTAAATATACCCCTACAGGGTTGGAAATGAAGAATTGGAGATAGTCACCGCTAATTCTCACCTCCAGTAGGCCCTGAGTTGAAGACTAACACCTAGGGTTTCATCTTTTGACAATAATATAGACATTACCCATGATAAGGAAACATGATTATGAGAAATAATGAATCATACAAAATAACTCCATGACATAGTATAAAAGAAATCTACAATCCATCCAACATTCATGTGTAAAATAGAAGTATTACAGATAAAAAAGTCTAAAAATTAAATACCCAAATGTAAAGTTAATCATTGACAAAGAATCATTGAAGATCTGAGCTAGTAATGTCGAGAACGGTATGCAAGATCCTCATGGAAACATGAAATCATATTTATATATGTAGTGTGAGAATAAAATCATACTTAGTAGGAAAACCAATGTCTCTTGTGCATATTTGAGAAAGGAATTCTAATTCATCCATGAGAAAACAACAAAACCAAACCGCACCTAATGAGGTATATTAACACACCAACCTCACCAAGTCATGCTCACTAAATATCATAATTCATGCAATATAATATAAAGAAAATCGATAACTGGGTTACCCTCAAAACTTTCAAATCGGTTATACCACTCTTCCCCCATATCGTATGTCTTAGCGCTCATATCCCATTTGTACATCTCATTACACCATAACCATACACATCTGGTCCTCACAACACATCACACTATATCGTATCCGGAAGACACTTAGAAAATCACATCAAAACACATACCAAAGAAATCTAGGAAACAAAACAACTCACCCACAAACAGCTGGGTTATCACATCTCACCAGAAGACACCATGGCCAAAACCCACCTCACGCACAACGATAAGGCAACAAACCACAATCTAAGACCATAAAGGACCTCTGAAAATCACATCTTATTCCATATATTCCTTGCTTGGAGGATATATTTTAATAATAATGGGTACCCATCAATCTGTATTCCTCACAAATAGTTGGAAAAGACTCCTTCCCCTAATATGATAGGGGGGCTCGGTACATAGTTCTCAACTAGGGTGGGGTGCATATAAAAATTAGAAGTAAAATAAACGAGTAAATATATAATAAAAGACATTAAAAACCATACTATGGGTTCTTAGACAAACCACAAACACCCCAACTCCATATCCTTTTCTGATGCCTCTACATGGCAAACACCACACGTCAAGCCACAAGGACCATTTTACATTCCAAGGAGAATTATTTAACCATTTCCATCCCACTAAACAATATAAACCAATACATTATAAACATTCCTTTAATGTCTTCAAGGACTTAATTTTTTATTTCATTTATGATAAACCCCCTTTTATAAAATTATTAATTAATTCCATCATTACTAAAAATCTAACATGAACTACACATATCATGAAATGCACTAACATTTATTCATTGTCATCATGTCAATGAAGATACATGGTAAATTAATGCAAATCAATTATACACACGTCGTATTGTGAAATTTTGATACGAATGATGATTTATTCATGTTACACATGGGGAAGCTCTAGGAGAACTAATCCCACAACACACTACTATATTTCCTAAAAGACATAATACTCATACCACAAACTCATAACCACATACAACAATATATTCCCAGATCAAGATATCCCTAGAACTGACCCCTTGATGTAAAAATAATTCAAGAACCACATCACCACACAAACCAAATGAAAACCAATCTAATATTTAACATGGAACCCCCTCTATAATTTCACTTGTTAATTCGTGGGTTATCATAGAAACAATATGATCTTGGGCATCCATTTATTAAATGAATATACAATCTTAATCGATTCTTATATTTAAAAATGATCAATGTAAACTAGACAACATGTCTTCAATAAGACAACCATTGCATAAACAAGGACCCCCCCTCCAAGATGACCATGGTTTTTGGTGGGTAGTTTACCCATACAAATTGAAATATCAAAAAAACATGTAACCTAACAAGAACATGCCTCACTTTTCCTGTCGTCCTATACATTTATTTTTAAACCAATTTAATTATCATTATTAATATGGAAACAAATATATTCACAAGGGTACCATCCATATCCCCACTATGAATGATACAAAATTAAAAAATATGATGGAATAAAAATACTAGGAAAAACATATGATAAAAAATTCCTTGTGGTACCAAGACAGGGGCGCACATGCAGCATGAAATTTATGGGGAATCATGAATGGGCTGCTAGAGGTGGGCCACATGACTCGTATAGGATGAAGAAATTAGGGATTGTCATATAAAGAGAATTAATGAAGGAAGTATTTAGGGAGGAGGTATAATATATTTTGAATCATCGAAACAGGGAAACTTGTTTAGATGAGATTTTTATTTTCCAATAAAGGCTGATCTGGTAAAGGCTTATCATTATGACCAATTAAAATCCCCTAGATGATTAGGGAATTAAATATATGAAATAGGGGAATAGAATTGATCTCAATTTATTTTCAAATATGGGATTAAACTTATTTTAGGTCAAAGGGGACATCAAAAGGGGAAACCTGGAATGGAAAACACTATTCACGACTCCCCATTGGATAACCAATTACTGGACGAGGCATCTCTGGATGAGGAACTGCTAGGCGAGGCACTACTGGATGACGTACTACTAGACGAAATATCTCTCACCACCAGTGAGTCACCACTAGGAATGATTCCACCATAAGAGGTAGTGATTGATATGGCATTGTTTGATGAGTGACCACCAATGAGCCAGTGCGAGTGAGTGGCCACAATGGAGCCACCACCAGGGTGCCACCACCAGTGACTGTCCCCTCGGATCATACACCACCAGGGTGTTAGACCAACAACATACCACTACTAGTGAGGCACCACCAATGATGCATGACCATTATGAAGTGTTTAAATGAGTCACACTGACCTCCCATAACCCCACAAACACCGGATTCACCACATAGTAATGGAAATGAGATGTTCATACCATTGTAATTTTTATCTTTTCTTTCATTTATGTCCTTGGATATATTATTTCCTTGGTTTTATTTTATTATTGATTCATATTGTTTATTTATTCATTCCATATCACTTTTATTAGGTTTATATTATAATAGCATCAATTTTATGTTACTCCTTACTAGGAAAATATGGAGGGGATCATAATGTTCTCACAACATTTCCATGTTTAAATATATGTTTTCAAATGTAATGATCATATGATTCTAGTATTCTAAGTCTAATAATTTCATGGATAATATATAAACTCTTGTATTCAGTACCAATAATTTTATAAGGTTACTTAATTTTGTTTTTAAAATTTGATGTTATTACAAGACTTGTTTTATAAAATGTAAACATTTTTTAATAGGATTAAACAATGTGGTCTTGTATAATTATGTAATGGTAGACTTCATTTCATTTCACTGGAAAATTTATTTTATGTTCATGTAACATTATCCTAGTCTATTGACCACATCATGAGTACATAGATGAAATCCTCCTTGGATGCATGAAAACTATAGTTGGTTTATTATGATGCCAAAAGGTGTCTAGAAGACCCATAAAAGAACCGCATGCCTGCACTATTGGGTCAATGCCAAAAAAATCATTAAATACATTTTTTATTCAAATTGAGATGTCCAAAAATAAATATGCATATATAACAAATTATATATATAACACAATCATTCCATCTCACAATAATATCATAATACAATAAATATATTATTTTGTGTTTTTAGGACATATTATAAATGTAATTTATCTTACAATAAAAATTATAATTTTACCTTAATTTTACCACAATATACCCCTTTCATGACTCTTAATAGGCTGTACTCATCTTTAGGGATTGGGTAACGGAAAAATTATAAATCTATAATACCTTATGATTTTAAAAATAACTATATGTTCGATAGTGTACATGAGACGAAACATTGTTCTTTAACGAGTGTAAAATTATATTGATTAAAATGTGACTTTTAAAAAATCAATTTAATTTGTAGGTATTAATAAGAGAAAACACCTTATGAATTATATTTATAGTTTTCATATTAAATTTATACTTATTTATCAATTATTTGGTAATATTCAATAAATTTTTAGTGAGGTCATTTTATTCATTAAAAATAAATTTTAAGGAAAAAATAGTTATTATATCTTTTTGTGTAAAAATATAAATATTTATTTCCACCTCCTATAAATATTGTTTTATAAAATATATTATTTTTAAAATGACCATAAAAATTATCTTAAGGTAAAATTTTTATATTTCCTAAATAATATTAAATATTATGTGTATAGTGAAAAATATTGATTTTATATGAAACATTATTTTCCATTGATTTTTTTAAAATAACCCTTTATAATTGATTTTAAAATTTAATTAATTAATTTTAATTAAAAATAATAATATTAATTTTATATTAATTTAATTTATTCTTTATTTTGGTCAAATAATCTTTTTATACATAAAAATACATTTATCTAGAAAACTATGTTTTCATCCCGAATTTCTTATTTGTCTTAAAATTATAATTATTCAATTATATGGATTTAATATGAGAAAAATTATTAAATAATTGGAATTATAATTTCTAAACATTGTGATATTTCCAGTTTAAATTTTTAGCACTATGACTAGTTACATTGTTAAAAAAACTTGTTACCACTTTAAGAGTAGAAACTGTTAAAATGGGGAAACTAACCTTAAAAGGGTTAAAATGTTGTATAAACATGTATTAATTCATTTTTATGCTCATATTTCAATCATATCTTATCTATTATTATTTTATGAGTCATTTTGGAGTCATTTTTCTTGATTAAGACATTAGTATATTATAATATCCTAAAAATATTCCTTTGTGCCCACTCCCGATACAAGGACACCCCGTATCCTCTTTTCCATACCATTAATGAGACATGTATCTCTAATATTACCAACCCAAATATATTATTTACTTCTTTATATAAATTTATCATTTTTTTATTCTTAAAAGACATTCTATAGAGTCCTTAAGCGGAGAACAAAACAATTGTATTCGAATATGAGGTAATCTTCATAAAAAATCATTTTCATTTTACTTCTTATTCTACCTCCATCATTTACATTTTAACCATTAAAATGTTATAAATTTATTGTATCCTATATTATAATATTTTATAATATAAGTATATTTAATTTATTCACATCCATTATCCATAAAATGGGAAATGACAGTGTCGCTTGTTCATATGTGGACTACCACCTCTAATAAGATATATGATTCATTTTCCATCATCGCCTAAAATGAATGGTTATTATGATTTATTAAATATAATCATATAATTATAATTATGTAATATGATTCCTGAAATATTATTTTCCATATACATTATATCTATTCTCATCATTACAAATTTAATCATTACACATGTGTACTTATATACTATTGTCTCAACATATAGATATATTTAATTTTTCAAAAACCACATCTTCTGTTTGGTTATGGAGATGTATTTAATAAAAGTATTTTATTTATATAACATTATAATAAATAATATAAGTATTATATAATATTGTATTCTTTATTTATAATCTAACTAAATGATAAAATGTTACCTATGGGTATGTGGTGACAACTACATTTCTAACTGACAAATTTTATTTTTCATGACCTCGTTCCTTGAGTGTATCTATTTTTTTAATATATAAATTAATATTATTATTTTATTTTTATTCTAAATATTTTGTGGTAATGATCCCCTTTATTAAGGTTAACCTACCCAACTCATTTTGATATTATGAATCAAACATCCTCAAAACAATATGTGTGAATATAACAAATCAAGTAATGAAAATATATCATTAAAATTAATTATACAATGAAAATAGAATAAACCCAGAAAATATTCTTAAATAAATAAATAATTAATATAATTTTATTATATAAGATACAGGGAACACAAATATGAATCTAGAACATATGGAAATGGGTTTCAAAACTAAAGTTATTTCCATTTGGTTATAATACATCTTCATTGAATTTTTTATACCATGATTATGTCAAAATTTATCTATAGTTTTTTTTATTTATTATTTAAAATTGTTTTTATGGATTTGAATAATTTAAAAAAATCAAATCATGTATTAATTATTACATCAATGTTTTTTATATATGAAATTTTTATCTTTGTCAAAAAATCATTCTCATGAGTTATATTTAATGTCATGCACCACAAATTATTTATTTTGTATAAATCGTATCCCATGAATGAATATTGAAATATTAATTCATCTAAGTCAATGTATTTACAAATCCATAACATATTATTTAATTAAATGACATATGATTTGAAATTTTAAAAAGTCATAAAGGCTGTATGTTATACTCTAATGTAATTTCTGGAATGGTTTTGGTCATGGTCCATTTGATGGATATTATATGATATTAACTTCTAGAGAACAGTATATATTCTAATCCTCTGGCTATTTGTATGGTCAATATGGTTTCCGTGATTTTATAGTCTATGGTGCTCAAAATGACCAAGATGTTGCTTTTTTGAAAATGCGTCCCTTATTTCCACTTTTGTCAATGAACATCTTCTTTTATGGACATATTTTCATTAAAAAGTATTTAAAAATGTTTTTCATTTTCATCAAGTATTTTTTAAAGTCATTGTTATCCATTTTTTTCTTTATATATATATATATTTATATATTTAAATGGCATCTTATTATTCTTTTATGAATGAGTTAATTATTTATAAAAGTATAAATAGAATACTTATTTTAACATGTACAAAATTAATTAATTTACTCATAAAAAAAATTCCATTTTTTAAAATTTATAATATTTTATCTAAAGATATATTAATGAAATCAATTTTCTTAATATTTTGTAATTTTTTAGTAACTAAAGGTATTAATAGAAAATAATATTTTCAACTATTTTCAATGAATGTTTTTTAATATTCATTAAAGGTATTTGCATATATCTCAACATCCTTTGTTTATTAATATATATATATATATATCCCTAGGAATATTTTATTATGATATGATCTATATTTTAGCTATAACTTAATTATGATTATTCTTATAAAGAGATTATAATGAAACTCATTTCTTATATATGGGTAAATCATGAAATAAAATAATGAATGTATTTTTATAATTTTTATGATGAAAATGAAATATTATATAATTTATATTCATGTACAATAAATGTAAATTATTGATTAAAATAGGTGATCCATATATAACTCTTGATTTTGGGTGATCCCGATATAGTTTATATGATGGGTGTGCCAGATATAACTCTCTATTACATTGGAAAATGTGTTTTATCATTATTGGGAAGAAGAGAGGAGTTTACCAGGGATGTTTATCCTTTGGATTTAACTTACTCTAATTTATTCTAACATGAGTTAAAATGATTTATGAATAGATTTTAAAATATGCAAACATTTTTTCTCTATTCTTCTATTAACTTTAATGGTTCTTTTAATCAACATTGATTTTACATGGCTCATGAAAATTGAATCTTATAAATTATTAAATTATAAAATATTTATGACATGTAAAATGTTTACTATTATATTTTATGATGGGTATGAATTCTGTAATGAATTTTTCAGGAACCTTGAATATTTTCTCATATCCTTATGCTCATATTTTTCTCACTAATGGAATTTAATAGATAATACTTAATATTATCCTTAATATATGTTTGATATCACTTATCTAATGATTCATTTTACATGGGTTAAAAAGAAATATGTTATGTAATATATGATTATATGGGATTAATATGGTATACAATGAGGAGTTGATTTATAATAATAGAATATTGGTATATTGGGAAAAATAATACTTAAATACATATATAATATTATGTTTTTGTTTTTCCTATTTCTATAAAAATATAAAAGTAAAGAAGGCAATTTTTATGTATTAGATCTTGTATTTCTATTTGATGTAATATATTTTGGATGGATAATATTTGGTCATGTTTTTTAATCTCAAATATAAAAATGTAAAGATTTTGTTTCACTAGATATAGTAGTTCATGTTTGGGGATGTTACAATTTGTATCAGAAATGTTCTTAGATAACATTGTATATTATGATTTTATTATCTATGGTTAAGTTAAGAGCTATATTTACTATCATTGGTTTATAATATGATGTTTGGTCACAAGTTTAAAGGCATAGAATCTATTTTCTGGTTTCAAGTGATACGTTTCTTAATGATTAATGATATTTTGGGTGAATTTTTATAGGGTTTAGGTTAATGTAAACCATATGTGTATCATATGATTTAACATGATGGGTTTTTAGGAATAATCTTATTACATATTTTGGGGTGTAATATAAAATGTGTGAGATAAACTTGACGTTTAAATATTATTTAATGTTGGGGATAATAATTTTAATTTTGATATGTGGATAATTATTTTATGAATAATATTCATTTCACCATAGGTTTTGTTGTGGAAATTTGGTGTAAAATTTATTATTTGATTATATAAGGGTCGATTAATTTTTTTTTTGATATTACCTTTCACTATACCATTATGATTTAGTAAATACAAGGGGATTACCTTTTTATCCTTATATAGACCCTATGAACTATTAAATATTAATTAATCATGAATAAGAAAGTCTCATTGTGTATAATCATCACATGTAATATTGGATGATATAGAGGTGAAAACCTGTTAAAACACACATTTAAAGAATTAAATTACTTTTAAGGATTCATAAAAAATAATGTAAACATATTTTCTCATGTTATATATCTTGACAGAAAAATAATAACTCAATATTTAATTAGTGAACAACAAAATGAAAATAAAATCCTTTATTACAATCATTTTTTATGATGACATGTTCTTTTTTTCACAACTCATTTGTTTATGGTTTAGTGTCAATTAACATTCTCAAGATGATTCAAATTCTTTTGATCAATGTTCTCTATTACTCTCTACCATTATTAGTATATTTATTTTCTCCAATGGGTCTATATTTAAACATTCCATTAATTTTCACATATTTTTAAAAATAGTTCTATGTTATTCCATATGATATTCGTATTTTCTTTTCTGCATTTTAAAATAACGTTTTATTATCCATTTTTAAAATAAAGGTTTTCAAAAATGAGATTTTAAAATATTAAAATCAAGAATTATTAAGGTAAATATAAATTTCGGATGATTAAACTTATGTAATTTGGGGGGGATGTAATTCCAAGATATTTTAAAATATTAATGCATTCACGAGTGTACATAACATGCAACCCTGATTACTATCATCAATGACATAATATTATTTTTAATATCCTCATTATAAACATGATGTTTAATTAGTGGGTATGAATAACAGTATCTATGTTATAAAATATATATATATTAATCATACATTATAAATATATTTTGATTAGTTATTATGAAATTTTCTCTCAATTTTCATTTAATCCATTTTATGCTTCAAAATACATCTCCATAAATAAATAGATTTTACTGGTTTTGGGGTACATATATTTTAATTAATTTCCAAACAGTTTATAATTTCAATTTTATAAAATTGGAATCATTTTTGAAATAAAAAGAGCAAAATTATCTTAAGGTTAATTTTGGTATTTTTTGGAATTTGTTTTTCATTTAATAGTGAAAAATACTAATTATATGGAAACCGGGCATTTCTATTCATGTATTAACAATGTACCATATCATTTTAAGTTGATATTAAAAAATTAATATTTCAAATTAATTAAAAATAATGGAATTAATTTAATTTTAATTTACATTAATCTTAGATTATTTTAAAAACATTTTTATACATAAAAATACAGTTTTTTCATGAAAATTATTTTTTCCCCATTTTGAAGGATTATTTTAAAATTAATATCTTCCCCTTATAAGGATTAAATTAAAAAATGATTCCATATTTGGAAAAATAATATCCAAATTTGGTAATGATTACACTTTAATGTTTTTTCATTATGAACATTGACATTTTTGAAATCAATTTTTGTTACCATGGTAATAGTTAAAATTGATTTAATGGGTTAAATATAAAATCAAAAGGTATAAAATTACTAAAAAATCTATATAAATATAATTTTAATGACATTTTTTCCCCAGTTCTCATATATTATTCTAATTTGATTCATTGATTAGCTATTTGGATTGTGTAAGACTTTAATATATTTTAATCTTTTAAAAAATCCTAATCTACCATCTCCCTCCTTTATATAAGGAAACCACATATCCTCTCTTAAACACATGTCATTAGTAAGTTAGATCGAGAAAAACAATGAAAAATAAATTTCTAGATTACAAGGATATATTCTATAGTAATTTTATTCATAAAACTACCATACATTGTGTCCATGAGGAGAGTTCCATTAGAGGTTATTCAAAGTGGAGGTAATCCTCTTAATCATGAATTTTAATTTTACATTATCTAGTACATAATTCAATTATATCATAACTATTACAATATAATATCATATGTATTTCCTATATATTTATATTTCGTTATATTAAATGAATAAACATGTTTGTATCTTTTAAACCAAATGATTATTTAAATTAATACCAATGATAATGTGTGGACTACCACCTCCACAAAGTGATACGATTCATTTTCCATCAACGCCTCGCATGGCTAGTTGTTGTGATAGATTTAATTTAAATAGATTATATTCATAGAATATTTATTACTCATTAAATAGTGAAAATAATCTATATCCATACCATTTTAATCATCAAAAATAGAATCATCACAATTTTTAACATAATTACTACATCCTCTACACAATGATATACATAATTTTCCAAAAAAACACCTCCCATGGATGGTCATGGGGATGGATCTAATAATTATATTTGATATTTATGACATTATAATGATTTTTAAAAGTTAATAATTTATTTTATATTCTTATTTTATCTCCAACTAAAAGGAAAAACATTGCTCATGTATACGTGGTAACTACCATCTCTAGAGCTAATGAATTATTTTCATGTAAAATTTTCATGGATGACTATAAACTTGTTTTTAATAAGTAAATTTTTCATTTTATTTAATGATTTTTATTATGGATGTAATTGAACAATTAAACATTTTATCATGGTCTACCTACCAAATCCTTTTTAAAATTATGAATTTAATATCATCAAAGAAACTGATGTGGACTTAACAAATTATGAAATAAAATATTCCTTTCAAATAAATATTTTAATGATAATGGAATAAAACAAATAAACATTATTATAAAGGTAAATAATTAATATAAATTTATTTTATATATGTTATATAATGTGCATAGAGAGTTGGAACTCAATGCACATTGTTTCTTTACTAAAATTTCTTTTATTTTGGTTATAATAATTATTCATTAGCAATGTTATTCCATGATTACATATGAATTTATCTATAATTTTTTGGTATATTTAATCTTTTTATGTGGCTTTACATATGTATAGGTAATCAATTCATGGAATAATTATAACATCAAATGTTAGTATATATTGACGGGGTTTCTTTGTCACAATGTCATTTTCATGAGACATGATTCATGTTGTATACCATGATTTACTTTTAGGGTGTACTTACATCAGAAAGAAATAATTTTCACATATTACATCATGTAATTCATGGGGTTTACAAATACATACTATATTCTTTATTTCAATGACTTCTTAATATAATATTACTAACGTGATAAAGGCTTTGGGTTATATCATCACTTTATCATTGGTTTATTTATTTTTAAGGATTAATTTGGGTTACTTTAGTGGTAATAATTTCATGAAACACATTATTATACTTCAAAATTTATTACCTTTTAGTTTTATAATATTTCCTTTAAATTTCCACTCTTTGGTAATCAAAATGATCGAGAAAATGTTTTTATGAAAAAAATTATTTCTTCTATGGTTGATGGACATTTTATAACCTATATTTATATTCATTAAATTATATTAATGTTTTTTTAATATTATATAATGATAAATTAATTTCATTTTTATATTTTTTAATTTCATTAAAAAAATAATCTGAATATTCATATCGTTTTCCAAACAAGGTACTCGTTATCAATGGTGTGAAGGAAATTTTTTTTCATATACCTCATCAAAATATTTTCCGTCCACTATAAGTCTAGTAAACTAGTTAATAGGAAATTAATTTATTCTCATATTAATATTAATTAATTATTTTATATATTTTTATATTTATTTCATAATATTATGTATATTTTTAATTAATTTCATTATTGTAAAATATTATTTAAAATATTATTTATCAATTTTAGAAATTCAAATAGAAAGAATTAAATTTATTTTTAAAATCATTATATCAAAATTAATTCAGGGTGAATTTTTAGTATCTTTATGAAAAAGATAGATTTATAGTGGATTGTGAAAATAACGATATTTTAAAAACATTAATTTCATTCAACTAAATATAATTATATGAACTTTCTGTTAGATAAAAAATTAAAATAGTTTATACATAATTATATATAATAAATTTATTTATATAGTAATATTCATTATTCCTTATTTTGGTATAAATTCATTTTTTGTCTTAAAATGCATTTTTCTAAAAAGTACATTTCTTTGTGATTTACACATTTATATTAAAATTTATTTCTTCCACTTTTACAAATAGAAACATGAAAAACTATTATATACATGGGATCAAGTTCATCAAATTTTATAAATTTTTAGATTTAATTTTTTATCATTATGAATAGTAACTTTATTATGTATTTCTGACCTTGGTAAGAGTAAATCAAGAAATTAAGGTTTACATCAATGTGATAAGGCCTAAAAATATCACTAACACTTGTATTTATTTTATTGGAAAATATATATCAACTATTATTATCAATTGTTTGAAAATTTGGGGTTTTTTTCCACATTCCTTTGATAATTCCCTAAATATATCTTTAGATAATGAATTAAAAATGTCACTCTCTATGTTTTTGTGTTTTAAATATTTTTTCATATGCATTAAAAAAGTTGTTTTAGTTATAAATATCTATTTTGAATATAATTGAATTTATTAATCATGTAAAATTTATTATATTATTAATTTTGTAATAATGATATTAAATTCATATGCAACACGGACCTGGTTTTTTAGCAAAGCGGCAATGAAATCATGTAATTGAATATCAAAAAATTAAAGGTAGTACAATTTGTATGTTTTTGAGAATACCACAAATTTTATGGTTAAATATAACGTATTAAGGATGTTTTAAATGTTTATATTATAATTACATTACTATCTTTAAGTCATTAAATTCAAACTATGCGAATAGTTTTGAAAATTAATATAATGGAATATTATGTTCTATTAAATCATTTAAAATAAATAAAAATATTATATTCATCCAATTTATTTGGATATGATATAGAATATCAACCATTATCCATTTATGGGTCACTTTTACTAATATAGAATCTTTCAGAACCCCTAACGAGTAAAATCAAATTAATCATGATAATGGTCGAATTGGAAAATACGGGCGAAAAAATTAAGAGAAAAAGGTAAAAATTTTAAATAAAGTTGTATAATCTTTTTTGATTTAATGGATTTTGACTCATACTCATCCTATATTGAAACTATATCAATTTGGTTCCACCTTTCAGTGAAAAATAATTTTTATTAAATTAATACATTATACAATTCAAATATTTCTTCTCTCTTCACTTATAAATGATAACCTCATCTATTTTATTCCTCCAACATTTTGAGAAATTTAATTCAACCAATCACTAATCATGTGTCTCCCCAACATCTCTACCCATTTTTTAGAGGTCCTGGTATAACAACAATACCAAACATAGATGACTGAAGGTGTAATCCGAATAGGATTTCCAAGGAAATATGTAACACCCAAATAATTTTTAATTTTTTTTAATAAATAAATTTAATGTTATTGATATTTTCTGTTATATGAAACAATGATTTTTAACGAAAAATGATATAGAATTAAAATATTAATATTTGATTTGATACATAAATCATAGATGTTGGAATTATATGTATGAATATAATTCACTATATTATGAAAATTTTTGTTTTATGAATTTATATATAATTATTTAATTGGGTAAAAATAATTTATAGTCGAAAATAAAATCTTTTTTAGATTAAGTGAAATATTTTATAAAAAACTATTTCAATGTGAAAAAATGTGTTTTACCATAATAAATTAAAAAAACACATTTTTAAAATTGTTTTAATGAAAATTATCATTATATAGTATATCAAATCATTGAATTTAATATTATTTGTTTTTTAGAGATGAGATAATCATAAATCCAATTTTTTCATAGAAACTATATTTTTATAAAATATTATTTTATCAAATTTTCTTAAAGTATTTTCAAAATTATTTTTTGAAAAATTTATAAATCATATTTTATAAAATTAAGTTATAGTTTTTAAAGGATCTTTTCATAATTATCTTAGGTATAATTGTATATAAATTATTTATATTATAAATTTTATGATGAATAGTTTAAAAACTAGTTTTTATAAGATTTTTTTTAATATTTTAAAAAAATAAAAACAAATAATATGGGTTGTATAGTTAAATTATATATATATATATATATCCAATTTATGATATTGGAATCAATTTTATATCATATTTTTTTTCAAAACCCCATTAAATCGTTCGAAATTATTCTATTTGAAAAATCGATTTTCTATAGAATCAATTGGATTTAATTTAAATTAAAAATTTCCAATTAATTTAATATAATTGGTTAAAATATATCATAAATTGTTAATGTAAAAAAAATTAAATAATATAATGTGGGAAAATTAATTTTTGATAATAATGAATAGTAAAAATAGTGAAAATTACTTTCCATGGTTATAGTGAATATGAGTTTACTAGGGGTTAATTTAAAATGGTAAGGGGTAAAATTACCTAGAAAAATGTAAAAACCCAATGGTATTTACATATTTCTACCTAATATCCTATAATGATCATGAATTTCTTATTTTGGATACTTTTAGAATCTGAATATTGAGGGTGCAACTTTTTTGTTTCAACAATTACAAGTGTGTGATTCACCTCACTTATAAAAGTCCACTGCCAATTATATATTCTTCTATTCACACATAAAAATGGTTAGGAATATACTTTCCCAAATTTATTCCTTAATTTCCTACCCATGTCCTAGATTTTTTTGTGAGATTATTAGTACAATCTATGAAAGATTTACGTCAAACTTAAAGAAGTTTTCCCAAATAATATGTAATATTTTTAACTATACGTTTTCGTTTTACTTGTTCTTATAATTATTTATAAATAATATTAATCTATCATAATATAGTAATCTCGTTTTTTTGAAATATTTCAACATTTTTTTATACTATTGTCATGAGTTGTATTCATCTCGTATTTTTTCAAATGGTTATTAATAAAATATCTCCTATGTATGAAGGATTATGTCTCGCGACCTGATGTGACATGTTACCTTAAACACCTATCATGGTTCGGTATTATTAGGGATATAATGTATGTATATATATATATATATATTAAATTCAAAGATTAAATATTCTGTTAAAATTATTATATCACATATACTTTCTTACATTCTATTTTTTGGGGGTGGAATAACATTATTCATGTGTACGGTGGACAACTACCTCACGAAGAAATATGACTCGTTTTTTCATAACCCTTTAAATAGAAGATATTTATGAAAAAATTAATGAATTTATGGGATATATTGTATGTTAAAATTATTCCGTAATGATAATATATTATTTACATTTCTTTTATTTCATCTTTCAATAAAATGGAAATAGTGTTCACATGTACATACGTCCTACCATCTTAATAGAAGGAGTCATTAATTTTATATCTCAATCTCTTTTAGATTAATATAAATAAATATAAATAAATATTAATAAATCTATATGATATTTATATCATTTTTTATTTTTTTAAATGATGTAACCATGATCACTGTATGTGGACCAAAAAAAATAAAAACATACACAAAAAAAGTAGTGATTACCCGAAACCAGACATAAAAAAGGTATTCTTAATAATAGGGTAAAAAAATGTAATAATAATATAATATATTGTATGATATATATAAGTGTGTTTATTTAAAAAATTTATAATAATATTATCTTTATTATACATGAGTATTGATTGTGTATGAATGACATAAAGACTAATGGTAATGGATTTGTCTCTCCCTTTAATTTTAGGTGATTCGCATTCCATATTCACTCCGTAATTTTTATATCATGTATATACCATAATTTAATTTAATTTACGATTATTATATTATATTTTTGGGATTTATATATCTATTTGTGAATATATCTTCCATGTAATTTATGGTTCAAAGGTTACCAAAAAGGTAATAATTTTTTTTCTACATTTTCATTCTAGGAGACATATGTTGTGTTATGCAAATATCTTATTTTATAATGTTTATATAAATCCCCATTGACATGTAATATAAATAATTTTTACATTATCCATAAATTTAGTATTTAATATTATTATATTAATTCATGGGGATTGTGATTAAAATTTACCAAAGTGGTATGGTTTTTACGATACAATATTATTATTTATCAAGATTGTTTTGGTTTAGATTTTTTTAAAGAAATATTATGATAACAATATCAAGAAACTATTTAAAATTATTATCATCTAGTTACAAAATTATAATACATGTATTCCCTTAATTTTCATCTCTTTATGTATTAAATATTCTAGATTAATATATTTTTACTTAAATCGACTTTATTTCTCTTTTCAGTTAGAAACACTTTTTCTTCCATGTCAATGTTTTCTGAAAACTATTGAAAATCAGTTGTTAATGTTTATTAATGTAGCATCCCATGTATTTACAGAATATAAATTTTTTAAATATAATAACATTTATGAATTATATATTAATTTTATATTAATGTTGAACCATTTTCTAATAGCATACTCAACATGCAACTACGGGTTTCTCCGAAATCTCACGTTTCACACAACATTGAGTTATACCAAAAAATATAGTAATATTATAATTATTTTAAGTGGTAGTTAATAACTATATGTTGTATTAGAAAGTATGAACAGAAATAACAACAATATTATTTCAAAAATTGTTAAATTTTTTTATATATATCCAATAAATTTTAGAGTCTTAAAATGAGAATGGATCCAATTTTAAGTATAAAATATTATAATGTTTTTTAAAATTTTATTTTAACACCATTTGGTAGGGAACCCATTTTAAAATTTTTTTTGTTCCCTTTTATATATTCTATTTGATAAAATAAACTTCTTCTTTAGAATTGGGATGTCAAAAAAAATTCTGTTGAAATGCTTGTATTTTTATGATAAAATCCATTTATTTATGAATTGGTAAAAATACTGCATTTTAATTCATAATTTCCTTTTCATGTAATATATTTATATAGTTATATTGACATTTCAATTGGTTTTACGGTGTAATTAGATTATTTTTTTATCATTTAATACAATGATATACATCAGAAGTAATTTTACATGGAAATTTTACACAAACACATGTCAATCTTTTGATCATTTTTACTTCTGAAAAACACACTATCTTATTTTCACAACTAGAATTAATTTTAAATTAATTACTATAATTTTTACGTTTTTAATTGGAATAATGGATTCCATATTTTTAATTAGATGGACCGAATTGTGTAAATACGTACCTTTTATTTTTGTTCATTTTGAATAATAAATTTTGTAATTATTTTTATTTACCATGTTTGAAGGGTAAACATGGGAAATAATGTTAAAAATAATATTATAATAATATAAAATATCCATAAAACGTGTCTTAATCTAATTGGAAAAGATATTTCCTTCCATGTACATACATGGGTCTATTTTAGGACCCCATGGATCCACCTGTATGTCAGAGTGACATCTTTTAATTTTTAATTTTAAAAATGGGAAGTATAACACAAACATGTATCTTCTAAATAAAACAATTTTAATTTTAATTATATAAATGATATCTTCAAATATATATATTAATTATAAGTTTAAAAATAATTCTTACATCATGGTATTTTATTTATATTTTATAGACCTTATATAAATAAATTTTTTTTGACACAATGATAATGTATTGATTACCATATTAATGAATGTTTCAAATAAATGATATTATATATATTAAAATTATTGTGATCTGAACATTTTGATTCCATTAAAATAATTTTGGACAATTATGATATATTATATTTTAGTTATTTCCCTTTTTTGAAGGAATCAAGTTGTTATCACTTTAACAAAATTTAATTACTAAATAGTGTCAAAATTGTAAAAAATGTTTTTAAAAAAAATACTACTTTATTAAATGATATATTAGTCATAAAAATCTATGATTTAGAAAAAAAGCTTAAATTTTCATTAAAATTTCATTAATTATCTTCTTTTGGATCTATTGGAATATTATATTAACTATAGTAAACATATATTATGAAAATAAAAGAAGACATGGTAAGAGTTAATGTTTTTAAATAAGGGTTTCCGCTAAAAGACAAGGTTAATTTTGAGACATACAATTTATAAAACCTATTGGTTGAGATTATTTTTACCCATAAACATATTGTACTCTAAATATATTACATTATATGTATTATAATTCTGAAATAATTTTATAAAAAAATACGTTTTTAAAACCTTCTTAATATACCCCTCCTCCATCTTATAAAAGGCCACCAACTATGCCAACTTACTCACAACACTAATGGCACTAGGATCATCAACCATCTTCTCAAATAAAATCCCAAGAAAAATACATTCCATATAGAATACTTACCTTGGGAGGAATGAAATTCAAAAAAAAAATTGGACTCAAATCAATATATGCTACCTGATATAAAGGTAATGTCTTCTCTCAAGTTCCTTTCTATTATTATATTTCTAAACTCTCTATGATATTGTTGTTCATTGATTACCAAACAACACTAGTATACTCATTATACAGGAATGTTTTTATGATATGGGTTCGAACTTCACTAATACACACCACCATCTATTGGATATGAACAAACTGTTTCTGTGTACATTGAACTACCACCTTACGAAATAATGATTGTTAAATATTCCACTACCTCCTATAATAGTGTCTATTATGATGGAACTATATTTATATATGATGTATATTATATTTATACTATCTCTATGCTTTATTAATTTTTTTACAAAATACCTTTATTCTTTTCGTTTTTTGAAAATAATATAATTTTATTTAAGAAGTGTGTACTACTAGCCCCTCAATGGGATATGAATCATTGATGATTTACATGGAATGTATAATGAATTGATTTGTTAAACATATAATACATACATAACTTAAGTATAATATGGGTATTATAAAATAAATTTATATCCTTTGTTATTAATATATTAATATGATAAAGAAATGAAATCAGTGTTCATGTAAATGTACGACCTACCGTCTCAATGTACTGTGAATTTCATTTCTTATCTCCAAATATTATAGATATTATAAATACATATATAATAGATATATAAGATATTTAAATCCTGAATAATATTATATAGTTGATGTAATATTTACCACATGGACAATTTACATAAAATATGATCATTTTAGACTTATGTACCGAATATCAACAAACTGACCGATATGAACATAAATAATTATATATTTTCTTAAAACGTGATGATAATTAATATAAAATTAATAATAAACATAAAAATGGTTTCGAATAAAGTAAAAATTAACCTATGTTTATTATTTGGTAATATAAATAATGAAAGAGACATGTTGGTCTCAAGGCAAGGGACTTCATCTCAATTTCCTTTAACTGAGGAATTTTTTTCATAATATACACCACCTTCTTTTATACGGTGTTTAGTAAACCCCATTTAATTTAAATTTTATTCAACATGAATCTTTTTCTATGAAAATTTTAACCTAATATAATGGATTCTACATATTCCTCATATATTACAATTTCCTTATTCTTGTAACAAATTTCTGCATTATATTTTGAATGACAATCCATACCAATGATGATATCAATAAAAAACATGTGTAAAATGACAAGATTTTAAACTACAGTATCTTTATGATTCCTTTAGGGTAATGATGAAAATATTTTTTTCAATAAGGCTACCCATAAAAGTTTTTACAGATGACTCCCTTGTTAAATCAAAATAGTAATTTCTAATTATCATGGAAAACTAGGTATATTTAATTGGTTGTGATAATCCAAAATCAAACACGGCACTGAAAAAATTCAAAGATCGGAATAATGTACCATCCACCACATCATTGGGTACTTCTACATTAGTTATAGTGATAACATAAGCTTGTCCATCCCATCTTGGCCTTTACTATGGTAAATTCCCCACATTTATGGGATATATATTTGAATAATTCACTATTTCATTATAGTTCAACTGTTTAAAATAATTGATTAGTTACTTCCACCTACAAAAAAATTAGTTTGATACCCATTTCTCCAAAATTATAGAAAAATCCTAATCCATTAAAGAATTTCCCAAGATGATTCTATCGATAATATTGACATAATGGAAATCTAATCATTCCCCTGCTCTTGTTTGACTCTTCACCATTTCTAATTTTATCAGAATACCTGTTATTCTAGTTTTTTACTAGAAAAAATAGGATTTATAAAATTTCATATTTTGTATGATGAAACATAATGAAATTTCACCATATGATGCAATAATATGAGAACACTTTGAAAAAAAATCACATGTACCTGCAGTTCAAAACTGTTGGTATAGCCCCCAAACCCATGGGTAAAGCCTATACCCACAGTTTGGAGAACTGTGGGAAACCGTGGTGATGGGATAGGTCTAAAGTCTATATCCACCAGTGGGTATATTTTTTCCACCTTGTCAAATCATCATATCAATTTCCACGCTATCAGATCATTTAACCCACGGTTTTAAAACTACGGGTGTAAATAGTTCAAAAATACCACCTGCAGGTAATAAACCTTTGACCAGAACATCTATGTCAATGAGACTAAATAATTCCTCTACAACACATATGATAATACATATCATTATTTTTGAAAATATATTAATATCCATCTGTTTTAAGAAAATATACAATGGTGGGTTTCGATCACGAGTCTTCCTCTAAAAGTCCCCAGCACCTAACCAACACGACTCTGTCGCTTTCTATTAAATTTATATACATTTATTTAAATATATATTTTTCTCTTGATGTATTACAAAAAAGACACTGGAAAGATTCGAGCTCCTGACTGCCAAAACTAAGAAACCACCACTAACCTACTGATCTTTGTTGTTTATATGTTTTCATATTTGTGTCTAGGTAAATATATTAATTCCAATTGTGGGTATAGGATAGAAAAGTATAGTTATAAGTTTTCCCATCAATTTTTATTTGTGTCTCGTATATTTTATTTTCCACCATAATGTGGGAAAGTTATAACCATGGTTTTACCAAACCATGGGTATAAGTCTTCAAAAAAGATACGTTATACCAACAGTTTTGGAAAAACCATGGCTATAGGCCTTGAAAAAATAACTTATACCCACATTTTTTTTCAAAACTGTGGGTATAGGTACTTTTTCCCCCATTGTTTTAGAAAATTGTGGATATAAGTCATAAACAACCTATACCCATATTATTTCCCTAAATAGTGGTTATAAGTGAACTATACCTATGGTTTTTAAAAACTATGTGTATAGAAAAAACATGTACCCACGGTTTTATGAAATCCGATGGTTATAAGCCTATTTTACAGTAGTGGAACCATGTTCTCATTAAATATTGGGTTAATGACCTTCAATGAAATGATCAATCTTGTCTTCCAAGTCGTGTATGTAATCTATAGAATACTTGTTAATCTTGTGAATGTTTCCATGCACACGTCAATACTCTATTCTTCCCTTTTATTTATGCTATGAAATTTTCTCTTTATTTCTGTTCATTTCTCATGATGGAAGTGTTTATCTAATAATGTGTAATTAAATGTTACACATTCCATTTCTTCAGTTTTTTCTTCCTCTTTATTATTCTAGATCAAGAACCACCCTTGATCAACATCTCACTAGATGAAATATATTTCTAGTACAACCTATTTATTTTCATTTCATCCCAAATCAAGATTTTTTTTTCAAGGTACTTGATCATCTAATTAGCTACCATTGGATTAGTAGTCCCCGTAAAATATGGTAGTTTTAGTTTCCTAGAACGATCCAATATAGGTGTTGTATGGTTATTCATCATAACCTGAGTAATATTTCCTAATATGTTCATGATCTTCATAACACCGACCCTAATTATGTTGACTTAATCAGAAGGGAAATCACAAAAGTTTCTCTCATTGCTTCTTTATTTCATTCCATTAGGTTCCATTTCAAAACAATGGCATAGAATAAATTATGTTATGAATCATAATATATAATTTCAAACTAGAAAAACAGTTAACATTAATTGAAAATTTATTCATTAAAAATATCATAGTAGTAAACGTGGTTTCATTATAGAAACATTTAGATTTAAATCCTTAATAATTTTATATAAAGAGAATGTGAATTATACTAGGCCTTTCCTCGAGAAGTTTAAAACCAGGTGTGAATTAATGTTTATTTTTTTATACCATGTTACACCATGTTAGGTCTAATGCACCATGTCATAGTTATTATCCATATTTACATCTATCCCAGAACCATTTTCACATATCATATCCAGGCATGGATATATTTATAGAAATACTTACATAATCTCTACAATAAAAAATTTAGGATGTTTTTCTATGATTGTCCTAAAATCTTATCTTAGGGTTATTCTCTCTCATCTAGTTTCAATGGTTTTTACTAATCATGAGTTGATACTACCTATAACAACCCTAACCCCATTAGCATTGATTTAGTGGTTGTTTTATTAAAATTTAATAGATACAATTGGTCACATCACTGAGGATTGATAAATTATTTAGACCTAAAGAAACTAGATAAATTAATTGTTCCCTTATTAGATAAGTATTTACACATAGAACATAACAAAATAACAGAAACTAATTATTCTCACTTATTCAGTGATTTCTTCTTTTGAGCTCAGGGAATGAAAAAACTAATAGGTTAATCTCAAATTACATGTAATTGTGGAATGAAAAAATAATAAGTAAATAAATTCCAATAATGCATAAGCATTATAAAAAAGTAAATAATAGAACAAAATGTCATTAAAAAACTAATAATGAAAATTCATCCATATAATTTGTATTAGTGAATATATCATTGAAATTAATTACATATTACTGAATGAGGTATATTCTTAATCATTAGAAGTCACATATCTAGCCCATGAACCATCATACCATCAAGACAGTTTATGTGTATGGGACGGAAAACATCTAATTCTACATGGAAACAAACACAAGGGGGTTTTTACCAACATGTGTGTCTAATTAGACCTGTTAATTCATTGAGAGGCTATAATAAGCCACACAAATCATTGAATTTTCAAATTATTATTGATTAATAAATTCAATTCATGAACTATATGTCTTATCAAAATATCTTTATTGAGTGGAGGATACATATTCTTCAATACTTCCCAAATTAAAACAACATTAAATGAAAACACCAAATGTATAAATTTTATATGAATAAATAAATAATAATATCAATGATTCATGAAATATGTATATTTAATGAAATATTCAATGAATTATGATCACTAATGAATCAGAAGTGTACATGCACCATAGATAAGGAATAATTGGTTAATAAGGAATAACCAAAGGGAATATCCTAATAGTGGTAATAAAATAATGTATTCAAATCAATCATGGAAATTAATAATGGAATATAAGAATGATTCATGATTAATTATGTTCAACTGATGTTAAAATATGTAAAAAATTTAAGAAACATTAGAAATGAGTATCTTTAGTACAGTTTAATTGAAAATAATAAAGAGGTTATAAAATGGAAAACAAAATAGGTCATTATATAAAAACAAAAATGAAAAAAGATAGTTTTTTATGATAAAATGAGTTATTTTAGAAAAATATATGTATATTTAAATAGATTATAGATTGTACCTGAAAATATGTAATAAAATGGGATGTTTCCTTTAATCAGGTTTGGTCATCATGAGGAATTGAAAATATATCCTTATAAAATATAATCTTCCCATAAAATTAAGAATAATTGAGTTTTTTTTATGTGTTTTGAACATAAACACATAATTTTGGAGGGGTAAAAAATAATAATTAATAATTAAATTTAGGTGAATAGAGGGAAATTGTAAACCTAATGAAAAATGGATCTTTTGGGAGAATCACCCATGTTAGGTCTGAATGTGTTCCTAAAATGAGCTTAATTTTTTGGATAATCATGTTAAATCCATTAAATAATTAATTAAAAATATTTTATACATGTATTTTATTTATTATAATGTTAATATCTTCATTTATGTCCTTTTGATGAGTTATAAGATATATGTTTATCATTTTGGTGAATTTGGTTCCTTGGTTTTCATGATCGGTTTACATGTATACATTTATGTAAAAAATATTATAATATGTGAATATTTTTTCAGCGATTAAAATATATTTTATTAATGAAATAACATAGTATTAAATGGTTATATATTTAAATCAAATATATGGTATAAAGATGAATCATTAGATAAAATTTTAGTTTTAATCGTTCAGATTTTTTTGGCGTTTTTCGATCATCAAGAACATGTTTTGTTTTATTTAATAATATCACGTTAATATATTGGTTATATAACATTAAATATTCTATAATAAATATAATATTACTTGATGTGATGATAAAAATGGTTTTATGACCATCCATGAAGGAATAATTGAAAAATTAATAAACATCATCCATGAAGGTGTAAAATCAACAAATCACAGATGATGTTTTAATTTTTAGAATAAAAGGATGAGGAGAAGAGAAATTATGGTGGATTTTCCATTAACCTAATAAGATTCCATTATATATATCATAATTTAATTATCCTAAATGATTACATTGATGACATTATGGGAGGTTAAGAAAATAATAGGTAATGAAAGGGAGGGATTAAGGGGATTACCACTTGAATTCTTCTCCTTTAGAACCCCATTAAGGGACTCGGCTTGGACTTTTACTAAGTAAAATGAATTCTACACATTGGAGAGAGACACACATGAGACACAGCCCAGTTGGTGATGTATCCTTATGTGCATCCATGCGACCAAGTTTCAAAACCTAGTACATGCATATTATCTCGTTACTATAGTAGTATTGTAGCTGGTACTGTGGAAGTACTGTGGCAGGTAATGTTAGGTATTGTAGTAGCTAGAACAATGGAGCTTGGGCCACCAGTTTTTGTTGGAGTCCTTATGGATATCAGACCATATATTCCTTAGGGTTAGTAGGGATTTTGGGCCACCTTTAAGTCCTTCGGGATACCTCAAGGCTTTCTGGCCACATGTAGTTTCCCTAGACAGACACTACAAAAGGGGAAGCCCTAGAAGAGGATTCAGAGTAGAATCACTGACTAGAGTAGATCCAAATAGAATTTTCAGAATGAGAGGGTATGGATATGCCATCAGGACTAGCCATTGCTTGCATGGGAAGCTTAGCCATATGTCCATGCGTAGGTGGAGAGCTACTATCACAATGTAGATGTTGGGGAGGGGTAGCTTTTTATAGATATTGTGGTTGAATTCCCTAAGACCTTCGGGCCATGTAATCTCCTAATCCTAATGGCCATCTAATATTGGAGCATATAATCTTTGTAAGGGTTCACCCTCATCCATTGAAAGGGGGGTTATCAAAAATAAATAAATAATGAAGGCCATCGGGCCATTCGGGCATAAGAGAGAGACTTCCAAAGACAATTGGGGAGAAATTTGGAAATATTCAAGTCATTTGTGTTGTGAGGAAGAGAGGTGGTGTGGGGAGGTATTTTTAGGAGAGGAAAGGGGTTTTTAAGTATTTTCATCATTATATTATTTTCTTTTGGCTCAAGACAAGAAATAGTGATGATACCATTACATAATAATATAAACAGAGAAGGATAGTTCAATATTATGTTGCTTACTTTAGTGATGACTCACATAATAGTGTATTCAACTGAAAATGTATATATACCATAAATTACTATATTTTACTATTAGTAAAAATTATACTATTTTTGAAAAATCAAAAAAACAAAAAACAAACCTTGTATAATTTAGTAGAATTCAAAAATATACTACATTTTTATGAATTTTTTTTAATAAATATGATAAATTTATTTTCTAAATTAAAATCATCATTAAATTGGAAAGTAATAATTTTAAAATTTTATATATTTTAAATACACATTAAATATTTAATTAAGGTCTTATAAAATTATTTTATAACCATGTGAAATAAATATTAATTTTTAAATATTTTTATTCATAGTATATTTTCATTATAATAATTATATTCATTAGAAAATTTAATATAATAATTTGTGTTTTATAAAAATATAAACGCATAAATTTTTTTTAAAAACATTTATTTACTTAATTTATGATATAATTATATTATATTAATGTTTATAAGATTCATGAGTTTTATTTATATTTTCATTTGTGAGGTTATTATTATAATGGTAACATTACTATTCCTAATGGTCAAGTTACTATTCCCACAATCAATATTTTATTTTATAGTATATTACAATATGTTGAAGAAAAATAATGTGTGAAACATATGAATATTTATTTAAGAAAATACATACCATAAAATATTTGGTTGGTATGATAATTCTTTGATAAGTGATAAAATGAATGATGGCCTAGATATTGTGCATACAGGAAATTACTCAATTTTATTTTATGTTTTAATTCCTTTTCCATTATTCGATATATTTAAGAAATCATAAGGGGAAGAAAATAATTTTTAAGGAATTGAGAAACTAGTAATGAAAGGGATGTTATATAAATTTATCATTTCAAATACTTGTTTTCTGAGATTAAAAAAATGGTTTGTTTGTCAGTTATCTTCTATTTGAAGAATTAACTATTGAGTGATTCTCACATATCCATGTTTTCTATTAAAAAATGTTGTAATATTATGTAATGATATCATTAGTAGTATTAATAGTGGGGTGGAATAAAGAAATATATTGTATTTATTACCATGAATTTTTTTATTTTTATATAGGTTAATGTAGGATAATAGATAATTAAAGGGTTGATTCAGCCATGGAAATTCTAGAGTATAAATAGCATATTATATGCATTGATTTCATGATATAATTCCCAAAAATATCTCAAGGTGATAATTTGATTTGGGTTATTATATATAGGTTAACTAATTCTGCACATTTCCATCTTATTGAATATACTATTATTTAGATTAACATTTTTTAATTTATCTTAAGCATATATCCTGGATACATGGATTTCCTCTCGTTATTTTATATGATTGTGATAATTTTATTTGGGTTATTTAATATAGGTTAACTAATTCTCCACATTTCAATAAAATTCAAGGTGATAATTTGATTTGGGTACTAATGTACATTTCAGTAAAAAGATTCATCCAAACTCTGATGTATATTCATTGAAAAAAATTTAGACATTGGAAGACATGATTTGGTCTTGATCAATAGATTTTTAGGGATGTTGGGATTAATATCAATATTATTTTAATTTTATTATAATAATATATTTCATCCCATTATTCAGTTGTATCCTTTTGTGGAATTATATAACAAGTGGGCTTGAACCCTAGTTTTTGGTGTCAGGTAAGAATTTTTTTTTTGGAATATAGATGTTAGAAGTAAGGTTTTAGAATGAAAATATATTTCAGCATCACATCTGAACATCTTAGAGTAGAAAAAAGAGCTACAATGATAAACCTAAGAAATAAATTTTATTTAATGAAAAGTAATTATTTTTTTCATAATGTATCCACCATGAAATGTTTTTTTAAATGGTGTGTTTTTTTATATGTTCGTTATACCATACAAAATTTTAGAGAATGCTTGATCAGTTTCATAAAGAGTGGACTTGTCTTTGAGTTATCTAAAGCGCATTATGGGTTTCATGTTTATTTATTAAAGAAATATATGTTGATTACATATAATGATTGGAGTCCTTAATTAAATTATTTTTAAGATAACATTTTTAAATACAAACAAAATTTTGACACTCATTATCATTGTAAGAATGTATTTAATAATAAGATGCTTCCTTGGAAGGGTTACTTTTTGAAAAAACCATATTAGTAAAGAAGAGAAATGTGAATTAGAAAATTCTATAAAATTAAAATTTCCCAAATTGTTTACGAATTTAAAAAAAGTATAAGGATATGATTTATAAAATGTGGAATAATTTGATGACCCATTTAAAATAATTCAATTTATAGTTTTTTTGATATTAATGAATTTTATTTTATTTTATTATATTCTCTAATATAATATTTATAAATATTTCAATCAAATTTTATTTTATATTGTTTTATTTAAAAGCATTATTACTATATTTCAAAATTTTGTTTTGAAATAATTAATATAAATTTTGAAATCATCGTATCTAAATTATATTATTGTGAAATTTTTTGATATCTATAGAAAGATTCATTTTTTAGGGATTAGAGAAAAAAAATTCGTAAAACTATTATTTAATTTATTTACATATTTTTTTTATAAAATTCTAATTTGGTAATAAATTAACACACACATCCTTAAATGTAAAATTATAAATTTTTTTACATATGAATAATTATTATACATTATTTATTTATACGTTTATATTCAAGAATAAAAATATATTTTTCTAAAAATTGGTTTTCCATTCATTTTAAATCTTTATATTAAAATTTATTTATGCCACATCTCAAAATTGAATCATGAAAAATATATTCCATATTTAGAATCATGAAGATAAAATATTTTAAAAAGTTTATTTTTAGTTTAGGGTATTATGAATAGTAACCATATTATATTTTTGTATCCTCTACAAGGATATATCATGTGTTTATGTTTAATTTGAAAGTGGCTAAAAATCTCCCTAATAATTGTATTTATTTTATGATATTTTTTTACCAAGAATATTAAATGCTCAATAATGTGGTAATTTCATTCCACTTTCCTTTCAAAAGGACACAAATATTATTTAAAATAAATAATAATAAAAATATGTCACAGTCTTTGTTTTAATATCATAAATGTTTTTTCATTGAGATATAATGTGTTTATGTTATGTTATAAAATATTATTTTGAATGTGATGGAATGTTTTCGTCATGTTTTTTATTTTAAATTTTTTTTATAATAAACTTAAATTCTTGTGTAATTCCAACTTAATGCTTTTTAAAGAAGTAGATAAATGGAATAAATGACTTTATAAACATTAAAAATAAATCAATATGGATGAATTATAGTGTCTCACTAATTTTGTGGATAAATATAACATAATATGGATGCTTTAAAATTTTATAATCTAATTCCATTTAAATATTTCTTTCATTAATGTTAAGCTATGTGAACTATCCTTAACATGAAAAAATTGTTATATTTTTTCATTTAATAATTTAAAATTCATAAAAATGTCACATTTATAAAATTGAATGAGATAAGGTTTATAATATCAACAATTTTAAATTTATGGTTAAATTCTTATTCTCAAAGAGCATTCATGATCCCTAAAGCATAAATATCATTAAAATCATGTTAATTGTAAAAATTGTTAATAGGGGTTAAAAATAAAGGATAAGGGTCAAAACCATGCCTAAATTTATCAAAATTTTAAAAAATTAAAGGATTTAAACTAATCATATTTATATATTTGAAATATATTATTTTTATTCCACTTTTTCATGAAAATTTTTTTATATTAATTTAACACTTTTAGTAATTATATGAGTTCCCTTCCCTCATATATAAAATGGTACCATTTATCCTCTCCTCAATACACCATTTGAGAACTCTATTTCCAAAAATCCCTACGCAAGTCTCTCCAAAAAATCACTACTCTTATCTTAGATTTTTTCTCCAAAATTTTAAACAAAAATGCCTATGTTGTGATCTAAATATGGATTATAAAGAGGAGTAATATGAACAGAACATCTTATGTCAAGATTATTTTTTCTGCTACCATCATCCAATATTTTTTTACCATACTTTAATAATAATAATATTTTCTTAAATATACTAAAATTTTATTAAAATAATGTTATAACACTTTTTATCTCTTTTTATATCCTATGGGAAATGAAGACATCTCATACGAGTTTGTGTGGATTACCACCTCCACGAAGAGATTTGTTTGATTTTTAATCACCACATCTCATGGAAGTATATAATGTAATATTTTATGTATTTATATAATATTCCTAAAATTATTATAATTATATAAATATAATATTTCATTTATTTTCATTCCCTTCTATCCATTGGAAATGATAATGACATTCATGCATATTTATGTATTACCACATCTATAATGTGATGTGATTTTTTTCTCATGTACTCTTATAATTAATGGATTTTAAAACTGTTTTTAATGTCTAAAAATTATAATTATGCCTTGATTATAATTATAGATAATATTTAATTTTTAAACATTTGTACACCATCATTCTTTCGTAACTATTTTGAAATTATGAACTAGACATCCTAAAAACATCCAACACAAACCGAAATGATTATGTATCTTAATAAGACGTGTTAATTTTTGACAATAAGTGGATAATAATAATGTAAAGATTATTAAAAAAGTTATTAATCAAGTATGTAACTAATATAATTATATTATTCACGAGTTAAATATTACCCAATATAGTATAATTTTTTAGTTTAAATTATTTGTTTAAAAACACATCTGTTAAAGATTCCCTTCAAATTTGTTTTCATACATTTCAATTTTCTATTAAATCTATTAATCAAATTATTAGTTATTGATTAATATTTTCTAAAAAATATAACCATATTTTCATTCAATTACAATGTTTTTAAATTGAATATTTGGAAAGATTTCATTACAAATAACTTTTGACTATTTTAACTAAAGTGTAAACAAGGGCTTTTCCTTAAAATATAAGAAATGAACAAAATTATTGTTTTAATGAATTTTATATAGTTTTAAACATCATATATATGTTTCATTGGTTGTTTTTAAATTATCTCATTTCCAAATACATTTGGAAATTTTCATTGTGATGTGTTTTCAAAAGAAAATAAACTCTATCCCCTTTTTTATGTGAAAATGGAATGTGCTTTTTTTATAGGGACAAAAGTGGGTTTCTAAGATTTTATGTTTCAAATGTGAAGGATTAAATTATTATGATAATGTAATTGATTATTTTAAATGATGATGTGTATCCTTGATCAATCTTATATGATGGGTGAACCAAGTAAATCTTATACAACATGTGAGACCAATATAGATCTCTAATTCATTGGGTAATGTTTGTTTTCAGCAAAGGTATGAAAGAGAGTGTTTACCAATGATGTTTCTCCTATAGATATTACTGTAGGTTTATTAATTTTATCATGAGTTAACATGGGTTATTAATATGATTCATTAGTATTCCTACATGGGTTTTAATTTTATTTCTAAGGGTTTTAAATTTTATCTTTCTGAAAAGGGGTAATTTTCATGTTGATGCGTTTTATTTTAAATGGTCAATGAGTAACAAGAAATGTGTAATAATTTTATTTTTTCATGTTTTTTGTTGAACTAATGGTATTCATTCATTTATATTCAATATCAATCATTTTTTCATCCATCATTTTTAAATGGTTTTCACAGGGATTAAGGATTTGTGGGGATATAGAAAAATTTATTTTCAAAGCCTAAAACTCTAATCCTAAATGGTCTCTTAGAATAGTAGAAATAAAACTCTAGTCTAATGAAATTATATTATATAATTTTTTAAAGATCTGTCCTTATAATAAATATTCCATAAATTTAATTAGCCTTTATATGTTTTGATCTTTTTTTAATGAAAAAATAATTATAATTATTTTTTCAATTTTTAGTTTTGAAAGGTATCAATGGAAAATTATATTTTCCCAGTGTATCAATGAAATGTATTAATTATTTTTTATAGGTTTATTATTTTATGTTAATATAATTTACTGATTAATATGACACACTATGAATATGATCTTATTATTCAATAATTATTATTTACCTAGATGTTTAGTGATGATCTTTTTAATGAGATTATGATGAAACTCATTTCATTTCCATCAGTAAATAAAGCTATAAAGTAATTAATTTTTTAAAAAAAATTAATGTGGAAAATGTAATATTCCATGTTTCATATTCATGTATGATACTTGTATATAATTGATAATGTTGAGTGAGCCAGATATATCTCATGATGAATGGTGAGCCTGATATAACTAACATGATTGGTGGGCTTGATATAACTCTTTAATACATTCAGTAATGTTTATTTTATTTAAAATAATGATGGGGGTTGTTAACTATGGTTCTTCCCACTCATAGTATAAATGGGATCCTTTATTTTTTACTCAATTAGATAAAGGTTATGTATATGATGTTCTATGATACTAGTATGTTTTAAATAAAAAAACTAAATTTTTAAATGGTTCCTTTTATTAAGATTTATATCGGCTAGCTCATGATTAATATTTATAATTACACTTTCCATTATAATAGAATTATAACATGGAATATGTTTAACAATCATGGATTTTATGGGTATTAATACTCAAATATATTGATTATTTACCTTGAATATTCTCTCATACCATTATACACATCTTCTTTCACTGATGACATTCAATTGTTACTTCTAATTTTTACCCATACTAATCATTTTAACTATAATTTATTATGATTCTATTTCCCTAGTTTATAAATAAATATGTAATGTAAGATATGTATAGAATGTATTTATATGGGAAATGACGAAGGATTAATATAGAATAAACAAATTTAAAATATTGGGAAAAATAAAATTTAAATGTATTGGTAATATTATGTAAGAGTTTATCTTTATTTTATAAAAACATTAATCCTAAAAGGTTCCTGGGTATGTAATTGATCCAATATTTATGTTTGTTGATTAATGTTTGGATTGCCAAAACCAGGCCATCTATGTTAGTTTAAAATTTATAAATATCAGGATTATTTTTTTATAATCATATTCAGAAGTACGGGTTTGGTGGTGTCTGAGTTAGTAACAGTGTAGGGTTTAGAGAACGTTTGATATTATGATATCATAATGTGAGGTTATCTTAAGATTTATATAAAATATCATGGGATTACAATTTTATATATGATTATATGATCAATATAATACAAATCCATTTTAGGGTTTTAGTGATGGTATTTTAAAGTGATTATTTATATTTTGGGTGATTTCTATTATGTTTAGGTACATTTAAACCTTAGGTGTATCATTTGACTTATCATGAATCATTTTTTTTAGAATACCTTAAATACATTTGTTGGATATAATATTAATGGAATGAGATATCCTTTTTTATTGAAACATTATTTAATATAAAGGTTTATAGGTTAATCTAAATATAGGGAAATTGTATATTGAATAATCTATGTTTAACCATGTGTTTTATCTTGTATATTTTGTAGTTAATGTATCATTTCATCATATAAAGCAATATCCATTATGCGTATTATCTTATATTAATCTAACCATTCTAGATTTACCAAAATATAGGAGGAATATCTTTTTTCCTTGTATAGATCCTATGATATTTTAATATTGATGCACTAGAAATGAGAAATATTCATTATTGATAGTAATAAATAGGAATATGGGATGACATATATGTGTAAAATTATAAAACACAAAACCGAATGATTCAATTGCTTTTATGATTTTGAAGAAAATAAAGTAATAATATTTTATGAGGTTCATTGTCTTAATAGTAAAATTATCCATGGAATTTAGATGAATGATCATGAAAATTAGAATTTTTTCCTTTATTACATTAATTTACGGTGGATTGATGTCCTTTTTCAAATGTATTTGGTTTATGATTTAGAGTTAAATTAATTGCCTATGATATTTCACTTTCTTATGATCATTGTGATTTTTTTTATTTTTTCCTTCATTTCCATATTATCAATTTAAACTAATGTTATACAATTGTGAAATATAGTTATTTTTTATCCCATATGACTTTTTTATTTCCATTTTACATATATCAAAAGTATGTTTTATTAAACCTCTTTACAATTTTTGTTAAATATAGTATTTTTATATATTTAACACTTTAATTATAGAGCTTGTGATAACATAAGACCACCTAGTATAGGGATGCAGATAAATGATTGTGGGCATTGTTTTCCTAGTGGGATAGTGTATGATAAAATGGATTTGGTGGATTTTGGATTAAAAAATTACTATTTCCCATGAATTGACATTATGGTAAAGACATGGGAAATGTACAATGGAATTACATTATCTAGGATCATAAATATTTATATCATGGTTGTTAAATCAAACTCCATAATATTTTTTAGTTTTATTTTTCATAATAGTTGATCACATTGTGGTCTGGTCAACTAAATCAATAATTATAGGATTATCCTTGGTCCGGTAATTGCTGTCTTACACATGTAGTGAGAATATAGCTTTGTAGCTGACACATTGGATGGAAAATGCAGTCCTAGTGAGACTGTGATATTATATCACTAGATTGGATCCTTACCCCTTGACATAATCATCATTATAAGTGTGTAAACCCTTTTTCTTCAACATTATATAACACATTGATCCATGGGACTATTGAATAAGAATCATATTTTGAGTGTGTAAATCCACACACATCATAGAGCATTAACAACTATGATATAATATTATTTAAAATATGATCATTATAATCTAGCCATTGAATTGTTATGTATGAATTGGAGTAACCTTATTGTGTAACATATTTATAATGTTCCTACATAATAACTTTTTTTATTGATGATTAATAATTATGATCTTGATATTTATTGAAGTCATTTTATGATTCAAAAAAAACATTATCTTTAAAATTGGGGTTTACAGGTTTTTGTGAACACAGTTTATAATTAATATATGAAAATTGGAAACAAATTATTTATAAAAATGATATTATTTTTTAAATGATTATATCAAAATTACATTATTGGTTTTTTTTTAAATTTTATGTAAATATTAAATTTTCAATAAATAATGAAAAAATATTAATTCTCTAGAAAATGCTCTTTTCTATTGAAATATTTACAAATTATTATCTTATTATGAATTGATTTTAAATATATATTTATTGAAAATATATATTAAAAATTATTCCTAATTTTTTTATAAAATCATTTTTAATTTTTAAAATAATTTTTTCAGAAAAAACTTTTTCCATCACATTTTGACGGTTTATTTTGAATTTTTTTTCACTATTCAAGATTCCAATAGAGAAACGGATTCAAAATATAAAATTTTATGTTAAAAAATTTATCATTAAGAAACTTTCATGTTTTTCAATATCAATATATTCAATGGTAAAAAAACAATGTGACCCCATAAAGAATAAAAAAGGTTGTAGCGGTTAAAAATAAAATGATTAGGGTAAAATGAACTAATTTTATTTAAAAAAAACTATTTTTTATAGGTAAAACATATCTTATTTTATTATATGATTCATTTTTTATCCATTTTAATTTACAAAGACATTAATATATTTTAATATTTTCAAAACAAATTGAAATATGCCACCTCCCTCACTTATATAATGATACTGCATATCCTCTATTACTCACACTTATTGAGAAACCAATATCATCGAAAAATATAAAGAACCTATACTTTGAAATTATAATTATATGATTTTAAAAATACATAAACATTGAATACAAACCAAGGATCATAAAGTCGAGTGTCTTTGGAAGATTAGATACCCAATTAAACAACATGAAATAAAAATACAATTTAATTTAATCATCATAAGTATATCCTTGCATCATTTAAGTCCTTACATCATCATTGGATTCCCAAGGGAATACATGAACAAAGTTATGAGCTAAAATTTCTATTATAGGAATAGACATATGTGTAAAGCATAAAATATATATTAGAAATCATCATATGATGACCTAAAAAGACATGAAACATGAATAAAAATAAGGATGAATAACTTGTATAATGTGGAATCCTATAAACATAGTATCATAGATAGTTGAAAAAATATATATATAATTACATAAATATGATTCAAGGCTAACCGTCATGAATATATAACATGATGAACAATGTCCTATAAAGGAATCAACTTCCCTCCTTATCCCAACATAATGTCTCATGATACTAAACATTAAACAATTAATTGGACCACATTCTGGGGGCACCCATCATAAAATATTCATGAATATGTGTTCTAGATGAATAATCATACATACAGAATCAAACATTACCAAATAGTTACCAATGAAATTAAATTGGAATCACAATCATTTCATAACAAAATAAAAATGGGTGTATTATAAAAGATTTAATGAAAGAATGAATTTAAAGAATACATGTACATTATTAAAATAAAGTAGTCATATATAATGATAAATGGTGTCCAACTAGAGTGAAAACATTTTAAAATTGTGTTTAGGATGCTTTATAAATTAGCCACTTTAGTGATGTTGTAATAGAAAAAATTAAGGAGTATTTAAATAATCATAATATTTTTCAAAAATAATGAAATGAACCCTGATAGTTTTCCTGATAAATTTACTAATTTAAGAAAAAATAATTGTTTTTTAAAACATATTATGGATGGTACATGAAATTGGGTATGAAATCGAGAAGTTCCCTTGAATCTAGCTTTCTTATGGAGAATAATTGAGAACATAACAATATTAAAATATGTATTTCCCATTAAAAAAAATGATATGATATTTATATATTGTTTTGGAACCTATAAACTTTATTTAGAATAAATAATCTAAAATAAATAGTAATTTTATTGGATTAAGGTGATAAAAGAGTATTCTAACCAAAAAAATGGGGGTTTGGGTAGAAACCCTTATCTTATGTATGAATCAGTTCTTTACATGATCATAATGTTATGAATAATAAAATTATATTCAATAATTAATAATTAAATACCATTTAATACATAAAATTAACTTAATATTATTTTATTATGTTCATTTATTACTTTTAATTTTTTGTCATAGAGTTATATTTCATCTTTAACGAGTTCTTGTTTTCTTAGTTTTCATGATCTGTTAGCTTGTATAAGAGTATAGAAGATAACTTAAATGGTAATAGAAATATAATATTGAATATATAAGTTATTAATGAATATCCATATGTTTAATTTAACTTATTATGTTTCGGTAATATGTTATGAGGATGAATCATTAGATAAAAATTAAATAATAATAGTTTATGTTAATTTTGGCGATTTTTCGATCATCACAAACTAGTGTTATTTTATTAATTAAGTTCATGTGAATATAATGGTTACAGAACATTCATATGATTTATTATACATTTTTTATATTCATTAACGATAAAATGGTTTTTTGAGTATCCTTTATAGAGTTAATGGTAAATGAAAATTTTTCATCCTGAAATGTGATAAATTAACACCTCACGAATGATTTTATAATTTATAAAATAAATGGGACAGGAGAGGGGGTGTGATGATTTATTTTTTCATTATTAAAAAAATCTGTATATAAGGTAATATATTTTTCATTCCATTTTAATGAGGATAGGTGAAGAGATTATAAAAAAATAACATGAATTAAAAGAAAATGATTGAGCAATTTGCCTCTTGATTTTTTTCTCCTTAAGAGCCTCCATTGGAAAAATGTTTTAGTTTTTTTTATAGGAGAAATATCTCTTATATGTGAGCTAGAGTTTTTGGAATATATTTTATGTGAATTTGTTTTATGCTCAAATATTTATAGGTTTGAGGATAGAAGGTGGGGAGGTTGGTATTTATAGTGGAGGAGATGTGTGTTTTCTCTTTTTTTAAAGAATTGGGTTATTATTTTTCCCCAATACTGTGAATATTTTGATAATTGTCACCAAATATATTAAAATAATTATTGATAGTTATATATTATCATTCCTACATTAACAATGAATGAAAGAATAGTGTATTTTTCTTATAATATATTAATACTGCAAATTACCATATTCTATTATTCACCAAAAATTTAAATATTTTAGAAAAATTACAAAAAGTAAACCTAACCAATTTTTAAAAATTATAATTCCAAACTGAACTAATCTTTATGAAAATAATTTTCTATTTATTAGAAATTTATTTTTTAAATAAAATCATCATTTACTAAAAAAACATATTTTTAAATTATAACTGATTTTATAATGCTTGGAAAATTTAATTATATTGTCGTAAAATTATGTTAAAATAACAAGAAATAAAATTGTTTTAAGAATACATTTAATTAAAATAACTTTTCATTTAAAAAACATATAAATTATAAAATTGAAAATAAACAAGCCTGCTTTACAAAAATATCAATCCAAAATTAATAATTTTTATACATTTATTTACTTCTACAATGATATAATTATATCATATTGTAATTTATAAGAAGCCTAAATTTAATTTATACTTTCATGGGTGAGTTTACAATTCATTTGGTTTATTTACTAATCATAATGGTCAGATTACTATTCATAAGGTCAAGTAACTATTTCATGAGTATAAATTCTTTATCTTCTAGAAATAAATCTAATTTCATCCAATCGTTACTTTTCAACTGTGTATTGTGTTCAAATTTGATTGTATGTGCTTTATACTATATAATGAAATTTTTAGAATGGAATTTCCACTGATAATATTTTGGGCCATTACATTCCTCCACCCTTATGGAATATCACCATTGATTTTTTTTCATTCTATGATTAAAATTGGTGTAGGTAATTCTCCTTCATCACTTCCTACAGTTCCCATGTTTCATCTTCAAATGTATGGTTCTTCCATAGAACATTGACCATGTGTGTAGTCTTATTATGTATAAATTTATCTCTACGATCCAAGATCTTCATTGGATGCTCCTCATATATATGAGAGAAAATTTTCCAATTATACCACCTAGGAATTTAGTATATGTATAGAATATATTATATACTTACTCAATATGGAAACATGGAATACATTGTATACTTGAGACATGGTATGAGGAAGTGATAGTCAATATTCCACTCCAAAAACATGATCAAGAATCTAAAATTGTCAATATACCTTGGACATAGATTTCATTTCCTTCTAAATCCCATGATACTCTTCCCTGGTGATATGTGGAGGAATACCAAGTATCTGACATTAAAATCATGGTCTCATTAACGATTTTATGTATAAATATTTTGTCAACATTAGGCCACCTTGCTGAGATGAAAAATGTTTTTCACCTTATCAAAAATTATTTCAACAATTTTTTGTCATAGTAGCATATTCTCACTGACATCATCCCAGTATGCTAGTTTTATACATCATTTCCCTTAAATGGAATCATATAGATCCATTTGAATGCTCGAGTGGAGATTATTGTTATAAGAGAACTAAACTATAGGAAGATGGTGGTCCCATAATCAATTTAAGTCCATATAAAAAGCACACCACATGTCTTCTGACACCTAATATTTCTCATATATTGGCCATAAGTTTTAGGTTTATTGATCATACTGATGTTCAGCTCAGCGATTAGAGCTTTTTAGAGACATTTTGAGATCTTCGAGATGAATCTCATATCTCAATCATATATAGTAGATAGTTATACTCCATGTTTCCTTACAAATTCTCTGATATATATTTGTAATTTGATATAGTGAGATGTCCTCTTCAAATGTGATAAAGTGATCTATATTTGTTAGACAATCCGCAACCACCCATATAGCATTGTTTCTTTTTCATTTCTTTTGATGTCCAGTGGAAAACTCCATTGTAATGTTCTCCAAATTTCATGTACGTATGGGTAGTGGTTTCATAATTCCATCATACATTTTTATTTTTTTACTTAAATTGTTGACATACTAATAACATTGATGTATATTAAATGATCTAATTGTTCATATTGTTTAACCAATAGTTTTCTCAGTGATTTCAATGAATCTTTGTGGTCCCTGGGTGAATTGAGTAGGTAGATCTATGTGAATCATTAAAAATCACCTTCTTTATCATTTGATTGTATGGAACACATAGTTATTATCCAATTATCACCAATCCATCATCATCCAATTTGAAATATGAATATTTACATTTTCTCATGGATTCAATAATCTCTTGAATTTTTGACATCATTTCATTATCCATCCTTTATTTTCATCATATGGGATGGATAAGAAATCAATTGAGAAATGACATATTATTTTTCATTATTAAAAATATCCATAACCATACATTGTATTTCTACGAATATGGGATACTTATCAATTATCAACATTGATTAAGATGCAGGAAACTTTCTACATAGATCAACTTCTACCTTATTTTCCTTTCCTAGATAGTAATCGATTGAGAAGTCATAATCCTTAGTGATCAATAACCATATTCATTTACACATATTATGATCTTTATTTGTGAATATATATTTTAGAATCTTGTGATCATTATATATCTCACACATCTCCCAATAGAGATAATGAAACTATATTTATAATGAAAATATTATAGTAGAAAACTTTAGATCATCCATGGGATAGTTTTTATCATTTATTTCTAAATGCCTTTAGGTTTAGTCTATCACTGTATAATTTTTCATTACCAAATAGGATGAGTCTTTTTTTATTCATCTCAATACACCACCAAGAGTTCACCACTTATTAGTAATGTGAGTACTTCTACAGTGATAAACCTCAGTTTTAACTCTTTAAATATTTCTTTACATTCAGTAGTCCAGAAATTTTTTTGTCCCTTCTGATTCTTCTTTTTACTAGGTTTGAAAATCATGAGATGTTCCCCACAAATCATCCGTAATTTTCTACTAGACTAAGGATACTACGGATCTCCATTTCATATGTTGGGATTATCAATTATTTTATTTCCTTTGTCTTGGAAAGATCCATATATATCCCTTTTCTAGAGATTACATGCCCCATGAATGATACTTCCTCCATATAGAACTCGTATTTGTTTCACTTTTCATATGGTTTGTCCTTTAGAAAATTATTCAATACAGTATCCAAATGATCCTCATGTTCCTCCTTTCTCTTGGAGTATATCAGAATATCATCAATAAAGATAACCAAAAAATGGATGAGATAATCCCTAAAGACACTATTCATCAAGTCCATGAAAATATATGGAGAATTAGTGAGTCTGAAGGGAATCATTATGAACTACTAGTTTCTATTCCATGTTCAAAATCTAGTATTGGGAATATCTTCCTTTCCCACTGTAAATTAGTGATATCATGACCAAAGTTCCACTATCAAGAAATAATATGCCCCACCTAGCTGATTAGAAAATTTATATATCCATGGTAAGAGAGACTTATTATTTATCATGATTTTGATGACGTCATGATAATCCATATAGAGGTACATTGATCAATCCTACTTCCTGATGAAGAGGACTAGTTTACCACATGGTAAGTCAAGTCGGTGTATGAAACCCCTATTCAAATTATCCTACAAAGGCTTATTTAGTTCTTGGAACTTAGTGTTGACCATTGTATAAGGTTTATCTTACATATGGAGAGATCCAAAAATAAGTCTGATTGGAAACTCACCCTCTCAATCATTAGGAGGACAAGGAAATTCTTTAGAGAATATATTAGGGTAATCCATCATGATTGGCATGTTTTTTAGAACAATTCTATCATTTTTCTCAATATTTTAATCTATAGATGATTTCTTATAAGGAAAAACTATCCACACTTGAGATGAAGATTCTGAAAGAGATCTATCGTCTTCCTTACGCTTGTGCTGAATTTAAGGAGGCTTTGAGAATGAAGGGAGATCTTTCTTTCCTAATATTTAAGGATGGATTTATATAAACATAGTCAATCTATGCAGAATATTGAATCACAATATCATAATTGGAGTATAAAATTATTTTCAGTGAGGTTCATTCCATATTTATTTGTTGGGGATGAGTTATGAACATTGGATGCACTAACTTCTCCATTTTTTGTACTCAATCACAACTCAACTACCATTTTTTATGTCGTGATTAAACTGTTCTACTAAACATGAATGATATGAAAGAATGTGTAGAACTATAAACAAATAATACATTTGATATTCATAAATTAATTACTTGTGTAACTATAACCACAACATTACGGGGCTCCACCTCAGCAGTAGTGATATAATAATCCCTTCCATACATACATAATGGTTTTCGTTGTTGACTACCTACAATATTCCTTGGATTAGGAAAATGGTTTTCATAATTCCCATATTCCCCATAGTTGAAACATTACACTATAGGTTTTTTGTTGATCTGAATGTTTATTTGTTCTTATGAAATAGTTACATTCTTCAAATCCCTCCATTAGTTTTAAGCCATATGGCCTTATCTTATAATATTTGGAGCATCTCTTGGTTACCATTATGTTGCTTCTATGATGCTTCTTCATACATGTTTGACATGTTGGTTGTAGGTTTTTTGTTCAATCATCGGATTTATAACCCATATTAAACACCATTTTCCTCGTTTTCTCACCAGTAACACTAGACCATTCATAGTCTATGATCTCCATTTCATCATTAAGTGAACAACGAACAATGTCACCATAACTATCAAAATTTAGATTCACAAACATTTTTGATAGAATCTGATTTAGTCTGCTAAATAAGTGACCCCCCATGATTTCAGTGTTCATGATAATGGAAGAGGTGTATCTTGAAATCTGTGTGAATAATTATCCTTACACCCTGATAAAATCATCTTTCTATTTGCTCAGTACAAGGAATTCTAGGTCCTTCTCGAGATGGAGGGTTCATGGAAAATATTTATTGAAAAATACGTTATTGGAATCTTCTCATTCCATGGATTAAATTTCCACCTTGTACTTTGTGTTATCTATCATTTTCCACCACTGGACAGCTTCCCAAAAAATGATAAAATTATAATAAAATATTCTATTTATCTAACTACTAGAATACATAGAATATATTTTCATTGGTGATAAACCAGTACATTGTTTGGTGGGGATCAGAAGATCCACAAAACAAGGGAATAATTTTCTTATTAAATTATCTGACTACAATTTTCTCACCCTTAGGATAAGAAGGTAATTCCATGCAATTCATGTTATTATACATAACATGTGCATGTTGAGAATATTTTTTCATGATTTTTTTAGAACCACTTTCAATCATATTAGGCATATCACTATAGAAATCAACACATTTCCTATCACAAGTATTTGTCAATAGTTATTATATTTCTCTTCATTAACTAGGAAAAGGCTGTTTAATTTGGGGGCTTGAATACATAGCTAAAAATAATATAAAAAACATTAAACATATAATGATAATATTCTAAATGAAATTTACATCCTAACATGTGATTCCCTTGGTTTCAACCTAGGTTATCCATGATCTATTTACTAGAATATATTTTGATGGATTCTTTCGTAGTAAGGTTTTATAATGATTTTATGAATTTACCAAAGCATATCCCCCATGAGTGTCAAACACGGTGCACTATAATAATTTTGTTCATGTACCAAGTCACCCTAAGCCTGGCCTAGAACACCTTGTCAAAGTCCTTACTCCTAGGAACATATGTTCCCAAACCACATCCACTTTTAGTATCCTCACAGTGATATATTTTCTTGATAAACCACTTAGTCTATAGTAACCAAAATTTAGGTATGTTTTCTCATGCATAGTCTTTTATTTAAGGCTTTTGGTAGAGTGTTCTAATCCTAATCCCATAAATATCAATACATTTCTATAATCACAACTACAAAAAACCCTTTCCTTTTACCTTTATTATTAGATCATCTTAAGCATACATTTCCTCTAAATAAAAACTTTGGATCATAAATTCTAGTGACTTTGGATGATTAGACATAAAAATAAACAATATAAAACCCAAAAAAAAATTTTATATAATCTTCGTACCTAGCTACAAATATCCTTTCACCCATTACATTTATATAGGATACCATAGGGAATAAATGGATAATGTTATGATCTAAAATCCCAGTAATAGAATAAAAATATGAATAAATCATAAAACATTTGATAGAAAGCATAACATGATGACATAAGATGTTTTGGATCACGAATAAACATGACGATTAATAACATCTATAAAATGGTATAATATAAACCTGGAATCACAAAAATATTTAAAATCTTATTACAAGGCATAAAAATAAGTAAAGTATAACCACTAGGACTATATAACATAGTGGAAAAAGTCCCATAATGGAATCTGGTTCACTCTTGTCCCTACATGAGGTCTCACGAGAATAGATAATACCTAATGAATTATACCACTAACTAGACACACCAATCATAACATGTTCATTAATTTTTGTTTCATGTGTAAAATAATATATAAAGAATCAATCAAAACAAAAGAGTTACCCATGGAACGAAATGGGAATCACGATCATGTCATAAAACATTACATGTGGGTGTATCATAAAATCAACCAAGAAAGACTGTATTTAAAACCAAAATAGACATTAATAATGGAAAATAATATAATATTACTATAATAGTTTTTCAACTGAAGTGAAAAAAAATTAAAATACAGTTTATGAAACTATATAAATTAGCTACATTAATGTTGTTTTAAGGGAAAATATTCAAGGGACTTTAAAATAGAAAATGAATAATTATTTGAAAAATACTAGAAATGAAAAATGATAGTCTGTAATGATAAAATTAGTGACTTAATAAAATAAATGGTGGCTTAAAATAGATAATGTATAGTACTTGAATGTGGGTATGAAATCGAGAAGATCCCCTAAACTGGGTTAGCTTATCGAGAAGACTTGAGAAAGGATCCTTTTTAAAACCTGTATTTCCCCAGAAAACAAGGATGAGATGATCTAGATGTATGAGTTTTGAAAATATAAATAGAATTTTTACTAATTATAAAAATAGGAATTACATTTGATTAAAGATAGATATAGAGTAACTCAAAGTGAAAATTGGGGGGTTTAAGAAGAAACCCTTACATTATGTCTGAATCAAATCTGAACATGATCTTAATGTCCTAAATAATCAAATTAGATTAATTAGTAAACAATGGAAGAAAATTTTATATAGTTTATTGATTTATTATAATTTTATTTTATTCATTTATGGCCTTTTTATGAGTTATAGAGTTCAATTCCATCATTTGATAGTGCTCATTTTCTTATTTTTTATGATCTGTTCGCTTGTATAAGAGTATTGAAATTCATGTAAAATATAATTATAAATACAAACTTGTTTTAATATGTTTTTAATAAAAATAAAGAATTTTAAATTATATTATAAGTCATTTATTTGTTTGTTTTGAGGATGAATAATTATATAAATAATTAATGATTACTTTTAGGTGATATTAGTGGTTTTTCAATCATCACAATCTAGTTTTCTTTTATTAATTAACATCATGTGTATATAATGGTTCTATTAAATTAAATAGAATTTAAATTATAACATTTTTGGATGGTATTTTCTTAATTATATAATAAAGCATTATTAGAATTTGAAAATGTGTCATCCATGAAGGTGATAAATTAACAACTCACAAATGATGTTTTCATTTATAATATAAAATGGAGAGGATAAGGGTTCTGATGATGGATTATTAAATGATCATAATACCATTAAATTATATTTAATGTACTATAGTTTTCATTCCAATTTAATGAGGGTAGATGTTGAGTGAATATGAAAATAAAAGGACAAGAAATAAAATAAAATGAATTATTAATTTACTTCTTAAATGTCTCTTCCATGAGAGCCATATCTAGGTAAAGGCTTTGATCTTTTGTTAAGACCATGATCTCCTGAATGTGGTGGATATTTTTTGGAATATATTTGATCAGACATTGGTTATGGGTCAAATTGTGAGAGTAGTTAGGATAAGAGGTGGTGAGTGGTGGTATTTATAGTGGGGGAGTGTGGTGTCTTTTAATTATTTTGATAATTTGTTTATTATTTTTGATCATGACTATGATTATTTGGATTATTGTCATCAAATATATAAAAATAAAAAAGGTTAGTTTGAGATTATGACTCTTACCACATAGATGACTCATGGAATTGTTTATTTAACATATATTGAAAAATATCGTAAATTACAATATTTTTCTATTCACCAAAAAATCATGTACTCTAGAAAAGACCCAAAATTTTACCCAAACCATTTTTCAAAAATAATATTTAAAAAATGACCTTCATTTTATTAAAATATCTTTATAAAAATGAAATTTTTAATTTTTATATAAATTCACCATTTACTCAAAAAATAAATATTTTAAAATTATAATTGATTTTATAACACTTTGATATAATAATTAAGGTTACATAAAATTATATCGAAATCATTAGAAACTAAAATATTGATTTATGAATTAAATTTATGGTAATTAATCTTAATTTTAAAATTTATATTAATTATAAAATTGAAAATAAACACTTATTTTTTATAAAAAATATCAACAATTGATTAATAATTTTGAAAACATTTATTACACATTCTATGATATAATTATATCATATTTTCACTAAAAAAATTACATTTTATTTATTCTTTCATGGGAGATGTTATTATATCTATGGTCAGTTTATTATTCATTAGGATAAAATTATTATTCCTATTGTCAATCTGATATTTCATCGTTATAAATTCTCTTTAGCTTCTACAAATACATATTATTTCATTCATTCATTTTTTAAAAATTCTTTATTGTGTCCAAAATGTGGTTTTATATGGATTATAAAATATGAAATAATAAGCAGAAGGGAATCTACATTGATAAATTTTTGGTCCTTATACAAACTCTATGTAAAACAAATATTAAATTATATATCTATTTTTAAAAAAAATTATATTCTTAAAATATCATCACATAAATTAAATGTCTTATTTTTTTACTATTACTATAGAAAAAATATGCACTTCATGGGTTTTATTATATCTTGTCAAATTTAGAATATCATTAAGAATTATTTCTATTTATAATTCAGTCTTTGAATAATGATAACATGATTAGTGTAAATATAGGGTTTTAGACAATCCAATTCACACAGACAAAATAAGTGTTTGAATCATCCAATTAGATAGTACATAATAAACCCATTTTTTGGAGATAACATAGGACATAGAATAACTAGGATTTTCTCTTGACCATGTCTATACTGAGGTCTAACTACTTAACCATGAGTGAATCCATTTATAAGAGATTTTTAAGCAGAATGAGATAACGATGAAAACCAAGTACGTTGAACCACCGCATGAAAGTCTCACCATCACGCACCTTACCCTTAAGGCATTTACTAGAGAATTAAATAGATATGTATCAGGACCCTAATAATATGAATATTTTTATTTAATAGAATAATTAATATATTTTAATCTTAAAATAGTTACATTATCAACATTTTTTATTTTAATATAATGATACTCAAAATGTATTTTTGGTTTAAGATTCAAATTCAATTCCAGAATATATTTCAAATTAAATATTTTTTCTTATTAAATTAAAAGTAATTTAATAAAATATTATTATTAATTAATTTTTATCATATGTAAATCATCATATAATTATTATGAAGTTAAATGTAATATTTATAAGAGTTCAAAAACTCATATTGTTAAAAAACCAATTATTTATCAATAAATGTTGATTATTATTTTAAAAGTGTAATTTCATATATTCATATAATTTTTTGGATAAATTTAATATTAATTTTTGAATCAGAAAATTTATATTATAGAATGTTTAATTTTTCATAATTTTCTAACACATTCAAGTTTTTGGTTAAAAATAATATATGGTATAAATATACAGTGTGTATTATAACATCATAAAGATGCAAAATTATTTTATAAATACTATAAATGGTACAAAAGCCTAAATCTTGGTTTCTATTTAAATTATATTTATTTATAGTGTATTTAATAAATATATTAAATCATTTCTTAATCCTCTAAAACCATTAATATATTTTATTGTTTTGAAATAATTTCTCTTAGAGTGTGACTCACTTCCACTTCATCAATAGTGATATATTATTAAGATCAGGCCTAAGAAATGTAAAATAATAAAAACCACAAAAATTTGGAGTAAACCATAATAAATATCTATTGGATTGTTTTATTATTCTATTATATAGAGTCCAAAACAAAAGTTTGAGAAATAATAACAAAATCCCCTCTCTGTTCCTTTATAAACCCACCCATGTTCCCATTTCTCTTAACTCAAAATCCTTTGATAATTTCAATAATTTTACCTCTCACCTGTAAAGTACTCTTATGGTCCCGCCATGATCTCAAGAAGCTCCACCCAAGAATTTGGAATCTTACTCTTAAGGTAAGGTATCCTCTCCTTCTCCACTTTATTCAAGAATATTCTTCATTTTATGGATTTTAATATTAAATTCCTAAAGTTGGGGTGTGTTTTACTCATTTCCTATACTACTATTATGATGTAAAAATGATGATGAACCTATATAAATCCCATTAATACCTCATATGATCATTTATATGCCCAAATTATCATAAAAAAATTTCACTACAGGACCCCATACCAAAACAAAGTGATGCGAATACCCAAACCCAATTCATATCAAGGGAGCTCAACTTTATACACTTATAATTATTATATTTGGGAATTAAATTTATTTATTTAATACACCTTGATCATGGAATAACATAATATTATTAATGAATCAATGTTGTATGATCTATGTGATGCACATAAGCATGAGAATGAAATGAATGTGAAGGGTGTGCCAATTATTATATAGTGCTCCAAGAATTTTGTAATGGTTTAGTCTCATTAGACATCATGAAAGGGATTAGGGAGTGAAAAAATCAATCAAAAATATTTTCTCATCATGAAATATTTGAAGTTATCCTTAAACTATGTTTTTGATGTAGTATTTTATGTTATTGCCACATTTTCGATGATGCCTTCATGATTATAATGTTCATTCATTCCTCATTGTTTATGTTTATAATTGTCACCATTTTTATGCCCCATTGGTAAGACAATTGTTTATGATTTATTAATTCATTAGTTTTATTTCATGTTTACTTCGTTATTGGGCTCTATAGCTATCCCCTTTCTTATGTATGTCCCAAGGTTATCCCTTGTAGTTTTTAGTACGAGCATGTTAATGATGTCATCAATAAAGTTGATGTATTTCTTCTTTTGAGGAAACCTTACTAATTATTAAAAATTAATTCCGGATTTATTATATAATATTACAAATACTATAACCTATAAGACGGATAAGACCAGTTTCTTTTGGAATTGGGTTCATTATATTACAACTGGGCCCCTTTGACAACATATACACTCCGCCTTATCATGACCATCGAGAACTAGACTTCTAGGTACCACCAGTTTCCTCACAAAAATGTGTTCCCCTACCTAGTGCCTACACAGGTCCCAAAATTCAGCATCAAACTAATGAATTTTCCTATATTCCATCAGATGTTCTTTCCAGTGTTCTTGTTCCTCACTAACACACCCCTTGGGAAACTTCCTAGAGGGTCAACCATCCACGATTCTTCCCTTATTGGTATTTATTGATAATCCCTTTCTTATGTATGTCCACAAGTTATCCCAGGTAAGTTTTAATTATGAGTATCTTAGTTATGATTTCAATAAAGATGAATTATTTTCAATTTTAATACATCCCCTCTAATTATTACATATTAAATCATGAGTAATTATATAATATTACACATAATACACCCTATAAGGTCAAAAATTCTTGTTTCATTGGGAATTAGGTATATTAATTTACAAATGTGCCCCTCTTACAGCACATATATCCCTCCCTAATGTGGTTTTATAGTCTTTGCCTCCTAGTTACCACCAGTATTTTTGAAAAAAAATGGGTCCCCTAATTGGGGCCCACCTAGGTGTCCAAATGGGTCCTCGGAGTAATAATTGTCCCCAAATTTCAACAGATGTTCTTTCTAGTGTACTTGATCCTCACTCACATTATCTTCATGAATCTTCTTGAATGGTTACCCATCCTAATAAATACTCGTGGAAAAAAACTTTTAATTATTGAGTTCTAATTAGGTATACATCAGGAAAAAAGGAGTGCCTTGTTATTAAAAAACACAAATCTTTGGAAAATTCCCAGAATGTCACCCATCCATTAGTATTCCCATACTGGGATTTATAGCTCACCCCTTTCTTTTGTAGGACCATAGGATATCCAATGTAGTTTTAAGTACACGTTTTTTAATGAATGTTTCAATAATGATGATTTATTTTCTATTTTAATACAACCATGATCTTTATTATACATTAATTTATGATTAATTATATAATATTACACAAAACACACCAAATAAGATCGAGAAGTCTAATTTGATAGGGAATTAGGTACATTACATTACAACAAGGCCCCTTTGATAGCATTGACACCCATCATTAACAAGGTCTTCATGTATTGGCCTCCCTGGTACCACCAATTTTTCGGAAAAAAATATGGTCCCCTACATTGGGCCCACCTACATGCACAAATGGGTCATCAGAATAATGATTTTACTAATAGGCAAACAAATGTTCTTTCTAGAGTATTTCTTCCTCACTCAAATGAATATTGGGAAACATCCCAGAAGGTCACCCATATTAATCAGTATTCTAGGAAAAGCACATTTAATTCTCGAGATTTAATTATGTAGGCTCCTGAAAAATATGGTTCACCTTATTGACATGAGCCTTATAATTTAGTTGTTTAACCCTTTATCATGCTATGGTTTTATATTAACCCCCCCCCCCCCAGAGCATAAATTCTTCATTATAGACCATATTCCCAACCCATGGAGTGACACTATAATTAAGGTTGGGTTCCTTCTTTGGGAAATTGGTACATTACCTTACAATTGCGACCCTCATATGGAACAAACAAACTCCTTTACATGGTCGTTAGTTCTTGACATCCAAAGTACAACCATTTTCCTAAAAAATGTGGTCCCCTATGAGGGGGCCCACCTAGGATCCCAAATGGGTCATCAAACTAATGAATTCATCCACGTTCTATCATATTTTATTTCTAGTGTATTTTTTCCTGACTGACACACCCGTTGGGAAATATCCCAAACAGTTTCCCATCCAAATCAATACTCTCGAACAAGTTTATTTATTTTAGGAGTTCTAATTAGGTAGGATCCTAAAAAAGGTGCACTTTTTTCCTCACATACACACACCATGGGAAACATCCTATATTGTCACCCATCCATATGTATTTCCTTACTAGTTTTTATAGATCACCCTTTATTATGTTTTCCCCTGGCTATCTCATGTTATTTTATGTATGAGATTTTTAATTATGCTTTCAACAAATAAGATTTATTTTATGTTTTAAGACAATATTACTCTTTATTACACATTAATTCATGATTTATTATAAAACATTACACATTATACACCCTATAAGATCATGAAGTCTAGTTTCTGTGGAAATTTAGTACATTACATTTCAACGGTTCCCCTCTTATAGCACATACACACATCATTAAAATGGCCATCTTTTTTAGGCCTCCCAGTTACTAACATTTTTCCTGAAAAAAACTTATTCCTCTACTTGGGGACCACCTTTATGCTTATATGGGTACTCAAACTAATTATTTTTCCCAAAGGCCAAGACATGTTCTTTCTAGTGTACTGTTTCCGCACTCAAACACACCTTGGGAAACTTCCTAGAAAATTACCCATCCTAATTTGTACACTAGGAAAAACACAATTATTTATTGAGTTCTAATCAGGTAGACTCCTAAAAAATGTAGACCTTATTGATATGAGTCATATAATTTTGTAATTTAACCCTTTTTCTTTTTGGGGTTTTAATATTCACCCCCCCTAGAGCATATTGTCATCATTATGGACCATATCTTCAACCGAGGAAGTTCCAATTCACTTGAGGATAGGTTCCTCCTATGATACCAATGTAATAATTAGGCCCCACTAAGAGCATATATATCTCACCAAAACATTTACGTCATGTCCTAGCCTAAAATGTACCCATTGTCATTCTTTAATAGTTTATCATACTAATGATTATCCCTGTAGGCCAACACTTGTAATTTTTTTTATTATTCCTCACTCGCACACACCCTTGAAAAATTCCATGAAGGACACCCATCCTGATCACTAATCTACTCCAACCACGTTTAGCACTAGAGTTCTAATCAGGTAGGATCTGGAAAATAAATGTTCACCTGGTTGACATTAGTCCAATAATTTAGTCATTTAACCCAATATCATTATGGGGTGTTATAAATTCATCTCCTTTATTACATAAAATGGGAAGTGAATGTATTTATCATGCGTACAAGTGGTCTACCACCTTCATGAAGTGATACAATTCATTTTCTATCACCACCTCACATGACTGGTTATTATGTTGGATTTAATGAAAATATATGTCAATCATGTCAAAATTAGGATTACTAAAATATAACCTATCATAAATATTTCGACCAATCCAATCATTAAAAATGGAATTAGCACACGTGTATACATATAGAATATTCTCTCTATCGGACGTCATACATGTTTTTATAAAAATACTCTCATGGATGGTTTTTGTGTTCTATTTAATGATATTATTTTATGTTTATAACGTGATATTGATATTTTACGATAATATTATATTTTAATTCCCTTTTCTATAAAATGAAAAGTAAAAAAACGTCTCTCATGTATATGTATGGACTACTTCATCGCGAGATTATGTTTTTTTCTGTGGAATATTATCTTGAATAACACAAAAATTGTATTTAATGTATAAAAATGATAATTATTTCCAAGTTATTGTTTTGGATTTTATTGAATGATAAACCATTTTACTAGGATAAACCTCCAAAGTAATTATTCAATTGCCAATCAAACGTCATAAATACAACTGAAGCAGATTTAACCAATTATGTAATAAAATATATCATTAAAACAAATGGTTTAATAATAATTATGTAATCCCAAATAAAATTATTAATCTAGTAAATAGTTAGTATATGTTTATTATAATCATTTAAAATAACATATATAGTTAGTAAAAACATACGGTAAGGGTTTTCATAACACAATTTTTTATTGTTTTATAACACTTCTATATTACCTTTGTTATTACATGATAATGTTTGAATTAATATCTAATCTAATTATGTGGATTTACACACGGGAACTAAATAAATTAATGGATTAATTGTCACTTCAAATGTTATAATCTTTTAAATGGATTTCATTGTATTAATATATTTTTCTTGGGACATGTTTCATATCGTGCACCATGATTTCGTTATTTTATATACATATTACACCATGAATGAATTTTGACATATTACTTCATGTAATTCATGTTATATAGGGAGACATATAACATTATATCATTCAATGACATTTTATTTGTATGTTACCAAAGAGGCAACGACTTTATGTTACAATCTAATTTCTTTTCGAGATAGTTTATATTTGAGGTCACTTTTGAGGAAATTTTTTAATATTTATTTATTAAACCATATATCTATTATGATGATTTTTTTATTTCTATATGTTACAATATTTCATTTCACTTTCTTATCTATGGTTCTTAAAATGGTCAAATAAATGTTTTTTATAATTGCGGGACATTTTTTCTCTTTGGTCCATGATCTTCTTCATCAATTTAAATATTTTCATTAATCATTTTTCAATAATGTTGTCACTATTCTGATTTTATTTATTAAAATAAATTTCTTCCCATGTATGGATTACAATAGAAAATGATATAATGAATATTATTCACATTTAAAAAATAATTTACTTTTTGGTTTCAATGAAATCATTATTTTAAAATATAGTGTATGAAAATAGTGTCCCACTTTCATATCTATTACTTTATTTGATTATTAATTTACATGTTAATATGGTTAATTTTAAATAAATCCTTTAGTATTGAATTTTTTTTAATTTTTTAATTGTATCGAAAGAAACATTTATTTTCCAATATATTCAATAAAATGTTTAAATGTTATTTTGAATGTATTTTCATATATATAATCATATTTTATAGATTCATATGAGTTTCTAAGAATATTATCTTATGATATTACCAATCCTATTTCTTTGAGTGGATTATGATAACTGTTTGAAATATATTATCAGAATTTTTTTCTTTTCCCTTAGTAAATCATGATATAATTAAATTCATGTTGGTTTTAAATGTATGATGGTGAAAATTTAAACATCCATGTGTTATATTCATGTATGATTAATAAAATTTTATGATAATGTAAGGTGAGTCTGATATAGATCATGATGACAAGAGAACTTGGTTGAGTTTAGATGATGTGGGTTATTGATGTTTCTCTCCAGTGCATTGGTTGATTTTCATTGACTTGTAATGCATGAATGAGGGAGATAACAGGGGATGTTTCTTTTATATATTTTGTTGGTCAATACATATTTTTGACATATGTTAAAAAATTTAAGGAAGATAATGTTCCAAGATACCGACGTGTATTCATTGTTCTCCCTATGAGTTTTAACTATTCTTTTTATCAATATTTACATCACATGGATAATGATTATCAATTCTTTTAATTATTTACATTATTAAATCTGTATTACCTGTCACATGTTCAATGAACTAGGTTTTGATGTCTATTAATTGTCTTATTTTATTCTAATTTACATTGAATATGTTTTCATACTGTTACTCTCATATTATCCTCAATGATGACATTAAATAATTAAGGATTACATATACTCTTAGTGGCTATTTAAGATAACCATTCATGTATTTTTTCAAAAGTTATAAATAAAGATGTTGACTAAGGTATTTATAGAATGGTATAATTTGTGGGATGAATACGACTTAACAAGGAATAAGAAAATGTTGGTATATTGGAGGGGAAATCTCATATCAATAAATTGGTAATAGTTTGTAATTTTTTTTATTAATTCAATAAAACTATGAAAGAAATTTTCTTTAGTTTTTTAAGTGATCCATTATTTTTTTTGAATATTTCTTAATTTGGATGGAAAAAAAATGTTTCAATTTATCAGTATCAAATCTTGAAATATAATGATTATTATTTTCAATGAATTAGAGAGTGTAGTCTCAGGGCTATTTTAGTAGGTATATGAGTTGGGTTTATATATACTTCAATAATATTATTTTTTATATAAAATGAATTTAATAGTTGTAGATATCTTCATTAGTTAATAATTTTAAGCTTTATCATATCTTTAAAGTAATATACAAGCCTCATTGGGATTAATGTAATGGAATTTTAAAGTTATTTAGGATGTTTTAGGAATCATATCAATAGGTTTATGTACAAATAACCATTTTATGTTTCATGTGATTCGTTATAATGGACTATTTGAGATTAATGAAATTAGATTTATTGGAATATATCATGAATGGTATCATATAACCAGTGATTTTAAAAAATTATTTAATTTTGAGGTTATATAGGTCCATTTAAATATGTTATTAGTTATTCATTTTATAATCTATGCCGAGCCATAGATGTTATTGTGGAAATTTTGGAGTTAATTATATTATTTCTTAATATGATTTTTTTCCATTTTCACATTTTCATACCTTGTGATAAATATTTTGTATTATGGAAATACAATATAGTAATTTTTTAAATCCCCACCTAGATCTTATAATCTATTAAAATTTTATGATTTAGTAATATGAATGATTCATCATGGATAGTCATCACTTATAATATGGGATGAGATAGATTTAGTAATTTATTAAAACACATATCCAAAGGATGTTAAGTCAAGTATAGATTTATAGAAAATAATGTATGTATATTGTATCATATTATATATCTTAACAGTAGAAGGATATCTAACCCTTAGATAAAGACACATAAAAATGAATTTTTTATATTTTTTACAATCATTTGTGAGATATTTAGGTTATTTTTCATACATTTTTGGTTTATGGGTTTTCAGTCACTATTATTATCATGATCATTTACATTGTTGTGATAAATATTTTCTTCCACTATATATCATTATTTGTATATTAATTTTCACCATCATGTCTATGTTTCCACTTCCCACTATTCTTTTTCTATGTTAAAACCTAGTTATTTTTCATTCTATATGACCTTTATATTTCAATTTTCATCATTTAAAAAGGAATATTTAATAACATTTTTTATGATGTTGGTTTTCAAAAATGGGATTTTTGAATATTAATACCTTGAATTGGCGAGGTCATGATAAAATTTCCAGGTCATAATTTATTTTTTTTAGGTTGAATGTCATACACTATATTTTTAAATGAACAGTTTGTTTAATAGTATATACAACATGATGTAATGAGATTTAACATCTAGAAAATAATATTATTTTATGTATGACAATTATAACCTTACCATTGAATTTTCAAGCATGAAACATATAAATGTCATTATGAAATATACGTAAAATGTCCCTACTCAATAAAAATATATTTATTAATTCTTAGAAAATAAATAAACTCTTTTTAGAGAAGCTATTCTAAGTTTCAAACATACTATTTCCACACACATAATATTATTTATTTTTGTGAAAAATAATAATTTATACTAATTATTGAAATATTAGTATATAAAAATTATATATTTTTATATTTATCTAATCAAAGTTATCTTATGGAGAAAATTTGGGATTTTAATTAAAATAGTAATTTTTTAGTGAATTGTGAAAAATAAGAATTTTATAGAAAACTACCTTTCGGTTCAATTATTTTTGAAGTATAATTATTTGAATTGATTTTATGATTTTATTTGTTCCTTTTCATTAAACATAATCCAAATAATTTCATTGGGATTATCATTATTCATTATTTTGGAATAAAATTATTTTTAAACCTAAAATTTATTTATTTATAAATCGAATTTTCATAAAGTATCATGGGTTTATATCAAATGGGATTTTAACCACTTTTAGAGATTGAATTTGATAATAAAGAATTCCATAGTTTTAATTATTATTTCCAAATTTTTTAATGAGTACACATTCATTTTTTTAATAATGAATAGTGACTTTGGTAAAATATTCAGTTACCATTGTACGAGTTAAAACATGGTAAAAGGGTTAAAACTAAAATGTTAAGTGCTAGAATGACCTAAAAACATAATTAAATCCTCTCGTATAGTTATATCTTACAACCATATCGTCTATTATTCTAATATGATTCATTTTGAATCCATTTTACTTGATTGGAAAACTAATATATTTAATTATTTTTAAATAATTTATTTGTGTACTCTCCCTCACTTATAGAATAATTACAGTTATCCTCTCTTCATCACAATTCATGAGTAACTTACCATAACCAAAAATTAATAAAACATGTTCCTAACATTATTTGACACATTATATAGTTTTTATTATTCTTAAAAGACTATCCCTGGGGTCATTAAATAGAGATCATGCCACACCCTAACCCAACAGTACTCTAATATTTTATTTATTTTGAGTTATTTTTTTAATTTTCCTTTCGAGTGATTTATTTATCTAAAACCAAATGTTTCATTAATGTATACCATGTTTCACAGTTATGCCTCAATGTTCTCCAAACAATGTTGAAACCATGCAACTGATTCTATAATTTCATTGTGTCAAACCACGCGGTTGGTGCACAGTTTTCAGAACCATGTGGCCTTCCAATGGGTCGTGCTCTATAGTTAGTGTATGTTTTTTCCAAACAAGTGGCCACGTATTTCATTATGTCCATATTTTTAAAATTTTCAACATTCATATTTTTATGTTTGTAAAAACCCCTAATGTGGTCCTACCCCTCACCCTAACCACTCACACTCGACATACCCTTAGGGGCTCCCATTCTTGTGCCACCTTCCCCTCTCCTTTCTCTATGTTGAGTTATTTTATATCATGAACCACATCTCAATCATCATATATTAGTATCTCCTCTCTTATTTCTATTCTCTCTTCCTACTTTTTCAATCCCTCACTATGGCATGAGGCTAAAAAACATATAATTTTATTACGGTCTAATTATTTGTGTTTTCTTTGCATCTAAGGCATTGTTTTACTTTTGGGTTTCCTATAAATTTATTGAGATGAGATTATTTATCATGAATCAAATATAATGAGTTATTCTTCTGATTAAAATATCATAACCTTTTTCCAAGGAATTAATTTGAAACTTTTAAATTCATAGTTGTTTTAAATTTTGTTCTAATATTTATATAATATGTACATATTATAGAAAATGGTTTTTATTCATGGAAATGGTTCCTATTATGTTTTTCTTGTTTTATCTAAATCTATGGAATGGGTTTTGCTTATTATATCATGTATTAAACCATGTTTTGAAATTTATATCATCATTAATTATTAATTAGATTTATAAATGATTTATTCAATGTAATATTGGAAACCCAAAGGAGTATTATTCATTCAACTAATTTTTTTGAAGACCCAATCGAAGGGATTTGTTTTCTAGGAATCCTTTAGTTGATTACCAAAATATTGTCTCTTTTAATGTGACATAAAAATGAAGATATATATATATATATATATAAGTTCCCTATTCTTGAAAATTCACTTAGGGGGAGTGGATTAAGTTTATTTATATAAGGGGTAATTATATATATATATATCTTGGTGTTTATGTTTTTATTAGTAAAGAATTTTTTTGGAATTCTAATGCATTGTGGAATGTGGATTTATAAAAGAAAAGTGATTCCTTTTGAAAGTAATTTATTCTTGTTAGAACTTCTTATGTTCTTCCATACAAATGATAACCCCCTAATGGCATGCCCCATGGTTGGGAAATTTAGGATGGAGTTGAATAGTATGTAATTTTGTGAAATATGTGATATGAATGCATGTATGTGAGGTATTCCTGGTACAGGAAGTTATGTATTGTTTATTTAGCATGGAAAGGATAAGGGGAATAAAAATAAAATATAGTTCCAAGGTGAGAAAGAAGATTATTTGTTCTAGGGAAAATTTTATTATATGTATATATATATATGATATTTTGAAAAAGCTTACCTCCCTTTGTTTGTAATAGGATTCCTTGTGTAGTTAGGATGGAGGACTATGTACACATGCCATAATAGTTTAGTATTGTTCTCTAACTAGTGACCATAATAACGTCTTATTCTTCTGGTGGAATATTCCCCTCAGTTCAACCAGTGAGGGTTAATCTATGTGTAAGGGTTTGTCAGTTATGGGTAACTGACACCAAATGTTATTAATTATGTAAATGTTTACGGATTTATGTTGTACCATCTCAACTAGCTCCAAAGATCATATTACCTCCGATATTCTTACACACTAATTTCCTCTTTTGAAACACTTTTATGAAATGTTTTTCTTTATAAAGTTTTCTTATTGAGATGATTCTTTTATCAAATTATCCAAAATATAAATCGGTTTTATAAATGTATATCATTCTTCTAAAATGGGTTTCACAATAAAATGGTAAATGGTTCAAATAAATTTATAGGCTACTACTTTTTTTGACAAAATAGAAAATACTTTTTTATAAATTTATATTTTCAAACTAGAATTAAATGGATTTCTTCTTAATGTTAAAGAATTGGTTGTGGTTTATTGAATTGAATTTATTTTGATCTTATTACTCATTTCTACATTATCATTTTAAGTGGATAATTTATATTACTATTTTATTCATTCCCATGGGGATTTGTGGTACCTTTTTTTGTGTGGTGACACGTATTGTTCCATAGAGGTTGATATGATGGTAGTTTCATTTTATTATAGTTTTTTTATTTCATTGAAAACATCAGATTTTACTTCTTTCTATGGTCAGATGTGTCATGATACAATTGGGGTTTAGGATAAGAAATTGTAGGTAGAAATTGACTTGTAAGATAGGGATATTGGGGTGCTGTGGGGGGGTTTTCCTACTTATCTGATTTTTGGGTTTCCAATTTTTTCTTATGTTGTTTTTTATATTTATATGAATCTATGATATATAAACAATCCATGATAAAATTATATTTAATTTCCACAACTAATTTTTTTAATTTTTTTGGTTGTGATGAATCATTTCCAGGTAGTATGTCTATGGTGCATATGTCACGACCCGACCAAACGGGGCTCGAGCCATGACTCCCCAAACCCACCTCCAATAGTCCAGGGGCTGGTGACCAGCACCGAGTAGGCTATCACAAACATGGGAGGCATTATACCAAGGTTCCAGTACACACGCACCCATAACACCGCCATGCAATAGTGCAGAGATATAGAAACTAAAAATTAAATGCATGCATACACTATCCCACAACCAGAGTACAATAGAAGAACAAAAGGAAAAACAGGGCACATAAAAAGAAAACCACAAAGTGCGTCCAACCTGCTCTGAGGGAATGCTGCCACAAACACCCACTAGAAATCTCCCTCAGCACAGCTCCTATAAACACCCCAGTCAACACGCTCAGTTTGCTCTGCCTTCTCCGGGTCCTCCTGGGACTCCGTTGAAAGGTTTGTGGTCTGCACAAGACACAGACATGTACGGGAAAAGCCCATGCATGGGTGAGTATAAACATACTTAGTAGGAACCCCAAAAACCCAAAACAAAAGGGAGAAAATGAAAGGCAACAGTCCTCTCAACCCAGCCAGGGGGAACCCAGACGAGAGAGAAACTCTATCTCGTGACCATCCTTAGCTAAACACAACTAGTCAGCTCAACTCATGTGTATTCCCATACATACACCTTGAACAGTCCAGATATAATTACCTCACGCAACAAGCCAAAAGAAGTACCAACCTCAACACCAGCAACTAACCACAACCCGAAGAGTGCACCACACGATCACTATCATCCCAGATGACACTCATCTGAGTGATACACTCCATCGGGTTTCTCTCAAACCACTCAGACGCTCACCCAAGATATCACACTCGTCGGATAGCATCACTGAGGGTAACTCACCGAAACAAAAAAAACCACCAAACTCCACTGATAGGGGATCACTCCTAGGGTCCGCTAGGGGATACCAAAACCCACTCCGGTATATGAAGATATCACATATAGGGGATCACTCCCAGGGTCCGCTAGGGGATACCACAACCCGATCTGTTATACGTAGTTCTCACAGATAGGGGTCACACCCAGGATCCGCTGGGGGATACCACAACCCGAGCTGGCGCTTGACAAAAGAACATCACTTAGATAGAGGATCATCGCCCATATAAAAGTGGTCACGACAATACTGGAACCCCATCTGGTATAACTCGCGATGTAGGGGATCGAACCGACGATGCTGCAACCCTACCGATAACCACGCGCTGAGTATGGGATCGCATAACCAACGATACTGCAACCCTACTATAAACATGATGTTGATCAGGTGATCATATATCCGACGATGCCACAACCCTACTGATCATGGACCACTGCGTAGGGGATCATATTCCTGATGATGCCACAAACCCTATGGGGTTAACCTTCTAGATAGGGGATCGCTGCCGGTGAATAAGCGGTCACAGCGATACCAAGAACTCGATCTTGGGAAAAGATGCTAGAGGATCCCACTCTGGGCCCAGTGGAGGGATTCCACAACTCTAACATTTTAAACATCCCATAGAGAGGATCACAAACCTATACGAAGGTTGTGATGCCACACGAACCCTCGTGGGAATGAACCAAGGGAGTACCCTCAACCACTGCTCGTCCAGAACGTCTCTAACACGAGCGACCCACAATAATGCCACACTGTTCACCTACAAGGCCAAAACCTAGGCCATCATCGCGATCTATGTGGAAAAACACACAGGATAGGCTACTTACCCTCCCAAAATGGAGCACCAGTAAAAAAGGCACTATTCACTGTAGCTAGATCGTGCGGAGCCCACCCAAAAATCCTGAAACCCATCGAGCAGATCATACCATGGTGATCCCCTCAGAAAAACAAGTTGAATCGACTACTCACTCATCCAAAAGGGACACCTGGTGAAAATGTATTCTTCACCGAAGGCCAACTAGGGTGGGGCCCACGCCTCGATTCCGAAACACATCAACCGGATTGCACCATTGCGATCCTCTCAGAAAAAAACACATGATCAATTAATCAACCACCAAAATCGAACTCCTGGTGTGAAAGCTACGTTTCTACGCAAAATCCAAAACCCGGCCTCATGGGGCCCGGACCTCATTCTTAGTCCCAACACCCAAAAACCATCTCAAAAATTCCCTCGAACCATCAGGGTCTCACCCCACTGACGAAATGTCATTCGGATGCTCTGGGTAGAAGTTAGAACATCCCGAAGTCGTAAAATAGTAAAATAAGATTATTTTATACGACATTTCTAACACCCGGGCCATGTTCTCAAACCTTTAAACCCTCGAACCAACACCTGAGGGTTCGCCTCCTCGCCAGGGTCATGTTGCCACAAACGGTACGCAAATCTGGCTCTCGGATTGCATGATACGGGGGTTTAAAGACCCTCGTATGAGAAAAGAGGTCGGACCGGCCTCGACCGGCCTCGACCGGTCGCCGCCGCCCGCCATCGGCCCTCCGCTGCGCGGCGCACAGCGCCGCCGCGCTCCTTGGCGCGCCGACAGATCTTCTGCGGACCGTCAGGGGCACCCTGGGGGTCCATTTTATGATCTAGAGGCATCTACACGATCCTCGGGACCCGATCTACACTGCTACGACTTCAATTTACAGAAAAACGTAGCAAAACAGGATCAGGGGTTAAAACTCAAATCCTCCTACCTCACGGGAAAAACGCCGACGATCTTCCTTAGATCCTTGCTCCAGAGCTTCCAATGTGCACTCCTAAAACGTCCTCCGTCGAATTTCGAGCCTGTGGGCGCTTCATTTGCTCGATTCGGCGGATCGGCGGCGAAGAACGATGAAGAACGCTGAGAGGAACGATAAAAGGGGGGCACTGATATTTATATCAATCGCCCGCCAGCGCCAAACCCGCCTCCGACCCGACGCCTGATGTGAACAAAGGAAAGGTCACCCCAAGGGTAAAAGCGCCATTCTGAACGCAACGGCAGACTCATATGTTCCATCTGAGACTCCGTTCAGAAGTTATTCGAGCCGACGCTCGCACACTAACTTCTCATTTTATTAACGAAAATGCCCCTGGTGGCATTTCTCACTACAGGCATGCGCCCGCTATGTTTATACCTCCCCTAGGGTAAATGGCACATTCCGGACGCAACTGTGCCCTCATATTTCTTATCTGAGCTACCGTTTAGGATATATTACACCCCCACCATGTGCATAGTATGAAAAAACGTAATATTTTTATAAAATTAATTTTGGGCACACCGGGCCTCGGAATCGCACGCCATCTTCGCACCTAGCTCTACAATTATTCATAGAAATATTCCAAAGTATGACAGGGCCAAATACACGAGTCTCTACATCCTCCTCCCCTTAAAAATTTTTGTCCCTGAAAATCCATAAGCACCAGGAAAGCGACTGGACTCCCAATTGCGTATTGCACACCAGCGAGTTTGACCACAAACGCCCTTGCCCGAACACATAAGTCAGAGGGAATCATCCACCACAACTTGATACTATACGCTTTGGGTGGCACTGACTCGCCCTTATAGTTTTAATAGCATCACAAAAACGTGTCTCAGTGGGGACTACTACAAATACATCTTATAATAGCGCTAAAAACGGCCTTTAACAGCGTTAAAAAGCGTTGTTAATCTCGGCGAAGATAATGGGGGGTCCCCTTTTTCAGCGTTAAAAATAGCCCTCATAAAGGGGGACTTTTATCAGTGCTAAAAATGGAACTGATAAAAGTACCCCTTTATCAGGGCTAAGCAAGCGCTCATAAAGGTAGTATTTATCAGCACTATTTTTAGTGCTGATAAATGTATAATATATCAGCGCTATATTGAGCGCTGATAAAAACTACCTTTATCAGCGCTCAAAATAGCGCTGATATATTATCAATTTATCAGCGCTTAACTAGCGTTGATAAAGGCAAAATATCCTTTCCAAAACCAGAACCTACACAGAACCTACCCAGCACCTGCACACATTACAGTACCTACACAGATTCCAAACAAAACCTACACACAGCACACACAACACCTATACACAATGCACATAAGAACAAAAATGATACATAAATTTACATGAAATCATGAATACAAATCAACACACTTATATATATATTTCAAACAATGTTTACTTTGGTTACAATTACATTTATCCAACAAACAGTTAAAAAACAATGATGTTCCATCCTTTTTGCATCAATCCGCTCTAAAAAATTGTCGTCCATGGCGGCGGTTTCTGAACAAAGCATTCGAACTGAGGAAAAAGATTTCACCTACATAATAAAACTAATATTATGTTAGTAATACAATAACGAAATAAAGAATGGGGTTACTAAATGGAATTATACTAGTGAGGCACAAAACATAAAATAACCAATTAACGAAATTGGTGCATGGTTAGGGCTAATCATCTATAATAATCAAATGGCTTAATGTTTAGTAGAACATGGGATATTTAATGATTCTAGGTGGAATTGATAAACCTACAATTTGGTTCTAAGGATTTTATGGTCTCGCATTGATGGTTAATGGTTTGTCAAATAATGTGATGAACTTGTGTAAGGTATGAGTTTTTCGGGAAGTATATCTATATGGTTGAATAATGGATTGTAAGACACTCAATGAAACTATACGGATTAAACTGTGTGTATATTGATACCCACATTGTTGGAAAATGATTTATTTTACCCTTAGGCCTAATAATTCACCTAATTAATTAGTAGAATTAACAAATTTTCACTATCAACCATTAAATCAAGATGCCCTCATATATCCCTCATTCCACTCAGCAAAATCCTTTACACGCAGTCTCCTCCTTCTGCCTTACCCCATGGGATATCTCCCTTACTTTAGAGATAAATCAAATATTATTAATTACATTAAAAGAGTGGTGGAATATCTTCAACCCTATTATCCTCCTCTATTGGATACTAATGATCAGCCTTTTGTAACACCATTAAACCTTGGCTATATACCTATAGCCACAGTTTAATACCCTGGCTATATGTCCCCTCATTCTATAAAAAAGAAGCACCCATGCCCCTTCCCCATCACAGACCCTACACACTGCCCACCCCCGAGAACACCCCCAACCCCTGCACACTCCCTTCCCCCTGAACACCCCCTACCCCCTTCCCCAGCACACTCCTGCCCACTGCACTTCCCCCCTGCCCATTGCACACCCCCCTGCCCACCCCCTGCATGTTTCAAAAGAACCCAGCACACCCCCTACCCCTTCCCCCTACCACATTTCCCCCTTCCCCCTCCCCTAGAAAACCACCCCTACCCAGCACACCCACGGTTTAATGCCATGGCTATATGTCCCTCCATTTCATAAAAAAGAAGCACCCCTACCCCCTTCCCCAGCACACCCCCTACACACTGCCCACCCCCAAGCACACCCCCTACCCATGCACACTCCCTACCCCCGGAACACCCCTACCCCCTTCCCTAGTACACCTCTACCCACTGCACTTCGCCTCTACCCATTGCACACCCCCTTCCCACCCCCTACATATTCCAAAAGAACCCAGCACACCTCCTACCCCTTCCCCTACCACTTTTCCCCTTCCCCCTCCCCCAGAAAACCACCCCTTCCCTCTCACCCCGTCCCTGCACATCTTAATGAAAATACTTTCTGTAGAATATGTGCTCAATTTACATTATACGCATCATATATATCAACACATTCTCATGTACTTTCATTCAATGTAAATACACATATATAGACTCTCTACATATCATAAGAAGACCCTCTTTAAAATTCACAAACACATTAAATCCATTTGAAATCACCCATCACACAACATTCTCATTTCTTTAAACACATTTAAAGGACTTAAGCATGAAAATCCACAATAAATACAACTGCATTCATTTTAAAAATAACTTTCAAGTCTATACACACCGCAAATTCATTTGATAACACATTTTTAACCACACAAACATTTCATATAGTACACTTAGTAAGAAAATACAGCATAATAAAATCATCATATAATGTAAAATCATGGAATCACCTATATAAAGTGTAGAATATTCGGAAATATGCTGGAAAACATTAAAAAACACCTCCACAATACCTTAATAAGGACAGATTAAACATTAATATTGAATATATTAATGGAAACCCATGTTTAACTTGTGGTATTCCATGAGATTAACATCCCACAAGGATAGAGGGTCATGATTTAATGTCATACAGAGATGTAAGACCTGGGTGGATCAAAACACTTATAAAGGTGGATCAAGTAGGTACATCTCTTGGAAGGAGCACCTGGAATTTTTACCTGATAGATGGATCAAAACGCCCAATGAGGTCTGACCCAAGTGTGGTGCATCCCATAAAGGTAAGGTTTCTCATTTTGAAGACTTATTCGGACGCCACTAAGGGAAATACAAGAGGGAAAACAACCGAATGTGTACCCTAGTGAGGGGGTCACCATGGTTTACCATTGGTTGGGAATTAACCTCATAGAGACTTACTACGTACCTATTTAGAATACAACGATCAAATCCCATATATTTAAAAGAGGTATGTTGTGGGTATTACCCATGGTTAGATTTCCTTCACACTAGGAATACTATTGGTATGATATGTATGGGTTTTGTGGGGCTTATGCATTGTTAGATTCTCAGGTTCTTCCAAGAGTAGAAATGGGATGAATGGGATATACGTGCTAAGATGGACCATGTGAATGGAGTGATCCTTGTAAAGAAGCATGAGGCACAAAAAACATGTGTAGCAATCTATAAACATTATTTATGGTGTCCATGGGGATTATCAGACTCCCCATACCTTCCATAAAAACCTCAAAACATCACGAGGACCAGATTCTACATGATGGTGCATCACAGGGTTGATTCTTTTGATGATGTACTGGTCATTTGAGCTTGGATTTCATTTCAACCAGCCTTTCCCTTACTTGAATTATACTAGGACACATATTTTGGTTCCAAAAAATCCCTCAACGATACCGATTATCGCTGCATCTACCTATAAATAATTGTGCAAGTCAAACAACAACACATGTGCTCAAATACAAGTTCAAACAAACGAGATATAGAAAATGGATTTTTTTGATCCTTGGTTGTTTCGTCGTTCACCCCATACGCACTGCACACCATCATGACTTGCATCAATAATGACTTGTTCAATGATCAATAATATGAATCTGGGGATAGAAAACATTGAGTAATAAATTAATATTTCAATACATCAGAGCATTCTCAATTCACCGATGAAGGTCGGGGGATAATAAATGATCATATATAGATAACATAAGTGGTAGGAATTAACCTTCATCCTATTTGTGTACAATCTTCCATCAGGTATATTTCCCATTCATTTCTAAACATATGTATACCATATTCTGAATATGTGTATTTGCGATAGTCATTGTAGTACTGAAAAAATATAAATACACAAAGGATTAATAAATATTTTAAATGAACTTGTAATTATTTTTGAAAATACCTCTTCATGGATGCTAGTTTGTTGATGAAATACGATCTCTTTCATAAATTTACAAACATAATTACCACAATCCTTTCCGTTTTTTTGTTTTGGACACTACAGAAACATCGACAACAATAAGTAACTTCTTTTGATATGTGTTTGGATGTTGAAATGTTATTATATATACCCGGATACTTTTCTAGTTGTAGATCTTGTAGGTGTTCTCATCCTTATACCCTAGATTCATTCCATGCATTAGACGATATTGATGCACTGCCCTATCATAACAGAATCCTCATTAAAAGATAACATAAATTATATAACTAGATGTTTAGTTTTAAAATGTTTGATCTAGTGTATTACAAATTAACAAATCCTATAATGCATGGTCGTTTTGTTGGATATCCATGCGTTGAATCCAGAAAATAAATCTTTGGAGAATCCAAATTGACTGCAATCAGCACCCAATGATCCCTAAAAATACAAAAAGGAATAAGTAAAGAATGAAATGAAAATATAGTTGATATGATTAAATTTAGTGTTTTACCCCTACATAGTTGGTATTAAAAAGAGTCTGTCATCTGTTATATTGTTTTAAAACGATTTGAGCAGGGATGACATTATTGCAGCCTCTTTAATAGAATCTATTTCATCTTTTGAAGATGTTGTGTGAGGACTAACGAGTCAACATTTTTGTTCATGGGAAAATCCCTTCAATTTTTTTTCATATATATGCCTGAGAAAAATATAAAATGTACATAGTCAAAATTATCAAAGTATATCAGCTTTTGTAAAATAAAATCATGAAAACATACCTCATGTATACATTTACAACTGATGCGCCTAGCCATTCATATTTGAGGAGTACATTTACATTTTTATCACTAATGAAATCTGATATCTCATCTCCATATATAACTTTTTCTAAATCAACTATGTGAGTACTTCCGTCTTTCAACTTTGTATCCACATGAGCCTGCAATGATATTAACTGTGGATATAGAACGGGCGGGGGTGAAGGTCCTCTCAGTAGATCATTTCAATCAGTTGGTTGATCCTTGAGATAGTTTTGAGCTGATATTTTGTTTCACCCCACATTCTTTGTCATTCTGTTATAACAGTCATCGGTTCAGACCTTTTTTCATTAAATGTTAAAGGTCCAGCTTGAAAAATAAATTAGAAATGAATACCTTTTGCCGACATGTTTTTTTACAAGAACTGTTTTCCATGCGATGAATGTTCCAACAGCTTGTTCAATCGTATGAATGTCTTCATCGTCATTTAGAACAGGTAGCTCGACACTCGTCTCATTAGCTACGTTAATTGACACTCTAAGATGATCTTCTAGAAGCTGTCTGTTGTGTAGCATGTCGTTTTGCATATTTAACACAGTAGCCCTTGCTACAAGGCGATAGGTTGGAGTTGATAAATATAAATCACAGTCATTTTCACCCTATGGAATATTCGTACAGGAAAGGTATCAGTGTCTATGTAAATCACATTTCACAGAAACAATTATTAAAACATTTATTACCTTATCTATGTCAGTTTTTTTAGGGTAATGAATCGCCTCAATGTTGGTGGGGGGTGGGGCGAGATTGTCACGCACGGGTTGTTGTTGACTTGTTTCTTCTCTTTGACTCTCCTCCATCAATTTTTCTATCATCTCTCTCTAGTATTGTAGTTCTTCTTGAAAAAAATAGACAATTGTTCTTGTAGCTTTTCCATTTTTTAATTTTGATCCCCCGCTTGTTTTTTTTTAAATATGTTTGTGGTGTCACCCCAAAACACGCACCTCTGACGCGGCTATACTTTTCTGGCTGCTTCAAGGCTGGTGAAACTATGTATGCATCTAGTGTGGTTGTTGTTGATTCTTGTGACTATTTCAGATAGAAAATAAAGAAAAATAAGTAGTTATTGTAATGTAATAGTGATTTAATGAAACTGAAATTTATATTATGTCATACATACACATGTTTCACACACTTTTTGTGTGTTTTCATCTATCAATGCCCCCTCTTTATTTACATGAGCCTCCTTCCATAGCACATGACGTGGGATGGATATGGCTTTTGATTTTGATTCATCAATCTGCATATAAAGAGAGAAACATGGTTATGGTGTTGTTTTATGTCACATACTAGTAGTTGGGTAGATTTAAAAGACGTACAAATTGTTTCTCAAGTTCAGCGTACCCCTTCCTTTCTTTACGGTGAGGGTACGCTGGATCTGTTGCGTGTATTTTATTTTCAGCACTCAGTAGCTATTTCATAAATAAAAAACTATCAATGAAAGTGATGAATACAAGAATACATCAAACAATATATTACCCCACAAAATGTACCTGAAAAGTATGCTCCCCACGACATTTGCTAAATGCATCCCATGCTCCTTGGGATATCATGTGTGCGGAAAGAGGATATGGGTTCGGTTTGATTTTCACTTCTGCATCTTTAAGATGATATTTCATTAAAATTGTGCGGAAACCTCTATGAGTCCTTCATGTAACTCTTAATACATATTCCTTGTGTGATATATCTACTATAAATGCACTCTACAATGGATGATGAAGAGTGAGTCAATGTTTTGGTATTTTATTTTTTGTTATTTTAATAAATTAAAAAAATGATATCATAATGTTACCGTAATCTCTTCCCACATTAGTGTATTCACCCCGGTGACAACATGGTGCCACGACTGTACATCAATCGTCATGCGTTTCCAAGTGACGATTCCAATGTAGCTACTAAAGATAGCTCTGTTGGGGTTAACATGTTTTCCTCGCTTATTCCATCCCACCTCAAATTTGATGCCTTTTTCATTTTCCTTACAGATTTTTTCCAACACTGTCAAAATACGACGCTCTTGTTTTTTTCGCTTTTAGGGTTTCATTTCCAACTATTTCATCAGAATTAGCATAAATATCTTCCCCCAGAGCGCTAGCATCGGCTATGGGACCAGCAACAATAGGTTGAGAAACCTATTGTACCTCAGTGTTGGGACTAGCCACAACAGGTTGAGAGACCTGTTGTTACTCTCCACTGGGACCACCAGCATCTGGTTGAGAAAACCTGTTGTTGCTCTGCATTGGGACCACCAGTTGCTGGTGGAGAGGCCTTTTGTGCCTCAGGATTGGGCGCATCAATAGGTGCAGAAGTCATTATCTACATAAGTGGTTTAATATTTAATTTAGATTACATAAAAACAGCAGGGAATAGATAATAACCTAACGTAACACAATGTATGTTACAATAAACAAATAACCTGATTATTATACTCTCTTTTTTTCATTAAAGGATGAAGTGATTTGACTCCTCTATCGACTATGTAGATTCCTTCATTGTGGTCTCCTATGACATACAAAACGCCGTCTACATTTGGATCACTGCGAAATGATTGTGAAGTCCCTATAAAAGGGTCAACCTCCGTTGAACATTCATCTTACCCTTCAGTTGTTTTGGTCGATAACAGAACAATTGACCAATTTCGGTTTGCGGGGTATGGAACATAAAATACTTGTAAAGCCTGTGATGCCAATATAAATGGTTCGTATTTCTCCCCTTCCTTACTAAAAACAACTTTTACGAATCCTAATTCATCTATTTTAACAACACTCCTGTTATCAGCCCACATGCATTGAAAAAATTGGCAATTTGAATTTCGTATAATCCAACTCCCATATTTGTTTGATGATGCCAGAGTATGATATATTCGCATAAATTGGATTTTTTTCCTTAGCATTGGAAACATTCATCGCCTCAGCGCACAAGTGTAACCCCACTATTCTGCATGGTACTGTCTTAATCATGTTCATTATTATAGAATGTATAACTATTAACTTCATAATAATTGTAAGATAATACGTACACACTTTCTCCTCTGACCAGCTATCGAAGTATTTCTGAAATTGAGTTTGGATTTTCATCTAACTTCTTAAAAATATGCTCTCAAAAACACCCTATAAACTGTCGATTATGTGTATCTGATATCCATTTTTTAACCCTAGAAGGATTCAAATGCCTAATAATTTCTTTGTGGGTTTGAACATATAGTTCACCGTTGAAACTGTTATGCAAAACGTAAAGGTGGTCTTGCTGCCGATCTATAATATTGATTATGAAAACCTCTCATCCAGTAATTCCTTCACCCTCAAGCCGCTCAGTGTGACGAGATTTCGGTAGGCCCCTGATTTCTACACCAGACAGGTATTCGGTACAAAAATAAATATCTTCCTCAAAAATATATTTCTTTACAATAGAACCCTCTGGCCGACTTTGGTTTTTGACATACCCTTTCAGAATCTTTATATATCGTTCAATGGGGTACATCCATCTATAATTTACAGGACCACATAGTCGAATCTCTCTCACCAAATGAACCATCAAATGAACCATCATATCGAAAAATGTCGGTGGGAAGAACATTTACAATTCACATAATATGACGGTAATTTCTCTTTCCATAGTTGGCAATTTCTCTAGGACTATAACTTTGCTGCATATAGCTTTGAAGAAGAAACAAAGCTTCATTAATGTATGGCGGACATTCTTGGAAAAAATGCAACGTATAGATATAGGAATTAGATCTTTCATCAAAACATGGCAGTCATGGGATTTCAGACCCTTTAATTTTAAATCTCCCATTGACACGTTGTTCTTGATATTTTATGAATACCCCTCTGGAACCTTTACATCATTCATGAAGCCCCAAAATTGATATCTCTCCTACCTGGAAAGAGTGTAAGCAGTAGGAGGATGAAATGTTCGTTTTTCACCCTTCACTGGTGCTAACTCTTCTCGTATGCCCATCTCAACCATGTACAATCTAGCCTTAATGCCATCGTTTGTTTTTTCAGGTGCATTTAGAAACGTGCCGATGACACTATCACATACATTTGTTTCAACATGCATAACATCAAGAAAATTTCTGACATATAGTCAATTCCAGTATGGTAATTTAAAAAAAACCGATCTCGTTTTCCAACTAGTTATCGTAAGGTTTTTCGAAAATGGTTTACCAAATGTAGTGTCAAAATCATTCACTTTCTCAATAAATTGATCACATGTTAGTGGAGACGATGGTATACGTTTCTCTAAACATCTGTCGAATGATGTCGTCCAAGATCGGTACTTATGTCGTCGGGGTAGAAATCTACGATGTCCTAGAAACACAGTTTTCGATGAATGTTTCAACCTAATTGACTATGTCCCTTGTTCGCAAATGGGACACCCTTTAGTTCTTTTAATGTTATATCCGGACAAATTTCCATAAGCAGGAATGTCATTTATCGTCTCATACAACATGCCTTTCAAAGTGAACTGTTCATTTTTGTAAGCATCATACATCGTAACACCTGAATCCCACAATATTTTCAATCATCGATCAATGGGGATAAATAAACATCAATATCATTACCTGGTTTTTTTGGTCCTGATATAATCATAGATAACATGGTGTATTTTCATTTCATGCATATCCACTATGGTAATTTATAATTTACCAACATAACTGACCATGTTCTATGAATGCTGCTTTGAAAACCAAAAGGATTCACCCCATCTGTAGATAACGCAAGGCGAAGGATTCTCGGCTCATTCCCAAGTTCAGGATAATCATGATCAATTATCTTCCACTAAGGAGAGTCTGCAGGGTGACGTAGTTTCCCATCTTTAATTTTTGTATCTGCATGCCATGTCAATTGTCCGGAATTCTCCCCACTTCCATATAGGCATCTAAACCTAGGAATGATTGAAAAGTACCATAAAACATTCGTTAGACTAGAATCATATTTCTTGTATCGGGAAGCACCACACTTTGTGAATTATTTATGTGATTTGTGGTCCTTGAGAAACAAAATACAGTCATTCGGGCAAGCATGTATTCTTTCAGAGATCATACCCATCGATCATAGAATTCGTTTGGCATCATATGTTCGGCTTGGTAGTTCATTATCTTTTGGGAGCATGTCATTCAAGAGAGGAAGTAGTTCCGTAAAACTGGCGTCACTCCACCCGTTGCCTGCTTTCAAATTATACAGCTTCAATATGACTGACAATGCTATATATTTAGTGCAACCAATATACAATATCATTTTTGCACAACTCTTTAACTTCTCATACAATTTTGGGAAATCACTAAATTAATCTTCAACTGTCCTTGTCATTTCTTCAATACGATCTTCATCATCGTTCACATCTGTAATCACACCCACCATACGATCGTCTTCACTGTTCATGATTCTAATCATATCATATGATCTATAAAATGTCGTGTTCTCTGAGTCACTACCTACATTGGTTTTTTCCCCGTGTTTATTCCAACATGTATAACTTTGATCTATTCCAAGACAGATCTGGTGTTCTTCCAACTCCTCTGGGCAAATTTGTCTTGAATAACAACACCGTAAATAGGGACATAGGATTTGAGAAGGGTCACATGCATGATCTTATGCAAACTTGATAAACTCTTTCACACCATCTTCATACACTTTTGTCAACCGATTGGAATTCATACATTCTTTATTCATATTCATCGTCTTTATGGGTTCGATCACGAGAACTTTCCTAATATTAAGTTTTAATTAATCAGTTAGAATTGTTTGGGTTTTATAAAAACAAATCATGGTACAAATTCCTTTAAACACATGTGAAATCCATATTCATGGTGTGTCTAGTAGGGTGAACATCGTCTGTGTATATGATACTTGATTTAATCTGACATATATCAAATTTATTCCAAGTTATTCTTACAAATATTGAATGATTCCTTAGAAAATACATGACATGCGAACAAGAGGATAGCAATGAGTAACAGGAGAAAACAGTAATAAATATGATTCTATCTCTATGTACTCAAGCTGATGATGAGATGTTGGTCAAGATCAACTATGGGTTGGGAGTACACTAATATTTAATTGAAAAAAACTACTAAAAACTGTTCCAGAAAAGGTTGAAATATCTTACTCATCAAGTCCCTCAATACAACCAATGCATTAGTTAAACCAAAAATCATCGCTAAAAAATCATATAGGCCATAACTACTCTTAAAAGTAGTCCATGGTAGGTCCATCGATGTCCAACTCATCTAATGGTATCCTAATGTCAAATCTATCTTGGAGAATTACATAGAACCTCATAGATGATCAATGTGACTATCAATGCGTGGATGAGGATACATATTCATGACTCTCATCAGGTTCAATCTCCAATAGTCCACCAAAAGAATAAATACCAATCAACCATCTATTTTATAGAACTATAAAACCCCATGGAAAAGTAATATGCCATATGAAACCATTATATTCTATATCATCAAATTGTAATTCAAACAACTGATGCTCTTTTGGTTTTATTTTAGAAATTGTGATAGAAACTGAATTTTCACCCAAAACTAACTAGATTATAACGATTATCTCTGTATTAAGAAGTAAATTTTATACCTCATCAGTGAAAACATCCTAAAAATGTACTAATATTGATGAAAAATAATTCTACAACATTCTAGAAACATCTAAAATATTCCTGACTATTTGATCCATTAGGGTATAGTAAATATAGAATTATAACATGCTATTTAAAATAAAATGTGGAAATATGAAATCATATAGACTCCTGATAAACCCATAATACAAAACATATCACCTATTATGTATGTCACATATACAAATAAATAAATTAGAAAAAAACATGCTATAAAGCATAATGGTACCATTAAATACCTACATTGGTCAAATTGTTTTGGAAATTATTTATCTTCATCTGTGCCTTGTACTTGCACCCATGAATTTGAAGGTGAGTATGCATACATGATAGTTGTCCTTCTTAGATAAGAGTTTCTAGAAGAGTATAAGAGAAATGAATCAATGAAGATCATTATAGTGTTGGAGCAAATGTGGTTGATACAAATAATGTGGCAATCGGCTTGTGCAACACGGCCTAAGTTACAACTTCCAGGTATTGTATTTTATTTTTTCTGGATTCTTTCAGTGTAAATGCGTTTTGGATTGACCATTACTATTCATTGTCTTTTAGGTTCTTTTGACAGTCGAGGGGAAAGGGTGGGGTCGGCAGACATTGGAGGATATGTCGAAGGGTGATTTAGTGTGTGAATATGTTGGAGAAATGGCCTCTTTTCCCTTCAAGCTCCCCGAACCCTGATCTCCATCAGGGTTCGGGGAGATTTAAGGGCAAAAAGGCCATTTGGTTAGATGTTAGATACTATGGAAATGTTGCAAAAATATAGGATGCAATTTCCCATAAAGTCACCCTTTGACATATATTCCAATGTATGCAGACCCCACCCTTTCCCCTCAGCTTTCAAAAAAACCTAAAAGACAATGAATATCAAGGATCATTCCAAAATTCATTTACACTGAAACCCTCCAGAAAAAAATAAATTACAATACCTGCAAGATGTTACTTATGCCGCGTTGCACAAGCCGATTTCCACATTGATTAAAGCAACTACATTTGATCCAACACTCTAATGATTTTCTTTGCTTCATGTCTCTTATAGTCTTCCAAAAACTCATCTCTAAGAAGATCAACTATCGTGTACAGATACTCCCTTTCAAATTCATGGGTGAATGTACAAGGCACAGATGAAGATAAACAATTTCTAAAACAATTTTTCCAACATGCATCATCCTCGACACTCATCAATAATTATAAATCACATCCCTACACATAATCATAATAACATTAATACCACACTATCTATTATGGAAATCCTTACTGGACTTAGGCTCAAGATATGGTATCATTCCTATCTCACATCTATATTCACTATTTGGTCCTCACACACACAATATATAAATAATATACCAAGGTAATACCATCCATGGAACTCACATCCCACCTTGAGAGAATGAGGAGGAGGAGGACGAGGCAGTGGCAGTCGTGGTAGCAAGGGTGGAGGCGGCAGCGGCGGCAGAGGTGGAGGCGGCGATGACGACAGAGGTGGCGGCAGTCATGGCAGCGAGGGTGGAGGCGGTAGAGGCAGTGGAGGACGTGGTAGTGGGAGCGGGGTTGGAGGTGGCAGCGGCAGTGGAGAAGGAGGAGGACGAGGAGGAGGAAGGAGGAGGAAGGAACATGATGAGGAGGAAGAGGAGGAGGACGACGAGGTCGCGCGGTGAGGGGCCTGGTTCAGCTTCCGCGAGAGCTTGACCGCGTGCAAGCGAGGATGGCCTATTATGGTTATTAAATAAAAACCGACAGAACCTTTATCAGTGCTCATTAAAATCACTGATAAAGGTATGTTTTATCGGTTCTAAAATAAAAGCGCTGCTAAAGAATTCATTTTTCTGTGGTTTTTTAGCGCTGATAAAGAGCTACCTTTATCAGTGCTAAAAAATCACTCATAAATGTTCCCGTTTATCAGGGCTAAAAAAATTGCTTATAAAGGGGTACCCTTTATCAGTGCTTATTTTAGGGCTGAGAAATGTAACATTTATCTGCACTTTTAGATAGCGGTGATAAAGAAATACCCCTATATCAACGCTTTATGTTTATAACTGATAAAGGGAAGAGCTTCCCTTTCCCTGTTTTGTGGTAGTGGGGGAAGGATCCCTCTTCCTAATGCATTCGAAGCATGCCGAACAACACCCACACAGGGTCTTACCAATTCCCTGAACAAAACTCGAGCAAGCAACAAAAGGGAAGAGTATCGCTAAACAGTGTCTATCAAACTACTGCAGAAAGTAGAAAAGACACATGGCGTACCTCTATCCATTCGCGGTGCCCCTGGGTCAACAACCTCTAGGGAATGAACCTAGCCTCGCCCTCATCCCCCAGCTCCCTGAGCTTGGTGTGGACCACCAGGGGTGATGGTGGTGGAAACTGGTACCACCTACCACCTCCTCCTGCTGCACCTGCTCCGCTGCCACGTCCGCCGCCCTGCGGACCTCCTTGCTCGAGATGCAGCCTCTGACAAGGTGGTCCATGGACCGGCTCCCTCTCAGAAGCACGTCGGGTCGGAAAATATCTAGAATGATGTCCACGACAGTCACAAGCATAACACCGCCTCTCCTACAGCTGACCAAAACTAGCCTGCGAGCCCTGAGCCTCAGATCCTTCATCCTGGGGTCACCTCCTGAAACGTCGGCCACGTCCAGACCCTTGAGTCTGTTGTCAGCTACCAGATGCTGATCCGACTATCAATGTCTCACCTCTCATGTGCCCAGCACTAACAGGGGGAATATACTCAGCCATAAAGCTCACCACCACCAATGCACTCTCCAACACTCCAGCAAAGGTGGGAAGGCACAAAGAAACCACACCTTCTTGGATATCCCTATGTAATCCCTACTCGAAGGTCCGAGCCCTAATGAACAGGTCTCAAACCATATCTAGGGAGTAGTCCGAAATGTCTGTAAACCTCGCTGGGTACTCCGACACGGTCATGACCTCCTGTCGAAGCTGTAGAAGCTCCTCAATCTGCACTGACCTTAGCGTCATGGGATAGAACTCCTCCCTGAAGAGCCGCTAAAACTCTGCCTACGTGAGTGTCTCCTCCTCATGGGACTGTGTCACCAAACTCCACCATCTCCCGACTGAACCATGAATAAGCCTCGCCACAAGGACCACCATATGATCTGGAGGTTTCCTCACTAGGCGGAAATCTCGGGTGACTTCCTCAAGCCAGTCATCAACTACCTGGGGATCTAGATCACCCCGGAACCTTAGAGGTCACTGCCTCTGGTACTCATGCAACGCACTCAGCCTGTGCGCATCCTCGTCCTGCACTGCCGGCACAACCAACTGCTCGATAGGTGGTGGCTCAACTGGTAGACCACCTGGAGGTGCAACCTCAGAACCTGCGCCCTGGTCCACAGCCTCTACACAATGAAAATCGTCACCACAATCTTGCTGCGGATCTCTCACTGGCGGTCTTCATGGAGGCATCCTGAACACATTCAATACACCCCATAGTCAAAGAGTATATCTGGAGAGCTGACTCAAGAAGGACAAGGAAAACCCAAAACCCAGTCCTATATGATGCATATACCATTATGTTCCTGTGACCAATGTACGAATGTCCTGAGTCGAAAGGTAGGTTATCAGAGTCCTGGTGTATGGATACATCAGCAGCCACACCAACCCTGGAGTCTTTGGCCTGAAAGCCGAGCTCGAAACACCCTAACATTGTCGCTATGAAACCCAAACCAAACTCACAGCTAGACCATCTACGCTCTAAGATCCCAAAGGTTGAACCTCCTCTGATACCACTCTATCACGACCCGACCCAACGAGGCTCGAGCAACGAATCCCCAAGCCCACCTCCAATAGGCCAGGTGCTGGAGACCAGCATCAAATAGGCTATCACAGACATGGGAGGCATTATCCTAAGGTACCTATACACACGCACCCACAACACCTCCATGCAATAGTGCAGAGATATAGAAACTGAAAAGTAAATGCATGCATACACTATCCCACAACCAGAGTACATTAGAAGTACAAAAGGGAAAACCAGGGCCCACCAAAAGAAAACAACAAAGTGTGTTCAACCTGCTCTAAAGAAGTGGAATGCTGCCACAAACATCCGCCAGAAAGCTCCCTCGGCACGGCTCCGGTAAACATCCCGGTCAACACGCTCCCTAAGCTTCGCCTGCTTCGGGTCCTCCTAGGACTCTGTCGAAAGGCCTGTGGTCTGCACAAGACACAGACATGTGCAGGAAAAGCCCGTGCAGGGGTGAGTATAAACATACTCAGTAGGCACCCCAAAATCCAAAAACCAAAGGGAGAAACTGAAATGCAACAGTCCACTCAACCCAGCTAGAGGGAACCCAGATGAGAGAGAAACCCCATCTCGTGACCATCCTCGGCTAAACACAACTAGTCAGCTCAGATCAGGTGTATGCCCATACATACACATTGAACAATCCAGATATAATCACCTCACGCAACAAGCCACAATAGGTACCAACCTAAACACCAGTAACTGACCACAACCCGAAGAGTAGACCACACGATCACAGTCATCCCAGATGATACTCATCCGAGAGATACCCTCCATTGGGTTTCTCTCAAACCTCTCAGATGCTCAACTGAGAGATCACGCTCGTCGAATAGCATCATTGAGGTTAACTCACTGAAACAAAAAAACCACAAAACTCCTCGGATAGGGGATCACTCCGAGGGTCCTATAGGGGATACCAAAACCCACTCCAGTATATGAAGATCTCACAGATAGGGGATCACTCCCAGGTTCTGCTGGGGGATACCACGACCTGATCTAGAATACGTAGTTCTCACAGATAGGGGATCACACCCAGGATCCACTGGGGGATACCACAACTCGATCTGGCACTCAAAAGAAGAACATAACTCAGATAGAGTATCATCTCCCATATAAAAGTGATCAAAATGATACTAGAACCCAATCTGGTATAACTCACGATGTAGGGGATCAAACCGACGATGCTGCAACCCTACCGAAACCACGCGCTGAGTAGGGGATCGAATATCCAACGATACTGCAACCCTACTATAATCATGAAGCTGAGCAGGGGATCATATATCTGACGATGCCACAACCCTGATGAGCACGTACCACTATGTAGGGGATCATATTCCCAATGATGCCACAAACCCTACGAGGTTACCCTGCTAGATAGGGGATCACCACCTGTGAATAAGTGGTCGCAGCGATACCAAGAACCCGTTATATGTTAAAGTTGATTGAGGATCCTGCTCCGGGCCCACCGGAGGGATGCCACAACTCTAACAGTTTAAACATCCCATTGAGAGGATCTCAAACCTATATGAAGGTTCTGATCTCACATGAACAGTCGTGGGAACGAACCAAGGGAGTACCCTAAACCACTGCTGGTCCAGAACGTCGCTAGCATGAGCGACCTACAACAGCGCCACACTGCGCACCTCCAAGGCCAAAACTGAGGTGACTATCGCGATCTACGTGAAAAAACACGCAGGATAGGCTACTTAGTCACCCGAAACGGAGCACCGGTGAAAAAGGAACTATTCACCCTAGCTAGCTTGTGTGGGGCCCACACGACTATCCCTAAACCCATCGAGCAGATCATACCACGGTGATCCCCTCGAAAAAACAAGCAGAATAGACTATTCGCTCGTCCGAAACGGACACCCGGTGAAAAAGGTATTATTCACCGAAGGCCAACCCTGGTGGGGCCCACACCTCGATCCCGAAACCCATTGAATGGATCGCACCACTGCGATCCTCTCAGAAAAAAACACAGTATTGACTAATCAACCGCTAAAATCGGGCTCTTGGTGCGAAAGCTGTGTTTCTCTGCAAATGCCAAAACTCAGCCTCGTGGGGCCCGCACCCCTTTCTCAGTCCCAACACCTGGAAACCATCTCAAAAAGTCTGTCGTACCATTAGGGTCTCAACCCCACTGAGGACACGTCATTCGAACGCTCCAGGTATAAGTTACAACGGTTCGAAGTCATAAAATAATAAAATCATATTATTTTATACGACGTTTCTAACTCCCGGGCCACGATCCCAAACCTTTAAATCCTCGAACCCACACCAGATGGTTCACATCGTCGTCAGGGTCGCGTCACCGCAAACAGCACGCGAATCCGGCTCCCAGATTGTAGGATTCAAGGGTTTAAAGACCCCCCGTATGAGAAAAGAGGCCGGACCGGCCTCGACCAGCCGGTCCCACTGGTCGGCGGCCCTCTGCCGCGCTCCCCGGCGTGCCGGCGGATCTTCCGCGGACCGCCGAGGGCACCCTGATGTTCTGTTTTACAATCCGGAGGTGTCTACATGACCCTCGGGACCCGATGTACACTGCTACGGCTTAAATTTGCAGAAAAATGCAGCAAAACGGGATCGGGGGTTAAAACTCAAATTCGCCTACCTCGCGGGCGAAACGCCGACGTTGTGCCTTAGATACGCGCTCCAGAGCTTCCGTTGCATTCTACTGGAACATCTGCCATCAAATTCTGATCTCATGGGTGCTTCATTTGCTCGATTCGGCGGATCAGTGGTGAAGAATGAAGAAGAACACCGAGAGGAATGATAAGGGGGGGGGGGGGGGGGCGCTGACATTTATATCAGCCACCCCCCGGCGCCAAACCCGCCTCGGACCCGACGCCCGAGGCGAACAAAGGTAAGGTTACCCCTATGGTAAACGCAACATTCTGAACACAACGGAGGACTCATATTTTCCATCCGAGTCTCCGTTCAGAAGTTATTCAAGCTGAAGCTCGCACACTAACTTCTCCATTTCATTACGAAAATTCCCATTTGTGGCGTTTCTCACCGCAGGCCCGTGCCCGCAATGTTTATACCTCGCATAGGGTAAACGGCACATTCTGGAGGCAACCGTGCCCTCATATTCCTAATCTGAGCTACCGTTTAGGAGATATCACACCCCCACCACTTGCACAGTATAAAAAACGTAATATTTTTATAAAAATAATTTCGGGCACATCGGGCCTGAGAATCGCATGCCGTCTTCGTGCCTAGCTCTGAAATTATTCATAGAAATATTCCAAATTCTGGCAGGGCCTAAAACCCGAGTTGCTACATCCTCCTCCCCTTATAAATTTTCGTCCCTGAAAATCCATAAGCACCCGGAAAGCGACTAGACTCACAACTGGGTCTCGCACCCCAGTGAGTTCGACCACAAACGCCCATACCCGAACACATAAGTCAGAGGGACTCATCCACCACACCTCGATACTATCCTCTTTGGGAGGCACTGAATCGCCTGCTAGTTTTTAATCGCCTCACAAAAACACATCTCGGTGGGGGAAGGATCCCTCTTCCTCATGCATTCGAAGCATGCCGAACAACACCCACACATGGTCTTACCAACGCCCTGAACAAAACTCGAGCAAGCAGCAAATGGAAAGAGTTCCGCTAAATAGTGGCTATCAAACTACTGCAAAATGTAGAAAAAAACAAGGCATATCTCTATGCATTCGCGGTGCCTCTGGTTCAATAGCCTCCAGGGCATTCAGATGGCCTCGCCCTCGTCCCTCATCTCCCTGAGCATGGAGTGGACCACATGGGGGTGGGGGTGGTGGCAACTGGTACCTCCAACCACCTCCTCCTCCTACACCTTCTCTGCCGCCACATCCACCGCCCTGCGGACATCCTTTCTCGAGACGATGCCTCTTCCAAGGAAGTCCATCGACCGACTCCCACTCAGCAGCACGTCGGGTCGGAAAATCTCTAGCAAGATGTCCCCGACCGTCACAAGCATAACACCACCTCTCCTTCGGCAGACCAAAACTGGCCTGCGAGCCCTGAGCCTCAGATCCATCATCCTGGGGTCGCCTCCTGAAATTTCGGCCACGTCCAGAACCTTGAGTCTGTCATCGGCTATCAGATGTTGATCTGAATGACGAAGTCTCAGCTCCCATGTGCCCAGCACTAAAAGGGGGAATCTGCTCAGCTAGAAATCTCTCCACCACCAATGTTTGATCCAGCACTCTAGCATAGGTGGGAAGGCAAAATGAAACCACACCTGCTCAGATTTCCTTGTGTAAGCCCTGCTCGAAGGTCTGATCCCTAAAGAATGGGTCTCGAACCATATCTAGGGAGTAGTGCAACAGGTCCGTAAACCTCACGGAGTACTCCAACACGGTCATGCCCTCTTGTAGAAGCTACAGAAGCTCCTGAATCTTCACTGACCTCAGCATCATGGGATATAACTCCTCCCGGAAGAGCCACTCAAACTATGCCCACGTGAGTGTCTATTTATCATGGGACTGCGTCACAAAACTCCACCATCGCCCGGCTGAACCATGCTGAAGGCTCGCCGCAAGGACCACGATCTGATCTGGAGGTGTCCTCTCTAGGAGGAAAACTCAGGTGACTACCTCAAGCCAGTCATCAGCTGCCTAGGGATTTGGATCACCCCATAACCTCAAAGTTCACTGCCTTTGGAACTCATGCAGTGCACTTAGCATGCGCGCAACCTCATACTGCACTGCCTGCACAACCAGCTGCTCGACAGGTGGTAGCTCAACTGGCAGACCACCTGGATGTGCAACCTCAGAACTTTCACCCTGGTCCAGAGCCGCTACACGGGGAAGATCTTCACCACAATCCTGCTGCGGATATCTCGATGTTGGTCATCGGGGAGGCATCCTGAAACACATTCAAGACGCACCACAGTCAAACAGTATATCTGGAGAGTTGACTCAAGAAGGACAATGAAAACCCAAAACCCAGTCCTATATGATGCATGTACCATTATGTACCTGCGACCAGTGTACGAATGTCCCAAATCTAAAGGCAGGTTATCAGAGTCCTGGTGAATGGATACGTCAGCCACCGCACCAACACTGGAGTCTATGTCCTGGAATCCAAGCTCGAAACACCTTAACCATGTCGCTATGCAACCCAAAGAAAAATCACAGCTTGACCAGCTACGCTCTGAGATCCCAAAGGTGGAACCTCCTCTGATACCACTCTGTCATGACCCTACCCAATGGGGCTCGAGCCACGACTCCCCAAGCCCGCCTCCAATAGGCCTGGGGCTGGAGACCACCCCGAGTTGGCTATCACACACATGGGAGGCGCTAGCCTAAGGTACCTATACACACGCACCCACAACACCTCCATGAAACAGTTCAGAGATATAGAAACTGAAAAGTAAATTCATGCATACACTATCCCACAACCAGAGTACAACATAAGTACAAAAGGGAAAAACAAGGCCCACCAAAAGAAAACAACAAAGCGCGTCCAACCTGCTCAGAAGAAGGGTAACGATTCCACAAACACCCACCGGAAATCTCCCTCGGCACGGCTCTGGTAAACACCCCGGTCAACACGCTCACTAAGCTCTGCCTGCTCCAGGTCCTCCTGGGACTCCGTAGAAAGGCCTGTGGTCTGCATAAGAAATAGAAATGTGCGGGAAAAGCCCATGCATGGGTGAGTGTAAACATACTAAGTAGGCACCCCAAAAACCCAAAACCAAAGGGAGAAACTGAAAGGCAACAGTATGCTCAACCCAGCTAGAGGGAACCCAGACGAGAGACAAACTCCATCTCGTGACCATCCTCGGCTAAACACAACTAGTCAGCTCAGCTCGGGGGTATTCTCATACATACACCTTGAACAGTCCAGATATAATCAGCTCACGCAACAAGCCCCAAGAGGTACCAACCAAAACACCAGCAACTGACCACAATCCGAAGTGTACACCACACGATCTCTGTCATCCCAGATGACACTCATGCAAGAGATACACTCCATCGGGTTTCTCTCAAACCTCTCAGACGCTCACCCGAGAGATCACGCTCGTCGGCTAGAATCACTGAGGGTAACTCACCAAAACACCAAAACCACCAAACTCCTAGGATAGGGGATAAATCGTAGTGTCCGCTAGGGGATACCAAAATCCACTCCGGTATACGAAGATCTCACAGATAGGGGATCACTCCCAGGGACCATTGGGGGATACCACGACCCGATCTGGCATACATAGTTATCACAGATAGGGGATCACACCCAGGATCCGCTGGGGGATACCACAACCCGATCTGGTGCTCGACAGAAGCACATCAATCAGATAGAGGATCATCGCCCATATAAAAGTGGTCACGACGATACCAGAACCCCATCTGGTATAACTCGCGATGTAGGGGATCGAACCGATGATGTTGCAACCCAACCGAAACCACGCACTGAGTAGGGGATTGTATAATAAACGATACTGCAACCCTACTATAAACATGAGGCTGAGCAAGGGATCGTATATCCGATGATGCCACAACCCTATTGATCATGGACCACTGAATAGGGGATCATTTTCCCAATGATGCCACAAACCCTACGGGGTTAACCTGCTAGATTGGGGATTTCCGCCCGTGAATAAGCGGTCACAGTGATACCAAGAATCCGATCTAGGGAAAAGATGCTAGAGGATCCCGCTCCGGGCCCACCGGAGGGATTCAATAACTGTAACAGTTTAAACATCCCATCGAGAGGATCACAAACCTATATGAAGGTTGTGATGCCACATGAACCCTCGTGGGAACGAACAAAGGGAGTACCCTCAACCACTGCTGGTCCAGAACATCCCTAACACGAGCGACCCGCAACAATGCCACACTGCGCACTTCCAAGGCCAAAACCTAGGCCACCATAGCGATCTACGCGGAAAACACGGAGGATATGCTGCTTACTCACCCGAAACGGAGCACCGGTAAAAAAGGCATATTCACCATAGATAGCTCGTGCGGGGCCCGCACAATGATCCCGAAACCCATTAAGCGGATCATACCACGACGATACCCTTGAAAAAACATGTGGAATCGACTACTCGCTCGTCCGAAACAGACACCCTGTGAAAAAGTACTATTCACCGAAGGCCAACCCGTGTGGGGCCCACACGTCGATTCCGAAACACATCGAACGGATCACACCATTGAGATCCTTCGAAGAAACACACAGGATCTACTAATCAACTGCCAAAATCGGACTCCTGGTGCAAATGCTGCGTTTCTCCACAAATGTCAAAACCCAGCTTCTGGGGGCTACACCCCGTTCTCAGTCCCAACACTCGGAAACCATCTCAAAATTTCTACCATACTATCAGGGTCTCAACGCCACTGACGACATGTAATTCAGACGGTTCGGGAAGAAGTTACAATGACCTGAAGTCGTAAAATAATAAAATTATATTATTTTATACGACATTTCTAACTCCTGGGCCACGATCCCAAACCTTTAAAACTGTGAACCCACATCGGAGGGTTTGCCTCGTCGTTAGGATCGCGTCACCACAAACTGTATGCGAATCCGGCTCCGGATTGCATGATACGGGGGTTTAAAGACCCCCGTATGAGAAAAGAGGTCAGACCAGCCAGGACCGGCCGCCGCCGTTGGCCTGTGGCCCTCCTCCGCGTCGGTGCTGCGCTGTCGGATATTCCACGGACCGCCGGGGGCACCCCGGCGGTCCGTTTTACGATCCAGAGTCATCTACATGACCCTCGGGACCCGATCTACACTGTTACGACATCAATTTGTAGAAAAATGTAGCAAAAACGTGATCGGCGGTTAAAACTCAATACCTCCTACCTCGCGGGCGAAACACCGACTTTCTGCCTTAGATCTGCGATCCAGACCTTCTACTTCACGCTCTTGGAATGTCCGTCATCGAATTTGGAGCTCGTGGGCGTTTCTTTTGTTTGATTCGGTGGATCGGCGGGGAATAACGACGAAGAACGCCGAGAGGAACGATAAAGGGGGGGAGGGGCTGATATTTATATCAGCCGCCCACCGGTGCCAAACCCGCCTCGGACCCGACGCCCGATGTGAACAATGGTAAGGTCACCCCTTGGGTAAACGCGCCGTTTTGAACGCATCGACGGACTCATATTTTCCATCTGAGACTCCATTCAGAAGTTATTCGAGCCGACACTCGCACACTAACATCACCATTTATTTACGAATACGCCCCTTGTGGCGTTTCTCACCGCAGGCCCGCGCCCAAATGGTTATACCTCGCCTAGGGTAAACGGCATGTTCCAGACGCAATCGTGCCCTCTGATTCTCAATCTGAGCTACCTTTTAGGAGATATCACACCCCCACCACGTGCATAGTACAAAAAAACTTAATATTTTTATAAAATTATTTCTGGGCACACCAGGCCTCGGAATCGCACGTCGTCTTCGCGCCTAGCTCTAGAATTATTCATAGAAATATTCCAAAGTATGACATGGCCAAAAACCCGAGTCGCTACATCCTCCTACGCTTAGGAGTTTTTGTCCCCGAAAAGCCATAAGCACCAGGAAAGCAACTGGACTCACAAATGGGTCTTGAACACCAGCGAGTTTGACCACAAACGCCCATGCCCGAACACATAAGTCAGAGGGGCTCATCCACCACACCTCGATACTATCCGCTTTGGGTGGTACTGACTCAGACCCACGGTTTTAATCGCGTCACAAAAACGTGTCTCGGTGGGGGAAGGATCCCTCTTCCTCACGCATTCGAAGCATGTCGAACAACACCCACACAGGGTCTTACCAACGCCCTGAACAAAACTCGAGCAAGAAACAAAAGGAATGAGTACTGCTACACAATGTCTATCAAACTACTGCAGAAAGTAGAAAAGACACAAGGCGTACCTCTATCTATTCGCGGTGCCTCTGGGTCAACAGCCTCCAGGGCATGCAGCTGGACTCTCCCTCATCCCCCAGCTCCCTGAGCTTGGCATGGACCACCATGGGGTGGGGGTGGTGGAAACTGGTACCGCCTACCACCTCCTACTGCTGCACCGGCTCTGCCGCCACATCTGCCGCCCTGCAGACCTCCGTGCTTGAGACGCTGCCTTTTCCAAGGTGTTCCATCGACCGGCTCTCTCTTAGAAGCACGTTGGGTCGGACAATCTCTAGCAAGATGTCCTTGACCGTCACAAGCATAACACCGCCTCTCCTGCGGCTAACCAAAACTGTCCTACAAGCCCTGAGCCTCAGATCCTAAATCTTGGGATCGCCTCCTAAAACGCCGGCCACGACCAGACCCCTGAGTCTGTCGTCGGCTACCAGATGCTGATCCAACTGACAAAGTCTCACCTCTCACATGCCCAGCACTAACAGGGGGAATCTGCTCAGCCAGAAATTTCTCCACCACCAATGCTCCCTCAAACTCTCCAGCATAGGTGGGCAGGCACAATGAAACCACACCTCCTCGGATGTCCCTGCGTAAGCCCTGCTCGAAGGTCCGAGCCCTAAATAATGGGTCTCGAACCATATCCAGGGAGTAGTACGAAAGGTCCGTAAAACTCACCGAGTACTCCGACACGGTCATGCCCTCCTATCGAAGCTGTAGAAGCTCCAGAATTCGCACTGACCTCAGCATCACGGGATAGAACTCCTCCCTAACGAGTCGCTCAAACTCTGCCCACGTGATCATCTCCTTGTCATGGGACTGCGTCACCAAAATCCACCATCGCCCGGCTGAACCATGCAGAAGGCTCGCCGCATGAACCACCATCTGATCTGGAGGTGTCCTCACTAGGCGGAAAACTCAGGTGACTGCCTCAAGCCAGTTACCAGCTTCCTGGGGATCTGGATCACCCTAGAACCTCAAAGGTCACTGCCTCTGGAACGTGTACAACCCACTCAGCCTACGCATAACCTCGTCCTGCATTGCCGGCACAACCATCTGCTCGACAGGTGGTGGTTCAACTGGAAGACCACCTGGAGGTGCAACCTCAGAACCTCCTCCTTGTTCCACAACCTCTACATGGGGTGGATCGTCACCACAATCCTACTGCGGATCTCTCACTGGAGGTCGTCGTGGAGGCATCCTGAAACACATTCAAGACGCACCACAATCATAGAGTATATCTGGAGAGCTGACTCTAGAAGGACATGGAAAACCAAAAACCTATTCCTATATGATGCATGTACCATTATGTCCCTACAAACAGTGTACAAATGCCCCGAGTCGAAAGGCAGGTTATCAGAGTTCTGTTGTATGGATATGTCAGCCGCCGCACCAACATGAGAGTCTTTGGCCTGAATGCCAAGCATGAATCACCCTTACACTGTCTCTATGCAAACCAAACCAAACTCACAGCTAGACCAGCTACACTCTAAGATCCCAAAGGTGGAACCTCCTATGATACCACTCTGTCACGACCCGACCCAACGGGGCTCAATCCACGACTCTCCAAGCTCGCCTACAATAGGACAGGGGCTGGCGACTAGCGCCGAGTAGGATATCAAACACATGGTAAGAATTAGCCTAAGGTACCTGTACACACGCACCTACAACACCTCCATGAAACAGTGAAGAGATATAGAAACTGAAAAGTAAATGAATGCATACACTATCCCACAACCAGAGTACAGTAGAAGTAAAAAAGGGCAAAACAGGGCCCACCAAAAGAAAACATCAAAGTGCGTCCAACCTTCTCTAAAGAAGGGGAACGCTGCCACTGACACCCGCCAGAAATCTCCCTCGGCACGGCTCCGGTAAACACCACGATCAACAAGCTCACTATGCTCCGCCTGCTCCGGGTCCTCTCTTGGACTCCGTCGAAAGGCATGTGGTCTGCATAAGACATAGACATGGATGGGCAAAGCCCGTGCAGGGGTGAGTATAAACATACTCAGTAGGCACCCCAAAAACCCAAAACCAAAGGGATCAACTGAAAGGCAACAGTCCGCTCAACCCAGCTAGAGGGAACCTAGACGAGAGAGAAACTCCATCTAGTGACCATCCTCGACTAAACAAAACTAGTCAGCTCAGCTCAGGTGTATGCCCCTACATACACCTTGAACAATCCAGATATAATCAGCTCACGCAACAAGCCACAAGAGGTACCAAACTCAACACCAGAAACTGACCACAACCCAATGAGTACACCACACGATCACTGTCATCTCAGATGACACTCATCCAAGAGATACACTCCATCGGGTTTCTCTCAAACCTCTCAGACGCTCACCCGATAGATCACGCTCTTCAGATAGCATCACAGAGGGTAACTCACCGAAACAAAAAAAACACCAAACTCCTCGGAGAGGGGATCACTCCTACGGTCCGCTAGGGGATACCAAAACCCACTATGGTATACGATGATCTCACAGATAGGGGATCACTCCCAGGGTCCGTTGGGGGATACCACGACCCGATCTGGCATATGTAGTCCTCACAGATAGGGGATCAAACCCATGATCTTCTAGGGGATACCACAACCCGATCTAGCGCTCGACAGAAGCACATCTCTTAGATAGAGGATCATAACCCATATAAAAGTGTTCGCGAAGATACCAGAACCCCATATGGTATAACTCACGATGTAGGGGATCGAACCGATGATGTCACAACCCTACCGAAACCACACGCTGATTAAGGGATCACATAATCAATGATACTGCAACCCTACTATAAACATGATGCTGTGCAGGGGATCGTATATCCGATGATGCCACAACCCTACTGAGCACGGCCCACTACGTAGAGGGTCATATTCCCGATGATGCAGCAAACCCTACAGGGTTAACCTGCTAGATATGGGATCGCCACCCGTGAATAAGTGGTCACAACAATACCAAGAATCTGATCTAGGGAGAAGATGCTAGAGGAACCCACTCTGGGCCCACCAGAGGGATGCCACAACTCTATCAATTTAAAAATCTCATCGAGAGGATCCCAAACCTATACGAATGTTGTGATGCCACACGAACCCTCATGGAAATGAACCAAGGGAGTACTCTCAACCACTGCTGGTCCGGAACATCGCTAACACGAGAGACCCGCAACAACGCCACACTGAGCACCTCCAAGGCCAAAACCGAGGCCACCATCACGATCTACGCGAAAAAACACGCAGGATAGGATGCTTACTCTCCCGAAACAGAGCACCAGTGAAAATGGTACTATTCACCGTAGCTAGCTTGTGTTTGGCCCACACAATGATCCTGAAACCAATCGAGCAGATCATACCACGGAGATCCCCTCGGAAAAACAAGCAGAATCGACTACTCGCTCGTCCGAAAAGGACACTCGGTGAAAAAGGTACTTATCACCGAAGGCCAACCTAGGTGGGGGCCATGCGTCGATCCCGAAACACATCGAATAGATCGCACCATTGCGATCCTTTCGGAAAAACACACAGGATCGACTAATCAACTGCAAAAATCAGACTCCTGGTGCGCAAGCTGCGTTTCTCCGCAAACGCCAAAACCCAGCCTCATGGGGCCCGCACCCCGTTCTCAGTCCCAACACTAGGAAACCATCTCCAAAAGTCCGGTGTACCATCAGGGTCTTAACGCCACTGACGGCACGTCATTCAGACGCTCCGGGCAGAAGTTACAACGGCCCGAAGTCGTAAAATAATAAAATAATATTATTTTATACGATGATTCTAACTCCCAGGCCACGATCCCGAATATTTAAACCCTCGAACCCACACCGGAGGGTTCACCTCATCGTCAAGGTCGCATCGCTGCAAACGGTAGGCTAATCCGGCTCTCGGATTTCAAAATACGGGGGTTTAAAGACCCCCCGTATGAGAAATGAGGTCAGATCGGCCGGCCGTCGCGCCGGTGTCGCGCCGGCAGATCTTCCGCGGACCGCCGAGGGCCCCCCGGTGGTCATTTTTACAATATAGAGGCATCTACATGACCCTTGAGACCCGATCTACCCTGATACGACTTCAATTTGCAGAAAAACGCAGCAAAAACAGGATCGGGGGTTAAAACTCAAATTTGCCTACCTCGCGGGTGAAACACTGACGTTCTGCCTTAGATCCACGCACCAGATCTTCCGATGCGCATTCCTGTAACGTACACCGTCAAATTCCGAGCTTGTGGGCACTTCGTTTGCTCGATTCGGCGGATCGGCTGTGAAAAACGACGAAGAACTCCGAGATGAATAAAAAGGGGGGCACTGATATTTATATCAGCTGCCCGCCGGCGCCAAACCTGCCTCAGACCCGACGCATGATGCGAACAATGGTAAGGTCACCCCTAGGGTAAACAAGCCATTCTGAACGCAAATACAGACTCATATTTTTCATCTGAGGCTCCGTTCAGAAGTTATTGGAGCCAACACTCACACACAAACTTCTCCATTTATTAACGAAAATGCCCCTAGTGGCGTTTCTCACCGTAGGCCCGCGCCCACAATTTTTATACCTCTCCTAGGTTAAACGGCACGTTCTGGACGCAACCGTGCCCTGAGATTACCGATCTGAGATACCGTTTAGGAAATATCACACCCCTTCCAAATGCATAGTATAAAAAACACAATATTTTTATAAAATTAATTCTGGGCACACCGAGCCTCGAAATCACACGCCTTCTTCGCACCTTGCTCTGTAATTATTTATAGAAATATTAAAAAGTCTGACAGGGCCGAAAACCCAAGTCGCTACATCATATTAACTTTTGTGAGCTCGTGGGTATCATAAATACCCTTACGAAATTGTCACGTGATGGATTTATCATCTAAAGAAGGGGCATATCAGTTTGGTTCATAAAATATTGTCATTAGGGAACATGGTTCTTATTTTTTCATAGTTTTCTAATGTTTTACTTGTTATTCGGATTCCCAGTATATGAATATAGGATCATCGAGGCTTTAGAAGATGTTGAGGGGTCAATCCAAGATCACTACTGCTACTGAAAAATCATTTGTTACTAATGGAGGTTTAGTTTTTTATTTTTATTTTGATATCTTTTTTGGATGAAATGGAAGTTGACCTTATTGTACATGGTGAGTTCACACAGATCATTTACTCATATAGATCACACATACATTGTTCTTCCTTTAATATCATTTATAGTTTTGTCGTTGTAATATTGTATAAGAAGCCATGGAGTTAATTCTTTCACAATATCTAGTCCCACTGTGGTTAGCCTTTTACTGTGAATCCTTGGTTAATTGAGTTTTGAATAATTTTTTATAGAGGTTTATGGATTCTCAAATAGTCATTTAGTAAATTTTAATGAATTTAAAAGTGGGAGAATGTGTTTCAAAATAATTTTAATAAGATATAACCAGTTTTATTTTTAAAAAGGGGACTATTTTGATCGTTAAAAGATCTACACAAGTATTTTTTTGTCCTTTTATTTATTTATTTTTTAAAAATAGTGGGTATCCAGTTTTGAAAATTAAAAAGTTAGTATTCATATGAAATTTTTAAATAAAATGGGTTTATGAAATTTTTATAGTGTATTTTTTAATGAAATTGTGATTAAAATATGTCCATTAATGAAATTCATTGGTTTTGATAATGGATTAGAGGATAATTTCCTTGATAAAATGTACCATGGTATTTTACCAATGGGGATTTCTAAATTCAAAATTTCTCTACATTTTTAAATTAATTGAGTTAAATGTGGTTTAATTTTTCAAATGGGGATCAAATATTTTCTATTTATGTTGTGAAAATGAATCTTGACCATTCAAGTTCTAATGTTTTTTGTAAATTAAAATGAGTATGTTTTATAATTATTTATTCCTTTTTGAAAATAATTATTATTATTTTGGGTTTTATTCATGTTGGAACAATTTATTTTGATTGGAAAATCATGAGTAAATGAACTCGGGTCTCATTTTTTTAGTCCATTTCCCATTAAATTATAGAATAATAGTGGATGATCAGTCTCTATGATGTATTCTTCTATGTCTATGAAAGTATTAGTTTTTGGAATTAGTATTTTCCATTATTTTGAGGGTAGGCCTTAGAGAGTCAATGAAAGATGAGGTCTTGAGGTAATATTTGATTAGAATTTCCCCCTATATTGTCATTACCCATATCAACAGGTCCCATGCCATCACTCCACAATATCACTTCCAATAAGCTAGGGGTTGGTGGCTAGATTTGAGTAGCCAATCGTTAACATAGCATGCATTATCCTAATTAACTATATAGACGCACACATCTCCACTACCATACAATGTTTAACACTAAATACATTTAAAAATCTTTCATGAAAACATCTACAACCCATGAAAATGTAAGAGACGAATTTATGGAAGGTAAACATGGCCAAATACAATCCCACTAAAAAGAGACTGAAAAAAAAATTGAACCAGAAATTAACTGCATGGACTGTAGTCAAGATTCCATATGAACACACCCCAGTGTTTTTGGATCACTAAGAACATTTGAGACATGGACCCTTGATGATGATAAAAAAAATTTAGTCATCTGAATAGGACATGACTTGAGTGACAAAATCCAGTCCAGGGGAGAGTATTTAAATTCACAGTAGGACAACCTGAAACAATAAATCCTATAGAAAATAATAAAAATCATCTCTACATAAGCATAAGTCGAATGAATATCCAAATATATTCAACAAAAACACACAATAAATAGGTAATGTGACAATTGTAATCGACCCTATGATTCAAGATTAATGCTTCCATATAACACTCTTCTAGTAGAAAACACTCCATGAGTCAGATATCACTAATGACTTCCATCAGAGTGGTAATTCTATTTGGGTCTGTCCATCCAAAGTATCGATTAATAGAAATAATTAATAATATAAATATATGAAAATCAATCCCAATTCTATCTAGTATACCAATAAATAATTCGGTATTATCCTAATAAGTAGAAGATCAGTTTCCTTATTGTGATTATCAGGAAGATACCAATTGTGATATATAGGGTGAGAATATTATAGAGGATCTTCCTTTGGGTCTTACACAAGGATTTAAAATACTCTATCAATCTAGTCCCACTGAAGGGATGGATCTCCTATAATTAAATGTAAATTCCATTCTAAACATCATCGAAAAGAATATAGGGAAGGAAAAATAGATAAACTAGTCCAAGATACAAATGATAAGGGATTCAATAATTCTTTGAAATAGTACATGGAGTGAACTAGGAGTACCTAAGATGTACCATAGGCCCTGGGTCTAGCCTGTGTAAAATGGATCAGGTCTATGTATGTGTATAAGTATATGGCATGCCCATGAATATATTCTCTTACATGTATTCATGTATATGGATAGGCCCATGTACATCCACGCTGGTCATATCTACTGGTGTGTGCATGGCATTCCCTCTGACTGTTTCCTCATGCCTATGTCTTTGTACCCTATGAAAGTACATTTTGATCCATCCATGGATGTTCACACACCTTGTGATACATAACTTCTTCTCAAAACCCCAACCATTACTTGGAGGGCCCCACACAGTGTGTTCCTCTTGAACACATTCCGTATAATATAGAAATCTAATGAATTACATTTTTTGAATCATGAATCTTCAATGATACTCTTCCCACATATCCACTCACAATTATTACCATAATCAAGAAGTTTTATTATATAGAAATTATCATTGTCAAATCATCTAAATTTGACCATCCAATTTGTTTAGAAAACACCTTTGACCGTTGTTATTTGTTGTATGATGAAGATCATAAAACCTAGGTATCCAAACTATCTAACCCACTATTGATTCCTTAGTCACTCAATCATCATGTCATTAAAATATCATATCTACAATATCTATATTTGTTTTATAAGAAATGGTCTTGGAATGATCAATTTACTTGATATTTTTCAAACCACATTCCAAAATATTTTCGTGTGATGAATGAAGTATAAGGGAATATAGTCACAACCAAAAATATGAAAAATGACCCTTGGCCGATGTTCTTGTTTTCATAAATTAATTTCCATTATTATTATTAAGAATGGGAAAAATATAATCAATAATAAATAACTAATTTGTGAATAAAACTATCATGCACTTAAAATATGCTAGATTTGAAAATCAATTGGTTATTTTATTGTTTTTTTCGTTGTTGGAATCATAAAAATGGAATAATTTCAAATAACAAAAAATCCAACCTCAATTTTAGATTAATTAATAATGAATAATGAGGATTAATTGTCATTATTTGGTGAGATCCTCTCATTCTATTTCACACTGATCATGGAACGTTGATCTAGTTGTTATTAATCAATGGATCTTCTTACACTCTCTCGAATGTCTCTCTTTGATTTTTAGTGATATATGGTTAACCCATAAAAACTATCAAAAATAATATTTAAAAAGAAAAATAAATATTTCACTACATTAAAGGAATAAATAAAATAATTTAGTTAATTTTTTTAGTCATTTTATGCATGTGTTAACTTTTTCATAGTTTCCCCATGCTAACAAAATTTATGTTACACAAATTGAAATACTTGTGTTCTAGACAACATGTTTCACTCTGATATTCGATCTGGGATTCCATTTACAATTTTATCTATTATTTTATGAAAATAAGATAAGAATTCTATTTGATATATTTAATATATTTTTAAAATATCTTCTATGAAAAAATGGCCTCATAATTACACACCATCCCAATGTGTGGTCCTAAAAATTTCCATAAAATATAATAAAAAATAGTACATAAATAAATTGGAGTCATCAAATTCTCCCCAACTTCATACTTTATATCCTGAAAAGCCAAAACATTGGCTACACAAAGCGATGTGGGTACTGAGCGCATATTTGAGCCTTCAACTCCTAGGTACACTCCTGGATATTCTCATGCTTCAACCAAACACACACTATAGGAATCTCTCTACCATTAGGGATACTCTCCTGTAGATCCATGGTTTTCATTTGGTAATCGGTAAATGTAGATCTATCCGAAATGTCTATCTCACCCCCTATGAGCATGTGTGATCATTTGTGTGCATACCTCCTCATCCATGACATGTGGAATACATCTGGTACCAATTCCATCTATGGTGGTAGATATAAGAGTTACACCACCTTTCCAACTCAACCTAGTATCTGTAATGGGCCAATGAATATCAATGAAATATTTCTAACCTAACCAAATATCTATAATCCACATCAAGTTGAAACCCATGGAAACATGTTGTATCCCTCCTCATATTCCAAATTCAATTGTCGTTTATTCACATAAGTCTTCTGATTGCTCTGTATAGTCCACGTCCACCACTATATGATCTTCACCTTCTCTGTAGTGTCTCACACTAACTCTAGTCCCATGAGTTTCAGGTCTATTGGGTTATTCCCTAAAATTGGTGACCTACAAGTTCAATTATACAAATCCTAAAATGTTTCCATACAAATGGTGGACTGGTATATTTTTTTTACACAAACACCCCCAGTGGTAGGTGATCCAAAAAACTACAACCAAATTCTATCATTAAATATTCCATCATGTCCTCCAGAACTTGAATGTTCTCCTCAATCTACCATCAGTTATGGGGTCAAACATTGTTCCCAAGTGTAACAAAGTCCCAAACGTCTCCTGAAATCACATCCGTAATCAATATGTGAGGTCATCATAATTGCCTGAAACAATATTTAAGAGAAATACATGGATTCAAATTATAACCTTCATATAGAGGCATCACATTCCCTATATGGATCTCTACTCTAGAATAGTTAGGAAGTAGAACAATGTGGTGAGTCAGTCTAATATCAACCAAATGGAATCATATCCCAAGGATGATTGTGGTAAAACCATCACTAAATCCATAAATACCCCATCCCACTTACACACTAGAACCACAAGTGGTGGAGCTGAACCAACTGGAACATGGTTCTTAGCAATCATATGCTGAAAATTAAGGCATCAAGAGACAAAATTTGTAAATCCTTTTTTCAACCTTGGAAACAAAATTGACATTTGAGGTTTTAGTACATATTCACCACACCTGGATGTATTGCCAAAGTAGATATATTTAAATTGTGTAGAACCTCCACCTGTAATGACCTTGGTAACATTGTGAATCATCTAAAAAATTTAAATTATCCCCACCTTCATAAAATCCATCATGAGAATGTCCAATAGATATTTGAGAATATAGGTTCTCGCATTCAGTATCCCAAGATGATATTCCCTAAAGTGATATAATATTAGAGGGTAAACAACCATAAAATAGAGGTAATCAACTCTTTCTCAATCCATAATGGAGAACTATAATGCCTTCAATAGTTATGAAACCTCATTTAGAAACTACAAAAAATATCTCCGACAGAGAGCATGTTCTACCACATTCCCCACAACAGTAGTATAGACAATATCGACATCGTAATCCTAGAGGAATTTTAGACATCACTTCTATCAGAACATATGATCCTTATGATACAATATATAATCGAGACTCTTATGGTCATATTAGATGATAAATCGCTAACCCATCAAGTAGGTTCATGTTGTATTTATTGTGATGGCCACTACTACTAACCCAATATTGTTGGTCATGTAGATTCAAACCATGTGGTCTAAACTGACCTGAACCATAAGTAATGAAATCCTTCCACTTAGTTATAACATAACAAATCCTTAATCCTAAAAAATCAGAAAACACTATATACTTGAAACCCATCAACAAGAATAAATAGATTTGACCACTCATCAATATACTACTTAACTTTTCAAAATTATGTTGGCACCTCTCTATCCATAATAAAGGCTAACACTTTCAGGTAAAATGTATCATGGGTGATTCTATCCTAGTTAATTCATTTACAAATATCCTATAATAGACTACCAATCCAAGGAAGCTATGAACATCCATCATGATCTTGGATTTCTCCCATTCCAACAACACCGCTAATTTTGTCATTTCCACTACCACAAAATCTTTTTGAGATAATATGTCATAGATGGTAGACCTCTTATATCATGAACTAAAACATAAAGAGATTCCAATAAAATCTGTTCTCTTGGAGTGTATCCAGAACCATCCACAATTGTCTCATGTGATCCTCCATGAATTTTGAGTACACTAGGATATCATCAATAAAGACTACCATGAACAGGTCTAAGAAGCTCTAGTTGATCTGTTTAATGAAAACCATGAACACTGGTAGAAATTATTCACATCAAATGGAACAAAAATTTACTCATAGTGACCATAGTAACATATAAATGTTGATGTTAGTATATCCTCACCCCATACTAATAATTGGTGATAACCTGACTAGAGGTCACCTTTAAGAATAGTAATTCCACTTTCAACTAATCAAATATGTCTTATATCCTCTATAGTGGGTAACTATTATTCACATTAATATGCTTCAAGTGTCTGTAATCCACACATAACCTCATGGTCATGTACATCTTCTTTTAAAATAAAATTATGGCTACTAAGGTGATGCATTGGGTCTAAAACATTCCTTCCTCTGTTAGTCCCTCAAATAAAACATCATCTCATGAATATATTTGAGAAACATAGAATATAATGGTGTATATAATAGGATCATCTCGATGTGTAGATCAATGTAGAATTTTATCTCTCTGGGGGGGAGGTATTTCTGTAATGTCCTTAAGAAATTCGTCCTCATATTCCATCACCACTGAAGGGAATGGAAAAAACATAAAATCCACTACACCAATGATCATGCTAGACAATTGATGAATAATATATTACAAACTCAAATAAAAGGGTCAATTATACAATATTTTTATTTCGTTTTCACTAACAAAATAAAAACGTGTCCCATCATTGTTCTCACAACATATCCTCTACATGAAATAGTAAATTAAGGCATTGATTGTATATAACCATTCCATATTCAATATGACATCAAAAGGAATCAATACTACTAAAAAGATATACAAAAAAATATAACTTAAAATGTTATAGTCACACTATTGTCACATGTTTGTGACCACTAAGTCGTCTCTACTAGGATTTTCTAAATGAAAGTTATGAGCTAAGGACCTAACCAAAATTTCTATGTCTCAAAACAGATTGGTGGAAATAATAGAATGTCTGGTACCTATGTCTATTAGTTATGAATATATGGTAGAAAATACATGTATCATATATTTAATCATCCATGGAGCCTCTGGGTCATAAGGGTCGACCGCATGTGCCCCCTATTGTCCATTTCCCATAGCCTTGTAAGGACCACCTTGGGGTGGTGGTGGTAACAAGTAAAAGAGTTTACCACCTCTAGCTACTATCCCTTCTCCAAATCATTCTCTATCTCCCTATGGAAAATTCATATACGACCATTATCTATGCCTCAGTGGAATAACCAATGTCTTCATATCATCACTATGGCGGTTTGGAAAATATAATGAAATACGTTCCATGTTGTCACAAGAGTATAACCACCTCATCCTAGGTTATATAGACCCATATTTTTATCCCTAAACAAAATAACCTCTTCCATATGGACACATTCTCAAATGTCTTATATATTCTTCTCCCTAGGATTGATGTTGATTCCCTGTTACAGAGGTCTATACTCATGTTTTCCCACTACAGGAAACCACTGTATGAATCTGCTCAGCAAAGAAAAGTTCAAAGACAAAATATTTCTCAAGAACCCCAACACAAAAAGGTATGTTTAGGGTAATAATGAAAACTCAGATATCTCAATTTAATCCTTGCTGGTTGGATTGATCCCATAATAATTTATCTGGGACCATATACATCGAGTAGCTATAGAGGTTGGTTGACGTTGATAAATAATTAGCTACATTCGTGATTCCCTTTTAGAGATTTTGAATCTTTTGGATATGTAAACATCTATTCATATATAGAGAATATTTTTTTATGAAAAGGTATGAAAAATATAATCATTTTAGAGTCTCCTCATCATAAATAATGGTCATAAAGCTCCACCATCATCCTGCTGATCCATAAAGAAAGCCCGCTGCAAGGAAGACCATCTCATCTGTGGGAGTCTTGACCAGATGGAAAATCATATCACCACTTCATTCCAGTACTCAAGTGACTCTTTTCCTAACACTCCTTGTAACTTGAGGAGTCTCTATCACTGAAACTCGTAATTTGTGTATAGGAAACACTACACATATTCTTGTAGTGTGAGTACAATAATCTTCTAAATAGGTGTTGGCCTAACTGGTGCACCACCAAGACGTAACACATCTAGAATTGGTCCTCGTATAAATGCCTCATAACTGAGGGGACCATCCTCATGATCATGACATTTAATCCTAGTTGACATACATAATAGAGGCATCCCGAAATCAAATATGATATACTGTATTCAATGATTACATCTATAGATATATGTCAAGAAGGACATTGAAAACACAACCCATTATAAGATAATGCATGTACCATTATTTTTCCATCAACCAATGTTCTCATTTACCAATATAAAAGGCCCGGATTACAGTCTCGGTGTATTGATATGTTAGTCAGCACAATAACACTAGAGTCCTAAGCTTGAAATTAGAACTCAAAATATATAACAATGATTCCCCAAACAAATCGCAACCTCAATTTGATAGGTAAACCCATATGTTATGATACCACTCTTTCATGACCCATCCCAATGGGGCCCATTCCATGACTCCCCAATACCACCTCTAATTGGACATGGGTTGGTGACTAATTCAATGTAGGCACATCACTAACAAGTGAGGCCTTAGACTATGTACATGTACACACAAACACATCACCAACCCCATATAATGGAGACCTATAAAAACAAATAAACAATGATTAATGAAAACATCTAAATATCATAACTAGAGTACAACCAGATGTAATGGAATGTAAACATATCCAAATACAATATCACCTTAATGATTCTGAAAAAAATTCTATGTTGAATGTAAATATGGAAACTGTTTCCAAGATACCGCATAAACACACCTTGATCTATCTGGCTCACTAAGAACTGCGTGTTCCTATTCCCCAAGATTCTGTAAAAGGTATATTATATGAAAAATGCATATCCAATGTGTTTAAATCCCAATAATGTTTGAGTATAAAAATAACCATTTGGAAACCCATAAACCATAAATCATATAACAAAATAACAGCAGTAATCTCTACATAGGAATATTTCTACTCCTCTTATAATAAGAATATCCAGATATACTCCACAAACACTAAAAACCACATGTTAATGTTTTAATTGTAAGAAAACCTTGTATTGCAACTTGAAGGTTCAATATAGCACTCTTCTATGAGAATACACTCCATGATTCAGATAGCTCTAATGACGTTTATTCGAGAGGTAGTTTTCGATGGGTCCTTCTATTATAAGTACACACTAGATTAAATAAGAGATATGATACATATTTGAGGACCACTCCCAATGGAATATGTTGTAACAAAAATTGAATAATGATTATAATGATAAATAGAGGATCAGTACACTTGTAGTGTTGTCATGGAGTTACCAAGAACACCACCTAGTAAAAGAAGAGGATATAGGTTCTCACCCATTGAAACATATAAGGATTCCAAAAACTAAATAAAATAAATCTTGTGGAATGGATAATTGTAAAATAATTAGTTGGTTATTATATACTAACCCTAAAAAATATTATGAATTCGCTATTATGAATCTTTTCCCTGATATGGTGGACCAGGGCTCCAAGCATTCTTTGAGGGGGTACACAGCGTATACTGAGAGTACAAAATGTGTCCCCTTGGACCCAGGTCCTTCCCATGTAAAATTTCCGATCCCCATACCCATATATAAGTAAAAAAGCATATTTTTTCCAATGTACTTCTAGACATGTCCTCATACAAGTACGAACTTGTGTAAATCAAGGTATTCATGTTTCCATATAGGAGTACACACCATAACCTTGGTCATACACTTTTGTCCATTTTTTATATACTTTGTGGTACACACAGAGCCATCTGAGGAGGGTCACATGCCATGTGAATGTGGTTACACATCTTGTGATCCTTAACCTAATCCCAAAACCCCTGTCTCTATTGATAGAGCCCTATATGGAGTGTTCCTATGGAACACATGTTTTTTAATGTGGAAATCACCAGAATTCAGGTTCTGTAATTGGGTGTCTTATTTTCTCATATGACCCTCAATCTATATGTGATTAGTGCTACAACCAAGGAGTGATATCATTTGTGTATTTTCATCATTAAATCTCAAAATATGGCCATCAAATAATTTTTGAAAATAAATTTAGACATCCATCTTCATAGTGGGTTGGAGAATAAAAAATCAGGTATCGAAACCATCTTCTCCATTTTTTCTTCCATTATCATACAGTCTTTAAGTCATTTCAATCATTGATATAAAATATTGAATCATTTCACAATGAAATCTTTGAGAACTGATCAATTTACTTAGTATTGTTAAAACCACAGTCCAAACAATTAGCCCACGATGACCAAAGAATTGTGGGGGGGATCACAAACACGAACATGAAGAATAAACCTTTGACAACATTCATGTTTTCCTTGATATATTTCTGTTTGAATGAGAAATGAAAATATTATCAAATAAATAACAATCAATCCCCAATTCCTGAATAAAACTTTCCTCCACCCACAATAAACATGATAGGTGAATCAATTCACTAGTTTATTAATTCACATTCATTATAGGAATAATAAATTGAGAATAATTTTGTATAAATATGTCAAAACATGATTTTTGATCAATCACTAACAAAGAATTAAGATGATTCATCATTATTGTAATAAACCTATAATCCCATTACACAGTTATATTGGAACCTTGATCTATTTGTTGTTCATCAAAGGATCTTCCTCCACATTCTCTAATAACTCTCCTTAGATTGAACGGTTGTGTAGAAAACCCTGAAAATATTCTATATTAATGCTTAAAAATTAAAATAATTATGTCACTGCATCAATTGATTAATTAAAATAATTTAATTATTTATTTTACTCAGTTTAGGCCCATGATAACTTTTTCACAAACTCCCTTCACAAAAAATGTTTATGTCAGGCCTAATGTAAAAACCATGTTCAAAATTCAATGGTTCTCTTAGATTTTTAATCATGGATCCCATTACGAATTTATTTAACTATTTATAGAAAACATTGTGTTCATGATATTTAATATATTTCAAACATTTATTTTGAGAAAAGTGGGCTTCAGAATTTCATGTTGTCTCAATAACTAGTTACAATGAAAATAACACAATATCATAATAAATTATGAAAAAAAGGAGCCATTACATGTATCCCCTTAAAAACTCATTTGTGTGAATCGGTTATTTTTGTAATCATCCATTTTGATGAGGTGAATGACTCAGTGTTGGTATCACATCACTGAATATGAATGTATTGGATGAGTGTTTAGGATGACTAGGAAGGGTGGTTTATTTTTTATATAGGTTGGATTCAACTTGGTTATTTCTTCTTTGAGTTGGTTCCAAATTATCATACATTATCCCGAGATAAGAAATAATGTTTATCCTAGTAGTGAATATTTTTTGGGGGAATTTTCAACTATATATTGTTTCTCTTATTTAATTAGTGAGTCCTCATTGTCATTATTCTGGGAAGTATCCATTTGGGTTCTTTGTTTTAGAAAGTGTTCATGGTTAATGGATGGTTCATTGTTTGAAATATCCTAAATATATAGATGTAGTTTTGAGAATGGTTGGGTGTTAGTTTTTTTTCCTTGGATATTATTTTATTATTCATTCTTCTTATAATATTGGGTTTTACTTGGTTCTCTATATGAATTTTCCATATTGGTAATATTGTGAAATTTATTATTCTATGGTTCTTTTATTGGTGACATCAATATCAGATCTATTGGATTACATATCTTTTCCCTTATTTGAGGAATTATGGTTCTAAATGATATATATTTTTGGTAAAATCAGAATTTGGATTTTCTGATTTGGTAGTGTTTTTCATCCCACAAATCATTTCGTATATCATTTATCCCTTAGAATAACTCATGATTTTGTTTTAGATTTAGAAATAAATCATCAAACATATTCTTAATATGTGGGAAGACTGCCACAAAAGGATAACATGGTGAACCCAGTTGCTAATCGTTTATTTTTGGTAATTCCTTATTCCCACCCCACTCAACCCCAATCATATTATATCAGTTGTCCAGGATAATGGTTCATGGGATATATTCTCATGGAGATCCCAAACATACCATGATGACTAAATTTAGTGATTTATAAGTTAGGGTTCACGGTGTTCCCTAATTTGGGGTTGTGTTTAGAGATATGAGATCCGTTTTAGGTCTATTATTCTTTTTATGGTTTTAATTTCGTGGATATTTTATCAATTTTAGATGATGATCTCTAATATTATTTTGGGATTTTTTATTTTCTGGATTGGTAAGGGATGTGAGTACAGGTTGTACAGTCTCACTACAACGAAAAATGTTTTTAAAAGTGCTAGAAAAGCCCATTTATAGCACTAAAAAAGTTCTGTTAATCTCAGGGAAGATAAAGGGGGGTTCCCTTAATCATCACTAATAATGCACTGATAAAGACACCTTTTAATATTCCTCAAAAATCACTGATAAACGGGGTTTTTTTATTAGTGATAAAAATAGATGATAAAAGGGTCCTTTATTAGTGTTTTTTAGAGCTACTAAAATGAAACTATTATTATAACTTTTTAAAAATCAATGAAAAAAGATTAAAATATCTAAAAATATATATATAATTCTTCAGATTTTAGGTGCCTTTAACAACGCTAGAACCCTCCAAAAACTGTGCTATGAAGAACCTCGCCCGCCTCCACAGGGTCCCAGCCACCACAACACACCCCAGCCCCACCCCCAACCCCTTTAACTGTACTACTACACTAATTTAACAGTGCCAGAACAACCCTTCACCACCAGATGTGCCCCTACCTCCCACGGGAAGAGAACTCGAGACCTCCCACTATGTGCATGGACCCTATACCACTCCGCTATATTTCATTCCTATCCAATTAATGATATACCTATTTATTTGTATATATATTTAGTTATATTTATTTTTATTAATATATATTTATATTAGCGCATATATATTTATATTAATATATATATATAGATATATTAATAGATATATTTTTATATTAATATATATATATATATACATGTATGGTTATATTTATATATTTATAAATCTATATATTTATTCATATATTAATATATATAGATAACTATCTATCAATTTATATATATATATAGTCATATTTTTTATCTATATTTTTATTCATATATTAGTATATATTATTTCATTAATACAAACAAACTCAATTATACACACATACATAAACATTATATAATTATATAAATATTCATATATTTTTATTTTAAATAAAATGGATATTAGTTTTTTACTTACATAAGGCTTATATATTGAGAAATATATTTTCTAATTAAACAAGTTTAATGGTTTATTTAAAAAATTAATTTTTTTAATGTGGGAATATATAATAAATATTTATATATTGTTGTATATTTGATCATAAATAACAGTATATTATAAAAAATGATAAAAATTCATATCCATTATATCAATATGAATGAAATATATTGGAATAAATTCATTCCCAATAGAAAATGGGTGGAAAGAATCCCTGGAATGAGGATGAAATTCAATCTTATGTTAAACAATTTTGGTATCCTGACTAACAACTCAGTACTAGAGGACATTTGCAACTTTTATGACCTCTAAAAATGTTACAAAAGTATCCCTTGGGTTGCCAGCACATAGAGATCATTGTAGGCTTCAAGTTTTTATGTTTTAGAGTTCATACAGACACCCAAATAAAATGTAATGATGATTTGAAGTATGAGTTATGTTTTGATATTATTTTAGATCTTTTATTGATTTTTTTAATTTTTGGTGTCTTCAAAATTTATTAAATGACTATTAGTCAATGATTATTAGAAAATTATTAATTAATAAATTTTTAAGTATTTTATAAACTATTTTCACTAAATATCTATTATATTAAGTGTTAATTTCTATTTATAATTATCTAAATCATATTTAAAAAATATAAATTATATTTATATCAATATAAATATATAAATATATTTATATATTTCATTTTATTTTTAATGAAATATAATTTTTTCAAATATACACTTTATTAGTGCTAGTAAAAAAATAATTGATAAAGACAACCCTTTGTTAGCGCTACTAAAAAAGGCACTAATAATGATGTCCCCATTTATAGTGGTAAAAAATCATAGATAAAGGTACCCCTTTATCTGCGGATTTTTCTTACCTCTAATAAAAAAAGGATCTTCCCTTGCCATATTTCGTGCTAGTGTCTTTAGGATTTATAAGTCTTAATGTGATTATTAGTATAATATTTCTGTGTGTCATGATCAACCAAAAATATTTAGACTTTCTAAGGGAAGAATGATTCATTATGGGGATAATTATCAAACCCCAACCCAACAGTAATTGAAAATTTTACTTATTATGAGTTCTTTAAATTAATATTACTTTTTTTGGTAATTTTCATAATAAAAATAGTTATTTTTGTGAATTAAAATCATGTCTCATTATTAAAGAACATATTTTTCCAACCCATGTGGTAAATGTGAGAAAAATTAAATAATAATTTTTCCTCAAACTGCATGGCCAATGCACGATTTTCCAAATTGTACATTCTTCCTACTTGAGGTGCTACAGGATCCAGGTAGAGGGTGTATGGTTGGTGCACAGTTTGGCCTACCCTACTATTATATGGTGAGTAGTGTTTAGGTTTCTATATTTTTTAAATTTCTCATTTTCCCCTTATGAAAATCAAACCCCTAAAGGGTTTCTTAACCTCACCCTCACCCTTCATTCTAGAAACACACAATTTTGAACCCAAACATATTACATCTCTTCTCCACCCTTATTTGTCTCTTTTCACTTAAGAATATTTGTATGACCATCTAATGTCATTATATCATATCCAATATCAAATTCATCTTCCAAATTTTTCAATACCACAATAAAATGTGAGGTGGGCCAAACCATAGGTTTTTCATAGGGTATGTTTTTGGTTGTTTTGTTTAAAGTAATGGTGTTATTTTACGTTGTGTGGTTCCATGGACTTGATTGTGATGTTATTAGGTCTCAAACCTCAAATATAGGTTGTTCTTCTTTGATTAATGGTCAATTACCCTATATCCATTACATTAATTTAAAATATGAAATTTCATGGTTAATTTTAAAGGGTTATTTCATAATTATATATTTTTTATATTTTTTGGAATACGGTTTTGCTTCATGGTAATGATTCCTTACAAGTGTTATGTTTTTATATAAACTTATATCATGGGATTATTTTGTTAAATATTTAATAAAAACTTTTTTTGAAATGTAAATAATTATAAATGATTTATTAGCTTTTCGAAATGATTTCTTCTAATTAAAATGTAAAATACCAGAGGTAATTTGGTCTTTCATTTTTTTCGTAAAGGTCTAATGAAATGGTTTGATATAGAGGAATCCTTTATGGGATTGTTAATCCATTGATTATTGAATTTTATTAACAGAAATACACACACACACACACACACATATATATATTTATGTATGTATGTATATGTTCCTAATTTGTTCATATTCACTCATTGAGAGGGGAATATGTGAATTGTGATAAGTGGATCTCATATATAAATCAAGGTGTATATGGTTTTATTGTTTGATAGTGATATAGGAACATGAATGGTTTTTGAAAATGTGGTTTTATTAATGAAATATGTTTCCTTCTAATATGATGATCCATTATTGGTACAATGATGTTCTTCATCAGAAATGAAAATAACTCTTAAGGTAGGATCCTTGGTTATAGAATTTAGATGACTGTTGAATTTATAGGAAATGTGTAAATCATGTGGAATTAATGAATGTAAGTGAGTTATTCCTATTAAGGTGGATTATGTATTGTTTATCCAACATGTAAAGAACAAGGGTTCATGTTTAAAAGTGATTTCAGAAGTGAGAAATTGGATTGTTTTTTCTAGTGAATGACATATGATATCTACGTATATGATAGTTTGATAGTACTCACCTTAATTTTTTCATCATGGGAATCCTTGATTTTTTGTGAGGGAGCTATAGGTAAACATGTTTCACTAGTCTATTATTCCTCTCTAACTAGTGTCCTAAAGATATATTTTTCTTATTGTCGGATATTCCGCTCTATTCAACCATAGTTGATGACTTAGAATATTTGGGTGAGTTTATTGTGGTTAAAAATTTATAGTGGAGACTAATTATATAATTTTTTATGGAATCTTCCTAGACCCTCTTGACCATCTCCTTAAATCACAAGTTCCAGAGATTGTATAACAAATACTTTCATCTTTTGTAGAAAATGTATGAAATGGATTCCACTGTGAATTATTCATAATGAAATAATTATATTATGTAACTACTTATTATAAAAATATTTTTTCATAAAGTGTATCATTTTTTATATGTTATCTAAAATACAAAAGGAAATGGTTCTTATTAATCTTTTTCCATTTACATGTTTTATAATAATTATATACTAAGTTTTTATATGTTTAATGTTTTTATATACCATTACATGGATTTATTTTTAAAGGAAATTTATATATGATGGGTTACTCTCTTGGGATACATACTGATCTTATTTCCCACACATAAATTATCATTGACCGTTGTGGGTCCAGTTTACTATTTTATTCTCTCCCATGGGGCGTTGTGGTTTTTTATATGTCATTGACTCATATAGTTACAACGACGTTTGTATTTTTGTTTTTTACATGAAAATACAATTCATTTATCATAATGGAAACTTAAGATTTTTCATATTTCTATGGTCATATGTGTAGAGAAATTTTGGGTTCTACTAATAAGCATTTGTGTGGGATTCATTAGCTTTTAGGTGAGTGATATATGGGTAGTGAGGGAGTTTATTATTCCCAATTCTATTTTTTAATTTAATATATTTTTAATATATTTTTATTTTATTTCTTATTTTTTTGGATATCTTATATACAAATAGTTCATTCCAAAATGTTCTTCAATTTCTATTATTGTTTTCGATAATATTTTTTTTGAAAAACTAATTCCCATGTAGTGATTTATTGATGGCCAGAAATTTTTTCTAGCTTGTGTATATTGGGAACACCATTAGAGACTTATTATATGATATATAGGGTGTCAAAAAAAAGAGATGACATGTATTGGTGTTTGATAGATGAAACAAAATTTCTTCAAAGAAGAGGTAATCATATTAACTTGGATCTTTCATTTTACATCTTCTTCTAAGAACATAAATTCTTTATTATCCTTTAAAATATAGTAAAATTAATGTCTACCCTACTATAATTTATTTTTATGTTCACATAATAACCTAATTTACCACATTTTTCCATCAAATCAAAAATGAATGTATTGTTTGTGCATACGTGTAAAATACCATTGTCACGGAAAAATATGATTCATTTTTCACCATCGCCTTACATGAATGGTTATTATTGTTTATCTAGTGTATGTATATGACATTAATTTCATAATTATGGTTCTTTAAATATAATATATCACTTATATTCAATCGATTCCAATCCTTAAATGAATAATTATCAAGCATGTGTGCATACATACTATTATACCCATATAGAGATTTACATTGATTCATAAAATACTCCATTCATAGATGGCCAATGAGAAGAATTTAAGGGTTTTATTTTATTTTTGTAACATGATAATTATTTTATAAATATAAAATTCTATTTTATGTATTTATTTTCTATCGAACTAAAAGTAATTCCATTTCTCAGGTGTGTGTTCTGACTACCACCTCAGGATTCAATGTATTTTTGTGTCCTCTTTTGATTATTGGGCCTAAATTGTATTTTATATATAAGAAATATGATTATTTAATAATTACTATTCTATAAATAATTTAACTATGATACATTTTTACCTAATCTTCCTAGAAAATTCATTTTTCAATTTTGAACCAAATATCATTAGAACAGATGGTGTGGACCTAACCAATTAAGAAATAAAATATTTCTTAAAAGAAAATGATTTAATAATAATGGAAAAATCATACAAAATGATCATATAAAAGTAATTAATTTATATAAGTATTTTATATATTATAAAACAATGCACATTGTATGTTGGAACTCGTGGTTAGGGATTTCATGACGCAAATTTCATTTCATTAGGTTTTAATACTTCTTCATTGAATATATTTTCCATGATTACAAGTGAATTGATCTTTAAATTATTTTATATTTTATTTAACCTTTATTTATATGGATATAGATATTTATTCATTATAAATTCATTTATTTAAAATAATTTCAAATACTAATATATTTTTGAAGGGTTTTCTTTGTCACAATCTCAGTTCCTTAAGATATATTTAATGTTGTGAAGCGTGATTCCTTTTTATGGAGTACACACTTTCCAATGAATGAATTTTGAAATAGTATATCAGGTAATTACTGATATTAATTGATTCATATCGTATTATTTACTTCTATGAATTATTATTCTAAAGATACCATATTGATAAAGGCTTTATGTTAAAATCTCATTTTTTGGGATATTTTATGTTCAAACATAGATTTGGTGAAATTATATGATAAAAATTTCGTAAACCAAATATATATTAGTATCCAATGTTTTTTTAGGTTTAAAATATTTCATTTAATTTTCCCCCATTTTCTATTTAAAATTATTGAGAATTTTTTTTTATAGAATAAATGAACTTATAACCTCTTTGGTCAATGAACTTTTCCATCCATGTCCATATTTTCTTTCAAATATTTCCAATTTTTTTTCAATTCATTAATTACTGATTAAATTAATTTTAAATAATTTTATTTGAAATAATAAAAGTTGAAATAATCTTCATATCATTTTTCTAATGATGCATACTTTACCAAATGTGTGAATGAAATCATTGTTTTACCATATATCACATGAAAATATTTTCCCCCTACCATAACTTTATTTATTTTAAAGATAAATTGACACATTTTGATGGTTATTTTAAATGATAATCATTTTACCAATAATTTTTTTGTATTTATTTTTTATAGGAATCAAATTAATTTAGTATTTTCTCAAATTTTGAATCATATGTGTTAAATGTTATTTGTATTGTATTTTAATTTCATTCAAAATCCTTCATTGATTCCCATAATTCTCAAAGAGTATAATATTAAAATTTCATCCATATACTTAACTAATATGTCTTAAGATAATTATATTTATGATAATAACATGAAACTCGTTTCTTTTCCATAGGTAAATATAGATACAAAAGAATATATATTGTTTTTAAATGTTAGATGATTAAAATAATACCTCTATGTTTTATTATCAATCATGATGCATGAAAATTTTTTGTGATGATGGGTGACCCTAATATCCCTCATGATAATTCTTGGCTTCAATATATATTATACAATGGGTGAGACCAATATATCTCTCCAGTGTATTGGATAATGTTCCATGACTTTGATTATAATATGAAAAGAGTTAACTAGGGACATTTGTCCAATATATTCAACAAGAATCCAGTTACATTTAAATGATTTATCATTGGAAATGAAGAAAATGTTTCAAGAAACCAATACATTTTCTATATGATATTTATTTTTTTCAATGTTCTATGTTTTCATGATTAAAATTACATGGATCATGAAAATTGATTATTATGACTCTTTATATTTTTGTTTAATTCTTTCATGACACAAATTTAATGGTATTGGTTTTCATGCATATGAATCATCTTATGTAATTATCATTAACCTCTTATATATTCTCATACTCTAATGATCATCTTATGCTCGCTGAGGGCCTTCAATTTTTTATACTTTTGTTTAACCTTACTGTTTATTTGATATCCCCATTCTTATTTTCACATTTCCTTAGGTTATAAATAATGATGTTAAGTAAGATATGTCTGGAATGGTTTCATGTGGGCGATGTTAAAGACTATATTTGAAACAATATAAACTTGGGATTGTGTAAAAAAGGCCACTTAAATACATTGGTAATGTCATGTTTGAGTGTTTCCAAATTTTGTAGTACTATAAACCTAAATGTTCATTGGTTATATAAGTAATCCAGTATTTCCAATTGATGTCGTAAGTTTTCAATGGATAATGTGGGATCATGTTTATCGATATCAAATCAAAAAAATTAATGATTTGGTTTTTAGTACTGGATCAAATATTAGAGGCTAAGGGATATTATTAATTGGGAGAGTTCAAACGCTGAGTATGGGAAAAAATATTCATATTTCATAAAGGAAATTAAAATTATCATATGAAAAAATGGTTAGGGGATAAATATATTTTTAAAAATAACATTGAACAATAATATTTTTTCATAATTCTTAATAAAATAACATTAAATATCAATTGAACTAACATGCACCATGGAATAAGAGTGTTATATAAGCATAGAATAATGGTATAAAATAATAAAATAATAAATTTTATATAATCATATATATATGTGTAATCATTATAAAATAATTCATCGTATCCATAATTCAATGTTCACTTCCAATACAGAATAACATATGGAACTAAAATAAATTCCCGAAAAACATACATGGTATCTCATGAGATAAAAACATTACCTAATGAATTAGAGAGATATATAATTCATAGACCACCCATAAAATCCAAATATGTACATGAATTTGTTACAAATTTAATAAAATAAAACATATATAAATGCTTCAAATGAATTCATCACAGGGTAGAAATCTTCAATTTTTTTGATACACTAATGGATCCCTTTGACTCAAAGAAACATTCCAAAAATAGATTCATGTGAAAGATCCATGTGTTGTGTGAAATATGGAAAACTATGTGGAAGAATCCTATGTAACAAATGTGACATCAAGTAGCCATATTATTCCCTAGCCAGGTGAAAATGACTATGGTAGATTCTTGAATGTTTAGTGGTCGATGTGTAAATAGATGGACATTGCATAAGACACTTACACACAAAATGCACCACCAAACATCCATTTTACGCCCCCACTATGAAAAGTTTCTATGGTATATGGGTGAAACTAGAGTGGTTAGTGCGTAAAAGGCTCGCCTTTTCGTAAACTGCTTAAACAACCAATGCAACATCAATCACCCAATTACTCAACACAATTTTTCCATGCTAATGCCAAGAATTTCTCTTTTAAATAGAAGAGAATCCCACCCTTTTCAGGATATTAATTCATAATTCTAACTATCACTCATGTTCATTTAATAAAACCCATTCCATGATAGTTTTCAAGTCATGGATTCAAGGTATAGTCGCTTTCATGATAGGCCCCCATGTGTTAACCTTTGGGTGGGCCCAGAAGGGCAGGACCCTTAACCATTTCCTTTTTACCAAAGTAAAGTACAAGCATGAAGACCCTTCTAGCATGAAACACTTTACCTTGTACAATATATCTTATCTTCAGACCCCTATAATTTTCATGAAAGCCTCTAATATTCCTTACAACCTTCTATTATGATCTATGGGTTGTCTTTACTCATAAACACCATGTTCGGACACATCTATTACGCAACATCCACATCTTGTGTGCACCTTCTCTGTGAGGCCCTCCAGGATTTCATGTAGTGATTTTGTAGTCCCTCATGTGGTGTCTCACACTATGGTTCACTTCCAAATGATTCTTTTTATAGTTATTCTAATAGATATAACTTCTTTGCAAAAAGATAATAAGATGGACCCCATACCATACCAGTCCTCCACCCCATTGTATCCTAGAATTTCTAATTCCTTACATTCTCTAAGTGTGTGTGGGAATTAGTTATGAATGTCCTAGGGGAGGGGAGTGAGTTCTCATCATCTACGCTGTAAGATGGTAAACTACCCGAGCCCATTATCTTCAACACACGATGTCAAATTGTACTATTTCACTATAGAGTGTACATAGGGTTCCACACATCTGGAATTATTTATGCACACTCATCTCAATTAGAGAGAGATATCATTTCCCTCCTAGAAATTAAAGGCGTCCTCCTAGTGCATCCCTCTTATATTAAGCCCTAATCTCCATCTCTATGGGAAATCTTAGCACGTAAACCCCACATCACCTCTCATGGTCACACCTTTTAAAACACAATCATTCATTCTACTATTACCTATTGATTCTCACACCAATCATGACTCATGTGGGCTTAGATATTAACATTGACCCTCACTCCATACGGTTCACCTTATTTGGTAATCCCCATTCCCCTCGTTGTTGTACTACATGAGTTTTGATCCCTATATTCTAAACAGTGTATTTTGGAGGCCTCCTACATCTTCAATCATAAACAAAGGTAATCTTGGGTGCCCCTAAATTAGTGTGTACCACCATGATCCACCCTCAACGATTTCTAGATCAGCATTCACATGGTTTATCTCATCCTATAAGAACCATTCACACATTCACCACTCTTACTATAATCTGAGTTTCTTCAAGGCATATTCCCCACACCACATTCTTGGACACCCACTAAAAGTGTAATCCCCAATTACCCCTTTTAAAACTACATTTAATTTAATTCCCAACCAACTGGGATATGTAGGAACCCCCCCCCCACAAGGTTCAAGACCCACAGTGTCATTTTCACGGTGATTCACTCTCATCATTACAAATTGATGTTATACTATATGGGATACCTAAAATACATGGAAATTGATTCCCACATAATGTTATACCTAGAAATACTCCTCAAGGATCAATCCCAACACTCACTTCCATACCGGTCATTCCTTTTATTCACTATGTCTTAGGAGGATCATACCACAACCTATAGATTTCATTTCATTTGGAAACTTATCCATAAGCTCTAATATCATGATCCACCTCCTTAGGTGACCCATAACTCCATTATAGAACTATGGGTAATTTTATCCCTCTCTCCTAAAATGGAAATTTAGGAAACCTCCTCAAGGTTAAATCCCAAAACATTAACTACCCATTCATTCTATCTACTTCACCCTTGTCCATATTTATTTTTAACTAAGCTTACACATCCTAGTAGAATAAATCGATAAATATAGGTATCCCCTATGTTTAGGCCCTAGACATCTAATTCATCACCTAACCATTATCATAATGAGATCACATCATCCATATGGGTAGTCTTAGTGTGTAGGACCCACATAATTAATCCAAGAGAAATCATCTTGTGATGGGCAGTCTTAGTGTGTAAGACCCACTCCAACCCAACAAATTACATGAGTTTTGATCCCTGTATTCTATACAGGGTGTGTAGGAAGCCTCCAAGAAGTTAAATACCATCCAATGTTACCTTGGAATCCCCCTCATTGGGGGAATACATCCATGGTCCATCATTAGTGGTGTCTAGTCCATCATTCCTAGTGTGACACCTTCCTACATTGAGACACATCATCCCATGTCCGTCCTCATTGTTAGTTCTGATCCATCCATCTGGAACACATTATAGGTGCTCCCTACATTGGATGAATCTATATAATCCACCTTTATAAATTTTTATATCAATCCATTCTATATATGTAAGATGTTATACTTGTCACCCTCTATCTCCTATAGACGTTAAACTCATGACATACACTGTGTTAAAGAGGGTATGCTGAGGAAAAACTCAGAAGACATGCCAGAGTCATAAAGTATGTAGTAATAGATATGGTATTGTATGGGTTTCCACACCATTGGGAAGCCATACAATATGGTAACATTCTGTTCATCCACTGATTCAGTGTCCAAAAATGTCAGTGATGCCCAACATGACTACTCTCTTGAACAAAGTTCACTTCCCTAACATGACCCTTTGGAATGTCCAAAAAGAAGAAGTACAATTAACATTAGTCCTTGAAGAGATGGACATGGGAGGATTTTCAGGAATAACGTCATAATCTATAAGGGAGACACAGAAAATGGGACGAATTCTGTGGAAGAATCCGTAGAAGGAGGGACCGACATCCCATCATGGAATTTCAATCACGGAGAATAGTTATCTAAAGAAGTGATGAATGTCTCATTCTTTAAAATGATATAATGTGGGGAAACAATTACTTACCGTTGTACGATAACATTATCATTAGGTACACCCCATAAAAATTGGCGAAAATAGATTTGGTGAACCCGGTTTGAAACTTTTTTCCTCAACATAGGGATTGGTAGAAGTTGTGACATCAGTAGACAAGGGTGTAACCGAATCTAGCTAAATGGTGCGAGGTCCAAAAAAAAATATTGTCCATAGATCAAACCTCACAATAAATAGGAGTAGTTTATAATTGGTATTTCTAGACTTTGATATCCTTACTATTGATCTCTCTATCCTGCCATGGAAGACAAAATGATGTTGGGGCACTGGGCATGGCTTTTCTATATCGATACTAATAGCTCAATCATTATGATTTGAATGACCCAATATATAGAAAATGAATTTATCTCGTTCTTAAAATTATCAGTAAGAAGTAATGCTAATGTTTCAATCTCAGAACACTCCACCTCTTCCACGATGTCATCCAATATCACAGTTACTGGATGCCTAAGCCCCATATAACCCCAAGACATTGTTTAGGTAAAGGTAATAGATGCTCTCATTTAATGATACTAATATGATCTGGTCATCCCCATGAGGTTCATTTCTTGACAAGACTTTGAGGATTTTGTGAATCATTATAACCACTTCCCCCAAAGGCAGTCCATGGATCTAGTACACCCCACTCCAACATCCAATCATTTTAGAGGAATATTTCTATAATGTTCTTACAACACACTCCCCAATGCTGATGATATAGGGGATATCTATGTCATCTCATAAATTATAACCAGCTGAGAGCCACCAAGGAGGGATCCTACCTGGGAACATCGATGGAACCAACCAATCCCTCTGGGTGAAGAATAGGTGGTCTAAACCCTCACTCTTCCATCCCTGGTCTAGCTGACCCGATGCCAATGATGGGTGCAAGATCATGAAGATTCCATTCATGGGGAATAATCTGTTATATTTATAGTGGACCATTCCACCCATGGTGAAATCTAACATGTCCATACCCCTATAGATTATGTATTCACTAGTCTTTGATCATAATCGAGACCACAACCAACCTACGAGAAGGCTGGGTTTACTATTTTAGTCGTCAGTTTATCCAAAAATCATCTCGGGTCTACCCATGATGATGATATCTAGAACGAAGGCCCTCATGATACAATCTCAATCTAGAGTGGATGTTTTCCCCACTCCAGAACTTGTCAAATTAATGGTCCTCCCCACGTATCAAGCATTAGTACAAGAATATTTCCACCCCATTTTGTCGACACCTGGCATGAAAGTCATCCCCGTATCAATGATTCTTGATACAGTGCCCCCCATGTCATATATTTTCTAAGTAAAGTTCCTCCTCATTCCATTCCAATCTTGAGGAGAGTCCCTCCCCTCTTCTATTACCATCAAATCAAAGGTCCTCCCTACTTCATCAACACCGAACATGGAGCCCCCCCGTGTCCTGTTCAATTTGTACGAAGGTCCGCCTCATGTGACCACTTCTTACTAGCAAAGATGTCATCGCAATACAAAAAGTAGATGAAATTGAAGGTAGTGATCATAATATCACAATCTATAGTGGAGTTCCTCTTTTCACCACCACTTAAATTCATGTAGTTCCTCCCTAAAAATTCGTAAAATAATATAGATGTCCTCCGCATACCCAGGCACATAAACTTGAAGGTTATCCCCCTATCTCGTTTGATATTTTTTCTAGGATATCCTCAAACCTCTGATCATGAATGTGGAGGTCCTCCTCATTCTCATGCACCACAAGGAGGTCCTCTATATTTTCTCACCATCTCTAGAAGAGGTTATCCATACTGTAACAAAATTCTTAGTAGTGGTCTTCCCCACTCCAATGACAAAAAATGTGGAGGCTATTTAAGTATCCCATCTAGATTATATAGAGGTCCTACCCGCTCCAATAAAAACTCACATGGAAGTCATCCCCATGATGATTATTTTCTGTTCCTTGAAGAGATATCATGGGGGAAAAGAGAGAATCCTCTCCACCAATATAATAACATTATGAAGCACCATATCATCATTAATCCAACACATATTTCTGATTCAGAAGCAGAGTGTGACTCAATGATGGAGCCTTCACCCCAATCCCTGGCATCAATGTCTGGGGTAGGAACCCAATATGTGATTTTTTTCTCCTAGAAATTGAAATGTATCAGATCAATGAAACCCTTGGTAGGAACATGAAATATAAGGATCATTTGGATACCTTTTATGGTCTTCTTGTGAAATCCTCTATATTATCTCTTAGTTTATTCTCATCTTTAAAAAATTGATCAAAAAGAGTAGATATGGGGATTGGTAGATGTCATGAGCTCACAAGATCCTCCACCAATTACTTCCATGATCAGACAATAACGGGTTTTCAAGACACCTTTTTATAGGGACATGAAGATACATTCGGCACTTCCCCCCGAGAGATGAACCAGTAAGAACCATCCTGTCATCTCACACATCGTTTTCAACACTGTCCAATCCAGTTCATCAAAGGTCCAAATCAGTGTCGTTTCTAGGTCCTCAGACATCCACAACTGAATAATGATAAAACCAAGATTCATAACCCACTTTTTAATATAGAATCTTCTAGGACACTCTCATGGTGGACTAGTTATCTGAGATGTTCGGGTCGATTGCTACTCATGACTTCAACATTCTGGACTTGCTTGCCTAAAATGAGGTGTCATGTGTTCAATGGACCATATAGAGGAATAATTATTTCCATTGTACTCATAAGTTGGCGTATCCAAGGAACTATGAGAAACTCTCGCATGTTCAAGATAGTGTTTCATCTCATGGATCAACAATCTACATCACCCAGTTTTCACCAGACCCTTCAGCAACCATGAGTTCAGAGCTGCATCATTCCCCCTATAATTATTAGATATGTGTCCCCACACATTCAAATAAAGGGGTGGGGGTATGAAACTTTCAACTTCAATATCATCCTACTATAACTGAACCCACCAAGTTACAATGTGGATATTTCACTAGGAAATGTCAAGGTAAACATGGTTGTTCATGAGATGTAACTGGAAGGGGAACATGTGCAAGGTATGATGTAGAGAACCTTCATGCTGGGGGAAGCATATTTGGGGTACCGCAGGGGTGTTCACAATCATAAAAAATGGTTGTTTCTAGGACTTAGAGATACCTTTAAATCATCACACATCAGTCAAAACACTAATAAGGATAAAAGTTCAGATCGTGGAAACAAATCCATATAACCCTTATTACTCTACATATAAGGTAGAGGCCAATCCTGATACGACCACCCTTCTCCAACAGCTTGTGGATCAGAAAACAATAATTGAAAATATACATTATGGGTGAATTTTATAGTGGATTCAATACTGCAATGATCCCCAATACAATCATATCCTTCATCCATTTGGGCAAAAATGGTATCCAAAGGTACTTCTTGGAAAGTAACCTTCCGTAAATATAAATAATATTGAGCATCCCAATAGAGTATAGACCAAAGCCTACATAATTGTCCATGGTATGTATCAATAATTCTAATCAAGATGCATGAGAATCTTCCTCAATACCTATATTCGGGTTTTCCCCTTTTGGTTCCTTAGGTCATTCTTTAGTATGTTCCTCAGTCCTTTCCTCCAGTAGTCCCACCAACCGCTCCATGAGACTTTGAGCCTACCTATCATATTATTGATCCCACCAATGCACTGGTTGTAAGAGATCCTTACTAGGATAGGAATACCTGAAAGGATGATCAGTTTGTTGCTTTCATTTATATCCATTATGTCCTTGATACACAACAGGTGGAAGTCACACTTGTTGAAAATCTATATCCGGCATGGGTGGGTGATATACCAGCACCCTTTGATTTTATTAATCCTGCATTCATCCCTTTAAATGAGATGTGAATATTTTTACAACATCTATCCCACTTCATGTCAAGGTAAAAACACAAGTTTGGAATTCTAGAGAAATAAGAGGTTTCCAAGCTCTAATGATTTCTGAAAACATTAGAATGACCTCCATTTTTCTGGTATAGCCTTCTACCCATTGGGTCTATTATCGGTTTAGAAGATTTTCACATATAGTTACTCTATTATTACATCTCTACCACCCATAAGACCAATATTTACAACCTATTTATGTTCACAAAATGACCATATGAGCATGTTTAAACCCTGTCAATAGGTGGAATACCCTCACGTATTCACATGACATGCTGCTGAATCAATGAAGGATACTAAACGTGTGTGTGGGGAATTTTAATACTAAATTTCTCCCATCCCTCATCACTCATAACTTATGAATAGGATTTAGGAATGTCTATATCAAGGATTAGTGCCTAGAGGAAACCTAGTTGCAGGCTAAGAAGTTACAATCATTACATCCTCCTGATCTTATAAGAAGACTTTCCAAGGTAAAGGAAATTTTTGTCGCATAGATAGAGGCCCCAAGGATACAAGAGGTGATACCTGTAGATTCTAAACCACCAATGTTTTTAGGGAAATATCCTCAGGCCTAGCCATAGGTTCATAATTTCTCAACATTTAACCCGTCCGTGCAACATTGTAATTTCCCACCTCCGCCTTGGCGAGATAACCAGATTCTAGCCATCATTAAGCTCTAGCCCCCCATCAAGGCTAGGCTAAATAGAGTTCCTTCCCTAGAAAAGAGAAACTAGACCTACACATTAAATGATGTTCAGGATCATGGTTATTTATGAACTACCTTGTATAATGGGATTCTGATGTTTCCAATGTGCAGAAAGAACATATAGGCTGAACCCAGAGATCACCCCAACATTATCCCCAAGAACCTGATCCTCGAGCATACCATCAAATGATGTTTTGTGTTCAAACAATGTCTCTTAGGATAGGTTGATAACATAATAGTCAAATTGGGTCCTTCCCTAGCATAAGTGGAATGCATCTCTCCAATTCAAGATAATGACATTATAGGGGAATGGTAGTAGGCCTCCAGCCAGATGTCTTAGATGTATGGAATCTTGTTATCTCAAAAGGTAGTTTCTCATGCATGTGGTATAATTCATACACATTTGAATCATCCTACGACTCCTAAAGTCTCAACACCTAAATATTCCCCCGGTTTGTTATCCACATCTCAGTCATCAACATATCAATAGAGAAATAGCTGACGGTGTAAGGGAATGAAAAACCCCCCACCACTGTCGAAGTCTTCTCGCACTCTTGGCACCATCATGCTCTATGAAATTGGAGTCTCTATGGAGTTTTCCGAGCAATATAATATTCCACATGCTATGATCAAGAGTATGCCTTAGTGAATACCATCAAGATATTAAACCATTACATGGTTCTTCGTAAAAAGAAACATAAATTAGGTCCTTATAATGTTCATGGTTAACGCAATCATCGATGGGAACATGGATAATTGAATCATCAAAATACATAATAAAATTCTTCCAGTCATGTTGTGCACACTATCGAGACAAAAATGTAGGCTCAATGTAGAGATCAGCAGCATGGTCCACTAATCTCATCTCCTTAGATTCACCACCAACTCCATTCATGCTACATGACCAGGCAAAGCCACTAAAACTGTATCATTCTTAATCATGCCCCACTATGGACATCCTCATTCTTCTGATAGTTTGTCATTAGTAACTTTTCATGGTTCATATATAGGGATAAATGGAATCCCCATAACCATATAGAATCCACCAATTTTTTTTAGCAACACCCATCACACCTCCTTCCAAAGAGCAGACTCCTACTAGTAGATTTGTTATCCTGTAACAGAAGAATGAATTTATTAAGCACCATGCAAAAAATCATACAATGATCTCAATCCTTGAAGCTCCCTTCTTGTTATAGGATATGCATGATGTCCTTGAAGATGCCTTGAAGACCCCCCTCTAGTTTGAGACAGAGGTGGAACCTATAGAATTCTTCCATGCCTAGAAAACTGGGTGAGAAGATGACCAATCCATCATATTATTCTCATTATAAGATTTAGGCTCTTCTATACATGGTCATATTCACCAGTTGAACATCACTGGATAGTTAAATTGAATAGAATTATGTCACTATCTCATAGACATTGGTTTCATGAATGAATCTCATACCTACATAGATTCTCCCCATGATAGGACTAACCAAAGCATATATGTGTCCCTCTAACATGAAGATTCAAGGTTATGACATGATAGAGAAAAGGTCATGTGGATAAAATTTCATGAAGACCCAATTTAGGGGTCTGATTAAAAACACATATTTTGAGGTTCTCTCATAGGATACCACCTATAACATGTTTATGTGTTGATCATGGCACCACCATCATGAAATAGTTCATTCCTTGTATTAATAGTTCCTCTAGTACTCCCTCAATGATCGAGTGGGCATGTTCTAAGTTGATGCATCTCTCATCGCCTCTTGTGATGCTCTCTACCTATATGAAAACTAATATAAGATAAAAGGGAAATGAGATTTGAAAAATGAGTTAGATCACACAACCATTGTGGCCATCCCATGGATATATTTGGATAATTATTTCATCCTATCAATCTAATGTTGGAACACAACAACCCTAGACTTGGGACACTGCATTCCTATTTTTTAAAATAGGTAGAAGCACATTAATAGGAAACATGAATGAAAGAGGATCACTTTTTACTCTTACATATATCTGGATCATGTGATTCCATATACACATACCCCTACGATGTATCAGGCTATTTTCGGCCATGGAAACATTTGTACGCCATACCTACATGTTCCACAGATTCGGGTCAAACCATCACAAGATGATTCTCCACTACTACATTGACATCATCAAACATGGAACCCTTGGTTGAAGTCGTTGTAGAATTAGGACTATAGTCTTTGTTTTATTGGATGAACCATATGATCTCATTAATTTCCTTAATTTAGATGTGTAAGAGGATTTGGATGATGCTCCTCTCGAAGTTGATGGGGGTGTCTCTGCCACTGCCAATGAGTTGGTATATGTTAATCTTGGTACCAAGTCATGACTGAGGGTAAAACTGATCAACACAACTGTTCCTACGTAGGAACAAAATAACTATGTGTATTACAAGAAGAAATATCAGGATATATTTTCCTTGATTTTTGACTAGATCCAAGGACTAGATCTTTAGGACATCATCCACCATATTGGTCTCCTAGTGAGTCATTATTGGTTCAAAAGACTTCCAGAATGGTTCAACCCTCTCACGATGCCATGTTCGAGACCGATGTTGATAATCTTATCAAATAAAACATCATCAAGGAATTCTAGTACCCCATATAGTTATCCCACATTTTCCTTATCAGGTCGAATAAAAAACATATTAGTATCCTAATAATATTCCAAGTTCTCAACCATAACTATTTAAAAGACAATTTCCCACTTCCTATGATACAAATGTTGATCGATCCCACTACTAGGTTCTAGTATCTCTACATTATGGAAGGTTATTCTGGTTATAATTTAATTCAAATGGCCTCGGAAGATGAAGATTCTACAAAAGTCAAGGCAACACAAGGGACATTATACTATTAGGTAATTCCCTTCGATTCGTCGAATGTGGAATCCACCTATTATAATTCTATGTACCTCATATTCAAACTGATCCTTAGTATGCTGGTGAAATTATAAACGAACAATTTGGTGGTAAAATACATCAATTTTCAGAACTATCTCAGAGATCTTGAAAAAGTGATCAGCTTCCACCGTTTCCACCGTCCTCAAATGAACCCCCTAATTGGTGCCTTTAGGGTTACCTATTAGAAGATTATCATATTAATAATCTGATACAGAGGAATTAATATCAACCTTGAGATGTTCAAGACTATCAGTCAAATGCCACCTCTGAGTTACATTCTATAGATCTTATGATTTCAATGTCACGTACCATACATAAGCTGATTCATTGTGAATCTTGATGGAAACTATAATGGATTTTCCAGACTCATATTGAATTTTATTTTTTATGAATGGGATTAAATGTGCTAGGCTATGTTTGAGGAGAAAAAGTATTAACTTCTACAACCTCCAGTTCTAATTCAATATGACTCTAGAAAGATACGGGTCGTTTATGTGACCACCCTGAAACAATCACTTGGATACAATTTCACCATAGAAAATAATGATGAGACAAGGAACTATTTGTACTGCCTTAGTCTTATGCTCCATCACATGGATAAAAAATATTATTATATCAAGAAGAGCTTATGTGCACTAGTTTTTTTAGTGCATAAGTATCTGCACTATATGTAGCATCCCGAGATATATCTAGTGTTCCATGTTGATCCGCTAATGTATATTCGGAATTGCCTTATGTGGAAAAGATTTGTATCTCATTGAGAAGTGATCATTATACAGTTTCTATAAGTTTCATCCCATAAAATTAAGATAAGAGTCAAGATCTAGAAGATTTTCAGGCTGACCATCCCTCCCCTGAAGGGCAGTTATTGGATCATTATTTTTCCCACAATGTTATCCTCTTAGTGGCTCACGTTGATCCATATTGGAAGATGAGCATCGATGGAGGCTCATGAATCCCAATGTTATAATACTCGATGATCCCATACTTAATATATTTTTCATGGGTATCGTCTTTATAATTCCTAGATAGGATGTCTTTCCTTATACATTTTTCTTATTATAAGATTTCTTGAACAATATGGAGGATTAAAAAGCAATCATCACTGGTCATGATCTTTCCCTTGAGATTGATGTTCCCCACCAACATGTGAAGAGGAACTCTGAGAGAGTCATCGTGCAGATAAAAAATAACATCATTATAAAGAAGCCAGAGCTCGTGACTCTGTTCGAGTGTACTCACCATATGATTGCTCAGTTCTCTTCTCAGGTAGAGACCACACATGTCCCTCGATCACAGAATAGTCAAGCCAGTGCCTTATCCATCCAAGATGCATATCTCATATATCCTAATCAATATGACTTGATTATCCATGTGGCTCATCTATGGGTCAACTCTCTCATCATACTAGATGATGTTGATAGCCCATAGGTAAGCCATTTTACCATCAGTGTTTTTACATCATGACCTCTAAGTCCCCTTTATATTGAAAAGTCATATAATTGGATAACACATTTCTCTGAATACCTCTATCTTGGTAACCTCCATATAGATAGAGATTTACGTGATAATGTCCATTAGCATGCAGTGTAGTTCACCCTCTAGATTAGTCCCATCCTTGAGAAGGTCCTCTATAAGTATGGGTTTGATTGAATTATCCTCCCTTTTATTCAAAGAGATTATAATCCATAGGTAATGTAGTAAGTTCATGAAATTTTTTGTAGAGCTCATCACGTATTTTTAAATCGCTCCCAGTATATTTGAATGATGGGTTACTTTTCTCCCACAATGGTCCATGACTTCATCAAGTTCACTAAGAGTTTTCGCACGTGTTTGATCCATGAAATCATTGTGCATTGACCACCAGATGCCCTCCATACTTCCATGCACTATTATCCCTTTGAATTCACGGGACTCGATGTCGTGGGATCATAGCCACCAGCGATAGCTCACTGGTGAATGTTCATTATAACTATGACAAATTTCGTTTTGAAGTAAGTAGAAGTTATTATGATTAATGAATTGAAGGCATGTTTTTTCATTGAATTCTTTATCTCCAATATCATCTATTGATTCAGAGTCCCTCATGTTGTTCTCACGGATAACGAAACCGATTTTGATGAAGCATAGCTGAAGAAATTGTACGCTATGAACATAATCAGTTCCTATAATTTTTCTTTCTATAATGCATAAGAAAATTGAAAGATCAATGAATTAAATAATTCCCACTCAAATATTGTGGAAAATATTTTTATTTTGGACAATTAAATGTTTCCATAAAAGTTCCTAAAAGCTCTATGGGCTTATCAGATGATGAGTCATAAATCCACCCAGGTGACCCCATATTCCCTATTGTCTGGAATAGAGGAAGTCATACCCATCTAGATACAATTTCCATCTAACTGAACACCTATCGATGACCATCATATGTCATATAAAATAGTAGAAGTATTTGTAGATGAACCCGAATCCGTTGATTATAATAGGCTCTAAACTATGAATAATCTAGAGAGGCTCAAAAACTAGATCGCTAGAGCCTCCAATAAGAAATTTTTTCTATGATACTTCCATCAGGGTGACACAGTACCGAATCTATGGATAAAAAATGATACATGGTAAGAAACCACCAATGTTGGAGAACAAATGGTTATGAACATTCATAATTCATAAGTTTTAACCCAATGATTCAAACTATTTTTCCACTATAGATGGGGAATGCATCAATCCTCCAACCAAATTCCATGTTCCTCATGAAATACTTGGTATAAGATCACTTCATCTGGGAATCATGAAGTAAAGCTACCCATCACCATCATCTAGGTTACATGATGTTAAACCATACAACCTCAGAAAACATAATGGGTTCATAACATTAGAATATGTAACGACCCACGTCCTACTCACATTAAGATAAACTATATAATGCATTGTACTAGACACATTACACTAAAATGAGTCACAAAAAATTTACATTCCAGAAGACATTATACTACATGGAACTCAAGAACAATATTTGGCTTCATTCATATATTTATAGGATATGTATGAATCCATAAACATTTCATCTTTGGGCCCAACTTCATATTTTAATTTTCATCCCCATTGCCTAATCATTTCTAAGAGACTATGTGTTGTAATGTAGATCTCATATTCGTAATTAATGGTGGGTTTCATCATGTAAACACACTAAAAATATATATGTTAGGAGCATCATCATATTGTCCAAGCCACATGACCTTAAACTATCCGCACTTGTCCTTATAATAAGTCATTGATGTATACTTCATTGACCTAGCCACAACACAAAAAACTACATTGCATCCTTTATCCTCATTGAATGAAACTAAACTACGTAGAATTTGTGAACTATTTGTGGATTGATTCCAACATTTATGGGATACGTAAGAATTCCCAGACATTTGGTCTATGGGACCAACCATAATTTCATCCTATCGTCAACTTTTTTCTGAGTTTTTTCTTAGTATTTTTGGGTGTAGTGTCGACCTCTTGTCCCACAATCACATTTGTCTATTCATTCACACCATACACAAACCCATTTTGATACCTCTCTAAAAAATTTATTAATTTCATGATAATAAACTTCATCGCACCTTCTTCCTCACTACATGATATTATATTGGAAAAAATTATAGAACAATGTGTGGATTGTCTCCCATCCCTTTGGGAGATAAAGGAAATCCTGAACATTATTATTTGGGTCCTTCCCTAGGTTCCTTAATAATGTTTCTCCCCTTGAACTCTACAATGGTATGACCTCTACACACTTAAACTGGGAGTTCACATCCAAGAATCACGACTCTAAACAGTATGATTGTATCCTTTGGAATATGTGTTATTGAAATGGGAAACCATGTTCTTCATTCACACAGTGTTTTTCACCTCGGTATACAACATATATCCATTAGATAAGCACCCATAGAAACATATGGTGAATTATGTAACTGTTTGGTCCTCAATCACATTGGGTCACAGCTGTTGTGTCATATGTACTCCACTAAACGTACTCCCTTTTAATATATTATTCATAGGACAATGAAATTAATTACACTAGTTTCCTTACCATATGATGTTAAATTGCACAGAATTTAATAAGTATGCGTGCTTTGATTCCCATTCATATGGGATACGTAGTGATTCATGGACATGTTTTCTCAATGTTTATCCCATGGTACATTAAACATTTTTCATCCCTCCTCATCCAATTCATTTGATACATGTCCATTACCATTCCCTCTTGAGGCTTCTTCCCTCATTATGGGGCTTAAATTCCTCTATCTGATATTCCACATTAATGTACATAAATGCAATATGATGTATGACCTGATGTCTTGGATTAAACATGAAAATTATCTCATTCCATTTCCATGCATCATGTGTCCCTTTATTTTGGTTAATCATTATCTTTTGTGTCTGTAGGGATCACATTATGGCATAGTACCTAGTTTCGGGTCACCTATATTCTAGGACCAACGCCCTAGAAGACATTGGATGAGATTTTTGAGACGGGTCATGTGTTTCGAACATGGTTAGTGGTCAACCTTAATTTTTTCCACATCTCTAGAAACAGGTTACAGATGTTGTGTTTTGAACAATGTTATAAGCTTTCCTCCATCGTCACGCCACCCTCATTGTGTCCAAAATATCAAATGATGTGTTTTAGGTTTTATTATTCTTTTTGTTCCGGCAGAACTCTAACACCCCTAGTGTTACCACTCCATGAACCTTTTCTTTGTTGAGCTGGACAATTAGGGTCATTGGGAAATCAGTCACCCAAAATTATGATTCCCCTATTATGTGATTCCATGTATCATAGAAATCCAATCATATCCTATTCTCCTACACATAGAATGTATCATGCGGACTTATAATTCTTGGTAGGGTTTTTACCTGCATATAAGAGTTGGATGACCCTATGTTCCAAACTCTATGACCTTAAACTAGGATTTTACATCCAAGGAACATGATGATAAACTGAGCACCCATGTCTAAGCCATACAACATTAAACTATGTGTGCATTTTCCTTGAATATATGATTTCTAGTTTTGGGCCTCTTGGACCCTCACTCATGTAAGGATTTTTCATGATTCCACAAAAACAAATTTCTATTTTTAAAATGGTATCCTTATGGTCCAAAATCTATGACCATAAACTAAGAGATGATGGCCTCCACATGACCTAAAACTATGATCCTACCCTAAAAATTTCAGGATGCCACCTTTAAATTGTGGGATGCTTCTACTTCATCATCAGAGTGGATTTTCCTTCTTATGTTGGTCTTCTTTCATGCCGTGTTTTAGAACTATGGGCTTCTTTATTAAAAATCTTATGGGAAATGTAGTAACACCCATATATTTAATCATCAAGTCTAGCCATAGGTTCATTAACCTATTTGGACCTCATGCGTCAGTGATGGTTCAACCTATATGACCTTAAACTATGATAACTAGCATTTTTCATGATGTTAAACAATCAAATAATTCCTAAAATACTTTTAACCACCCAACATTGAAAGTCCTTTATGGATGACCTGAAAAGTAATGTTCCCCTTGTCCTGCATGATGCTAAACTGCCCCATCCCCCATGAAATTAAACTATACATTCACCATCCATGAATGATGTTAAACTTCACAGAATTTCATAAATATGTATATCTTGATTCCCATCATTATGGGGTATATAGTGATGCTCAGGAACTATGTCTGTGGTCCATACCACCAACTCTCTAAAACCATTTTCCTTATCCCCCATGACATCAATATATGTGGGATTTTTTCTAAGAAATGTTTATTGTGTTTCTGGCCCTATTTGGTCCTCATTCACGTATGTTTATTAATATCAAAGCACTAAATGTTTTTATTTCAGAATCCTTATCTTTTGGTTCAAGACCAATGGCCTTAAACTAAGACCTCTATCATACATTTATCACAGCAATAAACTGCATAAAATATCCAATCATTACCATATGATAGTAAACTATGTTTTCTGTATCCTACATGTATGATGTTAATCTACACAATGCTATGGTGATATCACCGAAGAAAACATTTCCCCTTTGGCATTTCTCATCCACCGTACCATCTTCATGAACAATGTATGACTTTATTCCCATCATTATTGGGCATGTAGGGATGCCCATAAATTTTTCGACCCATGGTCCATACATATAATTACAAACTCAACAATCTTGTACCCTTATCCTGAGTATCATTTATGAATGTGTAGTGTAGTGCTGATATTTTTTATCCTCATTCGCATCGGGTTACCTCATGGAGCCAGACTACACATCTCCCCTTTAAATGGTATAAATTCAATGACCTTAAGAAGTTATTTTCAGTGTCCTAGTCACATTTCAAAACACATCATAAAAACATTGATATTCTAATTTTAGTGGATATTTCTCATCCCCCTTTTGGCATTTTATATCTACCTTGTCATCTCTAAGATCTATGTGTGGCTTGATTCAGATATTTATTAGATATGTAGAAACACCCATAAATTTTTTATTGGGACCATATGCAGAATCATAAACCATCATGGCCCATTATATTGGTTTTCCCCCAAAGGAATGTACTATGTGGGGATAATATTTTTGATCCTCATTCACGTAGGTCTATTTTTTCACACCACACACTTCTCCTTTGTGATATGTATGTCCTTGTCTCACGATGATAAAGTTTGTAACATTATAATCCATACCGCATGATTCTAAACTACACAAATACATCCCATGAACATGATGTTAAACAAGGATCATAGTTCCATAAAATGAGGCCTTAATCTATTTGTGATACCAGTGTCATTTTTCCCAGGTTCTGTTGGGTTTCAGTACTAATATGCCCTACTGAGCTGGTCTATAGACCAAAAGTGTCACATTCCATGCAGATATCTCCCCGCCCTACAAACACATGTTGAGTCGTGCATGATTCATATTTCCACCATAATTCACATAAAAAATGACCACCTATTGGTGATATTTCCATTCTTTTTTGGATCACCACCCATCCTGGGCCAATGACCTAATTGATTTCTAGTGAAAAAATGTGAATCCGATGTTTCTAACATAGTCAATAGATGATTCTTAATTTTCACTCCCTAACCTTGATTGGTTAAGTATTCAACCCTATAATTCAAAAATCATCAATAGTGGTCCTGCACATCGGTTGTCCCTCCTATAATCAGGGCCTTTAATGTTTTGATTTACATTTATTCCAGTTCCATATGTTCTAGTAGAACTATGACACTCTTGGTGTTGTACCTTATTGCATCCATGCATATCAAAAGTAAATATACCATGTTGTATGCTTCTAAATGTGATTGGAAAAGCCTAGAATCACTCTATGTTTCCCATGATGAGAATAGACTAGGTTGGATTAGGAGTTTTGGAAATGTTTATTCCCACAAGGAAATGTTTTTCAACCATATGGTAAAAGCTCTACAACATTAAACTAAGAGACCCTTTCATGGATCTCTCTATAGTGTGTATTGTTATGTGGACTTTATTGGACCCTACTCATGTCAGGTTTCTGGCAGCCACACCATGTACATCCCACTTGGAACGCCTCTTCAACATTCCTTATTACATGACGATAAAATACACGAATGATTCAGGTCATATGAATTGAAACTATCACACCAACATCTTGTCCAGATAATGAAAAAATAGAATAGAAATGTGGTGATATCACATGAGAAACTATAACCCTTATCACTGGTCATTGACCATGCCATCTGTCAAAACCTACATACAGATTGATTCTTGTAGCGACACCAGGAATTTCCAACCTGGTCTAACCGCTCAAAAAAAAAATAACAAACAAGAAATATGAAATTCTCATTCTCTCTGTGTATGGGCAAGACCTAATTGGAAAAATTTATCTTTCATCACATTGTGATGCTTGACTCCTATCTTTATAGGATACATAGAGACACCTGAATCATCAATCTCATGTGCAACCACAACATTATATCCCCATTTCACATCGAATTACTGTCTTCTATACCGCATGATGTTAAAACGTATGGAATTCAATAAATATTTTTGGAATTATTCCCATCTTTATGGGATACATAGTGATGCCGTAGAATGGTCTCATCCACAAACATTCTTAATCATTCGGCCCCTTGGCCCCAATCGTAGTTGAAATTCCATGACTTTATATTGTATGCAAGCTCCTAGGATGGAATATATTGTGCATGTAGAACTCTTTAGCCCCTAATCACATCAGTATTGTTATGCAACTATATCACACTAACCATTTCGACACCATTGATTATGGTATAGGATGTATGTCATTAAACTATAGGAAAAATCTCAGTCACACAATGTTAAACTGTGAGACGCATCCTGATAATATGAAATTAAACTATAGCACACATCGTCCTCACCATATGATGCTATACAACATGTCTATCATTCTTAGCCAAATTTTGTTAAACTCCAAAGAATCCTAGTCCCCATAATTTATGTCCATTCTAGAAAATAGTTTTGATCTTTTTTCTAACTCATACACCCCTACCAATGTTCTTTAGACACTATGAACAAGTTTAAAGAGTGTTGGAATCCTTTTGAAAATTCCATTAATTCACCCCACACTTTTTGTGCCCCTTTATTCAGATCCTTATCATCTTTCACATCTAAAGGTACTCATTAACAAGCTAGTCCCACACTGTATCAACTCACATAGTATTTTGGGAGAACACTCCTGAAGACATCGAACAACAATTCAAGAAAGGTCACTGTATTTCATACATGGTCAGCGGTCAACCATTATTATTTTGTCCCAATTTTAGGAAAGGAAATATAGATGTTGGTTTGTCAAACATGTTCAGTAGTTGTCCAATATAGTTATTCTTCTCCCATTGTGTTCTGAATATTGGGTATTATGATTAACATTTACCATTTCCCCTATTTTCAAAATGATTCGAACAACCCTGATATTACCCAACTCAAGCAATATCGCACAGTAGGAAAGGAAGGTTGGATTCTCTAAGAAACCTATTATCTAGTCCCATCCTCTCTCAACCCAAACCATATGGGTGGTCAGACAATAATAAGAGACCCTGATTATTTGTTGATTAACTGGAACTCTCATAAACAATTGGTCAGTTATATGTTAATCACTTGTCTCTCACATTAGGCATGACCGATGTGAGCTTAGGGATTAATCATTAGTTTCATCAAGTATATGATCATGGTATAGTAATTGAAATAATTACTAAATATGTTCATTCATGCAATTCAAAACAAGAAAGAAAACATGAAAGTCTTTTTCAGAAGTTTGGACAAACAAGGACCTTATGTGTCTTCCCCTTAATTGGACCACTTCAACATCTTACCCCTCTAAAGTGTGGATTATAGAGTCACCTATCACATATGGGGTCCCTTATACTCATTATTTAAAATAAAGAGAATGATATTATCTTTGATCTATGCCCGGTAATGTTCATGTCAGATGTCAGCTACTTGATAGCTCACATGCTTCAGCTGTTCTATAGCCTCCGCAAGCTGGAACTACAATTTTGTGATGACTTTCGATTTATTGGAAACAAAGTTGGAATTATTATTTTATTGTAATTATAGGTTCTGAAGCTCTGGTTTGGTCTCCTAGAACTTCTGGATGTTATAATATTTCTTCACACACTAGGAAGCATCTATGTGCTGGAAACATTTCAACATTTTCTCAGCAAAATAATCATGGATCATCACAAGAATTAGGCAAGCATCCACCCCTCCAACATAGAGAGAGTGTGGCTATGTCTAGAATCACCGCATTTGACATATCGATTTTGGTTTTATTTCATCAATGAAACACATGATTAATTTTCATTCCCTACACCGAGTCATGTGGATCTTCTCAATTGTGTCCATGCCAGAATCATCTTGCTCTTCAAGGTTGGCCAGTTCATATTTATGAATGATAGAAGTTTAGCAGTGGGATATTCCTCTTTTATCCACTCTGAGGGACTGGGAACTATGATATAAGGGCAACCCTTGTACATTAGTTCATAATCCTCATCATATCCTCTACCATCATTGAGCTCCACCCTAGAAGTGGAACCACCATTAGCCACAACCTCCAGAACACCGAGTGCCAAAGCTAGATACACCTAGGTGACTAACTCATCATAGATGTGTATAGCCTCTAGAAATGCTCCTGTAGATGTACCAAACATTTACATTTTCTGATTTTACAATCTCACAATCATGAAATTGAATGGAAACCTCAACTTACCAGATCGTTAGAGGATTAATATGATCTATTAAGGTTAAACCTTATTAGAGATAAGTATAGATGAATAAAATTACTAGGTCAGTATATGAATTCATCCCTGAAAACACATTGGTTTATGTTACTTTGATAATAAAATTATCTTAGGAATAATCTTGGATTCCATGGTCATCACTTTAACCCCTTCAGCTGGCCACCAATGGGTGCCTTCATCACGATTGTATCCTTGCCAACCTTTTCTCTAGATACAGGACCTGGTTGATTTTTCTTCACATCAATTGGCATGTTCTCAACCCCAACAATGGGGGATCCTTGATCAATATTGATATGATGTTTTACATGATATAGTTTTATTATTGGATCCGTGTTCTTGATAGAGACGGTACCAACAAAATGGGAGCTCTAGCTCACATTGAAAAGCTATATGAATCCATCATCAGAGCCGAAAATCCCAACACTCTCTTAGGGTCTAACTGGATGGGTCGTAGTCAATCGATCCTTGCCACTATCATTATCTAAATCCCCAAAAAATTCTCATTATACTTCTTCTTCTTCTTCCTCTTCATCACCTTCTATTTCTTCTTCGTTTACATCTTCCTCGTTGTCATATTCATTTTTGGGCGGCAGTTCTATTGGGTCATGTTCATAGACCGAAATCAATTTTACCAAAAGATGTGGCTAATCACAATTTCATCATTCTCATGCATAGTCATACATGGTTATAAGATACGAATACCTTCGATGAAAAAACACTGTATATTCAACCTAGATAAGACCATTTTTGGGAAGTTGGATCCCATATCACATCGATTGTTTCCACAGGATTTCTGGACATACAAATAGTTGTAGTGTTTTCCATGTCGACCAATGTGCAGAGAAGATTTCACTAGTAGTTAGTTAAAGCAGGTATTTTAGTTTCTTCCTTTGGTCTTCTCTAGCTATACCATGAGGATGCCTTCATTACCCCACCCATTAAAAGGTGGAAGTGCAGAAAAACCATGTGATGTTCATGATATTGGAGCTCCTTCTCGTGTTGTCCCAGCCACCTAGCTCACCTCTTGTAATTTTTACCAAGTTGAATCTTTATTACATTCTTCGAGCCCAGACTCTACACATTCCACCTTGATCTATCGAGTTATTTTTCATATAATTTCTTATGGATATGCCACCACCAATCCTTAAACATATTCCATTGATTGAAAAATTTAAAAACTAGTGGGGGATGTGTGATTGTTTCACCAAATATATCAGTCATAATCATGCACCATAATTTATAGTGGATACAGGGGTGCTTCTATTCAAAAAATTCGGTATAAATGTTATTGGACCATGGTTTTTGGAATCTGAACTATATGTAAAAGAAGGATGGCACATGTGGTTTTGAATTATCATTCCATAAATCAAGGATACCAGCACACCGCCAATGATACTTTTCATAATTTTTTTATGATACAATCGACCTCCCCAATCATCCACCATTTAGCCAATCATATTTTCAAATGAGTGAAATTGAAATTTTCTTCTTACCAATCTGGAGCATGACCCATTTCTCATTGAGAGTCAATGGATGGACCCTAGAAATGGTCAACAAATATGGATGTAGGTCATTTTATGGGGGAGGAATGGAATTTAGGAATTCATATCTACTAAAATGAGTTGTGATCCATCCATGGAAAACCTTTAATGGTCTATGGATTCTCTTGGGCATGCATCCAAAAGAGATATACCTGAGAATAATGTGAAGCCTCACCAATATGGGTACACCCATGATGAATTTGTTGTGGTCTGCTATAATGTCACCCATTACCAGCATCCCTTGACAAACCATCATTCTTGTGTCTCTCACTGGAAGCAGCCAACCACTCAGGAAGGAATAAAGGAAATAAGCATATCAAACATGTGGGTCCTCACACTTCTTCAATCTAAAGTCCCACATCAAATATTCACCCACTTTTAGGATCACACAGTATGATAAGGCATTGACCCTTTGTGATGGAGTCGGGCACTACCTCCTTCAGCCTGGAATCCTCATATACTTATTCCTCATCAAAAATAGAATCAACCACACTAATAATGGCATTTTTTTCATAACTTATTTGATCCCTAGCCTATTCTTCACCGCATCCATCATATGACATGTTTGGATGGGGGTTTCTGATCCATCCCCCAAGGTATTATATGTCAGAAGAAACACATCATATTGAAATCACTCAATTGGAATTCCATAGATTTATTGGATATCTTAGTGACTGATATCACACTCTTGATGGTGAATATGGAATTTTACTGTGTAATCAGACCATCGGTTGAACAACTCCATCACTGTTTCTTACTGGTGATAGAAGTGAAAGTGAGACCTCCACAAAACGTCAAAAAGGGCGATGTTTCACATATATTCTACAAAATACTCCCATGTTTGGAGAACCTAGTATTACAGTGCCCATTAACTAATAAAATTACCCCCAAAAATTATGTTAAAAATTTTATATCAGCCTACACTTTTATCTGGTATGCTACATCAGAAGGTTCTTGTATTATGGGAAATAAAATCTTCAGCAATAAGGGCATCTCCTTTGACTGTCATGGTCTACAGTTTCAATGCATTGTAATCCACATCTAGAGTATCCCTATAAGGATATCCATGATTGTTGATGTTTTACAACGAAGACGCTATATTCACACATTCCCCAAAACTATGGTGAGTGAGTATCAATGCTCAGAATGGACACATCATCTAGTATCCCAAAATCCCATTGTGGGATATTGTACCTTAAGACATAATCCATTTTAGAACATGTAATCATGCCAAAGAGAATATGAATGTATGAAAAAACCCTTCTAGAATGAATAATTTGTGGATTCCCAATCATCTATTACCTCCCTGTGGAAAAGGATGCCACCCTCTCAATATCCCCCCTCTCAGAAGTAACTTATTGGACAATCATGTTATGTCTATTTTGGAACATAAAGGTTATTTTATGTAAGGATGAACGTCAATGTGAAGAAGAAGTTACTATATGTGAGAGTTTATGGAAGATTCATAAAAATACGGGCATGTCTGAAGCATGAAATATTTTGTTGTTGTGTGTAATGAAACAACCATATGTGGGGTTTTTTTCACAGGAACTTGAAAATTACGCACATGGGAAAAAAAATATCTTATCATATGAATTTTAAAAATACCATCCATCCCCACCCCTCATATTTATGTGTGGATCGAGTCTTTTATTTGTGTGAAACTCTCTTGACATTCATGATATGGAATTTTGTGTGCACCTCCACATATGAGTCATAATTTTCATCATGTCCATCAAAATTCAACCTTCTAGTCACCTCTTAGATCATATTTTAATGGGGGGAAATTTTTGGTTCATAATTTCTCATAGGTAATCAATTTTACATCTTTGGAAACACTACGGGAACCCATTAATTGATAAAAAATTTCAGGAAGCCCAAGGGAGTTGGGTCCAATATCCAAATGATGTGCCCAAGACCGAAAACTGCATAGAAGACCATTACATTCAAATGTTACATTAAACATCCATATTACACCCCCATCAATTGAAAATGTATATGGAAGATGCATGACTGTAGAGGTCATGTCACTTAAAATAGTTCCATGCGCAAAAGACCCTTATGCACCCAATGTGACGTCAATTAGCAATATTATGGACCATCCAACTGAAAAATGATGTGGAAGATGTGAAAAAGTTGAGAGACTTTGCATAAAAAACTGGACCACATCTAAGCCTCTTAAAATCCCAGTGCGACCTCAATATCCTACATACACACTTCCATTTTCCCATATCTCCACTGAAAATTTGACCAATAAATAGAAGGGAACCCCACCCTTTCCAAGGTAACAATCCAGAAGTCAAATAGTCACTCCTGTGTGTGAAAGAGGACACATTCTACCACCACGTTCAAGTCATTGATTCACAATAAAAGATCTCACGTGATTGTACCCCCAGGAGTACACCTTCGGGTGGGCTCACATGGGATTGACCCTCATCCAATTTCTTTTTTTCCTAAGGAATGTGGATGAAAAATAACCTTCTTTTGTAAAACACTTTCCCTTTTGCAGCATCTCTTCCACTCAGACCCTTACATTTTTCATGAAAGCCTCCAATCATGGGTGCACACCTTCCATGAGGTTCCATGGGAGGTATTCAGTTTGAAACTACATGTTCTGGCCCCTCTACCACACAACATCAACATATTGTACACTCCTCCCACATATATTACTCCAAGCTTGTACATAGTGATTTCATGGTCCCTTGGGTGGCGTCTCAAGCTGTGTTTATCTACCTAATGCTTCATTGAATAGATACGATAACAAAGTTTTATTCTTCTCGTAGATATGGTAATGTGGAACCCATATATGACTACTCCTCCACCCCATTGTATCCTGACATTACCAATTCCTTCCCTTATCCCAGTTTAGGTGGGAATTCGATATGTATGTCATATGGGTGAGGAGTCACTTTTCATTTTCGAGATGCATGACGTTAAGATTCCAATACCCATCCTCCTCAGAACACAATGTTAAACTATAATCATACCGATTTAAATGCACATGGGGTTCCACAAATCAGGCATTCTCAATGCCCACTCGTCTTCATGGGAGTGAGATCTCATTTTATATCTATTCAATTAATAAGATCCTCATTGGGAATCCCTCTTGGAGTAAGCCCCAATATCCATATCCCTGAGTTGTCTCATTGTGTAATACCCTCATCACCTATTATTTTTGAACCTTTTGTGAGATGATCATTAGTTCTACTACTATATCTTGTTTCAGACACCGAGAATGAATCACATATAGATAAATATAAACGGTGACATTGAATCTTTGTGGTACCCCTCAGTGCATAATCTCTATGCCCCTTATTGCCGAACAACATGGGTTTGATCATTATCATTTAAATATAGTATGTAAGAACTCTCTTAGAGATTCAATCCCAACCAAATTAATGATCTGGTTCCCCCCTCCTTGGACGAATCATCCTAATCACCCCTCATTGGTGTCCATATCATCATTCACATGTAATTTCTCATAGTGTAATCCACATTAACCGCTTCACTGCTCTCAGTAGTATCTTGGTAGCTACAATGCATAAGCCACACAACACATGAATGGGATTCCACATTTTGTGTATGTTCCAATCACCACATTCATAACTATTTGGACTTTGATTCCCAACCAATTCGAATATGTAGGAAACCACCTTTAGTTTCAGGCCCCAAACAATAATTTTCACTTCGATTCACTCCCATACTTCTTGTATGATATTAAATAGTATGGGATCAGTAAACTATAAGGAAATTAATTCCTAACTACAAGGAGACATTGGAATCCTTCCTGAGGTTCAAGTCTTTTACCCACATCCTTCATGGTCTTTCATTTGAGTTTCTATGTCTTGATAGGATCTTTCCCCAACCTAGAAGATTCATTTCCTTTGGATCCTCATCCACGCACTCCATTCACACGAGTTACCTCCATAAGTGTCTCATCACCCCTTTCTAGAACTATTTTGACATTGATCCTTATCTTTTAAATAGGTTACATAGGAATACACCTTGAGGTTCATGGACAATAACCATAACAACCCATCCATTCCATCCACTTAACCGATATATATATATTTTCTTACCTAGGCCGCCACATCCCTGCGAGATCATGCCATTCATCTAGGATGATCATATATTCGAGCCCCATCTATCTTATCCATCACCTCAACCTTATCCTACTGAGATCAGGTCATCCATATGGGTAGTCTTAGTGCATAATCCCACCAAAATTCCACCTAGACTAATCCTTATTAAATGGGTGGTCTCATGGTGTAATCCCCACACCACCCCCACAATCTATGTGGGTTTTGATCCATGTCCTCTAAATAGGTTAAATAAGATTATAACACGTGTTTAAATCCCATCTAATTAAAATACATAGATTCCCCGAAATTGGGATATTCCTCCCTAATCCTTCCTTAGTGGTATCCAAATAATCATTTATTGAGTGACACCTTCCCTATATGGGATACACCATCCGAGGTCTGTCCTCATTGGGTATTCTAATACATCCTTCTAGTAAATGATATAGGTTCTCCCACCTAGTGATAGAGCTATATGATATACTTTTACATGTTTTCAGATCAATCCATTCATTCTCTTCATTACATAAATCTCATGAACCGCAGTCTCGGCTAGACATTAAACTCATAACCTACCACTTGTTAATCATAGGATACCAGGGAAAACCTATGTAGAAATTAAACTTGTTTAATGTACCCCATAACAGATTTGGGATTCCATGGGTTTCTAGGAAATTGAGAATAACTCTTATAAGGAAGAATTCTAGTTTAATAATGTTCTAGAATCCATACATGTTAGTGATGCCCAATGTGAATAGACTTCTAACCAAAGGTTACTACCCTGAATTGACACTTCAGATTGGCCTGACATAATCCCCATAATTAACCGAAATCTTTGAATAGATGAAACTATGACGAGTTTTATTAAATATTTCTCAAACTATAATAGATAAACATATTAGGCGATGAATAATGAGGAGGAATCCTTGAATGGAGTAATTGATATCCCATTATCCGTTTTTGATGAATGAGAAATCATATTTCACAATGTAATGAGTGACGGTAGCCTTTGGAAATCGGTAATGCATCAAATCAATTTTTAACATGTAGATAATAACACGCTCTATAGCTTCACATCATCAAAAGCTACATAAATAGTAAATTATTTTCATGATCAAACCAATGACATAGATGTGGGTTTCATAATCATGTCATAAAGCATAACTAAAGGCAATATCATAAAATTATGAATAGAATGAGGAAAAGAAATTATTTTGGAATTTCAAATTTGAATTAATAAAAGGTCATCATAATTTAGTTCCAATGTAGAAATATTCATGAGATGGATTAGAGAATTAATAATAAAAACAAGCCACTTTGGTGAAGATTTATGAAATGAGTAAAATATCATTTAAATATGGAATGATAATATCTTTTTATTTTATACCATAATGGAATTGGTATTATTTTAAATAAAATAATTACGTTTTTAGAATTTTGTAATCTCGCAAAATAAACATGGTTGCGATAGTTGATAAAAAAATAAGAAATCTGGTTGTCCCCTTAAATCAGGTTTACATAGAAGAGAGAATTACAAAGCCAACATAAAACATTTATAACCCCAATAAGGAAAGTGGTGTAAAATTATCTGTATAAGTATTGAACATATATAAAAACAAAAATAATAATATTAAAATGGAAAAATTATTTAGTAAAAGTGTTAAAAACAAATAGAATATTTAACCAGAATTTAACATGGTTTGTTTAAGAGATCCCTTTCCATGGGTACTAATATACTCTATGTCTGCACTAATCTTCATGAAAAATAAAATAATGTTTTTAATGTATTTATTATAAAAATACTTAATCTATATTTAATTTTTTAATGTCTATATATTATCATCTGTCTTTTATCAAATAGTTTCCACTAATGTAGGCCAGAGTAGGTTTTCCAATCAACATCTCTAAAACATACTAGGTATATTGACTAAGTTCTAATGAATGGTACTGTTATTTTGTAATCTATATAATTTATGATTTTTATGTTTTTATTATTCAGTTTGAAAAAAATTTATATAATTTCATAAATTTTCTAAAAATGGACATAATCAAGAATTGATGTTTGATATGTTCATTTATGGTTGTTAAATTTAAAAATATTTTTTAATATAACATAAATAGAATCCAATATTACAATAACATATTATAAATAATATTATAAATATAAATATTATAACATAAATTTATTTCTATCATCATCTATGAATGGATTAAATTAAAAATAGATAATGTTGTTCACTGAGGGGGGTTTTTTGCACATACACATGACGATGTCTTAATTTTCAAATGGTTTAGGAAGAAGGTACAAAATGAATATTATATTAGTATTATAAAATTTTAACATATTAAAAATATTTATGTTATTATTATTTCATGGATTGAAAAAAAAATTAGAGGTAAAATATGAAATTAATTAGGAGAACTCAGTTCTGAATATTATATCTCCCTTTTGATGTTCCGCTTTAAGAAAAAATTCTAGGATTCTTATATTTGTTCTTTTGAAATACCAAGTCCCATTGGACAAGAGGAGAGGGTTGGTGATAGACTAAGGTATAGGTTTTTTCAAGATAATGATTTATAATGAACATGGAAATTCCCAGAAATAAAATAGTAATTATTAAATAATTTAGAACAATTTATTACAAAGAGTAATTTTTTATTTTTAAAATATAATTTGAAAATCCATAATAAATTAATTTTAATGTCATATGATTTCACGTTTAAAAACCCATTTTTAGAAAAAGAGTATTTTAAAGCATAAGAATAATGTTTAGAATAAAATTATCAATGTTGTTGACTTCCAGAAGATTATTATTTTTATTAAAAAAACACAGTATTGTGGCATAAAAAGCAAGCCAATATTGAATCCTACCTTACGATATAATAATAAATGAGCATGATTTAAAAAATTCTTTTCAGGTAAAATTATAATTTTGATTCAAAAAGTTAAACATGTATTTTAAAATTAGATTTTGATTAATACAAAAACACTATATTGAAAACAAAATTCGGTTTTTCACTATTCATCTTAGAATAAATATGATTAAAAATCACCAACAATTAATATAAACAGAACATTGTTATTATAAATCCATGAGAAAAGAAATTATATTTTTATATTCAAAGAAGATGATTTGAGAAATAAATTTCAAATTTAATTTTTCAAAAATATACTAAAAACAATTTTCCTAGGAGAAAAAATAATTACAATATTAACTTTTCTTACTCACATTTCCAATCAATTACTAATTACTAATTAGTGTTAATATATTATTTAAAATAAATATTATAATTTATCATTATCTAATAATAGTGTATCCATTTTATTGATATCAAAATCAAAGTACCAAATAAATGACCATTTAATAATAAATTCATTTTTACATATAAAAGGAATTTATTTTTATTATTTTCCTAGTAGTAATAATTGGATTATTTTTAATTTATTTCCTTATAAATATTATAAAAAATTTCCTAAAAACCATTCTTTAGTAAATATAATATAAAAATACACAACATTTTTAAAAAAACACTTCATTGAATATTTTACTTTTATATTAAATAATTGTCACCAAAAACTATTAAATTAATTTTTAATATTATAAAAATTTAATTTTACTAACCATGAATATTGATATCACCCTATTAATTTTATAAATACATTATATCATATTTAAGGATAATTATAATAATAATAATATTATTATTATGTATAAAAAAAATTACAATATTTATAATATTTATAATATTTTCATATTTTATATTTATTTATATATTAATTATTCCTATGTTATATTATTTTAAATTCATTACTAGTAATAAACATATTAATTAAACCAATTGTTTAAATTTATATCCAACAACAATATTTCTAATAACCCTAATTCAAATGGTCATATTTATAAAGTCTATACTTAATTATTATACATGGCCTTACTAAAACCATTTTTTCCATTCACGCATCTTATTTCACACTTCTCATTTATATAATTTTCATTTTATATCTCACAGTATGAATTCTATATCCATGATATTCTTCCTCATTATATAATTTCTTAAACTATTCACCTCCTGAGTGAAAATGATCTGAGAGGACTCCTAGTGTGGAATATTTTATTATTTTCTATTTATTTCCCATTTTAATTCATACACTATTAAGGGATTTAATAATCCATGTCTAATTATAATACATGGGTGTAACAATTTGTTCCATGTTCTTTTGTCGTAATGATATAACATTAATTAATAAAGTGTTGACAGTTTAATAGAAATCACGTATAGCTTATTTCTTAATATATTTCAATTTCTATGAATAATATGAAAAATAGTTTATAATTATAAACAAATGGTTTCCAAAAATAGTATTCATTCTAAAAACATGGGGTGTTATATCCCCCCTCCAATGTATGCCACCATATTTAACTTATATATTACTAATAATAATACCTAAGGGTATATAAACATATAATCATCACTCATGATATATCATCAAAAGAGATAAAATACATACCATGTTAGAGAATACATTGTATAATATATTTCCCCTCAAAATAAGCATATATTTAAATACTCAACCATTTATTCCAAATATGAATATATTTAAATATGTTCGGAGTTTCTAGAGATATACCTTCCAAAAATTCATTTCCAATATCGTATTTAAAAAACCCAAACTGATTATAATAATATAAAATAAAATCATGTGAAATGATCATATTAATATTAAATCTCATTCCTAATATGTCTACTATAGTAAAACCTTAATTTCATCGATATGATAATTTCAACACAACAATTTCATAGTTTGTTCAACCTATATCTCATTCATTTTAACATAAGATTTACATTATCATTTACCTATTATTTTATCAACCATATCTTTAAAATGTGTTTAATCCATTTATAATGGTTTAAAAAGGAATTTTTAGTTACTCTACGTGTATCCATTTTAATTTTCTACACATGTGTTTAGTCATAGGCCCACTCATGATACACCAAGTGAGGATCCAGTTGACACTAACCCATCCATTTCCATGTTGATTACCCCTGGGTGCATCTATAAAATAGGCTCAACCACATGATAATGTCCATAAAGTGCTCTAATTTCAATGAAACAACAAAATGTCAACATGATGAAAACATCATTATATAACCCAATACATTGAAATATCTATAGGGTTTTTATTAAAGATATATTATCCTCATCCGTAAAAAATAAATATTTAAATCACAATAAATAACTTAACTAATCCTAAAAATTACTAAACCGTTATTTATTACCGACAGAGGACCCTAAACCATCACATATGAGTCAATTAATAAAAATAATTTTAAAAATAGTTTTATTTGATACAAAGTGAATAAAAAAAATCATACATATAATTCACATCATTTTTCAAACACAATAATTACATATCAGAAGAATCATAGAATAATAATAATGGATGGTTATGTGTTTTTCAAGACAAGCTTTAAATATAATTTATTTTAAAACAATTTTTATCATTTCTCTAAATTAATTCACACTAAATCCCCTTCGAGACTTATCATTGGTTATAATTATCTTCATGAACTATGTAATTTAAACCTAAGAAATGAGTTAGCTCAAACACTAAAAAAGAAAAATATGATTAATATTTAATCACTCATTTAGATCATAATGATATGATAAAATAGAAGAGAGGGTGAAATATATTATTTAAAAGAATATATAACAGTAAACATTTTCCATTATTCATGACATTGGATTATGAAATTTCAAATGAACAAATATGTATCATAACATAAGAGTAAGTCACAATTCCATAAAAACGGCATAGGGGAATGATATAAAAATTTCATGGAAACCTATATATGTGCAAAGAACAAAAAAACAAGACATCATAAGTATATGTCAAGGATTATTGCTGAGACATTATAATATTATGTGTGAGGCAAACAACACAAGCACTATTAATGTTTTCTGATTGGATGAGAACATTAACAAAATCCATGGAGGGATATATAATTCTGGTCCCACCCATCATATCAGAATATATTCATGCTTATGCATGCCACATGAACAAAAAAATACATACAAAAATCATAAGCAAGATTAGTCCCTTGAAATAGAAGTAGGTTGCATAATTAAATTTCAAAGAATTTCCAAAGGCGATATCCTGTTGATTTATATCAAAATAATGAATTTAATAATTTTGGATATTCTCATTTGAAAAAAAACCATGAACATAGTGTTACAATATTGACAAATTAATGATATGTATTGGTTATGTGAGAATGAAAACAATCCACTTAGGTGATGCTTTAAGAAATTTGTAATGGATCATTTAGAAAAGTAAATGGCCTAAAATTTCCCATTAAAATAGAATTTAATTAAGGTGGTTTCAAAAAACAATTAACAGGGTTATATATATATATAATTTAATATAAATATATTTTATGGTATTTATACTCGACTTGAAATAATAAATATATATTTTCACTAAAATCAATTTTACAAAAAATTAGAAATAAAAAATAAAAAATTAAACTAATAAAAAAGTATAATGGAAAGGGAAATAAAATGAGATATATATATATATATGGAAAGTATAAAAAATTAAATAGTCACATGGGAATATTATTTATTTAAATGTATAAAAATAATATGATTGTGTAACCCACTATGTCGACGGTGGTTCATGAAATACCTAATAGTATGCCATTATTTTTTTGTATGTTTGAATATCTTTATAAAAAATAAAATAAATTTTATTGAAAACTCTATTAGGAAGCTTGTAAATTTATATTTTATTTTCTAGGGAATGGTTATTAACATATTGTATTCATTTATTAAATATTATTCACTTATAAGGGTTACCTTTGGTGGTTAGGTCAATTTGTCTGAAGCTTCATATGTATATTGATTTTGGAAAATATTGATGTTAAATAGCTTCATGTTATCCATTATTGTATATTTTTATTTATTATATTATCCATCATCAAAGAATTTATACCTATTTTTAGGTTTTTTCTAAATGGGATCAAATTAAGAAAGGTTCCTTTATAGGATCATTTAAGGAGGATAAATTTACTATAAACCTTTAGTGTTAATATCACTTATAGAAAGTAAAGAACCAAATTTTTCCATGTAATTGTTTTTACATTATATGGAATTATTATGAGTCTGCAAAAATTCACAGTGCATGATTCTGAGGCCTGGTGTGCCCAGAATGAATTTATGAACATTTTTTAGGGTACGATTAGTTATCATGAGAGCAAGAATTTGTAACTTTTGTATTGTCCCTCAAAATTGAAATCCAATGACACCATTTAACTCGCATGACCGATATTATTTTTAGAGAGTCTTTACCTCGACCTCATTAGGTTGAGGGTGGAAGAATTATTTTTGGTTTTTCATGGGAGAGATAAAAAATATAATATAATATTTTATTTTATTTATTTGAATCCTCCTATTTGAATCTTGGTGGTGGGGGCCACCCAAACATGAACCCCGTTTTAATATAATGTAACTCTTGGAACCTCCCCAATTAAAGAGCCAACATTAATTGATCACGTAATTAACTTGAACATAATTAAGTTTTATCCTCACCTCTTATGGTTAGGATCCTTTGAAAAGGATTGATTTGGGAGAGCCATTGGAGAATGTTTGGTGGAAGAACCTTCTCCATTGAAGAACGAACTCCCAGAGCAAGAACAAATAACATACACTCAAGCCTAGATTAGAAGCGTGTTGCTAGAGGGACGAACGCCAGCATCACCTCCAATGGCATCATCCTCTTCCTCACACCACCTCCAATGATCAAATTAGGTAGGGATTTTTTTCATTTTTTTCTTCGTAATGATTTATATTCTTCAATCTATGAATTTCACGCAATCAATCTAACGTGGAGGGTTTGGTCCAAACGAACACATCTTGACCCCTCTGCTATTTCATTGTTGACATGTTCATTGTGGGTGGATTGATGGGTCGAGCAGAACCCAACCATGACACCGACGAATGATACCGGCAGGGTACAGGAGGTGGCGACAAGTCTACGCTGCCGGTAGCGGAGGAGGATGTGGTTTGTCGGCCGTCACGGAGAAGGGGAGCAGCTAGCACACTGGCTAGCTGCATGGAGGCAGGCCAGTGTGCATCCATGCCAGGTTGGCCAATGCTGAATGGTCTATTGGACCATTTAGAATTCTCTGGGTACCTTCCCTCGGGTAGCGGTTAGGACGGGCCCCACATTGGAGGACAGCACCCAGCCATGCAGGCCGAGCCCCATGGGTCACGCCCTAGTGGTTCGGGCCACCCCATTTGCAGGACGGGCCGGACCGCGGCCCATCGGGCTAGGCCCGCCTTGGCCCATCCCGTTCTGGCCTGACCTGGGCAGGTTTGGGTCGGCCCCTGCTAGGTCAGACCAGACCAGGGCCCATTTAGACGCATATATTCCTTCTTGGACATATCTAGAGAACCGAGAATCTGATTGACGAACCATCTACTGCAATGGTTTCCATTGATCGAGACTGTCCTTTTGGTATACTCCACTTGAGTTTTTGATTATGATATAGTATAACCAGGTTGGATCGAACCTGAATCCAACCGGGACCTCGGAACAAAAATGCAAATAACATACACATCTGGCGTCCTATTGAGGCGTCGTCTATAGTGTTGAAACCCTTATGACATGTCGGTCCATTGAGATACTTCATCGTGCAACTTCATAGATATTTAATTATTGACCGATGGCTTGTGGAGGTGATCCTCCCGGAATCATGCTCGCTTAATGCAGGAACCCAATGGCTTGTTGTACCTGAAGAATCTACAGATCTTGTGTGGGTTATCTTGAGATCTTGTGTGGGTCATCTTAAAATCATGTGGGGTTCATCTTCGGATCCTATGTGGGTCAACATCTTCAGATCCTGTTTGGGTCATCTTCAGATCATGTGGGGGACATATATGATCTCGTGTGGGTTAAAAACAGAGCTTCTCGATTAAGTAAGATGATCTAGCAAGACATCTATTCATCTATACTTCCGTACATAAGTTATAACTAATCTGATTTGAGTATTTACCTTTGTGGTACACCTCAGTGTGTTGATACCTTCATGGTATTCACTAGTGTGGGATTACATTTGTGGTACATACCTTGATGGCATTACCTTTGTGGTATTATTTCGTTCATGGAGCAGTTGTACATTTGTCTAGAGAGTTGGGACTTGTGTTTCCTCATGAACAAGAAGGGTACACTTTATAACTTAGGTATATGTATGGTCCTATACATATTTAGGGTTGAAAATTGTTTTCATGCATGTGAAAATGGTGTTTCTTTGTGGTTTATCCTTCATGGATTTGAAGAGAACTTCTGGGGTCTTGGGGTCCCTACTGAGTATTATAATACTCACCTCTGCATGGGCTACGCCTGCACCTTGCAGTGTCTTTTGCAGATGAAGGACGACATTGATCGAGGCTAAGTGTGCCAGGACTAGAGGTCGCTCGAAGGTGGACCATTAGACAAGACGTACCACATAGATTTCTTTTTGGGAGTTGTACATAACATTCATGTAGGATTCAGGGTGGGTGTTCATAGGAGCTATTTTCAATTTTACTTGTACTATCCCGATGGTCTTGAATTCCAGCCCCTTTACTTACTATACACACCATTTTTACTATATAGTTTACTTTGTTATTGCATCTTGTTGTGTACTTGGATTGTGTGAGATTTTAGGATAAAATTCAATGCCTTCCCAGTTTTAGGGATATGCCTTTCCGGTGATAGTAACCATCCCCTGGTCTATAGAAGGCGGGCTTGGGGTAGTCAGGGTATGGGCCACGGGGGATGGGTCATGACAAATTGGTATCAAAGGAGTCGGTTCTACAAAAGAAAATTTTATCTTTTAATCATTAATATCATTAGGTTTAATGAGTGTGGTTATCAATTTGGGGAATCTAATGTTGGTGCGGCGAATGATGTATCCATACACCAGGACCTTGACTTATGATTTTCGACTTAGTGCACAAAAACACTAATTCTGTGTGTGTTTTTGAAAAGCATTCTTTGTGATCTCTTTGATTTAGCTCATCAGGTATAACTTATTGACCATGTTGCACCTATTTCTTGCCAGGATTCCTCTATTAAGAAATCCATCCAATGTTCTAGATACAGCACATGATGAAAGCCCACTGAGCAACGATGCATCAGTACAAGGCCCCCTTTGGGTAGTTGTACCATCAGGTGGTATACTAGAAGCACCACTTCCCATTGGGAAGTGGATGCCACCTTCCCTTGCAGAAGAGGGTGCATGCATCTTGAGAATGTTGCATGTGTTTCAATGCCAGATAACACCGATGTTCCAGGGGGAGATAGATCCATAGGTGGCTGATGACTAGCTGGTGGTCGTGGTTAGAGTTTTTCAACTATTACGGACACCAACGGATCTCTTGCTGATCCTTACAACAAGGATTCTATAGGCAGCTGTGGGTAGATGATAAAGCTTGATTCTCTAGGTTCACAAGGTGCTTTATCTCATTTGGGAGGACTTCGAGTACCTTTTCAAGGAAGAGTTCGTCCCAGCGACCTAACAATCTGTGGGTATACAAGAGCTTCTCCACTTACAGATGGGCAACATGACCGGAGCTCAGTATTCAGTGAGCTTCACCGACCTCTCATGATACTCCACTAACATGGTTTCAGAGCCTTTCTTCTGGGCCTGGACCTTCGAGCAGGGGCCCAGATGGGTGATTAGAGAATCGATGACTTCTCTCAACATCTCCACACAGGTGTGGGTGTTTGAGTGAGTACACTTAGGGATGTGTTTCCTTGCTGAGCAGTCACCGATAGGGAGATCCACCGCTGAATGTTGTGTAGAAGAGTCATCTGCATCAGGCAGTAGAGTGATGATGAAGAGGTCCAAGAGGACAATACATACATGTGGACGACTACAGGACACATGGTTGGTTGTACGGGGCTCTCGAGACAGAGCAGGATAGGCAGGGAACCTGTAGTGTTACTCGTCTGGAGGGCAGGATCACATGGATCACAACTGCCCGACCAACCCTATGGACTTCCTACTAATAGTCTAAGGACCACTTGGGAAGAGGTGAAAATTTTATTGAGGATGTCTATAGGTATCAGGTGGATGTGTAAGAAATGGTTTCCATGCAACAGGTGGTGGGAGACGATTCGAGGTTCAACCGTCGGCACTTCCAGGTTGTCCACCCCGACCAAAGAGAGCTAGTGGATAGGGACAAGCTCAGCTCCAGGCAGTTGAGGCCTACGAACATAGTTCTCTGGAGATGATTCATGGTATGATCTGTGTCTATTCCAGCTTTTCAATAGTACATATAGGAAAATGTGCCAAATAATCTTTTATTTTCACGACCCTAGTTTGGAGCTCAGAGATTTCAGTGGAGAAATTGGATCAACACTTACGGGTAGAAACTCATATGGGATAGGATTCAATGATGAAACACTAGTTCTTGCAGTGTGAGATTACTCATAGAGGTGAGAGCTTCGTCTGGGATCTTCTAGTAGCGGCGTCGAGTCCCTATGAAATCATATTGGGTAAGGATTGGTTATCGATAGTCTATTCTCAGATTTACTGTATTAGGCGCAAAGTGCAGTGTGCCCGTGAGGATGGGACTAGGTTTTCCATCAGTGGAGAGAATGGAACCATTGCCGCACATTATAGACTTCATTGGAGGAGGGTGTCGCTGATCACAGATCAGTTGACTGGACTTACCCTTAGAGTGGTTGATGTTGAGAGTCTGAGTTATCTTTTAGTGGTGGTCCAATATGATGATGTTTCCCCTGATGTTGTTCATGGTCTACCTCCTCCTAGAGATGTGGAATTTTATATTGACTTGTACCCCAATATGACACCGATATCTACACAAGAATATCAGATAGCGACCATGGAGATTTGAGAGCTGTGAGTACAGCTAGAGGACTTATAGAGTAAAGGGTTCATTATGCCAAGTGTTTTTCCTTGGACAACCCTGATTCTGTTTTCCATAAAGGCAGATGTTAGTGTTGGGAGTCTTTGTGCACTATCGGCACCTAAACTAGGTGACCATGAATAACGAGTACCCACTCTTGAGGATTGACGATCACTATGATCAGTTGTAAGGAGCAGAGTGGTTTTCAAGGATAGAATGCAGATCTGGCTATCACCAGCTCAGGTTATGAGATGAGGATGTGCAGAAGATAGTCTTCAGATGTAAGAATGGACACTATGAGTTCTTGGTTATGAAATTCGATGAGACCAATTCCCTAGCAGTGTTCATGGGACTCATGAACAATATTTTCCATCCATACCTCGATCACTTTGTGGAAGTCCTCATTGATGAAATCCTGATATACTGAGCTATAGAGGAGAAGCATGCATATTATCTGCTGATAGTTTTGGACACACTCCGAGAACACCATATTTATGGTAAAATCTCTCAGTACAAATTATGCATATAAGAGGTCCACTTTCCAGGACACGTCATCTCGGGGGTTGGAGTTTCGGTGGATCCTATAAATATTGAGGTTGTGCCTGCTTGGGAGTCACCCATGATTATGATGGAGGTGCGGAGTTTCCTAGGATGGGATTCTAACTACTAGTTGTTTGTGGATAACTTTTCCAGAGATTTGGAACCCTTATCAACATTAACGAAGAACGGGAAACCCTTTGTGTGGTTAGAAAAATTCCAGCTGAGTTTCTAGGAGCTGAGGTAGAGAATGATGAGTGCCCCCATCTTGAGGTTACTGGAGGAAGGTGTTGGGTGCATAGTCTACTATGACGCATTAGGGGTAGGGAATGGATGTGTCCTGATGCAGGAGTGAGTAGTGATCATGTATGGTTCTAGAAAGCTAAGACAACATGAGCAGAACTATGCTACCCATGACCTAGAGTTAGAAGCAGTGGTCTTCACCTTGAATATGTGGCAACATGACTTGATGGGTGATCATTTAAAGTCTACTATGATCACAAGAGTCTCCGGTATATCTTCTCTTGGATGGACCTGAACCTGAGACAATAGTTTTGGCTTCAGTTCCACCAGGACTACGACTTTGAGATAGTTTATACTCTTGGGAAGGAGAATGTAGTAGCAGATGCACTCTATAAGATATCTGGTATACAGTTTCTCAGTGAGGTGACAGAGCATCTATCTGCTTTACAGATATCCTACGTGGTTCGAGATGGAGCAGCTCATCATCAGTTTCTGACAGTCACTACCACATTCCTTCACAATGTCAGGGAGTTGCAGCTTGGAACAATGACTGTGAGGATCGACATGCTCATATATCCATAGGACAAACACCTGATGGATTTTCAATAGGTTGGGAGCACATCATCCTCTTCAGAGGAGGACTATGGTACTAGTGGCGCTATGGGATGAAGTGTTGAGGGAGTTACATAAGTCCCCTCTAGATATACATTAAAGAGTGTAAAAGATGTACCCAGACCTCCGACATCCCCACGTGTGGCCGGGAATGAAAAAAGTAGTGGTTGATTTTGTCTCATGGTGCCTCATTTGTTAGATGGTGAAGGTAGAGCATCAGGTTCTAGAAGGCTAAGTCCAGCCACTAGATGTGGTAGAGTGGATGTGGGATGTAGATTCCATGGACAACATGATAGGACTTCCACGCATGTCCAGTGGTCATGATTCAATCTCAGTGATCATTAACCGACTCGCCAAGTTGGACCACTTCCTACCCATCAGAGACCAGGGATCAGTAGAGGGCTTAGGATGCCTCTATGTATGGGAGATTGTACAACATCATGGAGTGCCTTTTATGATTGTCTCTGATCATGATGCACATTGTACTTTCTGTCAATGGAAGGGTTTTGTAGGAGGTGTTCAAGTCTCTACTACGATTGAGAACAAAATTTCATCCTCGGACAGATGGTCAGACAGAGCAGACCATTCAGACTCTTGAGGACATGCCTCATGCTTGCGTCCTTGATTTTAGCAGTAACTGGGAGGATAACTTGCCCTCAGTTTATTTTTCATAAAACTACATAAATCACTCCACCATCGACAAGGCACCATTTGAGGCATTGTACGGTTAACCATGTAAATCACCTCTATGCTGGACTAACCTTACGGAGTCAGCACTCATGAGACCAGAGATAGTGCGAGCTACCACACTGAAGGTGCAGATCATCCAGGAATGGATTAAGATATCACATAGTAGGAAGAAGTCATATGTTGACAAGAGACGAAGACCTCTCTCGTTCAAGGATGGAGACCATATCTTCCTACGGGTATCACCTCGATGAGGTTTGTATAGATTTGGCTAGGGAAGAATGTTTTCTTTGAGGTTCTTCAGACCCTTCTAGGTCCTCAGTAGAGTTGGTGAGGTGGCGTACCACCTATCTCTTCCCCCTCAGTTGAACCGGGTGTAGGAATTTTTCCATGTATCATAGCTGAGGAGATACATACATGATCCTTCACACATCATTGACTGGAGAAAGCTGAACATCGATGATGGGGTGACATTTTCAGAGGTTCCAGTGGAGATTAATTATCGACAGGAGGGAGTCCTCCATGGCCAATCTATAACTCTGGTGCGCGTATGTTGATAGAATGAGAACATCCATGCGAGAACATGGGAGTGGGTGGCTCAGATTCATGCTCAGAACCCCCACATGATTCCCATGTTTGTGTAGTGCCTTTTGGGGATAAAAATCCTTGAGGTGGGGAGAATGTAAAGACCTGGATTTTTCCTTTTAAATTATTCTAAATTATATAGAAGTATTACGAGTCTAAAAAAATTAACGTCTCATGATTCTGATGCCTGGTGTGCCCATAATGAATTTATGATCTTTTTTTCTAGTACGCCCAGTTATCATGCAAGTGGGAATTTGGAGCATTTGAACTGGTCCTTCAAATTTATATCGAAGGAAACTGTTGAACTCAAAACACCGATATTCACTTAAGAGATTCTTCACCTCAACTGTAGTATGTCGATGGTGGAAATGGATTTTTGGTATTTCTGGGGAGAGATAAAGAATATAATAAAATAAAACAATCATCTTTTTTTGATTTATTTGAAACCTCTCATTTTAATATTGGTGGTGAGGACCACTCGACGATGAACCCCTTTTATAATATTATGTAACTCTTAGAACCTCCACAATTAATGAGCCAACATTAATTGATCAATTAATTAACATGAACTTAATTAAGTTGGAACCTCACCTTTTGTGGTGGGAACATTGGGAAAGGATGGATTTGGTAGATTCATTGGAGAACGCTTGGTGGAATAACCTTCTCCAATGATTAATGAACCCCCAGAGCAAGAATGAGGAACCGACACTCAATCCCGGAGCAGAAGCGTGTTGTGGGAGTGAAGAACACCAAAGTTTCCTCCAATAACTTAATCCCCATTATCACACCATCTCAAAAGATCAAACAAGGTAGGGATTTTGTTTATATTGTTCTTCGTAATGAGTTATTTTATCCAATATATCAACCTCCTACTATCAATCAAACGTAGAGGGTGCGGGCCAAATGGAAACAACTCGATTCTTCCGCAATTTTATTATTGACATGTTCTTTGAGGGCGGATTGATGGGTTGAGCGGAACCCAACCATGACATTGGTGACTGATGCCGGGAGGGTATAGGCGGTGGCGACATGTATGCACCACTAGTAGAGTAGGAGGCCTGGACCCATCGGTCGCAGTGGAGAAGGGGACTGGTCAACACACCAACTAGCCACTTGGAGGCAGGGCAACGTGCATATGCACTACAGAGAGTGGAAGAGGATGTTGTTGTCGGGCTGCGTCGACGCACCTGGGCGGCAGGGAATCGGCCAACCATGGGGGTACAAGTACAATGTCACGCCGTATGGAGGGGAGATGTCCGGATTTATGGTCGTCCATGTGACGCCGAGCGGGACTATTTCGGAAGGTCCCACGTGCCAGTAGGTGACACCAAATTGTGACATTGGGTTGTCCAAAGCTAAACGGTCCATTGGACCATTTGGAATCTTGGGGAGTGCCTCTCCCCTGGGTATCAGCAAGGGTGGGCCACACCACGACACACCACACCAAGGTGAGAGGGCCGAGCCACACGGGCTGGGAAGCCCCCTTTGCGGGCTGGGCGAGACAGTGGCCCAGTGGGCCGGACCCAGGCCAGGTCGGGTAGACCCAAACCGTGTCGGTCAAACCAGGTGGGACCGGACCCATTCCCTAGATACATTATTTTGGCCATATATTGAGAACATGGAATCCATTTTATGAACCATATGCGACCCTAGATTCCTTATATCGAGATGGTTCTTTTGGTATACTCTACATGAGTTTTGGATAATTATTGTGTACAGTCAGGTTGGATCAAACCTAAAACCAACCGGGCCCTCAGAACGGAAACACTATAACTTACAGGTCGGGCATACAAATGATGCGCCGTCTATTGCATTGGGGCCCTTATGGAAAGGATGTCCTTTGAGATACTTCTTCCTGGGACATAATGGCTGTTGAAGTATCAATCGATTGATTAAGGAGGGGATCCTCCTGGAATCAAGCGCACTTAGTGCAGGATCCATGTCGCTGGTTGTAATTGAAAAATATATAGATCCTCTGTGGGTCATCTTCAGATCCTAATTGGGTGATATTTACATCATGTGTGGATCATCTTTGGATCCTTTGTGGGTCAGCATATTCAAATCCCGCGTCGGTCATCTTATGATCCTGTGTGAATCATCTACGATCTTGTGTGGGAGAACAACACAGTATCTCGACAAAGTAAGATGATATAGAGAGACAACTATTCATATATGCTTCTATACATAAGTTATACCTAGTTTTATTTGACTCTTTACCTTTGTGGTACACTTCTGTTTGGTGTTACCTTTGTGGTATTCTTCTCTGTGGAATTACCTTTGTTGTACTTACCTTTGTGGTGTTACCTTTGTGGTATTCTTTCCTTCGTGGATCAGTTGTGCTTTTTTCTAGAGTGTTGGGCCTTGTGTTTCCTCATGAACGAGATGGGTACACTTATTATCATAGGTATATGTATGGGCATATAACTTAGTAGGGTAGACTGTTGTTTTTGGGCACGTGATCATGATGCTTCTATGTGGTTTATCCTTCGTGTATTTTGAGAGACCATCACGGGTATCAGGGTCTCTTCAAAGTGTTGTTATACTCACCCCTACATGGGCTATGCCCGCAACTTGTTCTGTATTATACAAATGATAGAAAAAATTGATCAACGAAGAGGGTACAAGGACTCGAGGCTGGACAAAGGTGGACAATTAGAGGAGACGTACCACAATGGTGAACGTTCTAGATCTGTACCTACCAATCAGGTAGGATTGTTGTGCTTGAATCTTGTTGTGTGCTTGGATTGTGTGGGATTTCAGAACAAAAGTCAATGCCTTTCGGTTTTATGGATATACCATTCCGGTGCTAGTCTCCAGCACCTGGTCTATGGAAGGCGGGTTTGGGGTAGTCACAACACAGGCCCCGGGGGATGGGTCATGACATAGAATGAACAATATTATAATTTATTAATAAATAATGTTTTATAAATTTAAATTTTAAAACATACAAACATTTTAGAGACACTAATTGTAGTGGGGGATGAAGAAAAAGAAAATTTTATATATCGATACATTAGTCTTCATGTATGCATTATGGAATTTCATTTTTAGATTGGTTTTATTGGAACGTAGAAAATTGTTATTCTATTTGTATAATAACATATCATCATATTAATAATTCTTATTTTATCTTTATTTAGGGATATAAAATATTTTTTTCTTAATGAATAATAAATGAATTAAGAGATATTTTTTAGAACACCACCTCAGCCTTTTGATATAATCATTTGGTTAACAAATTATTTCTACTTAATGTGGATTTTTTTAAATGACAAGGCTTATAGGTTTTGGAGAGAGGCCTTAGGATAGATTATTAAAGAGTTTTTATCAACATAATTCTTCATAATTAGTGAATAATGGGGCGTAGGTGAGTTCCTTTTATAGGTGGGACAAATGTAATTTTTGTAAATATAGCTTATTAATATAAAAAACACATGTTTCATAAGGAATAGTGATCCAAATTGTTCAAAAATATATATTGGGAATGTTATATGTGGTATAATCCCACAACCATTTACTTGAAAATGTGTCTTTACATAAATTTTACTTCTTTTACTCTTTTTTTTCACTTTTACCATTTTAGATTTTTCCATGGTAACTATATTTGTTACCAATGTCTTTTAATTATAATTACGAACTATAAAATGGGACTTATTATATTATTTTTACCTAATGAATAAATAAATGGAATAATTTGTCTCAAATGAAAATTCATATGGTTATTAAAAATAGATTTAATATTGGTTCACTTTACTTGTTAAAACCCATATATAGAAATGTATTTTTAACATAAAAATAGTTTTTTGAAACAAATTATCATTTTTAGTATTTTATATGAAATTTATAAGTTAATCATTAAAAAAGGATGAGTTATATGTGTTAAAAAGTCATCCAAAATTTATTTCTACCCTGTTTTATAATAATTTCAGAAAAAAATAAAAAAAATATTTTTATTGAAAAATAATTACATATGTTTAATAATAATATACATGGGGTTTCTAAATTCGATATATTTTTTGAGTGATTTGTAACACCCTGAAATTTTATGAGATATATTATTTTTAGTTTCTTTGATATCTTTTGTGGTATGCTACACCAAGGTTATCTTGTGCTATACACAACACCATATTAGCTTCCAGTATATGCAACACTATTCTTGGATTGTGTTACACACATTTTCAAGTTCGTTTGATAGTAGTTATTTTACGCAACATTGAGTTTGTATATATATATATAAATATATATATATATATTCAATGTATAAATTAAATATGGATGTATTTTTTTCTATGAAACAACAAAGGAGTCCTCCACTATATGCAACCCTGACTTGGCTTACATTACACGCAATCGTGACCCTCCTCGATAGCGTGTGTTGTACGCAATATCGGGTTTCACTAAACACTGATATATTATTATAATATTATTATGAACTAGACATTATGAATAGTATTAACTAAATTTTTAATTTTATAACATTATTATTCATCTTACACATTTTTTAGAACATTGTATAAGAACAAAATAATTTTTTTGGGTAAAATAAGTATTTTTAAAAAAAATGCAGTTTTGCCCTTTCTTGATGGAGCACCCACATTAAATATTGTTTTTGACATGTTTATAATTTGAATTTGAAAATATAAAATTCTTCTTTGGATTCAAGATATTAAAATTTACGTTGGATAAATTTTTCATATTATTCTGATAACTTTCATATTTTAATGAACAGTACAAAATCGCTATATTTTAATTATAAACAAATTTTTTCATTGTAATAATTTATATGGTTAAATTATAATATTGAATGGTTTTAACGTATAAATAGAATATATTTTTACCATTAAATATAATTTATGTCATTATAATTTATTTCACATTGAATTCATAGGTAAAATCATTTCAATCTTTTACAATATATTATCTTTTAAAACTCATTTTCTTAATAGCGAGATTAATTTTAAATTAATTAATGCAAATTATATGTTTTGAATTTTAAAAAATTGATTCCATATTTGAAATTAGTAGGCACATATTATGTTAATAGGATATGTTTTATTTTTGGTCACTATGAATAGTAATTACGGTAATTTTTATTTACTTCAGTTGAAGATAAATCGGGTAATTAAGGGAAAAACTAAGATTATAAAATTACCCTAACACATTATAAAATTATATTGGATGACTAAAAGTCGACCCATATCACCTAAGGGTCAGATTAGATTCATTTTATGGGCTTTTTACCATGAAATAATATAATTATTATTAAAACCAAAGAAAGTGACAACATGTCACTCTCTTAAAACTTATAAGTGTAATAATTTTAATTTAGTGATAAACATCACATAACTTATGATATAAATATTACAAAGAAAGATAATAAAATTATATACATCATATGAATTTATTTTTAAATTTTAGGGATTAAATAATCTTCAATAATTGTGACACAATAGTGATGTTGAAATTATTTCATTGATTGAAATATCAAATAAATGATATTAAAAGTATTAAAATAAATATTATATGAACAATATAATGTGATCCACTAATTTTATTGATAAATATTACATTTTATTAATCTATTAAATCTTTTAGTTTGAACATAACTTCTGTATATATTTTATTTAAATTCAAATAAATTAATAGTGTCAAAATTGACACTATTGTTATTTTATAAAAATTAAATATTTTAAAATTGTTTAAAAATCAAAAAATTATATAAAAATTATAAATTAAAATTTATATGGTCGAAAATGTAATAGAGAATACAATTATGGATAATTCACAACATATAAGTAATTATTTCTAATGAGTTAAAATTTAGAATATTATTACCACAAAAAAAATTAAATAGATTATATGAGGATAAATAAAGTTGATAATGTTTAAAATAAATTCCCAACTTGTCTAAATTTTATTGGTTGATGAGATTAAAACACTATCTCATATATTCATAGGATTTGGGTCATTTTGGTGTTTTTATGTGGGTTTGGAATTTATTATAAATTAATACTTCATATAATTCCAAAGGCGCCCCTCTCCTCCCTTATAAAAGGGTACCTCCTCCCTGTCCTCCTCACACCTTTTTAAGCCTTCAAGCTCGGCCAAAACTTACCCATTTCGATTCTCATCCTTCTTAGCAACATACTATATGTCCTGGTCTTCTTCAAAGACCTATTTTAGTGCCCTAATAGGTGGTTTCAAAGAGGCGTGTCGAAGAAGAGGTTATATCCATTACCGATTCGTTCAAATTTATTTCTTCTTATACTTCTTCTTATTTAGTTGTTTCATTATGAATAAATAACATCAGTATAAATAATATACTGATAGTTTTTTATACATATTAAACAACCATATTTCACCTTCTATCTATCCTAAGGAAAATGAAATCACAGTGTATGCGTACGTACGGAATACTGTCTCCACGCCATGGTGTAATGTGTTTTTCCACCACCACCTTACATGAATGGGTATAATGGTGTATAAAATAACTAAATATTATTTTTATAACATCATATTTATTATAAGATATTATATCATTCACTCCAATTCCATTCAATAAATATGGGAATGATATCATCGCTCGTGCGTACGTATGGATTGCCGTCTCCATGACGTGATGAGATTCATTTTCCATGTTAACAATTCAAGAATTATTATAAAGTATATATAATAAGTAATTATGAAATATTTGACTTAATAATTCTACTGGATTTTTGTATATATATATATGTATTTCATCTACTTAATTCCATTCAATTCAATAAGGAAACAAAAACAACATTCATGTGTACGTATGGCCTACCGTCTCCATGAATGGTGTATTTCATTCCATTTATCGATCTATTATATATATATGTATATTCTGAATATATATTATATATAAATCATGTTTTATATTCTATAATTAAGTAATCATGATCTATGTAATCATATTAATAATTACATGTCAAAACACGGACGATAAATGAAACGTTTTTACCCAAAACGCTACTTTAAAATAAATTTACAAAAGAACGGGTAATATAAAGTCATAAGAGAACCATATATGATATCATAACAATGAAAATGATTCTATAATAATTCAATGGAATTATTTAAATCATTATACAGTAGGTTCAGATACGTACAAAGCTTATCAGACCTAAGGTAAGGGATAATGATACCAATCTCATTCATATCCAAGGTTGTTTATTTGTAAGTATTTACTGGGGTTATGTTTATCATCCACGTCCATGTTTTCTAAAAATGTTTCCATAAAATGTTTAGTATTCTTACATGTATGTTTAAAGTCATTTTTACCCTTTTATGACTTTTACCACATGGTTTGGAAGGAATCATTCTTTTTTTACCATATGACAATCTTTTTGACTTTTTTGGAAAAAGTACGAGAAGAATGTTTTTTTAACTTATAAAGCATGAACAGATTTTTAAGATTTCATAACTCCTTATTTAAAAGAATCTTAATCTACAATATTTCATGATTATTTTGAACAAAATCCTTTTCTTTTAAAATTGAATGTCATTTTGTGAAATGAAAAGGATTTTGATGAGGAAATGATATTTTCCAGAAGAATTGTTTTAAAGTGTTTTGTCAAAACCATTTTCCATTTAAGATGAAAGAATTTCATATGTGTATGTTTCATGTATAATGTCTCTATGATTTATATGGTTTCACTTTTCTTAAGATGAAATGATATCCATTTTTTATATGGATTATGTTATGATGTGATGATGTTTATGAAACCCATTTTATTATTTGGGTTACGATGAATGTTTCATGTTTATTTTGTGGCACAAGTAAGAATGATTTCATTATGAGATTAGTGGGACCTATATCTACCTCAAATTCATTGGGTAATGATTTATATCTAATGAGATAGACATGTATGGAAAGGTAAGTTAATCTGGTTTAGTGGTACAAGACTGAAACGAAGAAATAACTCGACTCAGAAAGGGACTTTGTCCACTTAGATGGTCATGGAAGCAATGCCTTGGCTACAATGGAAATCATAACAAGTGCATAATTATTTCCACAATTACATGTTTCATTATCATGATATTTTATCAGGATTAATGTTTCTTTATGATCTATTCCTTACGTACTGCCATGTTTTATGTCATTGCTCAAGATCCTGATGTTTAAACATTATGTTCATGTACTTAAGTTCTAATGTATATAATTTGTTTTATTTTCTCCATGATTACCCTTACTAAGCATTTTAGCTCACCGTTTTATAAGTTTTCTTTTCCCCAGGATTTAAAGAAAGGTTCTAGGTAAGAAAACAAAAAGGGGATGATCATTATGGGAGATGTTGAAGATCTTTCACCATGATTAGAAGATTGTGTTCCATGATTCCAAAGAAAGTAAACTATTACTGTCCTTGAGTGTTGGTTCTTGTTCTATATTAAGGATTCCACCAAAGTAATACAATGTCCATTTATTTCAAGCTTTGTGTCTCTATAGTTGGTATCTGAGGAAAGGTTTAGTTATCCTTTGGAAACTAGGATGTGAATACTTTAGTGAGATCACTAGAGATATTTCTACGGTATGTCTAGGGATGTCCCTAAGGTTAAGTATAAGTAATGGTTATAGTCCTATAATTATGGTAAAAATTATATAATTAACTCTAAGATCTTATATATTGAAGGTACTCCCCCTTTGTTATTTTTTTTCCCTAGCATGATTTTTGCCTCTCACATTATTCTTTTTGGGTTTTAGATGATGGATGGAACTTGAAGGAACCATGTTGATCAATGTAATGGACGATGCAATTATTATCCTCCTGAAAAATCCAAAATTATGTGAGATGGAGTGAAAAATATTATTTCTATACTTACATAATCTATAAATCATTATGGACTTCAAAATGAGCAGAGAAGGGAAGAATATTCTATAGAGTACTTCATGAGGAACGTCAACCTTCTTTCAGTGGGTCTTCTGATCCACATGTTTCTGAACAATGAATCAGTACCATTGAAAAGCTATTTTCCATACATCGCTGTTTAGAACATGGAAAATTCATTATGGTTATTTACCATTTTGAAGGTGAAGTAGACCAATGGTGGAATCCAATTAACAATATGAGGCCCCAAGATGAAATTGAATCCATGGAATGGTATGAGTTCAAGAACGTATTTTTCAATAATTACTTCTCTTGTATCCTTCAAACAAAGATGGAAAAGGATTACCATGAGCTTAAGAAAAAGGATGATGAATCTGTTGGTATATACGAAGCGAATTTTACAAGGCTTGAAAGGTATGCATCTTGCTTTATCATCTAACCTGAAAGTAAAGTTGATCGATTCATTAGTGGCTTAAAACCAAGTCTTCGAAGGCCATTATCTATAAGATAATTCAGTTGCTATGAAGAAATTGTGTGTTGTTCTATCAAGGTAGAAATGGAAGTTGGTATTTCATATTCATCTGATGGTTTTGACAAGAAACAAAAGATGGAGTTCAAGGAGAAATCTCAGAATAATGGTGAAAAGAAGATGAATATTTCTTTATGCTCAATGTGTTGAAAAAATTATGGTGGATATTGTCTTAAAGGTACTAGAAAATTTTTTAAGTGTAGAAAAGAAGGTCATCGAGCAGCTGAGTGTCGAATTAATTGAAAAGGGGTTGCTAATGATGTAAATAATGAAATGACTGTATAGAACGCACCACCAACACCTCAATGTTTCAAGTTAAAGGAAATGAGGCATTATATTAATCAATGCCCTAATCTAAGGGTTAATGATGATCAACGTGAGAAACCTCCTAAGGCAAAGTACAAAGGGAACTCACATGCGATCACTATTAGCAATGTTGAGTATGAAAACAATGTGGTGAAATGATTATGTGTTTATGTAAATGGATTCCAAAATAATGCTGTGGAATCTCATTTATAGTAATTGTGGAACATTAGAAAATCTATGTAATGGTTTATTGTGGTTTTCGATAATTATATGGTACTGGTAACCATGAAAAGTGATTCAAATATTTTGGAAAGCAGATGATATGAGCATAATGAAGGGATAAGGAGAAAATTAAATGATTGATAGTATTAATGATCTCATGACTGATATGAGGACAAAGTGATATCATTGTTTCAGTATATAGAAATTTTGGGATTTTTCTATGTAGAAAGAATTAGCTTTTGATAGCATTCATGATTTCAATAAGGTTCAATGGGTATTCAATTTTCAAGAGAATACATAATTAAGGTACTCACATGTCTGGAATGTGACCAACATGATATATTTTATGATATATGGGGGATAAATGATGGTATTCACATTCTCTGTAGATGACATTTATAGTAATTGTTTTATTCATACTATGAGCTTAGAAAGAAGTATTTTGGATAAGCATAATGATTGGAATGAATTAATATAGTATTGTTTATGGATAGAACTTTTTTCAATATTATTGCTGAAATGTTATAATAGTGTAGTTTTAGAAAAAGGACAACCCATAGGATGGGCGACAACCCATCGCTTCAGACAAGGTTGCGGGAATCGAACCCACAACCGAAGTGTGACATGCCATTATCGCCTACCACTGTCCTACAAAAAGTCCCTTGTTAGTAGAAAATATTTTAATTTTATTAATCGATATGATAAATGAAGTATAAGTAATTTGTTGGAATCAAATACGATCAACCACACCATAGATGGACATATATATATTTGATAACATTTTCTAACCTTTTGTTTGAAACAGATGGAATGACTCATCATTCTATCACATGATCTTCTAACACTTCACAAATGAAAAATTCAACTTCATTTATTTAACAGATGAAGTGGAAATTGTTCAAGGCAGGAAGAAAGGTGAGATTATATCAAAATCATGTAAGTATTTATTTTAATTCATCAACATTAAGGAAATGATCTTGAAAACCAAAAATTTTGTCCTAGTGCTCTTATATCTGATAAATCAGATGGTCCTTTAGATCATTACAAATTTATGGATTTGTGACTGTTGGCTTTATCATAGTCATGTCCTCTACCACTCTCCATCAGAAATTGATGGTTATATTTCTCTTCTATATCCATATTTTCACCTATGTTATCCTATGTGGAAACCCAGTGATTAGGTAATTTGGGTAACCGTTACGTTTTATATTTTAGTTTTTAAAGATAAGTTTTGGTATTCCTTTTTAAGATGTGGGTTTCTATGAAAGAAACTGTCATGTAATAAACCATTTATAACCCCAATGAATTTCGAGGCTGAATTCATTTTAAGGTGGTAAAATGTAACACCCCGAGATTTTATGAGATATATTATTTTTAATTTCTTTCATATCTTCTATGGTACGCTACACTAAGATTATCATGCGCTATATGCAACACCATATTAGCTTGCAGTATACGCAACACTATTCTTGTATTGTTTTACACATAATTTCAAGTTCGTTTGATATTAGTTATTCTACTGAACATTGAGTGTATATATATATATATATATTCAGTGTATAAATGAAATATGGTTGGATTTTGTTATACGCAACAACAAAGGAGTCGTGCATTGCACGCAACCCTGACTTGGCTTGCATTACACGCAATCGCGACCTTTCTCGATAGCGTGTGTTGTACGCAATACAGGGTTTCACTAAACAATTATATATTTTTATAATATTATTTTGAACTAGCCATGATGAATAGTATTAACTAAATTTTAAATTTTATAACATTATTATTCATCTTACACATTTTCTAGAACATGGTATAAGAAGAAAATATTTTTTTCAGGTAAAATAAGTATTTTTAAAAAATTTCTTTTTGGCCGCCTTTTAATGGAGCACCTACTTTAAATATAGTTTTTGAAATTTTTATAAGTTAAATTTGACAAAATAAAATTCTTCTTCGGAATCAGGATATTAAAATTTATTTTGGATAAATTTTTCATATTATTCTGATAACTTTCATATTTTAATGAATAGTTAAAACACACTATATTTTAATTAAAAATAAATTCTTTCATCGTAATGATTTATATGGATAAATTATAATATTTAATGGTTTAAAAGTATAAATAGAATATATTTTTACAATTAAATATAATGTATGTCATTAGAATTTAATTTACAGTGTATTCATAGGTAAAATCATTTCAATCTTTTGCAATGTTTTATCTTTTAAATCTCCATTTCTTAATAGCGGGATTAATTTTAAATTAATTATTGCAACTTCTATGTTTTGAATTTAAAAAAATGGATTCCTTATTTGGAATCAGTAGGTCTGAATTATTTCAATAGGCTACTTTTTGTTTTTGGGCAATATGAATAGTAACTATAGTAATTTTTATTTACATAAGCTAAAGATAAATCAGGTAATTAAGGGTAAACCTATGATTATAAAATTTCCCTAACACATGACAAACTTATATTGGATGACTAAAGGTCGGCCAATATCACCTAAGGGTCAGATTAGATTCTTTTTATGGACTTTTGACCATTAAATAATATAATTATTATTAAAACCAAAGAAAGTGACAACATATCACTCACTTAAATCTTATAAGTGTAATAAATTTAATTTAGTGATAAACCTCATATAAATTCGGATATAAATAGTCCCTAGAAAGATAATACAATTATCTACATTATATTAATTTATTTATAATTTTTAGGGATTAAATAATTATCATTAATTGTGACACAATTGTGATGTTGAAATTATTTCCTTGATTGAAATATAAAATAAATTATTTTAAAAGTCTTAAAATAAATGTTATATAAACTATTTAAAGTGATCCAGTACTTTTATAGATAAATATGACATGTTATTAATGTATTAAATCTTTTATTTCGAACATATATTCTATATATATTTTATTTAAATTCAAATAAATGAATAGTGTTAAAATTAACACTATTATTGTTTAATAAAAATTACATATTATAAAATTTGTTAAAAATCAAAAAAATATTTATAAATTATAAATTAAAATTTATATGGTCATATATGTAATAAATCCTATAAATATGGACATTTAACAACATATAAGTAATTATTTACAATGATTTAAAATTTGGAATATTATTACCACAAATAAAATTAAATAGATTATAAAATGATAAATCAAGTAGATAATGTTTAAAATAAATTCCCAAATTGTCTAAATTTTATTGGATGATGAGATTATAACCATATCTCATCTGATCTTCAGATTTGAGTCATTTTTGGGGTTTTCATGTGTGGTTGGGATTTATTATAAATAAATATTTCTTATAAATCCAAAGGTGCCCCTCTCCACCCTTATAAAAGGGCACCTCCTCCCTCTCCTCTTCATACCTTTTTGAGCCTTCAAGCTCATCCAAAACCTGACCATTTCCCTTTTAAAACTCCTTAGAAACATTATTTAGGTCCTGGTATTCTTCAATGACCTATTTTAGTTCCCTAAGAGGAGGTTTCAAAGAGGCGTGTCGAAGAAGTGGTAATATCCATTACCGATTCGTTCAAATTTGTTTCTTCTTCTACTTATTCTTATTTAGTTGTATCATTATGAATTAATAACATTAGTATCAATAATATACAGATATGTTATTATAAATATGAAACAACCATATTTCACTTTCCATCCATCCTAAGGAAAACGAAATCACCGTGCGTGCGTAAGTACGAAATACCATCTCCATGCTATGGTGTAATCTTTTTTTCCAACACCATCTTACTTGGATGGGTATAATGGTGTCTAGAATAACAACATATGATTATTATAACATCATACTGATTCTATGATATTATATCATTCACTCCAATTTCATTCAATAAATATGGGAATGATATCATCGCTTGTTCGTACGTACGGATTACCGTCTCCACGACGCGATGAGAATCATTTTCGATGTTAACAATTAATGAATGATTATAAAGTATATATAATAAGTAATCATGATATATGTGACATAATAATTCTACTGTATTTATGTATATATTTATATATATGTATGTCATCTACTTAATTCCATTCAATTCAATAAGGAAACGAAAACAACGTTAATGTGTACGTACGGCCTACCATCTCCATGAACGATGTATTTCTTTCCATTTATCGATCTATTATATATATGTATACTATGAATATATATATTATATATAAATATTGTTTTATATTCTTTAACTAAGTAATCCTGATCTATGTAATCATATTAATAATTACAAGTCAAAACAAGGACGATAAATGAAATGATTTTACCCAAAACGCTACGTTAACATGAATTTACAAAAAAAAACGGATAATTTAAAGTCATAAGTGAACCATATATGATATCATAACAATGAAGATGACTCTGTAATAATTCAATTACATTATTAAAATCATTATATAGGAGGTTTTTATACATACAGATCATATCAGACCTAAGGTAAGGGATAATTATTCCAAACTCATTCTTATCCAATATTGTTTACTCATAAGTATTTACTGGTGTTATGTTTATCATCCACATCCATGTTTTCTAAAAATGTTTTCATAAAATGTTTAGTATTCTTCCATGTATGTTTAAATTCCTTTTTACCATTTTATGAATTTTACCACATGGTTTAGAATGAATCTTTCTGTTTTTACCATATGAGGAACTTTTTAACTTTTCTGGAAAAAGTACGAGAAGAATGTTTTTTAACATACACGGCATCAACATATTTTTATGGTTTCAAAACACCACATTTTAAAGAATCATAATCCAAAATATTTCATGATTATTTTCAACAAAATCCTTTTCTTTTAAAATTGAATAGCATTTTGTGAAAAGAAAAAGATTTTGAAGAAGAAAGGATATTTTTTTCAAGAATTATTTTCAATTGTTTTATCAAAACCATTTTCCATATAAGATGAAATTATTTCATATTTTTATGTTTCACGTATAATGTCTCTATGATTTATATGGTTTCAATTTTCTTAAGATCAATTGATATCCATTTGTTTTATATGGATTATGTTATGATGAGATGATCTTTATGAAACCCATTTTATTATTTGGGTTATGATGAATGTTTTATGTTTATTTTGTGGCACAAGTAAGAATGATTTCATTATGAGATGGGTGGTACCTATATCTACCTACAATTAATTGGGTAATGATTTATATCTCATGAGATAGACATGGCTAAAATGGTATGTTAATCTGGTTCAGTGTTACATGAATGAAACAAGGAGTGAACTCGATTCAGAATGGGACTTTGTCCACTAAGATGGTCATGGAAGAAATGCCTTGGATACTATAGAAATCATAACATGTGCTTAATTATTTCCAAAATTACATGTTTCATTCTCATGCTGTTTTACCAGGATTAATGTTTCATTATGATGAATGCCTTACGTACTGCCATGTTTTATGTCATTTCTCAAGATCTTGATGCTTGAACGTTATGTTCATGTATTTAAGTACAAATGGATATAATTTGTTTTATTTTCTATATGCTTACCCTTACGGACCATTTGAGATCAACCTTTTATATGTTTTCTTTTCCTCAGGTTTTAAAGAATGGTTTTTAGTAAGAAAAGAAAAAGGGGAAGTTCTTTATGGGAGATGTTGAAGATCATTAACCATAATTAGAATATTGTGTTCTGAGTTTCCATAGACACTAAACTATTATGGTCCTTAAGTGTTGTTTCTTGTTATGAATTATGTATTCTGCAAAATTAATGTAATGTCCATGTACTCCAAACATTGTGTCTCTACATTTGGTATAAGAGGAAAGGTTTAGTTAAACATTGGAAAATAGGATGCGAAAACTTTAGTGAGATCCCTAGAGATATTTCTAAGGTATGTCTAGGGATGTCCCTAAGGTTAAGTATAAGTATAGGTTATAGTCCTAAAATTACAGTAACAATCTTATAATTAACATTAATATGTTATATATTGAAAGTACTCCCCCTTTATTATCTTGTTTTCCCTAGCATGATTTTTTCCTCTCACACTATTCTTTTTGGGTTTTAGACGATGGCTGGAACCTAAAAGAACCGTGTTGATCAATGTAATGGACGATGCAATGATTGTACTCCTGAAAAAACCAACATTATGGGATATGGAGTGCAAAATCTTATAGCTATACTTACACAAGTTATGAATCATTCTGTACATCCAAATTAGCAGAAAGGGAACAACATTATATTGAGTCCTTCATGAGGAAACGTCCACCATCTTTTAGTGGGTCTTCTGATCCACTTATTGCTGAACAATGTATCAGTACCACTGAAAAGATATTTTCCATACTTAGTTGTTCAGAACATGAAAAATTGATTCTGGATATTTACCATTTAGAAGGTGAATCAGATCAATAGTGGACTCTAATTAAGAATAAGAGGCCCTGAGATGAAATTGAATCCATGGAATGGGATGAGTTCAAGAACTTTTTTTTCAATAAGTACTTCCCTCGTATCCTTCGAACACATATGGAAAAGGATTTCCATGAGCTTAAGAAAAAGGATGATGAATCTGTTGGTATATATGAAGCAAATTTTATAAGGCTTACAAGGTCTGCATCTGGCTTTAACATCCAACTTGAAAGTAAAGTTGATCGATTCTTCAGTGGCTTAAAAACAAGTCTTTGAAGGTCATTAGCTATAAGAGACTTCAGTAGATATGAAGAAATTGTTTGTTTTACTATCAATATAGAAATGGATGTTGGTATTACATATTCATCTCATGGTTTTAACAAAAAAACAAAAGATGGAGTTCAAGGAGAAATCTCAGAATAATGTTGAAAAGAAGATGAATGTTTCTTTATGCTCAAAGTGTGGAAGGAATCATGGTGGATATTGTCATAAAGGCACTAGAAAATGTTATAAGTGTGGAAGATAAGGTCATCGAGAAACAGATTTTCAAAGTAATTGAAAAAGGGTTCCTAATGATGTAAATAATGAAAATACTATAGATAATGCACCACCAACACTTCAATGCTTCATGTGCATGGAAATTGGGCATTATGGTAATCAATTCCCTAATCCAAGGGTTAATGATGAACAACGTGAGCAGACTCTTACAAAATCGGACAAGGGGAAGTCACATGCGATCACTATTAGCAATGTTGAGTATGAAAACAATGCGGTGGAATGATTATGTGTTTATGTAATGGGATTCCAAAATAATGTTGGGGAATCTCATTTATAGTAATTTTGGAACATTAGAATATCTATGTAATGGTTTATTTTGGTTTTTGATAATTATATGGTACTTGTAACCATGAAAAGTGATTCAATTATTTTGGAAATCAGATGATATGCGCATAATAAAGGGATAATGAGAAAATTAAATGTTTGACAGTATTAATGAGCTCGTGATCGATATGGGGACAAAGTGATATCATGGTTTGAGTTTATAGAATTTTTGGGATTTTGGTATGTAGAAAGAGTTACCTTTTGACAACATTCATGTTTTCACTAAGGTTCAATGGGTATTCATTTATGAAGAGAATACATAATAAAGGTATTCAAATGTCTGTAATATGACCAACATGATATATTTTATGATATATAGGGGATAAATGATGGTATTCACATGCAAAGTTGATGAAATTTTAAGTAATTGTTTTCTTTATACTATGAGCATGGACATAAGTATTTTGGATAAGACTAAATATTGGAATGAATTAATATAGTATTGTTTAAGTCTACAACATATTTAGATATTATTGAATGAATGTTATAACTTGTAGTTTTAGAAAAAGGAAAACTCAGAGGATGGGAGACAACCCCTCGCGTTGGACAAGGTTGCAGGAATCAAACCCAGAAACGAAGTGCGACAGGCCGTTATCGCCTACCACTGGCCTACAGGATGTCCCTTGTTAGTAGAAAATAGTTTTATTTTTTTAAGCGGTATGATAGATGAAGTATAAGTCCATTTTTGGAATCATATATGATTAACCACACCATAAATGGACTTATGTATATTTGAATACATTTTCTAACCTTTTGTTTGAAACAGATGGAATGACTCATCATTCTATCACATGATCTTCTAACATTTTGCGAATGACAAATTCCTCTTTATTTATTTAAGAGATGAAGTGGGGATTTTTCAATTCACAAACAACGGTGAGATTATTCAAAAATAATGTAATTATTTCTTTTAATTCATCAACTTTAGGGAAATGATCTTGAAAACCATATTTTTTTCATAGTGATCTTATATCTGATGAATCAGATGGTCCCTTAGATCATTAAAAACTTATGGCTTTGTGACTGTTGGCTTTATCATAGCCATGTCCTCTACCACTCTACATCAGAACTTGATGGTTATATTTCTCTTCCATATCCATATTTTCACCTATGTAATCCTATGTGGAAACCCAATGATTAGTTAATTTGGGTAACCATTACGTTTCATACTTTAGTTTTTAAAGGTAGGTTTTGGTATTCCTTTTTACGATGTGGGTTTCTATGAATGAAACTCTAATGTAATAAATCATTTATAACCCCAAAGAATTTCTAGGGAGAAATTCATTTTAAGGGGGGTAGAATGTAACACCCCAAGATTTATGATGTATATTCTTTAAATTTCTTTCATATCTTCTATGTTACGCTACACCAATATTATCTTGCACTATATGCAACACCATATTAGCTTCCAGTATACGCAACACTATTCTTGGATTGTGTTACACACAATTTCAAGTTTGTTTGTTAGTAGTTATTCTATGCAACATTGAGTTTCTATATATATAAATATATATATTCAATGTATAAATGAAATATGGTTGGATTTTGTTATACGCAACAAAAAAGGAGTCGTTCACTACACACATCCCTGACTTGGCTTGCAATACATGTATTCACGACCTTCCTCGATAACGTGTGTTGTACGCAATACCTGGTTTCACTAAACAATGATATATTATTATAATATTATTATGAACTATCCATTATGAATAGTATTAATTAAATTTTTAATTTTATAACATTATTATTCATCTCACACATTTTCTAGAACATGGTATAAGAACAAAATAAATTTTTCGAGTAAAATAAGTATTTTTAAAAAAATGCTATTTTGCCAGCTTTTGATGACACACCCAAATTAAATATAGTTTTTAACAGGTTCATAAGTTCAATTTGAAAAAATAAAATTCTTCATTGGAATCTGAATATTAAAATTTACTTTGGAGAAATTTTTCATACTATCCTGAGAACTTTCATATTTTAATGAATAGTAAAAACATGCTACATTTTAATTAAAGCAACTTTTTTCATCGTAATATTTTATATGGTTAAATTATAATATTGAAGGGTTTTAAAGTATAAACAGAATATATTTTTACAATTTAATATAATTTATGTCATTATAATTTTTTTTACGTTGAATTCACAGGTAAAATCATTTCAATCTTTTGCATTGTTTTAACTTTAAAAACATGTTTTCTTAATAGCGGGATTAATTTTAAATTAATTAATGTAGATTATGTGTTTTGAATTTTGAAAAATGGATTCCATATTTTGAATCAGTTGGTAAAAATTATGTTAATGGGCTACTTTTTATTTTTGGGCACTATGAATAGTAACTACAATAATTTTTATTTACTTCAGTTAAAGATAAATCAGGTAATTAAGGGTAAACCTATGATTATAAAATTACCCTAACACATAAAAAAATTATATTGTATGACTAAAAGTCAACCCATATCACTTAAGTGTCAGATTAGATTCATTTTATAGACTTTTGACCATGAAATAATATAAGTATTATTAAAACCAAAGAAAGTGACAACATATCACTCTCTTAAATCTTATAAGTGTAATAATTTTAATTCAGTGATAAAAATCATATAACATTGGATATAAATAGTCCCTTGAAAAATAATAAAATTATATAAATCATATGAATTTATTTATAGTTTTTAGGGATTATATAATTATCATTAATTATGACACAATAGTGATGTTGAAATTATTTCATTGATTGAAATATTAAATAAATGATTTTAAAAGTATTAAAATAAATATTATTTGAAATATTTAATGTCCTCCACTAATTTTATAGATAAATATGACATGTTATTAATCTATTAATTTTTTTTGTTCTAACATATCTTTGGTATATATTTTATTTAAATTCAAATAAATTAATGGTGTCAAAATTGACACTATTTTTATTTTATAAAAATTACATATTATAAAATTGTTTAAAAATAAAAAAATATGTAAAAATTATAAATTAAAATTTATAAGTTCTAAAATTTAATAAATCATACAATTAAGGAAATTTCACAACATATAAGTAATTATTTATAATGATTTACAATTTAGAATATTATTACCACAAATAAAATTAAATGGATTATATAAAGATAAATAAAGTTGATAAGGTTTAAAAAAATTCCTAACATGCCTAAATTTTTCTCGTTGATGAGATTACAACCCTATATAATATAAAATTCATATTGGAGTAATTTTGGAGGTTTTTAAGATGGGTTGGAATTTATTATAAATTAATATTTCATATAATTCCAAAGGTGCCCCTCTCCTCCCTTATAAATGGGAACCTCCTTCCTCTCCTCCTCACACCTTTTTGAGCTTTCAAGCTCGACAAAACCCTGCCAATTTCTCTTTTTAACCTACTTAGAAACATACTATATGTCTTTGTCTTCTTCAAAAAACTATTTTAGTGCCCTGAGAGGAGGTTTCAAAGAGGTGTGTTGAAGAAGAATTAATATACGTTACCGATTGTTTCAAATTTATTTCTTCTTCTACTTATTATTATTTAGTTGCTTCATTATTAATTAATAACATAAGTATCACTAATATACTTATATGTTATTATAAACATGAAACAACCCTATTTCACCTGCTATCCATCCTATGGAAAACAAAATCACCACGCGTGCGTACTTACGAAATATCGTCTCCACACCGTGGTGTAATCTATTTTTCCACCACCACCTTTCTTGGATGTGTATAATGGTGTAAAGAATAATTACATATGATTATTATAACTTCATACTGATTATACGATATTATATCATTCACTCCAATTCAATTCAATAAATATGGGAATGATATCATCGCTCATACGTACGTACGGATTACCGTCTCCACAACGCGATGAGAATCATTTACCATGTTTAAAATTAAAGAATCATTATAATGTATATATAATAAGTAATCATGAAATATATGACATAATAATTCTGTTGGATTTATGTATATATATGTGTATTTAATCTTCTTAATTCCATTCAATTCAATAAGGAAACGAAATAAGTGTTCATGCGTACGTACAACCTATTGTCTCCATGAACGGTGTTTTTATTTTCATTTATCGATCTATTATATATTGTTATATTATGAATATATATTATATATAAATCATGTTTTATATTTAATAATTAAGTAATCATGATATATGTAATCATATTAATAATTACAAGTCAAAACACGAATGACAAATGAAAAGATTTTACCCAAAACACTACTATAACATGAATTTACAAAAGAACGGGTAATATAAAGTCATAAGTGAACCATATATGATATCATAACAATGAATATAATTATGTAATAATTCAATGACATTATTTAAATCATTGTACAGGAGGTTCGGATATGTACGAAGCATATCGGGCCTAAGGTAAGGGATAATTATTCCAATCTCATTCTTATCCAATATTATTTATTCGTAAGTATTTACTAGGGTTTTGTTTATCATCCCGGTCCATGTTTTATACAAATGATTTCATAAAATGTTTAGTATTTTTAAATGTTTTTTTAAATTCTTTTTTACCATTTTATGACTTTTACCACAAGGTTTGGAAGGAATATTTCGTTTTTTTACCATACGAGGAACTTTTTTACTTTTCCCGCAAAAGTACGGGAAGAATGTTTTTTTAACTAATACAGCATGAACAGATTTTTAGGTTTTCATAACTCCTTATTTTAATGAATCTTAATCAAAAATATTTCATGATTATTTTCAAAAAAATCCTTTTCTTTTAAAATTTAATGGGATTTTGTGAGGAAAAATGATTTGGAAGAAGAAATGATATTTTCTTCAAGAATTCATTTCAAGTGTTTTATAAAAACAATTTTCCATTTAAGATGACATTATTTCATATGTGTTTGTTTTAAGTATAATGTCTATATGATTTTTAGAGTTTCAATTTTCTTAAGTTGAAATGATATCCATTAGTTTTATATGGATTATGTTATGATGGGATGATGTTTATGAAACCCATTTTATTATTTGGGATATGTTGAATGTTTTATGTTTATTTTGTGGCACAAGTAATAATGATTTCATTATGAGATGGGTGGGACCTATATCTCTCTCCAATGCATTGGGTAATGATTTATATCTCATGAGATAGACATGTTTGGAACAATAATTTAATCTGGTTCAGTGTTATAAGACTGAAATGAGGAGTGAAATTGATTCCTAAAGGGACTTTGTCCACTGAGATGGTCTTGACAACAATGCCTTGGATACTATAGAAATCATAACATGTGATTAATGATAGCAACAATTACATGTTTTATTCTCATTCTATTTTTTTTAGGATTAATGTTTCTTTAAGATCTATGCCTTACGTACTTCCATATTTTATGTCATTTCTCAAGATCTTGATGTTTAAACATTATGTTCATGTATATAAGGTCAAATGTATATAATTTGTTTTATTTTCTCCATGATTACCCTTACTGAGCATTTGAGCTCACCCTTTTATATGTTTTATTTTTCCTCGGATTTAAATAAAGTTTTTTCGGTATGAAAACAAAAAGGGGAAGATCTTTATGGGAGATGTTGAAGATCTTTCACCACGATTAGATGATTATGTTCCGAGTTTCCGAAGACACTAAACTATTATGTTCCTTGATTGTTGGTTCTTGTTATGTATTAAGTATTCCGAAAATGTAATTTAATTTCCATGTACGTAATGCTTTGGGTCTCTACATGATTCATTCTATTTATTAAATAAATTATTGTTTATGAAAAAAGTATAATTAAATTTTTGAGTAATTCTTAAATAAATATAAAGTATAAAATTTTATAGTATTTATATATAATATGTTATTTGTAACACTTGAAGAAATTATAAATTTTTTATTTTAGAATAAATATAATTTTTTTGTTATCTTTATTTATACCAAAGATTATATTCATCTTATCCTACACACAATGTTGAGTTATCTTGAGTTAAATAAAAGACTGAGTTTCACAGACTTTTATTGGAACACATATTTTAGAACTAATTTTTTACACTTTTATAAATTTTATTTTTCAATGTAAACCTCCTTTTTAAACTTTTAATTCAAAACTAACCTTGGGTTATTTTTTTTTATTTTTTCTGAAAATTCCAATTTTTTGATGATTAGTGAATCACACTACATTTTAAATAAAAAATGGATTTTCATTACAATAATTCATAATTTTAATTTTTATATTATGTTTTTATTAAAGAAAATGTAGATCATCTATATATACATATATAATTTAGGTCATTGTAAGTATTTTTTATTTAATTTGGATAGAAAATATTAATAAACATTTGAACATTTTCACTTTAAAAACCTTCTTTCTTTACACATATTCGGGGTTAGATTTAAACTTAATTTTTCCAGTTATGTGAATTGAATTTCTAAGAAAATATATAAATAGTTATAATATGTATAATTTGTTATTATAATAAGTTAAAATTAACATTTTACTAAAAATATTAGTAAAATTATTAAAACTTATCTACAATGATTAAAGTACAAATTAGTTCACTTAGTGGTTAAACATTAACCTTAAGGGGAGAAATGACCTAGAAACTTGTCGAAATTAAATTTTTTGCCCAAATTTAATCCATATCCCATAATGTTTTTACATTTATGAGATATTTTGAAACTTTTCTTTGAATGTGACCAAAATAATATGTTAAGGAATAAAGGAAAAAAAGAACCTTATTTTCCTTTTAACATTTATAAAAACTTGAGAAAAGAAAGAAAATCAAATTTTTTTTGTTTTTACATAGTATTTTAAATTTAAATGGATTTTTTCTCATCATATTAATTTATATATATATTTTATATATTTATAAAATATATAAACTAGTTAATGAATTCAAACACAAAAAATATTTTTTTAATAATTAACTAGAATAAATGATATTAAATTTTTTTGAAGTGTTGTAAATTGATTGAATTACTGTCTCTCTTTATTTTCTTTGATGAATATATAATGATACATATTTGTTAACATAATATATTTTGATTAATGTATTTTCATGATATTTTTAAATTCAAATCAAACTATTACTGTCAAAATTAACATTAATTCTATTTTTTAATAAATTATATTTTAATAAATGATTTAAAATTAAATAAAATTTTATCATCTTCCAATTATTTTTAAATGTTAATAGATATTAAATAAAATATATTAATTGACCAATTTATCTTTTATAATTAACATATTGACCCCTAAATATCGAAAAAATTGTTAGTAAGGTTCAGGTCTAAGTCGTTTTTTGCATGTTACATGCACTTGTTTTAAAAAAAATGCAACACACATGAGTTTTTTATTTTTTAAATTTATGTTTAATATTTATAATTTAATACATATAATGACCTAATCTTGACATATATGTAAATATTATTTAGTTTGTTTAATACTTAATAAATTACTCAAATTAAGTCTCAAAGGCCGTATTAGTTTAGTTTCATTGGAATCTTAGAACTCATTCTTATATCATTGTGAAAGATCCTCAAAATGTCCCTAAAAGAACATCCCCATTAGTTAGAAATCCTAAATCTTCATTTATATGATATTTAAAGGAAAAAATAGGAAATGGGTGAGCTCAAATGCTTAGTAAGTGTAATCATGGATAACATCTTAAAAAACATAAACAAAAGAATTTAAAAAAATGAACATAACTTTTAAATACCAAAATCCGGAGTTATGAAATAAATATTGGAAGTATGTAAGACATAAGTCATAAATGAATATTAATCAGGATAACATAAAATTTACATAAAAATGAACTTATGTAAAAAACAAAACCATATAAAATCTTTTCCATATTAGACAAGGATTATATCCAGGACCATCATATCCGACAATATCCATTACTAAATCGTGTTTACATTCTATTCCATCCATGTATTATAGAAATAGGATTACATTTCATTCCAATAATGTCTATCTCATTAGATATAAATATTTAAACAATTCATTGGATGGAGAAATAGGCCCCCTATCTCATAATTAAATCATACTAACATTTTCTACAAAAACATAAACCATTAATTATAGCATAACCCAATGAAAAAATAGGTTTCTTAAAAAACATTCCATCATAATCCATATTAAAGAAATATATTTCATATTAAAAATTCCAAAAAAAAAATTCAAATAAAAGTAATAACTGGGATATAAAAATAATCATAAGTAATCATTAATGGGAAATAATTTTGATAAAATACCTGATATAAATTCTTGAGTAAAATATCTTTTCTTATTCAAAAACATTTTATTTTTACCAAATGGCATGAAATTTTCTAGGAAATTAATTTCATTGAATTTTGTTTAAATATTAAAAATTAATCATCATGGAAAAAAGGCATTATGAAAGTTTAAGAATCAATTCCTTAAATATAATTTGAAAAATATTCATAACATACTTATGTTGCAAAAGAAAAAAATATCTCATATTGATTAAATAATGTATTACTTTCATATCGTTTAACAAAAATTTAAAAATAGGTGAAATGGGATTTAATAAATTATAGAAGATTGGAAATTACATTAAATTTATAGAGAACATGGATGTGGATGATAAATATAACCCACTAGGTAATTACAAATAAACAAACTCAGATAATAATGAGATTGAAAAATTAACCCTTACCTTAGTTATGTTATCCTTCGTATGTATCCAAACCTCATGTATAAGGATATAACTAATTTTATTTACTTATGAAATAATCATAAAAAAATTTATTATATCATATAATATTATATTATTATCAATTTTTAGTGACATTTCATGGTTACTCATTATTCAGATATTAACATCTTTATGTTCTTCTACTGGTTTTGTCAGATATGATCATGTTAAACTTTATTTATTATATTTATATCATTTAAATAAATATATTAATATAATAAAAATAATATTAACTCATTCCATTAATATATATAATCATGGTTTATTAAATATCATGTAGAATGAATTTAATCGCATCGTGGAGATGGTTGGCCGTACATACGCACAAGCGGCGATATCATTAACATAATGGTTAAACGATATGTGATTGGATGGAATATTAATATTAAAGAATAATTATCAGATTATTAATTATTTAAATCCATTATACTCATAATTATACGGATCCAAATTATGTATTTTTGAATAATATATTACACCATAGTGTGGAGACGGTAAGCCGAACATACGCATGTATGTTGATATTGTTATTTATAGAATGGATAAAAGGAGGAATAAGGTTTGAACATAATTATAATGACATATAAGAATTTAGAATATATTGTATTTATTATATTAGAATATAAACAACATAAAAAGTGTAAGTATAAGAAGAAACAAATTTTGAAATAAGTGATAAAACAATTACCTCTTTTTGGAGTACCTCATTTTGATTTGCATAAAGGATACCCTTATGGAAGCTTTCAAAACTAAGTGTGGTATCTTGGTGAAATGGAGGTATGTTGGGAGATTATTTATGTAGAATTTTTGTGATTTAAGGGTCTTGATTTGTGTGAGTAAGAGGGTAGATGTAGTGGCATTTTATAAGAGGGTGTAGGGCCACATTAGGAATGTCTTGAAATATTAATTTTTTATAAATTAATTATAGCATAATATTATTTCAAAAATATAATATTTAGAGTATAATATTATTATGGGTCGATGTACTCTCAAAAAAGAGTTTTTATAAAAGTTTAGGTTAGAAATTTAAATTTATCTTTTAGGTTTAACCCTTAGGTAAATTAATTAACTCTTACCATGTCTTCTTGTTTTTTATACAATAAGGTTAATATAGATACTATAAAAATTCCTTATGACCTCAAGTGGATCCTTAATGTCATTTTTAACATTATATTACTATTTTTTAAGCATCTTATATATTTATGAATATTATCAATATTAATAAAATAGTATTTTTTAAAACACATTTTTGTCAATTTTTTCACTATTTAGTAATTGATTTTTTGAATTTATAACGAATTGATTTACTATAAAAAACTACATTAAACCAAAGATAAAATGTCATAATCATTCTTAAAATTTCATTATGTCATCACAATTTTCATATTTAATTTATTTAAATATTTATAATATCGTTTATTTGAATCTATAAATAATAAGGCAATCACTACATCATCATTGTGTCATAAATACATTTATTTCATTAATATCAAAAAATAATAAATAAAATACCATTATGTAGGAATTTTATTTAGATTTGTAATTAATATTTATAGTCAGATATATCAATTATATAACCGCACATTGAAATTTGTTTAGTAAAAAGATACTTGTTAATGTTAAATTTCTAATTAATTTAAATTAATTATTATAACATTTCATTTTCACACCCATGTTGCTCCAAAATTCAAATCGTTTAGCCTATAGAATTTTTTTAAAACCCATGACTCAACTAATAATATTCAAACATATGGTAGGTTGATTTCATATTATTATAATTTTATTTGTACCCTTATTTTTCTTATTTATCCTTTAAATGTGGTAAATAAAATAATGATTGAAGCTAAAATTCATAATATCCAAAAACGAATGGTATATATTTATATAATTTGGACATCATTGTTCCATTTAATTATTTTTTTAGAAGGAAGTTAATACTATTTCTACCAGCCATTATAATGACTTGGATATAATATTTCGTTATCACTTATACTCTATCTTGAGTGAAATAAATTAGATAAAAATCACATTAAATTGTGTGTAACACAAGCCTAGAAATAGTGTTTCATATACTGTTAGATATGATTGTGTTGCGTGTAGCGCATGCTAATATTAGAGTGGTGTACAACACAAGACATCAAAGAAATTAAAAAATAAATATCTTGTAACATCTCATAATGTTACAATATATCTCCATTTTCTAAAAATTATAACATTAATTCAGTGATAATGGATATATTAGTTATGATAGATAACCAATTTCTTTAATAAAATATAAAATGAAATAAATTAAGGAAACATAAAGACTCGATAACAAAGTGACAAAACAAATTGTGTGGTGTGCGGGTTTGTCGACCATAATTCCCATTAAATCCCTTCTTTTCCATTTTTTTAATAACATGAGGTATGAGAGACCTCTCAATAGTGTTTAACTTGTATTATTTACTATAATGTCACTCATCCTCCACTATAAAAACGAATTCACTCTTACCCTCCCTCACAGCTCACAATACACTTTGTCTCATCCAACGTTAGCACAAATAAGCTCCCAAAATACCTAAACACAATCTAGAAGCCCCACATCGGGTAGAATTTAATACAAGGAATTCCTTTGGTGGAAGCTAAATGGGGATACCGAAAAAATATTAAGATAATGATACGTGTGACATGTTGGACTCAAGGTAACGGATTTTGTCTAACATTTTACTTTTATGAGGCCTTTGTCATATTCACCACATGGTTATTTATTGTGGTATATATAATTATGCTATTTTATATTGTATATTTAATAAATTTATCTTCAAGTTATTTAAATTTTTAATTAATGTTTTTTCATTCATGGGGAATAGGATTTAAAATATACCCAAGTGTTAAGGTATTTTGTATGAATTTACATTTCATTAAGACTTGTTTGTTATTTATGAAAACATTAAATTCTATGTGATGTATATATGGTCAATTTTAAATTTAACATCATTATTTATTCCCCATTTGGGGTATTATATGTTTCAATGTGAATTATCTAATTGAAATGGATTGATTTTTCAATTACCTATGTGGTTAAAGTTATCATTGAAATCTCACTTTTTTGTGATTGTTAACTTTCTCGTGAAACAATAATATTATTATAGTCATTTTTAAATATTTAATTCCTATTAGATATACTTTTTATTTATCATTGGTATGATTATTTACTAAACTATAAATTATTTTTAAATATGGTGTTCACTTTGATATCTATTTATGTATTTGGAGAAATATTTATAACTATGTATCTTCTATTCAATAAATATATTTGATAATCAGTGGTATTGATTAATTAAATAGATTATTAGAAATATGAGAAATTAATTTGATTTTGTATGTGATATGTGGGTCTTTTTATAGCCCCTCTATGCATCAGTACATTACAAGAGACAAACTATATATGGTTTTTATTGAGGTCATACCTAGTTATTCGATTCATGTCATGAATCCTTCATAGTATTAAGTTTTGGTAATTAATCATTGTCATTATTATATGCTTGGCATGATGTCATGATAGTATTATATTTTGGATTGAATCCATGATGGTATGTTTTAAATATTATTTTTGTATGAATTACATCATTATGAATTAAGTTATTGTATTCCATGTTATTATTTAATTGATTAAAAAATCAATATTTATGTTTCATTCTTGGATTTTTGATTAAATGGCATGTGATTTAGTTGTCTACCATTCGATGATTATTTTTCATTATCAATTTGTCAAAATTGAATGTGTTTCTAGTTTCTATTAACATTATATATTTATTATTATTATTAATTCATTATTATTACCCATGTAACTACCCTTACTAAGCATTTTATATCATACTTATTATGATTCTATTATACATTATATGAAGATAAATCCTTTGAATGATTTTGAAGGATATTGAGATTTTAAATTTTTTTGCAACATTTAATAAGTAAAAGTAATTTCATATATGTAATCAGGATGTTTGAAACTACTAAACTAATTAGTCCTTCAAGATTTTATTCCTTCTAGTCATGACAATGTAATAAAGTAACGCACCAACTTCCGGATTATAGGGTTAGGGTACTAATGTTGGTATTAAATAAGGTTTATTAGTAGCCTAAGAAAATAGATTTAGAAAAATTATTTTAAGGAACAAAACCCTAGTATATACATTGATTATAAGTATAGAAGAACATCACAATGAACCTATTTTATTTTTATAGTATTAGTTTTGAGTAAAATTTTAAATATATGTTGATTAAATAATGCATTTTTGGATTATATATTATGTTTTGATGTGTTTGGATCAGATCCAATATATGAAATTGTTCAGAGATGAATCATGTGAGGATGAATGGTATCAATAATCTTGGCTAAAGAAGATGTTTCTGTACAGATGAAGCCTATATTTTAGGTATTTGAACTAATAATGTCATATATTTATTATAATTTCTTAATCAAATTATAATACATACACTTTCCTGGATAAAGAAACCTATTCCAAAACGAGACTCTCCTGTGTTGAATCCTTTAATGAGATTGAGGTCCCCATCATTTAGTGGTACTACATATCCAATTATAGCAGATAAATGGATTATGTATTTGAAGATGATATTTTAGGTGTTGGGATGTGGTTAAAAGTAAATGGTTACACTTGTTGTGTATTTTCTAAATGGTTATTTCTACTAGTAGTGGTCATTGATCCAAAATAATAGGGATAAAGAAGACATAAGACTAATGTAACATAAATATTTTAAGGAGACATTCTTTGATAAATACTTCCATCGTGAGCAATAAATTGAGACTAATTGAAAGATAATTTTTTGAATGAAAAAGGAGGACAAAGGTGTTGCAGATTAGGAAGATACCTTGAAATGTTCAATAAAGTTTGATAGTTAATTCATATGAAACATAGAATTAAATAATGGCCATTTCTATGAAGGGATTATACCAAGTCTCTGAAGGGTTCTAGTGTTTAAATCTATTTCATCATCTGATAAAATAATTTTATGTTCTATCATGATATAGAAATAATTTTACAAGTCTTATTTCATCAAAGGGAATCAAGAGAAGAAGATTAAAAAAAGAAATCTATGGATAAAGATATAAAGGGAAAGAATTGTATCCTAAAATATTATCCTTGTGGAAGAAAATACCTCGACACATGCTTAAAACTAAAATGATTTTTCTTCATGTGTGTAGAAAAAACCCCCATGACTACGATTTCACAGTAAAGAAAGAATTATCTAATTTTCAATGCTTCAACTTTAAGGAAATGGAGCATTATAAAATTAATTCCCATGATGTCAAGATAATATAGCCCAGAAGAAGATAATAAATCAAATTTAAGATTATATAATTGATAAAACTAACGTGGAATTAGTAATGAGATTTATTTTTATTAAGGAATTATGTTATTTCTGTATTTTATCAATAATGTACTGGTTATAAGAGATATAAAATATATACGGATTGTACTACAATACTATTTAATTATTGATTTGAGATCAAATGTTAAATGTTACCGATGACCAAGAAAAATGATTCAGGGATAAGATAATGTTCTTGGAAAACACATCGTAGAGAT